>CM053784.1:597067868-598460368 GCA_028749045.1 Cupressus sempervirens | reverse complement strand
AACACTCACTGATGAATAATCAATCATTCATTTATAAAAGTCAACTATCAACAATAAATGACATTCAATCAATGAGTAATAACTCACAATAAAAGTACAATCAAAAGTAATATCCAACAAGTACACCACTAGAGGCAAATATAAAAAAAACTATGAAGGAAACTTAGGCTACATACTATGGAGTGTCATCACATGAGCCAACTCTAGAGTTACCCTGGCAGCCTCTCAAGACCTTAGCCCCCTAGTGACTCTATGTGGAACCAGAAGACCCTCTCATGATAATGAGGAAACTAGTCATACCTCTCAAGGTATCATCTCCATCTCATCCTTAGTTTATAAAAGCACTCAAAGCATGGATGAGGAAAAATCTCTAACTTATCTTTTTAATGTATCTCAAGGAAAAGGGCTAGGCAAGATATTTTAATTATTATGTTATCACTTGTTACACAACTTACAATGAATTGCCTTGGCAGCCACTTTGGACTCCGACCCCCATTGCAAGCCACTCTCATAGACATGCACCTAGACCACCTTCCCAAAAATCGCAAACCACAATAGTGTCTCATACCACAAAAAGTAATATTGATCAAATTTAGTTCCTTAACAAGCAACCCAAAAAATAACATTGGTTCTCAAAACCCAAGTTCTCAAAATTGCTCAATAGCATAAAACTCATAAAACATAAATCTCAATTCAAATAATAAAGTTCATCATGCCATCTAGTTAAATAATCATAAAAGAAATCTCAAAAATTGTCTCTAATTCACATCCTAACTTGGCTAACTAAACAACCCACAAAGAAAAATCATCATGAAAATAAACATCATAAGACTATAAATAGAATCTTAGAAAACACATAGTTTTCAGCCACATGATTTAAATCTTCTAATTTCTCTTATTTAGTTTGAGTCATAAGGATGTGTTTAGAAATAAAGTAAGAATATAAATGTTAATATAAATTGTTATGTTGATATGCTTATTTAAAATAATAAGTACTTAAATATCCAATCTTTTATCCATATAAAATATTATACAATATTATCGTGTTATTAATTTAAATTATCTTAAACCATAAATGATTTAATTAATAACATAAATTTATATTATTATATTTAAATATTGATATTAATTTCAATTTCTAAAATATTAAAATGACTTTTATTTAAGTCTAAAATTAATATTTATTTTTCCTTTAATTCATAATGCAACTAGAGATAAAATTATAAATTTAATTTAATTATTTATAATTTCTCTCATAAAGTCAAATAGTTATTAACTAAATGATTTCAAAGCGAACTCTACCACAACTTCTCTTAAAATATAATAAAATTATAAATATTTAGTTTTTAACTTCTCTCTTGCATCAATAAATATTAAATTATTTATATGCAACTAAGAGTTTAATTAGACTTAAAGAATCACTAATATTACTAACATTCACTTTAACTGAATGAATAATATTTATTTAAATTTTTAGACATTAATAAATAATTTTTAAATTTTATTTTTAATTAACTAATTTATCTTTAATTTATTTATTTATGTTTTAAATAAATAAATCTAAAAATTATATTATATTAAATAAAAATACACGTGCAATTAGTATTTTCGTATGTCTTTGATCTCTCAAATCATGCAACCATACTAAGTTTTCTATTTTTAGCATATTTGTTTTCACATGCATGTAACCTTGCTATACTTAGCTTCTATTTTGAGCATATTTATTTTCACATGCATGTAACCATACTATACTTAATTTTCTATTTTTAGCATATTTATTTTTACATGCATGTAATCATATTATACTTAGCTTTCTATTTTTAGCATATTTGTTATCACATGCATGTAACCTTACTATACTTAGTTTATATTTTTAGCATGTTTATTTTCACATGCATGTAACCTTATTATACTTAGTTCTATTTTTAGCATATTCATTTTTGCATGCATGCATAAGTTTAGTTACAACATGTTTTCCTCTCAATTAATCTTTTTTTTTTTCCAATAAATTTTGCAACTAAATTATTTTAGATATAAAAATAATATTTATCTATATTTATAAAATTCATGATAATCTTATGGTTCTAAAGACAAATTTAAAGTTGAAACTCTAATTGTTCAATTTATTATTTTTCTTCCAATTTTTAATAATCAAATTTCTGTTATATTAGAAAGGGGTTTATGAGAATACAATTACAATAATTTTCTACAATTTTTCTATAATTTTTTTAAATCAATTTTTCTTGATTAATTAGTTTTCTTTTTTTTAAATCTACAACATATTCTTTATTCAACAATCAATATAGTAAATTAATAAGCAATATGCAAACACTCAAGAAGATATGAAGTAGACAAATCTTTCAATAAAATTTTACAATGGGTTTTCAAACCCTACCACAAAACCACAGCTAAAATCTGAGACAATCTGTGAATGCATGCAGACACAAACTCTCTGAAACTTTCAACAATTCTTTTTTGATCCCATTCTGATGGGGACATGACCCAAGAACAGAATGGACACAACAGAAAAGGAGAAATTATATTAACTAAGAAAATAAGCTAGTACAACAGTACAGGGAAAATAAACTTCAAAACATGCCCTAAGGGCTTACAATAGCATAAATCTGGAGATAATTTCTCCTTTCAGTACCTCCTCTCAAACTCCACTCCGAACTGCCTTTTATAATGCCAGAAATCTCCTTAAATAGACCCCGGAGGGTTAAGGACTAGGAGTACATTCTAAAAAGTGCTAGTAGGCATCCACCAACCAAATAGAAGGTTTCAGAAGCTGCGTTAGAAGTCAACGCAAATCTAGAAGAATCCAAAAATGGTAACCGAACTTTCGGAAGGCATAACTTTTGAACTGTAGCTCCGATTGACGAACCGTTTACATTTTCGAAAAGCTCTCGAAGCGCTCTATAGCCCTATGTACCAGCTTCACTCATCCCCCATTTTTTGGCCCTTTTTGAGGTCATTTAATGCCCCTAACTTGACTTTGAAGCATTCCTAGGAGGTCTCCAAAACTGCAATAACTTTCAAACCGTGGGGCCTTTTGACCTGATTCTTTTTCTGGAATGCTCTAAATCACAATTACATTCATCTGGCCAATTCACACCTTCTAGTTTACCAAAATGATGACTCAATTACATGTTCCTATTTTTTCAAGATTTTCTAGCACATTGATAGTGGAACTGTGAGAGTTGGAACCTTTATTTGACCCAAATGGGTGTCCAAAAATGAAAACACATGAAACAGAAGCTAAGTCTAAGTGCATTTTTTTGGGTGACACAGGATTGCCCTTATACCTCTGGATGCTCCTACATCAGACACCCAGGGTAGATTGAAAAGTGACCCTATCACTTTATGAATGGTAGAGGAAATTCCAAATGGGAAACCTCAGCTACTGAAATCCAAGTTGAGTCCTCGATTGATCGTCCTTTCCATTTGACCAAATACTCTTCATACTGCCTGTTTCTGGTACTCCTACCCACACGATGATCTAGAATATCTTCTATCTCCTCCTTCTCAGAAGCAAGAATTAGACATGGCTCTAACACCAGCTCCTCCTCTGCACCATCATCATGATACTCTGTTAAATCTGCAATGTTGAAAATGGGAGAAATGTGAATACCATCTGGCAGCTCCACTTCATATGCATTTCCTGAGTCATGTTTCTTCAAAATTTTGCAGGAGCCAAATTTCTTCATTTTCAGCTTGTTGTAAGTACCGGCTGGAAATCTTTCTTTTCGTAAGTGTACCATGACTAGATCCCCTACTTGGAATTCCTTATGTCTTCTCCTTTGATCAGCCCTAGCTTTATACTCCTGATTCATCTTGGTAATGTGTGCTTGAACCTCCTCATGTAGACGCTTGATATGTTCAGCAAATTCTTCCGCTTCAGCACTTGTCCTCTCCCCTTGCTCTATCTTCCTCAATTTTGGTGCAGTCCTTGGGCTATTCCCATATACAATTTGGAATGGTGATTTTCCAGGACTCCTATTTACAGAGTTATTATAAGCAAACTCTGCCTGTGGTAGAATCAAATCCCATCCCTTGGGCTTATCCCCAACTAAACATCTCAGAAAATTGCCCAGACTTCTGTTTACCACTTCTGTTTGGCCGTCAGTCTGTGGGTGATACGTGGAACTGAATCTTAGGTCTGTTCTCAACTTCTTCCACAATGTCCTCCAGAAATACCCCACAAATTTAGTATCTCTATCAAAAACTATACTCCTTGGAAGACCATGTAGTCTTACCACCTCTTTGAAAAACAAGTCTGCAATATGGACAGCATCATGAGTTTTGTGGCATGGAATGAAATGTGCCATTTTGGAGAACCTATCAACCACCCCAAATACTGAGTCATTACCCCTTTGTGTCCTTGGCAATCCAAGAAAAAATTCCATAATTATTTCCTCCCATGGCCTTGATGGAACAGACAATGGCTGATATAGGCCAATATTGTGACTAAACCCCTTGGCAACTTGACAAACTTGGCAACTCTATACAAACTTCTTCACATCATATGAAATTTGAGGCCAAAAATAATGTTCTCTAAGAATGGAAATGGTCTTATCTCAACCAAAATGTCCTACCATCCCTCCACTATGTTTCTCCTTAATCAGATTTTCCCTCATGGAACTCCTTGAAATGCACAATTGACTACCCTTGAACAACATGCCATCCTTAATCAAATAGTCTAACCACTTGGTTCTATCTACAGCAATAGGTTCTTTACAAGCTTTCCATGCTTCAACAAAATTAGGATCCTTGGGATACAAATTCTTGAGTTCATCAAACCCAACTACTTCAACCTGCATTACTGTAAGCAACAATTGTCTCCTACTTAGTGCATCTGCAACCCTGTTAGATTTTCCACTTCTATGCTTCAACACAAATGTAGAACTCTGCAAGAACTCTACCCACTTCATATGCTTCTAATTCAATTTACCTTGGCTATTTAGGTACTGTAATGCCTGATGATCAGTATACAAAACAAATTCCTTTGGCAATAAATAATGCCTCCATTTTTTTAAGGCCTGAACTATTGCATAGAACTCTTTATCATAAACAGAATACTTCTTCTTTGCATCATTCAATTTTTCACTAAAGTATGCAATAGGCTTACCTTCTTGGCTTAATATAGCCCCAATAGCACTACCACTGGCATCACAATCCACCTGGAAAACCTTTCTAAAATTTGGAAGTGCCAACACAGGTTGTTATGTTACCTTCTTCTTTAGCAATTCAAAACTTCTCGCAGCTGCTGCAGTCCATTTGAACTCTTTCCTATCCCCTCTTATTGTATCAGTTAGGGGTGCACATATGCCACTAAAATTTTTAATAAACTTCCTATAAAAACTAACCAGACCATGAAATAATCTTACCTCAGTAGAAAACCTTGGAGTAGGCCATTTCAAGATGGCTTTTACCTTCTCCGGATCCATTTTGAGACCTTCAAGTGATATAACAAACCCCAAATAGACTAACTCCCTTTTGCAAAGATACACTTCTTCAGATTAATTAACAGTTTCTCTTCCCTTAGCCTTTCAAGGACACTACGAATATGCAGTAAATGTTCTTCCAAAGTCTTGCTAAAAATTAAAATATCATCCAAATAAACAATAACAAATTTTCCCAAGAACTTCTTAAGTACCTCATTCATGAGCTGCATAAAGGTGCTTGGGGCGTTCGTCAATCCAAAGGGCATGACTAACCACTCATAAAGACCCTCCTTGGTCTTGAAGGCTATTTTCCACTCATCTCCTTCTCGAATCCGTATCTAATGATAGCCACTCTTGAGATCTATCTTTGTGAAGTACTGAGCTCCACTCAAGCAGTCCATAAGATCATCCATCCTTGGCAAAGGAAATCGGTACTTGATGGTTATCCTATTTATAGCTCGAGAATCTGTACACATCCTCCACTCTCCATCCTTCTTTGGTGCGAGTACTATAGGTACTACACATGGACTCAGGCTCTCTCGAATCAAGCCTTTCCTCAACAGCTCCTGAACCTGTCTATTTAGCTCCTCTATTTCAGTAGGAGTCATCCTGTGAGCAGCCTTGTTAGGCAAACTAGCTCCTGAAATTAGATCCATCTGATGACTGATTTGCCTTACTGGTGGCAATCCATTTGGAACATTACCAGAGATAATATCTCCAAATTCCCCTAGTAAATCTGAAACTTCAAGTGGTATTTCACTACTACCTTCTTTATCTTTCCTAGGAATCAAAGCATAGCACATACGCTGATGTTTCATGCCTTCTAAAAACTTCCTTTCATCAACAAGACAAATCCTAGCATTGCTACATACCTTTTCACCTTCCTTTTTCATGGGCTTCAATTTGTGGCGAACTCCATCCTTTGTCAGAGAGTATGTGTTTGCATGTCCATCATGTACTGCATGTCTATCAAACTGTCATGGTCTACCCAACAATAGATGGCAAACATCCATCGAAATAACATCACAGAGAACTTCATCATGATAACTCCCAATTTTGAATTTTACTAAACATTGTTCACTTACCAGGACCTTATGATCATCTTTTACCCAGGCAATCCGATAGGGATGGGGATGTTTCTCCCTCTTGAGTTTCAACTTAGAGACCATCTCTTCTGATACCAAGTTATCAGTGCTACCACCATCAATGATCATGTCACAACATTTGTCCTCACACTTACATCTGGTACGGAACAAACTCCTCCATTGTCTTGGTTCAATCTCACCACTTAGTAGGACTCTTTCATTTACCAAGGTCTCTCCTCTTTCTGCATCCTCTAAATGTGATGATTATGCATCCTCATCCACATGAGCAACCCTAGCTTGGCCCTGAGCTCTCCTATCTATCCTTCCTTATCGTTGAGGGCATTCAAAGGCACAATGACCTTCTTCATTGCAATGGAAACAGGTACCACAGAAGTCGCCTCTTCCTTGTCCACGTCCTCTACCTCTTCCTCTCTGATTTCCAAAGTCTTGATCATGGGAGCAGTTGAAACCCTCATTCCTCTGGTTCCTTCTAGTACCCACATCTTCATTTTTCTTTTGGGTTTCATTGCGGCCTCCAGATGATCTACCGCTTCCCCTTCCTCCTTGACCACACCCTCTTTGTCTTCCTTCAAACCTTTTATTCAGCTTCTCTTCAACTCGTAGGGCAAACTGGTATGCCTCTTCAACGCTGGTCATTCTTACCAGACTTAATTCCTCCTGGATGCTAGGTCGCAACCCACTGATATAACGAGCAACCTTCTGCTTATTTGCTTCTGCATGTCCTGCTCTAATCAAGAGTCGGTAAAACTCCTCTGTATATTCTTGGACTGATCTTCCTACTTGCTTTAACCCATGCATCTTCTTAAACAAATCAAGCTCGTAGTCCATAGGAATGAACTACTTCTTCAATTTGTCCACCATGCGATCCCACCTTGTGATCTTCTCCTTTCCTCTTCTGTTTCTTTCCAATTGGACCTCTTGCCACCAGATTTTGGCATGGCCTTTCAGTTTGGCCTTTGCAAACTTAACCCTATCTGGGTCCCTGATATCTTCATACTCAAAGTATTCTTCTAGTTCATTGATCCAATCGATCAACTCATCTGGTTTCATATTTCCTGAAAATACACGCACTTCAATTGTAGGTCTTTTCCCAAACTTAGTAATGGCCCTAAAAAGTATTTCTTCTGCATGATTTAGAACTTCCCCGTCAAAATCCCCTTTTGGTCCAATTTTGTCTTCTTTGTTTTCATCTTCACTTTCATCACCTATGGCCACAATTGTTCCTCTACGGAGCTCCTCTTGCAATGCTTGTACCTACCTTTGGAGGGCTCTAACCTCCTCAGGATTAATAGCTCTAGCCCTTCCGCCATGCTCTCTTCGTGGAGGCATCTTCTTAACTCAAACCCACAACCACACAGTCCTGGTGCAAACTGCCTCACAGTCGGCGCTCTGTCTACACACTTAGGAAAACCAACTCTGATACCACTTGATGGAGACACAACCCAAGAACAGAATGGACACAATAGAAAAGGGGAAATTATATTAACTTAGAAAATAAGCTAGTACAACAGTACAGGGAAAATAAACTTCAAAACATGCCCTAAGGGCTTACAATAGCATAAATCTGGAGATAATTTCTCCTTTCAGTACCTTCTCTCAAACTCCACTCCGAACTACCTTTTACAATGCCAAAAATTTCCTTAAATAGACCCCGAAGGGTTAAGGACTAGGAGTACATTCTAGAAAGTGCTAGTAGGCATCCACCAACCAAATAGAAGGTTCCAGAAGCTACGTTAAAAGTCGACGCAAATGTAGAAGAATCCAAAAATGGTAATCAAACTTTCGGGAGGCATAACTTTTGAACCGTAGCTCCGATTGACGAACCGTTTACATTTTCAGAAAGCTCTCAAAGCGCTCTATAGCCCTATGGACCAGCTTTTCTCGTCCCCCATTTTTGGCCCTTTTTGAGGTCATTTAATGCCCCTAACTTGACTTTGAAGCATTCTTAAGAGGTCTCCAAAACTCGAAAAATTGCAATAACTTTCAAACTGTGGGGCCTTTTGACCTGATTCTTTTTTTGGAATGTTCTAAATCACAATTACATTCATCTGGCCAATTCACAATTTCTAGTTTACCAAAATGATGACCCAATTACATGCTCTTATTTTTTTGGGATTTTCTAGCACACTGATAGTGGAACTGTGAGAGTTGGAACCTTTATTTGACCCAAATGGGTGTCCAAAAATGAAAACACATGAAACAGAAACTAAGTCTAAGTGCATTTTTTTGGGTGACACGGGATTGCCCTTATACCTCTGGATGCTCCTGCATCACATTCTGAATTTTGCTCCTCAAAACTTATGTGTAATTGCAAACTGAGCTTCAATTTCCTTAATAAAGAGTTTTTTCCCCAAATCAAGATTTTGATCATGCAATCATGCAGAAACTCTTTGTCTTTAATTACTATATTTTAATTTTCTTGTACACACTTTATGCAATTTAATTAAAATAAATTTTAATAAATTAAAGTTTTCTATTCCTTATTAAATCATGTGATATTTTTAATATAATATTTATTAATTTAACTATTAGTATTATTTAGAGTTTATTAAAAATAAAACTCCTAAATAAATTATTATTAAATTAAATAAATATAAATTATAACTTTAATTAAATCTTTTAAATTTAATTTTTCAATGCACATTTAAAGAAATTTTTAATTAAAATATTCTTTTATATTTTATTTTCCTCCACTTATTAATTAGTGCAAGCACTAATTAAAGCATAGTTTATTATTTAAATTAATAATAATAATTAAAGCTCATTGTTTAAATGCAACTCTAATCTAATTATTATTAAATAAATAATTATAATAAAGCAATCTTTAATCTTTAATAATTTAATTATCTCTTTTTGTCCAACTTCTTAAATTAAACTTTTTAAAATAAATCTTTTAAACTGAAGTATATATTTAATTAATTAATAATTAAATAATTATCATCATATTCTATTCTTTTTAACCAATTTTCTAAGTTTAGACTTCTAAATTAAAATACATATTTAATTATTTTTTATTAATTAATTAAATATTCTCATAATCTATGGCTAGGATTGAACCTGAACATTATCTCCCCATTCTTACCATTGAGTTATTGTGATAGGGCACATTCATCCTAGCAATTCAAGGAAGTGTACCTACATCTTACATAAAAGATGAGCATGTACATATATATAAATATATCTAAACTAAACAAACAATGGCAGGGAATGGTACATCGTGTAGATCCTGACTAGCAGGTGATTGTGACTCCCTCCCTTAACCACATCAAACATGGCAAACAGAAAGATAAAAAGGACACATGTACCATACACATGCAAGTATGGGGTAAGTACCATAATAATTATAGTCAAACATCAAATGTTCAGATAAAATTGCATCATTACAAATATGAAGTAGTCATCATTAAAACATCATTAATGCACCAGTAACCATAATCATTAAACAACACATGAAATATAGACAACTAAGTAATCATCGTTGATATATCTATAGTCCAAGTTATGAAATAATATCCTTGAAACTAACACATCCATGAAATGGGCATAAAAGAGTTTAATAAATATAATAGAAAAATAAACTATGGGTGGGCACTACACTCCACCCGTATTGTCTCCACCAGCCCCTATAGTGCTACCTCACTTGTCATCTCTCTCATCGCCATCACTAGTGTCCCTCACACTGGTAATCTAAAAATCCTCTAAACATCCTCCAATGTCATAGTCATCTCTCCTGTGGGTAGGTGAAATGTGTCTGTCTCACTATGCCACCACTCGCATAGGGCAGTAACCATCACCATATATGTTTGTGTATGGGGCAATCTTGCCAAGTATCCCAGGTCGATGCCATCAATCCTCGCCTAGTCAGCCAATGTAAGCTACTCCCCAGTGCGTAGTATGGCTATCTATCACTTGCGTAACACCAGAGCATCTAGAGACCACTGCACACAAACCAATAGCATGTCGATATTCCTTTTTCTTGTATACATCACCTAACTTCTAAAAAACTCCCCCCCTCCCTCTACCAAATCCTTTTTTTATCTACGCAACTTTCTCATTTTCCCCACATTCCTACCATCGAGTTCCCATGAACGCTTGAACCTTATGATCTTGCTGACATAGATTATTGTGGGATTGCTCTTTGACCTTTGAGCCCCAAACACCCCAACCCACATTCCTACAGGCACATTCCTGTGGGACCTAAGCCTTTGCAATCTCATCAACCCTGCTTATCATGGGATCATGTTTTGACTTCTACCTTATCGATCAGACCCTAACCCATTCTCGCTTTGACCCTATCCATTTTGGAAAAACTACATTTCTGCCACTTGGAGCGCATTTTTGTCGGTAGGATCACTTTCCCGCTATCGGATTAGCAATCTTGCAAAAGGTGTTTCTAAGCCCCATTTTACCCTTCCCCTCTAGTCATTTTTAGGGGATCACGATCTCACCGATCCCTATAGAAATCCCATCGAAACTGTGTCCATGGGATCGTGTTTCCTACATTGTGAGAATGCTAAAAATATTGCAAAATAAAAAATCAAGGGCTAGTTTTTTTACCCTACCAATTGATCTAGTGTCTACCACACTCATAATCATCGTACCATGTCTGCCCGATGCTCTAGTCATCCAAATGTAGCCATCATATCATCCAAGTCAAAGCTCCAAGCAATAATATCTCATCATCTGTATGAGAGCCAATAACCCTTTATGGCCCCCCTCAAGCCCCTAATAGGCCCCCTAGGGTGCCCTATCTTCCTCTATGACTCCTCTAGTGACCTCATTTTCTTTCGGCCTTCTTTCCTTTTGCCCTTTAATTCTCTTATTCACCCTCTTTTTAATCCTTCTATGTCCTTCTACTCCTAGCTTGTTGCAACTTTTCAAGAAGTGGCCAAGCCTCATTTTCTTTCCCTGATGCCTTCTTGAGGGGGCATCACACAATCTATTCTCTCCTTTTCTACTCAAAACTGGGGCAACCATGTCGCTTTAAAAAGTCTTCTTCATGTCATTACATCCAAACTTCTTTAAAATAATATTGTTCCAAAATTATGTCAAAGAGGGGCAAAATGTAGACACCAAAATCTAATTATATCACTAGGTAATCTTATTTAGTCATCTCCTAGGACATTACTAATTAAATATTTATTATTTAATTAATTAATCATCAACCCCTAGTTAATTTATTTATTTAATTAACTATAGTCTAATTGATAAAATCGAATGATAACCCAAAATCAATCTATCAATTAAATCCCTATTCCTCTATTAAATTTAATAAATAATCAAATCTATTTAATTTAATCCCACATCCTCCATTTTATTAAATAAATCATTTAATAAATTATTCAAACCTCTAAAAACATCAATAAAACCCTACCTTTACCCCTAATCCAACTCATTCACCCATACTAACCTCACTTAGTCACCTAACTAACCCATCCCATCAAAGCTAAGCCACTTGCCCCTAACCCCCTTCCTAAACTAAGTCTAATCCCCCTCCTAAACATGTGCACAACTTTAAGCGAGGGTTAAGACTTGCTAACCCAAGCCAAAGTCAAAAAGTCTCCATTATCCTCTTCCATCCCTATCCAAGAGCATTTATGGCTCTTACATGCCATTAATGCCTCTTACATTCCATTAAATACCTCTTACATCCCTCTTCCACACTCTTCCTCCCTCATTACTCCCTTTGACCAACCATTATCTCATCCTGTCACACTCATCCTCCTTGTGACAAGTGTCACTCCCTTATTGGCTCTAAACAAGCACAATCCATGTGCTCCCCTTTCAAAGCATCCTAGCCCTCCCTCACCATTCTTCCATCCTTGAATCCTAACCCTCCATCTCTCTACCCCATGGCCTATAAATAAAGCCCCTCCCTCTCATAATCCATCATCCACTTTCATGCAAACTTATAATGCCCCACTGACCACTATATCAAATCCATTTTTACGTCATTACCATGTTAAAATTCACCCAAACCTCCATTGTTGAAACCCTCACCCATTTTCATACTTGATATGACACTCCATCCATTGGAAGCTTGAGCATAACATGAACCTACATCCCCTATCTATCAGGGACATATCTACGTCATCATAGGTTACACCCAAGGAGCTTACCATTCTTGGTTTGTCTTTCTTCTTGGTGATAACCTTGGTGCTATCATAAGTGTTAACCTTTTTAGTATTGTGAATACTTCATTAATAGTTAGTATTCCTTTATTATAGTACTAAATTAGGTGATACAATCCTAAGCAAGGAAATGTGATGAAAAAGCACAGGTGAAACTTCAACCTCATTAGGTTCTGCATTGAATGTGGAGAATAGAGGAAGAACAAGTCAAAGAGGAAAAGGCCCTTCACATGAAAATTCATGAGGGAAGTCAAAGAAAGAACGTTCTCAATCTAAAGGAAAGAAATATTGTTGGTACTATGGAAAACTTGGTCACTTGATGAAAGATTGCTAGTCTTGGAAAAACAAACAAGGAGAAGGAAATGAAGATGAGAGTAAGGAAGCTAATCTTGCAAGTAATTAATTACAAGATGCTTTAATCTCATGTTTAGATAATGCTAATGATTTTGGGTAATAGATTCTAAGGCCTCATTCCATGCTACACCTTGTAGGAAATATTTTCAAGATTATGTTCAAGGTGATGTTGGATAGGTATATTTGGGTGATGATGGGCCCTATCCTATTGTTGGAAAAGGAAAAATAAAGATCAAGTTGCCAAACAGAAATGACTGGATGTTGCAAGAGCTAAGGTATGTCCCTAATTTAAGAAGAAATTTAATTTATGCAGACAATTGGGTAGTGAAGGTTGTGTAGTCATGTTTACAGACAATGTTTGGAAGGTAACTAAAGGTTCATTAATAGTAGCTGAAGGTGCAAAGGTTGGCACATTGTACTTGTGTACTGGAAACACTTATTCCACTTTATTTACTATTGATATTGATAATGTAGGGAAAGCTATTGTAGATGTTCCAAGAACAGATTCAGTTGTTTGGCACCATAGGCTTGGGTACATGAGTGAGAAAGGGTTGAAAATCCTTTGCTCTGAGAATCTGTTGTCAAGGTTGAAAAATATTGATTTAGAGTTCTATGAAAATTGTGTTTATGGTAAACAAAGAAGAGTCATATTTCTCAAAGTTGGAAAAGAGAATAAGAGTGAGAAGTTGGAGCTAGTGCACTCAGATGTGTGGGGATTGGCTCGGGTATCATCTCTTGGTGGCTATTGTTAATATGTTATATTCATTGATGACTCAACTAAAAAGACATGGGTGTATTTTTTGAAGCAGAAATTTGATGTCTTTGAAACTTTCAAGAAATGGAAAGCTTTGTTTGAAAATGAAGCAGGAAAGAACCTAAAGTATCTCAGATCGAATAATGGAGGTGAGTATTGTAGCAAGTCCTTTGAATATTACTATTATATTAATGGAATCAAAAGGTAGAACATTGTTCCAGGAACTTCACCAGAAAATGGTGTATCTAAGAGGATGAATAGGGAAATCATGGAATGTGCAAGGTGCATGAGATTCCATGTTGGGTTGTCACTTCATTTCTAGGCATATGTTGTAAACACTATTGTCTATTTGATAAACAGAGGACCTTCAACTTCTTTGGATGGTGGTATTCCAAAGGAAGCATGGAATAGTAAAAAGGTAAATTATTCATTTTTGAAAACTTTTGGTTGTGAAGCTTTTGTCCATGTTGATAAAGAAAATAGAACCAATCTTGATACTAAATCTGAAAATTGTACCTTCATTGGATATGGAATAGATGACTATGGTTATCGATTATGGGATTTTGAAAATCTAAAAATAATTAGAAGTAGAGATGTTATATTCAATGAGAAGGTCATGTACAAAGAATAGTTGCAAGAAAAGAAGTATGACTAGGTCAAAGAAGACTATGTGGTTTTGGATGAGACTCCTAAAAAAGAAATGCCACTAGTATCTGATACTCAGCAACAACAAGTTATCCCAAAAACTCCTATAAGTGTTAGATGTTCTACTCAATTGAGTAGACCTCCTAAAAGGTTTTCTCCTTCTTTATACTCTATTTTATTGACTGATTCTGGTGAACTAAAGGAGTATAAAGAGGCAATATAGGTAGATGCAAACAATAGTGAAAACTAGACATGAAAGAGGAGATGAACTCCTTGTTGAAAAATCAAACTTGAGACTTACTCCCTTTACCTAAAGGAAAAAGAGCCTTGCTAAGAAATGGGTTTATAGACTGAAGGAGGAAGATGGAGGAAAGAAAAGGTATAATGCCAGACTTGTAGTAAAAGGTTTTGCATAGAAAGAGGATATAAATATTTATAAAATATTCTCCCCTGTTGTAAAAATGACTTCAATTAGAACTATACTAAGTCTTGCTATTGTAGATGACTTGCATCTTGAATAGCTAGATGTGAAAATAACCTTTCTCCATAGAGGTTTGGAGGAGGAAATTTACATGTAGTAACTAGAGGGATATGAGGTCAAGGGTAAGGAGAATTGGGTGTGTAGGTTAAGGAAGAGTTTTTATGGCCTAAAGTAGGCACCCCGACAATGGTATTTAAAATTTGATAGTTTCATAGCTGAATAAGGTTACCATAGATGTCATTCTGATCATTGTGTATATTTTAAGAGATTGGATAAGGGGAGTTATATTATTTTATTACTTTATGTTGATGGCATGCTTGTTGTTGGTTCTAATATGCAATAGATAAATGAACTTAAACAAAAATTAGCAAGGTCATTTGCTATGAAGGATTTGGGTGCTGCTAAGAAAATCCTTGGTATGAGGATCACATGGGATAGGAAAAATAGAACCTTGAATTTGTCCCAAAGTGAGTATATAAAGGTGTCAAAAAGATTTAATATGCAGGATGCAAAAGCAGTTAGGACACCTTTGGCTAGTTATTTCACATTGACCAAGGAAATATGCCCAAAGGCATAGGAAGAGTTAGATAAAATGTCTATCATCCCGTATTCATTAGCAGTTAGCAGTCTGATGTATGCAATGGTATGCACACGGCCAGATATTGCTCATGTAGTGAGAGTTCTCAATAGGTATATGAGTAATCTGGGTATGGAACATTGGAGTGTTGTCAAAAGGATACTTTGATATTTGAGAGGTACTACTATGAAGGTGTTATGTTTCATAGGATCAAGTTCTGCTCTGAGTGGATTTGTTGACTCTAATCTAGCAAGAGATCTTGATATAAGGAGGTGTACTAAAAGGTATGTTTTTACTGTAGGGGGTACTGCAATCAGTTGGATTTCTAGATTGTAGAAGGTTAATGCACTTTCAACCATCAAAGCTAAGTATGTAGTTGCTATAGAAGCTAGCAAGGAGATTATTTGGTTACAATGTTTTCTGGAGGAACTAGGTCAGAAGTAGGAAGATCGCCCATTGTATAGTGATAGCCAGAGTGTCATTCATCTTGTAAAGAATTATGCTTTTCATTCAAGGACAAAGAACATACAACTCAGGTACCATCTTATATGGTCTATTTTGGAGGATGGCCAATTACGGCTTGAAAATATTCACACAAGTGATAATCCTGTAGACATGTTCATGAAGACAATCCCCAAGGAGAAGCTAGTTCATTTCTTAGCTTCTATTGAGCTTCTTGACTAATGATCATGGAGTTAATACACAGCAAAGGCTTTTATCTAGTGGAAGCCCCGTGTGGTAGTTGTATTACTATAGGATCAATCTCCAAGTGGGAGATTGTTATCTAGGGTGGAGTCTAATCAGTCCCCAAGTGGGAGATTGTTAGTTGTGGTGACTAATTAGAAAAGTATTGTACATGCTTCATAATTCTTTTTAGCTCCTATTTTATTGTTCCTTATTTAGATAGGCATATTGTAACCCTAAAGTGATAATATACTATATAAGATAGCTTAGGGTTAGGTATTGGGGTAATACTATGTATAATGAGATAGGTTGTTCTTGTAGCGATATTGAGTTGTAAGGGTTTGTACTATAATCACTAGATAATAAGAAAGGTTGGATGACTATGTAGGTAGATGTAGCCTAGGTTTAGGGTGAACCATGTTAAATCTATGTGTTATTTGTGTTCTTATGGTTTTCTTCTTTTGTTTCCACATTTAACTAGTTATTCCTATATTGTTCTAGATCTATCAAATCCTGACAGTATTGACAGTTGAGGACTTCAGTTTGTAGTAGAAAGTACCACAATTTGCAAACAATAAGGGAAATGAACATGTCTCAAATAGTTAGACAAGGGACAAAGAAACCTTTCCAACACAAGTAATAAGGATATCAAAAGAAAAATCCTACAAATGTTAACACCATATTTGATGTTCACAAATGTTTACACATCTTTTCACATTCCAAGCAATACTACCTAAGGTCATGGTTCATTACTCAACACCTTGGCCCATGCTTAATGCTCCTTTACCTTAGACCAAGTGGTTTCCCACAAGAGATATTGGCTTTGTCATGGAGGTTTTATTGGCAGAACCAAGGGGACACAAATGGTGAGTGTAAAATCTTAGGGTGATCCACATAGTCCACTAGGATCAAACCTTGCACCAAGATGTTGAGCAGATAAATAAGGTGGCTTCTATACTATAGTTTTTAGAAAGGGCTTTCATTCATATCACTCCCCTTGCTCCCAATATGGGACACCTTACCTTAAGGTAATTAACGGACCTCACAACCACAAGAGTACCTTAAGCGTTCCTGCCTAGTGATTTCCTTAAGGTCACAATCCTACAAGTACCTTCACTAGATGGAGACAAGTACTACATCTACCAAGGTTTTGTGTCCTTGATAGCCTTGAGTTTATAATGGGTTGGAATAGTCAGATTCTCTTGTCCCCACTTGGGTCATTCCTCTTGATCTCTCAAGTGCAGACTCACTAAAGGTAATATCTCTCTAGCAACAAAATGGATCCACTTTTGGAGGTCAAAATTTTTGATTCATCTCAACGGTGAAAAGCATACTCTCTTCTCCCAATTGCTTCCCTCAAACACACCAAGCAAGTTTGTTTTACCCCTTACTTCACCTTGGTATATCAAATGGGTCAATATTTCTGATTCACCAAAAGGTAAAGACCATACTTTCCTACCAAGTGGCAAGCTTTTAGTGGAGCAAGTGATTATGTTCCTATGAAAAATGAACAACTAGTATATTGCCACATATAAAATGAAAGAAATAAAAGCACAATTTTGGTTGTTTGTTTTCTTTCTTTTAGTCAGCCCTGCAAACAAGAGTTTGTAGCCTTTTTAGCATAAGGTCTTTGACATGCGTTCTTTTATAGTAATTTTAGAGCAACCCTACAAAAAAATGTGTTGGTTCATCAAAGGGTTAGTCCAAAATGAGATAAAAATCTACAATAGACCTCTGTTAGATAGTGAATAAATCTGAGAAACCTGACAATAAAATGCTTAAAGACTCAAAATTGATCAAATAACTCAAACAACAGTCAGTTCCAAACAAGGTGATATTTTTTATTGACAAAGTATCGTACGATACTTTTTAGTATACAAAGGCAATATTTCTCAGTATGCCCATGTGATAGAACTCACAATATTGGTGCAATAGTTTCTCTAAATGCCTATGATATACTTTAACTAGTAAAGTATCACACTTTAGTACTAAAAAATATCATATGATACTGATAAAGTAACACATGATAATTTCTTCTTCAAAAGTAAGGGAAAAAGTACATAAACAAGAAGTAACAATGCATGACTAAATGCAGCTAGAGAGGTAAGAAAAAAAATGTTTTTCCCCACGGTGGGTGCCAAAATTTTACACTAGAAATATGCACTTTTCTAAACCCTTCTATCTAAGGGATTCCATATATTGGAATGCTTGAATGGTGGCTTAGAGCTCCCTAGTCATGGAGTGCAAAGGTGTATGTATAAGCATAGAAAGAGCTCACAACTAAGCCTTAGAGATGCAACCCTTGCTAGTAAACCATGAAATGGGTGCTTCTTTAGATAAGAGAAAGAGTGCTAGTACCAAAGAACTCTCAAATATGAAATGCAAGAATGAAACTATGCTAAGATGAAATGCATAATGCAACTAAACTAAGCAAAATGAAAGTATTACAACCATGCTAATTAAGCTAGGTGATCTATGATATTGTGAAAGGAAACTAGATTAATGAAAATGAATGTAAACTAGAATGAGAATTCAAAAATGAGAAAGAAGATATAAGTTCTCCACAAAATGCTCGAAGAGAACTTGTAGAGAAACTTGTAGCATAACAACAGCTCAAAATCAAGATCCTCAAAAAAGGAGAGAGTTGTCCATTTTAAAGATGTATGGACAGTTGAGATCAAGATCAAGAAGTGGATGATCAAGGATGGGAGTTGACTTCCAACATGATCCATGTGCACGATCATTTCCACCAATGAGAAAGAGTTGACTTTTTATGTGAGACAAAGTCTTTTCTTTTAATTTGTAAATAGGAAAAAGGCTTTATGTGTGCATATTATAGTGGGTTAGAAGAATGGGGTCTTTTATTTAATTAAAAGTGGACATGTTCTTTTAATCAAATATGAACTTAGGATATTATAGTCACACTATAGGTTAAAACCAAATAAATTGATTTTTAGAAATTTGGCCTAGGTAAATGATTAAATAATTTAGCCAAAATGTTGAGAAGGAGGCTAATAGTCTAGATGATCATTTTGAGGTGATTACATTTCAAATACCCATCTAAGAGATGTACCTTCCCTGATCCAAAATAAATTGACTATTGATCGCCTTTGAGATAGTTAAAACATTCTTCTTGATCTCTTTGCATTTATATTGAAAATTAACTTAAAGGACTAATTGCCTAGGAACTTATAGTTTAGGAAATAAAAAGAATATTAAATCAATTGAAAATATATTAATTGGGATGAAAATTGCATGTTAATCACCTAGGTAGAAAATAGAAATTTATAAGCATAATGGTAGACTTGGGAATCTTTGGATCGTTGTTAAGTCTTTTGCTCTCAATTATTTATGTATGATGTATGTATGCTTTGTTGGAATGTTTAGATGGATAATATGCTAAGAGGGGGGATCAGTATCTTCATAATTTCTACCCTTTAACAAAATTTTATTGGATCCATTGCTTCCTTTGCCACTCGATAGATACTAAGCACATACTATATTACTTGTAAATGAAATTAACGTAAGTAATCTAAAGATATTCATAAATAACCACATAAATAAGAATTCATCACACATAACACAATCATTTTTGTCACAACGAAAACCTTTCTTAGAGGGAAAACTATGGTGGGGGTGGTACCCACAAATCCGTCACTATTGTAGTAAGAGGATGCCTTGTTAGGGATACAATGTTTAGTCACTTTTGTAACTTACACTATTAGGAGAATACAATAAGATCTATTAGATTCACCTTTCACAAGGATTTTCACAACACTCTTTAAGTGTTTCTTAGTTAAGAGATTTACTACAAATAGTTAGGTCTACCTTTTAGAAGGATTTCAAACAACTACAATGATAAGAAAGAAAAAACAATAATCTACACAATAGAAGCTTACTTTTCTTGATTAGATCTCGCTTCTGCTCAATATCTTGTATCACCTCTTGTGACTAATTTGCAAATCCTCTTTCACTACTTAAGATTTTTGACCTCTAATGTGTTCAACTCTATCCTCTATCATAAAAATTGTCTCACTTCAATTCCCCTCTCAATCATAGTTAACAACATCTAAAAATTGTTCTAAACTGGTCCTTTAATAGTTTTGCTTTTACCTTCAAGATATATGACCTAATTAACATTTTTGAACCCTCTGGAAAGCATCTTAGACCAAAATCAACACTTTTAGAATCATCCAACCTTTCCTTCCTTTTTATCTTTATTTCCATTGGTTTATTTTTCCTTGCAGTTATCAACAATCAATTCACATCCTTCAAGGAATATTTTCATATCTTTACCTTGGTCATTGTAAATCATTTTTATCGCTCGATAAGATTGTGTCACATCAGATTTTGTGCCAAATTAAACTCTTATGTAGCCTTTGTATTACTCAGTAAGTACTCTATTCTTCTTGTTCTTGTTTGATGGAGTTTGTGCTCTGGCATAACTAATATGCTCGGTAGTTTGTATTTTGACCTAGTAGTTATGTGTGCTTGATGAATATATGATCACTTGATAACCACTAGATGCTCTGTTATAACTATATGCTTGAACTTTTCTTCCTTTATACTCTGGCATATCATAACTCAATTACTATGTGTAACTACTATCTTTGTCACACCTTCTTGTCCATCTTTTTGTCACTAATTGGAAACATAGTCCTTATGATCATTTATGGGAGTAACATTCTCCCCCTTTGACATTAGTGGAAAAAACTTGATACTTCAAAAATTTGAACTTATATACAAACCCTCAAACTCATAAACTCCCCCTATGCATATGCTTCCTCAGTAAACTATATATTTTGCAAAAAAAAAAATTCAAAATTGTTTTTTTTTCAATATTGTAATAACTCCTTATATTATCATATAATGCAAATAAATAAACATAAATATACAATATAGTAGATCATCTCACTTTTTGACACTAATACCAAAATGTATTTAGGATCAACAAAAATAATAACTTGCTTTGGATCCAAGCTAAAGTGATCAATAAAGCCTTTACATTTATTGAGTATGATGCCAATAGTTTTATCCCAATTTGTCCTTATGAATTCAAGTGATTTTTGCTCAACTTGTAGTTGGGCAGCAAGGGTAGACATGTGATCTGTTATGGAGAGGTTTGAGGAAACAATTGACTCCTTAGCATTCCTAATGTGGTGTTGCATAACCTTGAGATGAGGTAGTAACAAACCTTAAATTTCATTTATCTATGTCCTCAATTTATTCTCCTCATCTATCAAACCATGTTGAAAATTCATGAGAAATCTCACTCTAGAGTAATGTACAGATGTGTGTTGATCTCATATTGGTTTTAACAATTGAGTGTCAACACACTTAAGATATTTACTAAGTTCATGTCGAGCTAGTAACACATGCCAAGTATAATATGTATAGATGTCAAGTTGTAATGAGTGCCAAGTCACTCATGTGCCGAGCAGTTCAAGTGCCAAGTGAATAGTTGATGCTAAGCAAGTTCAAGTGTTGAACAAGACAAAATTATAGTAAGTGTCGAGCATCAGTATTATCAAGTGTTGAGTAACATAGAATGGGCCTAGTTGTTTGTAAAGGCACAAACAACTATGTAAACCATTTTTGAGCTGACATATGGATATATCTCAAAGCTTTGAAGATAAGATCAACTCTATTTGGATTCCCTATGCGATTAACATGCAACCAATCAAAAAATGGAAGGAATTGAGCAGAAAAAATGAACAAATCTCAATCATAGATTCATACCTAACCCTAAGCCACAAAAGTCTTTTTAAAGGGAGATGTAGCCCCATAATTCATGTATGTATGAGTGAATGTGTATGCGAGGAGGTGATACCAGTGAAGAATTGAAGAAAATGAAAGGGGTGAATTGATCAAGTTTCAAGGTGACTTAGAAGGACAGAATTGTAGAATAGAGGATCAAGGACACAACAATTTCATATCAGATCAGAAAGGATCAAGATGGATTGAATTGAGATTTATAATCAGCAATACCATATTGTAAATAGTCAAATCAAACATTCTACTATATTTTCTAACAATTGTATTAGCAGGATGAAATCCTTTGAAATAAGGCTGACTTAACAGTCACAGTGAAATCCTTTAATAGGGTGACATTCCAAGTGAGTGTTCTAAAGTCCTTTAGATAGGCACACTTTTAATAGGGTGTTAAAATCCTTTAATAGGGTGGGATCTAACAATCCTTTGTAATCCTTTAATAGGGCATGCCTTTCATAGGGCAGATCATGAGAATGGTCAAACTATGTAACCTTAACAAGTGAACTTTATTGCTATAGTAGTGAAGAATTGTGGGTGTCATCCCCACCCCAGTTTTACCTTCTCATTAGAGGGTTTTTAGGTAATCATATTTGGTGTCAAGTGTTTATATGAATGCATTTACTTTACATGTTATCTCAATATGTTTTTGAAAAGAAAAATAGGTTTTAAGGGATCTTGAAACCCATAAGTTTTACATAAACAAGGCTAATAATAAGCCAAAAAAGCCCAGCCAAAACAGAGGTCCAACAGCTAAAAAAAGACCCGAAGGCCCAGCCCAAAACAAAGGCCCACAGAAAGGCCAGGAAACAAACAAACTAAAACAGACTATAGAAAGCCTGTCGAAAAGCCAAAAGCCAGGAAGACAAAAAGATAAAAGACAAGAAAACTAGTCTTCAGTTATCTTCTCCATTTCCTGCATAGTCTGAGCTGCCTTGATTATCTTTTGCTGCTCCTTTGCCATTTGATCCTAGACCTTCTCAATGCCCTGATCCATACTGGTGTGAGTACTGATTATGGCCTTGTCATCATCTGACCTAGCCTTATCCTTGTTCTGTCCTCCCTCCTCCACCAGCAAGCCCCTATCCTTAAGTTTACTAGCAAGGGATTGAATGTTGTCATTCATCGAACTCAGGAGAGAAGTCATCTGACTTGCCAGGTTGTGGTTGTAGTTTTCAAGATTTCTTAATCTCCTTTCATTTATGCTTTCTTTGTTTCCCTGGTCCTCCTAGCTATCATTACCTGTCTTATTCTTAATACTTTCCATCTGGGATACTCTTTCTCTAACTTCCTCCAGCTCATGGAAGAGCCATTTGATTGATCTGAAGTTGTTAATCATACTACTGCGGGCATTATTCAGAAGGTTCATTCTAGTCTCCCTTGCATTGTCTGAGATGGCCAGGATTGTTCGGTCTATGACCTCATTGAGCCTAGGCTACTCCAAGTTGTCCACCAGGATCTGAGGGTTCATAGCTTCCCTAAAAATTCCCATAGTAGCAGTCCTCACATTGAAATTTTTCCAGGCCTTTATCCTATTTTTGACCTGCACTTCCCCCTCGTTCTCACTAGTGATGAAATTTGCTTTTTCCTCCGAAGGAGGCTGAGACTGGATAGGGGAGAGGGGAAGAGGAATAGCATCAGTCCTCTAATTTCTAGTCTCCTCAACTCTCACAACCTTCCTCTTCCATTTTTTCCTAGGTTTCTCCTCTTCCACCTCCTCCTCCGACACTTTGTTAGAATCTTCTGTATCCATTTCCTCCTCCTCCTCAGCATAACCCTCTTTTGCATGAGCTTGGTCGTGATCCCTAGGGCTTTTCCTACTGGGAGTTGTAGTAGTGGACAGTTTCCTGGCTTGACCTTTTTTCTTCTTTCCTGAGGAAACATTCTCCTCCTCCGAGCTAATGCTCTCAATGTCATCAGAGTCAGAAGAAAAATTGGAGCTGCCTTCGTCAACATCCTCAACATGAGGAGGGTTCTTGCATATAGACTGAGCTTTGAAATGCTCATGGATGAGGAGTAATAATCCCTCATGCCAAGCAGGGTTAACAGTGGCTTTCTTCTTGAAACTAGAGATTTCCTTGTTCATAGAAGTGAGAAGGTAAAAGGGTATGGAAATTCTTTTCTTATGGCGAAAATGATTTAAAATCACAAAATGGTGAGTTCTGACCCAATCAAACCTAGGGTCCAAGGTAACATAATCAATGAGGGCATATAAAACATACCTTCATAACTTCTTTATAGTCTCTGTCACATAGAAAGACTCTTTCTTTTCCAGCTTGTTCATCTTTGCAAAATTTTTCACGAACTCCTTGACTGCATTGGACGAAAGTTTCTTGTCCCTGTAGAATTTGAAACCCTCCATAGGGATACCAGTGACCTCTGCAACCACCTCCTCTGTGATTTGGAAGGAAACCCCGTTCACCTTGACCTTGCCGTTGTTCCACAAGTTCACCATGCTGTTGGTGACCTCAGGGTCAAAACCATGGAGTTTCTCGAAAAAATTTAGCAACTCTGCCCTTTTCCAATTTTTTCTAGACTTTGCCCATATTCTTCAACTTCTCCACTTCACTCGCCAGCTCCTTTCTACTCCATTCTTCAGTCATGACGTCCATTTTTTCTTCAACAATTCTCATGAGCCCCAATCTCTGCAAATTTTTTCCAGCCAATATTTTGGCTCTGTTTCTATTATTGGGTTCGTGATCATTGGCCTCTCTGATACAATAGCGAGTGAAAATGATAACGATCCTACAAACGTGTCGAAAAGACGGATAAAATCCCTTGAGAATATGAAAACCAAGAAACATATTATTGCTCGTACCAACATCCATTCTTTCTTTATTAAACTTATAATTTATTAACCCTTGGTTGTAAGCACTACAGGCAAGAAGCCCCACTATTTCACCAAGGGTCAATGGAAAAACATTCTCAATTAAGATCCACAGTAGAGAATGGCCCTGTGGGGACTTGAACCTTGGTTGTAGGACCTACAGGCAAGAAGCCCCACCATTTCACCAAAGGGACAAGCCCGTTATCTCAATATGTTAATGCATATATTGTTTTAAGTTAAAAGTTTTATTGGTTAAAGATTAGTACTTCTGATTCACCACCCCCCCCCCCCTCCAGAAGTATACATTTCCCATTTGTATTTCCAACAATTAGTATCAGAGCTAAGTTCTCATCAAGAGAAGCCTTACAACTTGGAGAAAAGATCTTGAGATGGAGGTTTACAAGTTGGGAAAGACCATTGAAAATTAGGAGATTGAGATACATCTCTTACTACAACAATTGAATGAAGCCAGAGATGTCTTGAGAAGTTCGCTAAAGAGAAGGAAAGAGATTGCTATGGTAGAAAATGACACACAATACAAAGAGATTGACACCACAATGTTGTTTGTAGAAGGTAACTCCTATGAATTCGATGCAGTAATTACAGATCTCATGGACAAGAACAAAGCACAAGCTAAGGAAATCAAAAATCTCAAGTTGGAACAAGAATCACAAGCTATACTGCTATGTGAAGTGACTAAGAAAAAGAAGAAAGCTATAGAAGACAAGGCCATGATTGAAGAAGGCAAAAGAATTTTGGCAAATAGATTAGAAGAAAAATCAGCAAACTTATCTAGGATCTCAAACATTCAATTGGATACCCTAAACCAAATGATGAATGCCTATTATGAGTTGAATGTCAAGGATATTGAGATAACTACATTGAAGTTGCAGAATGATCTGAAAAGAAAAAAGGAGTTTGTTGAAAGTTTCAACAATCCAAATGAAGCCATCAAGTACTTTGAGCAACTACTAAAATCCCCTAGATCCAGTAAAGACACATCAAGATTGGGATACATAAGCACTAAAGAAGGAGAATCATCCAAAGTTGCTAAGGAAAGAAACAATAAAGGTAAGAATTCTAAACCTACTTGTCATCACTGTGGAAAGAAAGGGCATACAGGTAATCTTTGCAGGAGCAAGGATGCTAGTCAGAATGCTAAGCCAAAGAACATGGTTCATTTTCACAAGTGCAACAAACAAGGTCATCAGGCACATGAATGCAAAACTAGAACCATGCATGCACCAAAATTTGAAGGACACTGCTACAATTGTCAGAAGTTTGGACACATAGCCTTTAAATGTAGATCTAATTCCACATGGTCTATTGGCATTAAGTTTTTATCGCCATTAGTGACAACACTTATCTATATCAATGTAGCTACCAAGCTTAGCACTTAGTTTCCTACACTCACCGAGCATTCTAGTATTAACCAAGCTTCGAAGTGTTTAGTAGCTTACACCAAGCATAACAATGGCTATCGAGTGACTATAGGCAATATGAAGACCAGCAGTGCCTATCGAGCAATAAGTTTGTGTCATGGAAATTTAGTGTAAACCGAGTGTTGGAAGAAGTAGTGTTTATCAAGTGAAGCAAGGTAAACTCAGCATGCAGTATCTACTGAGTGACACTACATCTACTAAGTCACCAGTGGTCACCGATTTTAGAACTACATCAAGTGATTGGTATGGACTGAGCCTTCACTTCTACCAAGTGCATGACGATGTCATGTAATGCAATGAATGTTGAGTATCAGAAGGTCACCGAGTTAGTTCAGTGAACCTGAGTTATTTACTATTGGGCCAACTTTGTAATGTGTTGTTCACTTGTATTTTGGCCGACCTTGCAATTTTGGAAATTAGAAAGGTATATATGTAAGATATATTGTAAGATACATTGTGTTGAAGTACTATGAAGTATTTTTTGAGAAGTGCATGTGAAGGATTATCAGTAGCAATTTAAGGAATGTAGCAAGGTCAATACAAAAGCAAAAATGTCATATCTATCACATAAGGTGATCAATGCATAAAGGATCTTATCAACAACTAGTTGTAAGTAGATCCACTGCTTCATCCTAATAGGTGAATTAGTTTCTAAATCCTTTAACAAGGTAGACTTAACAGTCTTTGTATAAATCTCTTAACTGAGTGCATACTTCATTGTATGTTTGTAAATCCTCTAACAAGGTGGACCTAGCAGTCCTTTGTGCTCCTAACAGGGCAAATTACCAGAAGTGGTCAATGTAAGCCTTAATAGGCCAACTTTGTGTTGTAGTAGTAAAGTTTTGTGGGTACCATCCCCACCCCAATTTTACTTTCTATTTGGAAGGTTTCTGGGTCACCAAAACATTGTGTTCTTTTGTGTGATGAATGTTTTATCTTTTAGTACTAATGTATGCAATAGTATAGATGGATTTGTGGTGAATTTAAAGAAAAGTTTTGAAGTTACTGATTCACCCCTCCCCTCTTAGTAACTTATCCAGTCTTGAATATTTCCAACATGGTCATCAAACAAGTCAACAAAGGGAAGAAGCTTTGAAAAATCCTATAATCAGGATTACAATACAAGATATAGCTTTCATTATTGTCAAGAGTATGGACACATCCCTATGAATTGCATAAGAACACACTTCAATGGTAGCTACAACAGATGGTTGAGTCAAACCACATGCTTTAGTTATTTGAAGATTGGTCATATCAGCAAGCATTTCCCAACAAGGACAAAGGCACCTAACTCAAAGTTCAACAAAGGAAAAGGAAAGGTAGATGTTGAGCACATTATAGGAGAGATGAACAAAATATGGACAAAAAAAGATGGATGCAACGCATCAAATGAAAAGATCACTTCACCCAAAAGGTGAAGTGAACACATCTCATCAAACTAAAGCAAAAGGAGGTATGTGGGACTGATATTTAAATGCTTCATCATACATTAGTTCCAAGATAAGTTAGAACTAAAAGGGATAAATTAACATGAAGAAAGATGCAAGATAATAAGTAAATTCCATGATTAAATCTTTAAGTTTTCATCTTACTACTGAGTGTGTAAAGTCCTCTTCAATTGTCGAGTAAAACCTAGTATGTGTCAAGCTGTCAACTAAAGCCAGTTGAAGCCGAGTCAGTAGTAGCTACTGAGTGAAGGAAATTTCTATTAAAGTTGAGCAAGGATAATTCTTATATCTGCCAAGTGATGGGAAAACCAATGGATGCTGAGTGAAACAAAAATTGCATTGGAGCTGAGTTTATAGTTGTATATGCACCATGCATTAAATGTGATATTTTGAAGGGTATAAGGTATATTTTTGACCTTTTTCATCATTACAAACATAGAACAAGAAAGAGTAGAGTGAAGAAGCAATTTTCAAGCAAGAACAAAGCATTTGCATGAATCAAAGTGAAGGTCGAGCATCAAATCATCGATATTAAAGTATTCTTCATCTACTGAGCTATGCAATTTACATATTTGTTAAAGCTTTAGTTTGAAAAATGACCTTGAGTTCTAAGAATGCAAAGGATAAGAAACTATTTGAAGTTCAACTAGTTAGTAATCAGGTAAAGCAACTAGATTTTAGAGCCATACCAAAAGTTGCAAACAAGAATGATCTAGCAGGTGTATTATCAGTTATTCCACCTAAGGTCATAATGGTTCAAGATGTGAGAAAATGCTATAACTACAAGTTTGGAGGAATTGGAGACATGGAAATACATTAGGCATAAGATAAATTATGTAAAAATATATTGTTAAGGAAGAGTTCAAAATTGTAGAGAGAAAGGGCTTAATTCATGCCCTAGATTTTCCAACGGTCTTCAAAACTTAGTGGATTAGAATTGTTCTAAGCAAAATACATGATGGATGTATGTGGCTAGAAGGTGGACCCATCAAAATTTCAAAGAGGATTATACATAGGGTTACAGGATACCCAACCCTAGATTGGCCCAAGACCCTAAGGATCGACTCAAAAGAAGTAATTGAGAAAAATACAGGGGCAAAATGGAACAAACGTGGAATGACAATTGATACTATCAAAGATCCACTCTTGTTCTATGTTTGTTATATCACATAAATTCTATCAGTCAAGCTAAATAAATAGTGTTCCATGTATAGAAATTGATGTAGGATACAAGACTGTGAAGAAAGATCATACCTATGATCTTGTAGAACTACAATTGCAACAAATAATGGAGAACTTAGGAGCAATAAGGAAGTCTAAAAGTGTTCAATGTAAGTTTGGTTCCATAGTGATATGCATATTTTTCTATGTTCAAAATAAATTCCCATCTTTTGGGAGAGTAGGATGGAAGACCAATAGGTCTATGGCTATGCAAATAAATGAGTACATTGAACAAATGAGAGATAATTTTGAGTCAGTTTTGACTAGTTACTTTGAAGATTTCAACCAATCAATGAAATAGAGGCTGAGAATTCTTATTTCCCTAGTGGAGAAATACTACAATGATATTTTCTTTCTTGTGGATATTTACTACACTTTCATCTAGGCTACAGTACCTAGAGTCAGATGGCTAAGGCCTTTGGGATATGAGATCAACATTGATGAAGCATCAGCTTCCATTACTGCACTTCTTGCTAAAAAGGTTGACAAGACTACCAAAATATTTGGTAACTATGATATTGTGAAATCCAAAGTTGAGATGGAATTAAAGATAACATAAACCTTAAAAAAGAAAGACAAAATAGTGAGGAAATTGAAAGCCAAGTTTGGTGAAGGAGTTGAAGGCAATGGTGAAGATGATGATGAAGGAGAAGAAGAGGAAGAAGAAGAGCAAGGCCAAGAACCTCTTGCCCTAACCCAAGGCATGGGTGAAGATGCAAAAGAAGAAGGTGTTGAGGAAGAACAAGCCAAGCAAGCACCAACCAAACAAGAACCAAAGAATAGGAAGGCTAAAACATAGCTTGCAGCATAGCCAAAGGGAAAGAAAATTGCTAAACCAAGCCCTGCAAAACCTAATTCTCTAGCTACAAGAGCCAACACAAGGGCCACCACTCAAAAGGCCAAGGAGCAAGTAAAGGAAATGAAAAAGGCTACTAAACAACAAGGTCTTGTGTAGAAGAAACTAAGAAGAAAATATGTGGCACAACCTGAGTCAGATGATGAAAGGACTGAGTCAAAAGACACAAGCCAATTCAGAGTGGTGAGTCATGCTCCCAAGTCTATTATTGAAAACATTTGTGGTAATGTTAGGGATAATGTAGACTTAACAAGATTGAAAAATATTGAATTTAATAAACTTAGTTGAGAAGACCAGAATATGTTAGAAGAATTGTTGTATGCCATGATGGAAAAATTCAAGAACACACCACTTGAATTTGATAACATAATGCCCAAAGATTTGTATTCAATTGTTGAGAATAAATGGCACTATTGCCTAAATATGGAAAAGGAAATAAGAGAATCTATATTGGCACAAGTGATGCCATAATTATTAAAAGGAAAAATCACAAAGGCAAATAAGAAACATGGTAGCAAATTTGCACCTAAATATAAAGCCTTCAACATTCTGCAAAACAAGATTGAAGATGTTGTAAAGAAATCCATTCAAACGTGGAAGTTCATATATGGCTTGACTACTATCAAGGAAGGAGAAGAGGATCCCTTTGAGGGAAGGAATCATGGAGAAGGTGAGGATGATGATAAGGAAGGAGAAATTAAGAAAGAAAAGGGATATAACATAGTGGAGGAGGCACAATAGAAAAAGGATGAAATGGCAACAGCTGAGGAGCAGCAAATTGAACAAAGTGTGCAAGGCACACAATTACCACCATTAAGCCCTCCACATGACACAAACACACCTACAGACACAATAAAAGTTAAATATATTCCCGATAGCTTAGCTCAGAACATTAATTGATTAATTGTAAAGGATTTGAAGAAGATCCTTGACCAATCTGCACTACGAGCTAAATTGTGTGATAATCTAGTATTGGTCAGCGTAGATGAGCTATAGAAAGCAGTAGCTGACATAACTAGGGATAAAGTGAATACACAAGAACCACCTTCTATCATCCCAATAGCTACTAATGGTCAACCTCCAGTGCAAACATCAGAGGATACATCAACAAAGGTTGACACCACAATCAAAGTTGTTATGATTGAACAACAGACTCAGATTATAGAAGAGCCTACAAAGGAACAAATAGGACAAACAAAGAATTTTGTACCTACTGCACAAACACAAGGTGCACCCCAATTGATCATAATTGATCAAGGCATATCTAAAGAAGGGAAGGAAATACCCAAGGAAAAGGATTAGGAAGCCATACAAACATTGGTTAATTTACCAATAACTAACACTCCTACCAAAGTCCTTTAGGAGCCGAGCACTAATGCAATGCCACTTCAAATTTTTGCACCAGGCTCGAGCTCAAAAAAGGTTGCAAGGGTAATTCACTACGGATACCCAACACTAGATGAAGAAATAGTTATACCAAAATATGAATATGCAACCATGAACTTAGAATAGATCAACATAGTGCAAGAGGCATTGGAAAGAAAGAAGAATCAAGAGATACTTAGGAAAGAGTATAAGAAAAGGCAAGCACTTCATGAGATCAAAGACATTTTTTTAGGTGCATTTAGCTTGCAAACACCTAATGAAACCAAGCCTATATTAGAACAATTGTTAGAAATTATTGAGCAGGTGATAAATGAAGACTAGGAAACCAATGTAAAACTCATGGAATGGTCTGATAAGAAATTTCAAGGAAAAGTAAATGAGAAGATATCTAGTGGAATAGCACTATCACAAGTAGAGCTGGCTAAAAAGATTGAAAAAGTGAAGAAGGTACTTGAGAATATATTCTCATTGTACACAAAATTTTGTGACCCCACACTCTTCACACAAGAAACAAGCCACAGAATTTTGATTCTAGAAAGAAATTTGATGATTTCAAGTACACAACTACCTCAAAATCCAACTCAAGGTGAGAAGCATTTCCATATAGTGCTTCACACACAAAAGGAACTAGTTGTATTAATAGCAGAAGAGGCTAACACAAGAGCCAAGCTAGTCCACATTCAAGCTTCCCTGACCCCTCACATGGAAATACTACAAAAGGAACTAGCCTATGCTGAAATAGTGCTAAAGAAAGATCCTAATCTTTCAACTTTGGACGGATTAGTTTGCATTTCAATAGAGATATCCATCCAAATCAAATCCTTAGATGTTGCAATAGACAACTGGGATACTGCTCTAAAGATTGTAATGGAAGTCAATAAGAATTTTTTGGATAAATACACACTTAGTGTATAGACCCTTTGACATAAGTGTTAAAAAGGAGGAGATAAATGTAAGGAAGAGATAAAAGCCAAGGGGGGACAAATATGCAAGGGGGACACATGTGAAAGGGGATATAAAAGTAAACAAAGAGAAGAACAAACAAAGGGGGAGTAAACAATAGAGAAGTGGAAACACAGCATATTAGATAAAGAGTATTAGAATGATTGAAGACAAAGAGTATTAGCAAGAGGAAAATCTAATCAGAGAGATTTTGGATACAGAAAAGACACATTAACTCAGGGGGAGTCACAAAATTTTGAGGTATATAGTCCATTACAAAATTTTGAACAATTTTGAAGTTTTATATATATGTTGAACTAGATGTATATTATACTGGAGGACATTAGATTTTTTATGTATAGTTAAGTGTTTTTGCCACTCATGTCAAAGGGGGAGATTTTTTTATCTCAGATTGGTTTTAACAATTGAGTGTCAACACACTTAAGATATTTACTAAGCTTATGTCGAGCTAGTAACACATACCGAGTATAATATGTATAGATGTCAAGTTGCAATGAGTGTCGAGTCACTTATGTGCTGAGCAGTTCAAGTGCTAAGTGAACAATTGATGTCAAGCAAGTTCAAGTGTCGAGCAAGACATAATTATAGTAAGTGTCGAGAATCAGTATTATCAAGTGTTGAGTAACACAGAATGGACCTAGTTGTTTGTAAAGGAACAAACAACTATGTAAACCATTTTTGAGCTAACATATGGATACATCTCAAAGCTTTGAAGATAAGATCGAATCTATTGGATTCCCTATGTGATTAACATGCAATCAATTAGAAAAATGGAAGGAATTGAGTGGGAAAAATGAATGAATCTCAATCATAGATTCATACCTAACCCTAAGCCACCAAATTCTTTTTAAAGGGAGACAAAGCCCCATAATTCATGTATGTATGAGTGAATGTGTATGCGAAGAGGTGATACCAGTGAAGATTTGAAGAAAATGAAAGGGGTGAATTGATCAGGTTTCAAGGTGACTTAGAAGAAGGATAGAATTGAAGAATTAGTTTGTAGAACAGAGGATCGAGGATATAGTAATTTCATATCAGATCAGAAAGGATCAAGATGGATTGAATTGAGAGCTGAAATCAGCAATACAAGATTGTAAGTAGTCAGATCAAACATTCTACTGTACTTTCTAACAATTGTATCAGCAAGATGAAATCCTTTGAACTAAGGTTGACTTAACAGTCATAGTTAAATCCTTTAACAAGGTGATATTCCAAGTGAGTGTTCTAAAGTCCTTTAGCCAAGCACACTTTTAATAGGGTGTTAAAATCCTTTAACAAGGCGGTATCTAATAATCCTTTGTAAGCCTTTAACAAGGCAGGCCTTTCACAGGGTAGATCATGAGAATGGTCAAACTATGTAACCTTAATAGGTAAACTTTATGGCTACATTAGTGAAGAATTGTGGGTGTCGTCCCCACCCCAATTTTACCTTCTCATTGGAGGGTTTATGGGTAATCATATATGGTGTCAAGTGTTTATGTGAATGCATTTACTTTACATATTATTTCAATATGTTAATGCATGTATTGTTTTAACTTAAAAGTTTTATTGGTTAAAGATTAGTACTTCTAATTCACCCCCCACCTCTCAGAAGTATACATTTCCCATTTGTATTTCCAACAATGTGGTGCTCAGGTCAACTATTAATGCAGCAACACTAGACTTCAAGTCTTCATTCACCTTATGCATTTTATCCTTTATATCACTAGTGATTGATGGAATATCACATTTTTTTGTAATAAAGAAATAACATCTTGCATTGTTACCTCTAGCTTGGTTATCGTAGATGAAAACACAAATTGTTGAAGGGCAATGGTTGTTGACACCTTCTCCAGAACTTTATTCTCCAACATCTTTTCTAATCTTTACATTAATTTTGATAAAGTATCTATGTTTGGTTCATTCAGTTTATCAACTATCTTGACAAGTTGATCTAGTATGGGAGCATTCTCATTTATGGTAATGTTAGGTACAACTTCAAGCAAGATTTCTTTTACATCATGTAATACATGTTTTTGCTTGTGTTCCTTCCTCAATCTTATTTTCCCCTTTTCCCTTTCACAAAGCTTGGTATAGATAGCCATATTCTCCTCATCTAGTGTGTTAGGATCACATGAAGGCATAATAATAACCTCATCTAAAGTTGCAAGGTTTGATCTCAACGCTTGGGCTTCCTTCTTCTTCTTCTTCTTCTCCTTCAACTTTCTACCTTTTTTTTCCTTAAGATTGGTGGTTGGGGAAACTTGTAGAGTCACTAGAGCTATAGAATATGTAATTATTTGCTTAACTTCTAGCTATACATCTTCTCCCTTCTTCTCATTTTCTTGTTCACCTTGTTCAACACTTTTTGTAGCAATAATATGCATAGGCGGCACATGATGCTTTTCCTCAGATTGGCCCAGTATAGTAACATTTTATTCTTCTATATTTTTCTACTCTTCTATTTGTCTAGTAGAGAATGGTTCTAACAATGTGGAATTATACACATAATTAGGTGTACATGCAAACAATGATAAATCTTCACCCTTTCATGCCTTTACATTTTCAGTGTAGCCTTGCCCAATATTTCCCTCACTTAGAGGTTTGTGGGTTGGTGCTTCTCCATCTATTGCAGATTTGACTACTTAAGACTTGATAGAATATCCTTGTATTTAAGCATTATAATCAGCTTCACCTTCATCTTTATGTTCAGTGTCTTGATTTTTCTTGATATCCCCTTCTGCAGTTTGAGTTTGTTGCTTAGGGTTAGTGTCATTTTTCTCTACACTTGTGAACATGGGTATACTCTCTACTAGAGTATGTAATAAACCAATAGACATGTCTCTTTCTTTCTTATGTGGCTCCCCCTTTGTGTTATTTTTGGGGTATGGTTTGATTTGTTTTATTACTGGTGCATACCCTGTTATATGAGGAAATGATGGCTCAATAGATATAGGACTTTCATCCTTCTTCTTGGTTCCAGCCAATACATCCTCATCTTCCTTAAAACTATTTGCATGATCTTCTTCAGGTGTATCTTCTATGGTTATTGTATCTTGTACTTCAAGTGCAATTTTGTGACCAAAATCATCTTCTTGATTGTTTGACTTCACATTATGTTAGTGCTCGATAGCTTCAATAGTAACAATTTCACTAGGTTCCTTGATTTATATATTTATCTTTATATGGTTTGTCCCTTGGCTTCAACATCTTGCATTTCTAGATAGGAGTTTCAAGGCTCTACGTTTGGGTAAAAATATTTTATTGTTTACTTTTATTGCTTCTTTTATTTCTAAAATTTTTAGGTCAAGCATCACTGTAGCTAATGATCTTTCCCTCATTTATCTCTCAGTAATCATAGCATATTGTCATCTATTTTCAATCTTACTATACAGATATTTGGGAATCATGTTTCCAATCTCAATTGGAGTATTCTTAAATTTTTCCATCTTATCTATACCAATATCTCCTATCTTCCTTTGATCTTATTCATTCATTTTCTCATACTTTAAGTATTGAAAAGCAACTAATCCGTCATGCTCTCTTAATGAATTTTCCATATCATCTACATATTTGGGTTTAAAATTTATAGCAACACAATAATATCCTCCCTCTTTTGAGTTTTTCCTTTTACTATCTTCAGTATCATCATCATCATCTTTAAGAATTAACTTTATTCTTCTTTGTGTAGGCTTGGTAGCAAGTTTCCTATTGACTTGAGGGGCTCTTTCCTTTTTTGACATGTTTTTACTTCTACTTGTTCAGGCTTAGTTACCTTAACTGTGCCTTTCTTCAATGGTGATTTTTCTATTTGGGTAGCATGTGTCCTTGACCTAGTGCTCTTGGGGCTTATAAGAGTTACAAATGGTCTCTTCTTCCCTTTCTTTCCTTGTGAATTTGCAACAACTATGGCTTCACCCTTGACTTCAATAATAACTTCATCTTTACCTTTTCTCTCTATAATCTGTAGGGGTTGATCATCTTTTCTCACACCAAGTACATCCTACAGTGTCTTGATTATTTTCCTTTCTTTGCTTTCATCTTCTAGAATCACAATGTCCATAGTAATTTTCTTTTTGGCCTTTTCATATATGCCAAACTTAGGAGCTCCTACTTTTAATAGGGTCATTAAACAAGGCTTTTATATGCATTGGTGACCCAATCAATATTAATTTCATAATCCATGGGTGCAATCCATGAAACCCTAGGAATAGCAGCCTTGACTAAAGTATTGTTGGTGTCAATAAAGAAACACACATCATCATGTATTTTTCCACTAAATGTGGAGCTATTTGATATCTCTAGTTCATCCTTTCTTTGAAGTTCTCAAAGTACTCAATCATAACATTGTCAAAGTTGTTGCCAAGAGTTCTAACATATTCATTGATCTAGTATATTATGGGGGCATTTGACTTCCAATTCACTAGACCAATGCTTGGGAAATAATTTTACACGTATAAGAAAATGGAAACTAACAATGATCCAAACTTAAATGTGTTTGTTCTAGAAACCCAAATTGTATTCATATTGTTTGACAATTGTCATAGCTACAACTCAGTAACATCATACTTATGATCCTTCTTCACTATCATGTAAGCCATGTCTACCACCATGCAAGGTACATTGTTGTGTTTACAGATTGAAATATTTTGTAGACAAACACATACACTCCAAATTTTATCTATGAGTCTCTTATGTTGTCTAATTTTAGATCTCTTCCATCCCATTGTGCTTTAGTGTTTTCCTCAGTTTTCTTTTAGGAAGCAGTACATAAGGTTTTGACCCTATCAATTATATGATACACAGTGATCTTATGGATAACATCACAAGTGATTTGAATGGGTTCATCTAACAACATCTTCATAGCATGTACTTTGCTAAGAACAATATAGATCCAATCTACTTTGAAAACCTTCAGGAAGTGAAGGGTATGAGTAAGAACCTTGGTCTCCAAATGTTTGAATTCATCCTTCAAATTTTCATTGTCGCATAGTTCCTCATATGCTTCCCTTAGATCATAGTCACCAATTCCCCCAATCTTATAGTGGTAAAATGATCAAATTTCATTGACAAGTAAAACCCTAGGTGGAGTGGTAGATAATGCACCTACCTTGTATGTTTGTGTATCAATTTATGGGTAAATTTTGTACTTAGGTTCTTCATAGGCATCATTTCTAATCATTTTTACTACATTTACCTTGGATTTCTTCTTCGTAGATGTAGAGCTCAAAGCCATTATTGTGAACCACGATTACAATAAATAAATTCTTTTGATTTTTGTTAGTGTAAATAATTAATTATTATTACACTTTACTTAAGTTTACTTAGGTTAAATGCATTATCATATAGACGCCTAGGAGTATGCATAGTCATATGAGTTGTCTTGTTGACAACACAAGAGTTTTCATATTCATCTGAGTTGTCCTATAGACAACATAATTGTTTGTACTCTAATTGAGCACATGGTGTCCACAACATCTCTTTACAATATACACCTATGTATGCTTATCCTCTCATCATCACACAAAATCCTATGCTTAATGGAGGATAATCCACTCTTAGTGGACATGTGCTTAGTTGTGAGGCTTATCACTTTGTTGACTCCTAGTCATTCTAGATGCCTTTATATATAGGCACTTCTAGTGTGTATTCATATGATATTCACTCTCATTATTGTTATTATGATCATACATTATTGGTCCATATTGTGCTAGTGCTTGAGCTTCTTGATCTTGGTGTTATTTTTCCCTAAGGCAAATTCTTACATGGTATTAGAGTGATAGGAGATCTCTTCACATAGCCATTGGAGGCCATTTTTGCTTCACGTCTCAGAGGGCCATGATTCAGATCTGAAGTATCTATAGTTATTGGGAGTGTTTAGAGCCAAAGCAGACCTCGCCATGGCGTCTGGAGGATCGATTCGGTGAATTTTGACTATAAATTTAACTACCCTAGGCCATAGTCAAATCTGAGGCAAAAAAATTTTACAAACCAGAACCCACCTACCCTAGGCTAGAGTCAAATCTGAGGCAAAAAAAATTTCCAAACCGGAACCCAAAGGCCTAATTTACGAAATTGGTATGATCTCTTTAGATCAATGTAATTAATTTTTCAAATCTGAATATTTTTGCGTCTTAGCAAATTTTTTTGCATCTCTGCAATTTTTTTGGATTTGCATTTGCAAAAAAATTGGCCTATTAGGCCTGTAGGAGAGCATTTTTTTGCAAGCAAATGGGGTGGTCAAACCCCGACAACCTGTAACCGAAATATTCCAAATCACTGCTGACATATTCCATATTACAACCAGCACATTATGCTTCCAAATAGCAAAGGGCATCCTCAATATTTTTGGTGGCTTCACAGTTGAGTCTATCTCCACAAACTCATGCTTTTAAATTACCCTACCCCTGCAAGCACAGTGCATGTGGGATTAAAAATTTGACACCATCAGTCAGCTTCTCTTGTTGGCTTCTGCTCTCATTGGCAATCTCCTCTGTTGGCCACCACCCGTCCTCCACCATGCGGTCCACCCTCCATCGGTGCTTAACACTGCCACTCCCTCCACATCAGTAGTAGATGACTCAATGCTAATAAGTGATGCCCCCAGCACAGTCAACTCCCACATGGCTACCATGTCTACTGCCACGACTGCACCATGTTAGCAACCATCAAGCCCACATCACCTGCCAACACAATAGCATGTCATCTGCCATGTGATGACTAGTCAGCACCTTTGTACATCCATGTCGACTGCCACACCAGCTGTATGGACTACCACGTAAGCTAGTCGGGTTGTTTTTTGCTAACATCATCAACTTGCAATCCTAAAATTGACGGTCATTTGATCGTCACAAGCAAGCCATATTGCACTATCGTGATGGCTATTTGGATGTCAAATTTAACCCAATATTTTCCTGACATCATCAAGGCAGACCCCTCACCATATGCAGTTTTTATTTGACAATCCAACTTCGAGAGGCCATATGTTAGTCATCTAGACTCCAAATTAGGTGCAATTTTTTTTTTAGGCTAAAATTTTCTAAAAATTTTAGTGGTACTATTATTTTCTAGTTTTGGTGCATAGATTTATCAAAAAAAATAATTTTTGGTGACTGTACCTATCCAATCCTACTTTTTGCAACTTCAAATGCTCTGTACAGGCTCATCAAGACACATAATCAAGTTCTATTTTTTTTAAAAGTGCATAATTTTTTGTCTATTTTCTAGATCTACAATCAAATTATAGGCTTGTGTGGACAAAAATACTACTTTCAAAAATAGGTCCTTTTTGGCATTATATTGCTTTGATCAAACTTCAAAATTGTTGTATATTTGAACTACATTGCTAAGTACCAGATTTGAACTCCAAGAGGAGGTTGCAAATAGAAAATTAGAAATCCACTTTTTTTCCATATTGACAAGTGGCCTATTGTAATCACACTAAGTACAAAGTGTCTAAGCATTCATTTGGGTGGGAGCGGGGGGGGGGGGGGGGGGGGGGGTGTCTTGTGTTTTTTGTCTCCTTGATATTGTGCTCTTTCTTTTGCATTATGTGTTCTTTTTGTAAGTTAACTCCACATAATTATGCTACTTAGAAAGAAAAGATAAAGGAACCATTAGTTGAAAAAGGTTTACTACATTATGTAACTAGTGCAACAAAGAAACCTGATGATGATGCTAATGAGTCTCATAGAGAAGATTGGGCATCAAAACAAGAAATGGTCCTAGGAACCTTGTTGAAGAATATCTCAGATCATGTCAAATATCACATCAAGAACATTAACAATCCAATAGAAGTTTGGGATCAACTTGAAGCATTGTATGGGATAGTAGATGAAGATATGGCCTACACCATTCAGGACCATCTTCTCAAATTGGATCCTAGGAATTTTGACACTATCAAAGATTATCTTACCCAAGTAGACATGTATAGGGCACAACTTAAGGATTGTGGTGAACCCATCAAGGATGGAAAATTGATCAAACATGTTATGACTCATCTCCCCCCTGAATATGATGCTTTTGTTTATAGTTATAATACTCACAAGTTAACAATGGGAAGTGCCTTCACTAAGCCTTCATTCGAGTCATTTTCAGGAATGCTAGTCTTAGAACATGAAAAGTTAGTGAGTATAGGAATTCTCCAGTCTTCCAAGACCAAAGCCTTGGCAGCTAATCAAGGGAATCAAGGTGGTAAAAATTCCAACAAGAAGCAAAAGTAGTGGAAGACTAAGCCACAAGATGACACACAAGAAACTTCCTCGACACGTCAATCTTCCTCCACACAATAATCTTCTTCACAACAAGGCAAGTCTTTTTCCAAAAATAATAAGAAGGGGAACAATTTCAACAAAAGGAAGAAGAAAACTTGTGCCTATTGTAAGAAGAATGGTCATCATGAACATGAGTGTAAGGATAAGAAAATTTATGAGTTGCTAAACATAATGAGGAAACATAAAATTGATGTTCCAAATGCCTATAAGGATAAGGGATCTTCATCCACTTCAAAAGGTAAGGGACAAACTTTGGTAGCAAGTACAAACAAATTTGAGGAATGAGTTCTTGATTTAGGAGCTACACATCATATGGGTGCTTGAAGGGAGCATTTTTCCTCTTTGAAACCATCACATGTACCTTACATCTATGTGGGATATGACACACAAGTGGAAGTTGAAGTAAAAGGGAATGTTGAGTTGGACAATGGAGTTTTCGAGGATGTAATTCATGTTCCCAACCTTAGCACCAACCTTCTTTCAATCTACCAAATAACTCACTATGGATGTGGCAACAAGGTGGAGTTCCTTCCTGATTCAATTGTGTGAAAAATCTAAAGGATGATTCTATGGTGGCAATTGGAAAGCCTAATCGTGATACAAAACTTTATTATTTCTCACATTTTGTGCTTGAGTCTACTTCTCTTGCCTTGTTGACCCACTCAAATTCACAAAGTAAACTATGGTATAAGAGGTTTGAACATCTCAATTACCACTACCTTCAACAAATTAACAACAAGGATATGGTCATATGTCTACCTCAAGTCAAGTATTCAAAGGGTGTATGTACAAGTTGTGAAGAAAGCAAGCATCCTGAAGAGAAGTTTGACAAGGGGAAGTCTTGGAGAGCTATTGTTGTTCTTGAATTGATTCATAGTGATGTAGCTGGCCTATTTCCAGTGCCATCATTTAGAAATGCTCACTATGTTCTCACCTTCATTGATGACTTTTCACACTACACTTGGGTCTTCTTTCTTGCTCATAAGAGTGAAGTCTTTGATAAGTTTATCACCTTCAAAGCTGAATTTGAGAAGCAATCTAGGAAAGACATCAAGATTCTTTGAACAAATAATGGAAGGGAATATGTGAATTCAAGGCTTATAGACTTTTTTACTCGTGAGGGTATTGATCTTCAACATTCAGTTGCATACACTCCACAACAAAATGGTGTTGCTGAAGGGAAGAATAGAACCCTTAAGGAGATAACCACTTATATGCTACAACGTAAGTCTTTAGATCAAGTTTTTTGGGTAGAATCTATGTGTTGTGCCAATTACATCCAAAACAAAAGTCCCCATAAGGCCTTGGCTAGAATTACACCTTTTGAGGCTTGGCATGGAAGAAAACCAAGTGTAAAACACTTTAAAGTTTTTGGTTTTCCAACATGGGCAAGGATACCTCCACAAAAATGAAAGGCATTGGAACCTCAAAGTAAACCTTGTATATGTGTTGGATATCCTAATCATCTTAAGGCATACAAACTCATGTTAGTGTAAATAATTAATTATTATTACACTTTACTTAAGTTTACTTTGGTTAAATGCATTATCATATAGATATCTAGGAGTATGCATAGTCATATGAGTTGTCTTGTTGACAACACAGGAGTTTGCATATTTGTCTGAGTTGTCATGTAGACAACATAGTTGTTTGTACTCCAATTGAGCACATGGTGTCTACAACATCTCTTTATGAGATACACCTATTTAATCTTATCCTCTCATCATCACACAAACTCCTATGCTTAATGGAGGATAATCCACTCTTGGTGGACATGTGCTTAGTTGTGAGGCTTATCACTTTGTTGACTCCTAGTCATTCTAGATGCCTTTATATGCAAGCACTTCTAGTGTGTATTCATATGATATTCACTCTCATTATTGTTATTATGATCATACATTATTGGTCCATATTGTGCTAGTGCTTGAGCTTCTTGATCTTGGTGTTATTTTGCCCTAAGGCAAATTCTTACAATTTTCTTGATTCACTCCTAAATTTGCTTCCACACTTCAATTCTTTCATGGGTTTGCAAGCACAATCCTCTATGCTCAATTGCTAGCTTAAATTGCCACTATTTTCTCTATAGCTCTCTTAAATGCAAGGTAACCAAATGAATGGTTTTTACCCTATTTATGATAAAGGTTGCCTTTAATGCACTATTAGGGCATATTAATTACTTTGTACAATGTCAACTCGGTCATGTTGTAATTCATTTTTTACTCAATGAGTACTAGCCTGACTTCTCAACCTCAATGAACATATCAACTCTTCTCAAAACTTTACTCACTCAATTACTATTGCTCCATCAGTTATTGAAAAACTCAGTGAGAATATGCATTTTTAAAACTTGATGAATTTATCCCTATGCATCTTATACTATGCAGATATGGACAACATTTTTTTGTAATTTTGGAACTGGTGCAAGATATAACAATAATTACAATGATTCTTGAACAAATTACTCCTTTGAGAAGGTTCTAGTGCCTTCTTACCAAACAATACTTGTCGAGCCAATAAACTCTCCCCTTTCTTAGGTTCATTGACATGCTCTTCAACTTCATTCATCATAATAGCTCTCTTATTACCAGCCTTCTAAGAACATTCATAAGCTCTATGAAATTCTTCACCACAACAAAAAAAAATTACCTTTAAAGGAAACCTTACCCATCCTCTTCCTTGGCTCAACATGATTTGATTCATCTTTTGCACTCAGTTTATCCTTTGTTGAGTGATCTTGCTTCTCCTTTCCACGGGAACTAACTTGATGTTTTCTCTTTAACTTCTCTTTTCCCCTCAAAGCATACTGATTAGCATCCTCAACAAAAGAAATACTAAGCATACCAATCTCATCCTAAATATTGAATCTCAAACCATTAATGTACTAAGCTATCTTCTCCTTAGAAAGTTCTATATGTCCAGTCTGAATGGTCAGCTTGTAGAACTCCTCGGTATAATCTTTCACATGCATGTCCTTCTACATCAGATTTTGCAACCTCTTAAATAAATCAAGCTCATAATAAACATGAATGAACTTAGTCTTCAACTTAATCACCATCAATCTCCAATGAGTGATCTTCATTTTACCTTCATCTTCTTTGTCTCTTTGCAATTCTTTCCACCATAAAGAAGCATGTCTTTTTAGCTCAGTTTGTTCCAACCTCACTCTGAGTGTATATCCAATATCCTCTAACTCAAAGTAGTCTTCTAATTCACCAATCTAATCAATCAAGTTTTTAGGATTAAAAGTACCTGAGAAATTAGAAACATCCATCTTATGCTTCAACTTCAACCGAGTGCTAGATCTATAAGACTGACCAGCTCTGTCTTCCATAGGTCTCTCCACATGATTGTTTTATCTTCACCACTCGATCCAAAAACCTCAAAGTCTTTAGAAACTTCCTCATAACCATTTTATCTACTCACATATTGAGGTACACCAACTATAGCCCTCATGATCTCATTCTTCATCAACTCTGTCTCAGATTTGAAATATGATCTAACCTTCTCTAAAATCCTTACATCCATAGTATCACAAAGATCTTCAATTTCCCTAGGGTTGAATCTTATCAGAGGCATCTTCCAAGATCTTTGCAAACCCTCTAAAAAAAATCCATAAGATCAACCAGACCCTTGCTCTAATTATATTCAGCCCAACTCTTGGTGCAAACTTCCTCAACTTCAACAATCTATCTACACATTTAGGAAAACTTAAGCTCTAATACCACTTGATGCATTGCAAGGTAGTAGAATCCCCAAAGGAGATTTCCTAGCCCCCAAAAAAAACCATACAATGGAATAAAAATAATAACACTTTGATTTAGATCCAGAATAACACTAATTATTATAATATAATCATAAGATTTTCATCCAACATGCTCGATTGTAAGGCCTTCTAGGTTACAACCAAATACAAAACAATTATAATGGTAATTCTTCAAGACCTCACAAGATCCAATCTCCTATCTAGTCTAGATCCATAATCCGATAGAAAACCCCAAGAAGAATCTAAACTTGTGCTTGCATGCCACCAAGCAACCTACTTATTTTTCAAGCTGCAATTGCTAGATCTTCTTACAAACTTTGCTCTCTCAGCTACCCCCTCTTCTCCATGTTGGAGTCAAGACCCTCTACTTATACCCAATTAAGCCACAAGTTGGCCTAACAAGTTACAAATCAAATAAACTCTTACATTAAATACCTATTTAAGCCACAATTTGACCTACAATAGATATTAAATATCAAATACCTTAGAAGGCTTACAACACTCATTAAATACACCCAGGAAAAATAACCAAGACCCAAATAGGTTCACACAAACTCCCATGATCTCTCCACATCATGATCTCATGCCACATTCATTAAATGCTCTAAGATGATTGATTAAATCCATAAGAGCTTCATTCGGCAAGCCCAAGCTATCGAGTGTCAACAACCACTAGCCAAGTACTATCGAGATCCTACTAGCATTGTCAAGCAACATAGTATATGGCAAGCAATAATATATGTCAAGCAATAGTATATGTTCAGCACATCAGCCAACACTACACCTAGTAACTACTAAGCACCACTCCCTTGGTGGTCAAGCCCTCAACTCCAAAGCCAAAATCCATCCAACATGTAGGATTGCTAACTACCCTAGGATGATCCTGCATGTGTGTGTGTGTGTGTGTGTGTGTGTGTGTGTGTGTGAGAGAGAGAGAGAGAGAGAGAGAGCATTGTAACCATAACTCTCTCAGGACATATTATATTGTTAAATTATTGGTATAAAATGAGTAATCAAAAGTTAGTTTCTCTTTCTTATCCGCCACTCTAAGCAATTAATTTAAATTTTAAGTTGAAATACTCTATAACAAATAAAATTTTAACAAGTGCCATGTAGTGGCTAGTATTTATCTTTAGTTTAGTAATTAATTTTAATTTATATCTAAATTGATTTATTAATTATAGATAATTATTAAAAATTATAATTATTTTAAATAGTTATAGTTGTAATACTTTTATAAATAATTATAAAATATAATTATAATTAGTTAGAATTATAAAACAATTTTACTTATAATTAATTTTAATGTTAATTATGTAGGCCAAATAACTAATTTGAAAGTATAATATACTTTTCATTAACAGTACATAATTGATATATAATAGCAATATTATAATATCATTCGATTAAATCAAAATTTATATAAAATTCATTAAAAATAAATTCAAAGAAATATTCAATACTTTATAACATGATAACAAAAGTAGTCATTATTCTTTTTTGATAAGTAATAATTTTATTTCTTCATAAAGTAAACATTTACATTTACAACAAAGGCTTTTAGCCTAGATAATCTTTTACAAACCCCATGCACACAACAACCACCTAGGCACCTACCCATCAACATATCACCACCCCATCACTACACTAAAACAAAAATAAACATTATAGCCCTACTAAACAAAAGGTGCATGCTAACCAATCACAACCTCACCACACGCTTACTTTATGAATCCCCACTTTGCCTACATCTCCTCCTTGGTGTTTTTGACTATAAACCCACCAACATTCTCCACTTTGGTCTTCTTCCTTCCCATCACAATTCATAACTCCTCTTGAGGCATCTCCCCTACCTCTTTCTCCTCAATCTTGCTTAGTGTATGCTTGTGTTTTCATTTGTGCTCCTCTACTAGTTGCCCCTTATATGCCTCCCATCGGTCCATGAATTCCAATAGCTCTATCTAGGTCATCCTTTATTCAACCACCCTCTATACAATAGGTGTCGAGGTGTCAAAACTCATAAAAGGTCAAAAGCCTCCCATCACCCCTTTAACACGATGCCACCATCCCACAACTATATAGAAACTTGCACCAATCTCCACCATGTCTAGTCACCATATAAATCCAAGATGTCATTCATGCTCAATGCATAACTCCACCATTTGCAAAACCTTCTCCTTATTTTGGGCAAGTGGAAATGCCCACACATAAAAAAGTGATGAAATGTCCACATTTGTATGTGGATGAAAGTCTCCACCGATGAATTCCCTTCCAAATAGTTTATGTAAAATGCAGACAAACTCATCCTTCTCTATCCTAAATACCTTCCCCAACCTATGCAACGTAATTTCACTTCTGAGCCCTAGCATATGTTTCTGCTTGAGTATCTCCAAAAAGAAATTTGCCTCCATCTTAAACTTTACAACTGAAGCTCCTTCACTTGATATGGTGTGAAATGTGAACCATGCTTCTCTTATAAAGCCATTTGTGTCTAGAGAGTTCTATAGGCACATCACCCAAAATAATGAATACCACCGTATTGATTCATCATATCACCGTTGATCTCTTCTAGCCAAACAACTCCCATGCTCACCTCATTCTTACACCAAAAAATGATCTTCAAAGATATCGCACCATCATTTCAATATCATCACAATGTTATGTGGGGTTATAGAGGTAATTTAGTAAAATCTAACACCATCTCATTTTTTTCATTCAACTTTACTCCCACATTTTCCATTTTGTCAGCAATATAGTTTTGTATGCGTAGTGTATGCGAAACTTTATAATCTTCAAAACTTTCCAAAAACCTTCTAATGTGTCTAATGTGTTTATCTAAAAACCATGTCTCCATTTTTCTCATCATGATCCCATTGATTAAAATTTGCAAGTCTCCTTGAAGGTGTATTTTCTTGCATCCACTTTGCTTTAACACTTGAAGCACAAAGATAGAAGCAAAACATTCAGCTACATTATCTGTCCCTTCTGGAATTGACTTTTCTCCAATAGTTAGTATGTTATCTTATGCATCCAGGATTACATGGAGAAGCACCACTCTTCCTCAAGTTACCTTTAGATGTCCCATTGAACTGCACTTTAACCCATCCTACTACAATCTTACTTTGAGACTCAATTCTTTCTTCAGCCCCATCAAAAGGATCAACCCTTATAAGCCTTTGAATGGGCCAACAAAAGTAGTCATTATTATCTTAATATAATATTTTAAATTACACTTAAAAATATTGTCTATAAGACCTTCAATGAGGTAAATGTCATATCATATGAAAAATAATAGTTTTTACAATTAAAAGCTTTAAAAAATTACATTTAGACTATAGAAAAGGCGTTCTTTTAGCAAAGTTAGAAAGACAATAAATTGTAATTAGTGGACAAAATAGTTTTAATCATTAGTTAAAAATAAATCTATAAAATTATACAACAATACTTAACCTACGAACAAGTACCTGATTAGACAAAATAATACAAATTAAAAGCAATCGTTCTAGTATGTTTTAATTATTATTTATAATTTCATAAGAATGCATGAATATGTTGGTCTTAGAATAGTTTTGACATTTGAGTGTCAACACACTTAACCACTTTCTATGTTAAAGCCGAGTACACTATGTATGTCGAGCCACAGTGTGTGCCGAGTCAGATTTCCAACAGGTGCTAAGTGACTTTAGATGCTGAGTGTTGGCACTCAAAATTGTAGCCCCGATTTTGAATACCATTAAGAAATTAAGGCCTATAAACGCTTTTTGATGCATATGTGCTCAGCTGTACTTTTGAGACCTAAGAGGTGTTCAATGTTTCTAACACCTTCCATTTGGTGCATCTATATGTTTCATGAAGTTAAATTTTTGTTTCGAGTCATTTCATGAAGTCTTGTTTTGAGCAATTGTCAAATCTGTATTTTCACCCAAGTGTCAAACAGCAACAGGAGGCTGTGTTTGTCATTGAATATCTCACACCCAGTAATGTTTCATGACTCACCACTTTGGGAGTGTTTAGTGTCCATACCTAAGAACCTATGCTTCAGATTTCAAGTCATTTTGAATCCGTTTGACTAGGTTTTGAATCCCTCAAAGTCGGTCATTTACTGATGTCATGTTGATATGCAATTAGTTTAGAATTCTAGGAAGCCCTGTTTGACAAGTTATAACTTTGACCTAGTTGACCAAAATGCTAAAATTCCTTTTGCATTACATTGTAGAGGTCACAGACATGTTATGTTTCATGTTTGAGCTTATGATGAATCTATTTGATTAGTTTTCAAACGTGATTCCAAATGCAATTTCTAACTTTTTACTAGTGTCAACAAGTGCAGATTTGTCGGAACCCCTGTTCGTAATGTCATATCTTGAAATCCATGATTGGTGAGATTGAATGGATTGTACCACTATGTTGTACTCCAAACATACTTTAAGTGTGCCAATTTTCACATCTTGATAAATCCATTTGTACACTTTTCTAGGTTAATTCCATTTGCAAAAATCACTTTTCTGTCATTGTTTCAATCTGCAAAATCCGAGTAGCCTTCTTTGATCAATTTCCAAACGTGCCCAGTTATTTATCATGAGCCCAAATTCTAGATTTATAATCTCCTCATGATAGTGAACCAATGCCTCTAATTTTGTTTCCCCATGTGCTCATTTGCCTAATTTTTGAAGCCAATTCCATACGCAGTTTAGTGTTTTTTGAAATGTTTACTTGCAGGTAATTATGAAAGGAAAACTTTGTCGATCAATATCTTTTGACCCTGAATTTATCATGACATGAGATTTGACAGGGTAGGAGTATGTAGAGCAAAGAATTATTATGTCTAATTTCAGAGCCCAGTCAGATCATCGAGTTAGTTTTTAAGGCCAGTCAAGGGACCTCCAGACGCAAAAATTGACAAGTTGCAAGAAAGGGTAAAAATGAGTTTTAATGATGTTTCAATGATGGACTTTGATTCAAATCAGTGCCAGATAATCAATGGGCTAGTTCGAAAGTTTAGGTGTTTGAGTTCAAATTTTTTTTAGCCAGACCCACTCTGGGGCCCAACTGATTCTATCAGATCAACATGTGGGAGGGAAATCTGTAGCAATAATGATGAGGCAGCTAACAAATCTTCAGAGTTTGAGTGTAGTCAAGTGTCTGTTAACCTCAAAATGGTTTTTGACACTTGAGTGCCAACACACTTAACCACTTTCTACATTGGAGCCGAGTACACCATGTATGCCGAGCCACAACATGAGCCAAGTTAGGGAAGCCTTCAGGTGCCGAGTGAAGTTCAAGTGCCAAATGACTTTAGGTGTCGAGCATGATACAAGTGTCGAGTGACATTTGAGTGACGAGTCATAGATGATGCCAAGTAAGCCAGTTTGTTATATGTGCCGAGCATCTGGAATCAGTAAGTGCCGAGCAACATAGAATGCACATACGAGTTTGTAACATTAAAAATTCAGATGTAAACCCTTTTCATGGCCGAGATTTGACGAATCTTGAAGGATTAAAAAGATAAGAATGAATCTTTTGTTCTTCCTATGCAATCCACATGCAACCAATAAGAAAAATGGAGAAGGCATGCGACCAATTGTAAATGTGCAAGGAATGAGCAGGAAATAGAGATTCAATATGGATCATAGATCCATACCTAACCCTAAGTCTTCAAGTGTCTTTATAAGGAAGACTAAATCCCATTGTATGTGTGTGGATGGACGAGGGTGTGTAAAGAAAACTAATTCTCAGAGTGAAGAGTATCAGATCAAAGAGGATCAAGATCAAAGAAAGCAGATCAAGTGCTTGTATTCAACAATCGAAGGATTGTAAGCTATCAGGTTTATTATACCTAATACTCTCGAGCAATTGTATTAGAAAGAAAACCCTATGGTGATAGTTTAGCTTAGCAGCTATTTTGTAGATCCTATAAATAGGTGATTAAATCCTTTAACAAGGTAACACTTCATGTAAGGTGCTTGAAATCCTTTAATCAAGTCACTACTGATACAGTGTAAAGCCTTTAACAGGGCAGGCCTTTAACAAGGCAGACCATTAGAAGTGGTTAAACATTATTGCTGCAGTAATTTTTGTGGGTATCATCCCCACCCCAGTTTTACCTTCTTATTCCTAGAGGGTTTCTGGGTTACCAAAATCTCAAGTGTTATGTGGTGATGCATATGTGTTTCTCATAATTGTTTGATGTGTTTATATGGATGCAATTTACTTTCAGTTAAAAGTTTTAGTGGTCAAGGTATAATACTTCTGATTCACCCCTCCCCTCTCAGAAGCATTATTCCTATTTGAATATTCCAACAGTGTCCAATCAGCGGCTCATCATTATCTATTAGATCAAGCAACCTCAAGCATATAAAGTTAGAAGAAACACATGTGTGTAGTATTTCATGTTCTACCCATTTAGATACACTCGTAGTCTAGACAAGTCGTCATTTAGAGGAGATCAAAGCACTCCCATGACTCTCAAAGGAATAATTTTGGAAGACTATGAAATGATGAAGAAAATTGCAAGCCTCGCAAGATTAGGCTCGGTCCACCAACCTATCTTTGAGTGGTCTTGGTTAACACCTCTTATCTACCAGTTATTCAAATCAAAGAAGTAACAAAAATATTAAACTGAATTATATTTAAATGCTTGATATTAAATATTTTTGTTTTAGTTTCCTAGGCCAACTTTTCCTAAAGTGTGATGGGGACCTCTCCTCAGGCTAATGTTTCAAGGTGCATGTATGAATATGGTTCATTTTAGTAAGGGCCACATTGAAGTATTTTTATTGCCATTGATTGCAATAAATATAGAAACTTTGAGACACAAGCCTTGGATTCCTAAATATCTGGCTTGAAGGTAATACACCGAGGGCATAACATATTATGTGTTATGTGTTTGAAAATGCCAATAAAGCTAGGTCATACCCATGTGGACCCTGCTCTTTCTTTTTTATGCTACCAACGATGCCCTCTCAAGAACAAGATAAGAGAAGCCACAGGCAGCAGGATATGGAGGAGGTAGGGGACATTTAGTAGCCTATGCAAGAATCAAAGAATTAGAGGCATCCTTAGAGCAAGCCACCCATGTAGAAAAGAAAGAGCATCCACGTAGAAGGGAAATTTTACAAAACTAAAGTCCATGCACACACATTGCAAAATGGAAATTTTGACTTGGATAATCCATAGTCAACATATGGTTAGTCACCAACAAAGTTAGCTGCAGGAGATCACTTAGAGCTATATTCACACTGAAGTGGAAGGCACAGTCTTTGGAAGGAGAAGATCCCACTTTAGCTGTCAGACAATCTTCAAATAGTAATAGAGGATGTCTAAAGAAAAATAGGGGAAGCTGATGTTTGAAGAAAGGAAAAGATGCCCATGCAACAGGGGAGTAGCTATACACAAACCACAGGAAAGCGGTAGAGACCACACGCAATTAAAAAGAACATCCATGAGCAAAGAGCCTCAGCATAAGAAAAGCAGTATCCCACGCATGAAGAAAGTAGTATGAAGGCATGTGTTGAATAGAAGGGAGGAACCTGCATTGTTAAAGATAAATGAAGCCAACCGCCATGTTAAGGCAAGGAAGCCAATGTCACAATAAGACCACGTGAGCAACAGTAGGAGATTCACGCATAAAAGCATGGGCAGATTGAGGAAACAACTTGTAGAGAATAAAGTGAAACTAGCACAGAACGTGTGGAGAGACAGGGGAGTTTTAAAAATAAATAAGACATGCAAGGAACAAAGCCACACCAAATCAAGAAGTCCCATGTGCAAAGCAAAATTTACAGAATGGCACAAAAGAATGCCAACAGGCAGCTCACATTAAAAGAGGCCACCATGGGAGCAATCCTTAGTGCCAAAAGAGGGAGCTCCATGCTTAAATGAAGAGACAAAGTGAAGCTGTACGTTTAAATTGGAGGCAAAAACATCGTCTAAAGCAAAGATAGTGGCAACAACAACCTGATCCTGCTATAATGCAGAAAAATGGTAACATTTTATTAGTCTCAAATATTATGAGAAGCCGAGGTAACACAAGTCCAAGAGGCATCTTCAAAACCTTTACCCTACATCATTTGGGAAATAGACATTGTCAAACTTTAAGTACCATTTCACACAAGAGATGAGTGTTCAAAAAAGAATGCCTTTTAAAGGCAGCTCCTTGTGCAGGTGGGCCCATGGTTGGCTAGAAATAGATAGAAATTTTAAACGAACATGCATGAACTGATGATGTCAGTAGGTCATCGGGAAACTAGAAAATCTGGCAATTCACTATATCACCATCAAAAAATGGCAAGGTTTTCCAGTAGCGTCATAGTGGATCATTGAAAAACTTTGAAATCTGGCGAAGTAAGATGTGGGTCCCATTTCCAATGTAGTCAATGAATCAGTGAGTGATAAGTGGCAGCTAGGCAATGGGAATATAACAAATCAGCGATGATGTGAAGCTCTAGACCAATCACAAGGTGCCACATGGCACAAATTCCAAGGATGGAAATTATGTGGCAAATCATGATCAAATGGCACCATATCATGCCACGTTGCAGATTTGAGGGTATTCGCTATGTTGCTAAGGTGAAGTTGCACGACAATTAATATAGCAACATAGCAAATATGATGTGGCATCCAAGTGGTGTGCTGACATGGCAGAACTGAAAGACAAATAAGATGTTGATGCATGGCACCTAGGTGGCAGGGATAGATGACTATACATGGAATGAGCCAATCAGAAGACAACACGTGGCAACGATGGCCAAACCAAGTTTGACCAAGATAGAAGATTGAAGGAATTTTCAAAATTATAAAATTAATGTTTTTTATTATGTCTTCCGATATGCATGTACATGTTCTTTTTAAATAAAGTTTGAATTTAATGGCATAGTTCAAACTTTATAGTATATCAAATTTTTGAAATTTTCAAGTGTTATGCAAAGCCATGAGACAGAGGCCTAAACTTCAAAGAGGCATAATTGGGGATATTTTTATCCAAAATAGGCACTCTAATATACCATTGGAACTAAGAAGATCTGAATTTTCTATTTCTGAGGTTAGTTTTTGCACAGGTGCTCACCAGTTTGCTTTATAAGCCAATTTGTGATTCCCAAGGCATTCTCAGCAGAATGGGTAAAATTTGTCAAGGAGCATCAAATTTGGTCATGAGGTAGACATGAAGGCTTGTTGAAGTGTAAGAGTGAAGAAAATTGACTTTAATCAGTTTTCCTGCATTCTAGAGGCCATTTTAACTAATATTCACTTTTTACCTTAAGTTCATTTTAACATCAAAAATCAGTTACAAAGAGAAGGTAGAGAGAAGGTTTTTCAGCTTCTTGAAGGATAATTCTAAAGGGACACATGTCAATTGCAAATTCAATCCAAGAATTTCCCTCTTCATATACATTCTTTCTTTTCCTCTATAAAACGTTGTTGGTAGGTTTTTCAATTTCCAGTTCTAGGAGCTCTGCTTAGGCTGTAAAAGCCACACACCCAACATTCTCTCTTGTATGGAACAAAAATTTATGTTTTATGCAGACAGTTCTTGTTTTCTAGGTGATTTGTGAAGTATTCCTATACATCTTTCATGTATTCATTTTCAAGGAGAATGAATAAAACACAGCAAAGGGTTTTAAATTCAGTCTGAATCTTGTCTCTTGGTCATGGATTTGTAATCTTTTCTAGTTTGTGAATAAAGAGCATGAATTAGGTTGCATTCTATTTAATGACGTATGTGATTGAAATGTCTTACTTGTGGAACAAATAACCATGTAATTGCTTGGTGTTTATCATAGGGTTTGCAGATTTCATGATGGGATAGCCTAAGTATGAGATTTATATTGATGCAGATGTCTATTCACAAGGTGAAAGATAGATCAGGGATCTTGATGTAGGAGTTATGTCAAAGATTTCAATGAGATGTATGGTTGTAATTCATTTAATTGCCCAATAGATAAGGCATTGATCAAAGATAGGATCATTAAGTTTTGTTGCTCATACCTGGGTCTTGCTGATATCAACATATTAAATCAATTTTCCCTTTTATGTTGAAAGTTAATCAAAGTTTAACCCTCACTTAGCTTACCAATTTCATGAGTTATGTTCTTAGCTATTTCATGCTTATGATTTCATGGTCAAGTATAGAAGATTTAGGGGTTTCATCTATTATTCTAGATCCTAATTATGCTCATTGCACTGGTCACATAATCAGATCTTAAGAGGTTCACCCACCTAGGTTTTGTAGAGCTTGAAGTGAAAGAAGGGTCTAGCCTTATAGTTGGCCCAGGTTCTTGGTAAATTGTGTCCATTATTGGAGATAACTACCCATAGATGCATTCTTGCCTTGCATATCTAGTTATTCAAACTTTGTTAAATAAGGAGCCAACACCAAGCATTATATAAGTGCCAAGTGATATATAGGTGTCACATCACAATTGATGCCGAGCAAGTCAAAATGCTTCATATGTCGAGTGAGCCAGAACTATACATGTGCCAAGCAAGACATAATGTAATAGGTGTCGAGCAAACCAGATAGTATATGTGTCAAGCACCAGTAGTCTAGTATGTGTTGAGTAACACAGAATCAACATATGAGTTTTTGCCCTGACAAACTCAGATGTAAATCATTTTTGGAGCCGATATAGAAGGATTTCAAAGGATGATAAGGATAAGAATGAATCTTTTGCATTTCCTAAGCAATTAGCATGCAACCAATCAAAAAAATGGAGAAGGCATGCAACCAATGATAAAAATGAAAGGAATGAGTGGGAACTTAAGATTCAATATGGATCGTAGATCCATACCTAAACCTAAGTATTCACAATATTTAAAAGGAGGTTGAAAACCCCGTTGCATGTGTGGAAGAGAATAGTGTATGAGTAAACTATAGAAAAAATTCAATGTGAAGTGAGAAAGACTTAGAGGAACAGAGTAGCAATTACATATCCAGATGATCAGAATAGTACAAGGGACATGATCAGATATTAGATCTCAGAGGATCAAGATTAGAAGGAGCAGATCAAGTGCCTGAAATCAACAATTGAAGATTGTAAGAAATCAGGTAAAAGGTTTCTAATACTCTCTAGCCATTGTATTAGATAGTGAAAACCCTATGTTGATAGGTTAGCTTAACAGCTATTTTGTAGATACTTTGAAGAGGTGACTAAATCCTTTAACAGGGTGACACTTCATGTAAAGTGTTTGTAAATCCTCTAACTAGGTCACTATTGATATAGTGTAAAGCCTTTTACAGGGTAGACCATCAAAAGTGGTCAAACATTTATTGTTGTAGTAATTTTTGTGGGTATCATCCCCACCCCAGTTTTACCTTCTTATTTCTGGAGGGTTTTTGGGTTACCAATTCTGGTGTCATGTGTTTACTTTATGTTCATTTAATATGTTCACATGCATGTAGTTTATTTTTAGTTAATTGTTTTAAAGAAGTTGAAAAGCTTGGAGTGTGATACTTCTGATTCACCACCCCCCCTCTCAGAAGTACTCTTCCCATTTTGAACATTCCAACAATTGGTATTAGAGCCTAGTTCTCACAAGGAGAAGCATAACAACTTAGAGAAAAGATCTGAAGATGGATGTCTTTAAACTTGGGAAGATCATAGACAATCAGGTGATTGATGTGCACCTCACTCTACATAAATTGGAAGAAGCCAGAGAAGAATTGAGAAAGTCCTTAAAAAGAAGGAAGGAGATAGCCATAGCTAAAAATGACATACACTACAAGGAGATTGATACCACACAAGTGTTTTCCAATGGATATTCCAAGGAATTTGATGCAGCAATAGCAGAATTGATGGAGAAAAATAGAGCACAAGTTGAAGAAATTAGAATACTCAAGCTTGAACAAGAATCACAAGCCATAATGCTTTGTGGAGTGACTAAACAAAAGAAGAGAGCCATTGAAGACAAGGCCACGATAGAAGATGACAAGAGAAATCTTACCAATAGACTGGAGGAGAAGACAATGCTAGATACCTTAATCCAAATGATAAATGCTCATCATGAGCTAAACATGAAGGACATTGAGATTTCCACCTTGAGAATGCAAAATGAGCAATTGCAGAATGAATTGAAAATAGAGAAGGAGATAGCTAAAAGCTTCAACAAACCCAATGAGGCTATCAAGTACTTTGAGCAACTACTGAAATCACCAAGGGCTAGCAATGATACTTCAGGACTTGGTTACACCAACACTAAACAAGGAGAATCATCCAAGACTGTAGAAGAAATGAGTAACAAAGGTAAGAACACTAAACCTACTTGTCATTTTTGTGGTAAAAAGGTACATACCTCTAATGTATGCAGAAGCAAGAATAATCATCAACATGATAAGCCTACCAATGCAAGCTTTTTTCACAAGTGCAAAAAGCAAGGACATCAAACACATGAATGCAGAACCAAGACCATGAGGACACCAAGATTTGAAGGTCACTGCTAAAACTGCAAAAAATATGGACATAGAGCATTTGAATGCAGATCAAAGCCTATGTGGACACCTAATCATCCCACAAGAGGAAACAACCTTGGTCATCACTACAATTGGGATTACAACACCAAGTATAGCTGTCATTATTATCAGGAGGATGGATACATTCTTGAAAATTTTATAAGGACACATTTTAGAGGGAATTACAGCAGATGGTTAAGTCAAATTACATGTTTTAGTTGCTTGAATACTGGACATATCAACAGGAACTGCCCAACAAAGTCAAAAGCACCCAAGACAGAAGTCAACAATGGAAAAGAGAAGGTTGATGTTGAACAAATCAAAGGGCAAATGAACAAGACTTGGAAAAAGAAAGATGAGTGTAGCACATCAAATGGAGAGATCACTTCACCCAAGATGTCAAGTGATCACATTTCATCCAACTAAGCAAAATGAGTGTATGGGACTGATATACAAGGCCATATCATACATCAGTTCCAAGATAAAGAAGTATTGCATGGAAGAAATCTTCATGAGCAAAGATGCCAAGACAAAATTTGAAGTTCTTGTAAATATTGCCAAATTGTTCTCATATGCCGAGTAAAGCTCCAATGGATTTTGAGCTTTTAATAGCAACCATGTTGATAGTTGAGGCCAAGTGAAATAGAAATCTAATGGAGGCTGAGTAAATGAAATACAATGGGAGCTAAGTCATGTTGAATCCTTCAAGTGCCGAGTTTACAGTTGTATACACTAAGCATTTAATGCAAGGTTTTGACAGGTATTCGGTCAAATTTTGATCATTTTCATGCCATTCTAACATAGAGCAAAGACGAGAGAAAAGAGCAGAAGTGATCATACAACAACCTAATAGCCATTTGCATTGATCTCAATAGCAATTCAACATACATTTTAGTGATCTAAGGTATTTATCAAGTGCTGAGCTACGCAAAGTTAAAGTTTTTAATATATTTAAACCCTAGTTTAGTAAAATGGCCTCTAGTTCAAGAAACCCCAAAGGAAAGGAAGGTCATGAGGCTCAATTAGTTAGCAATGAGGTAAAGCAACCTAAGTTTAGGCCAATACCTGAAGTCACCTACAAAAATGACCCAACTGGTGCATTGTCTTTCATTCCACCTAAGGTTGTCATGGTGCAAGATGTGATAAAATGTTATAACTGCAAGATAGGTGCAATAGGTGATCTTGAAATATTCCAAGCTTATGAAAAACTATGCGAGAACAAGATTCTGAAGGACAAATTCCAAATAGTTGAGAAAAAGTGTTTGACTAATGCCCTAGTTTACCCTATTGGTTTCAAAACTGAATGGATATGGATTGTCCTTAGGAAGATTCACAATGGATGTTTATGGCTAGAAATAGGACCAATAAAGATCACAAAAAGGATAGTGCATAGGGTTATGAGTTTCCCAACCCTAGATCAGCCTAAGACTCTGCGCAGTGATTCCAAAGAGATTATTGAAAGGAATACTGGAGCCAAATGGAATAAGAGGGGAATGACTATTGACACTATAACTAATCCTCTTCTAGATTTATTTTTTCGAGTGATTTCACACAAATTCTACCAATCAAGCAGACTGAATAGCATACCTTGTATAGCTGTTGATGTAGCATACAAACTAGTAAAGAAAGATCACACATATGATTTGTCAAAACTAATGTTGCAACAAATAAATGAAAACCTAGGAGCAATAAGGAGATCAAAAGGTGCTCAATGCAAATTAAGTTTAGTTCTCATGTGTGTATTCTTCTATGTCATAGAAGAGTTTCCATCTATTGGAAAGGTGAATTAGAACCCTAATAAAATTGCAATTACACAAATCAATGAGTTCATTGATCAAATGGGTGACAATTTTGAGGTACAAATGACAAGTTCCTTTAAAATTTTAAGAAATCCATGAAGCAAAGAATGATAGTACTAGTTTCATTGGTAGAGCAACATGTGAATGACATATGCTTCTTGGTTGACATTGACAACACCTACATCCAGGCAACAATACCAAGAGTAAGATGGCTAAGACCATTTGGATTTAAGCTTGATATAGAGGAAGCCTCAGCAGTAATCACAACATTGCTTGCAGAAGAGATAGATAAGGAGGCTCCTCACTTTGGAACATATGATGTTGTCAAATCCAAAGTTGAGACTAAATTAAAGATAACCACTGTTATCAAAAAGAAAGATAAATTAGTAATGAAGATAAAGAAGAAATTTGGAGCAAGCTTTGAAGAAGAAGCAAGTGGTGAGGAAGAAGAAGAAGAAGTAGAAGGAGAGAGTGAAGAAGAAGAGCAACGACAAGATCTAATGGAGTTGACCCAAGGCTTAGGAGAAGACAAGGAAGAAGGTGCCAAGGAAGCACCTACACCTGCCAAGCAAAAGAAAAGAAAGGCTAAAACTCAACCTACAACTCAACCCAAACCAAAGAAGGTCACTAAGCTAGCTCAAGTGAAGCTAGCACAAGGAATAAGGGCTACTACAAGGGCAACAACACAAAAGGCCAAAGAGGAAGCAAAATAGAAAAAGAAGGCCACTGAACAGCTTGTTGAAGAGCCAAGGAAGAGAAGAAAGTATGTGGCACAGCCAGATATAGATGATGAAGAAATAATAGAATCAAAGGGTATTAGCCAATTCAAAGTGGTAAGTCATCCTCCTAAATCTGCCTTCGACAAACTTTGTGAAAAGATTAGGAGTGCAGATTTAAATGATTTAAAGACTCTTGATTTTTATAAGCTTAGTAGAGAAGAGAAAAATAAAGTAGAGGAATCTATGTATGCCATGATGGAAGAATTAAAAAACACACCTCTAAAACTTGACAATACCATGCCCAAGGAGCTGTATGAGATAGTTGAGAATAAATGACATTATTGTCTAAAAATGGAAAGGCAGATTAGAGAATCTACCTTAGCTCAAGTAAAGCCTGACATGACAAAGGGTCAAATAACAAAGGCTAATAAGAAACATGGTGGCAAATTTGCACCTATGTATAGAGCCTTTAGCATCCTTCAAAACAAGATAGGGGATGTAGTGAATAAATCCACACAATTGTGGAAAACAATTTATAAAATAACTGAGGACAAGCAAGAAGAAACAAATAAGGCAGAGACTAGTGCCAAGAAAAAGACAGAGGAAAAGAAAGCAGAAGAAAAGAAAGGAGAGGAAGAGAAGCAAGAGGAAGCAACAACTAGAGCAGATGAAGAAAAGAAGAAATAGGAGGAAGATAAGAAAGATGAGGAGGATAAAGAAAAAGGTAAGGAGGAAGAAACACAAAAATAAGATATGGCAATAGCTGAAAAATAGCAAGAAGAGGAACAGAGTGTGCAAGACACACAAATGCCACCTCCTAGCCCTCCTCATACAACCATCACACCTACGAACAATAATTATTAAGGATGTTCCTGACAATTCAACTTAGAACATCAATCCCCTAACTGCAGAAGATCTCTCCAAGATCCTTCACCAATCCACTCTACAAGCATAGTTATGCACAAGCCCTATATTGGTGAGTGTAGATGAACTACAAAAGGCAGTAGCAGAACCACAAAGAGAAAAGGTGAAACCAAAGGAACCACCTTTCACCTACACAACTACTAGGACTAGAATTTTGATGCTTCCACCACCTATAATAGCAGATGACACCATATAGAAGCTGAGTGCAGTGGAAGGAAAGTTAGATGAGGAGGATACATCAAAAGAAAAGGAGCAAGCTACCATACAGACATTGGCAGAACTACCAAAGACTGACACTCCTGCAAAGACCCTTCACAAGCCAAGCATTGAAGTCACACCTTTGCAAATCTCAACTCAAAGCTTGAGCTCAACTAGAGTGGCTAGGGTACTTCACTATGGAGACCCTGAATTAGATGAAGACATTGTAATACCTTCCTATGACTCCAAGACCATCATAATGACGCAAATCGATGAAATGCAAAATGCATTAGATAGAAGGATGAGGCAGGAAATACTCAAGAAAGAGTTCAAACACAAGCAAGAACTACATGAGATTAAGGACATCTTTAAGGATGCCTTTAGATTGTAGTCAACAGATGAAGTAAAGCCCATAATAGAGCAACTATTAGATATAGTCGACCATGTGACCAATGAAGACCAGGATACTAAATGCGAAACTCATGGAATGGTCAGAAAGAAAATTTCAAGGGAGAGTAAATGAAAAGATATCAAGTGGTATAGCACTTGAACAGGTTGAGTTGGCCAAGAAAATAGACAAGGTCAAAGCTGTACTTAAGAATATTTTCTCATTGTACAGAAAGTTGTGTGATTTTTCGAACTTCACACATGAAACAAGTCAGAGAATAATGAGCTTGGAAAGAAATTAAAAAAATTCTAGCATGCAACTGCCAAAGGATCCAGCTCAAAGTGAGAAGCATTTTGCACAATCGCTTCACGCTCAAAGGGAGTTAGTTGTACTCATAGTAGAGGAAGCCAATATAAAGGCTAAATTGATGCAAATTCAATCCTCTATCACCCCACATTTGGAAATCCTCCACAAGGAACAAGTATATGCATAAAAAATTCTAAAGAAAGATCCTAATCTTTCTACACTTGATGGACTTGTACACCTTGCTGCAGAGACTACCATCCAACAGAAGTCACTTGACATTACTTTGGAGAATTGGGATGTAGCTCTGAAAATAATAATGGAGGTAAATAGTAACTTTTTGGCCAAGTATGGTATTAATCCTTAGAACCTTTTGACATTAGTGTCAAAAAGGGGGAGATATATGTTTTAGGGGAGATATAAGGGAGATATAATAGTTTGATGCAACTAAGGGGGAGAATACTATAATTTTTTTATAGCAAGAAGGGGGAGATAAGTAATAAGACAAAGTGAGGGGGAGATACAAAATTTTGGCAATCATATGGAAGACACAGATCACAGGTATAGAATACAGGAACAGAGCAAAAGACAAAGAGTATCAGGCACACAAAATTTTGGTTGCAAATAATGTCAAGGCACAATTAGCTTAGGGGGAGTAACAAGGTATTTTGAATAAATTTTGAACAAATTTTGAAATTTTTTGGATAAGGTACTCATAAGGACAGATGAATAAATGTCTAGTCTAGTTAAGTGTTTTTGACACTCATGTCAAAGGGGGAGATTGTTGGTCTTAGAATAGTTTTGACATTTGAGTGTCAACACGCTTAACCACTTTCTACGTTGAAGCCAACTACACTATGTATGTGGAGCCACAATGTGTGCTGAGTAAGATTTCCAATAGGTGCTAATTGACTTTAGGTGTCGAGCATTATATAAGTTTTGAGTGATATATAGGTGTCGAGTCACAGTTGATGCCAAGCAAGTTAGAATGCTTCATATGCCGAGTGAGCCAAAACTATACATGTTTCGAGCAAGACAAAATGTAATAGGTGCTGAGAAAACTAGGATAGTATATGTGTCGAGCACCAGTAGTCTAGTATACGTCGAGTAACACAGAATCAACATATGAGTTTGTGCCCTCACAAACTCAGATGTAAACTATTTTTGGAGCCAACATAGAAGGATTTCAAAGGATGATAAGGATAAGAATGAATCTTTTGCATTTCCTATGCAATCAACATGCAACCAATCAGAAAAATGGAGAAGGCATGCAACCAATGATAAAAGTGCAAGGAATGAGTGGGAATTTAAGATTCAATATGGATCGTAGATCCATACCTAACCCTAAGTCTTCACAATCTTTAAAAGGAGGTCAAAAACCCCACTGCATGTGTGGAAGAGAATAATGTATGGGTAAACTATAGCAAAATTTTAATGTGAAGTGAGAAAGACTTAGAGGAACAGAGCAACAATTACATATCCAGTTGATTAGAACAGTACAAGGGACATGATCAGATATTAGATCTCAGAGGATCAAGATCAGAAGGAGCAGATCAAGTGCCTGAAATCAGCAATTGAAGATTGTAAGCAATCAGGTCAAAGGTTTCTAATACTCTCTAGCCATTGTATTAGATAGTGAAAACCCTATGTTGATAGGTTAGCTTAACAACTATTTTGTAGATCCTTTGAAGAGGTGACTAAATCCTTTAACAGGGTGACACTTCATGCAAAGTGTTTGTAAATCCTCTAACCAGGTCACTATTGACATAGTGTAAAGCCTTTAACAGGGCATGCCTTTCACAGGGCATACCATCAGAAGTGGTCAAACATTTATTGCTGCAGTAATTTTTATGGGTATCATCCCCACCCCAGTTTTAGCTTCTTATTTATGAAGGGTTTCTGGGTTACCAATTCTGGTGTCATGTGTTTACTTTATGTTCATTTAATATGTTTATATGCATGCAGTTTATTTTCAGTTAATTGTTTTAAAGAAGTTGAAAAGCTTAAAGTGTAATACTTCTGATTCACCCCCCCCCCCCCCAAGAATTACTCTTCCCATTTTGAACATTCCAAAATAATTATTATTTAAATGAAGTTTCAACTTAATGAAAATTAATCGTACATAAAATGACCCAATGGTACTTAGCCTACAGACAAATACCCAATAAGACAAAATAATACAAATTGAATGCAATTGTTTTAATAGCTTTTAATTTTCCTTTATAATTCCATAAGAACACTACATAAATAATAATTAAAATGAAGTTTTAACTTAATGAAAATATACCTAAAAACTGGAGCAAATTAGGGAAACAAAATAATAATGTAGTATTAAAAGAAGATCATAGTAAGGGTCATTTGGTTGATGGAATTATAGAATGTTGGAATTCTACAATACTAGAATTAGCCAATTCAAGAAGTTCTAAATCTGGAAAATGGCTTTTGGAATATGGCTCAAATCGTTTAGTTGATCTAGAAGATGAACGAGAAGATGAACTTTCTGTGTTTGGTTCCTGGAATTGGAATAGTTTTTTTTTATAACAAATATCATTACCACTTAATAATCACTCATTGAAAAATACTAAATACTAATGCCTTTCTCCACATACAAAGAAAAATGTATCAACCATATGCACATCATATATACAATAACAATGAAGCTCCCAACAAATCTAGACCAAAATTAACCAAAGAACATCCATTGCAAAAATCCACAATTAAGACTATTCAATTGAATGAATGACAATCACCAATATCTCTGCCAAGTATTGACTTCACACACACACATAAAAAATTTTAGCGTTGTAAAATCATGAGAATATGAAATCATCATTCCACAAAATAGTTGATAAAAATGAAGACTCTCATCGAATATCAAGAGACTATTGTACAAGGTCATGTGATGATAGTTATTGGTCATATACAACAAACCCAAATATAAACATGACAACATCAAATGAAATGACCCTTTAATATGAGGCTCATTGATATAAAAAAGGAACGAACAATAATAAAACTAAAGCCTTTAAGATGATAATCGACTACACCAATATGAAATGGGTGACCATAAAAATGAAACAAACTGTTGATAAAACAACCTGTTAGCATAGTCATATATGACTGCATTGTGCCAAGTCAGAACACACAATGACAAGTAAGAATATCCTTCCTGTATCAACCATAATCTTTGCAACTTTGGCAAACAAAATTTGGGCAAATACAACATGTACATCCGCACAAGGGCAAACATAGGAAAACAAACCCAAAAACTTTATAAATTTTGATTTATAAAAAAGTGGAATTCAAATTGGTTTTCCAATTCCACCTTGAGATGGAAGATTCATATGCCCATTTTTGGCAAAAAAATGGAATTTGGAAAATCCAATTCTATTTTTATTTTTTGGAAACAAACCTCAAATTTGAGAATACATTTACATTTTTCAATTCCAAGTCAATTCCAACAACCAAAGGAACTTTAAAAGACGTTCTTATTAATTTAATAAAAAGATAAAAATAATTATGTATATGTATATGTATATGTATATGTATATGTATATGTATATGTATATGTATATATATATGTATATGTATATGTATATGTATATGTATATGTATATGTATATGTATATGTATATATATATAAAATGGCTAGAAGCCTTTCAGCCTATACTACCCTTTCCCTGTCCATACATATGCCTTTAGACAAACAAAATTTTAGAGTATGACCACTCTAACAAAGATAAACCACCCAGCCCAACCACTATACTAGTTGAACAAACAAAAAGAAGCCATCGTCATCTCTGATGTCTACTATTCCTTGAACCATCGTGCCACTTTCTCGCTAGTAAAAGTTAGAGTTGAGTGGTCATCCATCATCAAAATCCCATGTCTCCCTCAACAATGCTTTCCATTGTCCTCCCCCTCTTCGACTATCAAAGATGCATCAACCCAAACACCCTGTGTTGTGGCTACACCCTCCTTAAGGTGGCATTTCTTAAGAATTTGGTGGTGAATTTGTTGTCCAGATGCAAGCATGCTCTTCCTCGGCATGGCCTTTATAAAGCCTCACTCCTACTCCTTCGGCACCCAAATTTTCTCAGTCAAGAATTCCACTATCAATTTCCACCCCTTTTATGCTTTGGGGATGTGAACGCCTTACGGAGTTGAGGAAAGTCACACCACCAATGGTCGAATAGAAGAGTCCCCTCCACCAATTAGCCTCCAAGGCTCATAACCCATCTCAATTCCAACACCTAGAACAACTCTCTCAATTATATCCTCCAGCCCTAGAAGCCACTGCCTTTCTACACATGTAGCCACCACCCAGCAGACCTCTTCTTTCAATTCCCCCACCATCAATGCGAGCGTAACAAATAGTGATGCCACTTCCAAATTAGATCTCCTCTTCTAGAATGCCTCCAAATATTATGGCCCTAACATCTGCTAAACGCTCTTTAGAAAGACTGGGTCATCAAAAACAAAAATATTTTTAAGACGTCGCATGGAAATTTGGCCTTTGTAGGTTTGTATCTGAGAGTCCGAGTTGAGAGCAAAGTTCACCTCTATTTTTTTCTTAATGAAAAACAAATGAGCTTGCCCTGCCTTCAACATGAATATATCTGCCTTGAAACTTTCTAGAACAGAGTACCAAAGCAAACCAACACTCCATTTGACACGCATGAGGGATACATCGGTAGCAAGGAAATCTATGCTTACCGTGAAATGATTAATATCATCAGAAGTCAGACTCAGAATGCCTTTCCCTTTAAACCTCAAGTTTTAATTATCATCGGTGAATTTTGTGTCTAAAGGTCAAACAATAGTGCTCTCTTTATTCAAATCGAAGGTGACGAAAGTCCTCGAAGATTTCATTTTATGGACCCAATGCTGAATTGGCACCTAAATTGGCCAACAAATCTGCCACTCTGTTCGCTTCTTGAAATGAATGTGAAACCTTAAAATCATCGAAAACCAAAAGCAATTCCTTGATTTGTTGTATACTTTGATCTGAGTGTTATACCTCCATCTTCCCTCTCTTAATACCATTTATGATGATCTCTGAGTCACCTTCTAGATGTATTTGTTTACAACAAACTTTTGCTCCTAAGCCCAAAGCCTCCCTAGCTGCCAAACATTTTGCAATATTTTTTGTTCCATCTTGCAAGTGTTTGGCTGCAAATGCAAGTATGTTGCCCTTATGGTCTCTTGCCACACATCCACACCCTGAAACACCTAGGTTTCCCTTGGCCACCCCATCAAAGTTAATTTTAATCCAACCATCCTCTGGAGGTGTCCAAAACGTCCTTGCCCTCTTAGAAGTTGGATTAACCCCAACAAGCCCATCAACATGCCAATTTATAATATATTTTAAAACCTGGTTAAAAATTGATACTTAAAGAAAGAAGAATAGAATTATTTCTAATAATAAGTATTTTTTCTTCTATTTTTATTTTTAAATATCTCAATAAAAAACAATACTAAAACATATTCTTATATAAAATAACTAAAATAACAATACATTATTTCTTTTATGCAATTTTTTAATTTATTATAAGTATGATCATAATGTTTTCTTAAAAATAAAAAATTAAAAACAAAAGGACTCTCCATTTCATATTAAAAATTCCTATATTTTTCACTTAATTATATCTATAATATATACCTTACAATCACAACTAAACGTCTCGATGATTCAAAATAATTATCCTCTCTAAAAATCAAATACAAATTTGCCAACATTATTTTTTCAAAGAAATCCTATTTATAAGCAAAATTGTAAAAGCAAAAATCACACAAAAATTCTATTTACATGCATTTTTCTAAAGGCAAAGTCAAATACAAATTCAATTCGTAATATTCAAGGTTAGGATGGAATTGACTGAAAAGTGTCTTTAAAGCAAATCTATTTACGTAATATCAAATGAAAAGAACATTCTTTTCTTGCGTGCGAGTGATGTTAAAGATTGACATGCTGACCTTTGCCTTTCGATTTCCAAGTCACCCTCCCTCGCAAGGAAAGAATAAATGTCATATGGGTTTTATCTTTATCATTTTAGATTGGGAGGTTTCATAAGGATATATAGGTTGTATATTTAAATTTGGATAAAATATTATATAATTTAATTTGTACCAAAATTATTTTTAAATATATAAAAAAAGTTAGTAAAGTTTAATTGGCAGTATATTGGATTAATAAAGGTATCAAGTTACCTAATAAATGTTCGAATTTAGGTGGGGACAACACTACCACCACTTAACCCTATTTGTCATAAAATTGTTATCTTCTTGATATATTTTTAATTTTTTCTTTAATAGAAATATGAATTAAAAATATATAGTTGTTATTTTTTACTAAGACTAAAATGTTAAAGAGTGTCTATTATACTAATGGTTGTCTTTCATATGATTTGAACTCATCTTTTTAAAAATATCACATGACTAACTAGATCTCTAATGAATTCTTTTTAACTCATTCAATTGTACGAATAAATCAGAACTATTTGACCTTTTTAAAACTCTAAACACCATTTCTACAAAATTGATTTTTGTAAATATATTAAGAATGATAAAAAATGAAAAACCATAAAAAATATGCAAGAATTCTCCAAGGAATAAACAAATTAAAGATGAAAGGCATAATAAACATATTTTTTCTCATTCAATAAATGTCTTTGAAAATTGGCATTTTTTTCGATGATCACTGAAGATTACACTCAATGATTCATCTTCATGATGAAAGTAAAAGACAATGTAAATAAATCAATTATACATAGATTTTTTGAAGTTTTATGATTATGAAATACGATGTTAATATATGTAGAGACAAAAAGGTGTATATTTAACACTTCCTCACTTTGTTTTATACTTGGTTTAGCATCTAATTATCATAAGCATGATTTGAAATAATTTTAACTTTCTTAAATAATTAATCCTAAAATACTGCAACCTAGTTAAACTCGATTTGAGAGCCCCATTTTAGCCTTGTTCAAATTTGTGTGTAGTTTGAGACATTACAATGACATAATAATATACATTTGGACATTAGCATATGTTGAAGTGGATCTAGTGTATTCAAACACACCTTTTCCAATCTAGACAAATGTTTTCTCCTTGAACATTATCTAATTATTATGTAATGGTTACATTAAAATCTAGAATGCTTTTCAAAAATCTATTACTAAAACTAGAAAGGACCCATCACTAATCATTAACACGTACACATACTTATGTTTCCCAAGACCCTCAATGACACATCCATTATTTCATAAACATCATTGGTTGTACACTTCTACCTCTTCTAATACTATATGTTGAAACATGCTTCCTTGGGACTTGACCAAGGCAAGCTCTTGAAAGTGGTGTAAACATTCATACACTCGCTTTATAAATCTGGTGGGTATTGCAACACATAGTATGGGTGCTAACAACATGAAGATTTTGTTGTCAATAACTATAACAAATCTTAAAATGAGCATATAAGACACTTGGGTTCCTAACCTCATTTTTGCACTTAGATAGACAAATCCATACCTAAAATCCATTTTCATTATTAAAATAACTTCACATGCTTATAAAAACGCTTCTAATTTTTTTAAAGACATTAATACATTTTGAAGATACTATCTATAATTATATTATATATTTATATATTTCTCCAAATGAAATATAATTTCCCTCTCAATTTTTTGCCTCAACCTTTATAGCATAAATTTATACAACCTCTAATGTGTAAGATTTCCATTCTTATACATTGCGTAGAAAATCCCAATTGCAAATGAATTATTAAATTCAAAGCAATATGTTTTTCCCTTGTGAGGTAGTTCATTGGTCTACATATATAATATATTAAAACTAAAAGAAAATAAATAAAAAGAAACTTCATTTGTCCCTTGATTCATCCACTAGAGGAGTGAATTGAAATGTCATTCATCACTTGAATATATTGTGGGGTTAGAATTAGAAACTTACACTTTTATGGACGTCTCAAATGAGGCTTTGAGGCACATCTTCATTTTCCAAGCCTTTGCATGAGGGAAAACATTCTACAAACTTGATTATCAAGGATAAGTTCAATAATAAGATACTCTAGTGAAAATTACTATAACTCATTGTTGTACGGCAATGCAATGTTTGATAAACAATTTGGGTATACATTTTGAAAATGATTAAGAGTGTATTTGGGAAAGTGGGACAACACAAGCAATGCGCATTACATTCAATCCTTAAATGAATATGATTCTTAGCTTACTCTTCTTCTATTGGTTAAAAATTAGGGAATACACTTGAATTGTGGAAAGGATCTTTAAAAGTGATATGTATCCCATGGAAAAGATGCCACTCGATAAGGATATTTAAAAGTATGGAGATTTACCTTGATATGTTAAAGAGCGTCACATGATATGACATGATATTCTAAGGCCCTAGCTAATCTTCAGACAAAATGCACCAAAGATAAAATAAAGTCAAACATGATTCTTTTTAAGATTCACGAACACAACAAAGTTTTCTCAAATTTTTTGTTGTTTTTTATCACAAAATATACTGATCATGAAGATCAAATGCTAATTTTTTAAAAAAAAATTATTTTGTTTACATTTTTTTTTGAAATTTAGTTATTGATTCAATTTGTAGGAAGGATAGCCACATCCATATTCTAATGGGTACATATAAAGAGTTTCATATTTTAGTAAGTGTATAAATCCCTTAGAAAAAACTTTTAGTCTTAAATGAGTGTGCATAATTTCCTACCATTGAGAGCTTACACTATAGAAATAAAGTTTTCTTTAGCTTCATTTGGTGAGTTCAAAGCTAAAATTTAAGGATTGACATCAATATATTAATTTTTGAATTTATTAGTTCATAATTTTTTTTTTAGTTTAATTTTTTTAATAACAAGATTATACTGAAACTATAATTGAGTTTATGGAATTAGGGAAAAGTTATCATTTGTTCTATGTTCTGTAAGGAAGGTTTAAAGAGTGGTGTATCAAAAGTATTATATTAGATCATATTATATCAAAATGAATAGATATGTGAATGGGCCCTTGGTCTCCTGGTGAAGGTGAATGACTCATAAAGAGCCCACTAGGGATTAAGTCTTGTTGAGTGGAAGGCTCTGACATCATAAGGGATGAGGCGGGGATCATACCCTCAGTGATTTTGACGATGTGGATGCCCCTCAGTCCTTGGATCTAAACCGAAGAGGTTTCAGGCACAAGTGCATATCAGGTTCCTGAATTGTCTTTGTGGTGGCCTTGGTTGGTTGGCAACTCGCAGGCTTCGTGCCTCGTTGGGTTGCCTCATGGGTCTGAACCTTCCATAAAAAAAGGAATAGTTACTATTATTTCTTCTTGTTGATGAAAAATGCATTCTTTGAAATTCTTAGTTGTTTTTCTCTTACTTTGAACCTTCTCCCCAAAATAAAATAACCTAAAATCTTAATGACATATTTTATATAAGAGTTGAAATCTAAGCTACACGTTGTCTAATTACGAGTCCTTGTTCCTTAATTTTTCCCCCAACCTCCACGTTTCATGTTCTTTAGCCTAGTTCTAAACCTTAATTATTATTGAAAGCTTGGTTTGGAATACCACTTACAAATTTGACACTTAAATTTCTATGTGAAATTGAAATATGGACACAAGTTGACATGAATTCTTTTTTGCGGGTTGATTGTGTAACATTTTTTTATTGTCAACTTTTCGGATCACACTACATGATCCATCATTAGGATACAAGAGAGCCAAGGAGGTCCATTTTGAAAGTATTGTCACATTTTTTGTATAATATACGAGGTTTGGCATTGGTTTACCATTTGTATTGTCTATATATTTTTACTATAAATTCCTAAAATCTCTATGTAAGGATTACCTACATGGATATACCATAGGTCATAATATGTTATTAATGTTTCTTTTTCTTTGATCCTTGATGGTATTTTTCTAATTATTGATGCTAGGTGTTTTGTACATGAGATTGTTAAATTTTTGTCAAACTATTTATACTTTTATGAACATTGAACTCATAAAGTCTATTTGTCTTATCTAATAGTATAGCATAAATCACAATGCATACACCAACCAAGTTAATAATATAAAATATATGGCTATCAATTTTTTTTTTTAAATACTATTATTTTCTTTTACATCCTCAATAGTTTAAAATGCAACAATAGACCTCAATAAGAGATGAATTATACATATATAATCTAATTACAAGTGAGACATTAATAATAAATAACTAGTAGACGTGAATACCAATTGTATTGGTTGTGAGGGGTTGGTGTGGATTTAGAGAGAAATTTTGAAATTTAGGCACAATATATACATCATATTTCAAGTTTTTAGTAAATATGCTTTATATCTTATTTGAAGAATCTTGATTGTGGTTGTTTTAAATGTATTCTAATTAGTAGGCCCCCATGGTTTCAAAAAATGCATTAATTGCACATAACTTGTAATAAAGAAACCACTTGTTAGTTATATTAGTTGAGCTCATAATTTATTCTTTAAAAATTAATTTTGATTTGTCTTAGAATGAGAAATTGTATACTAATGTCCTTTCATGTACAACACTTTTTATATATTTAAAAAATAAACAAATAAGATGTAGATTTTGACCTCTTTCTTTATTTCTAGAACACATGACATTATATTGTATTCCATAATATGATCAATATCTTCTCAACTATTATTATTATTATTAGAAATTATGTCACCATCGATCCTTTCTCATATAGTCTTATAAGTAAAATTCTCTTCATATATACTTATCCTAAGATTTACTCTCCCTTATCATAAAGAATTGTGTCAAAGCTAAATTTCTTATAACAATTGAATCTCCCTCATCATTGATAGTTCATTTCAAATTCTCTATTATACGTACTCATCCTAAGATTTAGTCTCCCTTATTATAAATAATTGTGTCAAAATTATATCTCTTATTATTATTATTAAGATCTAATCTCCCTCATCATTGATTAAAAAATTTCCATTACATATACTCATCCTAAGATTTTTGTCTCCCTTATCATACATAATTGTGTCAAAGTTAAATTTTAGTCTTTCTTATATTATACATAATTGTGTCGAAGTAAAATCTTTTATTGAGTCTCCCTTAATTTTACATTAGGCTACACACTAAGATCTATTTTATCTTTTGATTTGTATATATAATGTCAATCTCACCACCAAAATATTTCAACAATATTCGAAATAAATCACAGCATTTAATTTTAATTTTAAAATATCTTTTTAAAAATATCTTGTTTTCTAAACCTCCCATTCAATAGGAGTCATCAAGATTGACTCAAATTCTTACACGTTGAATCCTTTTAATTAATTTATCTTTGTTTGATTGCTATTAATAATGAAGATATATCGATAAATATTTAAAACTGTCAAACACATTTCAACTGAACCGGATGATTAACTACCAGTTACTTAGGGAAAGTGTTTATGAAAAAGATTGAGGATATCCGATGAAATATACTGCATTCATGGCAGTGCCAGTGCCGATTCATCTAGGGAAAATGGAATGTGTTGGCACAAACGCAAGGAAATGTGATGCTATTTGCACACGTGGCTAGACCGACAAGGTCCCGCCTTCGCTTTATTTTATCACTGCTGGGTGTCATTACGGTTTATTAGGTGTCTGTATCTGCCCATCAAAATCATAAGGTTCGTTCGAGTGACTCTGTAACTTCTTCGTATTACGCCGATTGGTATTTTCAAATCTTCTTGTTGTTGGAACTTCTCTTTTTCCGCAGAACCATGGGAAGTAAGGTGTTTTTTCTGCGGACTTTCGTGGATGATGATGCCCTTGCAAGTTCGTTGGGCTCTTCAAGCTGGTGGGATGAAATCGACGAATCCCAGGAATGGCAGGACATTATTTTCTATGCCCTCACTGCTGCCTATTCACTGGTTGCGCTCGTTGCCCTGGTAAGGTTTCAAAAGGTTTTGTATGTATAGATATTTAAATGAGTTTATTTTAGTTTCTGTATTTGTGGAGATTTCGGGTGCTCGTATGTGTATTTGTACGAAGAAATGTCTTTTGGTCGATCATATGGTGTCGTTTGATCCTGGTGGAGGAATCTTTGTGGGTTGCGTTGAAATAGAGAATTAGGGAGGTAGTGTGGTTGATATGAGGATGATTTGTAAACTGGATGGGGATGGTGCTTTGGACAGTATTTTTCTTTACAACTATTAGCGGAGCTGCTTTTCGGAAGAGTCCTAGATGGACCTCGTAACAGAATGATATGATGAGAATGCATGTACACCAATCGCCAGAGAACTGAGTCTCTGTTTTAGAGTCCGCGTCTCACATTTCCTGGTAAGTATGCTCTTGAAAACGTTAATTGAGAAGAATGTGGGTGCGCTTGCCTGGATAGAAGGCTAGGAGGTAGCTCTAGAGTTTGCAAATCATGCATGCCGTGGCTGATAATTCCGTTGGAGAGTTAGAAAACTGATTAAATATTTTCAATGTCCACAAAAAACCAAAACGGGCCACTATTTCTCAAAAGTAAAGGCAATTGCAAATAGAAGAGTTCTTGTGTGAGAAGACCCTGACAATTTATAAAGGGAGCGAACAATTAAAATGAAGTTCTTGCGAATAAACAAAATAACTTGAAGAGGTTAAAAACTTAAATCCCAAAGCAAACGATTCCAGTATAAGCAAATTCTTTGACGAAGCATTAAGCTGAACTAAATTTTGAGTTAAAACTCTGTTGCATATGTCACGCAGAAGTCGAATTAGATTGTATAACGTCACAATTTGCTACCAGAAAAGGATGAATGCAAGGGTTGTTAGTGGTTACGGTTCTTAGTTTGAGAAGAGAGTAGGGGTATATTACCCTTTGACATTGTTATGCAGAACTAAGGGTTGATACATTACAGAGAACTGATAATGTGCGTCCATCCCCATGATCCAAAATCTCAGCAGGGAAAACTAGAGGGATCTCATACCAAAAGGAAGAAAATCGACTAGATGAGATTGCGATTGAGTCTTGGAGCACCTTCTTTGCGATCCACAAACAACACTGTAGTCTCATTGATCTGTTCTCATCTGTATGTAGAGGGTGGTTAATCCCTTCAACTTTTGAGATGGATTAAAAGAAGAATTTAACTGACCTGATAGACTCATGGATGTCAGAAGATGTTGTGCATGAGAGTGACACCCTCTAGAAAACGACCAAGCCCCTTTGATCAGGATGGTGAAAAATGTGGATTGGCAACCTAAACTTGATATTTGAAAAATTAAATTAGTCCCCCTTTCAATCTTATGGAGAGAACCAATATAACAAATGCTAGAACCTAAAGTGCTTTTGAGTGGTAGGATTCTAATGAGACAAGAAAATCAGAAAATTTTCAAAGGTTCTCTTGAGCGGATCTCCAATAATCAGGAAAACAATATTAATAGTCCAAAACAGCGCATTGTTGACAAAGACAATCTTGTCCTTATCATCACCAAGGCTCTTGGGGAATGTAAAAGATCAAGGCCCATTAGAGACATTAAGAATACTTTCCCAGCTAATCCTTGGTTTGATGATGAGTGCAAGATGGCAGAAAGGAGCAAGAGGGAAAATGAATAAAGAAAACAAAAAGGAGTATGAAAAGTTATCAAAGCGGAAGAAAAAGCAATATGTGGAATTAAGAAGGCTCGAGTTGATCAACCTTGGGGAAAACAACCCCAAAAAGTTTAGAAAGAGCTACGGCAAAAGACAAAACAAATAGAGAATAACATCACAGGGGCTTAATGGCTGTAGTACGCCAAGATACTTTATGAGTGCGAGATGGGAGAGTACAAAACACCAGTAATTAAGGCCACAAATGATATATTCAGCAACAAAGATACTATTCAAAGCATAAGGAGGTTAGCTGCAGAAAAAGCACAGGATATTGATGGGCTATCGATATTTTTGCGCCTCATATCAATTGTATCTTCAGCAATGTCAATGAAGAGGGTTTCCCTCAAAATTGGACAACTAGTGTGGTGATACCACTTCACAAAAGTGGAGACATGAACAACCCTTCAAATTATCAGACTATCGTGGTCAACCCCCTCTTCGACAAATTAATTGGTAGCATGCTGGAGTGGAAAATCAGTAAATGGGCAGAAACAGAAAGAAAAAAAGCTAAGGGGCAGGTTGGTTTTAGACCAAAGTATTCCACTATTTCAGATTCTTGCTTGAAAAAATATGGAACACCTAGGGGGCAGAGGCCTTTTTCTGTTTTGTGGACTTTAAAAAAGCTTTTGACATGGTGCTATGTATGAAACTCTGGGATAGAATAGAAGAGCTTGAAATTTCTAAGGAACTTAGGGCTGCAGTACATACATTGTATGAGCATGTCAAGGCTAAAATCACAGCTATAGAGGGGATGTCGGAGTGCTTTGGCAATGACATTGGGGTCAAATAGGGTTGCCCGTTATCTCCAACCTTGTTTGGACTTTACATTGACAAGTTGGAAGAATGGTTAAACAAGTCCAATGATGAGGGGGTGCAACTAACTAGCTATGTGATAAAACTACTTATATATGCGGATGATCTCATCATAATCGCTAAGACGACCAATGGTTTGAGAAATCACTTGAAGGCATTGGAAAGCTTTTGCCATGAAGTGGGAATACAAGTGAACACTAGCAAAACTAAAGTGATGATCTTCTCTTTGAAGAGAAATAGGAGGCGCTCAAGCACATTTCTCTTTGAGGGTAATCCTTTAGAGATAGTGAGTGAGTACAAATATTTGGGAATCATTTTTCAAAACAAGCTCAATTGGGAAACATGCAAAACAAAAAGAATTCAAGGGGGATGGAAAGTGCTGTATTCCCTACAGAATAAATGTAGGAACGCAAAATTATGGGATTGGAAGACCAAGAAATTGCTATTTGGTCTTCTAGTCACCCCGATGGTCTTGTATGGGTGTGAAATTTGGGGCAGCTGTATGTCAGATCGAAAATGTAGTTAGGTTGAAAGAATGTAGAAACACTTTATCATTAGCAAATCAAAACAACTGTTCCTTATGAGATCTTATTTGCAAAAGTCGACTCCTTCCCCTTAGAAGTTGTTGCAATGGTTTGGTTACTAAGTTACCTAATGAAAATTTAGGGCATGGAAAACCATCTTTGGTCTAAGTTAGTTACGGAGGATAGATTAGATTGGAGAAAAGGCACGTGGATGAAGCAAAATAACAAGTGGATGAAAAATGGGATGTTAACATTCATGGGTACCCGATTAGTAATGGAGAAATAAAACATCATGTTTGGGAGAAATAAAACATCATGTTTGTGAGAAATTTCGAAGTATCATATGGTCAAGGTAGAATGGGAGGAAAAAATCTTATTATTTCAAGGAGTTTAATCCCACTACAAATCATGAGGAAAAAAAAAGGAGCTAATATTAAATGGAGAGCAAAAATGCTCATTGCGTAGCTCATAACTAGTTCTCATCAATTGAGATGTGAAACAGGTAGATGGTAGGTGCCAAAAGAGGAATGGGAAAACATAAGATGCCTATTCTGTGATAGGGGGGTTGTTGAGACAGAGCACCATTTGTCATGTAATGCTTGGCATACAATGACATCAGATGGTATACAATTTTTTTGGAGAAAGGTAGTTTGAACCAAATATTTGAGGAAAAACAATTAGGAAACACCACAAACCTAATTATCAAAATGCACCAACGAAGAGACGAGTTAGCCAAGAGGTTACAACTTTCTTAGGTTCTCTTCCTCCTTTTTGGGGGTGTGCCCTAGCTTGCAGGTCCCATAAATTGCTTCAGCCTCCTGGACGTTATTAAAATCTTTCTTTCATTCATTCACATAAACTATGGTTGGTTTGTTTCAATAAGAAAGTTGTAGTGTTACACTCATTATACTAACGGGGGCCTTAGGTGATGTGGCTATTGATGTTGGAGATACTCAATTCCATTACAATGTTTTTTGTAGTTGTTGTCGAGAATATCTCTAAGTGATTTGAATGTAATGTTAGTATCCAAGTTACTAGTTCCAACCCACTATATGGATACATGAAATTTATTTGGGGGTTTTGGACGCATTTGGGTATGTGTGTGTATATATAGGTTGAGGTTTAAAGATTGTTTTTTGTAAATGTAATAACATTACCATTGTTATTGGTCTATTCCAAATGCAGATTTGAAGACTTATTAATATGAGAGGAGATATGTCTCTAGGGTTAATCATCATTAGATAATAATATAAATAACCATATATATAATATATATAATATATATATGTATATGTATAATATATTTTATATATAAGAATATTTGTTTAAATGATGATTTACCATCAACCACGTATCTCATGATCGAATCAATCTGACTTAAGCTACAAACTTAACACTTCCTCTTAGCAAGGGAGGATTGTTATAGAATACATTATGCTCTCAAATATATGAAGAGATATCATCTCGGTATGATATTCCTGGAATGACATATTTAAGGATATCAACATATATCCATCAACTTAGATGTTGTTATTCAGTATATTTTGAAGTATGATTCAACAAGAAATATCAATCATATGATATTTATCATACTTATATTCTTTTGGTATGTGCACTGGCATCAAATCCTTGATGCCTACAAGAAGAATATGTTATATCCTAGTAGGATACGAGTTTTCTGATTTTCGACACTCCGATACAACTTCTTAATGTAGTCTATTAGATAACAAGAAATCACAATGTCATGGTCTCTATCATGACAAGTATCATGATCTCCAACACTTCGAGACAACAACTTAATGAAGTCTAATCATGATACGTTCGTTATCATGACTTTCGACACTCTGGGACAACAAATTAATGAAGTCTGTCTTGACAATAGGGCAAACTATTGATAAGATCGTCACCTTACAATAGCTACCTTCCATATATATATATATATATCAATGAAAGATCGTCACCTTTCTTGACATAATCCACATATGCTAAATAGTAACTACCACGGACCAAGTCAGAGGGTGGAACAAGGGATTTCACCTGAACTTCTCTCTCACATAGAAGGTATCATTCACAAGGGTTGTGCCTCAAAATTCTCCCTCTGAACAATGATCCTAGGAAGTCAGTTCCTATAGTTACTCCCTTAGAGGTTCTCTTTGCCCAAGGATGCCTGTTAGACTCCCTCTGAATCTGAAATCTTCCAATTTTCTGGTGATAAGTCATTACTTCCTCATGATGTACACAGGAGTAGGCCCATCAAAATCATGCACTCACACACATTTATTTTTAGACTCCCTTTGAATATCGATCTTCTAAGCTTCTATGTTGCCTTTGAAGAAGTGTCAGACTCCTGCTTAATATATAAGGATACTCATAATCTCGATCATCAAGGATATTCGCTTCAAGAACCTTACTTTATCCAACCTGATCATCAGATGACTAATGAATTCTAGATCACAGTCTCTTTGGAGCTACTGTCATAAGATCGAGTTTGCTTAATATTTGGTAGCATGTTTAAAGTACCAATCTTCTTTTACTCTAAGAACATCCTCAGACGTAAGGGAAAAGATCAAGGCAAATAACTCTTATAGTATGTATAGGAGAGAGACTACAATGAGTAGATAAATGTAAAAAATAAGAATACTTATTTGTACATGAGGGTCTTTAGATATTTGTGAGTGAAACATCTCTTTTCTAAAGATGGTTCAAGTGGGAACGAAAAATTTGTTATTATTTCTCCCCACAATGTAAAATTCCCACTCTTATATTTTTGAACATCTCTTTTTTAAAGATGGTTCAAGTGGGAACGAAAAATTTGTTATTATTTCTCCCCACAATGTAAAATTCCCACTCTTATATTTTTGAACAACTTTATGATCTTCTTTTTCCTCTTTGCAACAAATTATCCCTCAAGATGCTCATTAACATCCTTCGCAATGCAATTTGCTTATTTGTCCAAGCGATCCAAGTACTCCTTGTTCTAAGTACCACTTGGTATTGCTACCCTTTATTGTATTTTTTGCTATGCTTATAAATCTTGAGGATAGATCTCACATAGTTTGGAGACAAGCTTAATGTATCTCTTATGGAGCCTTGTATGAGTAAGGATATGATATGGCAAGTTTCTCTGTAGGTCAAAATATTTGCACTTATGTTATATAAAACTCCTGCAATTCTTCCTCTTCAGATTGAAGCCACACTTTTGTTCTCAGTAGATGTGGAATTTTGGTGAAGCATGAAAGAGGACCATTCTAGACTTGTTCCCTTATGTAAATGCAAGTAGTAGCTAATGCTCTATCAAGTCTGAAACCTCAACCATTTAAAATTGTATTCTCCATTAATACTTGAAGGAGTTCCAAGTATATCATAGACCAAGGTCTTCCCAATGTCTTGTATGTAAAGTTTCTTAAAATTCTGTAACCTTTTATTCAGACTTTTATTTCGGCCTTGATTGCTGAGAATGGTCTTCTAATTTCTGAATATTGAGGAAGTTGACACCTATCTTTAATGCTGATGCAATAATGAATATTCGACCTTTGATTGAATGGGAGTATCTCTGAATTAATCACAGGATATAGATGCTTAGAGGAGCAGACTTAATTGTAACTGTGTGTCCTCAAACTGCACCTATAACCTTCCTATATATCCTTGCTAAAGGGTATGTCCCTCAAAGAGACATAAGTTAACATAATCAATCTTTCCTATAAGTCGATGATCAGAAAGATAAACATAATAACATCTAACACACACAATGTGTTAGATTAGTTAAGGATTATCAATCTACTTCTTGAGAAGTCACCGGCTCCTAAGGAAAATAATCTAATGCCAACTTAATGATATATAAGGGTAAGAAGAAGAAGTACGGTCTGGTTATCTGGTTAAATATACTTAACATTGTATATACTAGTGGCTCCTTTATAAGCCACCTCTTCAGATATCTTAGCAGAAGTATATTAATTCATTGTAATTTGATTTTCAGACTATTTTCACCTCTTTAATAATCATAGTTCTTAATATGTTTATGATTAATGTTACCATTGTAATGTCCCATTTGGGACTAAGAGGCATGCTTATCAAATTATAATCATTTTGATATGGATTGTAGTTTCTTTTTATGTGAATTGTTAAATTTATGGGATTATGCACTTGTAACTTAATCACAATGAGGCATTACTCTCTATACTGTCATTGAATATATGATTGGAGATTATTTTTTCACCTATCTGCTCCTTCCTCAGATCGGTTTATCCTTGACTATGTCAAATTCTATTCATGAAATGATCTGCACATGACACAAAGCTTCCAAATTATGGGAGTTGTCTGTATAGGACTCATAGAATGATCAAAAGAAGGGATGGAATTAGACCACCTGTGATCAACCATCTCCAAGAAGATTATATTGATTCCTTTATTCCTTTTAACAACCTGATCATTATTTAATTTACAGGCACAAAGTCCCAATCTCCATCATGTTACATATTGTCACCAAGATGAACTTGACAAGTTACATAGTGATGTCTCTTCATAAATTCCAAATTAATGCCCTAACTCTCTCAAGGTGAAATGCTACTCGTATTAGCATCCTGCAAATATAATTTATCTTAGGCTGTAGTAGTAAGAGAAAAAGCAACGATGTTTTATATTTACACAGATCTGAAAATGGGGTTGAGAATTTTGTGATCATTGGATTGGATGCTTGACATCTTTCCCTCACATGTAAAGGTGGCATTGTTATTAAATTTACCATTTAAGCCAGTTCGACACACAGATGGCTCTTTTCCACAATCTTCCTTCGCACCATTGCTTATTGGATGGTCATCCCTTCTCCATACTAGATCTCGACTGAAATTCATTTGTATGTCCTGCAAGACATTTTCCTGTAATCTATTATTCTTATTCTCTTAAGTTCTTTTGATATTTCTGTTCAATATTTTCCACAATGACTGTATTCCTTCACATGAGGTGTATATATGTCCTCCACATAGATGGGTCTTTGAGCAATGGTCCCCTAAATATATTTATTGTAATGAAGGTACATTATTTATTCATCTCTTTACTGCAAAATATGTTGTTAGTTGCCACTGCTATTTTCTTCCTTCTTAGTCGATACCTAATGAAGATTCTATATCCTTGTCAATATACTGCAATTGTTGACTGAAGCGGATCTGCAAGTCGTCATCGCATGTCTATGTAAGGATAGTGTTGTTGTAGATGTATATTGAAAATGGATAATAGGCTATTCTGTTGCGGATTTTATCTTCTCTACCTTCCTTGCTTATATTCCAACCTCCATCTTGTTCTCCGTCTATGTTTTTGTTTTTCCCCTTATTGCTCACTGATTGTATATATAATTTTCCAATCTCCTCTTCCCTGCCAACTCACGAGCTCTCTGCGATCCTCAAGGATTGGGTGTTTGGTGTTACAATGTTCTAATCATGGCTCGACGGAGTCCCTGTTGTGTACTGCTTCACTTCTTGACTGTCTTATATATCCCCCTGTACGTTGAGCCACCATATTGAAACCAATATATATTTTATCATGTACGACAACTCCAGAATTGGAATATCGTCTTGGGCGGCTTGCTTCCTATATTGATCCCTGTATTTAATCCCAAAGCATGTATCATTGGATTGTAGTTGTCTCTTCCATGGATCTGTCGATGAATATATGGGCATCCCTCCCGATTGGTATAGAATTTGTTTTTTCCTTATATGTTTTCATCTGTCGTCACTTTTGTTCCTCTCCTATTATTCATCGTCTGCACCGTTTGGTCACAAGGAGACAAGTGCTGATAATAGAATTTTTGAATCTCATATATGAAAGTTACCCAAGCATTCATTCTTTCTTTCATTTGCAGTTTGACTCTGATACCATGTTGAGGTTTAAAGACCATTTTCTGCAAATGTAATAACACTGCCATTGTTATCGGTCTGTTCCAAATGCAGATTTGAAGACTTATTAATATGAGAGGAGACATGTCTCATGAAGAGACACATCTCTACGGTTAATCATCATTAGATAATAATAATATAAATAACCATATATATAATACAATATATATGTATATATATACTATATTATATATAAAAATATTTGTCTAAATGATGATTTACCATCAACCGTGTATCTCATGATTGAATCGATCCGACTGAAGCTACAAACTTAACAATATGTACGTATACACAAGAAAACAAGATATATTCAGAATTAAATCATTTGATAATATGATACTTCATCATTGATTGATGCTAAATGTGAAAGATAAATATTAAATGCCAATTGATAGTTAACAAATATTCATATACGCCATATATCTCTAGTGATCATGGCCTATGGTAAGGTTAATCACATACCTTAGCCTTCAGTCAGTTTAACGAGAACCTCCGTGCTTAATTAATAACTAATTACACACATCATAATTGCTGTCGGCAGTAGGCTATGACTTGTCTTGGTATTATATTGATGTGGGGAAGTATTAGAGTATTTGACTTGTTATCATCAATATCTTTTCAAGTCGACATTTGTCAAGTGTCAGGTGCTTATCGATTTATTATCACGTATCATTCTGACCAACTCCTTTATTTGCACATCTGAATTGTTCCCTTCCTTTTGCAAAGAAGATCATCTCGTGAGATTTTCTTTTTGTGGAACATTTGTCTTAGGAGATAACCACATTATGTGTTGACCTCTTCTGTAGATATGAGAGTTCACGAACATCATGCTTTACCATAATCCATTTTGCAGTTGATATTACTGATTTCCTCTGCTCTTAGTATTCCTATTGGCATTCTTGTCATTGTGTTTTTAGTCGATGTTTAATTATCTAAATATCTAAAGACTTTTAATTACTTATTGAACTATAGCGTATTCATGATCGCTTCTTGTGTAGACGTGCACCCACCTCCTGTGGGTGCATCCGGATGCACCCACAGATGTGCTTCCTTTGCACATCTTTGCACATCCCACCTCTGCATCCACACCCAGATGCACCCACATCCAGAAGTACAAGGATGCTTGAATCTGGTAATGTAGTATGGTAAGACATATTCGTTGCTGCATAGACTTGCATTCTCTCCGTGCCAGTGGTGCATGTGGCAGGAGTGATGGGGGTGATGCAATCTTTATGATGGGGAGAGCCTAATATTGGAAGGTCAGGGTTAACTCTGAACACCAATGCAATTGGTAGTAGATTTTTCATTTTATTATTATGTGAAGAAAGAAAGTATGTCTGCTGTTGTGGCTGGATGTAAGAATATTTGCAAGGGTACAGAATTCTATACTGCATTATTCCTTTAGAGATAAGGGTAGCCCAAGGAGCAGTAATGGCGTCAATGAATGGTGGAAGTCAAAAGCCTAGTTTTCAGAAATTGCATAATCATTAAACAAACTTTGGTGATTCATTTTTGTATAAAATGATAATGAATACTGTTCAGGAACTTTGTTTAGTTGGACATTTGGAAGTGGTAAAGGTGTGGGGAGTCAAAATGTAGTCCATTCGTGTTTATGTTATAGCTCAAAATTCTTAATGTGCCTTTTTTATTGTACCTTTTTCTTCATTTTATGTTAAATTTCTTTTTTTGTCTCTAAGTTCAATTTCAAAGACCAACTGTGACTGGTTTTGTTGCCTTCATATCCATGATACCGTAATTGGTAAATGCAGTAGCACTTTAACTTTGTATATATGAAACATTAATGGCTTACTTTTGTGATTAATGCAAAACTCAAGAATTTTTCTAGAAGGTTGGCCTTGCCAAGATTTTTTTCATGTCTGAGTTATATGTTTAGGAGGAGGCCAATGTTAAAATTAATGTGGAAATTGGTATCTGTAGGTGTAGTGGTGTGTGGTAACTTGAGTTTGTTATGGAAATGGGTTTTTTTCCTTTTTGGGAACCACCTGAAAAAGACATTTTGGAATAGGATCTCATGAAAGAAACAATTTCTGACAACTTGCTTGTTCTTTCAAGCTTGTCGAATCAATATTTACGAGGGATCTAAAACTGTTAGTATTTTCAAGATTTTGGTGTTTGCAACCATTATATTATCTACTAAAATTGGTTGTACAAGTATGAGATGCTTTATTGAAGCCAGTTATTTTATAGTCATGAGTTTTTTAGCATTATGATCAATTTTTATTTTTTTAGTATTGGAAAAGTACAGATACATTTGGTTTCATGACACATGACTAGTTAAAACTCTTGCTAGTTCTATTATGCTTTTCACCTGATGACTTTAGATGACTATTCAGTCATATTTGTTGCAGTAGAGCTTTCTTGTTTTTGTACATGGAAAGAAATAGATTACAGGAGGGCCTCCTTTGATATTTGGACAGCAGATAAAATTCTAGATGCTTTTTTCATGTAACGGATGATGTTGTGAATACTGAATGATATTATCTATTATGAAGACCAAAGGAATTACGTTAGATTGTAGGCACAAGAAATGTGGACTCTAAATAACAAGGTTGCATGGGTATGCCTACCCACACCCGTAGGACATGTGCCCACATACCCAAGTCCCTGGTACATGTATCCAAGTACCGGGTACTCAGTGGAGAGCATCATAGCTAAGGACTTTGGTTAGGATTTCTAATTTTTGTTTTGTTTTTTTTGTTTGCATATCAGCTTGTTGTTTATCAAGCTTAATTTAATACGTAATCAGTTTGGAACTTTGATACAATACTGCCTAATAGTAAACTTTATCATTGTTCAAGTTGGAAGTTTATCATATGCAATATGTCATTGTTATATGATTAATTATCTTCTTGTTCATGTTTAAAGCCTACCTTCTCTGTTATGCATCTAAACATTTAGCATATATTATTATTACAAACATATTGCAATTCTGAAACTGAAAACAATATATTTCATCTTCAAACTTTATCACTGATCTTGTTTTGAAAAACCATTGTTATGACTTGTATTTTCAGATTCTCTGTAAATATTAAACTATATAATTTTTTTTTGATGTACTCAAGTGCCCCCATCCCCTGTTATGAAAAATAGTCGTACCTGTACTTGTACCCTAAGTATCTAATTACTCCTGTCCCCATGCAACTGTGCTAAATAATAAATTTGAGTGACACATGTGGTTTTGATTATTGTAATTTAACGCGAGAGTGTTATTCCTAGTCTGTGTTACAATGGATGCATTATTTGCTTGAATATTAGCAATTATGCATCACAGAGCTTGGTCAAATTAGAAAATTGCTTTGCCATACAAGATCAAGCATGCTATTAGAATGTAGTATATGAGTTATTCTCGAGTTTAATGGGTCTATATAAATGGAGCATGGGGAGCTCACTATCATTTCCTGAATTTTATCTGTTTGTTCGAATTGCAGGTACAACTGATACGTATTCAATTGCGGGTACCAGAGTATGGGTGGACAACCCAAAAGATATTTCATCTAATGAATTTCATTGTGAATGGAGGTAAGGACTGACATTTGCATTACCATTTTTAGATCCATTTTTGTTTTGCATTACACATGAATGAAATCTATTTACTTATTTCTGCTGTTTATTATATGCTAGTACGTGCAATTCTCTTTGGATTTCATAGAGATATTTTTCTTTTCAAGCCAAAGGTATGTATTAACCTTTCTATTATTTTAGTTGAACTTATTTAACATTTTGGGATAATATGGTATAGCTTTTCAATGCTTGTATGCATAGTTTTAGAATAATTGTAAACGCTGTGTACCTTGCACATCCATGCTGTTTAGATTGTCATGCTATAGATCTAAATCTTATGACCATAACATGCTTTCATGTATAATTCATATGAGATATCCTTATCATCGACATTGAACATTATATTCTGAATAGGTCATTAGTGAATCATGTATTGACTTTGTAATCAACCCCAACCTGTTGATTTCTGCCATGATTTTGGATATTGTACAATTTTCTATTAACACACTCTCTACAAGATATCCGGTGTGGGAGTAGGTCAACATTTTTACTGGCAAATAGATTTGCCAGAAAATTTAGAATATTCAATGGTATTCCCTACAAAAAATTCTTTGATATTCTCCTCAAGAGAATCATCTTTTTTTTAGAAACATTAATTTGTTAGGATAAGTTTGAGGTTGAATGTGTCTTCAAAATTAGAAGATCAATAATTTTTTAATATTTATTCTTGAAGACGGTTTATATTATTAAAACCTTTTTAAATATGAGAGTTTGAACAACAATTTGTTTCTATTCATAATTTATAAAGCTAGATCACATGCCTTAGAGAATCTTCTATGATAAATTTTGTTGCTATATTTTTCACTGTTATTATGATTTTTTTAATTCTCACTAGTAATCAGGTTGGCTTAGTGCACATTTTTCATAGTATTGGGTTTTGAGGAGATTATCTTCATATTATTGAGTCTATATGTTTGCTCTCCCCCAAAATTTGCGTATTTAAAAAAAGTCTTAGTGGGAAATCGTTTGACTTTTTTTCAAGAAAAGTCATGTTTTTCAGGAAAACAAAATGGCTTCATGCTTGGAGAGTGGTATTCAATGTTTGAAGTTTGAAACCTATAAAACAGAAAAGACATTTGCTGTTCTTTCATTTCTCAATTTCCAATTTTATAAACATCTGCTGACAGTTCTCTGTAAAAATTAGGGCATCTCTTTGCAGTTGTGTTTCTCTTTTACTCACATTGAGGACTGGTTTGGCTTACAATGGGAGCATCTGTATATTTATAACATATTTTACCTTCTTACCTGTAAAGGACCAGTTTGATCTACAAAGTATCATCAGTATATTTATAAAATATTTTACCTTCGAAGTGTAGAAATCCTTTTTAGTAAATGTACCTTTCCCATCACTAAGGTGTTCAAGCTTGAGCCTCTATACCTTTCTTTTTATTAATGTGTAAAATATTAATCAGTTTCTTGGCTATTGAATTACTATTTCTGGATAGAAATTATTTATCATGGGGAGTGTGATCAGATCAGCTCCTTTAACTTTGCAGCCAATTAAGGTCAATGCTGTGCCTGCATTTAGGTATTGGGGATTAAGCTTTGTTGGTTGTGTATACACTCTTAGTCCTCCTTTTCAATATCGCACGTATTCGCAACTGTTACAATTTTTTTCACCTATTCAACTAAATTTGGCCCCCTGAGGGCTAATTTGCTTGAGATTTACTTCCTTAAGACATACTAGATGTTCCTTTGGAACTACTCTGAGACATCGGTCCTGTGTTTTGTTCTCATGAGCTTTTATAAATTCCATGCAGTAGTATAATCTTATTCTCAAAAATTCTTTCAATTTCTATTTTCAAGGCAATTGCTCAGTCAAACTAATGAACATTAATCTAGTTCAAAACATTAAAAGGATTCCAAAGAAAATCAACATGATTGGCATTTGAATTTGATTGCTGATTTTGTGGGCTGATAGGATTGCTATCAATTGGTCCACAGGATTCTGCATTGGAAATTTAGTAAATTGGATGAAAGCATTCCTACCAATGATTAGGAATTTCTCAGGTTACTGACCTTTGATTAGGAATTTCTCAGTTCAAAGACAATATCAGTTGAATTTAGATGCTCTTTTGTGATTGGAGGGGAAAGGTGGAAAGATTTCAATGGGAGGCTAATACTGGGTTATCCTGTATAATGATACATATACTCTTATTGGTTTTAAACAACCTGGTTTTTGTTTTCCTGTTTGGAAAGCCTGTCTTGTTTGGTTCTAAGCTTAAACCTGATTTGAAAAGTACCTTATCTGGGAATTAATATTTTGGCGGTCTATATTAGGCCTTGGCCCATAACACAGTCTAGGAGATAAAAATAACAAAGCAGACAAAATTTTTGTGTGAACTATTCACATTAACGAAATAGGCAAAATCTAAAGCATAACATTACATTGGTAAACAGAGAACAGATATCAAGAACATTAAACACATAACCAGCTTTAGAAACTCAAAAAGGTGCAACAGGATGAAACACTGTGAAATCCCAAGTACACCAAAACAAAGTGAAGCTACTTTAGAACAACATGATCAAAATAGCTGTCACTAACTATCACCAACTCCAGAGCTACCTGCGGCAGTTTTCCATTTGTGAAAAGCTGTGTCTGCATTTAGGTATTGGGGATTAAGCTTTGTTGGTTGTATATACACTCTTAGTCCTTCTTTTCAATTTTGCACGTATTCACAACTGTCACAATTTTTTTCACCTATTTAACTAAATTTGGCCCTGTGAGGGCTAATTTGCTTGAGATTTACTTCCTTAAGACATACTAGATGTTCCTTTGGAACTATTCCGAGACATCGGTCCTGTGTTTTGTTCTCATGAGCTTTTATAAATTTCACGCAGTAGTATAATTTTATTCTCAAAAATTCTTTCAGTTGCTATTTTCAAGGCAATTGCTCAGTCAAACTAATGAACATTAATCTAGTTCAAAACATTAAAAGGATTCCAAAGAAAATCAACATGATTGGCATTTGAATTTGATTGCTGATTTTGTGGGCTGATAGCATTGCTACCAAATGGTCCACAGGATTCTGCATTGGAAATTTAGTAAAATGGATGAAAGCATTCCTACCAATGATTAGGAATTTCTCAGGTTATTGACCTTTGATTAGGAATTTCTCAGTTCAAAGACAATATCAGTTGAATTTAGATGCTCTTTTGTGATTGGAGGGGAAAGATAGAAAGATTTCAATGGGAGGCTAATACTGGGGTATCCTGTATAATGATACATATACTCTTATTGGTTTTAAACAACCTGGTTTTTGTTTTCCTGTCTGGAAAGCCTGTCTTGTTTGGTTCTAAGCTCAAACCTGATTTGAAAAGTACCTTATCTGGGAATTAAGATTTTGGGGTTCTATACTGGGCCTTGTCCCATAACAGTCTAGGAGATAAAAATAACAAAGCAGACGAAAATTTTGTGTGAACTATTCACATTAACGAAATAGGCAAAATCTAAAGCATAACATTACATTGGTAAACAGAGAACAGATATCAAGAACATTAAACACATAACCAGCTTTAGAAACTCAAAAAGGTGCAACAGGAGGAAACACTGTGAAACCCCAAGTACGCCAAAACAAAGTGAAGCTACTTTAGAACAACATGACCAAAACAGATGTCACTAACTTTCACCAATTCTCTGGGTTTCAAATACTTTATAGCAAGCAATGCCAGAGCTACCTGCGGCAGTTTTCCATTTGTGAAAAGCCTTGTTGTAAACACCATGACCAGAAAAGGAACCATCCTGATGTCATCAATACCAGGACTATTGATTCCTCCAAACTTTACCATTGTATGCCTTCGGTAGTTTCCGCTTTAGCACAGAGGAAAGGAAGAAGATCTTTTTTTAGATGAGGGATTCTATGACCAATGACTACCTATAATACCCCTCGTTGTGAGATATAACCAAGTTCTTAATCATGAGTCATTAAGTTGCCCCCATTTGAGTTCAGTTCGAGATTGTTTTCAAACATTGTCATAATCTCTTGTACATTCAATGTTTACTGAAGCTGCTCCTTGCCCTACAACTCTAAATCTGGAACTTTCCATTGTTTCTTCATTTTTCTAAACTAGAAAGCTCCTTCCGGCTATGTATTGCCTTTCCATTATGCTGCATCTTAAACTTCACAATTTAGCTGTATTAAAAGATCACGATGATAAGAGATGCTGCTGGTAAGCGTGTTTAGTACATTTCCCATCTTAAATGAAGCATAAGAAGAAATAAGTGTAAGCCTCAGGCAGACAAAGATAGCACCCTCAAGTCATGAAGGGGGATCTTCTTCTATGAGTTTAGCTAGCTTTGTCCAATCAGTCATGTCATGGTTTCCTTGAGAAGAAGTATTAGCAAACTCTATCCCTTTATTGGAGGCAATATCAATACCTTTATTTTGCTCTCTATAACAGTGGTAAAAACCCTTTAGATGAAACTTTATAATCCAAATTAGGATTTCTTTCAGAATAGACTAAACTTTTCAGTTTGGGCGATGTAATTTTCAAGGCAATTAGTCTAATCAGAGAATCTCCTTTCCCCATAACATCAAGGTAACTTTCAGTGTATGCCAAAATTGAACCAGCTAGGATCACCTTCCACTCAGTTTCTTTATTTTATTGATTCTTTATTTTATTGATACAAAAATTGAAAGACACCTCTATCATAAAAGCTCCCAAGGCCTTCCTGGACACATAAACAACTCTTGTTTACCAGGGTTGCCATGAGAAGCATCATGAAAATTAAGCTTACCCTTTGTACGGGGCTTTCCATTTTTCTGGACTACTATTATCTTGGAGACTACCAACCTGTCAACATAGATTTGTTAAGTACATTATTTTAAGGACATAATGTAATCTGAGTTGTTTTCAATGAGTAACAATTTTAGTTTTTAGCAGTGTGAAGTTCTATGCTAAGTTATTGATTTGTCCCCTGGATAGCTGGATGCGGAGGTGGAAGCGGACAGGTGCCAGATGCGTCAGGATGACCTGCGGATGCTGGCCGACTGGCTTCAGGCTAGCATCCGTAGGGCATCCGGATGCATCCAGAGGAATCCAAATCAATTGAATTGCTTGTGAGTACTCATGGAAGGCACAAATCTAGACAACCTTCAAAAAGATTTCTGAATGGGACCTAATCTTAACAGTAATTGGTCTACATCACTTGGCTTTGCTTTGATTTGTGATGACATCTCACTAGTTAACCAATAATCATCATATCTTGACAAAGATTTGTATGAACCAGAATCAGAAGATCCTTCTAATGCTTGTGCACGGTAATTATGAAAATAAGATGGCGATAACATGCCTGATCTTCTGGGATAGAATATGTCCTAAACTGATGTTGCCATCCTTTCTTATGAACATAACTGAAACCAATAATAAAACTCTATTCAACTCAATTTTTAAGCATTAGACTACAGAAAGTTTATAAGAAAGAAAAATCATAGAGCTTAATGAGAAGTAAAAAGGTGGCTAATATCCCCATGTAAATGATACAGTAGTAGCCATCAAGGAAGAAGTATTTTTTCTTATGCCGGCAAAAATATAAAAATCACAGAGACTGAAGCAAAGGATATTAGCCAATTGTGTGACAGTGAATTGAAATACAAGGGCATAAGATGGCTTGGAATCCATGTTCAATCTACTACAAGACTCCAACAATAAAATGAGGATACAATTTAACAGGATGACATATCATACACTGTGGCAAAAGCATCTTGTATTTGAATTGAAGGCCATATTCTTAAATAGTAGACATGAAGATGAGGATGGTTTATATAGTGTAGTTCTCGAGGAAAGGACAACTAGTTCTTGAGAAACATTTTGGCCAATTCAAGTTGCAGACATTATTTTGAGATTCAAATGATTTGTTTTTGTATATTTCTTGCATTTCTTTGCATATATTACACACACACACACACACACACACACACACACACTTCCTCCCCCATCCACATCTGATTTTTTTTTTTCCAACATTCTGTATCCGCTTCCGGAACCCGCATCCAAATCGGCAACTTAGGCTTTGCGCATTTGGGATGGATGGTCATGGCAGGAGATGAGACCTCTAGAGGTCCCTGAGACATCCAAGAGACTCGTGCCCATCTCTATTGTATCCGAACATTCCAGTGGCGGTGGTGGGATGGCAGGGAGACACCCCGTCCCTATCCTTGCGTCTTGGAGACACTCTTGTGTCAATAACACACAGCTCAAGGGGGGCAGGAACACATCCCCATGTTTCACTGTTTTTCAGCCATTGATTTTATCATCATCAGGTCAAAGGATGAATACTTTTTGCCTCACTGGGTCATGTTTAGCTTGTAGGATTATTATTTCTCACAATTATCTTAAATATGAATTTGTTAGATACATATTGCATTGAAAATTAATTGAACTTCATTTACAATGTGCATACTTTATGATTATATCAATATGCAATTTTGAGCTGAGTGGATTCCATTTCTGGGACTCTCAAGCTTCACTTTTAAGAGGGATTTTATCATGTCCCCTTTTGTAGGCTAGTAAATTTTGCTGCATGGTTAACCTGTTTTGCCTTGGTCTTGTGGGCTAATCAGGTTTTCTTTGGAATTGGATTGAGTTTTGGCTTAGGCAGTTCCAATTGTCAACCAATCAATGTTGTTTCAGTGGGGTTTCTAGACACTTACTATTTTTAGTTAAGCAGAAGGCTCAACATTCTTGGCATTTGAGGACTGGACCAGGAGTGTCTTGTCAAGACCTTTTTGACAAGCTATCACACATGCATATCCAAGACCCTCTGATCAGAGATTTTAATGCCCGAAGATTTAATTGATTTATTAATAAAATGAGTTTATCGAATAAGTTCACATTATTAAATGTCGCTTTATTATTATGGGAACTTTATTTCCTTAGTGGGAATCAGTATTATTTTAGAAAGGAAATTAAGAAACAGAAGAGGAAATGTGAAGAGTCACCATGTTGTGTTTAAAAGAAGTAAGGGGAGCTCGTTTCAACAGAGGAGGCAGTGGACGGAAACCCATTATCTTGATGAGATATGACACGGGTATCTCATTTGTGCTTAAATTTCTTTTCTAAATTCCAATCTGACTGTCATTTCTGTATTTAAGATTGGATTTGGATATTGTTTTGCTGGAGATTAATGGAATATTTGTTTCTGAAATGTACTTTCAATCGGATATTTTCTGGGGTTCTTGCTGGTCAAGATATCTGGGATTTCATTGAGAAAGTGGGGCTAATATCCGGTTAGGGATATTGTAGATTTTATAGCAAGCAGCATTCAGAATTTCCAAATATGGCTAGAGAAGCTTTTGCGACCAGATATCTGATTTTATGAGACTCACCTCTTGGGACATAGCCAATGAACTTACAAAATATTAGAGATTGGCAAACTTAGTATATACAAAATAATCAGACCAATCATTGCCATACAAAATTATTTTATAAATTGATTTTAATCAGAAGGTGAAAAAGTTTATTGAGTACTATTAGACATGGTATATAAAAAAGGACAGTAGAATAAAGAGTTAGCGAGCAATGTGAATGGAGTCCTAAAAGACCAACTGGATTCAGTACATGCCAAATTTTTAATGTATAATACCTGGCATGAGAAAGTTGATCCTAGTGAATTCGATATTGAATTTCTCTTCTTCAAATGCCTTTTCAAAATATTATCCAATAAACAAGCATGCATATAATTAGCATGATTGAAAGAACAGAGACATGGTATAGGGTGAGATCAAATTACAGAAAAGATCTATTAAAAAATTGAAATATGAATCCATACTCAGCTCAGAACTACATATAAATATATAGACCTTGCAAAAGTAAGAGTCATGATTATTTAAGTTTGCATGTGTGCTGTTTACCAGATTAGGGGATTACAAAAGGAATACCTCAAGTACAAGACAAGATCATAGAAGTAATTTGCAATTTGAAGTAATGGTGACAAGAATTGAGGGGTAAATACCAAGCTTACTGGAATAAGGTTTATACTAGAATTAAATGCTATAGATTTTAGAGAAAGCAGACTGTGAAAACTTCGTCATCCTTGACCATCAAGATGAGCCTTTAAGCTTGTATCTCGAATGTAGATTGCTTTCTCATGTTGCATGCATCCTTTTCGAGAATAGTCTTTGTAGATCTGGAGTCTCTTAAGTGAGGAGGTTGAAATATGGTTTTGTTTTGACAAAGGGCGATAAATCTGGAACTAGCAAAGAAAGTATTCCTTAGACTTTATCTGCCTGAGTCAAATTTGTAGCTTTGTGCAGTTAGCTTCAAGCCTTCTCTTATTTATGGTTGCCCTCTCTACTTTTCCTACTTTGCTTTGGAGCCATGGATAATGATAATGAGCGTATTATAAGACCTCACAATATAATTGCATGTTACACTCTTTTGTAGGCTCTTCTTTGATAGCCATGACCAAACCAATGCTTTGATCACAGCACTGTAAATACTGTGGGCTTGCAGCAAATGCGATGTTCCATAACCTATGTTGGCTTGTGTTTGTCATTGTTGTCAAGCTATTGGTATGTGATAAGGTTGTGACATAATAACATTCTCATCAGGATTGCAAAAAGTGAGATTTGAACATTAGAACTCTGTTATTTGTCTGATCAGACACATTGCAGCTCAGGAGATAACCAAATTTCTTCTTATTTTGAAGGAAAACAACTAAGACTTAGTGTGTGTATCAATACACGATATAGTCCTTTGTGAAACAAGATGAGTTTAGATCTGGTTGGGATTGTTATGTGGGATCCTTAGTGAGGCTTCCCTATAGACAGGTCAAAGTTTTCAAATCAAAGACCTGCAACATAAGTTTCTGCATCCTGTCACCATGTTGATAGGAATCTGTAACAGAACAGCAATTTCAGCAACAAGAGCTCTACTGATTACTTTTAACAACATATTAGTGCATGGGAATAACACTAAACATTATTGTAATGTCAAAGGTTGATATTCACTCTTTTATATGTGTGGGTATGAGGTTCAAGTTTTAAATAATAATGGCTAGTTATCGAGACAAAAACTAGATGGTTCAGTTTTCAAAAGCTAATGGTTCAGTTTTGCGAAATAATTGATTGTTTCAACCATAGTTCTGAGAATCGCCCTAAAATCGCCAGAATCGCCAGTTTGGCGATTTTTTTGGAGCCGGTGAATTGAATCACCGATTTTTTCTCATGAATTGCATGAAGAATTGGCGCAGGTAGCCAAAAGTCAAGCCATTTTTTTAATAAAAACGCATGTTTTAAAATTTTTTTTTTTGCCTTTCCTCTTTTTTTTAACCCTAAAGGGCCTTCTAATTGTTTAGCATGAGTAGAAGAGAGGATCTTCATCTTAGATTCTTACATACATTTATGATTTGATGTGTTATGGATCTTCATCTTACACACATTCTATGATTCAAATCATTATCATCTTATGATTTCTATTTACTTCAGCTACAACCTACAATTTACATTTTACGTGTAACATAGTTACGTATGTGATGGATTTATCATTTATGTTCCATGTTTATGTATGTCAACTTCTATTTGTTGATGTTATAGTGTGTTTAAGTTATATTCAATAAAGGGTGTATGAAATAAGTTTTAAATTGTTTAAATCTCTAAATTTCAAGGGTTCTTAAAATTTGCTGATTCGTGGCCAATTCGATTTCGATTCATGGCTGATTCATGATTCAATTTGGCCTTGCCGATTTCAATTCTCGTTATTTTGGTTTCAACTACCCAATGAAGATTGAAACACGTGGAACTTTGTTTGAAAGAGTTTGGAATGTGCACTGGATGTGAAATAGTTCTTCTGCAAATATGATAAAGTTTTTTACTGAGTAAATGTTTTAATTGAGCAGATTGAATATCATGTATTTGCTGTTACAGAAGTAATGAGTTTATGAGAGATCCATTGATTCCGATCAAGATACTTTGCTAGAGTGTAATTTGATATAATAGAAAGATAAGTTACAATTTTTTTTCCTTGTAAGCATTGAAGATATAAGAAAATTGTACATGTTCAGATTGTTTCAGACAGAGAGCAGTGAAGTTAATCTAATGAAGTGAAACAGAGTGATTCTCTGTACATAATTTTTTTACCATATATGGAGTTGGTGCTTCTACTTGGAAGGGATTGTTGCTCCCAGGGTTGGTGCCTTGAAGCTATTATTAGTGGATAGTGAGGCATTAAACATGTAATCAGTGAGATTCCAGTGAGGCTTATTCAAAGTATTTTTAGAGTGTTTTTTTCTAGCCTTAAAGGGTTTTCCACTCATAAATCCATGTGTCATGGTGTGCAAATATGTTTCTATTGTCTTGCAGATTGGTACAGGTTTTATGCCGATTTAGTATATTGTTTTAATACTTGGTAAGCCTAATTTTTTACACAAGGGAAGTCTTGTCTTTATAGGCCACTGGTTCACAACCCCCCCATCTCAGTGGTCAATGTATTCCAACAAACTATGGGGAAGAGATATGTCAGTTTCCTCGATAGTTTCTTTGGAATGACTGACGTTTCTTCTATGACTTTATGAGAGGATACAAGTGCTAGAATATATAGTCCACCGATATAACTGAGAGGGGGTGGGCGGTGAAACAGTTATCCAACTATTATCACAATTATCAACCTTATTAAATCTTAACCATATCAGCAATATAATCAGAAACCACAACAAGATACTCATGCACAATAACACCAGATATGTTAACTAGGGAAACCCTTGATTAGAGGGAAAACCTTGGTGGGGATGATACTCACAAGATGATGTACTAATATCTAAGTTGCTGATTCGAGATTTGGTTCAGGTACGGATACGGGGTTTGGGTATGTGGGTACGACAAATTCCTCCCCTGCAGATTTGGGTTTGTCCATATATGTATGTATTTATGTTCAAACATCAAAGTTACAAATACAAAAAGAAGAGTGATACTCATAAATCAATATTGGCTAGTAAAATTATAAATAAATAATTGTATTACTAATATAGTTTCCGATTACATGCTTTACAATTGACATCAATTCGAACATGATCAACTAACATAACTATTGGCTGGGTTATACAAATCTATCAATAATAATATACTCAGATCTTTAAATCAGGGTAACGTGACTCGTGGCGAGTCACGCATGTCAGCGAGCCGCGCTGACCTCGCCGAGTCACAATGACTCGTGACCTGCGAGCGGAGAGTCACGAGGAGTGACTTGCGTGACCCGACCCACCTTGAGCCGGCCGCGGTAGGCTTGAAATCCGGCAATTAAATTATAAATTTTTACAAGTTTTTTTAATGTTTTTTTTTTTAACGTTTCTCACTCATATAACCCTAAAAGGGCTCCCATAACAGTCTATAGTGAAAAGAAGAAAGAGAGAGAGGTAGAAGACAAATAGAGTTTTCTTGTTTTGCAACTAGCTGAAAGGAAGAGGAGAAAAGCTTGCATTCGTGACATTGGAGCTTGCATTTAGATCATCAAGGAGTATATAGGAGCTCTTCTCAACACTTCCCAAAGCATTTGAAAGAGGTAAGACTTGATTGTTTAGATTTTGATGATTTTTTTGTCTATGCTTACAGGTTTTTTGCATGAATTTTTTTGTTTGTTTATGAGTTTTTTTTTTTAACTTTAGATCTTCATAAAATGCAATGCTGAAATGGTAATATTTGGTCTAAAATGTCTTATTGCAGCAACCTTTACATTTTTCCTTAATTAAGTCATAATGGCTTCTGGAGGTAAAAAACCCAAGCTCTCTAAAGGCAACAAAAAAGATGAGTGTTGGAAGTTCACCATAGAATTTCTGGGTAGAAAGAGAACTCAAACAAAATGCCTATTTTGCAAAACCATTAATAGTGGGGGGATAAATAGATTAAAATACCATATTGCTGGCATACGTGGTCATGACGATGACGATGAGGATGAGCCTGAGGATGAGGATGATGATGAGGACTCCGACTAGGAGCCATAGCTGTAGACTTATAGTCTTGTTTTAACTTTTTGTTTAACAATTTAACTTAATATATGATCAGCATTTGGAACATTTGAATTTGATGGTTTGCATGGATTTATCAGTTTATATATGATTCTATGTTTTACACTTTTACTTTTATAATGTCTCCTTCAGGCTTCAGCTACTGTTTAACTTTAAAGTATGTCTAAACTTTAAAGTTAAACTTTAAACTTTAATTACTAGTAATATAGTATTTACTTTTAGCAATTTACCTTTGTAGTATTGTACTTATGTAATCGATGTTTGACTTTTAAGTTTTAACTTTAAGTATGTGCATTATGATCAAATTATCTTCTATTTAATGATGTTATTGTGTCTTTACACTTAATTCAATAATGGGTGCATGGAATGTTCTTTAAATCCTAAAAAATCTCAAAATTTTGAGGTTTTTTCACTTTGCCGAGTCATCGTCGAGTCACCGCCGAGCCGGGTCACGAGTCAAGTTACCCTTGCAGAGTTCGAGCCGAGTTTGAGTCTCGTTACACTGCTTTAAATAAAAAAAATGAATCCTTGACCTTCAAATGAATCGAAATAGGTTGCTGTTCACTGTTGTCATAAACTAAGGGCATTAAATATACTAATTTTAACTTGAATAATATTAGAAGTTGTTGCAAGACTCTATCTAAAACTGATACAAAGAGCATGCCGATGAACAAATCAGAAATACATACATAAATTGACCTGCTGCCATGGGGTACTTCTTGGGTGCCCACTTTTGTTGTGTGTCCTTCTATGGATCCACAGAGAACCCATGAAGTACCTCGAAAGAACTAGTACCAGTACCAGGACTTGGGTCTAAACAACAGTACTCGGTAACTGAGATAAATATCCCTTGTTAGAGGATGGACTCTATTAGGAGTTTATGAAATACATTCAGTACATATCAGTCCTTGTTAGGAGATTCCAACCATGTTAGGAGTTGTGCCAATTTTGTTAGGAGTTGTGGAAGGTAGATGGACCCACTGTCCAAACAGCTTCAAGGGAAAAACCAACGAACCCATTGTCCAAATGATCTCTGTATTATTCCTTGTAGAATAATAGAATTGAATTGTACTGCTCCTTCCTCTTTCTCTGTCTTGTCAACTGGACTTCTGCTCCTTCTAATATTGATACTAGTTCAAGAACTTCGCATCCAATAATCCCTTGGACCGCTTACTCGTATTACCAAAATACTCTGCTCCTATTCATACTTCCTTGGTCACTTTGCATGCTCCATTCTACTTACAAACAAGGAAAATACTTTCCTCTATACCAAGTCCTCAAAACAATTCCTTGAGTTGGCCTTGAGGCTTTCTCAATTAATTATAATAGGACTACAATAAGATAATTATTTCGCAACCATATAGCACTGTCAGCTCACAGTCTAAACAACTTCTCGCACGTGTGACTCCAGGATTTGTGCACTTATTGATGTCATCGTCAGATTATCCTCTATTACTGTCTTACTACACATCACCTATATCTCTGTTAGATGATATAATAGGATCATCAGAAACTACTTCACAGGTACTTTGTTTCTGCACTGCAATCAATTACAACCTCCGCATGTCTTCGACTTATGTTACGCGTACTTAACCTCATCAATAGGACACAGTGTGGATCATGTCCTTAAATTGCGCGTCACCTAACAATTAAAACTATGTCCGTACGATCATGATCTCTATCTGCTACTTTGCCAGTCTTTATAGGATTATTGCTACGTTGACATTAATGACAAACACAGTCATGAATGCAACATATCAATACTGCTACATGCTCTCCGATGCTTAGGATACTCCCCCAAAGGAATACCATCAGCATTCATACTAACAATCTCCCCCTTTGGCATTGATGGCAATATAGATGAAAAACATCTAGGTTCCAAGAATACCAAACAATACTCTATTGCTGTTGCTGCTGTTCTCATCTTTTCAAATATTCTTCATCAATCAAATTTGAAATCCTCTGGAGCACTGCTTTGTTTTGCATCTTCTAGGATTAGCATCAGTTGTTCACACACTTAAACAACTCTCAGCTTCTCCCTCATACATCATAGTGCTTTATGCTTTATATCTCCCCATAGAGATATTCCTTCTCTTTACATGAATCTTTCTAAATCTCTCTAATACAAATATGTTCAATTATCTCTCCCCCATTCAACTAGAGGATGTTTTTTATGTACATATCTCCCCCATTGACATCAATGACAAAGACCTTATTATGTCAATTCTTTGCTCCAAGTCTTCAACCAGCTCAAGTTTCCAAGGACACTGTTCAAGACCAATTACCAAGAGGTACTCCCCCATACGGTAAGCACTTAGTGACGTCAACATCAAATTATCCTCTATCACTATCTTACTGTGCATCACCAGATTATATACGTGTCATACAATATAATAGTATCATCATAAATTGCTTCACAGGTACTCTGTTTCTGCACTGCTCTCTGTAAATCACTTACAATTTCTGCATGTCTTCGACTTATGTTACGTGCACTTAACCTTATCAATAGGACACAATGTGGGTCATGTCCTTAACCGTGCGTCACCTAATAATCAAAACTCTGTTCGTACGATCATGATCTCTATCTGCTACTTTGCCAGTCTTCACAAAAATACTGCTATATTGACATCAATGACAAACACAGTCATGAATGCAACATGTCAATATTGCTACATGCTCTCCAATGCTTAGGATACCCCCCCAAAGGGATACCCTCAGGATTCATGCTAACAACAAGTGAATCTTGTTCCCAAGTTTAGACGTTGGACTTTCTTGAGCTTTATTAATAATAAATATTTCCAAAGTTGATAATCCTCATTTTCTTATATCATTAGGTCTTTGACTCCTTTTTTATTGTAATATTCCATAGGCCTTGGAGCAAATTTAAAATTAAATAACCAAAAACTACGTAAATTAAAATAATATTATAAATGATTATGTAAAATGAGGATGTTCGAGCAGCCACTAAATGCTTTTATCTCATATTTGGCGCTCTTCACATGGAGAGAACCAACTGTACTGGTTGTATGAATATTGAGTCTCAAAATCATGTAAGCTTCAAAATCTCATTGGTATAAGAATTGTATCTTGATGATTTGTCTTTATTATTACATTCTTAATTCTACTTTATTGTTCTTGTTTACACTCATGTTTTTCTAACGCACTTTAATGAATCTTGTTTGCTTCTGAATGGTTCTAGGTTTTAACAGAAATGCTGTTAGATGTTCCCAGTCTTTTGTTTTTTTCTACATACACATTGCTTGTTTTGTTCTGGGCAGAGATATATTATCAGGTATGCAATCAAATTATATATAAATTGTAGTACTTGTGTATATTTAGTGTGCTGCTGAAACTTAAATAGTGAATGCAATGGCACTGGAATTGAATCTTCTGTTGCAGGCAAGAAGCTTTTCTACAGATATGCTTCGGCCTGCCTATGCAATCGTCAATGGTATTGTCTATTTTGTACAGGTATTTACTTAATTTCATTTTTCTGTGCTCAAGTGGCACTCTTACAATGTATAAACAAAGTTTGATCAATATGATGACTATTTAGAAAGTTGTTTATCAGAATGTTTATTTCTTGGCTGTGACATTTGATGCATCTTCTTTTTGATATTAGGTTTGCATTTGGATATACATAGGGATAGATGATAACAGCATTTCTGAGGCAATTGGAAAGCTTTTCTTTGCAGGTTCATTTTTTTAACTTTGTTTTGAAATGTTTAGCATTCTATTACATTAAAAGCAAGTAATAATTATTCATGATACATGCTACATTCTATCTCCATTATTGTTGAAAGTATCAAATTGTATTTGAAATCACTACAGAGAATCTTATATTATAGGAGGGTTTTTTCTAACTTAGATACACATGGTGCCTGCAGCTGTGTCATTGTTTGCTGCAATTGGTTTCTTGATTTATGGAGGAAGGTAATGCAATATAGCAGCATCTGTCTCCATTTACTTTTTCCTATTTAAACTTGTAGCTTGAATAACATGATTTATCATTGCTGTATTTCCAATCGCATTTTAAGCATCAATGCTTTTGCCGCAGACTCTTTTTTATGCTAAGGCGATTCCCACTGGAATCAAGAGGACGCAGAAAGAAGCTGCACGAGGTTTGCAAGTGCTCTTTTAATCAACTCCATGATATTTGAGATACCGCAGATGATATTTCTGTGTTTTAATAGAAACAACAGAAATGAAACCAAATATGCTGTTTGAGTTGGCTTGTATCCTTTGTCTTCAGAATCTGCAGAATTCTGCAATGAATTCCAGATTTTAGTGTGCAGTGTTCAATTTCTTAACTGTGTTATAGGCATTCCCTTGATCACATTTGTTTATGTATTTCATTTTTGGTTAAATGCCAAAGACTTGAGTAATCTATTTTTAATTTTTACTATGAGAAAAACCAACATTTTTCAGTCTTGGCATATACTGTTAGTATTTCCATGTCTGGTAGTAAAACTACTTGTCTTGTCATTTTGCCTGACCTTTTTAATCTCATGATGAATGTGAATGGCTTACTAAACTACATACTGTCAATTCCTGTTTGAGCATGCTCATAAGCTTACTATATTGAGGAATATTTTTTTGGGTTGGCTTTTACCACCCTTGTAAAATGCTGGCCACAAGGCATACAAAGCTTTACTTTCATTCTGTTGTACTTAGGGTTGTCCAAACACCTTGAGAAAGGTTCTAGTGGGTATACGTTTTCCTTTCTCCTAAGATTGTGCAGGTTGACCCTCTCAGCTGTGGGCATCCTGCCTGAGAATAGTATTAGTCCCTTCACTGTCCTCTTGGTGTAGTGGTTGACGATGCTTGACCTGTCTCTGGACTTAGCTTTCTTACAGGTGTGATGGTGCTGGTTCTCAGTCTTTGTATCCTTCCTCAGCTTGGTCTTCATCATCTCTGCTGATGATTTCTTACATGGTTCTTATTGCTTGTGGTTGGAACAATTATTTTGGGGTTATGAACCAGGGTATTTACGTGTTTGCATGTATACAGATATTTTGTTTAGTTACTTTTCAAGGACCTAGGGTTCTTTGCGCCTAAGTATTTTTCTATGAACTGGATGAGGGTGACCAAAACAGTGAGCCCATAAACCAAAAAAAAACCCTAACTAAAAGATTAGCAATAGAAAAAATTAAAAATTAAACCTTATGACCTAAACCCTAAACCTTTCCCACAACTCATTTCCTCCATAAAGTACCATTCTCACCATTTTCTCTCCTAGATGATTTTGAAGGTTGCTCCATATGTTTTGTATGGATGATTAAGACACACTTTCAATAACTTTTTCAAGATTATTCAATAAGTTTTGAATTTGTTTTAATCTATAACAAGGGGTTATTTTGCCGATTTGTTCTTAATTTTGCTCAATAATGTTTTTGATTTTAGGTTCATACACAATGGCTCGAATTTCTAGTTCAGCTATGCTGGACCAAATTGAAGAGTCCTTTTAAGAATTGATATCTTGTCTCTTTGGTATTATACAACAATGATTAAACAAATGTACGGTGGATGGAGTTTTCTTTGGTGGTCTGACCATTGCAGCAAAGAGTATATGAGCTCCTATTATTTGAGTGAAAGCTCACTTATGAACCTTTCCTGGACATGGAATAAAAGCTTGTCCTGAGCTAGATGAGGAAGAGCTACCATATGATCTAATAATGACTTATATTAAAGAACAAGACAAGGTTAACATGAGCAGTAACAAATCAAAGACTGATGATCATCCTCTTGCCAAGAAAAGTTCGAAGAGACCTAGAAGTAGTGACTTAACACAACTATTTGGTCCATATCCTTTCATGCTAATGTCACCATCTTTGAAAAAAGAATTTTCAGTTGCATGCAAAAGAGGTCTAGGGGATAGTGCCCTAAAAAATGAAATCAAAGAGTTTGGATATTAGAGCATTTCTCATTGTATTTATGGCAATTGATTTCCTTTGAACATTGTTATATCACCTTATTAGTAAGAGATGGTGAATACTCTTTACAATGCACCTCCTGATTATGTTACTCTTTGGTATGAAAGGGTGCAAACCAACTTAATAGTGAAGGAGAAAGCTTCAATAGAGACATCAGATACATTGGTAGAAATAGGTGTGTATATTTTTTATGAATATAAAGATTGCAAAAATAGATCTTTAAACAATGTTATAGCAATGTTCCTTAAAGGGATGATGTTGTTGAAGGTAGTGGATTGTGAGGGGCAAGTAATAATTGCAGGTTTCATTGCCAATATCCTCATAGAATCCATTTACATGGTGGGACTTGAAAATGTTGTCTAAGTTATAATGGACAATGCTAAAAATAGTAGGGCAGTTGTGTCTATAGTGGAGGCTACATCGGTCACACTTTTTGGACACCGTCTGCAATCCACTCACTCAATTCTCAATTTAATGTTGCAAAAGATTGACACATGAATTGAATGATCCAAACAAGTCTAAATGAAGGCCTTTAAGATTCGAATGTTTGTGACTAATCATCACGTGTCACAAGCCATATTAGGACCTTTTCCAAGTTAAGAATTGTTTAAGGTATTTTAAATTTTATATATTTTTATACTCAATATGCGATGTGTATTTTGTTATGTTAGGTCAAGTTGCCGAAATATGATTTGCATCTCACACAATAGTCTTAAGAAGACTTGTGAAGTTGCAAGAGAGACCTTAGAGTTCTACTATCATGAACACCATGTGGATTATGTGGGGCTAATCAAGCATAGAAAGTAAAAGCATAGATCCATGATGACAGGTGGTGGGCTCGTGCAAAATATGTTTTGCATTTCGCTTACTCCCTTGTGAGCATGATTAGTTATGTTGATCCTAGTATCCCATGTTTGGGTGCTTTGTGATAGCGTGGACTCTATGGTGGAGATATTGAGAACAATAATAGAGGCCAAAGAACATGAACCCCCAAAAGTTTTTGTTAAAAATTGTGCAACAAATTGTTCTGATTGTTGGAACAAGATGGTCACCCCCTTACATCTCCTAGCATTTGCTTTGTTGCCAAAGTATTACAGCAAAGAGGTACTTGCATCAGCAAGGAGGGTGACACCATGTACAGATGGGGAGGTTGCTACAGGCTATAAGGCTACATTGGGGAGGTTGCGAGGCATTGGTGCATGTGGAGTACCTAGGAATGCTTGGGAGCTTTTAGGGACCACCTTGGATGCTTTAGGATTCTTCTGGGTATGCAATGCAATAGGCAACTTGTATGTAGTGTGATAACGAACTTGGGGCACTCCCGTAGATGCTTTCATACTTGAATGCGTTAGAGAGGCACACAAAGTAGATTCAAGGTAATTATTAACTTAGGTCTCAAATGATGCTCCAAGGGGGTGCCCCGCCCACCCCACCCAAAAAAAAATAAAAATAAAAATTTCTGCATCCCCTGTTGGTAATGTTTTGAAGACTTGAGAGACTATGGGGAAATGTTCTTCCATAGAAACACCACTGCTGCCACCTCCTTGAGATGCCTCCAAGTCATTTGCTATATGTCATATGCTATTAGATACTAAATGCAACCTTCAACTTAATAAAATTACCTTTCCTTTTATCGGGCACTTGCTTAGATGTTATATTGCAACATTTTCCTTGATAATTTCAATTCACCTCTATTTGTATATCTAGTGCCATCCCCTCCACCACTAGTTCGTTGCGGTCTCCTCTTTGTCACCAAATTCAAGATATTCGTTTCCCGTTTTCAAAATTCATTTCTACATCCTTGCATCCTCCCTTCAGAAAACTTCTTGGAACTACGATCCCAAATGATAATTTGGCTACTTAGATCTTATGTAGTTTCTTCTTGGACGTGAATGTTTGGAGCATTGGAGCATCACTGAGATGTCTTTTGCATGTTCATTTTTTAGGAGGACTTCAATTTTGATTGGAAAAATAATGTATACGACCAAATTCTCACCTTTTAAATTTATTCTCTTTTTATAATATCTTTTCCTTTTTGATTCTACGAAATTTAAGGATGTAGCACATGAAAAGATTTTCCTATGTAGATAGTTTTGGTTTAGATTCTTGTGTGTTTATTCTTGGGACAAATTAGCGTCTTTGTTCGCCACCTTAAGGATATTCTTGTTTTCTTGCCTTTCTCACAATCTAGAGAATTCTCTTGGAACATGATGCTCTCAGTGGTCCAAGCAATACATACAATTTAATTGCTTTTTGCTTTTATATTTCTTCAAGACATATTTGCAACTTGTGGCTGAATTTGCGCTTTATGCAAGGTTTAGTTTCCATGTATAGCACTATCAAGCTTTTAGCTTGCATGGCATTGCATAAATCTACGAATTTGGTAAAACACATACTATTGGATTGTGTTCTACATGTGGTTCAATGCAAGCCACAAAAGACATTGTTGTTCATGTCTATGTCACTGAATGATACTTGGACTTTTAGGTCAAGCAATGATTGTTGGAGTTGATGTCATTGGCACTTGAATAGGTTCTTGTAACTATTTGTATCTTGTCATGTACTTTGATATATTTGTTCTCAACTCTCTTGGTCTAATAATCAACAAGAGAGTTCATTTATAGAACATATTTCCAGCACCATATAAATATAATTCGACTCTGATCATAGCCTTTTATTTCTTTAATGTATTCCTTCATACGATATTCTATTTACGTTGAGTAGAAGTGCTTTATTACTTATGTCTCTTCCACTTTCCTTCTTATTCATGTCACTTGATAATTTACAAGCCGTTTAGGGAGATCTCTTTCTTTCTAGTTTGAGCATTGTCCTTCATGTAAATCCTAGTCTTGGTAGGGATTTTTTTTCTTGGTAACAAAGATTTCATTTTATTAATAGTGAAGTTGGAGCAACTTGTCCTCAAACAAGAGTGGGAACATCAGGAGTGCCATTGCTTCCATATAGTTAACAAAGAGCCATAAGCATTTAATAATTGAAGCTCACTAGACAACTTAAAAGTTTAAAATTTGTTTTTAGCCTCCCTTTTAGATATGGAGCAAAGAACCATCTCAAAGTTTTTCCGTTTCCTATTTTTTTCCCTTTCACTGTTTGCCACCCATCCTCAAATTTAGTCGCATCCTTCTGCTTTTCTAAGGATATAACCATTTGGATATCCACCTCTGTACAGGCTACTTCAGCTTGGGTCATACTACCCACCAACTCTAAACTTGCCATTCCCAGAATCACTGCTGGTTTGTAAGTAGTTGGGTCTGAAGAAAGAAAAGGATTTATTAATTTATTTATTTCAGTTCTGTAGGTAGATACTCTAATTAGGCTGTGTTACAATGTCATCAGTTACATAGGGGAACAAAAAGACTACAAGGACTTGCTTTTGGCCTCCCTCAATTGGTGCATTTAGTTCTTTTCTCGCTAAGAGGAGTTGATCTATTGGTAGGATACCCTATGTGTTATTAGGAAGAATAAGCTTTCTTTTGGTTTGCCCACTAGTCCACCCCTCTTAGTGTCATCCTGGTTGAGTTTGGTGCTCATCCTTTTACTTGGGACCATTTTCAATCTGGGTTGATTTCTCCACCGAATATGGGGCTTTTTAGACTCTTCTGAGGGTCGTTAAAGATACTCCTAGTTGGCTTACAACTCCTTTGAGGTGGTTGTGGTGTTAGATCCCTGCTGATACGGCTTGTTGTTGGTTTGCTCAGGCTTATGCTCTTCATGGTTTGATTGGGATCTCGATGGACCATCTTTCTGTTAGAGTGGGGTTGCCGTTGCATCAAAAGACCTTTTCTATCAATGCCCGGTACAACCACTTATGCTATAGTACACAGGAGGCGGTTAAGCCTTTTCACGAATCCTGAGGGGAGCGCTGAACAAATTTCTAATAATCTCCTCTTCAGTGTTACCCGAGGGTCTGAGGATTCAAACTTGTGACCAAGCTTTGACACCACTTGTTAGAGTGGGTTTGCTGTTGCACCAAAAGACTGATTTGTCAATGCCCGATACAACCACTTAACTTATAGTACACAAGAGGCAGTTAAGCCCTTGTCGCAAAATTTGAGGGGAGCGTCGAACAAATTTCTAACACTTTCTCCCTTTCAGTTTTCCCGTTCACCTCCTCCAGTCTCAGTAGGAGCTGAACGAGCACGTTAGGATTGACATCTATAGACACTATATTATCATGACTTGGAGCAACCCTCTAGGGGTGGACTTCGACCGAGGATGGCTTTCTACGCAGATCACTTCATGGTTATTGTGCACCCTTGATACCTCACTCACCACTGGAGACATGCTCTTGGCATCTCTTTGGGTTTGTTCAGAGTGCAATCTCATCAACTATGTATCCAGCCAATCATCACATTGATAGTGAGGAGAGGATCTACTGTCTCTACCAGCTTGGGAAGGTGGAAACTGAGACCCCCTTTATCTTTTGCTACCTTTTCTTCTTTGAGATTAGAGGGAGGTTCTATTGCTTATTCAAAGAGTGCATATCCCTCTTGTCTTTCTTCTGTTACACAGATCAGTGGTGTCTTGCACTTTATCTTCAGGAGGCCATGTGGCTTTGAGACGACATCCTGCAGCCTCAGTCATCTTCAGTATAGTCTTTGGACCAGCTCATCACATCATTCTTCGCTCTTGGGTCCTTGGCCTGGGGTTCAAAGCAGCCCCTTTGCCACTCTTTGGTTCATACCACATTTCTGAGACTTCGCAAGGGTACATTCGGCAACATCACCCTACTTACAGCGGTTCTTCGAGATGGTCTTAGCCTCACCATCCCCCTAGGCTGTACCCCTCAGTTCTTGACTACTTCTCGATTGTGAGTAAAGTTGGTTGTCTTTCTTTGGTTCTTGTTCTGTTGCTTTCTTGTCTTGTTCTTTTTGCGGACACCATTTGGTGCTTCCTCTACTAACGGTTTTCTCATTGTACACTTTTCAGTCCCTTAGACCCTTGTGGTCTCTTGCTGGACATTGATAAATTTATCTTATCTTATTGCTTTAACCTCTAGTCCCATAGATCTACTTTTGGATTTCTATGGACATTAATATAAATTCTTCCCTATTCTCTATCTCTACGAGTGTACAAACTATTCTTTTGTACATACTGCCTTGTACCTAATGGATAAGGCATTTGAGGTGAAGGAGAATCCAACATAGCAATGGAATGTGGAATGAAAGGATCTAAGGGAGTCTCATGAGTATTGGGGCATTCAGCCATTACCAGGTGAAATCTTGTTGGAGAAGCTAGCTGATTCATAATTAAGCAATGATTACGACTATTGCAACACATGTAAGATGCATATGGTGATAAATCTGACAATTGAACTTGCTGCTCTATACTTGCAACATTTTCATCTTCATAGCTGAAATAATGAGTTGCAATAATTTGAATTTTCTAGTTCTGATTTTCATTGTCATTGGAGATTCTTGTAGTTCCTTTTTGAGATAAATTGATTGATCTGTTTTATAGGGGCACTCATCGAGACAGGGTACAATAAGAGAACCAAAAAAAACTAACAATAAATATGGGAAAGTCTGGAAGCACCAAAGTACAAGAATAGAGCCTAAAATAAAAGGAAACCAACAGAGAATCCTCACAAATGCCACAGAGACAACAGAACCAAAAAAAACAAAAGCCAAAAATGCCCTTTTCAGGTCTAGATTACAACTGGCCTTATATAACAATGAGAGAATGTTCCCCAATTTGTTGGGAGTCTTATCCAATTGCATCCAGGGCTTCCTTCCATGGCCATTCTACTTCTATTTTGTGCTCTCTTTGCATTTGCTATTTCATCCGAGGCCAGAAGCAACACTGAGTTAATCCTTTCATTTGCCACTTTCGATATCTGAAATGAGATATGAAATACACTTTCCTGTGGGACAGCATAGAAACACACATTAAGTCCACAATCTCTTTAATGACTCCTCATTTCAAACAATTGTTCCCTGGAATAGTGTTTGGGTCAGTGATAGCAAAACAACTTTGTCCATGATAAATCCTTTTTCAGTGTTCTTGGCTTGGGCATTCAGTGAAACTTCTAATCTCAGCTTCTGTTACACAGAGTGATCCTTTTGATGGTGGTGATGATTGCATGGAGAGTGCCTAAAAGCAAGCCCTTCATAGTCGATCTGCAGCAATGACCTAAGAGAGTATGTAATCTGCGAAGAATGAGCTACTGCCTGGAATAGGTGAAGCTTGCAGACAGACCCTGTCAAAGCAACCCAAAGAGCCATTTCTTATTGGATCCAGCTTGATGAAGAATCCCATATACTTTGCTAAAACACATCGTTTCTTTGATGTGGAAACTAAAGGGGAAGTTGTAGAAATGAGCCCAAAAGGACACCTTGGAGAAGATAACCTTGGATCAACTAAAGGTTACCAAGAGCATGAAAGTGACCTGCTGTACCACGAAACCAGGGTCTACGAAACCTGCCCACTGCTTTTCCTCTGTGAAATTAAGCCAGCCCATCACAAGAACAGGAATTGAAGGGTGGCTGATATTAGGCCACAAAACCTTTATCCAATGAGAAAATGTTGAAGCAGTGAAAACATAAAAGCTTGCTTCTCAATTTTGCCCAATGAGGACAAAAATTCTCCGAAGAGCCGAGAACTCAGCATTTCCTACGACTGGCTGCATAAGTTTTCTTTCTCATTGTTGTCTTTTGCTCATATTGGCTTTGATCAGTCCCCTATTCTTTTAATGCTGATCCTCTGTTTGGGAATTATACTAGACCCCTTTTTAGATTTGAAAGAATGTGGGCAGCTCATCCGGATTCGGAAAAGAGCATAAAAGATTGGTGGGAAATTAAGGTGGAAGTACAACATTATCGTATTAATAGATTAGAATGTAACATAGAAGAAATACTTTATTCATATAAGCACATATGCATTTCCAATTACAATGATGATTCATAAACCATTCAGGCAATGTACATATACTTCCCGAAGGGGTGATTCAATCGTTACACAACCTTTCGGACACTAACTCTATCCGTTGGCTATAATATAGTTTTTACCGACAACATCATCCCCCCCAAAAAGTAAAGTCGTCTCCGGACGACAAAATAGAGACAACTTATATATCAAAAATTAATTACATCAAGACTCATAACAAACTAAGAAGTAGAGGGTTGCGTCCCTGATCCAGTTGGTGATGTAGATGTCCTCTGTGCCCGGAGCTTGTTCAGCTTTGCCCGCAACTCATGTACTTGCTACGTCTTGTTGATGTCAGTTTTGTACCACTACATAACATGTAGTAATTGAACACTTGATATGGGATATCAAACACTCAATTCCTCTCTTCAAAAGTTAATACTAATGAAGACATGAGAATAACTCCAATGTTCCTTACTGTTGTGAAGTTTTCACACCATCGCCCCAAAACTTTGGGGACCCCCCTTGTTTTAATCACCTTGGCAAATTTTTGGATTGTCTAACAATTTTGATTTTTTTGAAAATTTTGAGTCTTGGACAACTTCAGGCTAGAGGGGAGGGTTAGATTTATTTTTCACCCGGTTTCAACTTGATTTTCCAAAACAACCAATTTCATCCTTGGGCCGAACAAATTTTAAAGAGCAACACTTGGTAGGGTAGAATTGTGAATTTTGTACTTAGATGATTTGTTTGAAAATTTGGATATAATTGTATAAATTTGGATAATTTTCAAAAAGTGAAATTTTTGCTAAATTTGGTCTTTTGGAAAATCTTAAATTTTTGGTGAATGAAAAAAATTTAATTTTTGTGATTTTGGAATCAAATTGCAAAATTGATTTTAGACTTTAGAGATATAATTTTATTTGTGTTAAAAAATTAAAATTGCTTGGTAAAATCGATTTGAGTTGAATCGCAAAGAATTGGCTTTAATGGATTAAAATTGTCTTGAAAATTTTTAAGCCTTTAATTAAATCGGTAATATAATATTGAAAAATGGCTTTTGGCTAGCCAAAATCCGATTTTAATGACATATTAATTGCTAAATCTTCATTAAATGGAAACATTTATCATCTCCAAGGCATTATTTACTTCCTTTTTGCAATTTCGGTCTAATTGGCAATTTAAAAAGATAAATTTCATCTTGGCAATGTTAATCTTGGGCTAAGTATTTAATTGGGGGCCATGCCTTATGTTTTAATTAATTTATTTTTTGCTCCAAGGGTCCCAGTCGGCCAGCTTGGAGGAGTAGAGGGAAGATGGTATAAGAGGGCTCCTCCCTCTCCCATTTTCTTCATTCCTCACAGCCTTCTCTTGCTTGGTGATTTTTTTTTTGGAGTTTTGCTTGGCGAATTTTCTAAGGGAGCAGATTTTCAGACCTCGAGCAATTTTTTACTTGCAAGGGCAGTTTTTTCTTCCTCCTTGGGCGATTTTTTTTGAGAGGGCAGATTGGCATTATTTTTGGTGATTTTCCATGCTTGGGCAGAATTTCCATGTTTGGCGAATTTTCTAAGGGGCAGATCTGAAACCTCTTCTATGTTTGGCAATTTTTCCAAGTTTCAAGAGTTTGAAATTTTGATTTGCAAGAGGGTAAGAAATTCTCAAGTTTGATCTTAAATTCCAAAAGAAAGATCCGGCTATTGGTGGAGGTGACTTTTAATCATTTAGAGTTGAAAGGGGGCCTTAAGCTGACTTCCTTCTTTCGTTTTTGTGTAAGGATTGTCTCCCATGGTTCTTCTTGCATTCATTGTCCACCACTTTACCATTCTGTAATAAGGTGACGAGTTGGTAGATGTTAGTGCAAGCAAGAACTCTAAGGGAACAAACACTAAGAAAGACAGAGGATATGATGCCCAAAACAACTTTCTTCTCCAAAATGAGGCGAATAACCGATACCAATGTCGATATAGTAGACATGATGCAGATAAAGGTAACTTCAAATCATTTAGAGTTGAAAGGGGTCCTTAAGCTAACTTCCTTTTTTCGTTCTTGTCTAAGGATTGTCTCCCTTGGTTCTTCTTGCATTCATTGTCCACCACTTTACCATCCCGTAATAGGGCGACGAGTTGGTAGATGTTAATGCAAGCAAGAACTCTAAGGGAACAAACACTAAGAAAGACAAAGAGGATATGATGCTCAAAACAACTTTCTTCTTGAAAATGAAGCGAATAATCGATATCAGTGTCGGTACAGTAAAAATGCTATAGATAAAGGATAGACTAAAGGAAGGACAATTCCCCCTTGGCAAAGAAGATACAGAAGGTGGTTGCACATCATAGCCCAAGCATCGACACTTCTATTTCAACCATGATGAGCGATGTTGGGGTGACACTTGATTTTGAAGACATCAAAGAAAAGGATGTCAATGAGACAAGACTCGGGTTGAGATTGGATGAGTTAGGAAGGCTTGCTAGCAAGAAGAAACATTTGAACACCTTTTCCTCCCTAAACGCTTTCATTGGATTTGCAAAAGAATATGAGAAGGATCACGAGAAGACACTACAAGCAACAAACGACGTGATGAAATTGGCGGAGCTCAAGATAAAGCACACACCTTGTCCTCCTATAGAGGAAGTCAACAAAAGGCTAGCTAGGTTCATTGTCTTAGCTAAAAGAATAAAAGAAAAAAGAGAGAGTTAAATTAGAAGATCATTTGATGTAAGCCCAAGTGGCAATTTCTCTTTCTTCTAGAATAGGACAAGTGTGTATTTTTGATTAGCCGCCATTTTGGTGCTTTCTCATTGGTTGCCATTTTTACACTTTTTTCATTGGTCCATTGACAAGGTGGCGTCTTTTCATTGGTTGATGGGGTGGCAACCATAATTAGGGTTTGTGAGATTCAATCTGGATCGTCGATTTTGCTTTTGATCTCTACTGTCGGTTGTAATTTTGACATCTATAAAAGGCCATTTGCTCTCATTTGTAAGGGTCGGGAAAAATTGTTGCATAAGATAATACCAAAATTCACTATTTCTTTTTCATTGTTGTGACTTGCATGGTGATTAAGGGCCTTTGGTATTATTGCATGGTTTCTACTTCCAAAAAGTTAGAGTAGATTTCTTTTCAAGTTGTTGAAGCAAATTTCATTTCAAGTTGCTAAGTAAGAGTAAAGTAGTTGCATGGTAGCATTAGTAAGTGTTTGATAGGGATCAATACTAGACCACTAGCATCCTAGTGGCTTGTTGGGAAGCCTTTCGTGGCAAACTAGTTTATTTTTCCTTTGAATCATTGCACTTGTAGAAGTGAGGCCACTGGTTAACTTTCATTAGGTTCGATCCTAGTCCATTTGCTAGCCTTCCATCCATAGGAGTAGGAGTAGGATAGCAAGTAATTTAGGACTTAGAACTTAGGAGAAGAGAGTTAGAAAAACACCAGTTGTAAGGACCATTCACCCTCCCCCACCATTACTGTCACCATCAACATCATCTAGCACTCATACAAAATCATCACCATCTCACCAAAACCCCAAGTCATCCTTGAATGAATAGCGTAAGGCCGCCTACGTGTTTACCAACGAATCACATTGATAAAACTGAGTGAGTATCCACAAGTGTAAGGAACATTGGAGTTATTCTCATATTCCATGAGCAATAACTTTTCAAGAGAGGAATTGCATGTTTGATATTCTGTATCAGATATCCAATTACTAATATGTTACGTAAGTGATACAAAACTCGCATCAACACTTACACCTGTGGATATTAACTCAGTTATTGATGTGATTTGCTGGTAATCACATAGGCGGCCTTACGCTGTTCATTCAAGGATAATTTGGGTTTTGGGATGATGGTGATGATAATGGGTTTGTAAAATATACGAATGCCAGGTAATGTAGATGGTGGTGATGATGGGGGTGTGTTTAAATGACTTATGCCTTCCTAACTTTCTTAGAATGAAATCCGACTAATCAATTACTTGCTACTCTACTCCTATTCCTATGAATGGAAAGATTAGCAAATGGACGGGGATTGAATTTGATGTAAGTTAACCAGTGGCTCTACCTCCATAGATGCAATGCTTCAAGGGAAAAGACTAGTTTACCATGCAAGGCTTCCCAACAAGCCGCTAGGATGCTAGTGGCCTAGTTATAGATCCCTATCAAACATTCACTAATATCACCATGCAACTATCCATCTACTCTTACTTAACCACCTTCTTGAAATAAAATCTACTTTAGCAACTTCAAAGGAAATCTAATTCTAACTATTGGAAGTAGAAACCATGCAATAACACCAAATGTTCTTAATCACCATGCAAGTCACAACAATGATAAAGAGAAGCGATTTTGGTATTATCTTAGCAACAATTTTCTCCAACCCTTTACAAATGAGAGCAAATGGCTTTATATAGAGGCCAAAATTACAACCAATGGTAGAGATTGAGGCAAAACCAACGATCTAGATTGGATCCTAGAAACCCTAGTTAGGGTTGCCACCCCATTAGCGAACGAGAAAATGCCACCTCATCAATGGACCAATGAAAAAAAAGAAAAGTGGCAACCAATGAGAAGGCACCAAAATGGTAGCCAATCAAAATCAGACACCTATCCTACCCAAGGAGGAGAATTTGCCACTTGGGCTTCCATCAAATGATCTTCTAATATAGTTCTACCCCTTTCTTTCATCTTTTAGCCAAAGCAATGAACTTGGCTAGCTTGTTGTTGATTTCCTTCATGGGAGGGCAAAGTGTATGTTTCATCTTGAGCTCAGCTGAATTCATCATGTTGCTCGTTGCTTGCAGTGTTTTCTCATGATCTTTCTCATATCCTTTCGCGTATCCGATAAAGGCATTGAGGGAGGCAAGGGTGCCCAAATGTTTCTTCTTGATGGCAACCTTCCCCAATCCATCCAATCTCGATCCAAACTCTGTCTCATTGATGTTCTCCTCTTGTCCACTTGAATTATCCTCTTGGCTTCTAGCCTCAAATATTTTCAAATCACTTCCTCCAAATTTTCTCTGCCTTGAAATTCACTCTTCCTTGAGATTCACTTTTCAATTTTCACCGCCTCTAAATCAAATAAAAGAGGTATGAACCCATATAGAATTGCTTTTGATTTTGCACTGTCCTAAGTTGCAACTCTAAATTCTCGCTTATAATCCTAGCCCAATCAAATCTTCTCTTTCCATTTTCAATTTCATCAATAAAATGATACATCTAGTTTTCGAATTGCATACCTTGAGCTAAGCCCATGATTCAACTGAGAAGCACAATGAGATCGCCATAATCTAATTTGAAATCCGACTTGGTGAGCTTTGATGACCTGGGAACTCCTTTTTTGCCTTCTTGTAACCAATTTTTCTTTAGGTGAATGAAGAAAGCCTCCTGATTATCTCGAAATGATTTGGCCACCCGATCCATCATTACCACTATCATGCCTTTGTACCGGGGGATATTAAATGCTTCTTCGACCACTTGTCTGTCGATGTTGGCTAACACTCTCTTCCCTTCATAAAAAATGACGGACTTGGTAACAATATCAAACTAGGATGCACACTCCATTACCAATTTTGGACAAAGCAAAGTGGGAGAGAAAGCCGTTGCGTGTACAATTCTGCTCTTGTAGATCTTCTTTTCCATGGGGGATTGTCCTTCTTTTAATCTGTCCTTTAACTGTATCATGTTCACTGTACCGATATTGATATCACTTATTTGCCTCACTTTCGAGAAAAAGGTGGTCTTAGGCATCATGTCTTCCTTATCTTTTTTGGTATTCGTTCCCTTTGGGTTCTTGTTTGCACTAACATCTACCATCCTAAACACTTATTTTTGCCCTTTCGTTCTAAATGATATGGACTACACTTATCGATCTTCAACTTTCTTTCTATTGATGGAATCTAGCTTATTTCTGCCTCGCCAAGTCCTATCTCTACACTTATCAATCTCCAACTTTCAATTTAAGGGTGGGACTACTACTTATTTCTACCTCTTCGTACCTTAGGATGGACTATACTTATATCTTCCAACTTCAACCTAGGGCGGTCTAGCTTATTTCTACCTCTCCAAGTGTTCTATGATGAAATCTACACTTATCTCTCTAAATTTCAACTTAGCAATGGGATGATGAAGTGGTGGATGATGAATGCAAGAGGAATATAAGGGAAACGAACCAAGCAAGAACAAGAAGTGGAATCTGTCTTTAAACCAATCTTCACCTCTAAAATGAATAGAATTTTACCTTAATTTTATCTTTACCAATAATTGGGCCCTCTTTAAGTTAGGATTAGATTTTGAAAATTTCAAGCCTCCTTGCAAATAATGATGCCCTATCAAAAATCAAAACTTTGACTTCGTTGAAATTGCCAACATTTGCCAAAATCAAACCCTTGGATCACATGGCCTCCTCACCAACAAAATCACCCAAATTTGGAAATTGAAATCACAGCCTTTGGAAAGAAAATCAGACCTCAACAAAAATCGCCTACGAAAGAAAAATTCAGATCTGCCCCAAAAAATTGCCTAAGGCAAAAGTTCGCCCAAGATGGAAGAAGAAAAATGCCACCAAGCAAGGGAAAACTTGCCTGAGAAAATTGCCTAAGATTGCAAGCTGCCCTTCAAGAGAAAAATTGCTCAACACATGAGGAGAAGGAAGATGGAATGAGGAGATGAGAGAGGGGGGAGCCCCTCGTATACCAAAATTTCCTTGTCCTTCCAAGCTGGCTGACTTGCCCTGGAGAAAAGCAAAATTAAATTAGTGCTTTATTAATGGCCCAGATTTAAATGCCATGCTTTAATTACTTAGCTCAAAGTGAAATTAGCCCATTTAATTGCCGGTTGTGATAAAAAATTTGCAAAATAAAACAAGGAAAGCCTAAGAGATGCCAAAATTTTCATTTAAAAACATTTTAGCAATTAAAATATCATTAAAATCAACTCTAGCACGCCAAAATCAATTTTCAATTTTAATTTGCCAATTTCTTTTGAACATTTAAAAATCTCCTAAGCAATATTTCAACCAATTTAATGAAATTTCACAATTTAATCCACTTTCAATTTTGCAATGCAATTTTAATTTTAATCAAAATAAATCATTTTTCTAGCATCCAAAATCGATTTTCCAATTTTTAATTTCTCTATCAAATTTTTTTTTATCGAAAATTTCAAGATTTTCCAAAACAATTAAATCTAATAATTTCATTTTGAAAATGCTCAAGTCTATACAATTATTTCCAATTTCCAAAATTTATCAAAGTCCAAAAATTTGCAAATTTATCTTGCCAAATATTGTTCTAACCATCGAAAAAAATGTTGTCTTTGAAATTTGTTTGGCCTAAGGATAAAATTACATGTTTTGGAAAATCAAGTTAAGATTGGGTGAAAAAACAAATCACATCCTTTCTGCCCGAATGCGTCCAAGGTGTAAAAATTTCAAATCAAAACCTTTGGACAACTCCAAAAAATTTGCTAAGGCAACCGAAAATTTTCCAAAAAATCTGCGAAAATTGCCAAGGCTCTTGAAAAAGGGGGTCCCCAAAAATTTTGGGGCAATGATGTGAAAACCTCACAACACGTCTGAGCGTCCAAATTCAGTTTAGCCTACATCTGTAGTTCAAGTGCCCTCTTCATCATGTCGGTTATCCTTCAGAGCTCTACCTTCTTTGTATCTGATTCTTTCTTCGCATCCGCCAACTGAGATACAACTGCTGCCTTCTCAACAATGAGTGTTTCACACTCTTTTTCCCAAGCCACCTACTGAGTGGCCAAACTCGCTTGTACTGAGGCTAGTCTAGTAGCTGTCTCCTCCCAAGCCCTTATCGCTACTACTTGATCCACCTCACTCCTGCATAGGACATAGTAGGATGACTCTCCATTGGGGCTGGAGGATTGTCGCTTCAGGTACCTCTCTCATGGGTGAGATAGTGACAAGTGTCAACACTATCGGTTTGATGCTGAACCTCCTACCCAAATACCTACTTAGCTCCTGCTCACTTAAGTCCTCGATTGCAACATCCTCACTGGTCAATAATACGTTGTCTATCATCACCACTGCATCAGATCCCACTATCTCTAGTCTGACCTGCGGTGTCCCTGAACTCTAAAGAACCCCTTGCACAGGTACCTCCATCACTCCCTCCTGTGCCTCTACATCATCATCAGGTATAATTGCGGCTGTATGTGTCTCAGCCCCTATCTCTAGTAGAACTACAACTATAGCTAGCAAAGCCTCTCGGTTGACTGTAAGCTTAGCCACTCCTGGAGGTGTTAATGCTAGTTGGATTGATGGCTGGGGTGTTGGCCGCACTGCTGGTTTCGCTGCTACGGTGACTAGGGTCATAACCACAAGCTACCTAAACTGTTCAAATCCCAGAATGTGAATGCCTGTTGGAACTAAGTGGGAGTGAGAAGTAGCTACAAGGGACCTCGGAAACAATAGTGGTAGCACTGTGATAACCTTGACGTTCTCATCATCCTCCTTGCCCTCCACCTCCTCTGAGTTGTTAGTGTCATCGAAGAATGTGTCCTGCCTCCCACTATCAGTGTTCTCGTGCTCTGAGCTCTCTACCTCCTGTCGCGACCTCTTCTGTCAGATGGCCTTTTGCCCTCCTAGAGTATCAAAGTACTTCCACTATATGATCGGAGGCTTCCCTGGTTCTATCGAACTTGGCTTGATCTCCAGTCTAGTATTAGGTATCATCTATGTTGTGGTGTTGAGAAATAGATTGATGGCATAGTGTGGCATATAGAATGTTTTGTGTTACAATTATTAAAATAACCTTCATGTTTCTTTTTAATGCTCACTATTATATCTTATTATATCTCTGTAAATATTAGAATGTTTCTAATATTTAGGTGTAGTCTAGAATAGAATGTTTCTATTCTATTCGACTCCCCTCTTTGTATATATAGATCAGTTTGATCTCTGATTAATTCAAGTATTCCGCCATTTACATTTGTAACATGGTATCAGAGCTAGGGTTTAAACCCTCTGCAAATCGATTGAAAAATTGTGTCTTCAGCTACTGGCGTTCTTGGAAACCCGTAGCTTAGTCTGTAAGTCACAAATCTGAAGGTCGTTTTTTCAAATCTGGAGGTCGTTTTTTCAAATCTGTTCACATCCAGATCTCAAAAAGTGGGATTTTTTGGTTGTTTTTTTCAAAAACGGGTCTGTCTATCCCTGTTGGATATTCTACTCGCGTTTCAGTTGCTGGGTTTTGTTGTTTTTTTTTTCACCTGCAAACATCTTTTTTCTGCCTTTTTGACCTTTTTGGCCGCCGACTGTTATTCTGCTCGAAACCCTAGTTTTTGACTTCGGAAAAATTTTCTGAGCACATATTCTTGGTGGGTTTTTTGAAATCTCAAATGGGTCTTCATCAGATTTTTGTGGGTGCCTCGTTTTTTGTGCCTCGATTTTCGAACCAGTGGATCTGGATTTCGACAAATTTTATTTCTGGGTTTTTCGAGCTCTTTTCTGGTTACTTCTCCAATTTTTTTGGGTCTTTCATTTTCTCACTTCGAAGTTTGTGCCATTTGAAATATTCACATATTATAAGCATCTGTATCAGCAGCATCAAAAGTTGGACTCAATTAAACAGCACACCAATGCTGCCCAACACTCAGAGCAGAAAGAATCTATCTACCATGCCTTTATGGCCACATACCTGCAAATCATGTGAAATCTTCTGCTTGGTACATCGATTCTGGTGCCTCCCGACATTTCACTCATAGGCGTGATTGGTTTGTTGAATTCACTCCCTATTCTGACTCAGTAATCTTTGGAGGCGGTGAAGAATACAATATTGTCGGCAAGGGCAATGTTTAGATTCAGTCTAGAGGAAGAAAACTCATGTTTCTCAATGTATGTTATGTTCCTGGCATGAAACATAATCTTCTGTTTGTTAGTCATATTATGAAGCACTCTCCTCAGTTGGATGTCGTTTCCAGTGGAAATAAGTGTTCGATTATTGATCGTGTTTCCCACACTACCCTTGCTTTCGGTCTTGAGGATCATGGTATTTATAGGCTTGTAGATTTAGGCGATTCCCTTGAGCATGCCTTCATCGCCGAATCATCCGCTCTCAGCAGTCTCTGGCATCAGCGATACGGTCATCTGAACATTCAATATCTAGCACAACTTGCTCGAGATAATTTAGTCCATGGCCTACCTAATATTCAGACCCAGAACCATCGCGTTTGCGGAGCTTGCCAAGCAGGGAAGCAACATAGGACACCATTTAAGAATGGTGAATCATGGCGGGCATACAGAGTACTCCAGCTAGTCCATGCTGATGTATGTGGTCCTATGAATACTCCTTCTATTACTGGGAATAGGTATTTTTTACTCTTTGTGGATGATTTCAGTCGCAAAATGTGGTGTTATATTTTCTTAAGCAAAAATCAGATGCCTTTCTTGTATTTCAGCAGTTTAAAGCTCTAGTAGAAAAAGAGTCTGGTTCCTCCATCCGTACTCTTAGGATCGATAATGGGGGGGAATTCTGTTCTTCTGCTTTCTCTCCCTTCTGTACTACTCATGGCATTAGACGTCAGTTCACCACACCTCACACCCCTCAGCAAAATGGTGTTGTAGAGCGTCGAAACCGTACCATCACAGAAATGGCTAGGACTATGCTAGAACATAGAAATGTTCCCAGAAAATATTGGGCAGAAGCAGTATCCACAGCTGTCTACCTTCTTAACCGGTCACCCACCCTTGCAGTTAATCGTAAGACTCCTGAGGAAGCCTGGTCTGTTCGCAAACCTAGGATCAACCATTTGAAAGTTTTTGGCTCTCTGGCATATGTATGGATTCCTGATGCCAAACGCACTAAGTTGGATTCCAAAAGCCAGAAACTTATGTTTACAGGATACAGTCACACACATAAGGCCTACAGACTGATTGATGTAAATACTGATCGTTTAATCTTTAGTCGTGATGTTGTGTTTGATGAGGAATTTGGACCATTTCCGCTCTCTGACTCCCCACCACATTCCGAGATTCAGTCTTCAGCAATCTCTGACTTGGGTTCTTCTATTTTGTATGAGTCATCTGATGCTACTGATACACCACCTCAGTCACTTCCAGATAATACAACTCCTGCTCCTGCTTCTCATCCAGCTATTCCGTCAGCATCTGATATTGGCTCCTCGACTCTTCGGCCAAAATGGTGGGCTCAAACGATTAGTGATCTTCGTCCTGATGAACTCATTGAGGGTAGAACCTCCAGAAATAAGAGCCTTTAGCACAACACAGTTAATATAGCTCTTATGGCCAACATCCACAGTATCCCTGAGCCCCAGATATATGCAGAGGCCAAAGGAATTCCAGAATGGGAACAAGCAATGGATTCTGAGCTTCAAAGTCTTCAAAAGAACCACACTTGGGTTCTTTCAGATCTCCCTCCTGGGAAGAAACCCATTAGCTGTAAATGGGTCTATAAGGTCAAGTACCATGCAGATGGTACCTTGGACAAATACAAAGCTAGACTTGTTGCTCGAGGATTCACCCAGCGCGAAGGCATTGATTATGAGGAGACATTTGCACCGACAGCCAAGATGAGCACTATTCGCATTCTTCTTGCAATTGCAGCTCAGTATGGTTGGAAAGTTCATCAGATGGATGTGAAGAGCGCCTTTCTCAATGGTGAATTATAGGTTGAAGTCTACATGACGCAGCCCCCAGGTTTTAAGGTTGCCGGTTTAGAACACAAAGTATGTAGACTCCAGAAGGCCCTCTATGGTCTTAAACAGGCCCCTAGGGCTTGGTACATAAAGATTGATCATTACTTGGTTGCTCAAGGATTTCAGCGTAGTCCGTCAGATAGTAATCTATATATTAAACACTCTGGTAATGATATTCTTTTTCTTGTTGTCTGTGTGGATGATTTGATCATTACTGGAAATTTAGAACATTTGATTTCAGAAATCAAACAGGATCTATGCAGAACTTTTGATATGACAGATCTCGGATTGCTTCATTATTGTTTAGGTATTGAGGTTTGGCAGACTGACAATAGTATTTTTTTGTCCCAGTCCAAGTATGCCAGAAGTTTGCTTGATAGGTTTCGAATGCAGATTGCAAATCTGCCTCCACTCCAATGGAGACTGGTCTGAAATTGTCCGCACAATCTGTTTCTCCTCCTGTAGATGAAACACTCTTCAGGCAGCTAGTAGGTAGTCTCATCTACCTTACTACTACTAGACCTGATCTCAGTTTTGCAGTCAGCTACATCTCACGGTTCATGACAAACCCCAAGACTGATCATTGGATTGCAGCGAAACGTGTGTTACGCTATGTACATGGTACTTTAGATTATGGTCTTCTTTACACAAGGAGTACTACTCCTCAGCTCAGTGGATTCACTGATTCCGATTGGGCCGGCTCAATTGATGATAGGAAATCTACTTCTGGCTATGTGTTTAGTATCGGATCTGCAGCAGTTACTTGGACCAGTAAGAAGCAACAAGCACATGCACTCTCCTCTACAGAAGCAGAATATAGAGGAGCTGTCAAGGCAGCTTGTGAAGCAATTTGGCTCCGACAGATGCTTGCAGATATGCATATTCCTCAAGCAGGTTCGACTTCTTTGTTTTCAGACAATCAGGGCGTACTCAAACTTGCCAAGAACCCAGTGTTTCATGAACGAACCAAGCACATAGAGCTTCATTGCCATTACATCCGACAATTAGTAGAAGATGGATCTATTCAGTTACGCTATGTTCCTACCTCAGAGCAATCAGCAGAAATTTTCACTAAACCCCTTGGTCCTGACAAGTTTGTTAAATTTAGGGGATCTATTGGTGTAGTAAATAGATTGAGCATTAAGGGGGGGTATTAAAATAACCTTCATGTTTCTTTTTAATGCTCACTATTATATCTTATTATATCTCTGTAAATATTAGAATGTTTTTAATATTTAGGTGTAGTCTAGAATAGAATGTTTCTATTCTATTCGACTCCCCTCTTTGTATATATAGATCAGTTTGATCTCTGATTAATTCAAGTATTCCGCCATTTACATTTGTAACAACAATGTCATGAACTCATTCATGCGCTCAACCAATAAAGATGTCCAGTCATATACTTTGCCATTCGTGATGCCGTTCATCATGGTCACCCATAGAAATGAGATATTTGATGCCCTACTCGATCAAGTGAGTCTACTTTTTACTTGGTTCATCAAATAATGCCAGTGCCCTTCTTGTACATCGGATTCCTTCAATCCTCTTCCCTTCAAAGTATCTATTAAAGCTTCGCTTTCTGCCTGAGGCTGTTTACCACATACTAGTTTTACGAGTTGTGCCTTCACTTCCCAACTTAGTTTCTTTGGCTTGTTAATTTTTCTCCCTCCCTGTGCATGACCAGGTATGCCAAACACCCCGATGAAGTCTGCTGCTCTAAAAGATATCACGAGGTTTTGTTCCAAATACGGATATACACTTGTTCACGAAAATCGGTCGTAGGCTTCTAGCATGATGTGGAGAAAACTTTCGAAGTTGCGAATACAAAACACTGACATCCACAATGCCCATTCCACTTGCGCCCTCTGTACGCTTTCCTTCGCAAAAATGGTCATTTGGGGTCTCTTGCCACCACTTCCTACATTCCAACCCGTTCAAACCCTCAAACGCCACATTCTGAGGTGTAAGGTGCGTAGTTGCAGCCGACTGTACTTGCTCCCTTTCCTTCTTTTTGCATGTACTTCTTGCAATCCATACTCCCGATGGTAAAGCTTGTACGTTCTTGTTCATTGTGCTATTGGATGAATCTTCTTCTAATTTTTTCTTCCAAGCCCTCTTCCCTGCACTCTCCATGACTATTCCTCCTTTTGTTTTGCCAGAACAGTTTTTTGAAAATAGTTTCACAACTACCGTACCTAAGTTTGCCAATCTTTTGCGTGAGTACATCTGTATGGTAGGGTTATAGAATGGCACTATGGCACTTTGCCTTAGTGTTTAGGTCCATATGATGTGCATATGGTAGTGACTTGTATTTCTTCTATGCTTGTATGGTGAATTCTCTCTTCTGCTCTCTCAATCAGCCGTGTGATGTCTTTTGATGTGTATGGGCTGTATGGCCTAGTGTTCTTTATAACACCCTTCTATGGTGGCCGTACATTATTTGCAATGGTGGTGTTTTCCAACTTCTTTTTGTGGCCGTACGGTGCTTTGAAAAGGCCGTACGATATCTTGATTCGATTTTGTGTAATCCGTACAATTTCAAAATATAACAAGGGAGACTCTAGACCGCAACTTTTGACCATACGAGATCTTCTCGTATGTCTTCTGCTGTACAATATGTCTTATGGTCATGCGATATGTCTTCTGCCATACAGTGTCTTCTGTTCATGCGATATGTCTTTTCTTCATGCCATACGGTATATATCTTGTGTCTCTGTTGTCATATGGTGTCTAGACTTCATTGCTATTGCCCCTCCGGGCCGTACAGTACAATAAGCATACTTTACTCATTGTTCCTTTCACTGGCCGTACAGTAGACAAATATTGTTTCTTTATGGGGGTTGTATGGTATCTCCAATTGGCCATACGGTAGGTAGATTAGTTGTACAGTCTTTCTTTACTGTTGTCTTCCGCCTTCATCTCTTCTGCCGTACGATGCGGTTTGGTGTCTCGAGGTGATGGTTTTATATATGCCTTACAATACTTGGTATGGTATTACTATCTTTGCCTCCAAATCATAATCCCTTGCTTGGCGATATCAAAATCCGTATGCCAATAATTGCCTACAGTTTATTACTATTAGTATAATAATAATAATTATTAATATTATTATTATTTACATTCTTTCTAAATTGTTTGTTTGGTTGCTATTATCTTTCCAGACTTCATTTTGTTGGTGGTAGATTTTTAACTTAGACCCATTTACTGCATCAGTCACCTCCTTTCTGTCCAACATCCACAGTTTTATTGCTCCATTATCGCCCACTTCGTGAACTTTGTATGGCTTGACCCATTTCACCTTAAATTTGCTTGGTTTGATTTTGTTGTGCCCATTATATTTTAAAACTAATTGACCTGGCTGGAATTTGTTTAGTTTCAAGTGCTTGTCGTGCCATACCTTGCGTCTGCACTATGAAACTTCGGTAGCCCATTGTGCTTGTAATCGCCGCTTGTCAAGTTTATTCAAGCTGTGCAACCTTTCCCTAAGACTTTCCATATCTCCTAACTTGTTTTCGAATTCTATTTGCAGACTTGGTGCCAATAACTTTGTTGGTGCAACGGCTTCCTAACCATACATCAGCTGTAACGGAGTGTGTCCTGTGGTGACTTTGTACAAGGTACGGTATGCCCATAATGTCGATGGCATTTTTTATCTCCCAATCCTCACCTTCAACTATGCAAGACTTGTAGATTACTACAACCATGATTTTGTTAGTGGCTTCTGCTTGTCTGTTTACTCTAATAAGATAGTATGGACTCGATAAAGAATGATATATTTTGAATTCTACAGTTAGTAGTCGGATGACGTGATTGACAAAATGTCTCCTACCATCACTTATCAACTGTATTGGGATCTCGTACCTTGTGATGTTCTGCTCGTAGATGAATCTCGCCGTGCTCACTACAGAGTTGTCTGGTAGGGCCCACGCCTCTACTCACTTGGTAAGGTACTCCGTTGCGACAACAATGAACCTTCATCTCCAGGTTTTGCTCACCTTGAGGGGTCCGACAAAGTCCAACCCCCAACGTTCAAATAATTTTTGTGCATGCGAAGGGTTCAAAGGCATGAAATCCCTCTTTAGTGGTTTCCTGACCCTCTGACAGGTATCGCATGCAACAACCCACTCCTTGGCGTCGTTGTGCACGATTGGCCACCATAACCCTGTCAGAAGTATCTTCCGTGCAGTTGTATCGAGCCCCACATGTCCTCCTACTTGTCCTTCATGTGCTTCCTTCAATACCTTAGTTATTTCTTCCTCTATAACACATCGTCGTTAGATCTAGTCGGGTCCTATCTTATACAGCAACTCGTTAATCAATTGGAACGTTTGACTTCTCAGCACCAGTTTTGTCCTCTCGCTTGGCGACATTTGTCTAGGAAATTGCCCCATTGAAAGATATTCCCCGATACTCGCGTACTAGGATGGTAGTATGACAATCTAGAATAGTTGTGCGTCGGGGAAGTTGTCGTCGACTCCCTCTAGAGGTTCTTCTGATTTGATCCTCAATAGATGATCTACACTTACATGGCTTTCCCCAGGTCGTATCACACTTTTAAATGTAAACTCCTGCAACAATAATAGCCATCTGCTTATCCTTCCTTGGATGATTGGTTTGTTCATGAGATATAGCAGGGCTTGATGATTTATATAGAATACGAATGGAGTCGCCAATAGGTAATGTCTAAATTTCTGCATGACGTACACCATTCCGAGAGCCTCTCGTTCTGTTGTATTATAATTCTTTTTTTCCTTAGATAATAGTCTACTCAGGAAGTATACTTGATGGTCCAATCCGTGATCACCTCTCTGTACCAACGTTGCTCCAATTGCGTAGTTCAATACATGTACATGGAACTCCTTGTCCCAGTTCGGATAAACCAGAATAGGAGTTGTGGCTAAGCGTGTTTTCAATCCCTCAAACAATTCATTCTGCTCTGTATCCCATTTGTAGGGTTCTCCCTTGCAGGTTAGTTTGTCAAGTGGATATGATATTTTTGCAAAGCTCTTAATGAACCTTCAGCAGTATCCTATGTGTCCCAGGAATGATTTTACTTCAGTCACATTTGTTGAAGGTGGCATTTCCAAGATTACTCTGACTTTGTCAGGATCTGTATTTAATCTTGCTTTGCATACGATGTGCCCAAATAGTTTCCCTTGCGGTACCATAAATCTGCACTTCTTCGGGTTTAGTGTTAGTCTTGCTCGTCTACATCTTTCCATGCATTCTTTGAGTGCGGTCAGATGCTTGTCCTCCGCACTGAAAACAGACCAATTGTCCAAAAATGCCTTGAAGTTTTCGACTCATCTTGTCAAAGATGTGTAGGATAATTCTTTGAAATATTGTTGAGGCATTGCACAGACAGAACAACATTTTGTTGTAGGCATATACCCTGTCTTCTACTATGAAGGTTGTTTTGAGCCTATCTTCTTCTGCGATAGATATCTGGTTGTATTCGGAGAATCCATCCATGAATGAATAAATTTCATGCCCCGCTATTTCCAAAATATTGTCAGTGAACGGTATCGGAAACGGGTCTTTAATCGTTACTGCATTCAAGCATTGAAAGTCTATACATCCTTATTTGAGTGGTGTCCTTTTTCAGAGATATCACGATTGGGGATACCCACTCACTCATCTGTACCCTAAAAATAATGCCTGCTTCAAGCATCTGATTGATTTCATTTGCAACCCGTGCAGCATAATTTTTTTTCATTTGGTACGGTCGCTTCTGTACCGGTACTGCTCCTATTAGTGGGATGCAATGGACGCATAATTTCGGCAGTACCCCTTTCAGGTCTTTATACATCCATGTGAAAACATCCTTATATTCCATAAATATTTTAAAAGCTGTTGCTTTTAGAACTGGATTCTAGTCATCTCCCATAAATATATTTATCGGGTTAGCCTCATCCCCTAAGTTCATCATCTTCATTGTGGGTTCTTCGTATTTAATAGGCTTATCTTCACTAAATGCATGCATAGGTGTTTCATCTATTTGCGCCTCTCCTTCCTTCACTTCTCTATATTCATTTGGAAATTCATTTTCCTCTCCTTTATTTCCATCCTCAACCCCTAACATGTGGCAGCTCAGAAAGAGCTCATAGTCCTCCACTTGCCAATGGAGTAGGCTGTTTATGGAATCCATGTTGTCATCGTTGGACCTTTCTTCCAGTCTTAGGATTCCTTCTTTGTTGGGTTCCATTCGTTTCTTCTCTTCATCATCTCCTTCGCCTTCAAAATCTGATACTGCTTCCTCTCCTACCATCTGTGTATGTAGGTCAATTACAAATCTCTAACCTCCGCCTTCCATGGACAAAGTATTCCTTTTCTAGTAGTGTTTTACTTTTTCTTATACTAGCCATCCCTGTCTGAGGATGGTGTTGTACCCTTTTCTTTTCACCGGTATAACCATGAAGTCTAGTAAGAATGGCTGTGTCCCAGTCATTATAGGTTGTGCCATCAGAGTCCCTAGGGGTTTGATCCTGTGTTGATCGGCGATGAGCAGTTAAAATGTAGGTGGCCATATCATAGGTTGCCCCAACTTCTTCCATGTTTCTTTTGGTAGTACATTCACTCCTGACCCTCCATCTACAATGGTGTCCGTGAGGATGGTTTCGAGAATACCCATCTCCACTATTGCAAGGTGTCTTCCTTAGGTGAGCGCAAGTAGTGTTGGGTCCACCTTGGTCGTTCTGCTTCCACCTTGTACATCTTTTCCTGACTCTTCCATCACCTTCAGGGATGGTGTCATGTTCAGGATTGCATTCCGTAACCGAGGCATTGTAAGAAGGTCCTTCAGCTTCATGGGAACTTCAACTTGCATTACCTGTTGTATGATATTTTGTTCTGTCTAATTCCTCCTTGAGGTACTAGTAGTGTCCCTTGTTTGCGATTTTTCAGCCTCCATTTCATTTTCTAGTTCTGCTTGCGCTTGTTGCAACCTTTTCTTTCCCTCTTCCAGATCTGGATATGTTTTCGCTTGCGTGCGAGTGATGGCTAATGTCTCCTCATCACATGTTTCTATACTTAATAGGTTCACCCCTGGTTTAGGGCATTTTGAATCCCCATGGTCTCCAGGGCCACACCATCTGCACAACAGTTGTGGTGTTCCCTTCGTAGTATAGTCTCTGGTGAAGTGGCCCTAGAGATTGCATGCACGACATTGTATCATTGGCTGTCCACTCGGATCGCATTATATTCGGCTTCAACCCCCATTATTGTTGTTGTTAATATTGTTGTTACCGACTCGTCTGCATCAGTTGTTGTTTCGGTACCCTCCTAAGGTTGTTGCATCATTGTTTGTATTCGTCCCCGTTCTCGAGGTGGATACTTCTTGCGTTAGTAGTACTTGATGGTGTCCCTTTCATTTTCATATTGAACGGGCATTCCTTGGTGGAATGTCCCACAATTTGGTAGATATCTCAAAATTGGTACTTAGGACAAGAGCCCTTTGTGTGGCCCTGCTCTTTACAATCTGTACACTATAGTTCCCCTTCTCTCGCTTGGCCAGGATTCTTTTTCATGTTTTTGAACTCTTTCATCAAACGAAGAATGTCCTTCTGCAGTGCCCGAACCTTTTTACTTGATTCCTCGTCGCTGCTACTTTCAAAGGATGAATCTTTTGAGTCTGACAATCTATTTTTCTTCTTTTTACTCGTTTTTTGCTCACTTTTCAAGTCCATTGCACAGTTATATGCATCCACATATGATGTTGGAGGTACAATTTTCATCTTTTTCTGTAGCAATGGTCGTAACCCTTCAACGAACCACCTTTTTGTCAACCCGTTTGCTGGTTGGCTTTCCATCTTTCCTACCAGCACCTTCAGCCTCCTCGCGTATCCTTGTGTATATGCGAATTGTTTCATTCTTGCCTTGTTTGGTACTGTAGATTTCCGCTACTATCTTGTTATCATCCCTGAGTAGTCGAAACTCTGCTATGGATTCTTTCTTGACATTAGGCCATGTAGTTAACTTCTTCGGATCGATGTCTGAAAACCAATTGATCACTACACCCCGTAGGGTAGCCAGAAACTGTTAGACCCAGTCATTCTGATTCGTTACACCGTTCGCAGTCCAGATTGTTTCACATGTTTTACAATGCATGACTGGATCAGTCGTCCCATCGCCATTAAATTTTGACAATTTATCCTTCAGTCCTGCCATCGTTAATTTCTTCTGTATTTGCGGTACGTGCTGCATACCTGTGTTGTTCTGTTGCATACCCACGCTATTTTGAACACTCACGCTGTTTTGAGTACCCACGTTGTTTTGCACAACTGCGCTACTTCAAACAACTACGTTACTCTCTGGTGTGAAGAGGTCTTCTTCAACTTGTACCCGTTCGTTAGGTGTATCGGGAACAAAGAGTTCACCCCACGCTTGTGCTCCTTTGGCACCTCGAGCTGTGCGGGTTCCTTCTCTTCCATTCGAATTCTCTACCCTTAGCGTATACAAGTTTAGGAACTCCTCCCTTGTCTCTTCTACCAAATTCAATTCTGATGCATTTCTTCAAGAAAGTCCTCGACACCCCTTAGTTTGCTAGGTGAATGCACTCCCTCTGTCCATGCTTCTTCGCCACTTTGGTGCCTGTTGGCGAGTTGCTAAAACTTCTGCCTTTGCTTTGCCTATTGTGTGAGTATTAATGCTTCTAGTTCTATCATATCTCATTCTTATTTTTTTTTTATTCCTATCCTTATTGAGCAAATTTGGCATTAATCTTCATAACACCTCTTTTCTACTAGGTTTGACTGACAACGGTGCCAAATGTTTACCATATAGGGTAAACAGATACTTATCGCATTAATAGATTAGAATGTGACATAGAACAAATACTTTATTCATATAAGCACATGCATTTCCAATTACAATGATGATTATTCATGAGCCATTTAGATGATGTACATATACTTCCCGAAGTGATGACTCAACAGTCACGCAACCTTTCGGATACTAACTCTACCCGTCGGCTATAATATAGTTTTTACTGACAACAACATTATTCATAGTGGTTAAGAAGTTAAGAAACATCAAAGAGAGAATTAAAGTCTGGAACAAGGATGCGTTTGGGAATATCTTTGAAAACAAGGCGACTATTCAAAATGATCTTAAGATGGTGTAGGATCAAATTCAAGATGAGGGATATTCTGACCAGCTTATGATTTCTGAGAATGATAAGTTGGTTAATTACCATGATAATATATCCAAAGAAGTGTTTTGGAGGCAAAGATCTAGAGCACTATGGCTGGAATCCGGAGATAAGAATACTAAGGTTTTTCATATGACTGCTCTAAAACATAAAACTGCCGACAGAATACGTTATATTTAAACTAATCATGGAAAGATGGAGAAAGAGAAATAAATTAAGGAAGAAATGGTGAGATATTTCTTGAGTCTCCTCACTCCTGATATGAGTCTGAATCTGTTGGATCAAGAAGAATTACTTTCTTCTATCCCTTCTCATATTGATGAAACTCAAAATAAATCTCATACAGTGATACCTCTATCCAAAGAAATTAAGGATGCTGTGTTCTCTTGTGAAGGAGAAAAATCTCCTGGGCTGGATGGTTTCTGATGTATATCTTTCAGAAATATTGGGAAAATGTTTATAAGAATGTTACAGATGCTGTTAAGGAATTCTTTGGTTCAAAATCTCTTATAAATGAAATAAATGCAACGTTTATTGTTCTGATTCCCAAGAGCTCTGCAGTGAATTCTTTAGATGGGTTCAGATCTATTAGTCTTTGCAATTTTTTATATAAGATCATATCTAAAGTGTTGACTTCTAGGATGCTGACTATTCTCCCTGGGATCATTTCCAGCCAGCATAATGGCTTTGTGCCAGGCAGACAAATTCTAGACTCTATTATTTCTATGCACGAAAACTTTCACCCTTTGGAAGCTTCTGCTAAATAAGGATTTTTAATGAAACTTGATTTTCTAAAGCATATGACAGAATTGATTGAAATTTCCTTTGGAAAATGCTAAAAGCTTTCGGCTTTGGATTGAGAGTCATCAAATTGATTTTCCATTTATTTCCACTTCTACGGCAGCGGCTTTGGTGAATGGGTCTTCATCTAATTTTTTAAAACCGTCCAGAGGTCTCAAGCAAGGAGACCCCATTTACGCTATCTTGTTTGCTATAATGGCTGATTCTTTGGGCAGATACATTAATAAATTTGTTCAGGAAGGAAGAATTGCTGGTTTTCAACTGTCCGTTTGTTGATGACACCATCCTCCTTGGGGCTTCTGTTAAAGAAGCTAAGAATTTGATGATAATTCTGACAACCTATACAAATTCTATAGGTTAACTTTTCGATTGGCTTAAAGCTCCCTGTACTTTGTGATATTGCTATCAGGATTTAATTGTGTGATTTTGAGTCAAACTCACTGATCCGTGTTTCATGAGTAGAGATTCAACATGAAACCATCTCTCATGAGAATAAATGGAACACTTAGTACTCATTGGATTTGGGTGATGCTCACAAGGGTGAAGCACTGGGACTTCCCGAGAGGTCACCCATCCCAGTACTACTCCAGCCTGAGCGCGCTTAACTATAGAGTTTCCTCCATGGTTAAACCCGTGTTTCATGAGTAGTGATTCAACATGAATCCATCTCTCATGAGAACAAATGGAACACTTAGTACTCATTGGATCTGGGTGATGCTCACAAGGGTGAAGCACTAGGACTTCCTGGGAGGTCACCCATCCCAGTACTACTCCAGCCTGAGCTCACTTAACTACAGAGTTTCCTCCATGGTTAAACCCGTGTTTCATGAGTAGTGATTCAACATGAATCCATCTCTCATGAGAATAAATGGAACACTTAGTACTCATTGGATCTGGGTGATGCTCACAAGGGTGAAGCACCGGGACTTCCCGGGAGGTCACCCATCCCAGTACTACTCCAGCCTGAGCGCGCTTAACTCTTTACCCTGGAGGAAACTCTGTAGTTAAGCGCGCTCAGGCTGGAGTAGTACTGGGATGGGTGACCTCCCGGGAAGTCCCGGTGCTTCACCCTTGTGAGCATCACCCAGATCCAATGAGTACTAAGTGTTCCATTTATTCTCATGAGAGATGGATTCATGTTGAATCACTACTCATGAAACACGTGTCAGTGAGTTTGACTCAAAATCACATAGTTAATTCCTGATAGCAATATCACAATTTGACTTACTGTGGAAATTATCTCCTACTTATCCCTGTACTTTGTTAACACTCCGGAGGAAAGGCAAAGAAAAATCTTTTAGATTCGTTTTGGACTTCTATTATTGACCGAGTTAATAAGAGACTTGTTGAGTGGAAAGGAGCAATGCCTAGTCAGGCAGGGAAAATCCAGTTTCTTAAATCTACTCTTCAAAACATGTTGGTTTATGCTCTCAGTCTCGTTTCAATTCCTGCCATATATGTGGATATGATTGATAGTATCAAAAAAAGTTGTTATGGTCCGGTGTTGAAGAGAAAGGTTGGCTTCCCCTGGTTTTATGGGAAAATGTGTGTAAACCAAAGAATAAGAGAGGATTGGGTTTATGTAATATCAGACTGGTGAATAGATCTTTGCTGGCAACACAATGTTGGAGAATTCTCGAAGAAGAGAAAGAATAGAACTTGATCATGAAAAGAAAATCTCTTTCAATCCCCAACTATAGAGGAGTTCTTTACAACTAACTTCTCGATTAATGGATCTCAAATATGGAATAGCATTCAGAAAGCTAAAAGTACTACTGGTCAAGGGAAGATATGGATTCTTGGGAATGGCAGAAGGATCCGGCTCAGGGATGACTGCTGGATAAAGGAAAACTCGCTGTTTGTTGATCCTTCCTTCACTCAAATTGCTGAGATTTGCTAAGATATATTTGGAAGTGAAGTCAGACATTATTGGAGAAATGATGAACAGGTCAATCTGAAGGAGGTTAATCCTATCCTTGCTCCTATTGACTTGGCTCTGCAAATGTGGTTTATAACACCAAATCAAAATGATAAACTGATTTGGGCTTATAATCCAGATGTTAGGTTCTCGGCTTCTTCTGTTTATGCTATGTGGTTTAAAGATTATGATATTTCATTTTGGTCTAATGTTTGGAATAAAGTGTTAGTCCCTAAAATTAATATGTTTTTCAGGGTCTTCTTACAAATAATGCTCTAACTATTGATAATCTGAAGGAAAAATGATTTACCATTCCTAAACAGTGTTATCTTTGTTTCAAAGAAGTTGAATCTTCTGTTTATCTTCTTTTTCATTGTTCCTATACTGCCGAAGTGTGGGCTGATATTCTCCAAAGATTAAATGTTTGTTGGGTCTTCCCTAATTTCGTTCAAGAGTTCTTTGAATGATGGAAATGTCTGATCAGTAATAACGGAGCTAAGAATCTACGGAAACTTGTAGCTCCACATGTTATCTATAACATATGGAAAGAAAGAGCCAATCATACATTCTGCAATAAGCATGCTACTGCTACTATCACTGGGGAGAAGGTTCTTAGAAATGTCAATGAAAATTTGTTTTCTAACTGCAAAGCTATCAACACGGATGAAAGGACAGATCTGAATAACTAGAATTTTGCTGGCTTGAGAAAAGAAAAAAGAAAAGAAAGAGAGAACTTGGCCTGGTCTTCTCTGCCTAAGGGATGATACAAGGTTAACTTTGACGGCACAGCCAAAGGAAACCTTGGAAATATTGGTTGAGGGGCTGTTGCAGTATCATTGGGTATCCAGACAAGCCATGCGGCAGAAGCCATGGCAACTCTGCACTCTATTAGTTTGGCAAAAGAAAAGGAGTGTGAAAATGTTTGGTTGGTGATTCAAATGACATAGAAGTACAAAGGGGTTATTAAAATTTCTATTTCAATAGAATACATCATTGAAAAAATTAAAGTTATTTGCCAAAGTTCTAGAAACTTTAATATTTCTCATGATTTTAGAGAAACTAACAGAGCTGTCGATATTTTAGCTAACTACAGTACTAAAATAAATCAAATTAAGATATGGGATGGTACGAATGACATGAGCGATGATTTAATTGATATCATTAATTATGACAAATATAACCTTAGGGCAGGTGCATATCGATTGATGAGTGACATGATGTATTGTACTTGTGGCCATCATTATTTTACCCTTTTCTGTAAGATGTTGTGGATTATCACAATTTTGATGTTACCTCTTCACGCTTTCTAGGTTCTTGAAAGTCCTAATTTCTCTGCAAACAAGGGTGGAGAGCTTAATCACGAGGAACCAAGCATTTGTGAGTGGAAACAAGATGAGTTGGTGTGGAAGAAATTGATGAAGGGGGGAGTTTCCCAGTTACCTAGAGAAGCTGCATTGTTCAGAATCCAGATAAAGACCTTACGAAAAGTTTTGCAGACAGCTGGAACAATGGAAGGGTTGGTAGAAGTGTTGAGTTAATTGTGGAGCTTATTGCTAAAGTCACAGGGGGCTTTCTAATCATGCTATGAATTTTTTTGAAATGTGAAGATCTCTAAGAATGTCGTGATCAAGTTCCCTAAAAAGCAAAAGGAGAGAGAAATTGGTTACAGGCAATGCTGATTTCAATGAAATAAGTCAAATTAAACCTTTCTGGGTGAAAATTCTCAAAGTAGTTATGGAATACTTCATAGTGGATGGAAGGTTTTCAAGGGTTCACAACTACCATTTTGTTTTTTAAAAATCAGTTTTTCTACAAAGTTCGGATTTCTTTCCCTTTCTATCTCCACAACTTTCTAACAAAAAGTATAAGAAAAATCGTAGACCCTCAAAACTTATGCTTCATGAGGGTTGATCCTACTTATCTATGAACGTTGTTGGGCTAACAACATGGGGTCTCTAACTGAACCCAAATATGAAAAAACTAAGAGGAAAAGTGATGAGCCTTAGATTGGCAGTTCAAAGAAGAAGATTAAATCTTCTCAAAAAAATTCGAAGGAGTCCAAGTCCTATGACCATCGATGACAATGCCACTGAGGACGATGAGGAGGAAGACTATGTGGGTTAGTTGCCTCAGGCTAAGACTAGGAGCAAGAAAAAAGAGCAGAAAAAGGGTAAAGAAAGAGTTGAGGAAGCTAGTAAAAAAAACTAAAAAGGCTCTCGAGGAAATGGACATGGAGGGTTCGGGAGAAGAGATGACCAAATCTACAGAGAAGAAAGATTAGGATGGGCTTGAAGAAGAGGTGGCCTCAATCCTTCAAAAATTCAATGTAGAGAAGGGTACTGACAAGGAAAAAGAAATTGGGGCTGAAAAATTGAGCAAGGTTGAAGACGAGGAGAATAAAAGGTTAGAGATTGATAATTAACAGGGAAAGGAGAAGATTGAGGCTATTTAGGACAACATTAACCTTGTGGAAAAGCATCGGGGCGAGGAAAAGATTGAGGCTATTCACGAGAATGTAAACCTTTTGGGCTATGAGAATTCAGCTTCTCAGCTCCAGCAGGACAATCAAATTACTGGCCCTGGTGGTTCTATCCCCAACATTGAAGTAGACAAAGGATCTTACAATCCAGTTGGATTCGGATGACCTCAAGGACGATAGAGACAACACCTTGGGTATTCTTTGTTGATATTTTGGTAGCTTTAGTAGGATAAACCTGTGAGATTAAAGATAATTTAATGTAATTACAATGATTCACACACACACACACACACACACACACACACACAGAACTTTAATTAAGTTTGTCATATTAATTATATTAATGAATAGACATGTGCCACGATTGGACATGTCTCTTCCGTTTGTTTATTCCTCATACAAGAGAACGTTATCATTTGGAAAGTACATACCAAACATAATGTTAGTGCTATTACATTTGCAGTGGTCTCGAGGAAATCAACATGGTATCAAAGCCAAGCTGCAACTGTGATGGATTTGAACATGCAAATATCTTCCCATCTCTGGTAGGGTGATTGTAAGATTTCAGAAGTTCAAAGAAACTTGTCCGACTCGATGACTGTATAGAAACTTGGATCCCATCCAACAACAAAGTCGGAGAATCAGAAGGATGAGAGAGTTACGAAATACCTTTGAAAGATTTCGGAAACTCGACATGGAATTTGAAAGCGATGATGTTGCCCAACTCTTTGTGTTGTCAGGGAGTCATGGCAGTTTGAAAGTTTGAATCCACTTGCAAAGTTCTCTTGGGGCCCAACTTTGAGTTTTACACCTGCATGTTGCTAAGAAACATTGCAATTGGGTGGAAGATTGCATTGTGAACAAAGTACAATACATGTTTCCTTTTTCATTTTGGAGTCGTTATTGTTGTGTATAACATAAATACTCGTACAGTGTGAGATATCAAACTTATGATCAAGGCTATCTTATGTTCCAATTGTCTCAAGTGTTTGCTATGACTTTTTGAACAACAAATGTCGTATAAAAGTCATGTCTTCTTTTTGTATCTCTTCCCAATGTCTATCAATGGATATTTTGGAGAATCTTTGAGTGGAGGCTATTGGTATCGTATATAAATGCCAAGAGCGACCTATGGTGTCATTCTAACACTCTCAACAATAACAATGATTTTTGCAACCATATGCTTGGGATATGGAAATAGCATCATGAGCTCCTCGATTTTTTATCAGGTTATTACACAGATGTGTCGCTTGGGATCCACACTACCGCCCGTGCCATTGCGGGATTTTCATTGTTGCTGTTGCGAGAAGGATGTTTTAGTATTTTCTTATGAACATAGATTGCGCTAATTGTTACTTGGAATTGTTAACTCTTTGCTTAGATAAATTGTTTGGATTGAATACAATTGGAATGTCGATGAGGAAATAGCCGATCGTAAATCCCTAGTTGTGTGTTTGCACATGGTATGATAAGCATTTATACTTTTTCAAACAACTTGGTGGAAAATTAGAGTCGTGCAAGAGAGCCATTAATATTTGGAGTTAAATATAGGGCTTGAGAACTAGGGTCCCACTGCCAACCAAGTATGGAGGTATATTAATTATGTTTTCTTTTAATATTCTTATGAAGTTTTTTTTAAAAATTCCTTGCATTGTTAATATATAATGGTAGATATTTGATAGTGTAAGGAAATGACGACACTATTATTTGATATAATATTTGTTAAATGTAGAGAGATTTATTATGTGAGCATGAAAAGTAAAGATTGAGTTTATGTTATCTTATTTCTTATTTAAAATGAACAGTTGTGTGATTGAAACATGTAAGAGGGTAGTAAAATTATCGTGTATATTTGATATATATATATGAGTATTATGAATTCTCATTTTAAATGTGAAATCACTCTCACTATTGTAGATTATTGAATATAAATCTACATGAAGTATAAATATATGAATTCATACAATTGATAATTATAATGTGAATCATGATAATATTAATGAGAAATATATTTATGTTGTCGTTAGTAGGCATGAGTTAAAATACTGACATTCTTTTGTATTACAATTATTGTTTGCCTTGATCTTTTCCTCTAAGAATTTTCTTGCAGGAAGAGGAAGATTGAGATTCAGAGGGAGCCTAACATTTCATTAGAGACAATCTTGAAAAAGAGGGAGCAAATAGAGGATGTGATTGAATCAACCTTCGGTAATCTCGGTCATATTGGTTAGAGGGAGTAAATCATGTTGAGATGGATTTTCCAATGATCAATAATTGTAGTAGTCAAGAGGACTATGATTCATGAGTATACCTTGTGACTGTGTGATTCTAATGGGCCTACCCCCTGTGTACATCATTAGGAAGTGACGACTTCCAAATGATGTCATTTGTATTTGTAGGAGTTACTGAAAGGTGAGAGGATCTTACAATAACTTACTTTTCTATTAGGATGGATATCTTATGATGTCTATTCAGATCATGATAGATTATACTTTGCATGGTGGATGTTTATATGGTAAGCATTATGAGAATATGTGTGCACATATCTTATAAACATTTTTTGAGTACATGGTGAATGCTATGCACATGGATATTCTGGAAGGCCATTACACAGAGTACTTGGTGAATATCATGTGACTTGATGTTCTGGAAGGCCATTACTCATAGAGTACTTGGTGAATATCACAGGACTTGATGTTCTGGAAGGCCATTACTCACAGTACTTGGTGAATATCCTGCATCTCAACATTTTGGAAGACCATTACTCAAATTTGGTGAATATCATTGATATTCTGGGAGACCAATACTCATGATATTAGATGTGATATCAACCTTATTGAGTAATTGGTGAATATTGTTATTCTAGAGACCAATAGTCAAATGTGATATCAAAATAGTGAATATCATATTTGATATTTTGCAGACCTTTGCCTTATTGAGTAAATGGTGAATATCAAGTATTGATATTTTGGAGACCATTACTTGAGTTTTGGTGAATATCACATGTTGATATTTTGAAGGCCAATACTCTATCTTTTGATCAAAGATATTCTTATATTACATTGAGGTAATATATGTGTCCTGTGTTTATCCTCCCTAGCTAAGAGGGAGTGTTGAGATTTTGGTAGCTTTAGTAGGGTAAACCTGTGCGATCAAAGAGAATTTAATATAATTACAGTGATTCATATGTATATATACAACTTAAATTAAGTTTGTCATATATAAATTATATTAATGAATAGACATGTCCCATGAAGGGACATGTCTCGTCTATTTGTTTATTCCTCATACAAGTACAAGAGGATGTCGTCATTTGGAAAGTACATACCAAACATAATGGCAGTGCTATTACATTTGCAGCGGTCATGAGGAAATCAACATTCTTCAGATGACAAAGGCCAGGTATATCTATTGCTTCCAAATTGATAAATGGATGGTCAATGAGATCAAGGTGCTTCATGACAAGATCAAGGGGACTGACGAAAAGGTGGACATAGCTATCGATAAAACAGAGTTGAAGAATTCTGCACCTGTGGAATGTACTCAGGATTATTCTTTTCCATAATCATGAGGGTGTCAAGGCATTGGCGGACAACCTATAAAAGATTATATGCCATGCTGAATAACAGGAACAATTAGATCATCAATGTGGATCAAGAGGGTGATTCAGTGGCTGGTAATACTGCTGGACCTGATAAAAGAAGTAGATCTAGTTTTAAGAAGAAAGCCATAAATGAACCTAAGAAGCTGGACAATAAGGAGCTGAATGACATCAAGATGGCCTTTCAGAGGATTGATGAGCTGGAGATGGAAACTGTGGACCTGAAGAAGTCGGTCTAGTCTTTTCGTTTGTTTCTGTATTTTGTGTGGTTCTGTTCTGCTGGTCGATACTGCTGGTTGTGCAGTTTCTTGTTTCTCATGGAATCCTTGTTTTGGATTGGTTCTGTTTGTTCTTGTTTCTCATGGAATCGTTGTTTTGGATTGGTTCTGTTTGTTCTTGTTTAGTCTTTGGAGCTTATTAAAAATCTTTATGTAATGGTGCTGTATAGGCTTTTGGGATCCCTTCAAAACCTGCTTTTGCTTTAATCAAAAACATTTGCCAGATATAGCTGCAACTGTGAATGAACTTCAGAGAAGTGAAGAAAAGGAACATCCCAAGGAAAAATTGATGGTGCAGACCTTTTTTCAACTAGAGGTTGACAAGGATCCTTCTCCAAAGAAAACTCTGCGGTGCTTGGCTCATTTGTTCCTGAAACAAAAACTAGGCAAATGCCTGCCTTCTGTGCCAAAAAAATGAGCCCTTAATCTGAACAGTCATGATATAGGTTTGACCCTTTATTGCAACCTTCTAACCGCACAGGATGAAGGAATATAGAACAACAATGAAAGTGAAATGATGATCCTCAGATCATCTACACAATGCACAATGGAAGATATATGAAATTCAAAATCTCTTTATTACATTCCGATGCAATGTAGTACATTTATAGATTTAAGAATATAACTGAAATTACAACTACCTATAAACAGGTAACTAATCACATAAATTAATGATCATCATTCTTCATTCTTCCCTATAATGAAATTTGCAGGCAAAATGGTTATTATCTGATCATTTCTCTCTTTACTCAGGGTCTTTTCTTGGTCTTTTCTGCATTCTCTAATCATTGACATAGTCTTCATCACCCATGATTAATTTAAGTAGAGAATCCTCATTTATAGGACAAGGTTAATCTCCTCAGCTTGGGATTCACCGGTGATGAAACATTAGGCGATTAATCTTGTCACTATCATAATATCATTGATCAATGATGAAATATTATGCTATTAGTATAAAATGTTAAAATGCGATCATTAGAGAATTAAAATCACTCAAAGTTTTTGCTAGACTGGGGAAGAGGAAACTGTAAAATGTTTTAATATGAAATTTATGAATTATGCTGAGTCATGATAGTGTCTAAAGGCATCATCATAAATTCATGATAGTTGTCAGTTAACTGTTATATGAGGATTCCACACGAAGATGTGAATGTGGACTCAATTTGCATTCAAATCAATCAAACATAATAGAAAACACATTTGTACTTGTTGGAAACATCTTGTCATTGAATTTTGCAAAACAAGTGTGTTGCTAATGAAATCTAAGCAATTTTTTAAGTTGCTGTGTTTTTGTCTAGTAGTGTTTGGGGCTTGCTGAGTTTTTGCCGAGTTCAAGTTTTCCAACTATGGTATTACCTTTCACATGAAGTTAGTATAATAAGTGAATGATTGGATAACAGCAATCTCTGTGTATCATATGTCAATGGGTGGAATCAAAGATTTGTTCATGCTTATGGTAAATGCACTTTGATTCTAATACAGTATTGCAGAAGAAAGATTCTTTATTCGGTCATGGGAAGTACCATTTGCCTTCAACTGGGTTGTAGAGGCATGGTTCTCAAGTTCCTAAATATACCCGAATATGGAAATACAGTTGAAACTTTTCTGATTGATTTACATTCACCAGAGTTTGTAGAGCATATTATACCCAAATATTGTTCAACCACTCTTTTGCAACTTATTCCCATTTGCAATTTAATCAAACCACAAATAAATCTTTTCCGTGTAATTCTCAATTAAAGAGGGTGTGTGTGTGTCTCTCTCTCATTTGATCTCCCTGGATCAATATTCTAATATGACATCCAACACCTCATTCTAGTTAGTTAATTCAATTTTATTTTGACAATCACCATTACATTTTACACATCCAAAGCCTTGTGCTACTCCATTCAAATTTTTATTTTTCATTTTTTATTTTGACGATCACAATTAAATTTTACAGTTATTTTCCTTTCTTTGAAAAGCCTATAATTTTGAAGGATACCTATCAACTACCTACATTGTGAAATTCATGCACCAAAATATACTCAGTTTCAGCTGGATATGGTACTTACCATTTGAATGGTGAATCCAAAGTAAGGCCCCATTTGTGCATTGAGGCCACGGAAATTGGGACAACGCAGTTTAACTCTCTCATCCACTCATGCCTTGTAACTGTCTCTACAAAACCTTTGTGTTTCTTCAGCAACTCAATCTATTTACCCTCTTATCTTACTTACCTGCATGTGCCTAACTTAAAAATTATTGTTAAAAGCTTTTGAGGCTCCACATAGCGATCTGTCCCGAATAATCAATGTCCATGGACCATTATCCTTTGTAAATATCGTTACCATCTTCTGCTCACATTCCATTTACATAATCCACAACTGGCAGATCACTTGGATTTTTCCATTTACCAACTGAACTTAAACATGGCTTTGTATTAAAAATCTCTTCAAGCTGTGCTGGTAAAGCTTTCTCTAGTGTACTTTAGGAAAACATTCTGCCTTTATGTGGTCTGCTTTTCTATCCTTAGTTCACAGTCACTGTTGGTCCTCCTCTCAGCTAAACAGAATCAAGCAAAGACTTGGATAGGTGCAGAAGTGGAAGCAGAACCTGATAGGATATTTACTTGTCAACTCTACAAATTGACCAGAAATGGATAATAGTGTTTTTCTATAAAATAAAATGCTCACTTGTGTTGACAGACTTCAGTCAAAATTTTGTTAATCGTTGAGATTTCCTATAGTTTCTTTTAATATATTGCTGATTTCCTATTTACTCATGCATTAGCGGATTTGCCTGTTTTTTCTTATTTAAATATCATCTTTTATGCTCTTAAAAAAGTCAACAAATGTTAGAATTTTCAGGCCTTAAATTAATCTACAAACAACTAAAATGGTTTGCATGTATGTAGTTGCACTTCTAGTCCATGTTAATGTGCAGTTTACCTTTTAGGTTAAATGATATTACTTCGACGACTACAATCAAAAGTAGCTGCATTCTCCTCGACTTGGCATTCCAGGTCTATAACATTAGGTGGTTTCAACTTGTAGGACTTCATTGTTAACCTAACTGTTGTTTCTTGTGATTAGCTTAATTAAGTATGCAGAAGTTGCTGTTTTTTATTGCTTTGATGTCCCTTTAGGTATGTAGAATAATACTGGAATGAACAGTTAAAACTTTATTTCCTAATCCTTAAAGGTGACCGAATGATTTTTCTCCACAGGTTGGTTTCGTGACAGCTATATGTTTCACTTGCTTTCTTATAAGGTGCATTGTGGTAAGCTCATTTTGACATTCTAATATCACATTTATTCCATTCTTTAAATCTTAAAAGGAATGGTCTGTCTGCACTGGTCATAATGTACTGTAACCTTTATGTAAGGAGCATGATGTTGAGCATATATAGTAGTTGCCATGCATGGTGATCATCAAGCAATGCGCCTCACATTGATCTGCATCTTATCTTATGTTCGGCAGGTTGCACTTTCTGCTTTTGATAAGGAAGCAGATCTTGATGTTTTGGATCACCCAATTCTTAATCTCATTTACTATATGGTGAGTTATTTAGTTGTGTATGGTAATTATATTTGTTTGCCACTGTATTTTGTTTTAGATAATTTTGCCAAGTTTGCATGTCATATTTACTTTTCTTGTTTAATGTTTTGTTTGATGTTTCAATGATTTGCTCCTCTCATTGTTATTGTCAGTTGGTAGAGATTCTTCCATCAGCACTGGTCCTTTTCATCCTCCGCAAGTTACCCCCAAAACGAATTTCAGAGCAGTATCATCCAATCCGTTGATCCATTGAGCTCTATTTCTCATAACCCTTGTAGGCTGCCCTCTAAATGAATGCCGGAGCAGTGCTTTAAAATTCTTTGAAGAGATTTTTCTGGCAACTACATTGCCTTTGAATTGTACAGATTTGCTGAGGGGATTAATTGCTGGGGTGCAATATCTGTCTCAAATGTTTCTCATTGTTTAATTTGTAAAACCAGTGACAATCAGGAAGAGATGGTACCCGGTACCTAGCAAGGAGTGCTGGGTAAATTTATTTTTTAAAAATCTCTAGTATAACGTTTTTGGGCACATTGATGGGTATAAAATGTTTGGTAAGATCAGAAATCCTTATTATGCATTTTTGGGGTTTTGTGCCCACGGCATTTCTTTCCTTAGTGGATATTGTATTACGTTTGTGGATTTTATTCGAAAGGATGTGTTATTCCTCTGTGGATTATTTTTGAAAGGATATTTCATCCATTATTCCAACAATAGTAGGAGCAGTGAACAGTAATGCCAATATTGCTAGCAGCCGCATAAATGCTTAGCCTCTAAACAACAGTCTTGGATTTCATTGCGACAACTGTGCCCCATGGTAGGTGTCTTGTTCTCTAACATTTAGTGTAATCATACGTTAATTCTAGTCTAGTGGGCTGCAAACTGTAAATAGCAGGTAGGTACAGATGATACGAATAATAATTGGTACTGTCGGCATAGTTTGCAAACTCTCGAGTATTCTCCAAGTTGGGGCACCGGCTACGGTGCAACATATTTGCACCGTGCCGTTTAGCCTTGCCAGCATCTCCGTTAGTTTACTTTTTGCAGTTCCGTATCCGTACGTTCTGCGATCTGACAATAACTGTCAAATCCATTGCACGTAGTAAGGATTGTTTTTAAATTTTTCATTCATATTTTTTTTTAAGGGCGGATAGTTTGGGTGCCGATAGTTTGTATGTGAAACTTCAAAAACCCTATATGTTACATTGTATATTACATACAACTTATATATTATGTATTTATTTTATTGTTGTATTAATATTATAAATAATAATATTAAGTAGATTTATTATGTCTTTTCTATTATTTATTGTATTGTATTAATAATTTATTTTAAAATTTTATTACTTTAATTTAAATATTTTGAATAAATTTAATTTTATAAGTAATAATAAATATATATAAGATAAATATGAAAAATATAATTTATTAACTTATTTTATAATTCATTCAAATTAATAAAAACATATAAATTATGGTTTTAAAAGTTTAGTAGCATTAAAAAAAAGAAAAAAAAAGACTTATATATTATATAAATATAAGATAAGGTAATTATTTCTTTATTAACTAATTTTGTAATTTTACTTTAAGTTATTTTAATATGTTTTATTTTAATTTTTTTTATTGTGGACAATTTTTTGATATTAAATATATGTGTTTTTAAAGTTGTTTGATTTAGTAACAATTTATATTGATGTAAAGTAAAATTGTCACGTTCTTGTATATAAAATATTCTTCAATGTAAAAATATAACAAATTTAATTAAATTAATAAAATTTTAAAATGTAAACAAAAATAACTTCTTAAATTAGGATAAAAAGTTTATGCTAGGATGTTATCAATTATTATCATGTTAGTATTAATTCAATTTTTATTTAAGAGAGTTATTGATAGTTTACGTACAACTTAATTGATATCCGTCAATGACATTTTACTTTTAGTTATTTACATTAAAATATCAATAAATAAATAAATAATATATAAGTTTAAAAAATATTATATTACATTTAGTTATTTAGTTACATTTAGTTATTTTACTTTACATCGTTATTTTACTTTACATCAATATAAATTGTTACTAAATATTTTTTAAGCTTTCTTTACCTTTCAAAAATTCACATTTCTCGGTTGTAAGCAAATTTCTTTACATTGATATTTTCATAAACAGATTTGCATTCAATGAATTTGGAATTGTCATGGATTGGTAAGGAGATTTCTTTAGCTTTCTAGAATTTAGATTTATGGGTTCTCTTGATCATGTCTTGCTATTTGATGTTAAACCCATTACGCATGCCTCTTTTATACAGATCTTAAGAAATTTCTGAAAACTAGACAGATAACTCTTTATTATAGGCAGATTTCAACAATATTTAATATTTTTCACTTATTTATCCTTATCTAATTTTTTGAGACATTTCTATATTATGTTAGCTAGTCTCAGTTGACATTATATTCAAAGGAGAAGCTAAAGGATACTGTTATCCTCTAGAACAAAATGTATCTTTTGATTTTTAAAAATTTATTTCAAACAATAGATTTTTATGAGAATTATAGAGTGAATTCATATTCATTAATAACTAAATGTAAATAAATAACTAAATGTAATATAACATTTTTAAAACTTATATATCATTTATTTATTTTATTGATATTTTAATGTAAATAACTAAAAGTAAAGATTCATTGAGGATACATAAACTATCAATTACTCTCTTAAATAAAATTTGAATTAACACTAATATGTTAATAATTGATAACATCCTAACATAAACTTTTTACCCTAATTTACATTGAAGAATATTTTATATACAAGAAAATGATAATTTTACTTTACATCAATATAAATTGTTACTAAATCAAATAACTTTAAAAGCATATATATTTAATACCAAAAAATTGTCATCAATAAAAAAAATTAAAATGAAATATATTAAAATAACTTAAAGTAAAATTACAAAATTAGTTACCGATCAATTTTTTTTTATAAAATTAGTTAATAAAGAAATAATTACCTTATCTTATTTTTATATAATATATAAGTCTAATTTTTAAATTTTTTTAAAATGCTACTAAACTTTTAAAACCATAACTTATATGTTTTTATATATATTTATTATTTATATTTATCTTATATATATTTATTATTACTTATAAAATTAAATTTATTCAAAATATTTAAATTAAAGTAATAAAATTTTAAAATAAATTATTAATGTATATAAAATTATATTATATTATATTAATACAATACAATAAATAATAGAAAAGACATAATAAATCTACTTAATATTATTATTTATAATATTAATACAACAATAAAATAAATACATAATATATAAGTTGTATGTAATATACAATGTAACATATAGGGTTTTTGAAATTTCACATACAAACTATCGGCACCCAAACTATCCGCCCTTAAAAAAAAATATGAAGAAAAATTTAAAAACAATCCTTAGTACGTGCAATGGATTTGACAGTTATTGTCAGATACGGAGCTGCAAAAAGTAAACTAACGGAGATGCTGGAAAGGCTAAACGGCACGGTGCAAATATGTTGCACCGTAGCCGGTGCCCCAAGTTGGAGTCTACTCTCTTTTAGTGGGCGAGTGTTTACAAGTTTTACTGAGTATTTATAGATGCAGGAAATATTTGGCTAAAAAATGCCGACATGGGTAAAATGTTTGTTAAAATGTGTTTTTTGCACATTGTTATTCTATAAAACCATGTATTTTCTCCTTTGGGTTGTCAATTTTTAATTTGATAATTTTTTTCAATTGAATTTGCAAAAACAATATGCCTCTTTTAAGATTTTAATTTTGAAGTACTTTATAAGTGACCAAGTTTTTGTAAGTAGCCTTACTTTTGCTGATTTTAAAATTTTGGGCTTGAGATTCTTCTCCAAGTCTGCGAACTAGGTTTCTTGGTATTTAAAGATCTATGTTCTTACCCCATTAGATATTGAGTGGTTGATTATCATCCATTATTTCCCGACCTTTACTTTTTTTCAGTTAAAATACTATACACATGTATAACTCGGAATGTTCTACAACTAGCAGGTTTTCGAAGTCAATAATGTATATTTTGTTTACGTTCAATTACATTTCATCTGTAATTTAACACCGTCCCATGCTTGCCTTAGCAAATTGCCAATTAAAATGCATATGAGTTTCGCTCGTTATCGATGCAGGAACGTTAGTTGTTATAAAGCTTGCTTCATGCATATTATTCCACATCTTGGTTGACAGGAGTATCGATCAATAGCTATTAGTTATGCACAGCTACATCATATAATACTCATAAATTAGTTGTTCCTGAAAACTTAATATAAGATGGTAATTCTCTTTTTCTCCCCTATGCAAGCACACTACTTAAGATTGCTTACATTATAATTCGTAGTTTGTTCCGTACTTGCCAGTGGATTGGCTTTTATTACATAGTGATGGACTCGAATGAACATGGTAGTTATGATGGTAACCAATTTCTATTTATTTTTAGCGGACTCGTGAACAATTCCTTTGTCAAATGAGGTAAAACCAGTAATCGAATAGACGAACAGAGGGGATGCATATTTTTCATATTGAATGGGCCTGAAAGAGTTCATTCTTCCAAGGTTTTCCATATTTTTGTTGAATTTCTGACTGCTATCTGTTCTTGTCTGACTAATTTCCTTCTTGTGATTTCTTATGTTATTAATGTTTGCCTCTTCAGCTTGAGGTGTTTTAGTTCTTCCGAAATCTTTTTTATGTAATATTGATTTGTACCTTCTAATTGTTTTGGTTCCCGTTGTCTTTTTATTATCATCTGCCGGCCCAACACATAAAAAACAACAATCAGCAAGTATATGAATAAGAACATATGCTATTTTAAAGATTATTTGCTGATGAATAGTTGTTTGAATATGCAACTTTATATTTTAAATTAAAAGAAAAGAACTATTCATTAAAAAAAGATTATTTGCTCATAATATCGTTTTAACATTGTTTTTACAGGACAAAATAAGGGAGTGTTTTCCAAAGAATATCTTATTTTATAATGATAATTAATCCGAGGATCCTGCTCATCATATATTTCTTTTTAAATATTATCCAAAATCTGCCCCACTTTTTAAAATCTTAAAACAAAAACAGAGATATTTTAGTTATACAAGTACATACTTTTCTAAGTAGGAAACAGTCGGAAGTTTAGAAAGACAAACGTGTAGAATTTTTCACAAACATTTTGAACTAGAGCCGAGGATCTTTTTAAAACTGATGTACTTCTTGAATATAATCCAGTTTTCGTGGGAAAATATTTACAACGGTTAATCTCTTTGGTAAAATCTATTCATTATAATTTCTCTTACTGAAGAGATCTCCCTACTTTGAGACAGGTCTGTGTTTACCTACGGTATAATTTGATCCTCTACATGATGGTCGTATAACTTGATTGCATCGATGAAAAATGTTAGCAGACATCACCATGAAGTATGGATAACTGTACAAGTGTAATCCTTAAACCCAAAATGATATAAATGTATGTTTAATTATGTTAAATTCTCTTTCATAGGATTTTAAATTATCTTAATTAGATTAGTGCAAATTGGTGCAACTGATTTTTGGAACAATGCTAGCCATGTTTGAGAAAGCTGGAGTACTAGGAACAACCTTTGCATATTTAGGTATCCTACACATGCATTTTTTTGTTTTTGTCTGAACTTCGATACAAAATAATAATGAATGGATACGCGATCTTTTGTAGGGCTCCTTAACCCTCTCTTAGATAGTGCTTCTTCACTTTCTATCCATTAAGTTTAACATATTCAACGATTCATTAATTTCTTTTTTATTTTAATATAAATACTTGTTGATTGTTTAAATTTAGCTCTTAGATCTGTAAGGATAGATGGTCTCAAGTGTTAGGGGTGTCAAACTTGGGCAGAATACCACAAAATTTATGTTCTCGTTTGACATTTTATAACATTTGTTATGATGGTAAGTTTTCTTTCACTTATGGGTTATTTAAAAGATTCCATATTGATATTAGAAAATATCATCTCTTATGATAACATCAGACTCTTCATGAATAAATACTTATCATCTTTTTACATCAGACTCTTCATGAATAAATACTTATCATCTTTTTTACTCTTCATGAATAAATACTTATCATCTCTTTTAATAACAACTGGTTTCTTCATGAATAAATCCTCATCTTCATTGCTAGTTTACGAGTAGATGTCTAACACTCGCTCATTTTTTTTTTTTTGTACTTTGGTCCATGGGAGAACTTTGTCAAAATACTTCCACTATTTACTTTTCTCATGATATGAGAAAGATGCTTGGTGGCTTGTCCATTACATAAGAATAAGTGGTTGTCTTTGCTTTTAATTTTACACTAGAAAAGGGATAGTTTTTGTAAAACTAGATATAAGGGAAGATTCCAATTTTCGCTTTTCTCTTATGACAATAAATGACTCTTTTTTCTTTGTATTTTTGTTTTGTTTGAATGCTTGATAATATTGCAATAAATAAGATGTTCGAGAAAAGTCTTAACAACCTTCTATTTATTAGGAACATATTAGTTCTTTAGTGCCTTAATATTCATAGGTCAACTTGTAACAACCTTCTATTTATTAGGAACATATTAGTTCTTTAGTGCCTTAATATTCATAGGTCAACTTGTAAACCTTGCAGAGAGACATGGTGGTGAAACACCACACCTTGTTGCATCATTATATAACATTTTCCATGGTCCTAACATTTGTGTAATCTCTTCTTTGAGTTGGTCAATGCTTCTTCACGAGTATCACTTCATGTGGTAAAACCTTCCATGTATACCTCCATCTAGTCCATGTTTCAAGCTTGAAAAAATAAAGAGTTTTTCCCTTTGGAATGTAATAGGCATTATAATGCTAAAGGGCAGGACTGTGTACACACGTTCTCCAAGGACATGTGAATGTTGTCCTACCCTACTATTGTTAGTATAATTCTTATATGGTTGTAGCCACTAAAAGCATCTAGGAAGCAATACTTCTTACATGCTAAAGAGTTGAGTAAGAGGACAATGACCCCCTTTTTGTTGCTAAATTGAGTTCTTTGTAATCCATACAAACTCTCTACTACCCCTTTTCCTAAGAACAATTGCTAGAGATAAAGCTCATTATCTTTAAGTAATTGGGTATATAAGTATATTATCTAATAAATTTTGTAGTCATGGCCCAAGTGTGTTAAATATCATAATTAAATCAACACAATTTTGAACACAAAATTATTGATTTCATATCACCTGATTTCACTAGAAGGCACATAAATGACCAAAAAAGATTCCCAACTTGTATTTTTTTATGGATTATAGTAGAAAAAATTTATTATACAACCTCAATGGGACAAATTAAAATATTCTAAAAATGCACACTTAAATATCGTATACACGCCACAAATGATAATTGAATCAAACCCAAAAAAATGCAACCACTTCAATTTGATGTTTATTATTTAGAAACTTATTAAAAATAAAAAAAGTCTAACAAAAAATACAAGGTACAAATGTACACGTGTCAATCCAACTTCATGAAGCCAAGATCACCTACATGCAAAGATAATTTGTCAGTAGAAAGAATGAAATAACAAATCAAGGGTTTGAGCTCTGAAAATATGATCAGATCGAATGAATGAAAAAAGTATAAAATTATTAGTATTAATATAGGAGATTAAGTAATCTAAATAAGAAATCCTAAAAAATAGTCATTTAATAATCAATATAATTATTAAATGTCACCAATGCATAAAGTGCTATTTAGAGTGAACTACAGGTAACTTAACAATCAAGTCAAGATGACTTAATATTTAAATTATTACTTTATTCTAACACATTCTCTTATGATTAGCGACAATGTAACTACAAAAATGCATGAAAAGAAAATGAAACTACTATGTTGAAAGTAAACTTAGGTCTTAGCAGCATGACCTGACTTGATTGTGAAAAATCAACTATTGCAGTCACTGATTATTAATCTCCTATCGTAAATGATTATTAAACTGCTAAAAACAAATTTCCAACTAATATTGAAAAATAACACAATTGCAACTTCACTTATATAATACGGAAAGAAATGAACAACACAATGAACACAATATTTTCGGACAAATTGTCCTTGGAAAAACCCCTAAGGAAAAACTAGTTCTACAGATGAGGAATTATATTAAATTTTAGCAAATCAAGAGATACAAAATTCCTTGCCTCTCACTAGCAAAACTCCGACAATCTCCTAATTTCTCCCGTTGATATTCCCCACTACTATCCCCACGCTAACACTGCGCCCTTGCTAACACTGCAAGACAATTTGCTATCACTGCAAAATGCTTCTCCAAAACTTGTTATCTCCAAATGATCCAATGACCCCTTTTTATACTACCCTATTGGAAAAACCAACGATCGAGATTAAATCAAACCAACGACTGAGATTAAGACAACTCGACAGCCAATAATAGAATTGGTTGCAAGGTGTCCAAAAGGGAATCACTAAAATTAGTAAATAATTATCCTTGCAATAACCATTTACTAATTCTTGGCAAGTGGACAAATAGCTACCCAAACTACCCATAACTAATGTTGCTATACATAGATAAGGACGAACAGCTGTCCAAGTTACCCATAAATACTACTGCTATTTTCGGGTCAAAAATAACAGTTGTCCAACTAACAATAATTAACACTGATGAGGTACCCAATCACAACCAAATATTTGTGAAGTAGAGAAACAAAGAAAACCACATGGAAAAAACTATACTCCAAGAAGAGATGAAAATAATGCTGAAAGCTAGTGAAGGACTATAGAAGCCTCCAAACTAGAGAATGTCCCAACAAATAGGAAGAAAAGAATGATTGTGAATAACACCACATAAGCATAATGAAGCTTCAAAAATTTGTCAAATAGTATTTGTTGATATAAAGAACCTCCACTTTAATAAAACATGATTAAGTAGAGAAGACAATAATCTGCACAAGTGCCCTCAGATGACACTACTTGAATTAGGAAGAAATTAATTGAAATGGATGATACATATGACATAAAACACCAAAGCCTAAAGAGCTCATCAATCAAACATGAAATATGACTAGGTAGAGAAGTTTGTAATATGCATGAGTGCGCTCAGATGACACTACTCAAATCAGGAGACAAACAAAGGAAAACAACTGAACTCAAAGATACGTATGACATAAAATACCAATGTCTAAAGAACCAATCAATCAACTTGGAAGGCTGCATCAATTGGAACATAAGTAAAAGTGTCCATATGGTAAATGATCCATCTTGCCAAAATGCATAAGTACCTAGCCACCGCATCCTCCTAGTACATACAAAAAAAACCTAAATACATAGCTCACTCTATGGAATTAGGGAAGCATAAGAACTAATAGGAGAAACTCTTCCTAATGTAGACAAGGGTGAGGTGATATAAAACTAAAAAAGAGATGAAAAAGAACTCACGTCAAGGAACCAAGATCAAGATGCACAAAAAATAAATAATTGTGTGATGAAGTGATCAATCTCGGGACAAATCATGAGGCGTTGTCATGAAAGAAACACTCGACAAAGGTAGATGGCAAATAAAGCCAAACATTAACTCCCCCCTCGCACATGACACTTTATTATTAGTGTATTTATAATAAGGCACAATTTATATGGTGGATCCCAAGAAGACAATAATATGTTTGAGTGCCCTCAAATGACACTACTCGAGTAAAAAGACAAAATAAGGCAACACAATTGAAGCAAAAATATAGATAGAAATGACACTTTATCTTAGTGCATTTGCAAAAATAATTACAATTGATGTAAAAAAGGACTAGAAGAGACATAAGGATGGTACAACAGAAAGTACAACCCAAGATGAGTCATACCATGTAATGAAAGTGATCCCCAAACCTAAAATAACCAAGATATCTACTAGAGTGCAAAAATACAAAAAAAGAAGAATAGAATGTATATAGAGAAGAATCCAAAAAAATAACTAGTGTCATTGAAAAGATCATAACACAAGCCTTCCAATTATATAAAGTTTTCCCAAAATGGATACTAGATGCTCAAGATATGTTTCTCGGAGTGTACAATAGAATCCATACCTTTGACTACAAAAAAGACAACCAAGCAACATCAAAAGTCAAAAACACTTGCATCATTACAATGTTCTTGGAACTAGCTTTCCAACGAAGTTAAAACAATTAGAAGTCAAAATAATTTATTAGTCCCTACCTATATATAGGCAGGGAACTAATTTTTTCACTTGCCTTCATTAATTAATTTTCATAACCAAAAAATATTGAACATCTAAAGTTTAAAAGCTATTTTCTTTTTAAATTAATTTTTAACTATTTATTTCTTTTCTATGATTGGCTTATCCTAATTTTACTAGGGTTATTTATTATTTTTTCAATTAAAAATTCTAACAATAAAATCTCTACAAATTTCTAGGGAGTTCCACCAAATTCCAGAAAGACACTCTTTAGATTTTCCTCATCCTCTATAGCCTCTGTTCGGAGGTTTGTTGGTAGGTACAACCCCAACCCCTTAGTGCTCTTCCAAAATCTCATCTCATTCTGCCTTATCTCATCTAGTCATTTGCACCTATAGTCTTTTGCACAACCTAAGGAGAAGCCAAATCCTCTTAGGTGAGCTGTGTAATTCTAGCTTTACCCTTTTACTCATTACATCGTCAACATCTTCTAAAATTTTCTTCCTCAAAGCAATGTTTTTCCACTTTTAATTAAGATATTTTGCATTTTTCTGTATCACAATTTGAGAAGTTCTAGCCCTTGCATGAGTCTAATTCTATAGAGAAGGTTTCTCTTTCTATTCACGTTAGAGCCTATTTAAATCTTTGCATCTTTGACTGTTAGAACTTAGAATTTGCCATGGGAAATTCTACCATAGTTAGTGTGGTCTGAGATAGAAATTTGATCGAGAGCACTAGCTAAGGAATAAAAGAGTATAGGCTCCATAATGATATATATATATGTATGTATGTATGTATGTCCACTATTCATCTACTCAACAGATCTCTGCCAGTAAGGCAACATGACTTCCAAAAAGATTGAGACAAATATGCATGGGGACGAACACATTAACTTATCACAGGTTTGGGCTAATATTTGGCTGTGCATACAACCTATTTTCCTCTCTAAAATAGCCTATGTACATTTGTGATTTATAATCTTAGAACAATTATCTACATTGATAGTATTCTCTTTCTTCACTTTTATGATTCCCCCATTTGTATTTTCCCCTATTCAAGTCCACATGTTTTTCTTGACAAATTAGTGCCAAGATATTCTTTGAAGAATTTCATCTTGAGTTAGAATTCTAGTCCTACAATGATGCCTTGTGGGATTCAAACTTGAGACAATCCTTTGTAGGGAGGTGCGACTAGTTTCAAATAATAGTAATAAAAGTGGCGAGATAATCCTAATTAATGACAATGTCAGAACCAATCATCAACTACCAATTAATGACTAATATAAAAGAATGAATGTCCTTGAAAAATGAAGAGCTAATAGAGAAACATTGTTAGTAGCAACTCAGAAAATACATTGACCCACAAAATAACAGGGATGACCAAGTAGGAAACCTAGAAGTTAGAAAATAGGACTCTCAAATATTATTATTTATGGAACTAAATAGGAAAATAAATAAATAATGTCAACAATACAAATCATCTATGCAATCGAGAGCCTTTCATATACGAGATTTTATTGAGATAAATAAGGGAACTGTGCAAGTAAAGCTTTTTTAAAATGTCTCATTTTTTATTTGGGTGTTGTGGCTAAAAAGTAATCTATGGAGTCCGCTAATGTTGTCCTCCAAAATGTTGTTGCTCAGTCAACTTCACTTTATATTAAACTTGTAGAATGGTTGGCTTTGTTGGAATCTGAGAACCACACTCTACGAGATATTGTGCAATCTCTAGTCACTGAAAATATAGGTCTCAAGGCTAATCTAGACTTTGCTATCATGTAGCTCATGGAGTTAGACACTATCAAAGAAAATCAATCAGAGATCGTGGATAGGCATTCTTCATTGTTAATGGAAACTAAATTGAAGGTGAAGTCTTGGGCTTCTTTATGCAGCTCTGCAGCTGAGGCTCCTCTTTCAAGTGTTGAGAAGCTAGTACAATGGAAGATGGATGATGAGTGGGTTAGGCAGACCCATGAACTAAACCTACAAGTCTATGGTCTCCCCTCCATTTATGATCCCTCAACTTTTGAATACTCTTTCCTCAAGGATTAGCTGGACATTTCATACATCACTCTTGACAAGTGTTGGTTAGGCTTAGATGGCACTCTCTTCATTTGGTTCCTCTCCCTCTCTGATAGGTTGCGAGCTCTTAGGGAAAAGAGAAAGTTGTTCTCTCTTTCTCCTAAGATCTACCTAGATGAGGACCTCACCCGATCAAAGGTGGCATGAATCAAGCAAGCTCGTGCCCTCGTTATGGTAGCCAGACAAGAGGGTGAATATGTAGTCATCATAAATCTTAAAGCATTAATCTACAACACCTTTCCTACAGGTTGGGTTTTGAGGGTGACCTCTAAGGCTAAATGACGGGCTCATAGGTAGTTGAGCATAGGCTCTTTGTGCCTTAACTGCTGGAACGATAATGGTATTCTCTAGTCTATGCTTGGCTTACTTAATGACGCTATTGGTTTTGCTGACCTTTTTATTACAGAGACACATGAGAGTCCGATGCGTCCTCTTGTCGGTATTTCTAGTTATTAGTGACTCTCCTCTTTTAGAGACAAGGTTTGGTGGGCTGGTGGGGTCAAAGGTTCCAATGGGGTCACCTATCTTATTTGGGACCACCTTTATAGTACTATTTCCTTGGTTCACTCTGACAACTATGCCAAGTTCATGTGGATTCACATTGATCAAGGGACCTCGCTCTATAGAGATACCTATATCACCACCTGCTACTTCTCGCCAACATCTTCATACTATGCAATTCACAACACTGAGGTTGGGGACCCCTATGAGGACCGTCTTGAGCACATTACCAGATTCTCGACCATGGGGGACATCATCATTTTGGGGGACTTTAACGTGTGGACCAAAGACCTACAACCTCCCCTCTATGATTATAGGGCTGATCCCATGTGTACGACTGCGTCTGATCTTGATTCTATAGGTCTACATCAATTCTCTTAGGATGGTCAAAGGCCCTTCACTATGTATGGTCAAAATTTACTTCATCTTTGTGAATCATCTGACTTAGTGGTTTTGAATGGGCTTTCTTTCTTTCCTGGTTCCAAACTCTTCACTTGCTGGCCACATGGTGGTGGTGCTAGTGTTGTAGACTATGTTCTCTCTACAGCCTCCTTCATCCCTCTTATTTTCCACTTTACCATATCTCGCTTGCCTTTGGTTGACCATGCCCTCCTTAGCATCACCCTTCGGGGATCCCTGACACCTCTCCCTTTCTTATCCATTCCTTCTTGCCCCTTATCTTCTAGTGGCCTCCCCCCATGCTCACACTTCTTTTCACTTTATCGATGTTGACGCAAAGCTCTTCATCCATCACCTTAGACAACTTATCCCCTAGGACCCCTTCTCTAACTCTGGGGATGTCACTTCCATGTTCCACTCACTTGCATCCGCCTTATGGGATTTTTCCCTTCTCTTCATTCCCCACTACACCTCCTTGCTCACCCCTTGCCCCACTCGCAGATCTTGCCTAATGAACCAGTGGTTCAATGAGGACTACAAATCCTTTCGCCGTATGCTTCACTCTGATCTAATCACTTCTTCATCCTCTTCCTCTTAATTGAGGTTCAACTACCACCACTTTCTTTGCCATAAGAAACAAAAGTTCACTTTGTTGTAGTGTAGATCCCTTTGTGCCACCTTCTTCCAGTCTTCAAAGCTCTTTTGGCCCACCATGTTTCCTTGCCACCCCCTCCCTCTACTTTGGACTTTCACTCCCTTGCCTCCCACACCTCTACCCTCTATGATATTCTTGGATAGCCCCCTCTCTATCTCATCCTCCCCCACTCCCACCCATTGTCACCTCTTCTCCTTTTCCCACATTGCTAAGGCGGTTAGAGTTATGAATAGTAGCAGAACTCTAGATGAGGAAGGATTCCAAGTTGAATTTCTCAAGTTGGGTATCTTTGTCCTAGGTCCCTTTCTTATAGTTATCTTTAATCAAGTGGTTTGTTTTGGCTTTCTTGACTCTTGATCACAACATATATCTATTCGATCCATAAATCTGGGCCAACTTCCAACCCTGGGAACTATAGAACCATCATGGTTGGGCATACTTTCACCAAACTCTATGTGATGTGCTGAATGATATCCTATCCATAGAGCTTGATCAACGACATTTTCAAGCTAGAGGTTAGGATAGGTTTTGTACAAATTTCCAGATCACTGATCACATTTTGACCTTATGAGCTATCATTAAGGAGGCTTCTCACCACTTGGTAAAAGTTTACTGCTGTTTTGTTGAGTTTTGCAAAGCTTTTGACTCTGTTCCTTGAGTGGCTCTCTTTCAATGTCTTAGGGCCATTGAGATCTCAGAGATTCTCCTTATAGCTATTATGAGGTTATACGAGTGTGTTGTGGATAGATTTAAAATTCCACAGGGCTTCTCTGACCCTATCTAGAGTACTATCGAGGTGAAACAAGGCTGTCCTCTCTCCCCCACTCTCTTTGGCATCTACATCGACAAGCTTGAGGCATTTCTCCATGATTGATCACTTCCTAGTGATGGTTGTTACTTGCATCAGGTGTTGATCTCTATTCTCCTATTTGTTGCTGATGTGATTCTCCTAGCATCTTCCTCCAATGGTCTTCAGTAGCTTGTAAATTTGGGCAAGACTCAAGTTATTGTCTTCAATTGTTTGAGGACATCACACCTCTATTTTTACTTCTAGGGTACCAAGATCTAGATTGCATCTTCATATACTTTCTTGGGGGTTAAGTTTTTTGGACCTAGGTTCAGTTTGAGACTAGCCATGCAGCCTAGAGTCAACAAGGGACTCGGCTCCCTTGCTATTCTTGAGCGACAGTGTTTTCGACACCACTTCTAGGACACCATGACTAAGATGTCCCTTCTTAACTCCTTGGTCAAACTAATTGTTCTTTATGGCTCTACTGTTTGGGGCCCCTTCCTCTTGGAGTCTGACTGGGCCTCTGTTGAGAGAGTCCAAACTCTTTTCCTTCGGTGCATTATCAGATGTCAATAGTCCACACTGTACAACATCGTTCTTGCAAAGTTTAGTGCTCACCCTTTCAGATTGGGGACCATATTTTATTTAGTTTGGCTTCTTCACTAGCTCCGGAGCTTTGTTGATTCCTTCGATGGTCATCACAAATATTCCTAATTGGCTTATTGTTCCTCTATGGAGGTTGTGGGTTTTGACTTTGGACACAAGTCTTGTTGCTGGTACACCCAGGTCTCTACCCTCTTGGGCTCAATTGGTATTAGTTTGGATCATCTTCCCCCCTTTCAGTTTTCTTTGGATGCTCTAGCCCATCTTCTTCCACCTTAGCGGGGTTGAATGAGCATGTTAGACTTGACATCTACAGACAATATGTTATCATGACTTGGAAGAATCCCCCAGGTGTGCTCCACCCACGTATGACCTTCTATGCTGAGCACTTCCTTGATATCCAAGATGAGATCATCTTATGCCCTTGGTACCTCACTCATTTTTGGACTCATGCTTTTTGCATCTCCTTGGGAACTTTTAGAGTCGGATCTCACCTGCTATGTATTCAAACTGATCACCAGATTGGCAGGGAGGACAAGATCTATTGGCTTTGTCACCTCAAGGAGGTTGAGACTGAGTCTCACTTTATTTTTCATTGTCCCACTTACTATGAGATCCAAGGGAGATTCTATTGTTTGTTCAGAGAGTGTCAATCTCTTCCCTCATTCTTTAGATATATTGATCGACATTGTCTTGCACTCTACCTTTAGGAGACCATGCGACTTTGCGAGCACACTATACAACTCCAGCTTTTCTCGACATCAACCCCTATTCAACTCATCACATCTTTCTTCAGTCCTACAGTCCCTGCCCAAGGATTGAGCGATCTCCCTATACTATCTCGAGTCACACTAGCTCTGTGAGACCCCACAGAATTCACATTCGATAGTGACCTTCCATAGTATCTTATTTATCTAATGCCCACCTTTCCATTATGGACTACTTCTTACCTATGAGGAGTTCTTAGTTGCTGTTATTCCTTTTCTTGGTTCTTTTGTTGTTTTGCTTTCACATTCTTTCTGTGAACACTGTTTGGTGCTCCCTCTTGCTAGCGTTTGCACTTTGTACTATTTCTAATCCCTTAGACCCTCCTTGGCCTCCTATTGGACATTAATAAATTTATCTTATCTTATATTATCTTCTTCTTTGTTTGCAATATTTTATTTGTAATAATCATTTTTAAGTAGATACACTGTGTCAGAACTTTGTTCCCATAAAAATACTTTTTTGGTTAACAAATTATCAACCTTTGGTGAGAAAATGTCATCCCTTGCCATTGATTATTTTTAGACCAATTTTCATCTCACTCCACTTTTAACTCTTGATTTTTTCTATTTATCTATTTTAATTAGCTATTCTCTACAATATAAGTGTTGGAAATGATTGAAAGGATCATGAATGAAGAATAATAGAACGGGTAAAGAATTTTTTCAATCATTGTTTTGTCATTGATGTCAAACTTGCTACTTGCAAGAATGATAATTGCTTAAGTGACCCAAATACTGTCAATTGGTTGATTGACAAAGAGGAGGCAATCAATAAGATGTAACTAGAGCACCTAGAGAAAGGTTGGAGTTATGATGTTGTAATGAAGTATAAGGATCAGCTAAGCCATTGATGAAATAATGTATTGATGACATAGTCTAAGACACAGAGAATGGACACACTAATTCATTTGTAAAGCCGAGCAAGTTCAACTTCAGTATGAGCCAAGCAATCCTTCAGGTGCCGAGTAACACAGAATTGTTTAAGTGCCGAGCATCAGAAAAAGGTAATGGATGCCGAGTAAGTCTTCAAGTGCTGAGCGAAGTAGAAATGCTATAGGTGTCGAGCGCCAGTAAAATGACAGAAGGAGCCGAGTAACACAGAAGGTGCCAAGCATCAGTAAACTAATAATACCGAGTTGCTACATTATTTATTAAGTCAAAGATTCACCAGATTAGTGATGATAAGTTTGTTACATTAAATTTTGTGAATTAGTTGAATGATAAGGATGATGAGTAGATGTCAAAGAATCTCATGTGAACCATGCAAACCAATTCAAGGTGAATGCTAATGGATTTATCATGAAGTTTCTAGAAGAAGCAATTTGGAGGGAAAGCAATACCATTTTCTCAAGATCAAATTAATATTTGAGCAGGAAATGAAGAACATAACTTCTTTATAAGGAGTTACAGGTCAAAGATCAAGAGTGAGTGCAAGAGGGAGTTGATTAGAAGAGTGGTCGTGCGAAGGAGCCAAGAGAAGGCTAGTGTGAAGTGTCAAGAAGAGGACACAGTAAGGAGTAAGAACAAAGCGTCAAGACTCTAAGTTGATCAAGTGACCATAGAGTGCATTGGCATAACGAGTGGAAGAACACAAGGAGACAGATCTTGAAGGGTGAACAAGTTGTCAGCACTGCAAGGAACAAAGCCAAGAAAAGAAAAGAATTGAAGAGTGATATGAAATCTGCAAGGATAGGGTTGCAATCTTTATCAGGTCAAAACCCTTCTAATACTTTCTTACCATTGTATTAGATATTGAAATCCTACATAACTAGGTTAGCTTAATAGCTAGGTGGATAAGCCTTAGAAAAAGGATAGAAGATCCCTAGGAGAAGGATAAAGAGATCCTTAGGAGAAGGATAGGAGATCCTTAGAGAGGGATAAAATATTCTTTTGAGAAGGTGACTGTAAATCCCATGGACTTGGGTGAGCCTAACAGCTCTGTGTAAATCCTTTAATAGGGTGACATTCTAAGTTGAATGTTCTTAAGTCCTCTAACAGGGCACACTCCTAACAGGGTGTAGAAATCTTTTAATAGGGTCACATTTAATAGTGTGCTGTAGCCTTTAACAAGGCAGACCATTAGAAGTGGTTGAAATTAATTGTGCAATTATTTTGTGGGTGTCATCCCCACCCTAGTTTTACCTTCTTATTCCTAGAGGGTTTATGGGTTACCAAAATTTGTTGTGTTATGGTGTGATGCATGTTTACTTTTCATGATTGTTTAATGTTTAATTGCATGCATGATAAGAAAGTAAAAAGGATAGTAATTTTGATTCACTCTCATTTTATTAAGTTTGATTGGACATTATTGGACCTTGAATAACTGATTCACCCCCCTCTCAGTTATTCTAAAAAATTCTAACAATTGGTATCAAAGCTCATTGTTGATTTGTTTCAAGGTACTAGCAGCAGGAAGATCAAGATGTCCAACAGAGAAGTTCCCAAACTAAACAAAGACAACTTTGTTGCATGGCATAGTTTGATGAAGCTACACCTCAGATCAATAGGTGACTATGCATAGACCTCAATCATAGTTGATCATGTAGACCCTACAAGACTCCTCACTGTAGATGACATGAGCAAGAAGAAGGAGCACAATCAAGCGATGTTAGATATTGCTTTAGCACTAAGCTATGCCGAGTATGATGACATCAAAGAATGTGGTACTGCACATCAGATGTGGGAAACATTAACAAGAATCTATGGAGGAGACGATAATGTCAAGAAAGCCAAAAGAGAGAGCCTAAGAGGAAAGTTTTATGAAATGAAAATGGAAGAAGGAGAGAATGCTACTCAATATGGTGCAAGGATGAAGGATGTGGTGAGTGCCATAAGAAGCCTAGGAGGATAGTTAGCAGAAGAAACAATATGTAGCAAATACCTAAGAACTTTGCTTTCTATCTATGCTATAAGAGTATCAGCCATCCAAGAGCGAAGGTGTGTACTAGGCAATGCATTGTCATTTGAAGGAATAATTGGAAGACTCACTGCCTTTGAGCTATCCAACTTTGACAACTACAGGCCAAAAAACTTCGAATCTGCATTCAAAGCCAAGATGACAATAAAAGAAAATAAGGAGGTGCAAACAAAGAAAAAGAGTGGAAAAGGAAAGTATGTATCTAGTGACAACAACACTGATGAAGATGATGTAGACCAATTGGAGGCATTACTAGCAAGAAGATTTTATAGAGGAAGAGGCAAATTCAAGGGTAAACTGCCAATCATTTTTTTCAATTGTAATGAAGTTGGTCACATTGCATCCAGATGCACACAAAAGAAAAATTATAAGGATGGAGGCAACTTCAAGAACAAAAAGGAGGACAACAAGGACTACAAAGGTAAAGGCAAAATATGCTACATTGTTGAAAAGACTTTGACGAGAATAATGATGAAGTAGTCTATGTGGCTATGAAGGACGAATTACATGAAGATGAAGCAACTTCCCTTGTAACCTGCATGAACAAGAATGATAAATGGATCATAGACAGTGGATGCTCTCATCACATGACTAGAGATAAAAGTAAGTTCATTTCCTTTACCCAATATGAAGGAAATAGTGTTAGATTTGGTAACAATGCACCATGTCAGATCAAAGGGAAAGGTAGTATCAAGCTTACTGAAAAGATAACATGTGATAATGCATACTATGTTGAAGGCCTGAATTATAACTTGTTAAGTGTCTCACAGTTAGGCAACATAGGATGCAAGGTTGAATTTGAAAATAGAGTTGCTAGGATCTATGACTCTCAAGGAAGTCTAATAGGAAAAGGTGATCAGACTAGGAGTAATTTGTTTTACCTAGACATGGAAGATGCCTCTTGTCTCGTTATTCAAACTGATGATGTATGGTTATGGAACAAGAGGCTATGTCATGTAAATTTTGACAATCTAATAAGCATAAGCAAAATGAAGAAAGTCAGAGGTCTACCAAAGTTGAAGAAGCATGATAACACCATGTGCAAACAATGCCAACTAGGGAAGATGACCAAGTCAACTTTCAAAAGAAAAACTTATACTTCTAACGAAGTATTAGAGCTAGTTCATACTGACTTTTGTGGTCCTATTGAAGTGCAAAGCTACAAAGGTGACATATACATAATACTATTTGTAGATGACTATTCAAGAATGATGACAGCCATGTTCTTGAAACAAAAATTAGATGCATTCAAAATGTTCAAATGGTACTTGGCTAGAGTTGAGAAAGAGACTGGGAAGAGTCTAAAATGTCTCAGATCTGATAGAGGTGGTGAATTCACATCAGGAAAATTTGAAGAGTTCTGCAATGAAAGAGGAATCAAAAGGCAGACATCAACACCTAGGACTCCACCTTAGAATGCTATAGTAGAAAGAAGGAATAGACCAGTTATTGACTGTGCTAGGACCTTAATGATGGAGAAAAATGTTGCACTCAAGTACTGGGGAGAAGCTGTAAGTACTGCAATCTACACACTCAATAGAGTTCAAGTCAAGAAAGGTACAAATGCAACACCTTTTGAATTATGGTATGGGCATTCTCCTAATGTAAAAAATGTCAAACTATTTGGATGCAAATGCTATATATATAAAGAGTCTAGAAATGGAAAGTTTGAGGCAAAAAGTGAGGAAGGCACATTTCTTGGTTATTCTACTAGAAGCAAAGCTTATAAGTGTTTGAATGTTAACACTAACAAAGTAGTGGAAAGCACAAATGTGAAATTTGATGAGCTTGCAGAAGTTCAAAGTGTTGAGAACACCAAGAAAGTAGAAGAATACAAAACCTTTGTATACTTTTATGAAGGTACATCTAATAATGGTGAAGTTGCAACTCAGAATGGTAATCAACAACAAAATCCAGCATCTGCCAAATCACAGACAATGAATGCCAAGTAGTAGACACATTCAGAAGTCAAATTGTAGAATACAGAGAATGTTCATTCAGATTCTGAGAATTGTCAACAAGAAGAAAATCAAGAAATATCTGATGAAAATACACATGAAGGTTCATATTCTGAAAGAGACAACATGCTAACAAGGAAAGAACCAGTATTAGCAAAGTATGTAAGAAGACATCATCTTGCATATCAAATTATTGGACACAAAGAGGCAAGACCAATAAGAAGGAATAGACCCAGAAGTGAGACATGTCTGCTCAGCAAAATGGAACCAAAAGCAGTAAGTGAAGCTATAAAATATGATGACTGGTACAATGCTATGAAAGAAGAAATAGAACAAATTGAGAAGAACAAGACATGGACCTTAGTCTCAAGACCAGCTGACAAGAATGTAATTGGAACCAAGTGGGTGTTTAGAAACAAGTTAGATGAGAATGGTGAAATCACAAGGAATAATGCAAGACTAGTTTGTAAAGGGTATGCACAAGAAGAAGGACTAGACTATGGAGAAACTTTTGCTCCAGTTGCCAGAATAGAAGGAGTAAGGACCTTACTAGCATATGTAGCCTTCAAAGGATTTAAAGTCTATCAAATGGATGTTAAGTCCACATTTCTGAATGGTATACTTGAAGAGAAAGTCTACATAGAGCAACCAGAAGGTTTTGTTGATGAAAAGAGCAAAAACAAGGTATGCAAATTACACAAGGCTCTATATGGATTAAAGCAAGCCCCTAGAGCATGGTATGAGAGACTTCACAAGTATCTAGTGCAAATAGGATTTGAAAGAACTGATGATAACAACATGTACATCAAATCAGAAGAAGGTAAGGATATTCTTGTATCTGAAATCTTTGTGGATGACATAGTTTTTGGAGGAAAGGAAATGCTTTGCAAAAGTTTTGCTGACAAAATGAAACATGAGTTTGAAATGTCTATGTTTGGAGAAATCAAGTTCTTCGTTGGATTGCAAGTACATCAACTAAAACATGGTATATTTGTAACACAATCAAAGTACATCAAAGAGATACTCAAGATATTTGGATTGGAAGACTCCAAACCTGTAAGCACACCAATGGCAACAGGACACAAGCTATCCAAAAATGATGAATCAATTGAAGTCAATCAAATAATGTACAAATCCATGATTGGAAAACTACAATATGTTTTACATAGCAGACCAGACATAGCACTAGTAGTTGGGATAGTGGGTAGATTCTTTGCTAATCTTAGAGAAAATCATCTCATGGCAGTAAAAAGGATAATGAGGTATCTCAAAGGAACTGATGATTTTGGCCTATATTACAAAAAGAATGAGAAGTTTGAGCTCAATCCATACACAGACGCAGATTGGGGAGGCAATATTGATGATAGAAAAAGCACAAGTGGAAGAGCATTATTCTTAGGTAAAAGGCTAGTTACTTGGACTAGCAAGAAACAAACATGCACATCTCAGTCCATTGCAGAAGCAGAATATGTAGCAGCAACGATCAATTGCACAAACATTGAATGGCTTAAACATCTATTGAAAGAAATGAAAGAAGAGGTAACCAAACCTGTCATACTGTATTGTGATAATACAAGTGCTATAAACATATCCAAGAATCCAGTAATGCATGCAAAAACCAAGCATATTGCAATCAAGTATCATTATGTCAGAGAATTGGTGGAAGACAAACAAGTGAAGATGGAGTACATTCACACAAAGGAACAAATTGCAGATATCTTCACCAAACCATTGCCCAAGGATCCTTATGAATATCTTAGAGGCAAGTTGGGGGTAATGCCCCTACTAACTCAAGTAGTCTAAAAGGAACAAAGATGCTGCCTTGCATCAACAGGAGTAGATCATTAGAATGATGTAGAGGATGAAAATAGGAACACAAATTTTAGATCAGTCACAAGCATGGTGACAGAGGGAGAAAACATGAGATGCAAAGCTTATATTTAGCATGTCGAAGATGCTACATATTTGGCATTTATGTCAAAGAGGAAGATTTATGAGAAATTGATCAATGAAAGGTAAAGATATGGAGAAGTATGAGAATGTATGAAAGGGAAGATGAAAGAGGGAGATTCAGATGAGATAAGAAACTGATAAGCAAGCAACTATGAAGGAAGGATCAGGAATATAGAGTAAGAACACAATAATCAAGAGGGAGAAGTAGAACAAAGGATTTAGTTTGTATCAACAAAAGAGGGAACATATAACATATCTAATTTTGCTGGTAACTAAGTTGATCAACTCAATCAATTTATTAGTTTGGTTTGCCATCAAAGCCAAAGAGGGAGATTGTTGGAAATGATTGAAAAGATCATGAATGAAGAATAATAGAATGGGTAAAAAATGTTTTCAATCATTGTTTTTTCATTGATGTCAAACTTGCTACTTGCAAGAATGACAATTTCTTAAGTGATCCAAATACTATCAATTGGTTGATTGACAAAGAGGAGGCAATCAATAAGATGTAACTAGAGCACCTAGAGAAAGGTTGAAGTTATGATGTTGTAATAAAGTATAAGGATCAGCTAAGCCATTGATAAAATAATGTATTGATGACATAGTCTAAGACATAGAGAATGGGCACACTAAGTCATTTGTAAAGTCGAGCAAGTTCAACTTTAGTATGAGCCAAGCAATCCTTTAGGTGCCGAGTAACACAGAATTGTTTAAGTGCCGAGCATCAGAAAAAGGTAATGGATGTCGAGTAAGTCTTCAAGTTCCTAGCAAAGAAGAAATACTATAGGTGCTGAGCGCCAGTAAAACAATAGAAGGAGCCGAGTAACACAGAAGGTGCCGAGCATCAGTAAACCAATAATACCAAGTTGCTGCATTATTTATTAAGTCAAAGATTTGCCAGATCAGTGCCGATAAGTTTGTTACATCAAATTTTGTAAAGTAGTTGGATGATAAGGATGATGAGTAGATGTCACAGAATGTCATGTGAACCATGCAAACCAATTCAAGTGAATGCTAATGGATTTATCATGAAGTTTTTAGAAGAAGCAATTTGGAGGGAAAGCAATACTATTTTCTCAAGATCAAATTAAGATTTGAGTAGGAAATGAAGAACATAACTTCTTTATAAGGAGTTACAAGTCAGAGATCAAGAGTGTGTGTAAGAGGGAGTTGATCAGAAGAGTGGTCGTGCGAAGGAGCCAAGAGAAGGCTAGTGTGAAGTGTCAAGAAGAGGACACAGTAAGGAGTTAGAATAGAGCGTCAAGACTCTAAGTTGATCAAGTGACCACAGAGTGCATTGGCATAACGAGTGGAAGAACACAAGGAGATAGATCTTGAAGGGTGAACAAGTTGTTAGCACTGCAAGGAAGAAAAGCCAAGCAAAGAAAAGAATTGAAGAGTGATTTGAAATCTGCAAGGATAGGGTTGCAATCTTTATCAGGTCAAAACCCTTCTAATACTTTCTTACCATTGTATTAGATATTGAAATCCTACATTACTAGGTTAGCTTAACAGTTAGGTGTATAAGCCTCGGGAAAAGGTTAGAAGAACCCTAGGAGAAGGATAAAGAGATTCTTAGGAGAACGATAAAGAGATCTTCAGGAGAAGGATAAGAGATCCTTAGAGAGGGATAAAAGATTCTTTTGGGAAGGTGACTGTAAATCCCATGGACTTGGGTGAGCCTAACAACTCTATGTAAATCCTTTAATAGGGTGACATTCTAAGTTGAATGTTCTTAAGTCCTCTAACAGGGCACACTCCTAACAGGGTGTAGAAATCCTTTAACAGGGTCACATTTAATAGTGTGTTGTAGCCTTTAATAGGGTAGACCATCAGAAGTGGTTGAAATTAATTGCGCAGTTATTTTGTGGATGTCATCCCCACCCCAGTTTTACCTTCTTATTCCTGGAGGGTTTCTGGGTTACCAAAATCTATTGTGTTATGGTGTGATGCATGTTTACTTTTCATGGTTGTTTAATGTTTAATTGCATGCATGATAAGAAAGTAAAAAAGATAGTACTTTTGATTCACTCTCATTTTATTAAGTTTGATTGGACATTATTGGACCTTGAATAACTGATTCACCCCTCTCTAAGTTATTCTAAAGAATTCTAATATATAAGCTCTTATTTTTTTCTTATTTATTTACCTTAAAATTATAACTATAAAATAATAAGATATGTCATACATTATTTAATTATATATATTTATTTAACTTAATTAAACATTTGTTAACTCTTATATTTTAATTAATTAATTTAACTTAATTAGTTATTATTGGTGTTTATTTAAAAGATTTTTTCAATTTATTTTATTTTAATTAGAAACTATTTATAAGTTAAATTTTTTCATATAAAATTTAATTTAATTTATGAATTCTAATTTATCTCCACTTTTAGCTCTTGTATTTAATTTATAAAGTTTAATTTTTCTTTATTTTAAATTCTTGTTTTTTTCTATTTATTGTTAATATCTTTACTTTTCACTCATGTTTGCCTTCATGTTTATTTAATTTTTGGATTTTAAAATTGATAGAAGTTTTAGTTATAAAATTATTTTAATGTATTTTTATAAATTAATTTAGTTTTTCACTTTGAACACTAATTTTTAGTTTAGCTAATATGACTTTCTATTTTTATTTAAAAAAATATTTCTCATATTAATTTTTCACAATAGATTCTTTGATGAATATATTTTAAGCAATTATTATATTATAATTAAGTCGATAAACTTTAGATTAGTTTAGTTTTTAGTTTTCATAATTATTTTAGTTTATTTTTTTTAATGATAATTTATTAGTATCTCATAAAATAAATAATATTTATTTATTTTATTAAAATAATAAATTTTATATTGCTTGATTAAAAATTTATTAATGTTAAATTATAGTTTTAAAAGTATTAGTAAATACCTATAAGTTCATTATTGTAAGATATTATTCATAGAGATGGTATACACTAGTCATTAACTTATGAGTATTTTTACTTTATTATTCATTCTTATATCATCTTCCACATCATTATTTTTTTTGATAGGTAAAAGGCCATGCGGCTTATTAATATTTGGTAGCTTCAGTTGGATAAACCTGTATATAATTGTCTATGAGATATAATTATATATATGTGTTTATTATTATATTAGATAAATTAATATAATAATAATATATATAATTATGGTTACATTTATTATAATATTAGTTATTAATTAATGAATAGACAAGGGACATGTCTATTCATGGCTTATACTTAGAGCTACCTTTGGAAGACACATACCAAATGCATTGCAATTCTTAGTACATTTGGAGCGATCCTACCTCTGAACAACAACATGATGTTAGACCAAAAGCTTGGATAGTAGATTTGTATAAAGTATTTGATGATTGGATCTCTGCAAGTTATTTGAATCAAGTGCTATCCATAAAAGTAGCTTCATGGTCTTGTAAGAAAACTAGCAACACATAATATAACTATTTCCACATAACCTAACTGATCTAAAATAAATATGTACTTAAAATCCACATGCAAGAGAATACACAACATACCCACAAAAGGTGACAGAAGATATAGCCTTGGAAACCCTCGTTGAGGAAAAAAATCCAACCTCCAAAAGCATCCATCACCATGTATTATTTAGTAAAAACACCATTGCAATACAACCATGGAAGCTTTCAAAGCCATACCCATAACCAAGAATCCATGTGAAAAAGCATGACTCCACACATCCCATGCCATGCTTCCAACCTTCACAAATGCTCCCTTGGCTAACTTGTCAAGCCTTTTCCACTCGACTCTTTCCCTTTTCCCTTCTATCTACTGACTTCTCACTACAACAACTATCCTTGTGGCTACTTATATAGTAGCAAGTCCCACAAAATCACCAAGTGGTATTACATAAACCATATGCTTCCTAACCCATTGACCCCACATTTAATATTGAAATTTTATTTCTTTTCCCCAATATTAAATAATTACATGAAATATTATCACAATATTACAATACAACTCATCAAGTATATCCCATGGGAACCTTTCCATGTTGCACGTCCATCTTGGTGCAACATTATATAATAAAATAAAATAATACAATATAACAATATTATGCAATGTGTGCAACACTCATTATCTCAACAAACTCCCACTTGTCTACATTACATAGGGTCAATCAGTAGCCACATAAATGAACAAGGAACAATCCCTCCTAGCACATCCACCATCATTGACCAAAGTACACCAAGTGTGCCATCCTAGTACCCACAACAAAATCAAAGTATCCAACATCTCAAACATGAATGAAGCCACCTCCTATTATGCCATTGGCACTAAACATACATAGAAGCCATCCAAAAAGAAAGCCACCCAACCTGTTACATTAGAAGATCATAAAATACTGTACCAATTGAAATTCCAAGCACAAAAAATCTAATCCAAAGGTAATCACATGTATCAATAATTTTCAAAATATCCATAGCTAAAATAGCACCCACAAAAAGTGCCAACCCATCCAACTATCCATACCTCCAAAGGTATACCAAGTGAATCTTACATCATCAACATATCCAATCTATAACCTACAATCACAAGTCTCAATAGCAATACTTGCCACAGATATACAAAGAAGCTCCCATTGTAAAAGATAATGTCAAATCTATAACCAATCCACTCACAACATCTCAAAGAAGTGAATCTATGTCATCTCTCACATGACATACACGAGCACAAACCAGTGATCATAATCTCTAAGCAATCTCAAATCCAATGTAAGCAAAATTGAACATCCAGGAAGACAACGAAGACCAAAGAGAAACCATGCAAATCATAACCTGTATCATGTCCTTCTACACACACCTCTAGATGTAAACTATACAAGTATGATCTCCTCCATAAAACCCCAACAAGAAGCCACAACAACACCCAAACCATACCATATAACTAATCATGGATGTAAGCCGCTCACAAGAAGATCAAACTCATAAACCATTCCTAAATCAAGGAATAACCATTCTTAATCTAGGGAATATGTTCAATACAAAACCATGTCCCAAACTTAACCAACATAACAACATATGCAAATGGAGATAACCAATGCTAAACTATCTCTCAAATGAAACCTCTAGAACTAACTCATGTACTATAGCTCAAGATCCATATCCATGTTAAGACAAGCATAAACATAATGCACTTGAGAGAAACAATGGGCTATACCTCTCAAGTAGTAAATAACCAAGTAGACCAAGAGTGGGGAATGAGAATGCTCATCAAGATATCCAAGTCTCCAACCAAGACTTATCTAAGAACAATCTTCTCTCAAGTCCATATTAGGTGAATGCCCCTCAGACTCTCCTACTAAAACTATCAATTTTCCCAACAAATAATTCTCTAATCTAAGGGAAATCAACATCACCACCATCTCTAAGTATCCATGAGCACCTGTAACCAATCAATCCATGCCAACTCCAAATGTAACATAGAAATATCATAGAGTATCCAACTTATAATCAATGTACTCAATACCAATAAACTAAACCAAGATCAATGTTAAAGTTCCAACTATGGCCTGAGGAACATAAACATGACAACATGATTGAACCATCTTAACCAAAGAGATAACATGCTCCATATGAACATACTATAACATGTCAAAACTCTAAATCCATATCAAGAGTATACTATGACATAAAAAAAAACCGTCCTAACACCAAGGATAACATGTCAAATGAAAGCATAAACCACACCTTTACCAAGAACCCTGTGAGTCCCATCTCCACACACCATGAAGATACCAAGTGCATCGTGCAAATGTCAAAGATGCTTCTGTAGCAACAAGATCTAAGACAAACCTCCAACATCTGTAAATACTTAATAGCTATATCAATTCCAAAAATTCCCACTCAACCGTGGTACCAAGTCACCTATGGCATCATAAAATTCATCTCCTACATGAAGATCCTCTAGGTCTACACCCAAACAATCAAAGTGTTAGTACCAAGTGAAACCAAGATCTCCAAACCCAAGAAGATGCAAACCAAACTAGGAATTGATCCTACACTATCACCCCATCATTTTCACAAGCTCTCACTAAACTTTGTATCCAAGCTATCCATGACATCATGATGAAAAATCATCCTCTAACCATGAGAATCAACCAAGACATCAAACTATCAAAGAACTCAAAGTGCACATCATGAGCTCCTCAAAATAAATCAAATAACCATGATCCTCAACCAAGAAGATATACCACCACAACCAAATAAAAAATCCAAGCCAATGAACATCAAGGATGTATCTATAAATCCAATCATGTCATGCTAAAATTCATGTCACCATGATCACATCCATGGAACGAGCATCTGACTCTCACTATGTTCAACCTATTAGCAAAAAATAGTCAACCATAATCCTCCACCATGACTATACCTGGTAACAACATCTCATCCCTTCTACATGAAGAAAAATTAACAAATTATGTGACATAGGACATAGACAACCCAAATCCAAGCCACCAATCTGAATATGCATCAATAATGAAAGATCAATGGGAAAAGATAACCCATATCCAAGCTATAAATGTAGCCTGTAAGTATAGACTACTTACAACACTACACAACTTGTAGACCCAACATGTCATCATACATATCCAAACCAAACACTGATAACCATATCATCATGAGATCGATCTGAAATATAAACTAAGTATACAATGACATCAAGTCTTAAATCTCCAAACATACAATGTCATAAACTCACAATACTACCATAGTCAATATATATCATAAACTATTCAGATTAATATATCACCAAGTAAACCATGCCAAACCTATACCAAATTTGAATGAATGTGTAGAACTCTCCAAGAGCTTTCCTTTGACTACTCAAAGTCCAAAATATGATTATGTATGCCCAAGTTATGCCCTAATCTATGCTCAAAATAAACATCTAAATTTTAGGCTTTTACAACTTGATAAAGTGTTAAAATCATAGAACCAAACTTAGACCAAATTGTAGTGTTCTAAATTAGCTTTCCAATGCCTATAAGAAGTCTGAAATTTGATATCTTGAGAGAAAGTTATGGTCGTTTTACTAAGACAATCTTTTTACCATTTTCATTGCAATTTTTTTTTTGTGATTAAAATTTCAACAGGATTAAATTTGACAGCCATCATGGGTTGAAACTGAAAAACCTTTGTATTTTCTCTAAACATGGCCAAACTAGGGCATATTATATATCAAAATTTATGGAAATGTCGACTCGAATCTAATAATGAGGTCTTTTTTTACCCAGGAGGTCATTACCACAAGCCACCCCCTAAAAACCTTATTTAAATGAAACATCCAAAAAATCTGTTTGTCCAAAAATTTTACATGCCTAAAATCTACCAATATCCCATGATAACAACAAACCCAAAACCCTTAGATCTGCAATAAACAACTCATATATCTTGCCCTTTTATCCTCTCATGAATTCCCATAGATTCAATCTAGGGTTACAATAATATAACCATAACTCTGATACCACTTGTAAGGAAACTAGCAACAAAGAATATAACCATTTCCACATAATTCATAACTAATATGAAATAAATATATACTCAAAATCTACATGCAAGAGAATAGACAACATATCCACAAAAAGTGACACAAGATACACCCTAGGAAACTCTTATTAAGGGAAAAAACCCAACCTCCAAAAGCATCCATCACCATGTATTATTAAAAAAAAACACCATTTCAATATAATCATGGAAGCCTTCAAAGCCATAGCCACAACCAAGCAATCCATGTGAACAAGCATGAATCCAGACATCCCATGTCATGCTTGCAACCTTTACAAATGCTCCCTTGGCTAACTTGTCAAGCCTTTTCACTCAACTCTTTTCCTTTTTCCCTTCTATCTACTCACTTCTCACTACAACAACTACCCTTGTGGCTACTTATATAGTAGCAAGTCTCAAAAAACCACCAAGCGGTATTACATAAACCTTGTGCTAAAACCATGTGCTACCTAACCCATTGACCCCACATTTAATATTGGAATTTTAATTCTTTTCCCCAATATTAAATAATTACATGAATATTATCACAATGTTACAATACAACTCATCAAGTATATCCCATGGAAATCTTTCCATGTTGAACGTCCATCTTGGTGCAAAATTACATAATAAAACAAAACAATACAATATAACAATATTATGCAAATGTGTGCAACATCCATTATCTCAACAAGTCTAGCTAAAACTAAGGGTTACATGCTTGTTTGAGCAGTCAAGCTTGTTTCATTGCTCATTTCACAACTTCAAATATTCATTTCTCACTGTAATGGGGCAAGCATAAGAGTAGACATAGGTGTGGAAACCTCTAGAAGCACATTACATTATCTCCATTTCATAGACACTAATGAACCACAATGAAAGAAAAAATGGAAATCAATGTTGGTAAGGAGTAATGTAAAATTGAGCGCATCATTAGTGATGAGATAACCAAATGATAATATTGAAATATATCATAGTCTATAGTAATTATTTGTGTATTATCATTGAGAAAATCATATTATACACCACATATTTTTTGAAAAGAAACGTGAGAATAAAGATAAATTTCAAAGATTATTACAAGATTGAGAACCAACATCCTTAATATTTATTGCAATATCATCTGCAAGCTTACTCTATATTGGAACATTTGAATCTCAATAATATTATTGAGTTTATTCTTGGGCCAATATCTAGTGGAGTATGAATGAAGTGACTACTGTAAAGTAATATTCCATAATGTTACCTTCCTTCCTACCTTGATAGTGAGATCTCAAAATAGAAACAACCACCCACTAAACAACCCATACAAGAGGGATTTTTCATCAGATTTTGTAGTTGCTAGTTAGTTGCAACATTATCACTGAAATAAATGGTATTTCCCATTTCACTTGTGGAAAATTTTACAAAAACTAAGGATGGAATGAGAAATACATAGTATGACATTTAATATAAGGAATGTTATAAGAATAAATATAGCATGCAACCTACATGGATGGTGATGTAAAAAGTGATTTACATATTGGTCTCACCGCTAACTATGTAAACATATAATGGAGTTGTAATTAATATAAGAAAGAATGTGCATTCAGAACCAACTCGATAAAAGGTGAGTATAAGATATGGTCATTCCTTAGTATTCATTTTTATGCATAATATTATGTGAGGTATTTAAAAAATAAAAATAAAATAAAAATATGATAGATGAATGATATTTATTAATTATATATAAGATAAGGATTAATTTAAAGTCATCAATAATTAATAATAATTAGTAGGATTACTTTCTATTATGATAACATTTTCTTCTAACATAATAATGAGTGTAACTATAATCAAAGAATAATTTAAAATTATTATTGGAAAGATTATTCTAATAATCTAGTTAAATGAAATATGCTCAAAGTTTATATTGTTGTTGGAAAGATCTTAGTTTGAGTATTATATTAATTTCTCTCTTATTTTTCTATATGAGCTATTTGCCTTGATCTTTTCCTCCGAGAATGTTATTGCAAGAAAAGGAAGACTAAGATTAAGAGGGAGCCTAACATGTTATTCGAGGCAACCTTGAAAGAGAGGAAGAAGACTACAAATGTTATTCAGTTAAGCTTTAGCGATCTCGGTCTAATTCATTGAGAGGGAATAAACCACTTTGAGATGGATTTTCTAGTGATTAATATGTTGGTGTTTTGAAACATTAAGGTTTCAAATTACCCCGATGAGAACAAAATCATCTAGGGGCAGCTACTTCCCATCTGCAACATATCTTTTCAGATATAGGGCCAACTATAAGGCTAGACCCTTCTTCTACTTCAGGCTTTGCTAAACCTAGGCAGGTGGACCTATTAGATTCTTCATATGGTACCAATATTCAAAGCATAGACTGAATCTAAACAAAGTAGATTAAACCCTTATATCTTTTGTAGTTATGTAAAGATCATAGACATGAAATAGCTAATGACATGACCTAAGAAATTGATAAGCTAAGTGAGGGTATCCTTTCAGCTCTTAAACAAAAAGGGAAATGGATGATTATAATTTTTGATTTCAACAAATCTCCAAATATGCAACAACAAGAACAAGTTTATCATGTAGCTGATCAGTGCCTTATCTATTGGATAGTTCCATGAATCATACACATACATCTATGATACTAGTGACATATTTCATACATCAAGATATCAAATCTATCTTATCACTTTGTGAATCAAACATCAGTGTTCATAGAGACCTCATTCTGACAAAGTATCCTTCTCAAATAACCAACAACCCTATCAAGTACATTAAGCATTTACTTGGCTCTTTGTTCCAACAACAAAATATACCAAACATACAACCTTATAGGGATGCAAATGGGTCTAAGTTCTTTGTTCCTAAACATCAAAACATTGCAGATTATAGAGATAGGAGAGGAGAATCAGAATGAAACTAAGAAGATTCTTGCTCATTTTTATTTATTTCCTTCAAACTATACATTCAAGATGCATGCAAACAACTCATAAAACTGCTAAATAGATCATAACTATCTATACAAGCTTAACTACTATTCATACAAGAGAAATATGTTGAAGATAATTGATATCACAGCCATGAGAAACGTTCTCCAAAACTAGAACCCTGGTCTCACAATATTGAGAAAAAACTCAAGATTGGAATGTAATGACCCTTACCAATAGGCCACTAAAAAAAACCCTAAATTTAATACACTGTTGAAAGTATATTGCTGAATTAAAGAAATTGTTCTACTTAAATAACTGATGTAAATAGTGCCAATGTATTCATTCAATGATCACCAAATGTTTTTACATATGATATGCAATTTTCAGCGCTGAAACATTACAACATGGCACATTACAGACAAACCCTAACTGGCTGAATTCAACTAAGAACTTGTTACCACTACAGACTAAAATGAAGAACTTGGATTGATCAAATGTTGGAGACTGAATGTTGAAGATGATATGATGAAAGTGCAACTCCAATTGAAACTCCAAACTAGCGATTAAGCACAAGTGAAATGACTAAAATATCCTTCCCATAGCTGCAATAATTTATGTGATCTTTTACACCCTCAAAATTGCATACCAATTGAGAGTTTTTGTTCTCAATGGCCAATTGTGACTACTTGCAGAAACGCTAGGCTCCACAATGCACATCAAAAAATATCAATAATAAATCTCGATGATAGGCAATGAGCCCTCAATGCCTATTTATTCTTTTTTCCTTGATAGGTCAGCCTCCTTTTTAATTTTTTCTTCGCTTCTTTCAGCAACCTCTAGAAGATTGTTTTATTTAATGACTTTATAAAATATATCTTTTTATTAAGTTAATTAAATATAAAGTTACCTTGTAATATATATTTTTAATTGATAACTTTATAAATAATTAACTCCTCCAAAAATAGGGACATTACAGGTTCGCCCCTCCTAAAATTGCTAGGCCTCAAGTAATCTTAATGCTGGATGCTGCAAAATCACTTCTCCCTCCCAAGTAACATCTTCAATAGGTAAATCTTTCCACTTAACTAGATACTCTCTGATTACTCTCCTATGAAGCTGCTTCTCTCTACTATCCAGAATGGATTTTGGCACTAAGATCAATTTCCCCTCATCATCCAAGGGAGGTAATACTGTAGAAGGCATCACATTCTAACCCAATGCCTTTTTGAGGCGTGATACATGAAACAGATTGTGCACTCTACTGTTTGCGGGAAGGTCCAACTCATAAGCCACCTCACCAACTTTCCTAATGATCCTGAATGGTCCATAATAGTGTGGCTTGAGTTTTCTACACCAGTCTTCTTGAGAGTGGACTACTTATATGGATGCAACATGAGGTAAACCATATCATTTACCTCAAAACTATGCTCAGTCCTCTTCTTGTCTACATACTGCTTTTGCTGGTTCTAAACTCTAGCAATGTTGTCTCTGAGAGTAGCAACTATATCCTTACTTTCCTATAATAGTTCACCTACACAAGGTACCTGACTATCTCCCAACAAAAAATCTAAGAGCTAGGTGCCTCATAACCGTAAAGTCCATGAAGGGTGTCATATGTATAGTCATATGGTATGTAGTATTGTAACAATATTCACAGAGATATATCCATCTGACCCAAGCTTGTTGTTGATCTGCCACATAATTCCTCAAATACCCTTGTAACCATTTGTTTACAATCTCCATTTTACCATTAGTCTATGGGTGATAACTAGTGCTAGGTGTAATCTTAGTGCCACGCAACCAAAATACCTCTTGCCAAAAGTGACTCATGAAGTAGCTGTCCCTATCACTCACAATGCTCCAAGGCAAACCATGTAATCTAAAAACCTCCCTGAAGAAGACCTCTACCACCTAAGTTGCTAACTATGTAGTAGTGATAGGGAAGAAGTAAGCATATTTTGTCAGCCTATCCACCATCACATAGATACAATCGTGCCCCTGGGCCCTAGGAAAGCCCATGATAAAATCCATAGAGATGCACTCCCACTTCCTGTCAAGAATAGGAAGTGGTTGTAGGAGCCCTGTTGGATAAGTGTGCTCTTGTTTGTTCTGCTAGCAAACTTGACATTCATGCACATATTGCAAAACATTAGCCTTATGTCCCTTTTAAGTGAACCACTCCCGTACTAACCTATAAGTCTTGAAATACCTAGGATGGCCTACTGTAGGTGAATTATGGAATGCTCTCAAAATCAATTGCTTCACTTTTGATCCTAGGACTAAGTAAATCCTATTCTTGTAAATGATAAAATCATCTATGAGAGTGTACCTAGTGTCGATCATTGTTCCCTCCACTATATTAGAGGCCCATGTGTCTTTGGCATATTCTGCTACAATCAAGTGTCACCAATCCTCTGATATCTAAATCATAAAAGTGAGGTGTGGCCTATAGGATAAAGCATCTACAACAATATTATGTGTCCCCTTAACATATGTGATATGAAAATCATAGGCTTGTAACTTACTCACCCACTTCTGCTAACGTTCATTCAGGTTCTGCTGTCCCAAAAAGTGCCTCAAACTATTATGATTAGTTTTAATACAAAATTTGCTGCCCACAAGATACTGTCTGAATTTGGCCAAGGCATGCATGATGACCAACATCTCCTTATCATATATGCTGAATGATCTCTCGGGCCCTTTGATTTTCCTACTCTCATAAGCTATAGGATGCTTGTCTTGCATGAGTACAACACCAACTCCCTCTCTAGAAGCATCACATTAAACCTCAAATGGCTTCATGAAATCAAACAATGGTAATACTGGGCATGTAGTCATTATTTCCTTGAACCACATAAAATAGTCTTGTGCCTCCCGAGTCCACACAAATTCCCCTTTCTTCAACAAATTTATCATGGGTGCTGCATGTTGTGAGTAGCCACTGACAAACCTGCAATAGAATCCACATAGACCAAGGAACCCCCTTAACTATGTAAGGTTCTCTGGTGGTGGCTAATCAACAATAGCGTGGATCTTTTCAAGATCCATTCACACTCCTTTTGCACTAATGATGTGTCCAAGATACAATAGTTTTTTCATCCCCAAATCACATTTGGACTCCTTGGCATACAAGGACTCCCTCTATAAAATGCTCCATACTGTCTCCAAGTGCTCTAAATGTTCCTGCCATGTCTTTCTGTAGATCAAAATATCATCAAAGAACACCAGCACAAATTTCCTCAAATGATGGTGGAAGACCTTGTTCATGGTGGACTAAAAAGTGACAGGCGCATTACTCAAACCAAAAGGCATGACTACAAACTCGAAGTGCCCACAATGACATCTAAAAGCAATTTTCTCAATATCCTACTCTCGAACTCTAATCTGGTGATAGCTTGATGTCAAATTAATTTTTGTGAAATAACAAGCCCCATGCAATTCGTCTATCAACTCATCGATGCATGGGATGGGTTACCTATTCTTTATAGTTCTCTTATTCAACACCCTATAATCAATACACATTGTAAAGTACCATCCTTATTTTTTACCAAAACAATAGAAGACACAAAAGGTGACTTACTTGGTGTAATGTGTCCCATTGCTGGAAACTCCTTGATGGTCCTCTTGATTTCATCTTTGAGTTGTTTTGGGTGCTAATATGGTGTGATCATGATAGGCTTAGCACCTTCCTCCAGCTCGATAATGTGCTCAATGCCTCTGTCTGGTGGCTTGCCTAGTGGAATCTCACTGAATACCTTCTCATACTTGATTATCAATTTCTAAATATCTAGATGATATATAGTCTTATGTTGCTCCCCCTGGGTAGACATCAAGGCACATATTACCACCCACTCTATATTGTTATGCCCAGCTAATCTCTCCAACTGCCTAAATGAGATAGTCCTGACATCACCATTACGGATAGCCTTTAGCACATGAGTCTTGCCATCCACCTCAAATTGTATCTCCATATCCTCCAGTCTTAGGGTAACCTCCTTCAAAGAATGTAGCCACTGCATCCCAAGCACTATTCCATGTCACCCATGTTGACCACATGATAATCTGCCTTGAACTCATAGTTGTTCAGACACAAAGGTAGATCTCGCACCATCCTATCACAGTGAAGAGTATATCAATTAGCTACCTTGACTCTCAATCCTTTGAACTCCTTAGTAATGAGTCCACGCCTCTCCAAAAATCATTCATTAATGAAATTATGTGTGGCACTTGTATCCAATAGAGTAATAACCTTTTGTCCTACCAAGACTCCCAAGAGTCTAAAAGATCCCTCTCTTTGAATACTAGACAGATGTGCCTCCTGTAAATGTAGCTCTAAAACCTCTTTTTTCTCAGCACTATCTACCTCCTATTCACTCTCTACCTCATCAGGATCCTCATCATGGTGCTTTGAGTTGTATGAATCTGAACCCTCATAATAAACCCACATCACCTGATTAGCCTTCCCCTTAGGCCTCATAGGACAGTCATGACCAAACTCATAGGGACCTTTGCAAAAGAAGCATAGCTTCTTCCTACGTAGGTCATTAAGCATTTCCTTATCCAAAGGTGCAGCTAACTTGCCCTTTGAGTCACTAACCTTCTCTTTACCGTTGCTGAATTCTTCTTTGTTATCTCTAAATGATGAAGAACCTTTTGAACTAAACCAGATTGCTGGAGCTACAAGTTCCATACTATGAGCTTTCTTCATGGCTTATTGTAATGTAGGAGGATCAAAGGCCTTTACCCACCCCTTGAGTGGTTTAGTTAATCTCTCTATGAATAAAATTTCTAGCCTTTGTTCTGAAATGTTAGGCACCATCACTGCAAGCTTTCGGAAGTCATTGATAAATTGTTCTAAGCCTCCTAACTGTCTCAATTGGGCTAACTCCCAAAAATAAACTTCAGGATTGTTTTATCAAAAATTTATATCAATCTATCCATGAACTCCTGATAAGTGGTTATCTGATTGTGTTGCAATGTAATCATGCCATGTATCCGCCAATCATGTGCTACCCCATCTAAGTATAAAGTGGCATAATTGAGTGCTTCAAATTCTATCATAGTCTTTAGAGATAGGAAAGTATCCACCTTATGAATCCAAGCACAAGTAGTCATTTTTCCACTACCATCAAATGTGGATAATACCAACTTGTTGGTGACCTATTGTAACTCACTATGTTTATTTGCTTGCTTTTTCCTAGCAACTCTATAGTTCAGGTACTTGTCAAATGTCCATCCATCCTATACATATGCTGGTAATGAATCCCACTCATTCCTTTCTTGTCAGAGTTCATCTACAATATCTGTTACCATAGCATCAGGTGTGCGTACTAGAGTTTCTTCCCTGAATGTTGTCAGCTGTTCCAGATCGTGTCCTATGTTGTGATCCTACTATGCCCCAGTCATCCTGGTCATTATTATGATTATTTCTCCTATTTTCCCTAATCAAATGTTGCATCATAACCATCATTGCCTATGTACTTGCCTCAATTGACTGTAGAAGCCTCTCCTGATGCTATAAAGTCTCATCATCACACATAGTTCTGGGTGGGCTTTGAGAATGTCTCTCAGCCATATTCTTAGTTACACTAGTTCCTTGTGTAAATAAAGCCCTTTTGGTTTTTTCTTTCTTTTGTAAATGAAATTAAATGGTGGCTGGGTAACCCTGTCAGGTTGGTAGAAAACCGCTCTAATACCACTATAATGACCCTTACCAATAGGCCACTAAAAAAACCCCTAAATTTAATACACTATTGAAAGTATATTGCTGAATTAAAGAAATTGTTCTACTTAAATAACTGATGTAAAATAGTGGCAATGTATTCATTCAATGATCACCAAATGTTTTTACATATGATATGCAATTTTCAGCATTGAAACATTACAACATGGCACATTACAGACAAACCCTAACTGGCTAAATTCAACTAAGAACTTGTTACCACTACAGACTGAAATGAAGAATCTAGATTGATCAAATGCTAGAGACTGAATGCTAAAGATGATATGATCAAAGTGAAACTCCAATTGAAACTCCAAACCAACAATTAAGCACAAGTGAAAGGACTGAAATATCCTTCCCATAGCTACAATAATTCAGGTGATCTTTCACACCCTCAAAATTGTGTACCAATTGAGAGTTTTTTTTCTTAATGGCCAATTGTGACTACTTGCAAAAACCCTAAGCTCCACAAAGCACATAAGAAAATATCAATAATAAATCTCGATGATAGGCAATGAGCCCTCAATGCCTATTTATTCTTTTTTCCTCAATAGGTCGGCCTCCTTTTAATTTTTTCTCCGCTTCTTCCAGCAACCTCTAGAAGATTGTTTTATTTAATGAATTTATAAAATATATCACTTTATTAAGTTAATTAAATATAAAGTTACCTTGTAATATTTTTTTAAAATTGATAACTTTATAAATAATTATCTCCTCCAAAAACGGGGACATTACATGGAACGCCTGCAATGAATCAGAAAGAGAGAGAGAGAGATATAGGAAAAGAATGAAATCCAAAATCTGATCTAGAAGTGACATGTGTCCACTTGAATCTTCATTTCTTGTTGTTAAAAAATGTCTCTTATCTTTCTACAATTGAAATCTGATATGATTCTCATCATTACCTATAACAAACTTGGAAATATCTCTTCTAAATGATGTATACCCTTGTTTTGCCAAAATATCTAAAATGCATCTAAAATACTGATAAGCCATCTAATGAAATGACTTAGAGGTGACAAAATCTACCCCTAACTACATTCATACTATCTTTGATGTTCATCCTATTTACCATTTCATTAGAAATCAAATCTGAATTGTCCTAACTGAATGAAATTGAAAAATAAATACTTGAGACAAAACTTTAAATAACTTGAATTAGTGGCTTCTTGTGCAAAAAAAAACTCCAAAAAGGGAAAGTTTGTTCTCTCCTAGTTCTGACAATATATAATAGTGCTATATTTGGTTACCAGAAATGCCCAGAATCTCAAAATGAAAAATAGGCTCCTAGCAAGTGTCTCAGGTCCACATCTCATTTTAAATTTTATGCAAAACTTGATCAATCCTAAAGTCAAAATTTTAGATGAAATCAAAATTTATTTAAAGACCTACACTTTCAGAAATAATAAAATAATAAAAAATTATTATTTTATGTATTTTATTTTTTTCCCTCCAGAATTTCCTCTAGGTCAAACTGAGTTTGACTTTCCTATGACATGTGTCACACTATGATTTATCCATCTCCTACCCTATCAGTTATTTTATCAGTAACTCTACCACCTAGGTGCCACATGGCACCACCCCATTGGTTTGCAAACTACCACATCTGACTGGGCCCTTTGCCACATGTCATGTTGTGATTGAGTCACCATGTCACATGACACCTCAACACCTTTCCATGTCATCATGACATAGTGACATTGCAACATGTGGCATCTCTCACCATGTCATCACCTTTTCATCTACCGCATGTCACTTTTAGATTTATCCATGTCATGCCACATCATCACTTCATCTTGTGTGTGCTTGGTCAAAATTTTCTTATAGTTGCCAAGCTGGCCGAGGCCCACCATGTGAAGCTTCATCTTTCAAAACCATCATGTCTTTTTAAGACACTTAAAAGGTGAGTGCTTGGCCTTTTAAGCACACATAAGAACCCCTACGGTGTTAATGTGGGACTACGAGTATGACTATTCTTTCAAATTTTATGCTATTCCACTACTGGTGATTACTTCTCCTCTTATCTTTGTCCCATATGCAAGCCATGGAGTCTTCCTTATTTGGCTTGGCATTCTAGAACATGTATAGAAGTGTTAAACTATTGGTGTGTGAGCAGACTATCATCAAAACTACCTTTAATAGCAACAAACACACCTCCTTTTTTCAGCATGAAAACATCTTCCACATAGCTTTAGTCATGGTATTACCTTCACAAATTCCTCTGGAGAATCTACATACACTTTCCTTCACATGACCTACTTGTGAGATGGGAAAATTTGTCTGTTGGAAAACTCCTCCAACATTGCCCTTTTTCACTACTTCCAATGGGTGCTGCCCGTGTGATTTAGGAGAATAAACTTTGTTCATTTCCGTTGGAAGCCTTGAAAATACCACTTCATTCTTTAAAATAAATTTAAAAGAAAAGTTAATGCTTCTCCAATTCTTCTCAGTGGTTTCTTTGGTCATGGCTAGTCAAAATCACCATTACATGGCCTTCAGCTACTGTGGAACTTCCTTTGATCATATATCTCACTGGTGTTGACTCCAACTCATGAATCATTATGCTAGGCAATATTAAAACAATAAACGTTGCAACTTCCCTCAAAATATTCTCTAAAATTTCTTCTCATAATTTCCTAAACATGTATATCACCATGATTATGTACACCAATTCAAAACTAGTGAGCTGCTTGCCTTCAGACGCTCCCAATTCAGTTCTTTTATAAAACATACATTTTATCTTTCCCCTTGCTCCACTGTGGTAATTGGTTTGACATCCTATACCTTGTCTGCACTTCCCTAACACATCTCTTCATACATTGTGCAACATCTCCATCCTTGATGTGGCTGTATAAGACCTTGCTACCAACTGTCCCTCTTTTTTATAAAAAAGATATACAAATTACTAAAAAGGGTAATGATAGGGGGTTAGGGTCATTCATTTTAAACTAGCACCCCATACATCACCCCCATCTCAATTTCCAACCATTGATGAGGCCCTATCTATATCCATGGCTTCTACCTCTTTATGAGCACCTTAAACACTTAACCAGTGCCCCCCTTTTTACCTACATTAGCCATAATATTTTCTCTATCCCTATAGGCACTAGGATTCAGAATGAAGAATGAAAAATGAAGATGTCTTCATATCTTCTACTGTCATAGATTTTTGTGGCATAAAATGGTGTAATGACACTTTTGAACCCAAGTACACTAACCTTCTATGGGAAGTGGTAGTTAAATTTGGACACAAATCTCAAAGACATGGAAAATGGGGCAACCAATCATTGCCAACATAACCAATTTCAGGGATCGGATAAGACCCATGATTTTGTACCATTCTACCATTTTCATATCTATATCAATTTTGAAGTGCAACACACTAAGAGAAAATGATCTTCTGTTATTTCTTTCTTAGTGCTTAGCATGTTTAGCCTTGGATCACACTACATAATTTTATGCTAAGGCCTCTTAAAAACTCCTTGAGAAAACTTACAAGCAAGGTACCCATTACTAAAGTAGAGTTTTTGTTAGTGAAATTTCATGGCTTCCTTGGTATGTTCAATTTCCAACATCCTACCAATTTGATGAAATTAGTCGAACCCCAAAGTGAGTCCGTCTAATTTTTTTTTCTCGTTTTGAAGCAATTAACATCTCAAACTGACCTACTTAACATATGACACCAATTAAAATAAAATTTGACCACTAGATAAAACTTTAAAAAATATTTCACCTCTTTCTGCAACTTGTCAATTTTGTGCCAAGGGGTCCTCTGAGTGGCCTTAAAAACTGTCTAAAACAAATATTTGGGCTTTGTAATTTGACACACTGATTCTTTCTTCCATGTTCTCTTACCTTGTTAGATCTCATCTCATGACAAAGTTGGGGTCAAAAGATATTGACTATCAAATTTTTCTTCTTAGAATTGCCTACATGAAAACATGTCAGAAAACCATAAATTGCATTTAGTTTTGGCTTTAGAAATAGGCCAAACTGACACTTGGGGCAACAAAAATTGGGGCGTTGGTTCATTTCCATGAGAAGAGTATAAATATGTGATTTGGGCTCATGACGAATAACTAGGTGCATTTGAAAAATGGTCAAAGTGGGCTACTTAGAATTATAGAGCTGGGAACAATGGTGGAAAAGTGATTTTTATGAACGAAATGGACCTAGGAGAGTGTGTAGATGGATTCATCAAAACTTTCAAACTAGAACAATTAAAGAATTTTTAGAGTAGAACAAAATGGTACAATCCATTTGATCTCACCTATCATAGATTTAGAGTTATGACATCATGAATAGGGTACCAACCAATCAATCTGCACTTCATGACACTAGCAAAACATCATAAATTGGATTTAGAATTGCGTTCAAGAATTGATCAAATAGATTCATCATAAGCTCAAAATTGAAATATAACAAGTCTTCAATGTCTAGAATTCAATGCAAAAGGAAATTTCTCATTTTGGTCAACTGGGTCAAAATTATAACTGATCAAACATGGCCTCCTAGAATTCTAAACAATTTACATCAGCATGACAACAATAAATAACCAAATTTGAGGGATTTAAAACCTAGTCAAAACATATTGAAACAACTTGAAATTTGAAACATAGGTTCTTTTATATGTATACTAAACATTTCCAAAGCAGTGAATCATGAATCATAACCGGATGCAAGATATTCAATTGCAAACTAGGCCTCCTGTTGCTGTTTGACACATGCAAAAATGCAAATTTGGACATTGCTCAAAATGAAACTTCATAGGATGAATCAGAATGGAAATTTATCTTCATGGAATGAGTGGATATGTTGAATGCAAGGTGTTAGAAACATTAAACACCTCTTAGGCCTCAAACAAACAGTCATATTCACATGCATTAAATGCTCTAATAGGGCTCAAAGGCTTGGAATGGTACTCAAATCGGGAAGGCAAATTTGAGTCCCAACACAATAAATTGTTGTAGTCAAGAGGATAGATATTCATACATCATGACCATGTGATTTTAATGGGAGTATGACCCTACCCGCTATGTACATCATGAGGAAGTGACGACTTTCAAATTATCATCACTTGTATTTGGAGATGTTTTTGTAAGGTGATGATCTTACAATAACTTGTATTATGAGATCAACTAAATTGTGTAAATGGTGAACATATTGCATCTCAACATTATGGAAGACCATTACTTAGAGTATTTGGTGAATATCATTGATATTTTAGGAAGCCAATACTCTTTATATCATATGTGTGATATCAAACATTATTTTGAGTAATTGGTAAATATCATATGTTGATATTATGGAGACCAATACTCGTGCTATCAGATGTGATATAACACATAATTATTGAGTACTTGGTGAATATCATATGATATTCTAGGAGACAATACTTGTGATATTAGATATGATATCACACCTTATTTGAGTACTTGGTGAATATCACATGTTGATACTCTGGGAGACCAATACTCTTGATATTAGATATGGTATCAAAACCTAATTTGAAGTATTTGGTGAATATCAAATGTTGATATTTTGGGAGACCAATACTCTTGATATTGTATGTGATATCAAAACTCTATTTGAGTAATTTATGAATATCATATGTTGATATTTTGGAAGACCAATATTTATGATATCAAATGTGATATTAAAATGTTGAATATCTTCTGATCAAATATATTCTTATATAGAGGTAATATATGGTCATGTGCTTATCCTACCTAGCTAAGAGGGAGTGTTGATGTTTGGTAGTTTTAGTTAGATAAACCTATATATAATTGTTTATGAGATATAATTATACATATGTGTTTATTACTATATAAGATAAATTAATATAATAATAATATATATAACTATGATTATATTTATTATAATATTAATTATTAATTAATGAATAGACATGTCTATTCATGGCTTATGCTTATTAATATGAGGAGAGATGCCTTTGGAACACACAACAAATACATGGTAGTGCTTAGTACATTTACAATGGTCCTGCCTTTGAAAAATAACAAGGTCCAAGGTTGTGTTTAGATTAAAAACCATCTCGATTGGGCACCAAAGATTAGAGATGGATATGTATCCTTAGTGCAGCCCTTACATAAATATCTCAGAGTAATTTAACCAATTTTAGTGACTATTTTTTATTTCCAAATTTATAATTTTTCTCTTGATAATTCATTGTGAATATAATCTGAAAATTAAACTTGGCTACAATCAAGTTCTTAGAGCAAAAGTAAGTATGCTTCATAAAAAAAAAACTTAACTCCTATTAATTTTAATTTTAAAATAAAGATTATATAAGGAAAAGTTTTGAATAACAAAAAATATGTCACTTATTAACATTAATCTTCCATGATATCAACTAAATTTAATATGTTTATTTTGATAGTAAAAGTTTTAAACCAATTTGGTTCCAAGATCAAATGCCTAAGTTATACTTATCATATTAGTTTGTCTTATTTGAATCTCTTCTCCATTTGCTCCTTTGTTAGTGCAATTATTTGGTTCTCTATTACCTTCCCTATAAATATATTTTATGATTGTTTCTTCAAATTGATCAATGATGGCTAGAGTGTATTGAAGTTTAGAATTAAGGATCCAACTTGGGGTCTCTCTTTTTCTTAACACATTTAAGATAATTTGTGATTCTCCTTTAATAACTAATTTGGTAATACAAATTTTTCTACTTAGAGTTAAGGGTTTTATCAGGGCCTCTAATTTTATTAAGTTATTAGACATCACACCTAAGGGCTTGACACATTTAGTTAAGCATAATCTGTTATCTAAATAAATAATACATTCTAAGCCTGCTCGTGCTTGATTACCTCTAGAGGCCTCATCAAAATTTAACTTTGACCATCCCGTAGGAGGAGGTTCACATTTACATTCCTTTCTAGTGATCTTGTTGGATCTTGTGTATATCATTGGTGAATTAATTAGCTTCAATTAATAGTTACATATATATGCCTCCTAGTTGAAAAATGAGTCTTCCTCCTTATATGAGTTTCGAAGATTATTGTTAGCTATCTCAATAATACAAGCCTCCAATTTATTAAAAAAGGATGTTAGATCCATCTTTTCGTTACAAAAAAATATTCAATTCCTTTCTTTCCATAATTACCATAAGAGTATGGAAGTGGATATTTTCAAAAAGTTACGGTAAATTTTAGAACAACCATGTTTCAGACAACTTTAAATTTTTTTAATGGGTTATCAGGGAATGTAGTTCGCCAATTTAATTTATTACATAACCAATACCAACACTTCTTAGCAAAGGGACAGTCATAAAGAAAATGTTCAAATATTTTAGATTCTTTTTTGCAAAGTGGGCATCTAGATGGTCCTTCAAAACCCATCTTGGTAAACCCATTTGCTATTAGAATTCTCTTTTGAAGAGCAACCAAAAGATAGATAACTGCTTTCAGAAGACATATTAGACCCCAACATAGATTTAGAGGGATGTCAATCTTATCTCATTGTTGAGAATTTTTTTTTCATACCCTAGTTTGACTTTATAATTTTTGTCCTTCAAGGCTCCCCAAATTAATCTGTCTTTTCTATCTTTATAGTTTGCTTGTCTACTTTAAAAAAAAAGATTACAAATGTACTGTTCATATGATGAAAGAGGAATTTCATCTAGGGCTTTCCATTTCCATCCTCCATACTAATTATCATTAATTTTAATTTTATAATCACTTACATTCTTACCCCATAGAACTGAAAGAATATTTTTTATGTTTATAGGTATATTTACACTATCTAGAAAAGGGATCCCATCCCATGAATGTTCCCAAAATAAAGCATCCTTCTCTAAACCAATATCCCAAGTTACGTTTTTAGCTATTATTGGGTGAAAATTCAACATAAAGTTCCAAAATCATGAACCTTTTGGAGGATTAATAGTTCTAAATAAAGACAGAGGATTATTATTGTTTAAATATTTATGATATAAATTTTTGGCACATTACTATTATATTATTTGAACATTCTCCAAATAAGTTTTTCCCATAGCACCTCGTTTTGCCAGCTCAATTTTTTAATGCTCAGGCCTTCAGATTCTTTAGGTTTACTTATTTTTTCCCCCTTTTATCAAAGCTTATTTTTTCTTATCTCTAGTACCTTTCCAAAAGAAGTTTTTTAGTTTCAATTATTTCCTTTTTACACCTTTGGTTGGATGAAGACATGGCATATGATATATGGGTGTTGATTGAATGTACTGCTTTGATTATAGTCATTCTACTAGATTTAGTTAACCATATCCCTTTCCAACTTCCCATTTTTTAACTCACTTTTTCTAAAATCATATCCCAAGCTTTATTTTCTCTAATTCCTTTTTCAAGTTGAATACCAAGGTATTTGCAAGGAGAAGTTCATTTTCTGAATTCAATTATTCTACAAATTTCTCTTTCCACTTCCTCTTTGGCATTAATAAAGAAGATCTTTGGGTTGTTAGCATTTAATTTATGCCTTGATGCTTCCATAAATTATTTATTATTTTTTTAAAATTTTGAGCTTCTTCCAAAGTGCTTTCTCTTGGTAGAATTGTATCATTTGCAAATTGTTGATGTGTTATTTTAGGGACCTCTTTAGTTACTGTGATTCCTCTAATTTTTCTTTTAGTTTGAGCCTTTATAATAACTCTGCCAAAATCTTCTTCCATACTAATGAAGAGAAATGAAATATAGGATCCCCTTGTCTTATTCTTCTAGATATGCTAAAAAAACCTTCAGGGGTACCATGTATGAGAAGGGAGATTTATGGTGTTGAAATGTAGTTATATATTAAGTTGATCCATTGATGAGAGAATAGAAAAGCTTGGAGTGTTTTACATAAGAATCTCCAATCCACTTTATCATAGGATTTTTGGATATCTAACTTCATTAGCATACAAGATTCCTTTTTAATTTGTTCAAAATAAATTAATTGTTGGATTATGATAATACCATCGAGAATTGACCTATTAGGAACACAACCTATTTGTTCTTGTGAAATGAGCTTTGGTAGTATTTTTTCAAGTTTTTTGGCTAGTGATTTATAGAGTATTTTTTAGAGTGTATTACATAAGGCTAGATGGGCCTAAAATCTCCTAGATCCATATATTCTATTTTATTTGGAATTAAAGTTAAAAATGCATTGTTAATTTTAGTTAGAAGGGATCCAAAATTCCTAGTTGCCTCAATAGCCTTTCAAAGGTTGTCTCTGATTTGAATCAAGAATTTAGGTCACAATACTTGGTGTAGAACCTGTGATATCATGAATTAATTGAAAAACCATTAAAATGCCATAATAGATGATTTGCAAACCAAAAGTAATCAAAAATAGATTTTATACAAGTATGATGGATCCCAAGGTCTTCACTATCCCTTGGAAATGAAAATGAAGAGTCCACAAGATGATTAATTACAAAAGAAGTCCAAACAACTATATAAAACTACAAAAATCTATATAAAAATATGTCTACTTGTAGAAGTCATAACTTTCTACTCGTAGTTTGAAAATACAAACTACCAAAATTTTTGGAAAGATCTTCTAAAGTTCTAAATTTTGTGTCCAAAGTCTTAAGCGTAACATGACTTCTTGGCCCCAGAGGCCTATGAAAATGTGAAATACTAGAACATAGAAAATACTAAAAAATAGATTTCGGTATTTTCTCATTTTTTCTTGTGCCAACATCTTCTGCATCTTCTTGGATTGTGTTTTGATCAGTCTCCTAGAATATCCGAACATTTTTGAAAGAAAAAAGACTAGAAAGCCATCAAGGCCCAAAGATATATCAGGGTTTAGTTGAAAAAGGACATCTTTAATCCTCTTTGGTAAATCTCCTATTTAAGTTTTTATTATCTTGTGCAGTTATTATTTTTGGAATAGAACCAAACATTTTATTTTGAACTAAATAAATTTGATGATTCAAAATTATTAAGGAAATTCACATAATAATTCACAAAGATTTCCACTATCTCATTTGGATTTTCAATTACCCTTTCTAAATTATCCTTAATTTTTGTTACTCCATTAATATTTCTCCTATTAATAGTACTATTATGAATTTTTTTTTATCTCCTTCTAACAACCATGCTTCTCTTGATTTTTTGATTCCAGAATATTTCTTCTTTTGCTAGGATATTTTCCTGTTTAACTAGAAGTTCTTTTTCTTTGATGTAATTTTCACTATCCATTCCTACCCTAACAATTTCTTCATTTAAGTTTTTCAATTCTTCTTCATTCTCTATTTTTTCTTTTAATATGTTATTAAAATAATTTTGATTCCATTTATTTATTTTTTCTTTTAATGATTTCAATTTGGCTATAAAATAAAACATCTTTGATCCTTCAAAATTCTCTTCATGTCACTATTGATATTCATTATCAAGAAATTCTTTATCTAGAAACCACATTTTTCACACTTAAATGGATTTCTTGATGGTTTTTGTGATTCACCTATTTCTAGTCTAACTAGATAGTGATAAGGTCCTATATTAGGTAGAATGACTATATTGAAAGGATGATTAAAATGTATTAAATTTATTTTAAATATAAATATGTATAATCTTTATGCTATATTAAAAAGTCAACTCATCTATTATTCCATGTGAAGACCCCATTAGATGTTGGAATGTCAATAATGTTATATTTTGTGAACCATGCTTTGAAATCTAACATAACCTGGTTAGTGGTCGTGGATCAACCTACCTTTTCTCTTGAAGCTAGAATTGCATTAAAATTTTCCCTAATGAAAACATTTTTTTGTGGATTTAATTCTAAATAATTGCTAATCTCCTTCCAAATTTCTTTCTTAATCGTTGTTGGTGGCCCATACACATTAATAAGTAGGAATTGAATTTCACTTTTGAAGCTTTTTACTCTTCCCCCCATCCATCCATTATATTGGATACAAGAGGAGTGAAATCTACCCTCCTTGGGTCCCATATAATACCAATCCCACTCGAGGTCCATATTGAATCATCTAGTTTCATTTTCCAAGAACCTAGTTTTGTTCTAAATTTTCTTTCTTTGTTAAGTTTTAATTATCATATTAATACTATATGTGATTCAAATAATGTTAAAATTTTCTTGAGTAAGCACTTTTTGTTAGGGGCATTCAAGCCGCTAACATTCCATGATGTTAGGTCCATGGTTCCACGGGAAGGAACTTCTCCTTCCTTGCATTCAGAAGATTGTTAATCTTTTTCTAGTTACTAGCCATACCTTTTGGTGGTCTAAATTCAACTAAGGATTTTTTTCCTTTTTTTTTCCCCATATTTTGGATGTTCCAAGCATTTAAAATTCACTACTATACCAAGGTTGTCTAGATACTTAGTAGCGTTCTGCACGCTTGTAGAAATAGATCCATCTTCCTCTTTATCTGGATATTTTGTTTCTAATTCTTTCATAATTTTGTTACTAATTCCTATATCATCCTTGTCCATATCTCTGTGTAATATTTTCTTATTTGATTATTTACTCTATTTATTTTATCTATATCTTGCTAAAAATCTTCTAATTCCTTGATCCTAAACTCCCAATTTTAGAATTTTCCTACTTTGTTCCTATCTAGATTATCCAAGCACTATTTATATGGCATTTCTTCTTGATTTATCAATTTAGGTTCCCTTAAAAATGTCTCCACATCAATAGAAATATATCCACAATCACCTTCTCTTTTCTCTTACGAAGGTGAATTATTTTTCACTTTCTTTTGTTTTACATTATTATACTCTTTTATTGTTACTATATCCAATTTTTTATCTTCCCCTATTCCTATTAAGGTGCCTAAGACTATATTTTTATCCAATACTAATTAACTATTTCCCTCGGTGTATATTAATTTGTGTTTTTCTATATTATCCTCTAAATCCCCATCTTCAAATTCTTCTTTATTCATTTCCATGATTCTTATAACCAACCATCTTTTTTCCTTTATCACTTCTTCGCTTTCTTCATGTTCTTCTTCAGCATCAAGATCCTTAGGGAAGTCTTCTTCATCTGAGTCAACTCTATCTAAAGTAATGGGGGATTTAGGTCCATCCTCTATATTTACTTTGTTCAACATTTTTTTCTCAACTTTTGTTAATTTCTTTTGAACATCATTTGTTCTAATTCCATTATTTTCAAGATTAGAAGTAACATTTTGCTCCTTTTTCCCTTCTATTCCTTGTTGGTTTCCATGCATATTTTCTTCTTCTAGGAGATGTCTACTTTTCTTCTTCAAGGGGATGTCTACCTCCTATTTTTGTTTACCAGAACTTATATAGCTTACAATCTTTTTTTATTTTTTATTTTTTGAAATAGTTGTTGCATTATCTAACTGTCTTTCTATTTCTTGAGTTGTTGGACTGATTTGTTTCTCTAATTATTTTAATATTTTGTTGTATCCACTCTACTACTATTATAAATCAATGAAATACTTTCATTATTATCTCTACTCTGCATATTATTCTCCTCCTAATTAACTTCAATTCTATTTTTTGTATCTCTACTTCTTTTATGTTATCTTGTTGGTTGGGCACACTCCTACTTATCGTACCTTCTTTATTTAATTCTTGCTTAGTGTGCACATTGCTTAATTTTGATCCAATCTTCTCTATGTTTTCCACTTCCTTTGAGTTATTTGTGGTAACTCCTTCTACTAGGTTGTTAGTTTATTCCTATTTGTTTAGGCTCTTATGTCTAATATATGGCTCCTCCATTGGTCTTTCTTGTGAAATTAGTATGGATTTGTTTTCTGTGCATGATTTCTTTTGACCTTGGATAGATTTTAGAGATGAAAATGTGATGTCATTTCTAGTGATATTTCTATTCTAATCTAAACTATTTTCTTGGACCTTAGCTTGATTTGGTTTTTGAAGGCACCTCTCTATGTGCTTTGTCTCAAAAAATTAGTTGGTCACTTAAATCACTTTGGATCAAATATTTCACATTGTTCTAATCTAATAATATTATCCTGAACTCCAAAAATTTCTACCTTATTTATATCATTCCCCTATAATGAATTTCCTATTTCCTTTGGCTATTCTCTAATATATTGACATATTATATCCTAATTTTTCTATTTATTTGAGTAACATAGGGTTTTGAGTGATGTATCCCTTCCTTCCTCCACTATTTCCCCTTCCCCTATTTCCTCTACTTTATAGAAAATTTCACTTGCTAATTTTAGCCTTGGAGTACTTAGACTATTCTCACTTGTTGTCCCTAATGGTACTCTAATATGATGCTCCATATTTACTTGAAATTTCCCTTATTTGATTCTTATTCCTTTTAATGATTATAGGAACAAAATATTTTAAATTGGCATTTCTTTCATTATACTTGAAGTTACCTGTCTTGTCTTAGAATACTTAGGGGAATCTATTATATGATTATACTATGGATGTGCCCTTTATATTTTGAGTAGTTAATGTTGTACATTGATTTTTTTGCTATAATTTTAATTGGCTTGATTCACACACGTCTGGTTCCATATTAATTAGGAGCTTGATATCATTTGAATTTTTATAATTTTCTTTACTACTTATTAGGTCTTTTATAGCCAAACTAATATGTTTTAATATTTGTATATGTATAAGTTCTTTTGGAAATGTTTTTATTACTACCCAAGTAGGTATACATAACTTCTTAGCATTGTGTTTGCTAAGGTTTGGGGTCCATTTAATAAACTTAACACAATATCCTATGTAAAAACATATAGAGCTAGAAAGATGCTGATTTCTAATTATTTTTTCTTTACAATGAATATATACCAATTGATTGGATTTAAGGAAGATATACTTACTTGTTCCGCACAGAAATCTTTCAACCATTTTGAAAAATTTGGATTCTTTTTTTCAAACCATTCTAGTAAGAAAAAAGCCCTAGAGCTTGACATTCAATGCATCTTCTCTCACTATCCTTATCACTAATATGGAGAATATTTTCACAATTTTATGTTGTTGGCCAAGGTAGACATTGAATGGTCATTTATCTTGTTATTATTCTTTGATCTTTGGGGTGTCCTTCCAACATACCATCATTTGGGGACTTTGTCCTAGTTGCATTGCTTACTCTGCTAAATGGTTGTTTTGGATTAAATTTTTTGACCTTCATTTGATAATTTAGCATGTTTTCTATGAGGTGGAATGTAAATTTTGTCTGCTTCACCCTTCTTTAAAGTTGTTGGGAATGACTCTTGTTTCTCTTAAAAGGGTTGTCTATCTAATTTTTTGCTATCATCGCCTTTAATGTTAGTTCCTAATGAAACCCTATTTGATTAAGATATGTGGCTTGGACACTGGTTGATTTTACCCTTAGGGTTGATAAATTTCTTATTATAAATTTGTCCCTAGGTCACTATGATCCACTTTCCTTAGTTTTGTTTGTTTTCATGAAAGTAATTGGGGGGTTTTCTAGAATCATACCTTATCCTTATGGTTAATGTAATGTATCTTCCTTTTCCCCTTTGAATCTTGTGGAGGCTTATAGTCCTGGAGAAAAGCTGATCCTTCATTGTGCAAGTATTTGATTTTGGAAAAGTGTACTTTCTGTCTCTCAATGGGGTCCTTCCCTAAAGTTTTATATGGTCTACCACTATAATTATTATTTGGATTTTGGTTCTTGATAATGTCCTTCCCCACTGAAGATGTTTCCAAATAATTTTCTAGGATGTCATTTCTATTGTATGCCAGAATAGTTGTCGAAGATGCATACTTTGGTTTTTCAATGTATGAAGCCAAGATGCTTGCATTAGAGTTTGCTGATTGCATAGCCATCTTACTTTTTTCTTTTACATCAGTCGAAGATTATTTTATTCTCCAAATTTTATCATTACTCAAAGGATGTGTATTAATGAGTTTTCCTTTCTTCTATTTTTAATATTAATTTACCTCCTTAAATGGGTGTGTGCACCAAGTTGGTGTACGAAAAATTGAACAACCCATCAAAAAATTCTCAATAAGCTGATCAATTTATTCAAAAGTTCAAATGTTGACCAGGCTTGGCATCCAAGCTTGGCCATATTAATATAAAAATAACCCGACCGGATCTTATAAAACCCAATTAAGTTTTTTAAATTTATATTTCTTAAATCCAGAGAGAGAGAGAGAGAGAGAGAGAGAGAGAGAGAGAGAGAGAGAGAGAGAGAGAGAGAGAGAGAGAGAGAGAGAGAGAGAGAGAGAGAGAGAGAGAGAGAGAGAGAGAGAGAGAGAGAGAGATATTTATTTTAGATAAAGAGGTAGAGAAGGGGTTTGAAAGGGAGGGAGAGAGAGGGAGAGAGGTGGGTTAAGGGTTTGATTGGGGGGGGGGAGTGGTTAGGTTACTAAAAAATTTAATTAAAACAATTCTTTCTATTAATTTGTTTTGTTTATATGGCACTAATATTTTAACAATTTTTTTCTTACTTTCAATTAAAGTTTGAAAACTTTTCTCTATTAATATTTCATTATTCATCCATTTGATGTTCTATTTTGTCTACATGTTATTCCTAGTAATTGGGTATATATCATTAATGTTTCCAATAGGAAAGTATATATTTCAACTAATAAAAGTTCCAATGAAATTGAGTTTTACTTTTAAGATTATGTTAATTAAGTCCCTTTAAATTTATTTCTACCTATCTCTATTTTTAATCCAATATATGTTGCTACATGAATCATAATTATAAATCAGTAAATGAAGGAATTTTAATCACACCCACAAGACCAACTAAACCACCAAAAAATATAATAGAACGTAGCATATAACAGACCATATTTAAGACAAGTACATCTAATACGATTCTCTTACTTTTCAAGCTCATAACTTTATAATCTTAATCTATTTAATAGAATTATAGAACATTGCATTCCTATTATAATATTGATAATCTACATATCTCCAAATTGAATGTATTATGAAAGTTGAATTTAAAATATCTAAAGTGTTCCAATATATAATATAATAATAAACCACATTTTAGAAAAATAACCACTGTCACCCCTATTTGTCAATCAACAACTAAAAAAAAAAAAAACCTTTCATATCCCCAAATAATAACAATTACTAAAACAAAACTATATAATATATATATATATATATATATATTTTAACTAGCAAGCTTAAGTTATTATGCAAAAATGGGACAAACCTATGTGTTTAGGGAAACATAATTTAAATCATTTGCTAATTATATATCAATTTTGGTAAATTGAAAGATTCAATTTAAATGTCTATATACAACTATCTATTTTTTTCAATGAAAAAAAGTTAAAAGTTCTGTATAGATGCTATTTTGAATATTATATTATGATTAACAAATATAGATTAAACAATATTCTTCTATGAAATTATTAGAAGCATATGAATCTCAAATCTTAATATGTTAAAAAAATCATTGAGACACAAATTCTTTATTTTTTCTTTTACTATTAGTCATGTTATGCAAATCAAATATAAAAAATGATATTGATATTTGATTTTTTAACATTAGCTTATAAATTTTAACTATGAATATAAATTTTAACATTAATTATCAACCATTTGTATATATGTAAAATAAATACTATATAAATAGAATATTTATTCAATCTTTACATCCTCTTAATAAATATAATTTTATATAGCTTTGACTATTATAAACATAAAATTTAGTATTTGTAAGGAATTATCATGATTTAAGCATTACTATAAAGATTATTGACAATGAACATGACCTTTAAATAATATAATTGTTGAAATTATTAAACTTTATTTGTGAGAAAATTATTCTTTACTTTTGTCATATATATTCTTATGATATTATGACAAGTATATATAAAGTGAAATGAGGGAATGAATGCATATGATAAACAAAAGGAAATCTATTTTAAATATACTATGGTATTATATAATGATAGCTGAGATCAAACTAGATTTAGAATGAAGATGAACCGAAGACTAAACTTTTGCTGAACACTGTAAAACACATAAGACTGAATAACATGTGTTTGTATATGTTCTAATCACAGTGTTTTATCAACACTATATATACCAATGGGGACTTACGACCCATTGGGTATGTGGCTCCTATTGCTAACTTTGTTTTAAACAAACAATACAATACAACCAACATAATCACACATTTAACCAATCAGTCAAACATTAAATTAGTCAATTAGAATAACTTTGATTTGCTGTAATTATTATGGTATAATATTTTGGATATATAATATTTCTAGTTATATATATATATATATATATATCACTCTAATACAAGTAAAAATATAATACATCAAAGATTGTGATAATACACTATAAAAATATATTTATATTTTCAATAATATTTTATCCCGATTGAACTAACACATTAACACTCCCTCTTAGTTTAGAAGGATAAACACATCTAAATAGACCACCATTGGTAATATTTAGTAATTAGACATCAATGAAATCTTTGATCAGAAGACTTCCATTATACAATATCATATGAGTATTGGCCTATCAGAATATCAAAACATGATATTCACCAAATACTATTTTGTTATAATATTAGGTAACATGAGTATTGGCCTATCATAACGTCAATTGAATGATATTCACGAAGTACTCAATAAGGTAATGGCCTATCCGAATACCAAGGCATGATAATCACCAAATACCTATCATATATCTATACAAATGACTCATAAACTATCAATTTAATGACATCTAACACTTATTTTTTGGTTTACAGGATATGGCCTTTCATGATCTATTTCAACATTTACATAAAGTGTATATCATGATTTAAGTTATTGTAAGATTGTCACCTTCCAATAACTTCTACAAATACAAGTGATAAACATTTGAAAAGTCATCAGTTTCTTATGATGTACACAAGTGGCGAGCCCATTAAAACCGTCTAGTCACACACATAACATCAAAAGTTTACATGAAGTCAAACTCCTTCTGAATACAATATCAACTTTTTTGACCTTTTAGTACACACTGATATCTGATGAAGTGTCTAACACCCTCTAATTCTAATACCATCCTTCTAACCTCCTAGCAGCAAGTCATGTTGTGCTCCTTGGTTCAACAAGTATCCATCTATCTAGGAATGGTATAGTCTAGATATTCACATAAGGATACTCATAATCTACGTCATCAAGGGTATTCACTTTAAGAGCCTTATTTTATCTAACATGGACACTATATCAAAACTTCTTTGCAGATGTTGTCATGAGATTAAAAACTTCACAATATTTGGTAGCATGCAAAATGTACTAATCTTCTTTTCTTATATGTGCATCAACATCCTTGATACAAGTTACTACAATTGGAGTCTATATGTATAAAATCAAAAAACATCTCCCTACAAGTATTTGTCAAACAATAGGAATGGAACATTGATTATTATTTTTCCTTGATGTAAAATTCCCTCTCTTATATGGTTGAACAATTTTGTATCTCATCAAATATGACAAAAATTCAATCATACTCATCTCGTGATGCTCATTAACATCCTTTATAATATAAGCTCCTTCAATGGAGATAATGTCATCTTAAACAACTTAAGACCAATCCAAAGTCACTTTCCATTTTTTATAGTAGATGAATCCAATCCATGTGAAGCTTGTGCTAATTGCTTTTAACACTTATGGGAAATCTCCTCTCACCCAATGCTTAGGATGACCTATAGTAATGAGTAGCTGATAAAGTCTTCCACCCCCACTTTAAGTGACCAATATAAATTTGTGCTACTTATAATCTCCCTCGATATAGACATCCTTTGTATGACTCAATGCATGGAATGATATTGTTATGCACTCACTACAAATGCCAATAGCTATCATACTCTTTCTAGGATAAATAAGTATCTATGTTTATGTGACCATCCTTGGTCACACAACCAAGGAATCTAGTGATTTACCAGCATACATTTCCTTGAGGGAACTTATCAATTATCAATGCAAATTTGACTTTCCTTCATCATCTGGGGCCAAAGAATTTGCCTCTCCATTCAACAACTGATTTACAAATATGTGCCATGGACTTTATATAACTATCATCACGTATACTATTTGCAACAAATATAGACCATTGTGTACTCAATAACAAAATCCCAAGTGGAGTCTACACTTATATCAAATTCCAAGTCTCTCCTTGTATTTGGTCTTCTCTTCCTAAATAACTAATTTCTTCTTCTCACATGTGCAACTTATTCGTGTTCAACCAACTATATAGATTTTGAAGAGTTTTTCTAGAAATGCTTTGCACTGATTATCACATTGAGATTCATTTAAATTCAGTTTGGATGACTTAAACATCACACATTTTTTCAAGCATAATTTCTTCCTTAGTGTTTGATTTTTAAGGGTGACCTTTTGAATTTTGATTGTGTTGTTATTTCTCAATAAAAATAACATTTTAATATATTATACACTAATAAAAATAACAATACAAAGGGTTTTATGCATCACTTGATTTTTCCTGCGTACGGCTCTTTGTTTGAACTTTCCTTCCATGTTCTCTATCTATCATACCATATTTAGTGTGAGAATTTTTTAGGGCTAGTTTATAATAGCTCTAGTTAGCTATGACCTAGTAGTTGATATTGGTGTTCACACTGCTACTTTGGAAAGCCATGGCACCTCCATTGAACAAATGTCCTCGTAAGTTCATCCAAAAGCTTTTTCACGAGTTAATCTTGATATTATCCTTCCTCTACAAGAATTTGACTTTGCATGTGAATGGTTAAAATAACATTCTTTGATAGGGTATTTTGTGGGTAGGACTCCTCTTGAAGCCATGCTTTGAGAATGGGTTAACAAGAGCTAGACTCCCCATTGAGTCTACCTTGACACTGTGCAAAACCTTACCAAATGTTTTTTTAAAATTTCGCTTTTCTAACCTATCCCAGGTTGATGCAATTTTTAGTAATGACCCTTGGTCGGTTCACTCCTCCCTGCTTGTGTTCCAATGATGGTCATGAGACTTTATAGTCTCTAATGACAAAAATCTTAGGGTGCCTGTTTGGGTTGAGTTCCCTAGTCTACCCTTGCTAGCTGTTTATTGAGTCCATGGCCAACACTCTTGGAAAAGTTGTTACTAAGGAACACAAGAAGTTTTTTAATGCTTGCCCCAGTGACACATTTGCATTGAGGTTGATCTCTCTAAGGATCTCAAGGATTGTGTAGAGATTCAAGTTGGTTCCCACACCTTCTCTCAGAAGGTTCTCTATTTGAACCTACCTAATGCCGGTTATAGGTGTCATTCAACCAAATACAAGATAAAGGATTTCCCTTTGGTAGTACCTTGGGTTAAACCACCACCCAAGGATGTTCCTAATAAACTAGAGGAAGGAAAAGAAAAGGAGGAGTGGACCACTGTTGGGCACAAAGGCAAGGCTTATTCAAATACCAATAAGACATATGCTACTACAGTTTTTGTTCCTCCTATACAAACAGGAGTGCAAACCTTAACCATTATGAGATCAACAACAGTTTTACCAAAGTCAAATCTTATTGATTCATAGGTTTCACACCTTGTTGATTCACAGATTTCATACCCTATTGTTTCACAGGGGATCAAAGCGGCTATGAGGGCTACCACTCCTATAGTGGTTTGCACTCCACTAGCCACATCTTCCATTGTGATACATAATGTGTGGTGTTCTCGTAGTACTCCTGGACATGCTGAGAAACCAACAAAGAAGCAACATGCTATTATTCTAAGAAAGTTTTGTTGGAAATCTAATTGAAAAGATCATTGATGAAAAGGGTTTATTGTTAAAGAGGGAGATTGTTTTTAAAAGAATTTTTTCAATCATTGTTTTGTCATTGATGTCAAACCTACTATTTGTAGGAATGACAATTTCTTACAAGATCCAAGTACTATCACTTAGTTGATCGATGAAGAGGATTTGATCAACAAGATGTAACAAGAGAACCTAAGGGAAAGGTTGAGTTATGATATTGTAATGAAGTGCATCGATTAGCTAAGACAATGGTTAAATGATGTATTGGTAACATACTTGAAGATATAGAGGTTGGCCACACTAGGAAATAGTAGAAGTATAAGTTAGAACAAGGTTGACTACAAAGCTTAAACTAAGTTCATCAGTGGGTGCCAAGCAAGCAAGTTGAAGTCGAGCAGATAAACAATCTAGTGTGTGTCAAGTGAACTTCAGGTGCCGAGTGAAGTTCAAGTGCTTGGGAAAGTAATAGGTTTCAAGCTTTAGAAAAACTTAGTAGGTGCCAAGTGAAATTTAGGTGCCAAGCACCAGTTAAAACATAGTTGATACCGAGTAACACAATATGTGCCGAGCACCAGTATTTCAATAGTGCCGAGCTGCTACATTATTTTAAAAGTTGAAGATTCACCAAATTTGAGCCGACATAGTTGTTACCTTGAATTTTTTGAAATAGTTGGAGGATAAGGATGATGAGTTGGTGGCACAAAATTCTATGAAAATCATTTTTGAGTGAATTCAAGAGGATTCTTCATGATGTTTCTAGAAGAAACAAAAGATGGGTTAGATACAATGAATCCTACCTAATCCATACGAATTGAAATTAAAGAAGAGATGAATTGAGTGGGAAAAGGAATTCTAGACTTCTATTTAAGAAGTCATAGACCAAGAAGCAAGAGCTGTTGGTGTGCCAAATTGTGAAGTGGTTAGAATGGTGTCAAGAAGAAGACATTTAGGAGGAGGAAGAATAGAATACAGAGACTCCACTTTGACAAGTGGTCAGAGAGAGATGATTACACTGGTACATTGAGGATGGAGACTCAAGGAGACTAAGCTTGAAAGGAGGATAAGCTATCAAGAGTTGCAGAGATTGAAGGCCAGGCAATGTTATGAGCTAAGGAGTGATCTAAAATTTGCAAGTTGAGTTGTAAGCTATAATCAGGTCAAAACTCCTTATTGTTACTCTCTAACAATTGTATTAGTTAGGGTAGAATAAAATCCTATGGACTTAGGTTAGTCTAACATCCATTTTTAAATCCTTTAACAGGGTGGCATTCCAAGTGAATGTTCTAAAGTCTTCTAACTAGACCCACTTCTAACAGGGTGGTTAAATCCTTTAACCAAGTCACATTTAACAATATGTTGTAGCCTTTAACAAGGCAGGCCTTTCATAGGGCATCACTTTAGAAGAGTGAAAATTGAGTAGCATGTTACTGGTGGTTTTTCTCAAATTGAGTTTCCATGTAAATCAGTGTGTTAAGTGTTGATCTTTTCATGTGTTATGCTTGCATGTTGATTTACAGTAGCTTGCTGAATAGAAATGTCTAAGCTTAGATGAAAAAATAGTTGAATAGGCTCACTAAACTTAGTAAAAAGTTTGAATTGGACATATAGACCTTGAATAACTAATTCAACCCCCCACCCTCTTAGTTATTCTAAAGCATTCCTAACAATTGGTATCAGAGCCATCTGCTGATTTAGTTTCAAGGTACTAGAAGCAGGAAGATCAAGATATCCAAGAGAGAAGTTCCCAAGCTCAACAAAAACAACTTTATTGCATGGTAGAGTCTGATGAAATTGCACCTTGGATCAATAGGTGATTATGCAAAAACCTCAACTGGAACAGAACATGTAGACCCAACTGGACCTCTTACTACAGATGATTTGAGCAAAAGGAAGGAGCACAATAAGGCAATGCTAGAGATTACCTCTACACTTAGTTATGCTAAATTTGATGACATCAAGGGATGTGATACTGCATTCAAAATGTGAAAAGCCCTATTAGATATCTATGGAGGAGATCAAAATGTTCAGAGAGCAAAGAGAGAAAACCTTAGAGGAAAGTTTGATGATATGAAAATGGAGGAAGGTGAGAATGTTGCTCAATATGCTGCTAGAATGAAAGAAGTGGTAAGTTCAATAATAAGTTTGGGTGGTCAATTGGAAGAAGAGATTGTTAATAGAAAATACCTGAGAAATATGCTTCCTATCTATGCTATTAAACTTTTAGCCATTCAAGAGCTAAGGTGTGTACAGGGAAACACACTAACCTTTGAAGGAATTATAGGAAGACTTACTACATATGAATTGTCCAACTTTGACAACAAAAAACTTGAGAAACTTGAATTTTCTTTCAAGGCTAAGCTGACATTAAAAGATACTAAGGAGGTGACATCAAACAAGAAGAGAAGAAAAAGTAAACATGCATTTAGTGATAGTAGCACAGATGAGAAAAATGTGGAATAGTTAGAAGCATTACTAGCTAGAAGATTCCATAGAGGCAAAGGTAAATTCAAAGGTAAGTTGCCTATCATTTGTTTCAATTGCAATGAAGTAGGTCACATTGTTGCAAGGTGTACACAGAAGAAGATTTACAAAGAAGGAAACAAGTACAAGAACAAGAGAGAAGATGATAGCAGAGATTACAAGGACAAAGGAAAAAGATGCTACATTGTTGAAGAAGATTTTGATGAGAATGATGATGAAGTAGTCTATGTGGCCATGAAGGATGAATCAAATGAAGATGAAGCAACAACATTGGTAACTTGTGTGAAGAAGAATGACAAGTGGATCATAGACAGTGGTTCCTCACATCACATGATAGGAGATAAAAGTAAGTTCATTACCTTTACTCAATATGATGAAAATAGTGTTAGATTTGGTAATGATGCTCCATATCAAATCAAGGAAAAATGCTCAATTAAACTTACAAAGAAAATTTCATGTGATAATGCATACTGTGTTGAAGGACTGAACTACAATCTATTGAGTGTATCACAATTAGGCAATGTAGGTTGCAAAGTAGAATTTGGAAACAAATCTGACAAGATATATGACACTAATGGAAATCCAATAGGTAAAGGTGAACAAACTAGGAGTAATCTATTTTACCTAGATATGGAAGATGCAACTTGTCTTGTTGTTAGACTTGATGATGTGTGGTTGTGGCATAAAAGATTATGTCATGTTAACTTTAACAATCTGATTAACATCAGCAAAAAGAAGAAAGTCAGAGGTTTGCCTAAATTAAAAAAGCCTGAAAATACAATGTGCAAACAATGTCAACTAGGGAAGATGACTAAGTCTATTTTCAAAAGCAAAACATGCACTTCCAAAGAAGTACTAGAGTTAGTCCATACAGACTTATGTGGTCCAATAGAAGTGCAAAGTTACCTAGGAGATAGATACATAATGCTATTTGTAGATGACTATTCTAGGATGATGACTACTATGTTCTTGAAGCAAAAATATGATGCATTTGAAATGTCTAAGTGGTATTTGTCTAGAGTTGAGAAGGAAACAAGAAAGAGTCTAAAGTGCCTAAGATCAGACAAAGGAGGTGAGTTTACATCAAAAGAATTTGAGATATTTTGCAATGAAAAAGGTATCAAAAGGCAAACATCAGCACCAAGAACTCCACCTCAGAATGACATTGTTGAAAGAAGAAATAGATCAGTGATAGACTGTGCAAGAACCTTGATGATGGAGAAAAATGTTGCTCTAAAATACTGGAGAGAAGCTGTAAGTATTGCTGTTTACACTTAGAATAGAGTCCAAGTTAAGAAAGGTACAAATGCAACACCTTTTAAATTGTGGTATGGTCACTCACCTAATATAAAACATTTCAAAGTATTTGGTTATAAATGCTATATTCTTAAAGATACTAGAAATGGAAAGTTTGATGCAAAGAGTGATGAAGGCATATTCCTTAGATACTCCACTAGAAGCAAGGCATATAAGTGTTTGAATACTAACACTAACAAGGTAGTGGAAAGTGCAAATGTAAATTTTGATGAGCATGCATAAGTCCAAATTGATGAGTTCAAGCAATCAGAAGATTATAGATCTTTTGTATACTTCTATGAAGGAATGACTACTCAAGACAATGCTGCCAATCAAGTTTGGAATCAACAATAGATCTCAGTATTAGCTAAGTCATAGCCAGTGAATACCAAGCTACATTTAGAAGCTGAGTTGTAGAATGAAGAAAATGCACATTTTGACTTTGAAATCAGTGCACATGAAAGAAATGATGAAGTACCAAATGAAGAAGAACAAAATGACTTTGAAGTTGAAGGATCAAACATGGAAATAAGAGTAGAACCAAGGTTAGCGAAGTATGTGAGAAGACATCACCCTGCAGATCAAACCATTGGAGACAAGGATGCAAGACCAATGACAAGGAATAGACTAAGAAATGAATCATGTTTGCTAAGCAAGGTTGAGCCAAAAATAGTAAAAGATGCACTACAAGATGATGACTAGTATAAAGCTATGAAAGAGGAGATAGATAAGATTGAGAAAAACAAAACCTGGACCCTAGTTCCTAGACTAGCTAATAAGAATGTAATTGGTACCAAATGAGTGTTTAGGAACAAACTTGATGGGAATGGTGACATAACTAAAAAAAAATCCAAACTAGTTTGCAAAGGCTTGATAGGCCAACACTAGGGCAAATAATTAGAAAATAATTAACAATTTATGATGAAATTCAGCTTGGTCTATTCGTGTCAATCCGAGAGTGTAAGCTTGCGAAAGGTGTCCAAGCAATATGTTATCAAGGGATGTTGCTTATGATATGAGGGATTATGAATGCATCTAGAACACATAAGAATAAATCTGCAGCAAACTAAAGTAATTCTAGTGACAGGAACTGTCACTTCCTGGCGACAGGAACTATAATTTTCTGGCAATAACAGTTTCAATATATCTAATAATCTAAAAACAAAACTCTCAAATACAAACCAAACTGATCTACAAACGATAAACATACATAAGATATGGATGGTTAATCTGATAACATAATTTCTTAATGTACAATTATTTCTCTTCTAATTTTGTGATGAAAATTCTACATAAACTACAATACAGGAATGCGACAGGAACTACAGTATAGAAATTAAGACAAATTATAATAGAAATCAAATTTGAAATCCATATCAACTAGATCTGCAACATTGAAATAAAAATAGATTATTAACACTCATTGAATATAGAAATATGATATTAACCAACAAAAATTATTAAACTATCAAACATAACAATATAAAACATAATAAACAAATGCCAAACACACTAGAATAAATTATTTACAGTCTATCAGCTGCTGGAGAGTGGGCGCCCTTCCTCCCAACAAACTGATTGAAGAAAATGCTCAAAGAACTCTTAAATTAGCTCAGCACAATAATATATTTCTGATATTATGATTCATACATTCTTCTTCTCCTCTCTTGAATATGTGATGGCTTATATAGCCTTTTACATATAAAACAAACAATTCCATTTTTATCATGGAAGTTCAGTCTTTATGGCTGAAACTTATTGTTTTATTTTTAATAAAGAGTGTTAAATAGATGACCACTCTTTCTATAACACAATAAACTAATTTCTTAACAATATACTAATTATTTGCAAACTAATTTTCTAATAATATAACAAATAAACAATATGAAAATTTGGCCGAAATGGTAAATCTGAAATATTGACCTTTAGAAAATCACTCATAACTCCTTTTTCGTTCACTTTTTGAAGATTTGGCCGTGTGAGAACTGAATTGGCTCTATTTCAGACAAAACCCATATCTAGGATTTTTAAGATTCATCTTCATTTGCTCATAAACTGCCACACAATATTGACTATAGAAAATGCTTGAATTGTGATTTCTTGCAAAATTCTAATAATATCATTATGTTTTCTTCAACATATTCCTTAGTCAATATTGATGGAATAGAAAATACTCCAAATAAATACCAATAAGAGTCCTCCATAGAAGGTGAAGAAGGCGACAGGAAGTTGCAGTCCCGACTGACAGGCGATAGGAGGTTGTTAAATAATACGAAGATCTACAACAACGAATCAACATGCTGCAGTAGTAAAGATTAGTAAAACATAATCAATATTGAATTTTCCATATTTTAATCCCAAAGCAATATTAAATACTACTTAATTATATTAAACTATATGCAACATTATAATGGTAAAATGGAATGAAATGGGATACAAATGAAATAGAGAAGTATGTAGGAAAGTGCGTAAGATAGATTAAAATGGAGCATTAAATAGGTTATAATTGGCCCTCATCATTCCCCCCAACTTAGCTTATTGCATGTCCTCATGCAATCATTATGATCATGAGGCCTTTAGTTTGAATTAAAAGCACTTGGATTTATGGATTTAGACTTTGTCTCCACTTTGAACCATGATAACTCATAGATGAACACAAATCCCTTTCTTTGCTTTACATGACAAGCTCTGTTATTTTTCGTCCTCAATAGGGATATCTCATAAATTATTTTTCTTTTCTCTTTTTCTTTTTCATTTCTTTTCATTTTTTATAGCATCATGGTTCAAAAGGTTTAATATAGGAGAATTTATCTCAATTTGCATAAGAGGAGTTTAAATGGGTGAAATAGGAGAGATGAGAGATTAAGCAAAGGTTCTTATAGGATGGATATAATGGGTAATATAGTGGGTTTAGTAAGGGCAATAGATGGAAGATAATAGGGTGACATTCCTCCCCCTAACTTAAAGGTTGACCGTCCATGGAAAACGAGGAGAGGGTATGTAGGTGTGTTGCATAGTGATCAATATAATAAGCAATACAAATAAAGTTAAGAGATAAAATAAGGAAAAAAACAAAATCTATTATTTTACCAACATGCATGGGTAGAGAGACCAAGGTGGGCAGATGGAGTAACTCAACAACTGTCGCCACCAAAAGCAATGAATCAACTAAAAATGAATGGAGAAAGGCACCCAAAACAGTATTGCAACACCACAGAAGACCACCATCTGACTGAAAGTAGCAAAGAGAAGACCACTGGAAGCAATCATAGAACATTGGACAAAGAGGGCAATATATGGGGCCACCATTATCAAATGAAGCACTAGAGATCATATAGTAGGTACCAAAATCCACTGAAACACCTCAACAGATCATGCAACATGTACTAGGGGTGATCAAAGGTGTGAGGATCACATTGAAGAGGAGCATAGTTGTAAAAGTGAGTGACCGGAGGTGAAAAGAACCACTAAAACCAATGAGTGTTCCTGAAAAGAATGATTAGTAGAAAAACCAAGAAGACCAATTATTGCTTTTTCTTTTTGTTTTTCTTCTTTATTTATTTTATTTTTATTTTTTCTTTCCTTCTTTTTTGCTTTTTTCTTTTTCTTTTTTTTTTTTAAAAATAAATTTTGATAACGACAAGTAATTGCTGGCAAGCCAGTTTTCAATCACTCACCGCTTAATGGTGTTGTAAAAATAGTTTTCACCACTAAGAATTTATTTTGTAGTTAACATCCGCCGAAAATTGGTTTTCAGATATTAACTGGGCAACAACGCCCGAAGGTTTTCATTGTTGGATCTTTTATTGCTTTTTCTTTTTAAATTTTTTTTCAATAACTGCATAGAATGGCCAAAAAAATGAAATCCTTACATGGATGATGAAAAATGATACCATCCAAAGTTTGAGTTTTGTCCATGACCTCGTAGAAGGCATTGTTGAAAGTTGAGTACATAAGGAACTTAAAATGATGACCAAGAATAATCTCCATAAAGTTTGGAACACTGCACCAATCAACCTTGATCTATGTGTCTCATGCCACTGAATTTGAAAGCTTCTTGGACAACTTTAGAACACATTGGTGCACTTGGATGAAAGAAGTACTCACAAGGATGACGATACTTATATGACATAGTGTTTTGATGATGATAAAATTGGATCACTTGGCATGAAGTTGTGCTACATATCCAATCCTTGTAAAGAATGAGAGATGTCCACTTTCTAAAATAAAACACACCTTCATTATCAAGGACAAGGTCATAGAGTGAAATACCAATGATAGTCTCCAATGTGTCCATAGAACTTTAGAGAGGAATGTGGTAGCTGGCAAGATGCTCTAGATTCTTGTACATATCGTCAAAGTATGATGTGTTGTGGAATAATCATGAATCTCATAGACTAGGTTGTATATTTTTCCTCCATGTGATAAATCACCAAAGTCCCTTATGCCATAATCTTCTTGTTGATCTTGAATAGTGAACTGCAAGTGAAACATACATGCACTAGATAGCTAGCAAGTCCACACAACATGAACAAAGCCAACATAGTGTGTTATGCAATGCTTGTGTAGATAAGCATCATCAACTGGTATTGATTCGAAGATTATCACACCACAACAAGAGACCTGTAACCACATTCTCTAAACCAAGCATATCAAGTATAGTAAATAAATATCATCCATTCAATAACTCTATCATTAAGTAGGTTATTTAGTTTTACAAATGATAGATAGAGTTATTACTATGAATAGATACTTGATAGAATGGATAAATACAAATAAACTCTTTTGTTCATATAATAACAATGCAAATTTAACACTAGAGCACATACCTTGAATTGTGGAGACATCACATGTTGAGGTTTTCTAAAAGAACCAACAAAAAAATCAATGAAGCTTGATTTGGAATGATCCAAGTACCACAAGATTCAAGGGATTCCCCCCAACTTAACTTCATGCTACAAGGTCATGATATCATTAGGATAACCAAAGAAATTAGGTAACCTGAAGAGGTAACACATCTTTAGAATTTTGTGAGCCTTATTGAATGATAGATAAATCAAATATTTCAATAATTCAATGGATGGATTCCCAAATGAACTATAGGTTATAAAAGCAGAGAGAAGTCACCTCATCCAAGGAATCACGAAATTAGCATGTATAATCAATGAATGATCATTATAAGATACAAGAACCAAGAATAAAGAAAATATGGATATTAATACTTTGATCCTTGTTAAATAAATGAATCATCCATAGTTTATTTGGTCTTCTTAGGACAATTGGAAGTATCAACAATGAGGATTAACAATCATCCAGGTTTTAACATTTTGGCCATTAATGCATAGAATCCCTTATGATAATGCTTAATCAATTATTGGTCCCAGATCAACAAGTATATGAGGAATGCACAGTTTAATCATAAGCCTCCAAATATCAATATGTGTAAGTACAAAAGTAATAGAATATAGATCTTGGAGTATCTGGCAACACATTTGTGGAATATGGAATACATATGGTTTAATAGTACTTAGTGCATGATTGATATTAACACACCTACTCATGAGTCCATTAATTAAAATTGATGCAATTTGAAGTATGGGCTCATTTGTAGGTATTTGGAATTCACTAAGTAGAAAAGAAGAACAAATTTGATTATATTTCAATAAATAATAATATTGTTCTTCTAATTTAATTAAACCAAAATCCCATTCCTTAAGTCTATCGATATATTCCAATGTTGATTTATCAATTTCAAGCACATCATTATATGGTAAAGGGATCCGTGAAAGTTTATTAACCACCTTACTATGAAGTCTTGTATGAGGCAATATAGTTTCATTTGGTGGATATGGTGGAGTGGGTAGAATATGATATGAATGAGATAACGAATATGGTAAGAAGTGTGGAGGAGATAAAGTAGATGGGAATAAGAAGGATGGTTGAAAGGTAGATGGTAAGGATGGATATGGTGGAATATAAGAGGTATATATGACTTGTTGTGAGCATGCATGATTACATTCGTTGTGCATTTTAGGTGGAGAAGTACATTTTGAAGAAATATGTTGAATTTGCAATGAATTAGAGTGACAATACATGCTACCAACATAATGCATACCATGAGCTTCTTGGGTTGGTACTTGAGATTGTTCATCCATTATAAGGAATACTTGGTCACTTCCTCCCTTATCTTGATAGGGATCACAAAAGAATTGTACCTCATTCACCACTTGCTCTTGATTGTTTAGGCATATGCATTGGTCATCTTTCCTATAGCAAAGAGAACAGCAAGTGGTTAAATTAGCATCATCAAAATTACATTGCTCTAAAAATTCATCAATGATATCTTCTTGGTTAGCAATAATGATACCATTTGTACATACCTGTGATGATGGAAGATCAATATCATTTAGGATGCACTCATTAGGTAGAGACAGTATTAAAACATCACCTTTGGTCAGCATCATTTCCCTATCAAGTTCTTCATTTGTTTTTAAATTTGAAGGTGGGGGCCTGGGAGTGGCAGGCACCAGTGGGATCAAGGGGTAATGCCCCTTGTGGGGTCCTGGGGTAGTGCCCAAGGTGCACTCGCACATTTTGCCTCTTGCATTCCCTTTAGATTTTGCATTTTTGAAACAATTTTCAACCAAAATTGATGGACTTGAACAACCTTTAAAATGCATCATTTTAAACATTTTTCTTCAAAATAGCTTATAATAACTCACAACAACTAATGATAATGTAAAATTTAATTAACTTCTAAAGAAACTAATGAATCTAATTTCTAATGCATACTTGCAAACTCTCAAACAAAACTATAAAGCAATGCATCTATATGATTTATGCAATGCAAATTGAGATTAATTACTTATGCAAGGCTAGCAGTTGCAAAAGTGTTCACCCCAACACATTGTTCCTAACTCAAATTAGCACATGAACATGCCTTTGACACCTTTCCCCGGCAATGGCGCCAAAATGATAGGCTAACACTGGGGCAAATAATTAGGAAATAATTAACAATTTATGATGAAATTTAGCTTGGTCTATTCGTGTCAATCCGAGAGCGTAAGCTTGCGAAAGGTGTCCGAGCAATATGCTATCAAGGGATGTTGCTTATGATATGAGGGATTATGAATGCATCTAGAACACACAAGAATAAATCTGCAACAAACTAAAGTAATTCTGGCGACAGGAACTATAATTTTTTGGGAATAACAGTTTCAATATATCTAATAATCTAAAAACAAAACTCTCAAATACAAACCAAACTGATCTACAAACCATAAATGTGCATAAGATATGGATGGTTAATCTGATAACATAATTTCTTAATGCACAATTATTTCTCTTATAATTCTGTGATGAAAATTTTACATAAACTACAATACAGGAATGCGACAGGAACTACAGTACAGAAATTAAGACAAATTATAATAGAAATCAAATTTGAAATCCATATCAACTAGATCTGCAACATTGAAATAAAAATAGATTATTAACACTCATTGAATATAGAAATATGATATTAACCAACAAAAATTATTAAACTATCAAACATAACAATATAAAACATAATAAACAAATGCCAAACACATTAGAATAAATTATTTACAGTCTATCAACTGCTGGAGAGTGGGCGCCCTTCCTCCCAACAAACTGATTGAAGAAAATGCTCAAAGAACTCTTAAATCAGCTCAGCACAATAATATATTTATGATATTATGATTCATACATTCTTCTTCTCCTCTCTTGAATATGTGATGGCTTATATAGCCTTTTACATATAAAACAAACAATTCTATTTTTATTATGAAAGTTCAGTCTTTATGGCTGAAACTTATTGTTTTATTTTTAATAAAGAGTGTTAAATAGATGACCACTCTTTCTATAACACAATAAACTAATTTCTTAACAATATACTAATTATTTGCAAACTAATTTTCTAATAATATAATAAATAAACAATATGAAAATCTGACCGAAATGGTAAATCTGAAATATTGACCTTTAGAAAATCACTCATAACTCCTTTTTCATTCGCTTTCTAAAGATTTGGCCGTGTGAGAATTGAATTGGCTCTATTCTGGACAAAACCCATATCTCGGATTCTTCAGATTCATCTTCATTTGCTAAGAAATTGCCACACAATATTGACTATAGAAAATGTTTGAATTGTGATTTCTTGCAAAATTCTAATAATATTGTTATATTTTCTTCAACATATTCCTTAGTCAATATTGATGGAATAGAAAATACTCCAAATAAATACCATTAAGAGTCCTCCATAGAAAGTGAAGAAGGCGACAGGAAGTTGCAGTCCCAACTGACAGGCGACAGGAGGTTGTTAAATAATAGGAAGATCTACAACAACGAATCAAAATGCTGTAGTAGTAAAGATTAGTAAAACATAATCAATATTGAATTTTTCATATTTTAATCCCAAAGCAATATTAAATACTACTTAATTATATTAAACTATATGCAACATTATAATGGTAAAATGGAATGAAATGGGATGCAAATGAAATAGAGAAGTATGTAGGAAAGTGCGTAAGATAGATTAAAATGGAGCATTAAATAGGTTATAATTGGCTCTCATCAAGGCTATCCACAAGAAGAAGGACTAGATTTTGGGAAAACATTTGCCCCTGTTGCAAGAATAGAATGAGTAAGAACACTACTTGCATATGATGCATACAAAGGTTTCAAAGTCTACCAAATGGATGTAAAGTCTACTTTTCTAAATGGTATACTAGAAGAGGAAGTCTACATAGAAAAACTTGAGGGATTTTTTGATGACAAAAACAAGGATATGGTTTGCAAATTACACAAGACACTTTATGGTTTGAAGCAACCACCTAGAGCATGGTATGAGAGACTGCACAAATAGCTCGTGAAGATAGGATTTGAGAGAACAGATGACAACAAATACTTGTACATCAAGGTTGAAAAAGGTTAGGACATTTTGATATCTGAAATCTTTGTTGATGATATAATATTTGGAGGAAAAGATGTTCTATGCAAAGATTTTGCTGATCAAATGAAGCATAAGTTTGAAATGTCAATGTTTGGAGAAACCAAATTCTTTTTTGGATTGCAAGTAAATCAATTGAAGCATGGCATATTTGTGACCCAATAAAAATACATTAAGGAGATACTAATTTTTTTTGGATTAGAAGACTCAAAACTAGTTAGCACACCAATGGCGACATGACATAAGTTATCCAAGAATGATGAGTCAGATGAAGTGAATCAGACATTGTATAAATCAATGATTGGAAAGTTGTAGTATGTTGTACATAGTAGACCAAACATTGCATTAGCTATTGGAATAGTGGCAAGATTCTCTACAAATCTAAGAGAAAATCACCTGATGGCAGTAAAGAGAATACTGAGATACCTAAAAGGAACTGATGACTTTGGTTTGTATTACAAGAGGAGTAAAAAGTTTTTGTTAAGAGCCTACACTAATGTAGATTGGGGAGGTAATATTGATGATAGAAAAAGAACTAGTGGAGTAGCACTTTTCTTGGGAAGAAGATTGGTTACATGGATCGAAAAAAAGAAAAGTTGTACCTCGCAGTCCACTGTAGAAGCTGAATATGTTGTAGCTACTATAAATTGCACCAATATTGTATGGATCAAACATTTGTTAAAACATATGAAGGAAGAGATAAATGAGCTTGTGATACTTTATTGTGATAATACAAGTGCTATCAACATATCAAAGAACCCTATAATGCATGCTAAGACCAAGCATATTGCAATCAAGTATCACTATGTAAGAGAATTGGTGGAAGACAAACAAGTGAAGATGGAATATGTAAGCTCAAAGGAAAAAATTGCTAACATCTTCACAAAAGCACTACCTAAAGATGCTTTTGAGTATCTTAGAGGTAAGTATCTTAGAGTTAAGTTAGGGGTGATACCCCTAGCCAAGGCAACTTGAAGCAAAAAAAAGACTTCCCTACATCAAAGAAATTGATTGTTGAAATATTACACATTGATGTAGAGGATACCTACTTTAGGATTTGTGCCTAAAATAATTAGAGTGTTAAAGTTCCAAATTAGTAACAAGCAAGGTGATAGAGGGAGAAATTGAAAAGAACTTGCAAATGCTACACTTGCATGTTAAGATGCTGAGAACATATGTCTTTGGCATTGTTGTCAAAGAGGGAGAAATGCTAAGAAACTGATCAACAACATTTGATCAATAGTATGAGGGAGAAGTAGACAAAAATGATCAATAGAAGAAAAGAAAAATGAAGAAGCTGATTAGATTCATGGATAGAGAAAGAATAGCAGAAGATGAGCAATGCATGCAGAGGGAGAGAAGAAAAGAAAAATGATACAACAACTAAATGGGAGATGTAAAAATTGATGGTAACACAATTAATTTTTGGCATTTGACTTACTATTTTAACCTAGTTAGCATTTGGTTAAATAGTTTAGTCTGATGGTTGATTAGTTTGGTTTGCCATCAATGCCAAAGAGAGATTGAAAAGATCATTGATGAAGAAGGTTTACTGTCAAAGAGGGAGATTTTTGTTAAAATTATGTTTTCAATAATTATTTTTTCATTGATGTTAAACCTGCTATTTGTAGGAATGACAATCGCTTACAAGATCCAAGTACTATCTAGGTATTACTTTAGCATCGAATCTTTTCCTTTTGGCAATCCCATCTGACAGGTCAATAGTCATTTGAAAAATATTTATCATATTTGGGTCCAACTGCATCACCGAATATTTATCATATTTGAGTCCAATGCCCGGGGTGGTCACCCATTAGTTATCACATGATTGGTCAAAAATATCGGTGCAATCGCCAATGCTATATATAGTTTGGATACATTTATTTTAAACATATCACTAGACTTTGCATGATGTTTCTTATTGGTCAACATTATTTTGCCATTACTACAACCATATAAATTTTCCCTTGGGTTGGGTGTTGCCAACCATTTTATCGATGTGTGTCAATTACCCACCCCATTTAGCCAACTGTTTACTACTATGGGCATGCATAGGAGGGTACATTTCACCTACATTTGACAGTCCCACTTGATAATCCTGCCTAATTTGCCAACCTAGATTGGACTATAAGAAATTATTATTCTATACAATTAGCTATTTTCTAGTCTGGAGATTGGCATTTCTTATTGCTGCCAAACTTTTAGAGTGCTGAGTGCATTGGCCATTGACTCGTGGACCCTGGTTTTTGTAAAAGGCAAGTGATTTTTAAATTATTTTGTAAGTGGTACTGGTTATTTTTTTAGTTTCACTATCCAATGTCCATTGGTGACTGGACATCTCACATGCTAAGATAGCCTATAGGTATTAGGTTTGCGAATTATATTGGGTAGTACCGTAGACTGTAGTACTATAGTAGTAGTACCTTTTTTTTGAGAATGAATCATATTATTGTTATTATATGTAGTCTAAGTAGTTAAGTCTTTTGTTCAACAACTAACTTGATATTTTTTTGCAGCCTTTATCAGTTTTCCATGTCAAACAAGAGGGGTCCGATCCCTAAAATCTAAGAGGCCACCATTACCAAAATGCATAACCATAGCGGCATATTTTGGTGGTGGAAATGTTGGAAACCTACATGATTCACAAGTTAGATCTCTATTGGTTACTAAAAAGGGAGATTCATCACAGGTTGGACCCTCAGACAGTATTGAAGTTCAAGTTGGTGAACCTGATATCTCAGTCGAGGATGAACTTGAATAAGATCTAGAGGAACTTCCCTCGAGTAGGGAGTCACAAACTGAGATTATAGAGTTGGAGTTAGTCCTGGACCAGTTGGTTGAGAAAACCAAAATTGATTCCATAAATCAGGTTCATCGAAAAAATGGAAAAAGAAAACTAGAATCGAAGAAAGATCGATCTCGCTGGGATCTATCCAAAAGGAATTTTCAGTTAGAATAGGTGGAAAAGTACTAGTTCATTGAACCAATGTCCAATCCAAATGATGGCGAGCCTCCTACAGAATGCAAATGTAAGATTTGCACAAAGATAACAAAGAAGGAGAAGAGGCTGCAACTTAAAATTGATACCATAGAAAAGCATGTCAGTAAAGTTTACAAGAAGGAAATTATAGATTGAGTTGAAAAATCCGTGCTAACTTGCAAAACAAAGGAGAATTATTTGCATATCAAGAATGCTAAAATATATGAGTTACACTAGCAAATACGGGAGAAGCATTTTGCAATAAAAGGTTCCATTGAAGATTTCATTGGGAAAGCAACGAAAGTGAAAAATATGAGAAAAGTAGTTCAATTAGGTGTGGTCTTTTATATATCGAGTAGAGGACACCCTATGATGGACTACCCTTCAATGACTGCATTATTGCATTTTTTGAAAACTCGAAACTATCCTAAAAGTCACTGGTCAGTAAACAGTGGGTGGGAATGGGCTAAATGTCTTGCACAAGTTGAAATAGAAGATATGAAGGAATCTATAAAAAACTCAAATTTCATTGCATTGTCTCTAGATGAAGTTATAGCAACTGATAATACTTCCTAGGTGTGCATGCATGTTTATACTATAACCAATCTTTGTCGTCAACCATTTCTACTATCTGTTGCTAAATTTAATCATAGTGCGATAGCTGAAAACTTATATGAATTATTAAAGACAACTCTAATTGAATCTGGAGGTTTGGATAGCATGGAGATTGCCAAAAAGTTGGTGTGTGTTGGAGTGGATGGTGCTTCAGTTATGCAAGGTCATAAAGGCGGTCTTTGCAAAAAGATCAAGAATGATTTGGCACCCTACGCTATTCCCATTCATTGCATGGCCCATCAAATGAATCTAGCTTTTGGATTTGTCAGTGATTTTGGTTTTGTAAGTAAAGTGGAATCTCTGATCAAAGAGATTTACCAATACTTTTGTCAAAGTCCAAAACGAGTCTAGGAATTTCAACACTTTTCTACAGGACTTACTGATGGGAGGAAGCTTCTTAAAGACAATGATACTAGATGGATCTCTTTGGATGGACCAGTGCATCAAGTAATGTCTAAATACCCATCATTTCTTGGACTAATCCACTCTGTGTGAGATAGATTCTCTCAGCTATATTCAAGCCTAACTAATGTTAAGGTACTCTTAACTTTAGCAGCTATTCTCCCCATGCTACAAGACATGAGAAATATTATAGAAAAGGTTCAACAAAGAGCTATGTACATTGCAAAATATAATAAGCTGTGTAAAATGACATGTAGTAGCCTAGATACTCTGTACCGGTTATTACCATTAGATGAAACAAAGTTTGCAAAGTGGTTAGAAATCTTAGATTTGAACAATCTTGGAAACTTTTTACATATTGGTGCAAACGATGAGGTATATGCTAGGGTACGTGGAGTTGACATACTAATGCAGTACTATGCCCATGTCAACCCCAACTCCAACCCCAACGAAGTAGGAAGCGAAGTTGAATCAAAACTAGAGAAGGTACTTTCACGTGTTACAAGTGAAGCCTTCAAGAAGATCAAAGACTCTGTGCTCGACTCTGTCAAGCAAGTTTGCTACAATCTGTCATTAGAAATTAGATTTAGATTCCCTCCAGAGGAACTGCTGGAAGCAATGTCAATTGTTTTTCCACAATATTAGTCTCTAAAAAGTCCAATTTATTTTCGAAGAAGGATGACAACTCTAATTCAGCATTTTTGCACACCTAAAGTAATCAATGGAGTCACCATAAATGAAATTTTAGATGAAACTCGACTGAGAGATCAATCATACTCTTTTGCAAACATAATGAGGGAACAATATATTGTTATGGAGAACCCAAATGAAAAGGGAGCGATAACAAAGCTTTGGAAAAACCTTGGTGAGAGCAATCAGTTGATAGAGGCAATACCAGAATATTTCAAGCTCACCAATTTATGTTTGACAATGATATTGAGTTTAGTGGAGGATGAGAGAGTTTTCAGTACTTTGGGCTTCCTTAAGTCAAAGGTTAGAAACAAATTAGACAAAAATTTGGATAATTGTCTGAGGCTCTATAATTCTATGTATGAGGTAGAAAGTTTCCCTTATGATAGGGCTATCAACATTTGGAGAAAGTGATGTCAAATAAGAGGGATTTCCAACATTTCAAACACAAGTGGCAGTGGTAGTGGTAGTGGTAGTGGCGGTGGTAGTGGTTCATATTGTGATATTGAAAGTCAAAGCAATGAAGATGATGTTGAATTTGGCATGCATAGTGAGTCTGACGCTGATAGTGAATATGAAGAAAACACAACAAACAATGAAATGTTATATGCAATAAATGAAGAGGATTCTGATGATAGTGATGCTGAGCCGGTTCAGGCAGAATGACAACTATAGCATCTTCTCAACCTTTTGCATGAGTCAAGTAGTAGGCTAGTAGCTCTGATCCAAGACTCTACCTACTAATTAATTATGTAACATGTTTGTAGAAGTTAATTTATAGCCTTCATTCACTGTCCCTTTATAGATGCTTAATTTTTAATTTTTTTTTTTTGAACATGTTGATGTTACAAACTTAGTACTTACATGTGGAGATTTTCATTTATTGTATTTTTTTAACATGTTGAGATTTTCATTGATTCTAGTTTTTTAAAGAAATTGTAACATAATGCATTTAACAGAATAAACTCCATTTAAAAAAAATTGTATTATAATTTATAATTACAAATAAGCCTATAACATAATACATTTAACGATTGTCAATTACAAACAATTACAACCCTTTGCAAATGACTCAATGTCAAATTGCAATGACCTTGAATTCCCTTTTGCAGATACAAGGGAGAAACAATAGCTATAGGTTAGTTTGTAATTGTATATATGATTAGATATGTTGACTCTTGATTCCTAATATGTCATAGTATGCTAGTGCCTAGCTGCCCAACTATCCTGATATGCTGGCTCTTGATTCCTGTAATAATTAACATTAAACAAAGTTGAAATTAAATCCAAAATTTGAAATTAAAGAGCAACAAGTAACAAAATGATTATAGTTCTATTACTTACTAAGTTATTACAATGTTACTACTTAGTGCTATCAGCTATGACTGCCACTGATAGCAATAGTAACAATTTGATAAGATGACCTAGCTTCACTGAATTTCTTTAGGACACTCCATTCTACATCATTTGGAAGCCCCATTTTTTTGAGGTTGTAGCTAATTAGTTGTAGTCTCATAAAAAAAAAAAAACTTCTAAGAGATAGAATCATATGATAGGAGGAATCTATCTATAGCATCACTCATTGTTGACAGTGGTTTGATGCAATTTGCAATTCCCTCCGGAGTGAATTCCTTAGGCAATTTCCCTAAATCAGAATTCATCCCACCCTGCAACTTTTTTATGTAATTTTTGTTTCCAATGAATGTGCCTTCTAAGTTAGCTAGATTTGGTAATCCAACATTCAACAAGTTCACTATGGTGTTATTCATCTTCATCAACTCTTTGGAAGTAGAATTGAGTGATTCACCGATTCATGTTACTTCTTCACAATGTTGAGAGACATTAATGGCCATTACATAGGCATCCAAGCAATTTTTTATTCCATGGTTTGCCAAATCCCTGTCACTAGATCTCTTTAGTTTATTGACAACTCTTTTTGTAACACTAGTGCTTGTAGTAACACTAGACTCTGTTTTCTTTGCATTCTCGAATTCCTCCTTCAAATCATTGATAGTTTTTGTAGTTGACAACTCTTTTTGTTTCATATTCTCCAATTGCTTATTCAAATTGTGGATTGTGTCTGCAGTAGACTCCTCTTTTTTCTTCTCATTTCCCAATTCCTTTTGCAAATTAAAAATCATACTTGCCCTAGAATCCACTTTTTTCTTTTCCTTCTCCCATTCATCCTTCAAAATTTTATTTTCCTTGGCAGCAGATTCTAGCTCAATTTTCAATTAATTGATGACCTATGCACTACTCTCTACAGACTTGAACAACTGTGCAATAGACACTTGTTCATTCTTAAATCTTTTTTGGCACTCATCCAATTCTTTAGTCAAATGTTGCACTTTTTCATTCATCTTTTCTTGTTGGACAATTGCCTCTATAGGAGAAGATTTCTTTAGCCTATTTTGCAATTCTTTGAACCTATTGTCTGCTGCTTTCTCCTTTGCCTTCACATTATCAAGGTCTGCTTGTAACTTTTCTATTTTCTTTGTAAGCCTTTTGTTTTCTCTCTCGACTTTCAGAAGTTTAAAGTAGACCATTTTGTTGTTCTCTTTTGATATATTAATTTTGTCAATATTTTTCACTTTTGACAAATCCATTTGGAGACAAGTAACTTGTATATTGTTACGATTTATTACATTTTGTGGTGGATTATTATCTCTACCTAGGGGCATAACAACCATGAAGTTCATCATTTCATTATTTGGATCATATGTTGGAAATATTCTGTTAGTAGATCCCTGACATTCGATAACTGCATCACTTTTCAAAGTCTTCATAATATGCCTATTTATTTCGCCTGTCTGTTCAAACTTTGATGCAAACTCGTTCAAACTAAAATTTGGGTTTTCTGACACAATTGAGTGTTTGAAAGGTGAATTATCAACTGTATCATTGAATGCTAATGCTCTCCCATCTCTAGCTAAACTTATTCCACCTACAATTGTATTTTGAGGATTGCCAACATACTAAAGATGGCCCATCCAAATCTTGGCGTTTTAGGACTATTTTCAAGGTTTTGTACATAAGCCACTGGTGCATAGATTGCTGAAGTAAGCACTAACATTTCTTGTGGTGTAATTTTCATAAGTTTTTTCTTTTTTGCACAACATTCATCCATTCTAGTGCCAATGTTAGTGCCAGTGGGATCAACTACAACTGGATTTGAAGATTTAACAAATAATGTGTTGGGATGACCTTCAGAAGCAGAAGTATAATATTTTTTGCCCTTTTTAGATGAATTATCTTCAATCTCAGAGCTTCCATGATTGGTTTACTTCCTCTTTTGGGTGGGTCTGGTACTGGAACTGGATTCCAAATCCCATCACCATTTGCACCAATGGGCCCTATACCTGCATAACCTATTTTTTGTATCATAGTTGCTCCTTTACCATACGTTTGTTTAGTAGAATCACTCATTTGAAGTTTAATAATATCTCTGCCCCTGGTTGACCCAAAATCCTCAATACCTTGAATGTCAGCATCAGACTGGAGGTCCTCCTGTCTTTGAATATCATTGTCACTGCAACTGCCAAGTTGATATAGTTCAGTTGGATGCTCTTTATCCCAATAAGTGCTGAAAAGGTCATCTTCATAAATTTTCTCAAAATCTATTGATGTCTTTGGTTCACCCAAATTTTGCCTCATTTTTCAAAACTTAGTTATCTTGGTTTTACACCACATTTTAGATATGCATGCCTCTTTAATTTCTTTCAACATAGACTTCTTAGAAGGTTCAGATGCTTTCTCGTAGAAATTTAAGTATGTTAGAGGCCTTGATTTGTGTGACTCTGATATGTGCAATGTCATAATTTGGGATGACAATTGTTGCATTGAAATATTATTCTCTGTTGCATGTTTCTCCATCTCTTTCTTAACCTCATCTTACGAATCATTGTTTTTTAACTTTTCTATCAATGGCATCTCCTGGTGTTGATATTTGCTCACAGAGTTCTCATTGGCAATAAGTCTTATTTTTATTATGTTTAGTGGATCATAATTCCAGTGACTAACAAAATGAAAGCAAAAAAAAAGTCACCAATTCATTTTCCACTTTGAAAGCCTTTCTCTCAAATGTGAGGCCTCCAATTGCGAAGGCAAGGAAGGAAATATCATTTTCTTTTGTTGTCCACTGAAAAGTTCATCTGCGCTCTCCATCTGCCTTACATATTCTAGTGCAAAAACCTTTTCTGTAACATGCATTGGAAGTTTGCAGGGTTCAACCACTGAACTGTAAAACCTTAAGACAATTTACTCTTCCATGAAGAACTAGTCAGCCAATTGAATCTGACTTCCCAATTGAATGCAATCTTTACAAGACACAGACAATCTAGACATTGTAGTGCCTGTGATTTTTTGGTAAATAGGTGCCAAAAAGAAGTCTACAAAATGGTTGTAGTTTTTATTGTTAGCAGTCATCCTCATCTTATGTGTCCACTCATATACTGGACTTGGTGTCTCTGATTTCTTCTGGGTTTTCTCATCAAACTTATAGACCTCAATATCAAGCTTGTTGTTCTCTATCTCAAATATTGGGTGATGCTTTGCTAAAAGAAGGTAGCACAGGTAACTTGTGAACCTAAATGTCTTCGTCTTGCCTGTAGTTGTACTTTGTTTAATCATTAGTAATTATTGTTGCATAGATTCAACAATGTACCAAACAAAATCATATCTTATTACTACATTGCCAACTGAATGACCTCGACAATGGATATTATAAATCATTTCAAGAACACTGGGCCCCACTTCCTTGTTACTGTCCAATCCCAGGCAAAATGATAACAAAGAAATAGTATTATGAACCCATGGCACAAAAATATCATACTGATAAAGAGGCTTATGGTCTTTGTCTAGTGTAATAGTAACACTAGTAGTGGACTCTGAGGGTATTACACCCTTAATATATGAATCTTGAAAACTTCTTTCCATCTTGTCATAAGCCTAAGCTAGTTTATTCAAGTCAATGCGTTCCTTAGAGCTTTCTATTCTAAACCCTAACCCCAGGTCTAACAGAGTGAAAAATTCACTCTTAGTTATTGATAAAATTTCCTCTTGTGTGTTTTGGTTTACAATTGGCTTTCTATTTTCATCATAATTCTGAGCGCATAGAATTACAATTTCAAGGCAAGGGAATACTTTGGGTACAATGGGGTTTGCTAATCCAGTAACCAGAGTAGCTAGTTTATTTGTATATGCACCAATACTGCTATTATATTTGTAATAAATTCTCCCCTTCTGGGGATCTTTCCACATACTAAACAATGAATGTATAATTGCCATGATTCCAGAATCTCCTTGGATAACAAGATAAAAAATATCATGACATTCATCGGTGAAACCTGGGGTTTGTAGCACTTGTCTGAGTTGTATAATGGTGTTCTTTTCCTTTATGGGTGCACTCGTTTGGGAGGTTTTTGACTTTATTTTGCCCATGCCTGGCTGCTACTGGTCATTAGACTTCAGATCCTATTCAAAATAATTTTAAAGTGTAAACCTAAGACAATTAAAATCAAGATTTCTATTGCTGCAAATTGCAATGGATTTTTTTTGAAAAAAATTAAATACTTGGAATTGAGATTGGATAATTGGTGTTGTCGTCTGATACCCAAGTTTCACACTTTCAGTCTTAAAAAATCAAAACACAAAATGGAATTCTACCAGTCTTTGAAAATTTAAAATTTGAAAACCCTATGGCTATTGTATCGGACTCTCGTCTTACAGTTCTAGAACTCTCAACTTCATACTCTAAAAAAGTAATACTTGAAGTTTAATAGTTAAAATGAAAGTAATAAGTAATTAATGGTTTTAACTTTTATGTACAATGTACATCTAACCGTAATAAATTGTCAAGACTCAAAGTCAATATTAAATAATGTAGTGATGTACATAAGTTACATGTGTCACGATTCCAGATGAATCTTGATAGATGGGAAAGCATTCCCCAAATCAACCTAAAATTCATCTTGGGCTGTCGAACTATAGACTATCAAATGGTTATTAAATTTATTATTGTTATTATATTATATTATTTAATATTATTTATATAATATTATTTATATAATATTATATTAAATAATATAATATAATAATAATAATGACCATCTCAATCTGATAGATCGACAACCTAGGATGAATTTTGGGTTGATTTGGGGAATCTTTTCCTATTTGCCCAGATTTATCCGAAATCATGACATGTGTCACGATTTTAGATGAATCTGGGTAGAGGTCACGATTTCGGATGAATCTGGGTAGATGGGAAAAGATTTTCCAAATCGACCGAAAATTCATCCCGGGCCGTCGATGACTCGATGGTCATTATTATTATTATATTATATGGTTATAATTATATTATATTATATGGTTATGATTATATCATATGTTCTATTATTTTTAATTAAATTATTAAATTATTATTGTCGTTAAATATTTTTAATTTTTTTTAATGTAAGTGCATTGGTTTATATTTTATATTTTAATAATGTATTTTTTTATAAATTATAATATTTTTTTGGCATTCAATTAAAAATAATATTAGTTATATTATGTAATCATTTAAGATTTATTATTATTATAAAAATAATATTATATTTATTTATAATTATTTATTATATAATAGAACATATAATATAATTATTTATACTATAATATAATATAATATAATTATAGACATATGATATAATCATAACCATATAATAAAATATAAATATAACCATGTAATATAATATAATATAATATAATAATAATAATAAATTTAATAAAATATATAATGACCATCATGAATCTGGGTAGATGAGAAAAGATTCCCCAAATTAGTTCGAAATTCATCTTGGGCTGTCGATCTATCAGATTGAAATGGTCATTATTATTATTATATTATATAAATATTATATAGTTATAAATTATATTATATTATATTATATTATATGGTTATGATTATTATTATACCATATCGTTATGAATATAATTATATTATATTATATGGTTATGATTATATCATATGGTTGTAATTATATTATATTATAGTATAAATAATTATATTATATGTATATGATATGGCTATAATTACAATTTAAAAATATAATGGCAAATGCTCTATTTTTATTCATATTTATTATTTAGTTTCAAAATTAAAATATAATATAGTTATAATATCAGTAAATTATTAAAATTTAACATATATTGAAAATTGTGATAATTGTTTATAAACTATTCATCATCATTTAAAAGATTTCATAATGAAAAAAAAGTTAGGAATAGGTGACAAGATAGGTATGAAATAAAAATTTGACACATAAATTATCAAAATTATATTTAACTTTGTTAAGGTTATAATCTATTAATCTTTAGTTTTCCTTGAAGCTCCATTTGTTAACTTTTAACCAATCAGATTAAAGAAAAATAGTTAATTATTAACAGTTCACTATTTTTAACTAAGTCACAGACTAATAGTAACATTTCAATAGTGCATAATTTGAGAAACAAGATGCCAAAAACAATCTTACAAAGTCGTAGACTAAGAAGAACAACGATTTGAGAAGTCAAAAACTATTGTTTTCATTGATAATATTTTAGACTGTACAATGTACATAATACTGATTCATAGCTTACATATTCAAAATAGCTGATTGAATCACTAATCAGCCTGGTTTTACTATTTCGTAATTTACAAAAAAGGGCAGGGCCCAATCCAAAGAAAAATATAGATATCTTGAAAACATTTTTTTGGCAAACTTTTGCCCTAATCAAAACATTTTTTTTGCCCTAAAGGGCTAAGGGAATAGGGAGCACTGAATAGGGAACCAGGGAGGCTAGAAGTATGAGCGAGCTGAGGGGCCGAGGGATTGAAGCCTTTAATCAGAAAGGTCTTCAATTCTGTCCGTGAGGAATCTATTAGAGAAGATGATGTCACTAAACTCATCCAACCATGTAAAGTCCATCTCTCTGACGTCATCCATCTCTCTGACGTCATTGTCCAACAACAACTTTTTTCGTAAAAAATCTCTTCCCAACCGTGCCCACTTTCGATGGTGAGTCAGTTCATTCGTTCATGCCGAGCAAGAAAGGATGCTTATGTATAATGCACCCTATGCCTTCCTCCCAGCACTTGTCTGCTACATCTGCAAAAGGGATGCCAATACTTGGCCCCGGTACCTTCTTGGCCAATACAATAATTTTGACATCATCTTCTAAAAATGTTTCCTTGAAAATATTACGCAGAAGCATTAACATGTTTATTTGCTTGCCTCCAAGGTTGAGAAGAGACGCAAGGAAGCGGGAGCTAATATCCGTGGACACATGATACCTCTTATCATTTCTCAAGAATTAATGGTCGAGTATCATGCATATAGCATGGCAGATAAAAGGACTTTGGCCATCTACCTTGCAAACCATGGCAAGGACATCATCAGAAATTTTGCTGAGAAAGGGCTTTTGTAGAGCCATATTAGTGCATTTCAGGAGAATTGACGTATCCATGACTACAATTCAAGAAACTGAAAACTTTACATAGTGCAACTACAAACCAAATTCAGATTGAAGAAATTAGAATATGAGAAATGATATTAAAAGAGGAATTGAAGAGCCTATTTAATGGCAGACTACAGTTGCATCTAATTCTTTGGCATTCGCGATCTTTCATATCTTATTTTTTCGTATTCTTATTAATTTTCAAGTGTGTGAAATGCTGAAATGTGCTAACATTAATGTCAGATAGTCAATAGTGCCTGAAATGATTAATGATTTCTATGCAAAATTTTCCACGTGTCTCCATTCCGGAGAATAACATGCGACTCCAAGTCTTTTCAAGCGAGTGGCCCTGAGATGCATCTACTATCGTTGATCTCTAACTAATCAATGACCAATAAAACTATTGTATTTACTATTAATGTAACAAAAGTGATGATAGTCAACTTGGTAATTGTGACACTGATGTAACGATGTTACGACATTATTAATAACACACCTAAGACAATACACAAGTTGAAACTTGAAAGTGACTACTTAGCAGTCAGTACAGTCACTAGCCAATACATGTGCAAATTTTGTTTTCAAATTAAACAAATTTTCAGTTTACCACTGAAGATTAGCCAAGACCATTATTATTCATTTTTCTACAAAACAAGTAATTCGCCTCTGACATTATTAATTTATTTTTGGCAAGGAAAAAAATAGCCATCATTTATATATCCGTCAGTGAAAAAGAAATATTAATTCACCACATTTAAAATGATTTTTGCTAGGGCAAGAAAAAAATCGCCAACATATAATATTTTATTTCCCTATATGGAACAAAAAAATTGCCCTCGATATTAAAATTTTCTTGCCCCCAAGATGTTGGATTCACCAGCATTTTAGACTTTTTTTTTGGGAGGGGTTTCTTAAAGTTATCCCTAGTACTATCACTTAGTTGATTGATGAAGAGGATTTGATCAACAAGATGTAACAAGAGCACCTAAGGGAAAGGTTGAGTTATGATATTGTAATGAAGTGCAAGGATTAGCCAAGACAATGGTTAAATGATGTATTGGTAACATACTTGAAGATATAGAGGTTGGCCACACTAAGAAACACTAATGATGTATTGCTACTGCTCTCTTAAGGGTGGCCCAATGGTGGTTGGCACCGTCGTCGCTCGACTTCTCCACCTCAACGTGGTTCTGGCTAGTCCCTGGGTTTGGTGACTCCCCCTCCTAGTGCTCCTCCTGTTGCTTTTGTCAAGTGGCCTTTTCGCCTCAACTTGGCCATCCCTCCACTGCGGGCAAAGGATAAAGATAAAGACAAGGTTTCTAATGATGCTACTGATGGCTGGATTGTTCCTAGTCCACCTGCTAACCCCAGGGATGATTGTGATTTTGATGATCGAGATGAACCACCCCCCTCAGCTGGCACTGCTTTAGTGGCTTGAGGGGTTGCTTAATGTTTTTTTTTGATGAATAGTTGCTGATTTCAACTACGGCCATGTGAACTCTCATTGGGCGATCTTGTATCCCCCAACCCCTATTTTGTGAATTTGTAACAAGTATATTAATTTATTAATAGAAAAAGACTATTCATAAAAAAAAAACATTAATAGAAAATATAAATCTATCACTTAGCAACTATTTATATAAGCAATCACAAAATCCTGACCATTATTTTCTAGTGAAAATGGGAAGTGGATGATATTCCCATTTTAATGTATTATAATTAATTCAATATTTATTTAATATAAAACTATGTAATTAGAATAATTAATTTTTAAAATAATATTATAAAAAATTCCAAAAAAAAATTACATTAGATAGAAAAAGGCATTTGACAATCATAATGATCCAACAAGAAGTAAACCTATAATGAATGAGGAGAACAACACCTCCATAAAATTGTATAATTATAATTATAATATATTTTAGAAAATTTATTTTAAATAAAAATTATAATTTTGATCAAATCTTAACTCAAATTAAAATATATTTATAATATTTTGACATAATTTAATATATTTTAATTTTAATTAAAATAATAAATTGGTAAATTTTTACTTAATGCATAATTTATATAATATGATTTAAAAAAAATTACAAAAGCTATTATACATTTAATAATTTTACTATCTTATGCCTTATGAAGATGTTAGTTACTTGAGTCCTCCAATAGTATAGGTTTTAACTTTTACGAGGATATTGTTTATTTGATTGCTATCTAAGAGTTCTATCTAAGATACAACATGGGCCAAATTCTTAGAGTTCTTGTTATGCTCAGCATGGGCTAAATTGCAATATTGCTATTAGGATTTAACTGTGTGAAATTATCTCCTACTTATCAATGGGCTAAATTCCTAAAATTAAAAGCTTGAACATCTTACATTATAATTATTTAATAAAGAGTCCATGTGTTTGTGAATAGTATAATATTTCTTTAAAAACAAAAAACTTAGACATAAAAAGGGGAAGTAAACCAAAATAGCTATATTTTAAATCATTTAATCAATTATATCATGATAAATTAATATTTTTTTGAACAAAGCTTACATTTACCAAATTGTGAACTAACAATTGCTATTCATTTTTGGCTTCTATCCTAATGAAAAAAAACTATCTCACGAGTTCCAAAAATTCCGGTCTTAAATTTAGAGGATGCATATAAATATAATAATAATAATAATAAAGAGGTCTGAAGATAAATTGCATGCTTTATTGTTTCGCAGTGCTGAAGGCATTTAAATGGAGTAAATTCAAGCTTTTTCGCAATTATTCGATCTTGATTGGGTTTTGTGAAATGGGTAATTGTTTTGGCAGAGATAGCGATCACCACTATCATCGTCATCATGATAGTGGGATACAAGGGGAATGCAGTGATTATGAGGCCCAAGAAAAAACTGGCGATTTAATAATATGCACATCTTCTGCAACAATGGAAGATAATAGAGAAAACAGAGATTCAAGTTCACAACAAGAGATGGTTGCGGAGGAAGAGGAAGAGGAAGAGGAAATAGAAAACATAGAAGAAAGAAGAGGTTCAAGTTTGCAAGTCGACTCGGTTTCGAAGGAAGAAAAAAATAACAGAGAAAATCGAAAAGATAAAAGATGTTCAAGTTCGAGAGTAGAACTAGAAGAGAAGAATAATAGAGGAGAAGAAAGAGGTTCAAGTTCACGAGTAGAAATGGTTTTGAAGGAAGAAGAAAATAACAGGGAAAATCGAGAAGATAAAAGATGTTCAAGTTCGAGAGTAGAACTAGAAGAGAAGAATAATAGAGGAGAAAAAAGAGGTTCAAGTTCACGAGTAGAAACGGTTTTGAAGGAAGAAGAAAATAACAGAGAAAATCGAGAAGATAAAAGATGTTCAAGTTCGCAAGTAGAACTAGAAGAGAAGAATAATAGAGAAGAAAAAAGAGGTTCAATTTTGCAAGAAGAACTGGTTTTAGAGGAAGAGGACGAGAAAAATGAAACAAAAAACAGAGAAGAGAAAAGAGATCCAAGTTTGCAAGAAGAACACATGGTTATAGAGGAAGAGGAAGAGGAAGAGGAAGAGGAAGAGTGTCCGATTTGTCTGGATGAGTACGAAATGGAGAACCCGAGAATGATGATGCCATGTGATCATTGATTCCATTTTCAATGCATTGTTGAATGGTTTCAGAGGAGTTATTCCTGCCCTATCTGTGCCACTAACATTGTTTTCAACGAGGAAAGCCAGCTCGTGAAACTTGATATATAGGTAAGAGTTTTTAGATTTTTAATGGCTGAACTGTTCATTCTTGTGGGGCTTAATCATTGATAAGATGGGGTTTTGATCTCTGAGCTCATTATTGAATGAGGTAGAATTTAATCGCTGAACTCATTACTGAAGAAGATGGGGCTTTATCACTTTGACTCTTTATTAAGTAAGATGGGGCTTTATCACTTGATTCATTCAAATTTATCAAGTTTTTATAATCTATGTTACAAGTGTGTTGTCTTTTTTCTGGGTTTGATTGTGTAAGTTTTTTAAGCGTCTTTGTTTCCCATCACGTTATATGATCTATTATTAAGATGCGAAAGAGTCAAAGAGAAGCATCCTGATAATAAATCATGTTGTGTGAGCTGAAATATTGATATTAAATAAACTTGCACAATCAAACTATAAACGATGAAGCTTGACTCATCTTTGTACTCATTACTAAATAAGTTGGAATTTAGTCTCTAATTTTTTAATTTTTTTTTTCACTTTATATGATTAACTTATTCAATTCAAAAGAGGTGGAACAAGTTAAGTTTTTACATATGGGTCCAGTGGTTTCTCAAATCCACTGTTGAAGATGCAATAGCTAAGCTTAATATTGAGATTGTGAAGCAATTTTAATAAAGCAGTGTCCAGTTTTAATACATGATTTAATGTTATGTATATGTGTTTAGTTTTTATTTTCTCGTAGTATATGGATTTAAATTGTTTTCACTGGTTGAACGGAAATTGTTTCAAAGTGTTAAAGATTAGAGAGACTTGTAAAAAATGAAGCTGGGATTCTGAATGAGAAGGTAACCATAACCATTTAGAGTAGACTGAGTGCAGGTTTGAAGTTTATATTATCAGCCTAAGGCGGCCTAATGTCTGAAATTAACGTTTAAAACAATCCAATTGTTTGAAAGTTCAAAAAAATTGTACATGGTTTGCATAATTTTTTCGTAGTTCATGAGTTATTGGATTTGGGGATATAATTTTGTGTATGAGTTATTTCTTTTCCATATATTACACGTGATCATTTATGAGGAGTAGGAGACCAAAAAATGAAAAGAATAATTTATTTAAAAAAAATAAAATTATATCAATTATTTTTCTATTTTCTTTCATTAAGGGTGAAATTTGCATGTTGGTGTCATTTAGTTTTGTATGTACTATAAGGCTTATTTTCTTTTGTGTCAAGTGATGTTTAATTTATTTGACACACCCACACACACACACACACATATAAAATCATCAATTTATTTCTTTTATTGAGGATACATAATTTGATATATTTTCTAGATTATTCATCTATCACGAGCTCAGAATTGTAGGCCTATTTCAAAATATTCTATTACCATCTTACAATCTTAGGTTGATCTTGTGAGTTTGAGATTGATCCTGCACGTATGGATCTAAAAATTGAGATTTCAAAATTCAAATTCAATTTCTAGTCAACTCACCTTCTTGCCTTCTTACCTAAAGTCAATTTATTGTTAATTTATCATATTTAACAACATTTAATTGTATTTATTTTCATCATTCAATGCAAGTCTATCTCATTTTCTCATCCACATTCAAGAAGCATGCTAAGAACACTTTCATTCATGCATTAAAATGGATTAGAAATTTGCATAATCATTGTAGAAGCATGGATCTATAAGCTACAATTTTAAAGTTTAAGCTCAAATTTTGGCTAACTCCTAATGGTGTCTTTCTTGTCTAAATTTGGCTAAACATGTGCTCAAACAATTTATTGTTATCATGTAGTATTTCAAGTGATTCAAGTGCATTTGTTTTCATCATGATGTTTGATCCCATCTCGTCTAATCTTGAAAAAATTGAAGGTTCTTGCTAAAACTCTTCAATCGGTGTACCAAAATAATTAAGAAAATTGCATAATCATCATAGAAGCACTGACATGCATGATACTGATTTTTGATCATTTATTTTTGAATTATCATAAATATAGGCTTTTGCATAGTAAACTAGGAAAATTGATACCATAGAGATGTAAGAACACTCTAAAGGTATTTCAATACTACTAATCCTTACATCAAAGTAGGTGTATGAAGAATAAAAAACACGGTGCACAGAATCAAACCTGTGATTAAAACAAAATCCATGTCCACAAAAGTGTCCTATAGACTTTGGACTTGACCCTTCATAGAGCTCAAAGACTATTCTATATCTCAAATAAAGTATAGATAGAGATTCTAACATCCGTAATCCTAGACACCAATATTTTAATGTCTATGAAAATAGTTTGTGCATGTCTAAAGCTAAGTTTCATATCTTTCTTATTTACTCTCCTAATTTACCATTAAATATTTTACTATTATGATATTTATATCCATAATTGTTAATTTGTATAATAGTGTACATATGAAGGATTTATGGGAACCCCAAGCCCAAAAACATCTAACTAAGAAGTATGGCATTAATTCCTTCGAATAGATCATGAAAAAACAATATAAACAAGGTGTAAATAAGTATTAAACCAACAACAAATCCAATTTTTATTTTTTTGTGGGACTAGAGGATCAACTAGATCAAAGAATGCTTTGAGGATCTTTTCCTTAATATTTTGCAGCGGTCCATTGGAGACTAACCATTGAAAATATTAGTATTTGGCCATAATTTGAATAATTATAGGCCTTCGAAGAAGAAATTCCATCTAAATATTCTAGTTCCTAGATCTATCAATTAACATAATAAACAAACACTTCATGTAGATCCTTCAATGTTGATGGTATTGAGTTGACCTTTGAGGCTACCATAAAGTTACACAAAGTTAAATTAATAGAATTAGGGAAAGCAAGATATGCACTTGTAGATTTTGAAGGATATAAGGCAAATGATGCATTGATTTCCTAAAAATTGGTTAGAGAAATACTTGACCGTGTATGACCTAATATTAGGCCAAAGGTGGTGAAGATCTCACCATATTTGGGAAGGTTGAACTGATAACTCCTTCAACTGGCCTAAAATTGAAGTGTCACATTGTGGAAGGTCATTTAGTAATTAGTCTAATTTTGTGAAAGAAATAATTATTTAGGAGTAACCTTCATTAGAGGACAAGATTCCTTTGTCTATAAAGCTATCAATTATAGTGATTACAAGTGGAGAATATTACTTTTTCTTCTTGGAAGAGAATTCACGAGAAAAATGACCATAGTGAAGCATGAATAGTATACCAATGCACCATCCTTTTATAATCTATTATTGAGACAAATTTTTTTATCTTATCCCCACTTAGGGTACGTGCATGTAAATGGAGGAAAAAAGGGAGCTCAAAAGTAGCCATTTTTCCCTGAAAGCATATGAATGTAAACTTGTCCACATATAATTTGAGATTCTTACACTCAATATTCAATGATTTGATTACAACAATAAATGTAGTATTTAAAATCTTAGCTTCTAAAGTACACCAAGATATTTGACAAGTCATGGATAACATTATAAGTGCCAACAATGACCACAGACAAAAGTGTTCCCATCTTATCATCAAAATTTAATAAAGTGATCAATATTATTTTCCTTATTTACATTCAATTTTTTTTTCTAAACTAATTGGTGAAAAGATAGTGAAAACCTAGTCTTACAAGTATAATTGTTTTATCAATTTCCTTTTGTGTTTATAGAGTGGGCACACCTTGAAAATTATATCATTGAATGTGTACATCACATAATTATCACCAAAATGATCAAAGGAACATTTTAAATTGTGTGTGTAAAATGAAGTATAGATTAATAGTGTATTTTCTCAAGTTTGGATAAGTGGAACTTGAAATATAAAGTAAAAGAACTATATAAGTATTCAAGGATTATGAATAAACCAATGAAATTCAATCAAAATAGATATCTTATTTAATCAAAATAGACAAAAAGATAATGGTTAGAAAGCTAAGAACAAGATTAATATTTTGGTGGTGGTTTCATCAAATTTTGTTACATAAAACATATTGGTAAGGATGTCATTCAAAATGGACTTCACATGGAAAAATGGTTTTTTTTCTAACCAAAATTGAAACCCAACCCTTTAAAATTGGATAACCAAATTTCTTCCAGTAATGTAAATCTAAATAGAATGTGAGTGCATTATTTTTATTTTAAGAATAATATATAAATCTAGAATATAACACTTTTTGTTATGTATATATAACATCTGTGCTATGTACAACTGTTTCATACATGTATACCATGTGCATGCTATCTCACATACACATTATAAAAACATGTATGCTATAGCACATTCATGTTATTGATTGAGATTATCTAATACATAATTCACACATTATTTCTCATTCATAACATAAGTGTATTTTTTCTAATTTACATTTAATTTTTTCCCCCCCCTTTGTGTCACTTAGCTTCGTGCACTTATTTGTTAGATTTATTGCTTTGGATGGACTCCTAATGATTAAGATTTGAGAAAAAAGTTGTTGAAGTGTAAAATGAAGTTTCAAGGGAGGAATGGTTAAACTTTTATTTTTATTTTTATCAGTAAAAGGCATATGCCCTAATTACATTAAATAAAAATATAACAATTCATTGTACAAATGGAATTGGTAGGAGCAAATATCTCCTAATTATCACTAGAGCTATTGTTCTTAGGAAGGTTATAGAACTTTATAGGGGCATTCCCCTATTTTGAAAATGCTTGATAGAGACTTCCTTCATAGTTTAATAAGAACCATGCAACAATATCTCATTTTTTTGTCCAACCTATACTTCAATGTAGAACTCTGACTATCATGCACAACTCAATTTCTTGGCCAAGGTCGATGTTAGTCTATTTGACATATAATCATATGAAGGCACTATTTCATATATTATTCAATTAGAAGGATCAAATATATTAGTTCTGAAATCATTCCTATAAATTTGAGACTCTTTCTTGAGTTTGAATTTTGAAAAACTTAATTAAGTGAAGCTTTGTAGTAGCCTTTATATCACTACTAATTAATGAGAAGAAAGTAATCCCAATTTGGTATAATCATGTGTTCATTTATAATTTCTAGTTCTATTATTGACATTGACCTCCTTTTATTACTAATTGAGTTCTTAGATAATTGTCAATCCTATAACATCTTACCGAGATTTAGAAGTTTTAAAAATTAATTTGATAATGGATATTGAAAAATCTTTATAGTCAAGAATATACTCAACTTATCCTTTTAGTTTTGTAACTTTTATTTTAATGTAGTTGATTTCTTAAATGTGAAGCTTTAATTCCATTGCCCTTTTCCATGTTTCTCCTGTATGTTAAATCTAACTTCTCCTTTGAGTGCCTATCTTTATTCCTTGACTCATATATCATTATCCAAATTTATAGGGAAGAAGTCCTTGATTGAAATCCCTCATGGGATTCTTATATTGGTTTATGAATCTTACTTTTTAAACAATTAATTTATAATCTTTCTCTGTGAGCGAGCTCTAATGGAGAGTTGTGAGCTAGTTTTGAGACTTCTCAAAGACTAGATGCAATTTCTTTATTATATAAAATTCTTTCCATTTAGGTAATCATGTATTGAGAACTTTCCTCACTTTTATTTAAGCTTATACACATTGAGATACCACTTACATATTCAAAACATACCAGAAGTTAAAAAAAGAAGTTTTTAAATGATTCTAAGAGTGAGTGAGCACTTATTTTCAACTTATTTATACATTCTCCTATCCTTAACAATTCTATTGTGAATTGTGTGAAGATTTTCTGAATTAACCTAAACAAAGTTAAGGAGAGGTATTTCATGTTATACATTTTTCAAACTAAAATTTTCATACATGTTGTAGTCTAAATGGTAGGGAAAATCCCAGAAGGAAATACTAATAAAAGAGCATAACTTAGATTATAAAGAGAATGCAAAAATATAGCCAAGTATTTCACTTATAAACTATTTTGTTCATTAATATCCATATATTTACATATTGGATCCTTAATACTGTTGGATAGAAGTATAAACCTAAGATAATTTGATTTTCATCCTTAGGCACCTAACCTAGATATGAGAAAAGATAGGATATAAATTGGAATACCAAATCGTGTGCATAGAAAATGGGACAAAAAACAAAAAGAGCCCAATGACATAAGAGAGAACGTACAAATGCCCTAGTAAAACCCCTGAAGGAACAAAATAGGGTTGAGAATGTCAAACTAGAACAAAAAACTAGGAGGCTCAAACCACAACGAGTTGGAACAGAAAGATAAGAAGTCAAAAAACCAAAAAAAAGGATAGCATAGGAACCTAAGAGACATAAGAGACAACCACAAATCCTTTGATCTTGAAAAAATTGGTTACATTAGACCTTCCTCTTGGAGATACCAATCTATTCCTTTCCAATATTTGCAAATACAAGTGTGGGTGACTAGAAGCAAGAACGTCTAGTTTCACTTGATTTCCTCTCTTCTTGTTGAGAAATTCCAGTGGTTATTGATTTCTAGAATTGGAAAAACTTGAACAGGGTAATTGTGGACACCATATTCAGTATGGTTAGGGATGCACAAATTGTCATCAATATTGTCTAAGATTACAATTATCTGTTTATTGATTGATTTCTTAAAAATGACTCTGCAAAAATCCCTTATAGTGGCCTTGTTCTCATCTACATGTAGGATGGTAGCAACAAACATAGAAACTACGTTAGTATTGTGTTTCTACCTATCCATGAGTGCTGAGATTTATTCCCTTACAATTTTATTTATAGTCCTATAGATAAGACCATTCTTAGGATTAAACATCTTACTAATCCTCGACTCATTAACAACCACCCCACCACCCCCCCCCCCCTAACCAAAAAATAAAAAATAAAAAATATCCTTTTTCCTAGATCTCATATGAATAGGCATGTCCATGGCTATGAATATGAATACATGCCTAAGGAAAAATGTCAGAAAAAATTGAGTTGCTATCTCTGAGATAGCCTACTTGTTTAATAAATTTGGTAATTATGAAAGAGTGTCGATGAGACGTAAGAAGAAAAAAACTCAATTACCAAAATTTGTTATAATTTACTTCACTATCTTTTTCGTATCCTCACTTAATGTGGCTTAATTTTAATCCATTGATTTGTGTAGTGCCTGCCCCTAGTTCGCATTTCTGTTATCATTGTTGAACTCTTTTAGGCCAGTTTTATGCTTATGATTAGTAGCATTACTTTGAGTTTATCAGTTATTATTTCAGATTCAGTTGACTTTTATGATGAGATTATTTGGTACTCTATATTTCATGTATGTATGATGATTATTCAATATTTTTAGTTATTGATGATGATAAGTTAGATGGATTATAATATGTGTTTCTTATGGATACTTACCCCATATTGCATGTGTATGGTGTGCATGTTTGTTTTCTTTATGTATGGCGTCTCTAATGTGGTTAAGTAGTCACCTACTAGTCAGGATCTACACAATGCACCACTTCCTGCCATTGCCTGTTTAGCTTAGAATATTGTGTCTGTACATGCGTGGGTTTTATGCAGGTTGCAGGTACCGGGTATCGACTTCCTTGAATTGCTAGGATGAGCGTACCCTATTGCATTATCTCAATGGTAAGAGAGGGGAGATAAATTCTTAAGTCCAAATCTTAAACCTTTAAGCCTTTTGTCCTAATTGATAATTAGGACAAAGTATTTGAGTTGAGTACCCTCCGAATGCATTGAATGATGTCAATTCATGATTATAACCCTTTAGTTTGATTTAGTACGTGTTTTACTTTGATGGGTTTTCGTATGTTGCTTTATGAGTCTTTCATGTATTTTTTATTAATTAAGTCTAATTAAAAGATTAAATTAATGATTTAATTTAGTGGAAAATTATTATGATATTTTAATGTTTAATTATATTTCATTAATTGAGAAATTAATTAAATAAAAAAAATTAAATTTGGAGATAAAAGATAAAAGATAAATTTAGAACGCGATAATATTTATTTAATTTAATAATTATATATATATATATATATATAGATAGATAGAGAGAGAGAGAGAGAGAGAGAGAGAGAGAGAGAGAGAGAGAGAGTTCATTTTTAAATAAATGCTAAATATTGTTATTATTTGAGTTAATAAATATTTTATCAATTAAGTTTCTAAAAGATTTTAGATTTCATGATGCGTGCATGAGTTTAAATAGAAGAAATTAATTAAATAAAAATATATTTTAATTAATAAAGTATGCATGAGATTAAAGTAATAAATTAATTAAAAATAGAAGTCGAGTGAAAATTAAATAAAGTAATTTAATAATTCACTTAATGTGCATGAAAAGATAAAAGAAAAGATTAATAAAAGTTAATTGGAGTTTGAGTCTGGTGAGCACGAAGTTCTCTCGGGTGAACACACAATTAGTGCCCCGATTTGACGAAAGAACTCCTTATCATCACTTGAGGATTCATTTTCGAAACACACGAATTCAGGAAATGAATTTTAGAAGACGAATTTGGATGCAAAATTTTGAAGGTGAATCTTCTCACAATTCTTGGGAGTTTGTGTGTTAGCATCAGGTTCAGGTAGGGTCTTGTGTTTTGATCATTGATTGAATTATGCAATTTGATATTCTTGTCTACTTTGTGATTGTAAGAACTTGTCTTCTCAAATTTCATCATACGAATGTGTCAATTCTTCATTCTGGATCTTTTGCTATTCGAGTCCATCTGTAAATCCAAATTGAAAAAAAAATTGTTTAGGAAACCTCGCTCAACAATTGAAAGAAATTAGAATTAAATCAAGATTTGGGTTTAAATTAAAATGGAATAGAGAGAATTAATCGGAGAGAGTTTTGAGATTAAAAAGAAAATTCTAGATTGGAAATTAAAAAAAGGTTTTTAAAAAAAAAATTTCCTATCAGATTAATATTGGAAATAATTATTAAAAATAATAATTAATTAATAAATAAAAATAATGGTGTGAATTTAATTTAATTATTATTATTATTTTTTATAAAATTTAAATTGAAAATATAAATACATAAAAGATAACGTTTGATTGATAGCAAATTTTAATAAATTTAAAATTATAAAATTAAACAATATACACACCCTTTTACACAATTTGGTGATTTAGTTGTTTTGATGTTTAAATTAAACATAAATAAAAATTTAAAAAGAAAAAATATATATAATAAAATTACAAATTCTGCCCTCTTACCTTATTGGCCGGCGGCATTCATTTCTACCTCTGCACTGTGAAAGTTGCAAGGTACTGCGCTCGATGGGGGGTACTTTTATAAGCCACACGACTATATTAAGAGGTCGGCAGCTATCATGAATAAGGAGATACGTTAAAGTTTTCTTTATAAACTTTTATTAATATCTTAATTAAAATGAGATACGTTTAAGTTTAAGTTTATAAGTTTTTATTAATACTCTAGATAAAGTAAGATATATTAAAGTTTTTATAAACTTTTATTAGATTTTTTAATTAAAGTAAGATATGTGTGAAGTTGTTTATAAACTTTTATTAATATTTTAATTAAAGTAGTTTGTTAATAGTTTTATATAGATTTTAATTATTATTTTAATTTATAATATTTATTAATAATGAAGTTTATTAATAATTTATTAATATTAATTAATTAATTTAATAATACTTATTTAAAAAATTTATTAGTTAATAAATATTATTAATTAAAGATTCTTTTTAAATAATTTTATTTGTTTAATTATTAATTAATAATTTGTAATGCTAATTATTAATTTATGTGAATGCGAATATAATTATTAATTAATTTAATTAAAGATAATTTAATTAAGTTTAATTAATATTTGAAGATAATTTAATGGAGTTTAAAATTTATTTAATTGTTATTGATTAACAATATTGATTTTTATAAAATTATAGTTATTCTATTTAAAATCAATAAATAATTATTTTTATAAACTAAACAAATGAATGGATTATCCTCTGATTATCCTTTGTAAGAAATTGATTTTTATAATGAGGGAACTTTATATATATTTGAGTTAATCAAATGGGTGACTTGTAGACTAAACAAAGAATCTTATATGCTTGAGATATACTTTGAAATGAGAACTGAAACCTCATATATAACTTAACCATGTGAATCAAACCCAAACTATAAAACATGTACTTGCATCTTGTTTCTATATGCGGTTTATGCTTTGGGGGTTTTGGGGTTGACCTAGTTTGATGAGTCGTAGGATGTTACCAGAGGCTTGGGGGTTTTTGAATGTGATGTTATGATGATTTGGTCTCGATCTTTTATACCCAACCAAGGTAATGTTGTTATTGCTTTCTAGTTTCCTTGTGTGAAGCTGAGGTGTTTGTATATGAGATACCTGACTTAACCATTTTTGGGTCATTGATCAATTATTTTTTATTTGTTTTCCAATCACTTTGAGAGGACTGAGATGCTTTGGATGATTTGTTCTTGATGATGTCATGTTGTGACATGTTTGACTTGACCATTTTGGAGTCTTCGATCAGTATTGTGATTTATTTTGGGAGATTTTTCGGTTGCTTGTTGAGAACCATTGGATATTGTGATTTATCATTGATGCCTTTAGTTGCTGATAGAGAACTGTTGTGATTATTATGATTATCATTTGATGCTTTTTAGTTTCTCGTAGAGAACTGAGGTGATTATTATAATTATATTTATGATGCTTTCCAGTCACTTATACAGGACTAAGGTGGTTTTACTATGATTCTTTGATTTTTGATTTCATGAGCCTAGGGTAGGTTATCTATGTGTAGTGTCGAGAAGTGGCTTGCAATGGGGGTCGGGGCCCTAAGAAGCTGCTAGTGTAAACCCATTGTAAGTTGTTTTTAATAAGTGATAACATTTACATTAAATGGGGATTAAAATGAACCTAATAAGATAATTGTATGTTCTCTCCCATGCCTTGAGTGCTAGTATAGACTAGGATGGGGTAGAGAGAACAATTGGTTGCGACCTTGCATTCCATAGTATGCCTCGTTAGTACGAGAGGATACTAGTGGCCGCAATATCACAGGGGACCCGAGATTCCTAGGGGATTGCTCGGGTAACTTCCAATGTGATCTGTGTGATGACACTTTCTCACTTGCATAGTAGGTTTCCTAAGTGTCTTTGTGTGCCTCTGGGTTTAGATGTCAATCTATGTTGGAACCTTTGAGTTAGTGTACTTTTAGGATTTCCCAGACTTAAAGAGTACTTGTGTTTTGTGTTTTTATATCTTGTTTGGGACTTGAGACTATCTCCTCAGCACGGTGGGAGTGGGCCATTTAGGTTCTACGCAGTCGGGTGGTAGTGCTTTTTACTCTTACCATTGAGATTCGTCCATTGTCACCGTGGCTGGAGCTTTCTTGGTTGGCATTCACCTTCATTCTGTTCATGGATTATTATGATGGATGGTTAGATTTTATGATGGATGTTTTATCATTATGGATGTATGGATGTATCATGCATGGTGAATGATTTCATTTATTTTACTGTTCTTTGTATCATGGATTTGAGGATGATGTATCTTTATTTCTACATATGTATATTCTTTTAAGCCTTTCATACCCTGTGACATGTACAGTGGATGAATGAGCATTCTGAATTAATTTGCCAAGAGGCATTCAGAATAAATGTATATTAAATGGACATTGGACTTTATAATTATTCTTTCATACGGATGTGGCATTTGATGGACTTAGTTTTAGATTAGATTTAAATGTGACTCAACGTCTTGGGATCCTTAAGAAATGTAACATGTTATGTATGTTTGTTGATGATTACATGTTATTGCTTCTGCTACTATGTGTTTGATGTGCATGTTATACTTTCTTACTTTAAAAAAAAATGTTTAGCAAACTTAGTAAAACTTTAGGTTAATTCTTTTGGATCCCTTGGTAGGGTGTTACAATTTTTATAATGTGAAGGGAAAGCCACGTCTATATCTCACTTCATATTTTTGAGGCTAAGGCTTGTCATATGCTAATCTTGTTCTCATGTGTTGAAGGATTCATCAATCTTTTAAAGAAAAGGTTTGAGATGAAATGATTTGAATTAGAATGTTTCTATCTAAGAATATTCATCCCATGAGCCTTTTTATGATCAAGAAATGTTGTACTCCTAATTTATTATTAATCATAGTGTGTGAGAGCCATGTGTATTTAGGATAGGAGACTTTACAATAATTATGAAAAAAGAATCCTTTTATGATCTTATTCAATTTTGTGAAACTCCTAATTACATTTTATGATATTTCATATTGAGTTCAACTATGTTGAAATGTTATCGTTAGAAAAATCTTCAAGTTTATCGTTTGAATCGTATCTGATTCCCATTACCAAACTTCAATATAGTCCTCCATAATGAAGACATTGGTCTAATGTGGTTATTGGGGATAAGGAAAATGTAAGAAGTGGAAGAGAAAATCCAAATTTTTGCATAATGTAGGGGTCCATTCAAGAAACCCATTAATATCTTCCACTTCCAAATTTGGGTAAGATAAAACTTCTTTATTACCCACCAACCATTGCTATTAGAATATGGGCTTGGGGATTGTTAAAGCTTCCTTTATAGTGGAAATTACTAGCTCTAAATCTTGTATGTATGTTTCTTTGAAAAAATTTCTGCATAGGAGTTTGATGACCACTTTATTGGGATCCACCTGAAGAGCTTAAGCTATGAACATTGTTGGAATGTCTAAATTTACCATGTATTTGTCCCCATTGTTTAAAAATTTGTTCCCCAATATCCTATGTACTTCTCTGGCAACTAGGAAACAGGTAGCAAGAGTTATACTATGGAGTCTGTGACTGTTTATGGGACTATCAAAGGCAATTTGAATTGAAGGGCATCTAAGTTTGACGGGGTCATCATTGCTTCAAATTGAATAGGTCACATCAAAGACACTCAAAGATCGTGCCTATTTATGGAGATTCGGATAATTACACCAAAGATGAAGTGGCATGGATTGTTACAAAACTGCAAGAGCAACCATTTAATAACCAACGAAACGTGGATGTTAACAGTCAATGGATGTTATAATGAGAGTGTAAAATAACACTTGATTTAGTGTTATTCTTTTCTGATAGTTCATTTAAAGTAATTGGTCCTTATTAATGAGAATGTTAATTTTCTCATCTTTTAAGTTAGCTAATGTGTTTGCTTCTTTGTTTCCTTCACTATAAATATATTGAATTTTGATTTCTTTAAATTTTTAGACTAGTAATAGAGCATATTCCAATTTTGACTTAAGAATCCAATTGGGGGTTTTCCTATTTCTTAAGGAATTTAAAATTATTTGTGGATCTCCTTCTATGATTAAATTCTTAATATCTAAATCTAAACTAAGATTTATACCTTCTATTAATGCTTTGAATTTTGCAATGTTACTAGATGTCATCCCTATAGATTTGGCTCATTTAGCTATCTAAGAGCTATCTTTTGTGTGTATGATGCAACTGATTCCTCCAGTCTTAAGATTTCCCCTTAAGGCTTCGTCAAAGTTTAAATTTTTCCAGTCAAAAGGTAGAGGGCCCCATTTACTATTTTCTATTGCCTGCTTGTTAGCTTTAGAATAGGTCATTGGAGGATTGATTATATTTTTCCAATTATGCCTCATTTCTGCATCCCAATCTAAAAATATTCCTTCTTTAATAGTTTTCCTAGGGTCATTAATTATTACTTCAACAATACTAGCTTCTACTTTATTCAAGGAGTGAATAGACATTTCATTATTGTTAAAAACTCTATGATTTCTTTCCTTCCAAATTTCCAAAATAAAAATTGACAAGGATATGTTCCATAGATTGTTATAAATATTGAAATATGATTTTTTTAGGCCAATTTTTGAGATGGTCCTAGAGATTATTTGTAAGGACTAAAGACTAGTTGAGTTTATACATAACCAAAGCCAATATGATTTGGCAAAAGATCAATTGTATAAAAAATGCTTACCTATTTCAGAATCATTTTTGCATAAAGGGCACCTCGAGGAACCCTTAAAGCCCATTTTTGCAAATCTACCTAATGTAAGAATTGTGTTCAGAATAGACGCCATAAGAATATGCCTACTTTTGACATGCATGTAGATCCTAGTAGAGTGCTAGGGGTATGTCTATCATCTCCCATCTTTTCGATTTAGTAATTAACTCGTAACCCTTTTTAACTATGTAAATCCCATCTTTAAATGCTCCCCAAATATTTTTTTTCTTCTCTATCTTTATGATTTTCTCGTCTTTGGTTTATGAATTGATAATATTGTACTTTTTCTTGTTCTATTAAGTTTGTGTCAGAAATTGATTTCCACTTGCAACTTACTTTTTGGTCTATGATTTTAATTTGTTGGTAATTACTAAGAAGCTTCTCCCATAGATTGGTTAGTGTATTCTTTATGTTCAAGGGAAGATTCAGACTATTTGGAGAAGGAAGACCATCCTAAGAGTCCTCCCAAATTAAAGTGTTCCAACCTTCTCCAATGTCCCATGTTAAGTTATTGTTAATGAGGGAGGGACAATGCATCATAAAATTCCATGTTTTAGATCCTTTAGGTGGATTATTAGTTTTGAATAAAGATAAAAGTTCAAAGATTAACAATTATTTGTGGTACATAATTTTAGCCCATTTACTCTAGACTAGTTTAGCCTATAGAGCTTCATTTTTCCAGCTAAATTTTTTAATTCCTAAGCCTCTTGATTCTTTAGGTTTTTTAAGATACTATCCCATTTGATTAAAGCAAGTTTTTTCTTATCTTCTAGTCCATTCCAGAAGAATTTTTTCATCTTGCGATCTAGTTTGTTTTTAATTCCTTTTGGAAGAGGAAGGCATGAAATCTAGTAAACTGGGATGGCTAATAAAACTAGTTTTATTTTAGTTACTCTAACCACCTTAGTTAGCCATCTTCCTTTCCAATTTTCCATTTTTTGTATAATTTTTCTACAAAAGGTTTTTAAGACTTGGATTCTCTATTACTTTTTGCAAGAGGAATGCCTAGATACTTACATGGAAAGGAACCTTTTTCAAGGCCATTAGTTGGAAAATTCTATTCTCTAAATCTAGAGAAATATTTAGGAAAACTATTTCAGATTTTTTTGCATTTTTTGTCTAGATGCTCCCATGTATGTCATTATATTTTTTTTGAAGTTTTGTATTTCTTCCAAAGTAATTTGTCCTAGGAGAATGGTGTCATCTATAAATTATTGGAGTGTTATTCTTGGTATTCCTTTAGACACTAGAACTCCTTTAATCTTTGTTTTCTCTCGAGTCTTTTTAATAGCTCTCCCAAAAGATTCTGCCATAATAATGAATAAGAAGGGAGAGATTGGATCTCCTTGTCTTATCCCTATAGATATACCAAAGAAACTTTCCAGGGTTTCATTTATAAGAAGTGAGATTTTGGGGGTAGCAATACCATTAAAGAGGAGATTAATCCATTGATGTGAGAAATCAAAGGATTCAAGGGTTTTACATAGAAACTTCCAATCTACTTTATCATATACTTTTTGAATGTCTAATCTTATAAGCATGCACACTTCTTTATTTATTTGGGTGGAATGAATTAGTTCCTGTATAATTTTTATTCCATCTAGTATTGATCTATTAGGTGTGAAGTCAATCTATTCTTCTAAGATTAATTTGGGTGAAATAGTTTTGAGTCTATTTACTAGAGCTTTTGTTAGGATTTTATATATCATATTACAAAGCATTGTTGATCGACAATCTCTGCGTTCTTCATGGTTAACTTTTTTAGGAATCAAGGCTAAAAATATGTTGTTAATTTTGGCTAACATAGACCCTGAGTACCTAGTGGCTTCTGTTGCTTTCCATAAATTATTTCCTAAAACATCCCAATATTTTTGAAAGGAAAAGACTTAGAACTCATAAGGACCTAAAAATTTGTCAGGATTGAGACTGAATAGAGTTATCTTGATTTCTTCTTTTGTAAATGCCTTATTTAGAATTTTTTTATTAACCTTGGGATTAAATTGACCACAATATTCTAAGCTCTTATATTTGAATTTTCATAGCTATTGAGAATATTAATAAAGTATTCTATAAAAAATTCTACATTTTAGGATGAATTTTTTTGTTACTATTTCTTGACTATTCTTGGTTTTGGATATTCTATTGATGTTCCTATTGTTAATAGTATTTTTGTGAAAAAACTTTATGTTACAATTGCCTTTTGAGAACCATGTTTCTCTTAGCTTTTGTTTCTAGAAGAATTCTTGATGCAAGATCATCCTGGGTGTAAGAGAAATCTTGCATCAACCAAAAATATTTCATTTTAGTTGTTTGAATAAGGGTTATCTTAATGCAGAGTTATTGTATGTGGAGGTTTTCTACTTGCTAAATCAGTCATGTACGAGCTCAGAATGTCCTAATTTCAAAGGTAGATGTTCATCTTGGATATATTAGACTACCAATTGAGGTTCAGTACCATATCATGAGTATTCATGGATATATTATAGATTTTGTTACAAATAATAATCCACCAAGATAACCGAGAGGGGGTAGGGTGAATCATTTATCCAACAACTAAAACATTTATCTTCCTTAAACAAACTTAACCATTCAAACAAAGTAAAAAACAACCATAATAAAATCCTCATGGACAATTACACTAGATATGTTGACTAGGGAAACCCTTGATCAGAGGGAAAACCCCAGTGGGAATGATGGCCACAAGATGATGTACTAATATAAATATTCCTTGTTAGAGAATGGACCCTATTAGGAGTCTATTACAACATTTAGTACAATGATTCCCTATTAGGAGACTTTGAATCCCTATTAGGAGATTCTAACCCTATTAGGAGTTGTGCCAACCCTATTAAGAGTTGAGGTACAATGTATGCAAGAAGAGCCCATTGCCCAAACATGCAATTTCAACTACATGAAGAGCTCACTGCTCAAACAAGTAATTTACTATTATCTTTTTCTTTCCTTTGATCTTTCCTTTATCTTGTCATCTAGAAAAATCATTGTTAGACCTTGTAGACCAAGTCACAAACCTTGGATCACTCAATAAAACCTCAGTAATGAAGTTTCCTTCACTTTCGCATTGCTCTACTCAACTTTGCATTCCACACTCTCAACTGCTTATCATCAATTCACATTGCATTTATTCGATACCATGATAAAGGAAAATGTCCTTCCTTTATACCTAGTCCATAAAACAATTCCTTCAGTCGACTATTAGACCTTCTCAATTAATTATTATAGGACCACATTAAGAACACTCTACAGTTAGTAATAACATTAATCTTTCACCTTGCAACATGAACAACTTCCCATGCATGCAGTATTATGACAAGTGAGCTTAGCAATGTCATCCCCAACATGTCTTCTCCATGTCCTCAACCTCAATCCTCAAGATATCAACTCTGCTAAGAGATATAACAAGTTTTACCAGAACATGCCTCTGTAAACTCTATCTTAGAATATACATCACCAAAGCTTACATAATTTCTTCTAGACTTATCCTTTTTGCTTTTGACATTAACTGCATATACTGGATACTTAGAAGTATCTCCCATAACCTCGGGTGGTTATAATTATCAACTAGTCATCCGTACCAACTTGATCTTTTTGCTGTTCTTCTATTAGATACTACTGAAAATTACTATATTGACATCAATGACAAACTGACTCATGAATATAACATATCATAATAGTAGTACTCCCCTAGAGGAATATCATCAACATTCATGCTTCCAACAATCTTTCCAATCTTCCAACAATCTCCCCCTTTGGCATTGATGGCAACATAGATGAAAAACATCTAGTTCCAAGAATACCAACAAAAGACTATCCATCTTCAAATCCTCTTCATCAATCATTCTCCCCCATTGATATACCTCAACGTGCTCTATATCAAATTTCTATTTCACATACGATACTTATGTTGAACATCTTCTTTAGCATACTATTTTTCATGCCAAACTTCTCCCCCATTTACATAAATGTCAAAGGTAACCAACTCTACTACATCAAACTCTGTAACAACTAATACTTACTAGCTTGAGTGTCAAAAGAAACTATTCAAGACAACATCCAATAAGAGTCTTAGATGACTCTGTCAATCTCAGATACTCCCCCATTCAGGAAGCATCAACATTCAATCTAGACAAACAATGGTTCTCTGTTACCCTAGAATGATGCACTCATGCAATTTCTACTCTGATGTAGGAAGGGGCATAACCCTAAGCATACCTCACAAATACTCAAAAGTATCTTTGGGAAGAGGCTTAGTGAATATATCTGCAATCTACTCTTTAGTGCTCACATACTCCAATCTGATTTCCTTTTTTGCAACTTTTTTTTGTCAACATATGATACTTAATAGAAATGTGCTTAGTCCTCATATGCAACACTGGATTTTTAGACATATTTACTGTGCTTGTGTTGTCACAATGTATAACAATAGGTTCACTAATTTCTATCCTGATATCCTTCAACATCTGCTTCATCCAAATAAACTTGATTGCAATTATTTGCTACTATAACATACTCTTCTTCTACTGTACTTTGAGATGTACAATCCTGATTCTTGCTTAACTAGGAAACCAATCTTCCTCCAAGAAAGAAAGCTCCTCCACCAGTGCTCTTTCTCTCATCCATATGGCCTGCCCAATCTGCATCAATATAAGCACTTAGAGTGAAATCATTAGATCTATCATACCATAATCCAAACTCAGATATTCCCTTTAGATATCTAAATATCCTTTTCACTATTGTTGTAATGCCCTACCAAGGGATCCAAAAGAATTAACCTAAAGTTTTACTAAGTTTTCCAAACATATTTTTATAAAATAAACAAGAAAGATAATCATACACATCAAACACATAGTAGTGGAAGCAATAACATACAATCAACTATAAGCATACATAACATGTTACATCCCTTAAGGATCCCATGATGTTGAGTCACATTTATATTTAATTAATTCTAAGTCTAACAACTACCACATCCATATGAAAGAATAATCAGAAGGTCCAATGTCCATATTATACATTTTTTTTGAATGCCTCTTGGAAAATTAATTCAAAATGCTCATTCATCCATTGTACATGTCACATGATATGAAAGGCTAAAAGAATATACATATGTAGAAATAGAAATACATCATCCTCTTTAGATCCATGATACAAGTACAATAAAATAAATGAAAACATCTACCATACATGATACATCCATCCATCGTAAAAGATATAAACATCCAACATGAAATACAACTATCCATCATAAAACATAACTAAGTATGTGGTTCCTCCCAACCATCAATAGCATCATTAGACCATTGTGGGCCCTAGCCATCCTCTGTGCATAACATCCCAAGTCACTGATAAGATCGTTTGTACTATAGTAATAGGGACATCACTACTAAAAATACTACAACATAATCATAAGGAAATCTAACATGTTAATCATCAATATAAAGAAATTATCAATATAAAGAAATGCATCAGTAAATAACATCACCTAATCATGATAAACAAGCATCCCAAGAAGCTCTAGCCATGGTGACTATGGACGGATCTCAATGGTAAGAGTGAAAAAGCACTACCACCCGACTGCGTGGAACCTAAATGGCCCACTCCCACCATGCTAAGGAGATTGTCTCAAGTCCCAAATAGGATAACAAATCACATAACACAAATACTCTCTAAATCCAGAAAATCCTAAAAGTATATGTAATGAGCCTTGGTCAAATTGATCACAAATTACTCTAATTTTGTATTGGTAATAAATGGTTACAAGATGTACAATGAATATAATCCTTCCTTTCACCTATTAATGCACTAAGAGAAAAGGATGTATCTGCAACCAAGACATCTTTACAAGATCTGAATATAAACTAATATCAAATCCTAACTCTGGTATCATATATATATATGCTTAATTTTGATAAAGACTGACACCTACAGTAGTAGCATATAATATGCATGAATAAACAAGAGAAACCTAGTTTTTGAAGTCACTTTGAGTCTCTATTGACAATGCAATCAATATCTCCAAGTATTATGGTATTATGCCCTAATGACCAGATAATACAGTGTTCCTGCAACAAACTCCTGTAGCAAATGCCCTACTTATTCTTCCTCTTCACACCTGGCCCATGGACACAAATTCAACACAATGAAGTGACTGTAATACCACCTCTAATCAGCAATAATTCAGGTGATGTTTCACACCCTCAAAATTGCTATCATTGGGAGTTTTCGTTCCCAAAGACAAATTGATTATTTGCAGGCCCTTGGCTCCACAAATACATAGGAAAATGTCAATAACAAATCCAGATGCCTTTCCATGAGGCTCTCTCCTCTATTTATATTATTCCTACCCCCCTTCTAGAAGAATCATAAGTGTTATCTTATCACACTATTCTGGAAGCTTCCTCCTTTCCAACAATAGATGAGTTGTGCTTCTCGACGATTCCCTAATATTAAATTAAATATAAAGTCATCTCTTTTAATTTTTAAATTATTTAATGACTTTATAAGAAATCAATTTAATTATTTCCACTTAGCCTTCAAAGGACAAAAGGCTAAGAAATCTATTGAGAGGCTAAAGAGGTGGGGACATTACAGGCCGCTCCTCTGGAAATTGCTTGTCCCCAAGCAATCTCAACTCTGGATGTTGTAGAATCTCTTCACTCTCCCATGTAGCATCCTCAATGGGTAGGTTCTTCCATTTAATCAAATATTCTCTAATGACATGGCTTCTCAATCTCTTCTCTCTAAAATCTAGTATAGCCTTTGGTATCAAAATCAACTTACCCTCATCATCTAAGGGTGGTAGAATTGTAGAAGGGGCCACATGATGTGTTAATGCCTTCTTGAGGCATGATACATGGAAAATATTATGTACTTTGCTATCTGCCGACAACTCTAGCTTGTAAGCCACTTCACCCACACACCTAATGACCTAGAAGGGTCCATAATATCGTGGCTTGAGCTTCTCTGCACCACTCTTCTTGAGAGTAGATTGTCTGTAAGGTTGCAACATCAAATACACCATGTCTCCAACCTCAAAAGAGCATTCCACTCTCTTTTGATCTACATATTATTTTTTTTGGTTTTGTGCCTTTTGGATGTTTTCACGAAGAGCCCTCATGATATCCTGATTTTCCTATAACATGTCTCCAGCATAGGCACTCTACTATCACTTATCAACAAATCAAGAAAGCTAGGAGCCTCATAACCATACAAGGCCATGAATGGTGTCATTTGAATAGAAATATGGTAAGTGGTGTTGTAGTAGTACTCACAAAGGTATATCCACTTAACCCATCCTTTTGGCTACCCAACAATATAATTTCTAAGGTACCCTTCCACCCATTTGTTGACTATCTCCGTCTGTCCATCTATTTGAGGGTGGTAACTAGTACTCGGAGAAAGCTCAGTCCCACACAATCTAAAATGCTCCTTCCAGAAATTTCTCATAAACTGACTATCTCAGTCACTAACAATGTTTCATGGTAATCCATGCAATCAAAAAGCATCCCAAAATAATACTGATCGAAGACTCCAAAATGGTCAAGTCAAACATGTCACAACATGACATCATCAAGAACAAATAATTCAAAACACCTCAGTCCTCTTAAAGCGACTGGAAAGCAAATCAAACATAATTGATTGATGACTCAAAAATGGTTAAGTTAGATATCTCATATACATACACCTTAGTGTCACCCAAAACACTGGAAAGCAATAACGAGCAGTAAATACAACCATATCATAGAGCATGCCATCACATTACCATGGTTGGGTTAAAAAGATTGAGATCAAAACCTCATAACATCACATTCTCATAACTCCCAAGCCTCTGGTAACAACCTAAACTGGTCAACATCTAATCAATCCCAAAACCCCATAGAATAGATAGTACACAAAAACAAGGTATAAGTTTCATGTTTTGTTTTATTTAGAAATCTAGTTGGGTTAAATGTAAAGTTTCAATTTTCAGTTGAACATATGTTTTAGACAGATAAAATTTATAATTAACCTGTTCTTCAATTTATTTAATGGTACAATTACCCTATTTCGCTTTTAAGTACATTGATCCAAATAATCTAAAGATAATTATCTATCTAAAATAATCCCCATTAATTTTAAATGAATTAATGTCATCTTTATTAAACCAATAATAATAATAATATTTAAATACATTTTTTAAAACATCACTAATATTTTTCATCATTAATTAAACTTAATTAATATTAAATTTAATTAATAAACACTTAAAAATACTGCCTTTTCATTATTTTATTTAATAAATTAATAAAATTATTATTAATAATTTAAATCAATAAATATTAATTAAAAAGTATCAATAACTCATTAGTAAAAAAATATATAGATTAATAAACATTTATAACTAGTATTCAAAAAAACTAATATTAATTAATAACTTAAATTAATTACAAAATTAATAAAACAATTAATTGAACTCACTTAATAAAGTAAGCCCACGTGGATTCATTGAAACTGGTGCTATTTTTATAACAGCCGCCGTCTTTTATAAAAGGCCTTTTGAATTTATGGTTTATAAAATGAGACTGAACGTATAAAATGCTTAAACAAGTTTATTCAAAAAAAATAAAATGGTTTTATTAGAATACGTAAGGGTTTTAAAAGCTGTTTTAAGATTAAAAGGAAAACTTACAACTTTGCTGATTAAAGCTTCTAAATTACTATATTTGGCATCTTAGCTCTTTCATTAAATTATAATTTAAAAAAAAAGAAACTTTTGGTCTAATTTAAAAGCTCCTTTCTAATTTAAAAGCTCACGTAGAGCCCCTTAAATATGCTTTCTTTCTAAATTGACTCTACTTTTAGTATAATAAAATAGAAATATGTGAAGGTTTGAGTAAAATGAATTATTTATTATTATTTTTATAATATGTTTTATTATGAATTTAAAAATATATATATATATAATTTATTAATTTAAAAAAAAATAATTGCCATTTAATCTGATAGAAAAATCATAACCAACCACTCGAATTTTCAACCTAGTATTTCTTTCTTTTAATTTCAAATCTTTCCCAAATTATTTGATAGGAAGATTCAATTAACATTCGAATTTTTAAATTAAGTTTTATTTTAAATCTCAAACCCTCCCCGTCTTAATTACAATTTCCTTTTACCTACGGACAAGGTTTTCAATTTGATTTTTTTTTCTTTCAATCATATCGTACAGATGATATTCGTAGATTCAGAACAAGAGAATGAAATTCAGAGAATTGTTTTCAACAATCACAGAGAAGATAGGATTATCTAATAATCATAATTCTAATTGGGTGAACAGAATTCAAGAACCTACCTGGTTCTGATGCTAAAATCGCATTGCCCAGAAGATTCACGAGAGAATTCACTTCTATCCAAGAACTTCTCTCCAACAATTTTCCTGAAACTTCCCTTCCAAAATTCACTTCCAAATTTGCTTTCAAGAATTCGCATCCAAATTCATCTCTCTCGAAAATGAGCCTTCTAAATTGAGATAAAGAGTCCTCCTTAAATTGGGGCACTAGTTGTGCGTTCACCTAGGAGAACTCTCTACTCACCTGACTCAACTCCAAATTAACTTTTATTTACCTTTGCATTAATCTTTTTCATGCACATTTATGAATTATTAAATTACTTTATTTAATTTTTACTTGACCTCTTTTTAAATTAATTAATTAAATTTAGTCTCATGCACGTATCATGCAATCATTAAACTTTTAATAAATTATATTTCTTTTCCACTTCCAAATTTATTTTTGAAACTAAATTGATAAAATATTTATTAACTTAAATAATAATAATATTTAGCATTTATTTAAAAATGAACTCTAAATATATTATTATTAAATTAATTAAATATTATCACATTCTAAAATTTAAACTTATATTTTTTATCTCCAAATTTAATTCTTTTATTTAATTAATTTCTTAATTAATTAAATATTAAAATATCATAATAATTTTCCCTAAAATTAAATCATTAATTAAATATTTTAATTACACTTAATTAATAGAAAATTCACCAAAAACTCATAAGGTAAAATACGAAAACCCAACATAGAAAAACACATACAAAATCAAACTAAAGGGTTAATAATCATGAATTAATGTCATTCGACACATTCGAAGGGTACACGACTCAGATACTTATCCTAATTATCAAATAGGGCAAATGGCTTAAGGTTTAGGATTTGGACTTAATAATTAATCTTCCCTCTCTTACCATTGAGATAATGCGATAAGGTACGCTCATCCTGGCAATTCAGAGAAGTTGATACCCGGTACCTGCAACCTGCATAAAATCCACGCATGTATAGACACAATATATACTAAGCTAAATAGGCAATGGCAGGAAGTGGTGCATCGTGTAGATCTCGACTAGTAAGTGATTACGACTCCCTTCCTTAACCACATCATAAACACCATACATAAAGAAAACAAACATGCACACCATACACATGTAAGTATGGGGTAAGTATCCATAAGCAAACACATAGTAATCCATCTAACTAATCATCATCAATAACTTGAATACACTAAAATAATCATCATGCATACATGAAATATAGAGTACCAAGTAATGCCATCATAAAATCAACTGAATCTAAAATAATATATGATAATCTTAAAACAATGCCACTAATCATAAGCATAAAACTGGCCTAAAAGAGTTTGGCATAGATAACAAAAATGCGAACTAGGGGGAGGCACTACAACTACATAATGTGCTTATCTGGGATCAGCCTAGAATCTTGCAATAATTCCAACTGCATTTGCTATATCTGGCCTTGTGTGAGTTAGATATTGCAATCATCTGATCATAGATATGTACTTCTGCTACTAAATAGTAGGTGTCTCATCCTTTGTAGATAACTTGTGTCGAGTTACCATAGGTGTTCTAAGGGGTTTGCATGTTTCCAAACCAAAAATTTTCAATAAATCTTTCAAGTACTTAGTTTGAGAAATAAAGATTCCTTCTTTATTCTGTATAATCTACAATCCTATGAAATATTTCATTTCTCATATCATAATGATTTCAAATTCTTTCTTCATCTCTTTTGCAAACTTCTTGCTCTCTTCATCATTTCCTCCAAATATAATGTCATCAACAAATATTACTAAAATCATCAAACCATTATCAATTTCTTTCCAATATAGATTACTATCTTCCATACCTTTGCTATATTCAAGTTTTGTCAAATGTTTGTCCAACCTTGCATACTAGGTTTTGGGTGCTTGCTTCAATCCATACAATGCTTTCCTTAATTTTATACTATGTTCTTGTCATCTGTCAAAGAACATCCTTCAGGCTGCTTAATGTATACGTCTTCTTCAAGTTCTCCATTTAGAAATGTTGACTTGACATTGACTTGACATCCATTTGATATGCTTTGAATTTATTTTATGCTACATAGGCTAAGAATAGTCTTACTACTTCTATTCTAGCCACTATAGCATGAGTCTCCTTGTAATCTATTCCTTCTTGCTATGCGTAACCTTTACATAACAATCTTGCTTTTTTTCTTACAACTTCTCCTTGCCCATTCATCTTTTCTTGAATATCTTGAACTTGTCAAAAACCTCAGATTTCTCTTTAAGAAATGCAACCCACATCATTCTAAAAAAATCATCAACTAGAATCATAAAATACCTTTCACCATAGAATATTTTAGTCTTTGTAGGGCCACTGAGATCTGTGTGTACAATCTCTAACTTCATTGTAGTGATAAAATTCTTTTTGGGAAAGAAGTTTTGTTATGCTTTGCCAAAAAAACTCCTTGCAAATTGTGTTAGTAGGCTTTACAATCTTTAGCATATCTCTAACTGCAAACATTCTACTAGTCCTCACAATACTATCAAAGTTTATATGACAAAATCTCTTATGCCATAACCAACTATCATCTACCTTTGCAACCAAACATGTCATTTCAATAGGATTCAATTGAAATACATTACCTCTAGATCTAGTTCCTGTTCCAATTACCTTTCCATCTTTATATTTGATCATGCATGTCTTTTCTATGAACTGCAATTGATAACCTTTTTCTACTAGTTGTCCAACACTTAAAATATTGTGCTTTAAACCATTAAAAAAGTATACATCGTTAGTGTTGGTTTTACCATCAAGACTTATAGATCTAATACCTCTATCTTGGCATGCTGCATTGTTTCCAACTCTGACAATTCCTCCATCCTAACTTTTGAAATCAACAAATTTGTTCATGTCACCTAGTCATATGATGTGAACAACCACTATTAATTATCCAATTTGATTTCTTCTCAACCTGTGATACCAAAGCTACCTTCTTTGGACTTCCTTCTTTAATTTCCACAAATCTGATTTCATCATCACTAGCACTTAATGCTTGTTTATCAGGATCATTATCTTCATTTGCATACAAACATTCTCTATCTTTTCTAGGTTTATGATTTCCCTTATACTTTTTCTCCCTTTTAGGACACTTAAATGCATAATGACCATATTCATCATAATTCCAACATTTAAAGATTTTCTTACCTCCTTTTTCTCTTCTTACTAGAAGGGATACTCCTTCAGTCTTTTGGTCTTCCTCAAATCTACTACTGCTAGCAAAATCTCCTCTAACACTTGTGCTCCTTGATAAGTTAGGTCGAATATTCAAGGCACTAAAAGTTGTCTCTATTTTGATCAATTCTTTAGACTATCTAAGTTCATTCTTATTTGCTTCAAGTCTTCCAAGCAATGTCTCCTTTGTGAAATCTTTGGTACATGATATCAACAACTGTATCATCTGAACTGCTGACTTAAATGGTGGTGTTAGAGTCTTCAATATCCTCCATATAACCTCATCATCTTCTTTGGTTCCTCCTTGATCTTTAATACCTACAACAATTTCTAATATCCTACCTATATATGTTCTTATAGATTCATTTTCCATCATTTTAGCATCTTGGAATGCACAAATCCAACTTTGTAGTCTCAACTTCTTAGAATGTGCATCACCTTCAAAACTATTTTCCAAAGCTTTCCAAATCAAATGTGAAGTAGCAAGTGATTTTACTTGATTGTACTCATTTCAGGAAGTGTAGTCAATAGTGATTCTCTAGCTCTCATATCACACATGAAAAGATCTCTTTTTCCCTCGATGCAAATTTCCAAATCCTTTTCTTTAATGATTGTCTTCAATAATTTTGTCAAGATTTAATATCCTAGACCTATACACAACAAATCTATCTTCATGTTTTCCTTCCAGCTATCATAATTTGTTCCATTGAACTTCAGACTATTATTCCTAAATATATTCACCATGGATCTCCCAAAGTTGTTAGAACTTTTCTTCAAGGACCTGATGCTCTGATACCAATTGTTAGAAATAATGGTCCACCAAGATAACTAAGAGGGGTGGGGGGTGAATCAATTATCCAACAATTAAAACATTTATCTTCCTTAAACAAACTTAACCATTCAACCAAAGTAAACAAAAATCATAATAAAATGCTCATAGAAAATTACACCAGATATGTTGACTAGGGGAACCCTGGATTAGAGGGAAAACTCCAGTGGGAATGGTGCCCACAAGATGATGTACTAATATAAATATTCCTTGTTAGTGGATGAACCCTATTAGGAGTCTATTACAATATTTAGTACAAAAAGTACCTATTAGGAGAATTTGAATCCATGTTAGGAGATTCAAACATTGTTAGGAGTTGTGCCAACCCTATTAGGAGTTTTGGTACAATGTATTCAAGAAGAACCCACTGCCCAAACATACAATTTCAACTATAAGAAGAGCTCATTGCTCAAACAAGTAATTTACTGATATCTTCTTCTTTCTTTTGATCTTTCCTCTATCCTATCAACTAGACCAATCACTGTTAGACCTTGTAGACTAGGTCATGAACTTTAGATCCAAATATCAAACCTCAAATCACTTAGCAAAACATTGACAATGAAGTTTCCTTCACTTTTGCATTGCTTTGATCAACTTTGCATTCCTCACTCTCTACTGCTTATCATCAATTCACATTGCATTTATTCAATACCATGATAAAGGAAAATGTCTTCCTTTATACCTAGTCCATAAAATAATTCCCTGAGTTGGCATTTAGACCTTCTCAATTAATTATTATAGGACCACATTAAGAACGTGTTACACTTAGAGATAACATTAATCTTCCACCTTGTAACTTAAATAACTTCCCGTGCATGCAATATTATGGTGAGAAAGCTTAGCCATGTCATCCCCAACATGTCTTCTCCATGTCCTCAATCTCAATCCTCAAGATATCAACTCTACTATAACAGAACATGCCTCTGTAAACTCTATCTTAGAACAAACGTCACCAAAATTTACATAACTTCTAGATTTATCCTTTCTTCTTTTGACATTAAATACATATACCAAATACTCTAAAGTATCTCCCATAACCTCAGGTGGTTATAATGCTCAACTAGCCATGCATACCAACTTGATCTTTCCGCTATTCTTTTGTTAGATACTATAGAAAATTGCTATGTTGACATTAATGACAAACTCAGTCATGAATGTAACATATCATCATAGTAGTACTCCCCCATAGGAATACCATCAATATTCATGCTTCCAATAATCTTCCCAATCTTCTTTAGATTTTTGGTGTGCACTTTTGGTATAAAAACTTTAGCCTCACCATTGAAGGCTTAAACGTGCCTAGATGAGACCCAAAAACTTTATGGATGGTCACTTGAGTTATGGCCTTACAAAGTTGGTTTGACCAATACTTCCAAAGTAAATATGAAAAATGTATTTGGCTGACTCTATATGTATTGTTAGGGTCCATCGGCCCTAGATATTAAGTTTGAATGTCTGGAACCTTCCTGGGAAACATAAAAATTGCCTATTTATGAAATACCCATACATTTTCTAAGACAACTCTAGGTGATAGTTCATAGCATTGTCTTGTAGATTATTGTAATGAAGGAACCCATTTCACTTAGTACTGTAATACCCCTAAATTGGTACATTGCCATGCTCAACCAATTTTAGTTTATCTGATCTGACTCAAAGTCATATTGTACTAAGCAATTCTAATTTTGATAATCTCTACTCGACCTAAGTGTCAAATGCAGAGAATCCCTAATTTGCATTAATCATATACTTTATTTAATTCCTAATTATTGACTCAAATTAGCTACATTAAACCTATTAATCAAATTTAATTTAATTATAAGTCTTAGTGCTTTTATTAAATTAAAGTCACCCTTTTACCTAATATAAAAGGGAATTACATGTATTTGATTTAATTAAATATCCTCATTCTAATTATTGAATTTAATTATTTAATTAAATATATTATTCAATTATGAGGTCATATTTAACTTTTTAAAATCAAACATCTTCTATTATTTCTTTCTCTCTAGTTTAAAAATAGAAACACTGAGTGAATTGGAATTGGAAAAGGAATGAGATTAGTTAACTCCTCATCACACTCAAAAGTGATCAGTTAACTATCTTTTCACAAGGGAATGTTCTATTATGATTGAATCTCATCTTCAATCTCAACCATTCATTCTATTTGATCTTGATCATTGATCAAACTTTGGGATTCTATGTAAGAAACCCTCAACCTCTTGTTGAAGAAGGGGATTGTTGAAAATAGATTGATACAAGTATGATAAATGTGTTTCAATCATTATTTTGTCATTGATGTCAAACCTGCTTTTTGCTAGTAAGACAACTACTTATATGATTTAAGTACTATCACTTGTTTGATTGATGAAGAGGATTTGATCAAAAAGATGTAACAAAAGTACCTAGAGGAAAGGTTGAGTTACAATATAAAAAGGAGTACAAGAATCAACTAAGACAATGATATCATAGTGCATTGATAATCTACTTAAGGTTGCAAAGGCTAGTTACACTAACTGAGTTAAGAAGAATAAGTTAAACAAAGTTTGTCTACCAAGCTTGATCGAATGGATAGTAGGTGCCAAACAAAGTTAGTGCATATCGAGCAAAAAATTAGTTGGAGCTGAGTAAAAGTTTATTTTAGTGTATGCTAAGTAAAGAAGTGGATGTTGAGTGAAGTTCAGTTGATGTTGAGCACCAGTAAACTTTAGTTCATGTTGAGTGATTTTTCAAAGGATGTCAAGAAATGTAGTATATGTCGAGCATCAAAGAAAGTTAATGCCAAGTGGTAGCATTATTAGAAAGACTATGAATTCGATGGATCTAAGCTGTTAAGTTTGTTTTCTTGGATTGTGTGAACCAACTGGAAAACAAGATTGATGAGATGGTGGCACAAAATTAATGGTAAACCATTTTGAGGTGAATTCAAAAAAGATTGAAGGAGAAGTTTCTAGAAGTGATATAGAATGAGGGGTAGATTCATTGAATCCTACCTAATCTATCCTAAGCCTAAATTGGATGATGGATAATGAATAACAAAAGGTCTTAATTCTCTATTTATAGGGATGGCTGGTCATAACCAAGGGTTGTCATGTGTGAGAACCTAAGGAAGACAAGGAGCAAAGGGTATTGCTTCATCAAGTGACCTAAGTGAAGAGTCTACATTGGCATGTTAAGAAAGAAGGCTTAAGGATATAAATTCTTAAAGGGTGAACAAGCTATCAGAGATGAAATGTTTGAAAGCCAAGCATAATGGAGGACTAGAATAGAGATCTATAATCTGAAAATAGAGTTGTAAGTTGTTATCAGATCAAGTCTTATTGTTACTCTCTAATAATTGTATTAGTAAATCCTTTGGATTAAGGTTGACCAAATGGTCATTTGTAAATCCTTTAATAGTGAGACATTCCAAGTGAATGGTCTGAAGTCCTCTAAAAAGGTTCACTCCTAATAGGGTGATTGAAATCCTTTAACAAGGTCACATTTAACAGTGTGTATTGTAACCTTTAATAAGGTTGGCCTTTCAAAGGACATTACTTCAGAAGAGTGAAAAATAGTAGCATGTTACTGGTGGTTTTTCCCAAAAAAAATTTCCATGTCAATCATTGTGTCAAATGTGTTGCTAAATTTGTTATGTTTCATGTTTACATTTCTGCAAATTAATTTGATAGTAACCTACAAGTTTTAAGTGATTGCATAAATCTTATGGATTTATGCATGATGATAAACATTTTATGGGTTTACTAAGATGTGAAAAGTTTTATTTATACATTTGGACCTTGGATAATTGATTCACCCTCCCTCTTAGTTATTCTAAAGAATTCCTACACCTGTCATTTGATATATGCATATGAAAAGTATTGAATTAATGTCAGTTTGATCACTCAACTCATGCATTCACAATTATATTGTTTTCATTTTTTCTCTAGATTAATCATGAATACATCTCGATTAATTTTTTATTTATATTCTTAGAGTAAATTTTATACATCTACCTTAAATATTGCATATCATTTAGACTTAAATCCTTCATATTAGATGGTCTGGTTGCCAATCTCTAAACTCTAAGAGTGAAAAAAAATTCCAATTAGTTAGAAGGTAGCATATCAATTTGTAGGATTATTTCGAATGGATAATCCCATGTTCATTTTGAGATGATTCTCACATATCAAGATCATGTTGAAGTGTGATTAATTATAGAGGCCCACAATTAGCATACACATTTAGGGTAAAACCAAGTAGTGGAGAGGTCAACTAGATGACCTAGTAGTAGTATTAGGGCCATTGAGAGAGACTGAGGCATGAGATGACACATGTGTGGAGTTAGGAAACATGTTTACCTCTTGACCATTGATTGGTTACTTAATCTAGGTGATCAAGAGATTTCCACTGACTCGCATGTGGGGACAATATGGTTGACCTTAGGATATCATATAGGAGTATTCTACATATGCTTGATTTGCCTCAAATGTGGAGAGAGGGTGGTTAGCCAGACTAGACTAGGGTATATCTATTATTGATGTACGCTCTATTGCTATGACTTAGTAGGATTACATGGAAGTAGTTGCAGATGGGGGGATGACTCTAGCATACAAGGAACACTTTGTGAGTCATCTCTTCCCTCAATTTACAAGCTCAGTGGGGATGGTAGTGTTGATACAGCTTGTGCAGGAACCACAACAACCACTACAATAGAGATTGAGATAATGCACAACATAGGCACATATTCCTCCTTGATAGATGGGAGATGATCTAGGTGCTGGTGGCAGTGGGTCTAGGCATAGGTGAGCAGCTGATGAATATACCAATTACTACTACCAATTTGTGGGCCAGACTGTATGTCTACACTGGCTCCTCCCATGTGATAGCTCTGCCCATGTGATAGCTCTACCCATGATGAGATCCTCTTGGAAGATGACCCTAAATGCCAATGTACTCAGTCATGATTGTGTGTCATACTCTACCTAGGCCCCGTGAAATGGCATCCATAGAATCTAGTAGATGTCCTTTGATGTGATAGTCATCTCTCTTAGGGGCAAGTGAAAAGTGTTCATCTCTGGATAGAAATGCTCTACAAGTGTAGTTAGTAACCTTTGGTTCACCCATAGATTGGGGATACCCAAAAAATGTGAAAGGATGAGGTAGTCAATATGTGCCATATTTGCGCCATCCATCTGGTGAATCAATGCTTGAAAAGGGGGATAGGATGATCTGAATGAGATGTCTAGAAAGCTAACCTAAAAAAATGAAAACAACATGAACATGATCAGTATCAGACATGTAAAATGTCATCCTATCCATAAATGTGCTACAACATACTGCATACATACAAAACTGACTGACAAAAATATGAATCGGTGACAAAAAAATTAAGTTTTCGATTATTTTTTTTGCAAAAAACACTAGATTTTTGTGTGAGATTCCACTTTCTTGTGCGAGATTACACCTTTTTGCATGAGATTTTAATTTGTCTACATGAAAAGTCAATAAAGGAAGCAAAATAAATAAATTTTAGGGTCTCTTGTACGAGAGATGTGTACCTACCACGTGAGGAAACCCAACGCCCTACATCAAGAAGTACCCTTTTGGTACTTCCTCACATGAGGAAGCCTACAGGTTCACGTGAAAAAATAAAGTTTCCATGTGAGACCTGATGATAGGAAGCATTAAAACACTCAAAAAATGCCAAAAAAATTGAATCAAAATGCATGAAATTCTCAATGATAAATAGGTTGATTGATCACTTACCAGAGATTCATTGTCCACTGATCAACTATGTTGCTTTGAATGCTCGAATTGATGATGATGCAGGGGCACCGCCATCTTTCTTTTTAGAGATCTCTTCTTCACAAAAAAAAAAATGTGCAAATGAACTAAAAATAACCTTGTGGGCCCTTATATAGGTTTTGACCTAATTTTTATAGTGATCTAATTGACATGAAAATAACCCCCTTGGCTAGTTTGATTTCTCTGAACTCATTTTTGGGATCAAATTCAAAATTTGACACACTTAAACAACTCAAATTCACACTTAAATTTTTTGGGACTAATGTGATCAAGCACTTGTGCAGTCCATTTTTTTGATACTTTGTGAATCTTAGAATATTCTCAAATCATATTTCTTAAAAAATTTCCAACTTTTTTGGAAAAGTCAACTTTGGTAAACTCTAGTCAACCAAAGTCAAACTTGGTCTTATGGACCTCAAAATTCAACTCCAAACTTTCACCAAGTTCTTCTGATCTCTTCTACATTCTTTGGAATCTCTATCACTTTAGTATCTTCCAATCTATGGCTTTGCATCACTATTCTGGTGTGTCATCTTTCAATTTCACTCCCAAGGGGGTAGGATGATTACATCATTGAATCTTTCAATGTTGGCTTCAACTCAATCTAAAATTTATGCCCTAATCACTAGGGGCATCTCCTCACTTGGGGCATCTTTGTTCCCCTCAATCTAGCATCATATGTCATATATCTCATCTTTTGATCACCTGATCATTCTTGTAATAGTCCTTGTCATAGTTTGATGGATAGGTATCGAGGCAATCTAACCCTTACTCCTAAGGGTCAAGCCTCATTCTAGGGATGATTCTACAACTCATGATTGAATTTTGTTATCTATTATGGCCCAGTATTTAGGTGTTCTGGCTAGACTCTAGAGGATTAAGCTCTGTTCTAGAGATAATCCTAACTCTTGTTCAGAAATAAGCTAATTCTAGAGATAATTCTAATCTGTCACTTTCAATTACTATTGAATGGATAGGTATCAGGACAATCTAACCTCAACTCCTAAGGATTAAGCCTCACTTTGGGGATAATTCTATAAATCATGATTAATCTTGTCATCTTCTAATGGATAGGTATCAAGGCAATCTAACCGTGACTCCTAAGAATTGAGTCTCATTCTGGGAACAATTCTATGAAGTTTGATAATCTTTGTTCTTTCTATGGGTATCTAGGCATTCTATCTGGATTCCTTAAGGTTAATCTTTATTTTGGAGATAACCTTAAAGATATCTTCAATTGGTCTCTATGTCATCTATCTTGGAACCAATCTCACTTCTTGGTCTATATTCTTAGACTTCTGATTTCTTTTAATCAATGTGCTACTCACACATTCATTCAAAGAGGGACAAATGTAATACTCCTAAATTGGCACATTTCCATGCTCAACCAATTTTAGTTTATGCGATTTGACTCAAAGTCCTATTGTACTAAGCAATTATGATTTTGATAATATCTACTTGACCTAAGTGTCAAATACAAAAAATCCCTAATCTACATTAATCATATACTTTATTTAATTCCTAAGTATTGACTCATATTAGCTACATTAAACCTATTAATCAAATTTGATTTAATTGTTAGTTTTAGTGCTTTGATTAAATTAAAGTTACCCTTTTAGCTAATATACAAGGAAATTAAATGTATTTGATTTAGTTAAATATCCTCATTCTAATTATTGAATTAAATATGTTATTCAATTATGAGGTCATATTTAACGTTTTCAAATAAAATATATTCTATTATTTCTTTCTCTTTAGTTTAGAAATAGAAACATTGAGTGAAATGGAATTGGAAAAGGAATCTCAGAAGTGATAAGTTAACTCTCTTTCCACAAGGGAATGTTCTATTTTGGCTAAATCTCATATTCAATCTCGATCGTTCATTATATTTGATCTTGACCATTGATAAAACTTTTGGATTCTATTTAAGAAACCCTTAACCTCTCATTTGATATATGCACATGAAAAGTATCTAATTAATGTTAGATTGATTACTCAACTCTTGCATTCACAATTGCATTTTTTTCATATTTTCTCTAGATTAATCATGCATACATCTAGATCAATTTGTTCTTTATATTCTTAGATTAACTTGGTTACATCTAGCTTAACTATTTCATATCATTTAGACTTAAATCCTTTGTATTTAATGGTCTATTTGTTGATCTCTCTATTTTGAGAGTGAACAACAAAATCCAATTAGTTAGAAGGCAATAGATTGATTTGTAGGAATATTTTGAATGGACAATCCCATGTTAATTTTGAGATAATTCTCACATATAAGGATCATGTTGAAGTATGGTTAATTATAGAGGCTAACAATTAGCATACACACGCATATTGTAATTCTCAATTTTGCAATTCCACATTTATGGTGATAATAAGAAGCCCATATTTTGTTCTTGTAAATTTATGTAATTTCTTTATTTTTGTTATGTGTTTGTGGTATTAAGGGGAGCACCCTTCATCAAGTAGTATCAAATCATGAATTCATGAGTGTGTAAATAGATTGCTGACTATGAGGTAGTTGCACCAAGACTATGGTTTGGGTTGGGCATGTAGGCAAATCATCGATTGAGAGGCAATTTTTACTACGGTTTCAATGGAAACACAAAAATGCCTCCACAAAGAGAACGTGGTGGAAGAATTGTAAGTGTTACACATGAGGGTTTTAGAGCCCTCTAGAGGTAGATGCAAGCATTGGAAGAAAAAATACACAAAGGAATAAATCTTGTTGTAAGAGATGATAATGAGGATGAGGATGGAGGAGAAGAAAATGCTAAAGTAGAGACAATTCTAAACCCAAAAGAAGAAAGGCTTTTTTAATGAAATCTCTCGGATTGGAAAAAGGCATAAGTTTGAGGTTCCCACATTTTTTGGGAATCTTAACCTAGAGGAGATGATCAATTGGAGGAATAGTTTGAGTATGAAGATATTGAGGATCTTGATAGGGTCAAGATTGTGAAGACAAAATTGAAGAGACATGCAAAGATCTGGTAGTAGGAGATTCAATTGGAGTGAAATAGAAGAGGAAAGGAAAAAATCACCAGATGGGACTGGATGTTAGATAAATTGAAGACACAATTCATTCCCATGGATTATGTGTTGGATTTGCTAAAGAAAATGCAAGGGTTGCAGCAAGCGAAAAAATTTGTTCAAGAGTATACTGCGAAGTTCTATTAAGTTCTCATTAGAATTGACCATGCAAAAGCTGATAAGTAGAAAGTTTCCTATTATCTTAATGGGTTAAGACCAAGCATTTAGGAGGAGATGAGTCTGGTTTGAATGACCAGTATTAAGGAGGTGCACCAGTTTTCCCTAAGAGTTGAGGAGAAGCTAAGAAAAAAGTGTGATAATAAAAAATAATGGTAGAGGTCATGGTGGAAGATGTGGCAGATAGTCTTATGGAGGCCAAAATGATGATAAGAATAAAAAGGATGAGACTGGAAGTAGTAATCAAAACCAAAGGGGAAACAATTTCAATCATTTCCATGAGAAGAACAATAGAGATGAGAGAGGAAGAGGAAGAGGACAAGGATTTGGAAGAGAAGGCTTTTAAAGGAAATGTTTTCACTATGGAGAAGAAGGGAATAGAGTATTTGAGTGTACCCAATGCTAAGGAAGGACAAACTAGAGAACCAAAGGGCATGCCAGAGTTGTGCATGTTGATGAAGATGCCAAATCATCTCATTCTAAAGATGCTAAAAGAGGAGAAGTCCTAGTTAATCAGAGAGTCTTTCTAAGTGGAGAGAATGAACCTAATCAAAGCAGGAGTTTGTTTTGCACTAGGTTCAAATGTAAAGATAAGTGTTGTGATGTGATAATTGATGGTGGAAGTACTAATAATCTAGTGTCAGAAAAGATGGTCACAAAGTTAAGTCTCAAGAGGTAGAAACACCCATTTCCATACCATATTGCTTGGGTGCAAGATGACCACAAGGTCATGGTCAATGAGCAATGCCTAGTGAAGTTCAAGATTGGAATCTACCAAGATGAGATGGTTTGTGATATCATACCTTAAATATATGTCATATGTTGTTGGGTAGGCTATAGCAGTTTGACAAGAATGTTATACATGATGGGCAAGAAAATACCTACACTTTGACAAAGGATGTAGTGAAACATAAGTTGAGGTTGTTAAAGGAGAAAGAAAAAAAGGTATTTAGTACTTCCAAAATATGTTTTATGAGTTTCTCAAAGGTATGAAGCATGAGCACATGTGTTCTAATGTAATCCCAAAATATGGTAAAGAAGTAGTTGAGGAGGTACTTGTAGAAGTTATAGATTTTTTGGGAGAGCTTTTTGATATTATGTCAGATATTGTACCTTATGGATTACCCTAGTGAGGAATATCAGTCATGGAATTGATTCTAGGAACCAGTTTTCCAAATAAAGTAATGCACAAAATGATGCTAGTAGAAAGTGAGGAGTTGAATAGATAAGTGAATGAGTTGTTGTAGAAGGGGTTGATTTAAGAGAGTCTGAGTCCAAGTGTTGTACCAATAATATTAGAACCTAAGAATAATGAACAATGGAGGATGTGGATAAATTCTTATGCTATCAACAAGATCACAATCAAGTATAGATTTCCATTGCCAAGGATGGATGATATTATGGACTATTTGAGTGGATTTTTATATTTAATAAAGATAGATCTAAAAAGTGGATACCATCATATTCACATCAAAGAAGGTGATGAGTGGTAGAATTTTTTCAAGACAAGGGAAACTTTGTCATCCGTACTTACCGAGTCTCTGTTTGTGCTATTGCAAATTGTCCAATACTTATTAGACAACTTTCTAACATTGATTTCATAATGAAATACCAAAATATGTATGTTTTCATAAATGAAAACACTTACACATCTACTTATCCATATTGCCAACAATTTTCTTGTTTAACTAGTAATTCTTTTTCTTTTATATATTTGGTGTTGTCAATACCCTTTCTTATAATTTCTTCATTGAATTTTTTAAATTCTTCTTCTATATCTAATTTCTCTTTAAAGATGTTGTTGAAATGATTTTTGTTCTATTTTAAAATATTTTCTTTTAGTAATTTAAGTTTTGAGACAAAGTAGAACATCTTGGATCCCTCAAAATTTCCTTTTTGCCACCATTGCTTTATGTTAGTCATGAAATATTTATCTTGGAACCATTTTTTTACACTTGAATGGATTCCTTTAAGGTTTTTACTAAATTATTATCTCTAGTCTAACATGATAGTGATTAGATTACATGTTTGGAAGTGTAGAAGGTTAAACTTCATAATTAAATACTCTAAGATCCACTTTGAAGACAAAATTATCTATCCTTTCAACAATTTGACGTAAGTTTTTCCTTTTATTAAACCAAGTATACAACCCATTTGTTGGGGGGTAATCTATTGAGTTTTATTTCCTAAACCATGCTCTAAAATCTTGCATTAGCTGGGAGGCTGTTTGAGATCCACCACTTTTTTCATCTAAGTCTAGGATAGAATTAAAATTCCCACTGATTCAAAAAAACTATGTATGAAAACTATCCATAAAAGCATTGATTTCATTCCACAAAACCTTCTTACATGCTATTGGAGTGGGTCCATAGAAATTGATAAATATGAATTGTAATTCATTTTTAAAGTTTTAAACTCTTTCAGCTATTAGATGTTGTCAATCTATTAAATTCTACCTTTTTGGGGTCCCAAATGATGCCAATACTTCCAGAAGCACCCTATATTCTACCAAATATATTTTCCAAATTCTAAGTTTCATATTTAAATTTTCTCCCTCTATTTTACTTAGTTTTGTTTCTTGTATTAGAATTAGATCTAATTTGAATAAGGTTAGGTTAAAATTTAGTAAGCACTTTTTGTTAGGGGCGTTTAGTCCCCTAACATTCCATGTTATTAACCTTATTTCCTTGTGGGAAGGATCTTCCCGTTCCCAAATTTTAGAACTTCTTGAACATTTTTTTGGTTTTCTTCTTTTCTAATTTTTTCTCTCAATTCTACTAATGTTTTCCTACATCTTTTTTTATTTTTATTTATCACATCTTGGGGCTTCTATGCCTTCCATATTACTGGATAGTCCTAGATAATCAATATTATCCTTTGCATTATGTGTACTATGTTCAATTGATTCATCTTCATCTTCCTCCTCATCTTTTCTGAGCTCTTTGATTATGCATTCACTTATATATGGATTTTCCAGGGATGTATGTTCCTTTGATAATTCTAGTTTTTGTTTCTTTTTCCTTTTGATTCCATTTTGGTTTTATTCAATTTGATCTTGCACTCCAAACTCCTCCCAATATTCTTTTGAGTTTGATAGTATATTTTTCATTCTATTATCTTACCTTGCACCTTTTGCTATATTAGATATACTATGATTAATGAAGGTTTCTACTTCCATTGCGATGAGATTCCAATTTTGTTTCTCTCCATTATCTAGATTACTTAGTGAGCCACTATTATCAAATGGGTCATTTCCATCTAGAGATGTTTTCCAGAATTTATAAGATTTCCTTCTTACCTCTTCTTCTCTCTTTCTATAAGTTATATGCTCTAATTGGAAGGATAATGTAGAAAGATGAGGGTGACAATTCAAAGTATTGTTAGTACCTTTTCCTATGTTAATGGGAGTTGTGGCTTTAAATTCCTCCTTCCCCATGCCGATTTAATTTAGTTGAGAACTTTTGATTGAGCATTTCATCGGGTTGAGGGCTGCCTTCATCAATATTTCCTAGAGTTCTATAAAGTCTACACAATTTCCTTCACTCTTGTTCAAGGTTACTTTCTCTAATTGAAATTTTTTAGTTTGAGTTTGTATTAGAACATGTTCCTCATGGTCTGAACTTTTAGGAATTGAGACTAGGATTTTGTTGATCTTATTTGAGGTAATTTTTCCATTCTTGTAAAGTTCTAATTGATTCAGATCTTCCTACACCAATTCTTGACTTGATCAAGAAGAGTGATCTAACCCAATTTCCTTCATTGAATTTAATTTATTATCATTTTTCCTATTATCCTCCTCTTTTCCAATACTTATGGTCTATGTTGGTCCTATCTCCTTAATGAAAACCTCTACTCTTATTATTGGATATGATAAATTGAGTTGTTTATGCTTCTTATGGGCTTCTTCCCATAGTATACGTTGATCACTAATGTCATTTTGAGTCAACAATATTTCACAAGTTAGCCTTTTGTAGAGGATGAACTTTCTCTAAATGTCTTCATTGAACATATTTTGTTTGATACAATGTTCACATTGTTGGAAATAATTCTTCAATTTTTATATTTTCATTAATGTGCACACAAATGTCAGTATTAACTGAGAAATAAAGAGTTTTTAGTATTAACCTTGTATATTTCAGTATTAACCCATTAGTAGAGTAAACAAGACTTTTTTAGTATCAATTGAGAAGTTAGTTATTAAAGGGATTCCTACTTGTAGTATTGACCAAGTGGTCAAGCATCAGAGAACTTGTAGTATTTACTGAGTGGTCAGGCATCGAAGGACTTGTAGCTAAATGGTTGGGCATAGAAGGACTTTTGCTATTGATTGAATTGTTGAGAATCAAAGGACTTGCAATATTGACTGAGTGGTTAGGCATCAAAGGACTTGCAATATTGACCGAGTGATAGAAGAATGCAATTTTCTAATATTTAATAATTTGAGGCCAACTATGTGGATGTTTATTGATTATTTGGATGGGTACTCAAGATGACTTATCTAATCTTATGATATATAAGAAAGGTCAAGTTGTGAAGGCCAGATGAACAAATGGAATATGGAATAAGATGGCTATGTAAGTGAAGGAAAAGTCAGGGAAAGAAAGTGGGGAAAATAAGTTGCAAAGAACATCTAATTAGGAAAGATCCAAAGGTCAAGCTAGAATAGAGATCTAAATCTATAAAGGAAGTTGATTCATTAGTTAGGTCAAATTTTTGTTAATTCCTAACCATTATAGTAGAAAATAGATCTCTTAATAGAGTTGACATAATAGCCATTTTAAAAATCCTCTAACAAGGTGACATTTTATGATTGAAGTCTTTAAAGACCTCTAACCAAGACACTCCTAATAGGGTGATCTAAATCCTTTAACAAGGTCATACTGAACAGTATGTTTTGTAACCTTTAATAGGGTTTCTCCTAACATAGCTCACTTCAGAAGTGTAGGAGTTTTTATCTCTTATCTTGATTTAGATCTCTATTCACCTCTTTTCTCAAAAATTTATATATCATTCTACAAGTCATTTTTTGTTTCCAAGAAAACTTCTACATTCTCTGTAATGATTCTATGATTTTCTTCTTCTTTATCAGAGTTATAATCCATCATGTTCTCTTTAACTCCAAATTTTTCATCAACATTTACATTTGCACACTCAATAATTATCTTAGTTCTATGATTAAAACATTTTAAAGCTTTGAGTTTCAATGAATAACCAAGGAACATACCTTCATCACTTCTTAGATCAAACTTGCCAACATCATTGTCTCTCTTTATGTAACACTTGCTTCAAAATTTTTTGGAATACTTTATTGAAAGTGTATGGACTTTGTTCATGGTGTATAATACTGTATTGACTTCTTCTCTCCAAAAAATCTTGGATACATCATTCTCAAATATCGTTGCTCTTGCTACACTTGGTATAATATGTTTCTCCTTTCTTCTATCCCATTTTTCTTAGGGGTCTTTGGTGATGATAACTATCTCTTAATTCCATTCACTTCACAAATCATGTTAAACTCTCTAGAAGTAAACTCTCCACCTCTATCTAATCTCAAATATTTAATCTTAACACCTGATTCATTCTCAACTTTATTCTTGAATATCTTGGACTTCTCAAATGCTTCATGTTTTCTTTAAGAAATGCCCACATCATTCTAGTGAAATCATAAAAAAAAATCATAAAGTACCTTTCTCCATAGAATCCTCTTTTTCTGATAGGGCCAAGTTCAAATATGTGTGAACAATCTCCAACTTCTCTATAGTAGTAAACTTCTTTCCCATAAATGATACCTTCTTTTTCTTAGCCATGATACACTCTTTACAAACAACATTAGTAGGCTTGATAATCTTAGGCAAATCTCTAATTGCAAATGTAGTACTAGCCTTCACAATGTTACCAAAGTTTATATGACAAAACCTTCTATGCCACAACTAACTATTATCCACTTTTGTAACCAAACATGTTATCTCAGTAGGATTCAATTGAAACACATTACCTCTGGATCTTGTACCTATTCCAATCATCTTACCATCCTTATCTTCGATAATACAAGTCTTCTCTGTGAATTGCAACTGATAACCTTTATTCACTAACTATCCAACACTCAACACGTTATGCTTCAAACCATCAACAAACTATACATCATCAATGTTAGTCTTTTCATCAAAAGTAATAGATCCTATCCTTGTGATGTGACAAGCCACATTGTTACCAACTCTAGAAATACCTCCATGATGATTTTTTAATTACTTATTCATATCACTAGTCATATGATGTGAACATCTGCTGTCTATTATCTAATAATATATCTTTTCAACTTGGGAAACTAGATCCTTTTCTTCTCTAATTTCTTTATCAAGCTCATCTTCTTTTGTGGCTATAAATCCTAGCTTATCATCACTTTTACTTTGAATTCTTTCCTAAGATTCATTATCTTCATTAGCATACAAACAATCTTTAGGTCTTCTAGGCTTCAAATTTCTCTTATAATTTTTCACTCTTTTAGGACACTTAGATGCATAATGACCAAATTCATTACAAGTTTAACATTTAAAGATTTTCTCACCATTTGGTTCTCTTCTTACAAGCATGGATTTACCTTTTGTAATTTTTCTATCCTCTTCAGATATGGTTTTGTTGCTGCTAGCATAATCCCCATACATGCTTGCACTTTTGGATAAACATGGATGAAAACTTAAGACACTAAAATCTATCTCCACTCTTTTTAATTCTCTAGACTATCTCAGACTAGCTTCTAATGCTTCCAATATTTCAATAAAAGGCTCCTTGGTAAATTTTTTAGGATAGGGTATGAATAACTCATTCATTTGTGCTACTTGATTGAATGGTGGTGTCAAAAATTTCATAATCTTCTAGAAAACCTCATCTTCTTCCTTAGATCCACCACATGATTTGATTCCTGCAACAATATTAGATATTCTACCAACATAGCCTCTCAAAATTTCATCTTCTAACATCTTAGCATCTTGAAACAAGCATATCCAATTCTGTAATATTACTCTTTTTGTATATTTATCTCCTTCAAAAGTAGATTCTAAAGCTTTCCAAATTGTATGAGATGTTTCTAGTGATTTTACCTAACTATATTCATTCTCAAGAAGAGCTATTAGTAAGGCTTCTCTAGCTCACATATTCCACATGAACATATCTCTTTCTACTTCACTACATTCCTCAAGCTTGCTTTCTTCCATAATTATTTTGTTATCCTTTGTCAAAAGCTAATATTTTGGATCCATTCATAGAATATGAGTCTTCATCTTTTCCTTCCAACTATCATAGTTAACCCCATCAAAGTTAGGACTATCTTTTTTGAAGTAACTTGCCATTGATCTCCCAAAGCTATTAAGCTTTCTCTTTAAGGACCTGAAGCTTTGATACCAATTATTATAATATAAGGTCCACCAATATAAATAGTGGGGGGGTGAATAAGTTATCTGACTATTATTAACATTATCAACATTACTAATTGTTAACCACATGAGCAATATAATCAACAACCATAACACTAGATATGTTAACTAGGGAAACTCTTAATCAGAGGGAAAACCCCAATGGGGATTGTACCCATAAAATGATGTACTAATATAAAAATTACTTGTTAGAGGATGGATCATATTAGGAGTCTACGAGATACATTTAGTACATATCAGTCCTTATTAGGAGACTTTGAATCCTTGTTAGGAGATCCCAACCCTGTTAGGAGTTGTAGAAGGTAGATGGACCCACTATCCAAATAGATTTAAGGGCAAGACCAATGAATCCATTGTCCAAATGATCTTTGTATTATTCCTTGTAGAGTAATAGAAATGAATCGTATCATACTTCATCTTCCTTTGTCCTATCAACTAGAATCCTTCTCCTTCTGATCTTGATACTAGATCACAATCTTCACATCCAATAATCCCTTGAATCACTTATTCACATTTATCAAGTACTCTTCTCTTGTTCGCACACTTCTCAATTCACATGCTTCTATCTCCTTTTATCAATCAAGGAGAATACTTTCCTTTATACCAATTCCTCAAAACAATTCCTAGAGTTGGCCTTGAGGCTTTCCCAATTAATTATAACAAGACCACATTAAGATAATTAATTATTTCACAATCACACAACATTTTTGGCTCACAATATTTACAACTTCTCACATGTGTGACTCTAGGACTTACACACTCTCTAGTGTCATCATCAAACTATCCTTTATCACTATATAGCTTTGCATATCCCAATTCTATCTGTTAGGAGATACAATCCATTCATCAAAAACTACTTATTAGATACTCTTTCTTTGTGCCCCTCTCTATAAATCAAGTATATCTTTTGTACATCTTCAACTTACTTGATGTGAACTTAACCTCATCATTATTACATAGTGTAAAATATGTCCTTAACTGTGCTTGACCTGAACATCAAACCTCTATCCATATGACCATGATCTCTATCTGCTACTCTATCAGTCTTTACAAAAACCATACTATGTTCTCATCAATGAAAAACATAGTCATGCATGTGACATCAATTATGCTACATGCTCTCTAGTTCTTAGGATACCCCCCAAAAGGAATACCATTAACATTCATGCTAACAAAATAATGGGCAATACCCAAGTTGTAGATGCTTAGATAAGCTTTTCTCTAATAGGAGCGAGTTCCACCTCAATATGAACCATACAAAATGAACCCATATATAAGTAACACTAGTATTTTGAAGAGTAGAACATAGAAGATCCAAGGCTCTATAAGTACCAAGAATTATACAAGAAATGAACCTCCCCAACCAAAAAAAAAAATGACCAAGATAGGCCCTTGAAAATTTATAGAAACTACTTGGCCTCAAATAAATGTAAAGAAAACACAAACCACAACTCTCCCTATAGAAAGGGAAACTAAAATGATAAAAGAAATTAAATAAATTGGTTTCTCACAAAAGCTTACCACCCACAACCAAAATATGAAGATAAACCTTCCCCAATAAGAAAAGTAGTACATTGGACAAAGAGAATAATCCCCATAAATGAGGGTCCCTGTAGACCACCTAGTCCCCTCCTCCTAATCAAACAATTCTAGAGAAAGTGTCACAAGCTTCAAGGACAACATTAATCCCAATAAAGAGCACCAAAAGCCACAAAAATCAAGATAGATGGATGCCCAAACCACACTATGTACCTAAAAGCCATAGAGCTCCTATAATGGAGAAATAAATAACACACCAACTATGGGAGTGATGCATATGGTATGATACTTTAGGATTCATAGACCAAATCAAAATAAGAAGTGTTGTAGTGTTTTTCTAGTGTTTTTCAAGTTTCCTTCAAGATTATTAAGGCACTTAAGTGCTATATGGTGAAAAACATAATCTCAACCTCAAAAATGTCCTTTAATACCTTCAAACACTTATTTCATCCTATTATGACATGTTCCAATTTTTTAAAATTGATTTCCCTCTATCTTACAGGAAAACATAGATTTCCTCCTTCTAGGCCTAGTAGTCGCTATTAGCCCTCTAAAGACTGTATTTGATCATTTTCTCCAAAACCTTCCAAATAACTTGGAAATATAATCAAATTTTTAGATGAACTTTTAAGATTATTATTACATATCACAAACTCACCCAATATATTTTTGGACCACCTATGTTATATCCACTATGTGCACTGTTCTTAAGGCCAAAATTGCCCACATTTACAAAGGAAGTACTCAAAATACTTAACCCCAACACTTTTAACTTTGGAAAAAGTTATAATATGGTACCAATCAATGATTTATTAGGTCAACTTAATAGTATGTATTTATTTATTACCAAACCCCAAAAACCCTCATCAAATTGCTCCAAAACCTAGGGATTTATAATTGCATGCCCTCCAAATACTTCTATGAACATGTAAATGACCCTACACATTATCCTTAGTTATATGAGACTAAAAAAATCCTTAAAACACTCCCTTATTTAGGTAGAACTCCCATTGCTATTTGTTAGCCACTAAAACCATGCATTCACCTTCACCCAAACTACAAAATATCCCAACAACCATTATTATTTCTACATGTATAGGGTTAGATTCATAAGATACATGTTAAATAAAGTAAATTATATGATAATAATAAATTCGTTCATAAAATGGATTGAGGTTTCATTAGGTTTGTCAAAACTATGATAAGAGATGCTTAAATTCCTTAATACCAGTCAACACAAATGATGAATTTGATTAAAAACTGATCGAATAACATTAAAGGACATGAAAAGGAATCATAAAAATGTATCTATTATATAAAAAATTCCAAATCAATCACAATGATCTCAAAAAATTCAAATTTACAAGAATGAATTACTCTATTATTGCCAAAATGTTGACTAGTCTATACAATCATGTGCCTCAATTCTTCTCTAATTAAAAAAGTTCTTGCACATATTTAAATTGGCACATATAAAATTCTATATCCAGTTAAAATTAGTTGGAAAATAATTAAACTCTACACTAGGCTTAAAACATAGTTTCCCTCCTAATTGCAATTAGTCATTACAATTAAAAAATTTGAATTTGTAACTCTATTTTAAATTACTTCCTCTAATTTCTAACTTAATTAAATTTTAAATATGATCTTTCAAGGATCCCTTTACATCATTATAGACCTTACATATCAAATTTGACTCTTGGACCCCTATTATACCAATTTTAGTCGTATGGTCCTTATTCAGACGCTTGTGATAATTTACCTTTACTTATGTATTATTGCATCCAAAGGCCATAATAAGCTTAAATAGGTCAAAACTTACCTTTTTGGCTTTAATAATCCTTCACTAGTCCTTTAATGTCTCCATATTCCCATATTGTGCTTTGGGTTCTCGTGTACCATACTCCCCACCATTAAAAAGGCTCTTTTCTTGAGATTTATGCATCCCACTCTAAGTATCCTACAACTTTGATGATTTTTTCTTTATATTTTTATCATGGAATATAAATTTTGCAAGTGTGGTCATCTACCTTCTATGATCTATATTCACTTTATCGAAACAAAATTTTACGCCCTTTTCTAGGACCATGCTCCTTCCACATGCCTTCTATTACACCAAGCTATTTAAACTGAGAGAATGATGAGTAATGAACTCAAAAAATGAGGTAGAATAATATGTTGTCATTAACTGGAAACCAATTAACTAGTAAGATAGTCCAAGTGCAATTGTTGGTAGACTAGCTTATTGGTCATGACACTAAAATGAAGGAGATGCAAAAAAGAAAGGAATGAATTTGGTCTAGTCACCATTAATGTGATAATACATGAGAAGTTCATAATATGCCAAGACATGTATCCAAATTGTATGAAGAAATAAAGATAAAGGCTGCATAGTCACAAGTCTAGTTGTAGGTATGTAGACAACCAAGCTGACCTATAGGGATAGGCATCTATGGAAAGTTGGTCACAAGTGTCTTATGATTATATTCAATATAGAGCTTCAACAATAATTTGAGTGGGATTACTATTAGGGATTTTATTTGCAATGAGTGATCATGATTAATAAGAAGAAATAAAAAGAGAGGGAGATCTAGTAAGAAAGAGAGGAAAAGAGATAGAGTGAGAAAGATCCAAGAACACTACTATTTTTATAGCTATGTGATCAAGATAATCTAAGAAGGTAGAAGGTTGTGAATAGAGAGAAATGAAAAAAAAACTCTAGAGTGCATGAAAGGAAGAGAGGTAGAGTGTGGGAGAACCTAGACTTAAGTGATGATAATTAGAAGAAGATCAAAGCATCTCTAAGAAGCCAAAGAAGAGGATCTATTAGTAAATTTGTGCCAAACACTTAGATCTATTGGTGCAAGAGCACCTAGGATCTAGGTTAAGGTCCTGAAGCATTTTGTCTTGTAGATGGTTTTAGCCAATCATTATGGAATAAGGGCTAAATATAAAGCCCAAAGCATGTAATTAGGGGTAGATAGATAGGTTAGTGAATGAAGAGTCTTTAGGTTGCTAATATTTCTTAGAATGGCTTGAATAGGTCAAAGGTTGACCAAGAGTTGATCAAAAAATCTAATGTTAGGAAATAGTGTCAAAATTCAGTTTTGGACCTTATGATACTCATGTGCAATTTAGTTTATTTAGTATCAATTTAGTATAAAAAAGTGTGGATTGGTTTGTGCTATTCCAAGTGATAGAGATGAAGAACAAGGGATGATGATGCCTTGTGTCTAATTTGGTGATAAAAAAAGTTCATTTGATAGGCCCTTGAAGTTAAATTTTTTGGTGCTATAATCAAACCCTTAAAAATAGGGTATTACTACCAAGGCCATGTATAGATAAGTTGACAACCCAAAACCTACAAAATATTAAAGTTCTTTGAAAAGGGTATCTAGCTCACTAGACAGTTTGGTAGGTTGTTTTCAAGTTTCAAGGGTTATTGCTTGTAAACCTTGATAGGAGGCCTAATTGGGGTCTCTAAGGGCTACTAGGCCTAATAAAATAAATTGGAAGTTTAGTGATGTGGGTTTGTGAAGCAAAGCAAAAGATTGCTACAGAAGCTTATGTGAAGCATGTGGAAGATATCTTGAAGGATATTGGATACTAACTTGAATTTTTTTCTTTACCTTGCAAGATAGCAAGAAATGCCTAACTAGGAGTCTATGTGAGTTAGGAGTGAAAAGAGTTGGAGTAGTAATTTATGTAATAAGTCTTATAGAAGAGGATAATTGTGAGAGATCCTCTTAGGAATAGGGATAAGTAGTAACTATATAGGCTTAGAAGAATCCTTAAAGAGTTTAGGTATTGAGACCAAGACAAGAATTTTTGGATCTAGTACTATAGTTTTATTTATAACCATTACATCTATTGTAAGAATTTAACATGAAAAGCTTATAATAAGTCATCTAAAATCCTCTAACACATTATCTCTCAAAAAGGGATCTAAGTATTCTAGTGAGGTAGTCTTAAAAAATTGATTATAATGCTAACATGTTACTAGAATTCCTAACATCATGTGTGCTTAGAAGGAACAAATGTAAGCTCTTAGTTGGGAACCCTTTTACTTGCAAGGAAATGATAGTGGGTAGATTTTTCTACCTTGTTTTTCATCCTCTCATTGAGGGTTTCCACATATAAATATTGATACTATTGATGTATGATTCTATGTGGAACTTTTTATATTTTTAATTGCTTAGCCTTTATCATTTGTTTAATTTTTTAAAGATAGTAAAAAAGTGTGTGAAATAATAATTAGACTAACCTAAAAGAGGAGGAGCAAAGGTACTAATTAACCCTCCTCTCAGTACCTATTGGGAGCAACAATTATTATCAAAGGCTAGACCTTGATAGTGATGAGTCTAATGACATAGGGGTAGATCCAATAACATCACTCATTAGACAACTCGAAGAATTTTTGGATACAATTGAAGATTTGAAAGATTGACTAAGATAATCCCTAGCTAAGTGAAAAAAGATTATGAAGAAGCTAGGAGAAAGTCAAGAACTAATAGAAAATCTCAAGGAACAAAGTTTCTTTGAAGAGTTAGAAGAAGATATATCTAAACTCATGACTGAGAATGACAAGCTAAAGAAAATAATCAAAGTTCTAAAGAAAGAACAAGAATGATCTGCAGTAAGATTAAGTAAGGCTATGAATGAGAAAGGAAGTGTCATCTAGGCAAGAGAAGAATCTCACAAAGAAATAAGACTAAATCAAGAAGTTAGAAAATGAGCTAAAGATCTAGTAAAAGAAAAGTAATAGGAAATAACTCTTATGATTGAAGAAGGTGGGTATATAGAGAAGAATAACAACATACTATAGGAGTATGATCATGAAAAGACTAAACAATTAAGACTCTAACAAAAGAAGCCAAATGAATGGAAGATCAAATTAGACAACTGATGGGTGAATTGAAAGTGCTAAAAGAAGAGTGTGTGAGACTTACTAGAATGAGGGAAAATAACTCAAGTGAGAAAAAGGAACTGGACACTCAAGGAGAATCATATAACCCAACCAATCAAGGATTTTGAGGAATTCATACATCTAATAAATCAGACCACTCAAAGAAAATAGACACAAAGACCATAAAGAATGAATGGAAAGTGGAAAGGGGTATGTCTCCAAATAAACCCACTTGTCTTTAACATGGTAAAATTAGGAATAATTTAGATAGGTGATGACATAGGTAAGAAACAATTGGCAAAGCCAATACATATAAAAAATTATGTTACATTTGTTACCAACATGTACACAACACCCATGAATGTAGAGATCTTGCAAAGGTAAGAGAAGATAAATATTGCTGCTACTATGACATATATGATCACAATGAAAGAAACTATGGATCAAATACTAGATCACACAAGTCATCTCCTTTGAATAGAAGACATGTTTGTTTCACCTATGGAAATGATAGACAAATCACATCATAATGCAAGTGGTGGATGAAATAATAAAGATAAGCAAGACCATGGAACAATACAAGAAATACATGATATATATATATATAATAAGAAAGGTCATGTAGTTAAAGACTATTGGAAAAAGTAGAGACTCAAATAGTGCAACCATGGTGACACAAGAAAAGGGAGAGCTATTAATATCAAGAAAGTCAATAGGGACTTCTCCAAGGTGTGGATCAATAAAAAATCAGATAACACCAAAATTGTTATTAGAGAAGGAACAAGTTCACTAGTAAGTGGTGAGTCCTCCCAATCAAGTTAAGAAGAGATGAGGTTAATAAGGGTGAACTAAGAAAGGTGAGTTTTGCACCTGTCCCCTCATGAAAAATTGGTAAGCCATGATAGAGTGACTCAAAAGGTAGTGTTTGAGCTACACCCAAAAATGGAAGATAGGTTTCTTCTATTGGAAATGAGAATAGAGTAACTGAGAGGGGGAGGGGGTGAATCAGTTACTACAAAAACCTTCCACAGTGCCTAAGATGTCTGAATATACCTTTGGTCTGATTAATAAAATGTTGAAACTTGATAATGCAAAAAATGATAAATATTAAGAACTGATATGATATCATGCACAAAGTAATTTAGCAATTAAGAACAAAAGAGACACCAATTTTAACGTGGAAACCCAATATGGGAAAAACCACCAATGTAACTTTTTCACTCTTCTGAAGTGAGCCCTGTTAGGAGCCAACCTTGTTAAAGGTTACAAAAACACATTGTTAGGTGTGACCCTGTTAAAGGATTTAATCACCCTATTAGGAGTGGCCTTGCTAGAGGTCTTTAGAACAATTAAACTGAACTGTCACCTTGTTAGAGGATTTATTGAATGGCTGTTAAACCAACTCTGTTAAGAGATTTTGAATACACTGTTACAATGGTTAGAAAGCAACAATGAAATGACCTAATATAATGTGCAACTTATCTTTGCTAATTGTAGATCTCTGTTATGCTTGACTAGATCCTTACTGATCAAATACAACTTTGCAACTCCTTTAACACATTTGATCCTCCATCAGACTTTTCTCAACATTCGCCTCTTCAAACTATAATTTGCATTCATAACTTTTTCATAATCACACACTTTAATTCATAACTTGAATGACCATATATACCTTTCAGATTATCTTAGTCGGCTCAAATCACTGACTAAAACAAACAATTACAATAGTCGGCTAAAAGGAATTATTAGCAAATCCTTATACTGGCCGAACCTGCACGGTGAACTTTGTTCAGAAAATAATTCCTGTGTTTACCGACTGAGCTCGGTTGATACAACGAACTTCATGACAAACCATCAATCACCGGGAGAACTCAATAATTAATGAGTTTCCTGAGATAACCGAGTGAGCTCTGTGGAAACTAACCTTTGGAGACCGAGTGAAGCTTGGTTAACACTGACTTTTCCATAATTCATTTGATGACTGAGTGAGCTCGGTGGAAACTACCCTTTGGAGACCGAGTGAAGCTTGGTTAACACTAACTTTTCCATAATTCATTTGATGATCGAGTGAGCTTGGTGGAAACTACCCTTTGGAGACCGAGTGAATCTCGGTTAACACTGGCTTTTCACATTTCCTTCATTGACTGAGTTAGCTCGGTTAACACTATCTTCCATATTTCCTTTGATGACCGAGTGAGCTCGGTTGGTACTGTGAATTGCATTGCAGACCGTCTGAGCTCGGTGAACTTGAGACTAATGACTGATATGCCATTTGTGTGACATCAAGGACAACATTATCCAATAGTCTTCAATATAAAACCATTGGATTGATTGTCAAAAAAGTATTTATTGCACAAGGGAAGAGGTAGGTGAGAAATAAGGTTATTGTTTAGAGCGTAACATCACATTCTTTGGCAAATCTATAAATAGGCATCCTTTCTGAACAAGAAACATCTCGAGATCAATAAAACTCTCATTTGAAAAATCCTTACTATCAAAAAGGTTTTTCTTTGCTGAAAGTTTTTGTACAAAGTTAACAATGACTTTGAAACCCTAGGTTTCACTCAATGCAAAAAATCAAGAGATAGAATTAAGACTAAATAGTCTCAATAGAATAATGGAATTATCTATTCAATTTTGAATTGGTGGATGGATAGGATGAGGAACCACCTATCTATGAGCTCTTACTATTAGACACTAACAAACAAGATATGAAAGGAGCCCTATCTTCAATTATAAGAAGTGTGCTACTAGTAGAGGATGTTGGTGAATATCTAGAGACAAAGATAGTAGAGATGAGAGATGAAATGATCAAAAAGTTATATGAGGAGATTCAAGAAGAAGGAAATAGGTGACAAGGACATTGAAGTGTTGGAATCCACAACCCTAACTTATACCCTATACATCCCAAATTTATTCAAAGAGGAATATGTGAGATTTGTGCTTAGCCAAGTACATGATGAATACATGTGGCTAGATATTCCATACATAACCACAAAAGAAGTGATCAAGATGGTTACAAGATTCAACAAAACAAGAGAAAAGTTAACCACTAGAGCTCATACAATAATAGAGGCAGCTAGATTTATAGGATGTCATGTAGATGAAAAAATGTGTAGCATAAAATAAATTCTAAATGATAGGGTGTAATTTGTAGCAAGAGTAATAGGGCACAAACTTTATCAGTCAAGCCACATTAACATCATACCTATAGGAGTAATGTATGGAATACATTCAATAATAATGAAATAAACTAAAATAAATTCCATCGAATGGTTGTATAGGAAGATTATGAGAAGCCTAAGAAAAATTAAAAGTGATAGTACAACTCATATTCTCAAATTTGGAGCTATATTGGTGTGCATATTTTTCTATTTTAAGGATAGGTATCCAAAATACAAGAAATCCCATTGGAAGCCAAAGAGGAGTGTCATTGCACAAATAACAAGCATGTACAACTAGTCAAGAGAGAAAGGCATAGAGAAACTTGAAGTTTACTTCAAATTTTTAATGAAGATATGCATTAAAGAAAAAGAATATTAAACAATATGATAAATGACTACAAGGGCAACATTTTATTGCTGGAAAACATAGATAACTTATTTATACAAGAATTTGAACCAAGAACAAATTGGTTAAATGAAATTCCCTATAAGATAGGAAAAGATTATACCAGAAGCCTTATCACAAAACTACTATAGAAGCTAGTTGATAAGAAACAATGAAGATTTGTAACAATAGATGAGGTGAAGAAAAATCTTACTGAATAAGAAGAAGAAGCCTCAAAGCAATTGGAGCCAAAGAAGAATAAAGGAGAGGAAAATACAAAGCAAAAGGGTGGAGAGAACCTACAAACAGAAGCAAAGAAAAGTTTTAGTCTAGAGGCTAAGGTAGAATAAGAGGAATAAGTAGAGAAAAAGAGGAAACCGACAAGCTCTAAGCCTGCCATAGTGGAGACTTACAAGAGAAAAGACACAAAAAGAAAGAAGAAACCCTCTACTCAACTAGAGGAAGAGGAGAAGAAGAATAATTGATCATGAAAGTTTGAAGTTTGCAAAAGGAGGTAAGAATATTTTATTATAATATATCTTAGAGGACATTGAAAATAATGTGAACTACAATATCATTAGAGATAAATTCTTGAAGTTTAACAAACTATTTAGAAACAAAATAGTACACTCTATACTAGTGAGTTTAGGAGCACTTAGAAAAATGCCACAAGATGTAGAGTCCCAAATTCCATAAGAGGTATTTGACATAATCAATGAGAAGTGGTCCAAGGACACAATTGAATGGAAACATATGTTGGAAGAAGCTCTCACAAACATAAGGTCAAATCTAAACAATGAAGAAGTCATAGTGTTAGAAAATTCATGTGAAGAAAGCACTAACCTACCTAAGAATATAGTGTTGATCACAACATGGTTAAAACAATATGCATATGCCAATAAAAATAAGTTTTGGTCACAATTATACAAATAGGAGAAAGAAACTCTTGAGAAAGGAGGAGGTCAAGGAAACAAAGAATCTTGTTAAATAGGTTGAACAAAGGATCCATATTAGTCAAGATCTAAATAAAAAACCAAAGGAAAGTGGAGAAATTAAATAGGTCTCTATGAGGCCAACTACTACATAATAGAAACATAGTGCACATCCCCAAATCATTGACATAATTGTAGGGGAAGAAAGTGAAAGCATACATGAAATAAGCACTAAAGATGAGGGCATGGGCCAATAAAGAAAATGATAATTATTAAAAATAAAGGATCCAACATAAGAGATGGAGGATACATAGTTACCTCCAATAGAAGCCCAAATTGATGCAAGTAAGTAACATGCAAAAGATAGTAAGCCAGAATAAAGGCATGAAGTTCTACAATCCACTCAACTTCAAGAGACACCAATAGTTGAGCCATCCTCAATGTCAAGATAGAGGAGTGTTAGGAAGAATAAAAAGAGGAAGAAATATTTTTATGAATCAAAAAGAAAAAATAGAGCAGAGGGTTATATGAAACCCAAGAATGAGCATAATCTAATATATCTAAAGATGAAGGGGCACTATATGATTTCGATGTAGCCAAACTGGTAAAATTATTTTAACTTGAGAAAAGAGTAAATGATATGTATAAGAGAACAAAAGAAATTACATCAAAGTATTTAGGAAAATATACCAAGAACATAAAGAGATATAAAAGAATAAAGAAAAACAACAAAAAATATGAGCAAGCTACTACACTAGTTGATGCTCATGATATCTGATGTAGTGCTAGGGTAGTTTGCTTCTTTAGTCCTTTCTTTGTAAAGGAATTTCTCAAGATTTATCTTAGAATATTAGGGTTCCTTTGATGCCCTGATATCTAGAGGATCTCTACCATATCCTCTAACTACTCACTGCCTAGCTACACCAATGGTTTTAGTTCCTTCCTTGTCCAAATGCCTCTTCAAGCTTACTTGCCAACTTCCATAGTCTATTTTGTCCATTTTTCTCAACATTTTAGAGTGATGTGCTCTTATAAGTTATTTTATACTTCTTCTATCCTATTGAACAAAAATTTCACAAGTTACATTCAAGTTCTTTACTCCTACTCCAAAATTGCCAAAAATACAGCTACTAGAATTAACCCTTCAACTTGAGTTTTTGGAATTTAACCCTAATTTTATTTGAATAAGGTGGAAAAAATCATGGTTTTGAGTACCCTTGTGAAAAATCTAAAATATTCATTGGGTCTTAGGTTTCCAAACTATTTGTACACCTAAAAGTAACTTTTATGCCTATATTTGAGGGTTTCATAACATGAATGATAGGGAAAACTAGAGTTTGGTCATTCCATCAAAAAAACTTGTCATGGAGCCTTCTCCTTTGGAATATAGTGACATTACAAACCCTCCTCCTTCTACAACACTTGGTTTGAATTATTTGACACATTCAACCCTCAAATCCTTCATTTCTCTATTGTGATTGCATAACCAAGTATTAAATAATTGCCTAGGGCATCATATTTAAATTTCTTAACACAATTTCTAGGGCCCAAAAAAATATTTTCACTATGTAAATAGGCTCCATTACCATTTTTGTTAAAGCCATGAAGAAATCATGGTAGAAATTCATGGGGGAGCCATTCTTGCATAGAGAGTCAAAACTAAACCAACACACAAAAAGTTTACAAATGAATTTTAAAACCTTCTTAAATGAATACCTAAAAACTTGAAACCTAAATGGAAAAGTCCTATAATAACATGAAAAACAAAATTCCAATGCCATAATGAAATCTTCAATCCATTATTATGTATAAGCAATCAAAAACTTCAAAAACTATTAAAACTAAACTAAAAATTGTCGATCTAATTATAGAAAACTATTGATTATCTTTTCCAACCCTTGGGATGTGTTTATTTCATGGTTTTATAAGCTCCCAAAGATTTTTTAGGTGTTTGGACTAATGAATAACCTCTTTCTTTCATTTTGCAACTTTTTGTCAAAAAGTTGTCAAGCAACTTTTCGAAGAATTGCACAGCTTTGATAACTTTTTGTATCTTTGAGAAATTTTGTGTTCCTTTACTTGGGAACTTCCATACCTATCTAATTTGATCCATAAATGATGTCTAGGAATTATTTAGCCTCTAGGACATCAATTTGCATGATTTTTTTCCATTTTTTCCTTATTGAAAACTTTTGCACAATTGTATCATAGTTGACATGTTTTTGACATCTTCTCCCTTTGTGAGTCCAAATGATAGGTTAGGAGATCCAATCCATGCAATAAGATATAGAAAAATCATAGAGGACAAGATGGTTTAAAAACCATACATTCCTCATGTTTTTATGGTCCTATACCCATGACCCCTAACATAAGCTACACTAAAAAACACACCAAAACCACCTAGGAGGTAAACTTCACCTAGGAACAACTCAAACAAAGAGATGAAATTGAAAAGGTCCAAAATCACTCATACTCTTGACTTGGTTAGAGTTAGTACAAGCCAAAAAAATTGCAACTAGAAATCAAAATGAGAGGCCCCTACACCATACTTCCTCAAACAAAAAAAAGTTAATCCATCCTTGGATTGAACAAGTTGAAGTCAATTCCTTACCATTTTAAATCTATCTCTCTAATCTATGTAGCACCTGCATCATGCTTACCAAGCCATTTGAAAAGATGTTCTAACTAGTCCTTCTTCCTACTCTATTTTTAGACTCTTGAATCTAATATCCTATCTTCTTGCAGAGTAGAGGAGGTCTTAGCTAGATATCTTCTATTTATTGTGTGACCTCTTGGAGACTCTTATAAATATCTTGGGTAGGGCCTTTTTAGGGAACCACATTTACAATATTGAAGACTGGTGACAAACCTAGGTCTATAGGAAACTCAACCTTATAAGCATTGTTCCCATACTTGGAAAGTATTTTACAAGTGTCCAACCTCCTCATCTGGAGCTTGTGTGGTATCCCTTTGGATAATCTTTGTTTGTTCAGATGCACCATCATAAGATCCCTTATCAAAAATTATACTTCTCTCTTTGAGGCATCCATCCCTTGATTCAATTTGTCAACATTCTCAGTTAGTGTCTTCTTGACACTTTCATGGAACTCCCTCATGGATTGGTAAAATTCTTCAGCATAGCCACTATTTTGAACTCCATCCTTCAATTCTATCAACTCAAAAACCCCTCTAGGATGCAAACCACAAACTATTTCAAAAGAACTCTTAAATATTGATCTATTTATTATATCATTGCAAGTATATTTAGCTTTCCCAATGAGTTGGTCTCATGTCTATCGATACTCCTTTCTGAGATGGCCCATTAGGTTTCCAAGACTCCTATTGGTCACCTATATTTGGAAATTATTCTATGGGTGATAGGTAGATCCAAAAGATAAGTTAGTCCCAAGCCTTCTCCACATTGTTTTCCAAAAATGGCTCATGAATTTGGTGTCCCTATCTAAAATAATGCTTATAGGTAGACCATAGATCCTAACCACCTCTTTGAAAAAATAAATAAATCTAACAAGCATCATGTATGGTCTTGCAAGGTAAAAAATGTGCCATCTTACTAAACCTATCAAAAATCACATAATTGCTATCATATCCCTACCTTGTCCTTGGTAGAACAACTACAAAATCCATACTTATACACTCCCATGACATGCTAGGGATTGGAAGTGGTTGGTAAATACCAAAATTTGAAGATGTTCCCTTGGATTTTTGTCGCACTATGCAACCCTCAATAGATTGTCTAATATCTCTAGTCATCTTGGGCCAAAAATACAACCTAGTGACTAAATCTTGAGTCTTATTGACTCTAAAATAACCACTAAGTACCCCATCATGCTTCTCTTGGATCAAATTTTCCCTCATTAACCCTCTAGTGACACGAAATTTACTTCCCTTAACTAATAGATCATTCTACAATGTATAATAAAAAAATTCAGCATGAAAGTTATTTTTGAACTCCTTGCATACCTTAGCAAAATCTTCATCATCAACATATATGTCTTAGAGGATTTCAATGCCTATTCTCTGTAGTTGGATTTATTGGACTATGAGGATTCTCCTACTTAATGCATCAACTACCTTATTCTGCACCCTCTTCTTATGTTTAATGGTAAATGTGTAGGCTTGTAGGTACTCTACCCACTTCATATGCTTGTTGTTGAGTTTCTTTTGAGAATAAAGGAAACTAAGAGCTTGGTTAGTAGTGTCTATTGGAATACTTTAGAAAAACTGAGAGGGGGGTGAATTAGTTATCCAAGGTCTAGATGTATAAATAAACCTTTTCACAGCTTAGTAAACCCAAATAGAATATTTATCATCATGCATGCATCCATAAGATTATGCAATCACTTAAATCTTGTAGGTTATTGTCAAATCAATTTTCAAAGATGTAAACATGAAACATAATAGATTTAGCAACACACTTGATACAATGATTTACATGGAAACCAAATTTGGGGAAAACCACAAGTAACATGCTACCCTTTTTCACTCTTCTAAAGTAATGCCTTATGAAAGGCCAAACCTGTTAAAAGTTACAATACACACTGTTAAATGTGACCCTATTAAAGGATTTCAATCACTTTGTTAGGAGTGAGCCTTTTTAGTAGACTTTAGAACATTCACTTGGAATGTCACATGGTTAAAGGATTTACAAATGACTGTTAGGTCAACCTTAATGCAAAGGATTTACCCTAGAATGATACAATTAATAGAGAGTGATAGTAAGGTTTGGTCTGATAATAAATTAAAACTCCATTTATGGATTATAGATCTCTATTTCAGTCCTCCATTCTATTTGGTCTTCACTCATTTGAGCTCTGATAGTTTGTTCACCCTTCAAGCCTTCATACCCTTAAGCCTTCTTGCTAAACATGCCAATGTAGACTCTTCTCTTAGGTCACTTGATGAAGCAAAACCCTTGACTCCTTGTCTTCCTTAGGTTCTTGCACATGACAAACCTTGCTTCTGACCAACCATTCCTATAAATAAGAAATTAAGATATTTTTCTGCTCATTCTCCATCGTCAAATTTAGGGTTAGGATTGATTAGGTAGGATACAATGAATCTACCCCATATTTCATATCTCTTCTAGAAACTTCTCCTTCAATCCTCTTTGAATTTGCCTCAAAATGGTTTACCTTGAATTTTGTGCCACTAGCTCATCAATCTTATCTTCCATCTAGTTCACACAAACTAAGAAAGTAAACATGTCAGCTTAAATCCATCAAATTCATGATCTTTCAAGTAATGCAACCACTCAACATTAACTTGCTTCTAATGCTTGGAAAATACTCCATTGCTTGGCATCCTCTATAAAATCACTCAACGTGAACTAAAGTTTACTGGTGCTCAACATAAAATAAACTTTAGTCAGCGTCCACTATTTTTCTTGACATATACTAGAATAGAATTTTACTCAGCTCCAACTAATTTTTTGCTCAACTTGCACTAACTTTTCTCAGCACCTACTATCCACTCGGCCAAGCTTGGTAGACAAACTTTTTTTAACTTGTTCTTCTAAACTTTCTTAGTTTAACCAACCTTTGTAACCTTAAGTAGATCATCAATACATCATGTTATCACTATCTTAACTGATTCTTGTACTCCTTTTCATATCATAACTCAACCTTTCCTCTAGGTGTTATTGTTACAGCTTTTGATCAAATACTCTTCATCAATTAACTAAGTGATAGTACTTAAATCTTGTAAGTAGTTGTCTTACTAGAAAATAATAGGTTTGACATTAGTGACAAAATAATGATTGTAAAATATTGATCATACTTGCGTCACTATGTTCTCCATAGTCTCCTTCTTCAATGTAATCTTCCTCAATCTATTCTCAATAGTGCCTCCACTTTCTTAGAGCTTGGAATAGAGCATAAAAATCTAGGTCATAGGAAGAGTACTTCCTTTTGGAATCATTGAGCTTCTCACTATGAAAAGCCATTGGCCTTCCTTCTTGGCTTAGAACAACCCCAATAGCTACATTACTAGCATTATGCTCCACTTGAATATTTTTTTTAAATCTAGGAGGTACTAGTGTAGGTAGTTCTGCTATCTCCTTTTTTAGTGTCTCAAACTGTTAGAAATAATAAAATCGAGATGAACTAAAATTAAAGAATTATAAATTAATCCAAGAGAGCTTGTGATGAACATAATTACCATACTTTAAAGAGCTTTCCAAGATCAACACAAGAATGGAGGCATAGATTTTGAAAGGGGAAAGAAAAGAAAACCCCTTGTGAATTATATGAATGAGGCAAATGCCTAAGAATGAAGAAAGAGAGAGAAGGAGACAATGTGGAGCCATAGGGCTCATTACATGAACTACATCGTGATTGTATATTTAGAATGAGAGAGAGGCATCTCTTATAAAGATATGAGAAGAGGAGTTATTTGTAACTCCCAAGTGAATGATTGCCACATTCATAAGTGTGTGCATAACAAGTGTCATAATCCTCTTAAGGAGGAATGACTATTTTCCTTAATAAAGGAATTACAAAATAGAGTTATCCTCACATGTGGACTAGAGGACAAACAACATAAGGGATACCTTGGTTTATCCCATTTAATAAATAAAACCAAGGAAATATTACCAATTCTAACACCCCCCTTTAATATTTACTTAGGGAAATTACATCAAAGGGTATTAAACCCAAATTTTGCAATGATATGCTAAATAGCAGCAACTTGAGCTTTGAGAATGTCTTCAATTATGTGAAAGGTCACTTGTGAGTGTAGGTAGATCTCCATTGAGCCAAGTGGATAGATCATTAAAGTACACCAAATCTTGTATGTGCCTAGAAGGATCACAAGAAAAAGACAACTATCCACAAGAAGTATTTCATCTTATATGCAAAAATGCTTTTGAAGGATAATAAAACTCTCATAGAGAAACAATGAGGAAAATAAAACATGTTACCACAAAACAATGGAGATAACCTGATATCAAGATGAAGTATATGCTCAAAATATTATCAAAAAGTTTGATCAATGTTCTCATGAAAGGTATATTATACTAATGTACTAATGACCATAGACAAGGCCAACTAATGATACGTGCATCAAAATTGCATCAATCACGTGGATATAGACAGTCCACTTAATGAATCATCCCACTGCAAGTTAATGGGTGATCAATCCATAACATGCATGACTCATAATCTAAGAAATAAAGTATGTAGATCATTATCACATTAATATATGAAAATAAAGTAAAAAGAGAGACATGTTGATCAAATTATTATTATCATGATTTTTGTTAGGATACTCAAATGAATGGATTATGAGGATGTAAAAACATATTGCCTTCAAATTGGAAATCCATCATGGACAAGCAACATCATTGCCACGAGGAAAAAGATCAACATGGGTCAAAAAAACTTTCTCAAATAGAGTCTCCAATATTGGAGTGCTCCAAGATATGGTAGTCTTGGCACCTATACACTAAAAATTGAGCAAGGTGTAGGAAGTCATACCATGAATAAATCACAACTAAGATCATACACCAAGGAGAGAAGGAGATTGGAATGGGAAATCCCCATAAAATATCATCCTTGCATTGAGGAACAAAATGGAACAACATGGAGAGAAACTCCATAAATATCAACCTTTCAAAGTAGAGCATATATAAAAATATTAATCTTTCAAAGTGGAACAGATAGGATCAAATGGAGGGAAACTCCATATAAAATGAGTGCACACCAATAAAGGATGGAGGGATACTCCATGGGCCAGATAAGGAAACTATGTATCAGTTATACTGAGGGGACCTACATAGTTATCCTTGAAAATTTTCTCCCTATGCAACTCAAACAAAATATCATATAAATCATGTAGATAAATGGTATAAAATCATAAAGTGCCAACATGGGTATAGAACAATGCTATAAAAGCATAATAGTGCAATTATGTGTACATCAAAATATCACCATAAAGTTGAAGGCAAATGTGTAAGATAACTCATAATCTATTTAAGGTAAATGCAAGTATCCAAGGAAGATCAATGGAAAAATAAACAAAGGACGGATATCAAGTATAAACTCCTTTGAGGATAAACATGAGTACTTAATTCATTTTGTGAAGGTATATATCAATTTTTGAATCATAATAGTGATAAATAAAATTATATATTTATCTAGGTATATATGTGTGCACCCATATATACTTAAATAAATATATGATAAGTCACAATATTTATCTTTAAAAAAGAATTGATAGGATCCTTCTATAAAAATATACCAAATAGAATTAATATTTTAAATAAAGACAAAATGTCTTAAATAGTAATTTTTGATAAATTGAAATACCAAAATCTATCACACTCAAAGAAATGCATGATCATTAGGAATGACTGCCAAAGCAAATAGAGTACTTTTTTGTTAAAAAATAACATAAACAAAATTTTCATAATGATGAAAGCGAAAAAAGCATGAACAACTAAAAAATATTCATGTCATGTCAAACAAGTAATTATGCATCAAAAAAAATGGAAAAGGTTGTCTAGGGTACCTATGATAAATGGACTAGTTCAAAACACCCAAATTAACTTCAAGAGGTGAAAAAACATAAGGGTGATCCAAATTAAACCATAGCTAAAGAAATATTATATCATGAATTGTTTAAGGGGTTAAATGAATCAAATTGAATATGTGAATGTGTTGGTATAAAGTTATTTGCCATTAGTGACAACACTCATCTCACAGTTCTAACCGAGCATCGAGTAATACAGTGCAGACTGAATAATGGCAACACAGTTCTAACCGAGCATTGAGTAATACAGTGCAGACCGAATGATGTCAACATAGTTCAAACCAAGCATTGAAGACACAATATTAATTGAGTGAAGTTGCACTTAGTGTCAACCGAATAAAGATGGACTCAGTATTAACCGAGTGAAGTTGCACTTAGTGTCAACTGAGTAAAGATGCACTCAGTATTAACTGAGTGAAGATGCACTTAGTGTTAACTAAGTAAAGATGCACTTAGTATTAATCGAGTGAGGAAGCACTTAGTGATAACCGAGCTCAGGAGGTTATCGAAGAAGTTAGTTTCTACTCAGTGACACTATATCTACTGAGTCACCAATGGTTACCGAGTTCCAGGAAACATTGTATGACTAGTATGAACCGAGCCCCTACCTCTATCGAATGCATGACAATGCCGAGTAACGTAGTGGATGTCGCGTATTAGAAGCTCATCAAGTCTATCTGAAGAACTCGAGTTTATTTTACTATTTGGCCGACTCAGTTATATTTTGTTTACTTGTTTTTGGCTGACCTTGCATGAATAATTATTGGAATGGTATATATATATATAATGTATTATATCATTCAAGAGACACATACAATTGATACATTCAAGAATACACAAGAGATAGAATATTGCAATAAAAGAGGGACATAAGATATGATATGCAAATTCATCAGTAGAAAAGAATACTCAGCAAGGTCTACCAGGAGCGAAAATGATTTCACCAATCATAGAAGGTGATCTACAATAAAGAACTCAGTCAAATTGTAAGTTGATCTGTTGGTTCATCCTAATAGGTAAATCATTTTTATAAATCCTTTAACAGGGTAGACTTAACCGTCTTTATTCAAATCTCCTAACAGAGTGCATACTTGTAAAGTATGTTTGTAAATCCTCTAACCAGGTGGATCTAGCAATCCTCTGTGCTCCTAATAAGGCAGATCACCAGAAGTGATCATTGTAAGCCTTAACCAGCCAACTTCATACTGCAGTAATGAAGCTTTGTGGGTATCATCCCCACCCCAGTTTTACTTTCTATTTTTGGAAGGTTTCTGGGTCACCAAATCTCTGTGCATATATGGTTTAAATGTTTAATAGTTTTTTATGCAGCAGATAGATGAGTAAATGTTGTGTATGGTTGACTTAAAAGTTTTATTTTTACTGATTCACCCCTCCCCTCTCAGTAACCTATTATATCTTGAATATTTCCAACAATTGGTATCAGAGCCTTTTGGTTCTCAGGACAAAGTTTGACAGCTTGAGCAAAGATCTAAGTTATGGAGATATTCAGACTGGAGAAAGTTATTGAAAATGAAAAGTTAGATCTAGAAATGGCCATGGTTCAACTCAAAGAAGCAAAGGAGAATCCTTCTCAATACCTAAAAAGAAGAAAGGAACTTGCAAGACAAATGAATGACCATCACTATGTTGAAGAAAAGATTGAAGATTTTTTACCATCAAGTAGTTCAGAAGAAGCTGACAAGGCAATCAAAGAACTTCTAGAAAAGAATGGATCTCTGCAAGAAGAGGTAAGAAAGCTTAAAAGAGAGCAAGAAATACAGTCAATTATGCTATGTGAATTTTTGGAACAAAGAAACAAAGCACAAGAAGAATTGGAAGATAAAAGCCATAATCAATCCCATCAGCATGAAGACCTTATAGACCAACTCTCTAATGCAAATGAAGAAATCAAGATTCTCAGAGTACAAAATGAAAGTCTACAGAATGATTTAAGAGCTGAGAGACAAATCAATGAAAGCTTGGAAAATGATCTAATTTCTGAAAGGAAAGTCAATGAATGAATGATGAAATCCCAAGCAGATATGAATCAATTAAATCAACAAAATGAGGAAAATCCTTATAGACATAAAGGTAAAGCTGGTCTTGGATACAAAAAAAAAGGTGAATCCTCCAAACAAGGTGAACAAAGGAATTGAAAACCCACTTGTAATCACTATGGCAAGTTAGGTCATACATCAAACAAATGCTGGAGTAATGGAAAAGCAAAATTCAATGGTAAATTCTTCAATTGCAATCAGCATGGTCACAAAGCAAATGAGTGCAAAGAAAAACCAAAATTTGAAGGCAATTGTCACAAATGCAAAAAACATGGTCACAAGGCATTCCAATGCAGATCCAAATCATTCAATCCAGCTGAACAACTTGTCAAAGCCATATTTGGATGGGACTACAACACCTGGTGCAGATGTCACTATTGTGGAGAATATGGACATACTGGCATAAATTGTGCAAGACATCACCTAAGGAAGAAGGACACTACTGTAAGGTGCTACACTTGTACAAAACTTGGTCATATAGCTAGAAATTGCATGAATATAGAAATAATTGAAGATGAGAAGAAAATCAAAGCAGACAACATTCGAAAGCAAATGAAGCAATAGTGGATTCCAAAATCTACCGAACAAGATAAGTCAAGCAATGGCAATATCACTCAAGAAATGAGTGATTCCACCATTTCCAATTAATATTCATAAAAGAAAGTATGAAACTGCATCCTCCAAGAATTATCCTAAATAGTTCCACATGAAGGAAGATGATCAGAACAATATTCAGATACACTTTGATCCTAGTCTTAACCGAGTTTGGTCGGGTGCAATAAAGTTTCATTTATCGAGTTATATCAACCGAGCAAGGTAGGTTCGTGACCTTACTGAGTTAGGTCGGTACATCAATGTTTTCTCTTGGTTACCGAGTTGATAGTATCTATCGAGCAAGTGGATGAAAACCTATCATTTCATCTACCATCGTACTAAGCATTTATGACAAATGTTTCATCAAAAAGGGAAAAATTTGATCTCATTCTTCACTATGAACTTTGAGCTAAGTTATCTTCTACGATTCTAGAGCAAGCTTAAAGCAATTTCGAGCGAATTTTTTTTCTTTTTAGAGCGAAGAATCTGTTCAGAATTTCTCTTCACTTACCAAGCAGCAATGGCATCTTGTAGCAGTAGCTCCAAGGCAAAGAGAGGCTCAGAAATGCTAGTTAAAGATGTGGAATGGAAGGCGCTGAACTTCAAATTAGCACCAACAATTGCAGAATCACTTGACCCTAACGGTGCTCAGTCTTGAATTCCTCCAAAGGTACTCCTTATAAATGACATTCGCTCTCATTTCAAATGTTCCATTCAAGAACCTAGAAACCTAGAAATTGATAATGCCCTAGGAGAAATGAGCGTAGATGGAAATTTGAAACTCGAGCATAAGCATCTTGATAAAAAAGGGTTAACCCACATTTCACATTTGCCAAGAAATTTTCAAATTAAATGGGTTAGGTATGTACTCAGTCAGGTTCACAACGGGCAATTGTGGTTAGAGCAACCAGTGCTTATCACAAAGAAAATGATTAACAAGATCACTGGCCTTCCCATATTGAGCAAAGCTAAGACTACCAAAACCCTAGGTCGGGAAGAATTGCAAAAGCTAACCCAAGTAGAATGGGATGGTAGAGGACTCAAGCTCAGTACAGTAGCTGATGCTGAATTAAGATTTGGTATTCATGTCATTGCTCATAAAATTTACAGTTCTAGCCATCCAAATAGTGTAACTTACGAAGCAGTAGATTTAGCATATAAGGTAGTAAAGAAGAATGTTGAGTTTGATTTGTCTGAATTGCTTTTGTCTCAATTTAACAAAAATATGGAAAGCATAAGGACTTCAAAGAACAATTCCTACAAATTTGGTTCACTTTTGATTTGTTTATTTTTCTATATTCAATAGTGTTTTCCATCAAAAGGATCAATAGTATGGAGAAAAGATATTTCCGTTCTTTATCAAATAAATGAGTTCATTGTAGAGTTAGGAGAAAATTTTGACAGTGTTTTGGATAATTAATTTGAAGATTTTAAGGAAAGAGTGAACAATAGGTTCCAGATTCCACCAAAACTGGTTGAGGAATATAAAGAAGATGAATGCTTTATGGTAGATTGTGACAAAGTATACATACAGGCAGTCAGGCCCCGAGTTGTATGGGTGAAACCTCTTCCTTATGAGGTTAATATTGATGAAACTTGAGATATTATAGAAGCACTGGTGAATGAACTAGTAGACCCAAAGCAACCAATCTTTGGAACTTATGATGAAGCTAAAGCTAGAATTGAGCTTTCAATCAAAATCCCTCAGGTCATTAGCAAAGGAAAGAGGAAGATTGAAAAGCTAAAAATAGAACTTGGTCCTCTGATGAAGAAGAAGAGGAAATTGAGTCAGAAAAAGAAGAGGAGCCTCAACGGAAGAAAGGTAAGGTGATTATCACCAAATCTAAAAAGCAAGCTACTGCAGTCTTCTCCAGAAGAACAAGACAGGGGAAGAAGGAACCTGTATTTGTCAAGCCTCCACTCACATTTGAGGCAAGGTTGAAGCAATTAGAAGAAGGTACTAGCTTCACAAACTTCAAAGCATTGAAGTTTGAGACAAGAACAGAATAGGAGAAAATGCAGATTAAGGAATTGGTATTAAATAAAATGGGAAGATGGAAATACTCTCCAGACGAGATTGCCTCTCAGATCCCTAAAGAGCTATTAGAGAGGTTGCAACCAAGATGGGAAATTGCAACCAAAACTGTCAAAGATATCTTTGAGAAAACCCTAAAAAATCTCCTGCTGAGTCTCACTGATGCAGAAGTAAAGAAATCACTGAAAGATCATGAAGGTAATATGATGATTAGATTTCACACTTGTTTGATACTTATCAAAGACATTGAGCATGTTGTCAATGATGCAACAAACATGTGGAAACATATCTATCATCCACATAAATCTAGTGAGGATATTGTTGAAATCAAAGACAATGATAGCAGTGATGATGATGACATTAAAGATATTCCAGGGGATCTGCATTCAATGATGATAAATGTTGAGGAAGAATTCAAGGAAGATGAAATGGAGGAAGATGAAAAGGAAATGGAAGAAGAAGAAGCTGATCAAGCTAAGGAGGAAGATGATCCTGTAAAAATTGTAGCCAAAGTAATTGTATCTCTTCCTCACTCTCCACCCAAAGCAGCTACATCAACTATGGAGATAGCCTCTACTAGTGAGATTGTGTGTCCAACAGCTTCATTAATTGCTCAATCTTCACCTGTCTCCTCTCAGCTCCGGGCACCACCTATGCAAGTGTCTACCACTTCATTAACTGAGCTGCAACCATCTTCATTGATCGAGGCATCATCAGCTACAATAGTAAGATCATCAGGCATATCAACTTCTACTATAGTGTGTACAGTAAGTGTACCCACTAGTACTCCAATTTTGACAACTTCATCTGCTCCAATTTTTGCAATTGTTAGTTCTCCCATACCAACCTGTACATCAATCTTTGGAAGAACATCACTTTTTGATACTGTTAGTACTTCTCTCAGTTTTCCTCTAGCTAGTCCTATTCCAGTTTTGTCAACTAGTCCAGCCTCATCAACTATTGTTTTAGATTCAAAGGGAAAAGGTGAAGTCACTACAGGAAAAGCAAAAAGATACATGATTTCCAGCAAGGCAGTGGATGAGGAAATAGACTTGGATAAGGACATTGTCATTCCTAAGATAGATCTAGATAATGCACCAGTTGATGAAATGAGAATGAGCAATCAGCTATTAGATCATAAGGCAAGGCAAAAACAATCGAGGCATGAGAGAGACCAGGAATATAGCATTATTGAAAGTGCTAAGAATATTCTAATAGAAGCTATTGGTGTTGAAGTAGATTCTACTCAATACATTTTGAATTAGTTAGAAGAGGTTGTATATAAATTCAATGAGGATACCTCCAGCCAAGAAAAATTTCTTGAAAAGGTAGAGAAGAAATTTAACAATAAGGTGCTTGAGCACATTGCTCAGCATATTGCATTAAAATAGGAAGAACTATCTACAATTTTGGGTAATTTTGAACATTCTTTTAATAATGTAACTTCACTTTTTGGAAAACTTTGTGATGTTACCGAGTATACCAAGGAAATCAAAGAAAAGTTGAATAAAATTGATGAGGATATGAAGGTCAGTGCACAAATGTTGCAGCTTGACCACAGTTCAAGTTCATCCCATCATCTCAGAATAAGATTTTTGTTAGAGAAATAGGTAGAATTGTTGAGAGAGGAAGCAAGGATCAGGTGTACTCTAATTGACATCCAAAATATGATCCCTCCTATCATGGACACAATGCAGAAGCATATTGCCCATTCCAAAACATTGATTCATGACAAAAACTTCTCAATTGCAGATCATATGATTGAACTCTTTGCAGAAGTTCAAATAGCACTCTCCACCAGCAAACTTTTGCAAGAAAATTGGGATAAGACATTGGCTCTTATTCTCAAGGTACATTCTGAGTTTATCTCTCATTTTGGACTTTCTGTGTAAATATATATTGTTCAACTTGGCATTATTGTCAAAAAGGGGGAGATAGCACACTCCAAGAGATAAAATTATGCAAATATGACCAGTAAATACCGTGCATACTGTATGGGGGAGATACATGTAAGAAAAATATGTGTAAATAAGACTTGCAAAGAGCAATTTTAAAAATTTAGAATTGTATGTCAATTTTTTTTTGCACATAAACCTTGAATCATAATTGTTTTTGTCACTAATGCCAAAGGGGGATATTGATGGTATAAAGTTATTTTCCATTAGTGACAACACTCATCTCACAGTTCTAACTGAGCATCGAGTAATACAGTGTAGACTGAATAATGGCAATATAGTTCTAACAGAGCATCGAGTAATACAATGCAAATCAAATGATGTCAACATAGTTCAAACCAAGTACTGAAGACACATTATTAACCGAGTGAAGTTACACTTAGTGTCAACCGAGTAAAGATGCACTCAGTATTAACTGAGTGAAATTGCACTTAGTGTCAACCGAGTAAAGATGCACTAAGTATTAACCGAGTGAAGATGCACTTAGTGTTAACTGAGTAAAGATGTACTCAGTATTAACCGAGTGAGGAAGCACTTAGTAATAACCAAGCTCAGGAGGTTATCGAAGAAGTTAGTTTCTACCGAGTGACACTATATCTATCGAGTCACCAATTGTTACCGAGTTCCAGGCAATGTTGTATGACTAGTATGAACTTAGCCCCTACCTCTTCCGAGTGCATGACGATGCCGAGTAATGTAGTGGATGTCACATATCAGAAGGTCATCAAGTCTGTCTGAAGAACTCAAGTTTATTTTACTATTTGGTTGACTTAGTTATATTTTGTTTACTTTTTTTTGGTGGACCTTGCATGAATAATTATTGCAATAGTATATATATAAAATGTATTATATCATTCAAGAGACACATACAATTGACACATTCAAGAATACACAAGAGATAGAATATTGCAAAAAAAGAGGGACATAAGATATGATATGCGAATTCATCAGCAGAAAAGAATACTTAGCAAGGTCTACCAGGAGCGGAAATGATTTCATCAATCACAGAAGGTGATCTACAATAAAGAACTCAGTCAAATTGTAAGCTGATCTGTTGGTTCATCCTAACAAGTGAATCATTTTTATAAATCCTTTAACAGGGTAGACTTAACCGTCTTTATTCAAATCTCCTAACAGAGTGCATACTTGTAAAGTATGTTTGTAAATCCTCTAACCAAGTGGATCTAGCAATCCTCTGTGCGCCTAATAGGGCAGATCACCAGAAGTGATCATTGTAATCCTTAACCGGCCAACTTCATACTGTAGTTACGAAGCTTTATGGGTATCATCACCGCCCCAGTTTTACTTTCTATTTTTGGAAGGTTTCTGGGTCACCAAATCTCTGTGCATATATGGTTTAAATGTTTAATAGATTTTTATGCAGCAGATAGATGAGTAAATGTTGTGTATGGTTGACTTAAAAGTTTTATTGTTACTGATTCACCCCTCCCCTCTCAGTAACCTATTATATCTTGAATATTTCCAACAGAATGGAGAAACATAATGAATATATGAAGTAAGGAGTATAAAGAGTACAAATTATTGTTTTCTAAAAAAGAATTAAATATTGAAAATTTAAATATTCAAATATTGAAGAAAAAACAATTCAAAGTTAAATATTCACATATTGAATATTCAAATATTGAAATAATAACCTTTGATATATATTTTACAAATTTATAAACTTACATATCTAAGAATTTCTTTTTTCTATTTAAGAAATATAAATAAACATTGAAAACAAATTAGTAACTTGAAAAAAAGTAGTAATTTAAAGATTTAATTTAAATCATATTTATGAACTACCTCCCTATCTATCTATTCATATGTGCTAAAGAAATGAAGCTGAGCAATCATTTGGCTTGTGAACAGTAGAATTACAGTAAGATCGTGAGTATGAGAACCATGACTGCTCCAAAGTAGCATGCATAGATCGCTATTGCTATTGCATAGATCGCTATTGTTATTGCATGTAAAATTCATGACCCTTTTGGATACTATGAGGATAGGGTTGCGGCTAAGGAATCAAATGTATTTTGAAAGGGAAATGATTCATATTGTAGGGTTATTGCCAACAGATATGGTGGCTAGGGCATATGCATTATTTGATGCAATCTTAGTGGTGGTCTGATACTGTGAGAGTCGAAGGGTTCCACCTCAAATGAGGATCTCTTTAGTAGAATTTGTGGATTCTACAAATCAAGTATAAGGTGGTAAAAAAAATGTAGGGTTTAGGATTGCATAGATCTTAGGTTTATCTATGATAGAAAGCGAAGGAAGGAATAAAAAATATGATGTAATTTTTTGTTTAGAAGTAAAATGATGGATTTGGTTCTTATTTTTTTATTTTATAAAAAAAAACCAAAGGTAGATAGAGTGAAGTCTCACAAATAAATAAATAAAAAATTAAAAATATTGCAAACATATTTGATGTTATAATCTGTAAATAAACAATATTCAAAAAAATAAAAAAATAAACTAATGCAATAACTAATTCCTTGTAAAAACATACTAAAGAATAATAAGTGGTTTAAAATGAATACTGCAAATAGAGCAATATTTCTCTTTGTTTTGGCGGTAAACCATCCAAAGCAAGAGAAAGAAAAATATGTTAGATAATAAAAAGGAGCATAAAGAATCCTACAAAAGGACTAAAAAATAACGACAAGAGTCTCCAACATGGTAACCTTCATACAAGCTCAAAACAAGGATTAGTAAGCTCTGATACCACAAAACCATGATCAACTTGTGGGGTCAAATGAAACTTGTCCTTCACACCTCCCTTGATTGTATCCAACATAGGAGCACATATACCACTATAATTTCTAATAAAATTCCTATAATACTATGCCAAACCATGGAATCTTCTCACATCTAATGTAATCTTAGGAGTGGACCAACTTAAAATTACATCCATCTTGTCTTGATCCATTTTGAGATTACCTTGAGACAAAACAAATCCAAGATAAACTAGCTCCTGCTTCATGAAGTCACACTTCTCCAAATTGATCATTAGGTTTTCTTCATGCAACTTCTTAAAAATAATTTGTAAATTCTTGATATGTTCCTCTTTAGTTTTGTTAAAAATTAAGATGTCATCTAAATAGACAACAACAAACTTACCAATGTAATATAGCAATAGCTTGTTCATTGGCCTCATAAAAGCAGCTAGAGCATTGGATAAAGAAAATGGAATCACAAGCCATTCATACAAACCTTCTATAGTTTTGAAGACTATTTTCCATTCAACCCATTCATTTATCCTAATTTGGTGGTAGCCACTTTCTAGGTCTATCTTGCTGAAATACTTTGCCTCCCCTAAGTAGTCCATTAGATCTTCAATTCTAGTACTAGGAACCTACACCTAATGGTGATCCTATTTATGGCTCTACAATCCATAAAAAGTATCCAAGTTCCTCCTTTCCTAGGTGCTAAAATAGTAGGGACTATACATGGGCTAATGATTTTCCTATTAGACCTTGGTTTAGGAGCTCTTGGATTTGTTTGGAAATTTCCTCATTTTGTTGTGGGGTCATCTTATAGAAATTTTTTTAGGTAGGGTAGCTCCTAGGATAAAACCTATCTGGTGGCTAATAAGTCTCTTAGGACATAGGGCGGTGGGTTGTCTATTACTAATGATGGCTTTGTTCTCTTCAAGCAATTCTTGTACCTCCCTTGGTATCTATATTTTCTTGACAACAACTTCATCCTTAGGTTTCAAAACCAATGCAACCCAACTTGATCTCCTTCCTCTAGGATCTTCAAGAACTCCTCATCAACCATGAGAACACTTAGAGTTGAGGTCTTCAACTCTCCTTCTTCTGCCAAGTATTGGATCTTGAAAGTCATCCCATCCTTCTTAAATGGTAGGAATTTTTAGTTCCATCATGCATGGATTGATTATCAAATTTCCATGGCCTTCCAAGTAGAAGATGACATGCATCCATGGGAAGAGTATCACCTAAGACTCTATCCTTGTATCTCCTTATGGTGAACTCTACCCATGCTTGTTCTCCAAAAATAATATGTTGTCCTTTATTGAGCCATGTTACCTTGTATGGATTGGCATGGGGGATTCTTTTTAACTACAGCTTGTTGATTTCCTCCTCACTGATTATGTTGTCATTTGAGCCTAAGTCAATGATGACTCTACACACCTTCCCATGGCTTACATCTGATCCTAAAGAGTTTTCTCCTCTGACTTGGTTCTTCTTTGATTGGATCCTTAAAAAATTCTCTCCTTATCATTGAATTCTCCCCTTCCTCTAATTCTAGGGGTAGCTCGGTGTGCTTTTTTCTACTAATAGATTCTTTTTATACATAGTTGAAACTTTTGTGCTTCCTTGGGAAGTTGAGCCTTTCTTAGGGTACCTATATGTAGGGTGTCCTAATTGATTGCAATGATAGAACTTCATGGTGGAAAAATAGTATCCTCTCCCTTAGTTTCTACCCCTTCCTCTCCAACTAGTGTTAGAGCCTTTGCCCCTATTGAAACCTCCTTTCCCTATGCTTCCTTCTTATTGTTTGGTCAACTTGTTGTCTCCTTGTGGCCAAGAATATTATCCTCTTCCACCATAGCCTCTTTGACCTCTTCCATCTCTACCCTTATCTCTACCTTTGAATTTTGAGTTTGCCTTCTTTTTGTTCTTCTTTTCCACTTTCAAAGCAAGTTGAAAGCATTTATGGATTGTTGTACGAGTCCATAAATTGATCTCTTCTTGTATGCCCCATTTCAAACCTCCTAGATACCTAGCCACTTTGATAGGATCATCTTCTTGTACTCTTGACCTTAAACACAACTTCTAAAACTCTTCAGTGTAAGTTTCTACACCCATGTCCTTTTGCTTCAAACTTTGCCTCTTGTTGTGTAATTGAACCTCATAGTCTTCTGGTAAGTAATTTTCCTTCACTTTTTTTATCATGGCTTTCCAATTTGCAATGGGCTTCATTCCCACTTTTTCCCTCTCTTCGTAGAGATACTTCCACCATGTTAGGGTTGATCCCCTTAGTCTAGATTTGTCTACCTTGACTCTTTGTGCTTCACTCACACCTTCACACTCAAAGTGGTTCTCCATCCCTTCAATCCACTTCATTACCAATTCAAGATCCATCTTCTCACTAAAAAAAGGGATTCCTTCAAGGGCCATTCCACCTAATGCTTTGATGGCTTTGAAAAATGGCTCTTCATTTATAGGAGGGCCTGGTTTAGGCATAAGGTCTTCCTCATCCATCTTTTCTTTACCCTTATTGCTACTTTTATATTCTTGGTCTTTCTTCTTGGCTGCCTCGACAACTTCTTCCAATTTGGTCTTAATTACTTCTAGAGCTTCTTCAAGAACTCAGTTCCTCTCCTTCTACTCACCCATCTCTTTGGCCAATTTTGTATTGGTCACCATATTTGATTCTCTAACTAACTCTGAAGGTTGAAAGATCTACCCATAGACCCCAATCTTCTTGCTCTGATACCACCACCACTATAAAAACAAAAATATATGATTAAATAGACTATTAAATATTGTAGATATACGACTAATTTTGATCACATGACTAGTTGTACTATATTGCCAGACATTTATCTCTTGACCAAATTTATGACTACATTTTTTAATTGTTAATTTGATAATTTATTTGGTCATTTATTGTTGTTAAATGGTATTTTATTTGGTTGTTTATTATTGTTATCTAGTGGTTTATTTGGTCATTTATTTGGTTGTTGAGTATTGTTAGCCGATAGTTTATTTAATCATTTATTTAGTAGTTGATAATTATTGTTTGGTAGTTTATTTTGTTGTTTATTTGGTATTTGATTGGTAGTTTATTTGATAGAATATTTGATAGTTTATTCGGTAGTATATTTGGAAGTATATTCAGTAGTTTATTTGGTAGAATATTTGGTAATTTATTTAATTATTAATTTAATGATAACATGACATGATGGAACTGAATAACTGTCCTCCTACTTGTAACTTAGGTGCTCTTCTATTGAGCTAGTACCTTTTAAAGAAGACTGATGTTACTAAATGCATTAAATAAAGATCATGAGAATGTTTTCATTGTCAAATTCATCACATGTGGCTTGTTTCCCTTATTATAATAAATTTGTGGGACTTTTATTTGTGCAAACAAGGGAGAAAACTATTTCTAAAAATTTTGGGTGACAATTTACTATTAGTCCAAAATCTTAATTTTTATTTTGCTGAGAGGAATTGGTTTATGTGTAGCTTCATCCAATTTATAACATGAACATATTTACCTCTAGGAGAGAAAAAAAAAGACTATATAATATTAACCATCTTAAACAATACATTGCATCATTATTTTCCACTATAATTTTTCTAATTAATTAAAAGTTACTAAAAATCAATCAAAAACTTTCTTGAATGGTTTAGTAAGTCAACTGAAGCATTCTATGATAAGTAACTTTATTTAAGGATGGGAAGAGAGGAAATATTTTATTTATATATTTAGTTATGTTTACTATTTTCATTGATTTCTTTGATTTTCATCACCTTCTTTAATTGTTTTTTATTCTTGGGCATTGATAGTCAGAGGAATATTGAACACCAAGAGTTTTTAAAGGCAACCAAGAAAAGATAACACACTCCCTACATGCCTAAGAACCCCATATTTGACTACTATCGATGAAAGTTTTAATTTTCATACTACTTAGTATTGCTACAATTTCTATGTACATTTCACAACTTCAAACATATAATCAACCTCCTAATGCCAATATTGGGGTGAAAACCAACAATATGGATATAATTGTCATGGTGAGTATATGGGTGTGTAATGACAAGACTCACAAGGAGGTTATAATCCCATTGTGCAAAAAAATGTGTTAATGGCTACTGTTCAAGCCCAACCCAATATAACTTACAAGAAACCCCCAAAATATGAAAGGAACTTCTCCCTTTGTAATAGCCTTGTGCAGTAAAACCATTATGGAAGTTCCTCATGAAGCCCTTAGTAAGAAGGATAGTCTTTTGTATGGACATGATATTCTTAAACCAACATCGATCTATAAATTGGGATCATGGATTAATCTGGACAATGGGTAAACTTGCTTGCACAAGATTGAAGTTTGAGGATTGAGTAGTATTGGAGAACTATTATGAGAGAGATAATTGAAAATTAAATAGGAGATATAAAATTAAGTTTTTTCTTTTGTAGAAAATTAATTAATAATAACATGCCTTGAGAACCTAAGGATGGAATGAGAGGAAATATATGCATTATTTTTTGTTTTTGTACCTTAGAAGAAAAAAGACCTTAAAGATTGTGCCAATGTCAAGAGAAATGGTATTCCCTTCATTCTAATGTTTTCAAGGAAACTTAGTGTAAGAAATTGAATGATTGTAAAGGATATTTTGAGAATTGATAGGCTAGAGAATTATAGGGTATTAAGGACCCAAGCTATGTGTTTTGAAGACTTTAATTTTGAGCTTGTGACTAGGCTAGTAGATTCTCAACACCCTTTAACCATCTTCATTATTGCATAATGTAGAGGATAGTTGGAATGATATGAAATATGGTGATAGGGGTTTCTTTATATACCATTCATGTATATTTTTCCACTTCTACATTGTGGTCCCTTTGTAATTGGAGATTGGTTAAAGTGGGTGTTGATGACCCTTATTTAGTTTGTTATTGGAAAGTGATATTATGTTGTAACCTACATAGCATTGAGAAATAATTCAACAAATATGGATGTCTTAGTTTTTTATTAGGTAAAATAGGTTCTACAGGGATCCTAAAATAGTGAAAAGAGAGAGATGAAATAGACTAAACAAACAAAAAACTACCACAAAAGGCCAGAGACAAAAGAAGGCCTGAAGCTAAAGTACAAAAGCCAGAGACAGAAAAGAAAAGCCAAGAAAATAGGCTAGTGGCCATCTGTGTCCATGTCCTGTAGGGTTTCTTTAGTATCATTGTCCTTCTGACTGGCTGCGTCCTCCTGAATCCTAGTAGGAGTGTTTATCTGGTTCCCCTGATTCACCTAGTCACTGGCCTCTTTCTAAAATTCATCTTGATTGAATCCTTGTTCTGTGTTATGCTCTACATCCCTTTCAAGGCCAGTTGAATTCAGATAGTCCCCCAGATTGACAATATTCTCATTCAAGGTGTGAAGGGTGTCCACTATCTGTTTGGTGATTATCTGGTGGACAGAATCTAGCCTTTGGACCTTTTTCTCAAGTTGGGCGAGTCTGTCATCTTGATGGTCTCTAGAGACTTGGCCTCTATCTTTCTCCTAGATACCCACCTGGTCCTTGCTTCCTCTGGCTTCCTAGTCCTTGTCAGAATCCTAGTTGTTGGGCTGGTTGCTCCTATCCTTCAGAGCCTCAATTTCCTAAAAAAGCCACTTGATGGAATGAAAGTTGTCAATCAGGCTATTCTTTGCATTGTTCAGGAAGTTGAAGCTATTTTCTCGCACATTGTTAGAGATAATCAAAAGAGCCGAGTCAATGAGCTCGTCGTAGTGGGTCCTTTTGTCAAGGTCCTCTAGCACCTAGATTTTAGCAAGTTCTCTAACAATACCCAAACTAACCTTGTCCCCATAAAGGTTCCTCCAGGCCCTCCTCTTGTTCTTTCTGATTACCTCCCCCCTTTTTTCAACCATGATTTCAATCATCTCCTCCGGGGGTGAAATGGGAACCTCCTGAAGCGAATTGGGTAGGGTGGGGCTAGGGGGCACATCAACAGGGTCGCTGGGATGATCTTGGGGTAGGGCCTAGTTTACTTTTCTTTTCTTGGGGTTAACCTTGGGGTCCATAGGGGTCACCACCTCCTTGTCATTTTCTCTCCCCTTATCTTCTTCCATCTTACTTTCCTTCCCCATCTCTAAGCCCTCCTCCTTAGACTCCATATCTGACTCCACATCATCATCACTAGCCTCTTTCACCACCTTAGGATGAGGAGAGGGGGGGGATAGGGGGAAGACATTTGGGGCTCTTCCTACTAGGGATGCGGGGATCATGGGTAATAGGGATAGCTATGCTCGAGGTGTCAATTTTCTCTGATTTCACTACAAGCTCATAATATGGATGTCTTAGTTGCACTTGGTACATTAGATACTTTTTTTATTCTATCTATTCCCTCCTTTATGGTGCTCTTAGTGGCTACTAGACAATAACCTACTTTGAAACAAGTGCTATGTTGATTACTTTTTTTTTTTTGGGAAAGTATTTGGAAGTTGTTGGAAAAGGTAAAACATCAAATGCTATCAAGAAGCTCTTAGAAGTTGCACCAATCACTGCTTTACTACTAGATTTAGGTTTGTGTTCATTTTTTATCTAATGGTGTTTCCTTGTAGTGTGATATACTATTTTTTTTGTTTCTTTAGTGATGTCGACTGTGTATGGGCTACTCTAGTAAGCTTGTATCATCAACAATGCTTTGTTACACTTTTGCATGGGATGCTCTTCTATCTTGTTGTCTGCATTACAAAGGATCTATTTCATTAGGTTGGATTAATCTATGTAATTAGTATTTTACTTTATTAAATAAATTTATAATTGATTTTGAAAAAGCATGATATATTTATGATATGAATCTATATTACAGATATAAAGATTGTTGGAGTAAGAGAGATTGATGCACAATTCACTTAATGAGGTGATATACTAAAATTGCATCCAGGGTCAAAGGTCCCAGCTGATGGAACTACCATATGGGGTTCCAACCATATCAATGAGAGTATTATTATTGATAAGTCTACCCCTATTTCAAAGGAGGTATGATACATATTCATAGGAGGAAAAATGAACATAAACAAAGTTCTTCACATTGAAGTTTGAAGAATAGGCTGCTATCTTGGTCTATCTGGCTAAGATAGCTCAAATGCCTAAAGCACTAGTTCAATTTTTTTTTGATTATGTAAGGTCTTCTTAACATATTTACTTGGAATTATATAATTTCCTACTACATGCAAGTTAGAAACTCTATATTGATATTTTGATAAATAAATGTTTGCATAAAGTCTTGATACATGATTAAAAAGAGTAAGATTAACAAGGCTAAAACTTTCTATTAGTGTCAAATGTTTGAAGTATGAGATAACAATGATTTATATTTGTAGGTCACTAGTGTCTTGGTTGGGCTAGTAGGATTTTCTATACCTATTCTAAACATTCAACTCTATTTTGTAAAATATTACCTATAATTTTTTGTTATGTAGATTTTGCACTTGATAGAAAAGAAAAATGTGATTGGTTGTTGACTTAATTACTTTCTCTTTGTAGCTATCTTGCTAGAGGTCTTGATACTTATCTAGAAGATTGGCTACCTCCTAGAATTGATCACTTTGTTTTTTCTTTAATGTTTTCTATCTTTGTGTTGGTCGTTGCCTGCCCATGCACTCCAGGGATAGCTACTCTAATAGTTGTGATGGTGGCAACCACTATTGAAGCCTCTAATGGAATTCTTATCAAATGAGGTGAGGCTATGGATCATAAAAAATAAATAAGATGAATTATATTTGATAAAATGGGTACCTTACAGAGTAACAAATTCATGTATTGCTGATTTGAGAGAGTTATCTTGAATAGTAACAACACTAAGTATTGCTGATTTGAGCAGTGCAACAAATGAGTAATAATAACACTATTTTTGGTCATAAGTTTGAAGATGAAGATGTGATTGAAGAAATTCTTGTAGAAATAAAATGGATAGAAGGCATGAGTGTTTTTGTGACAATAAAATAAGACACTTAAGATGTGGAAGCTAAGATGATGGACTTTAAGGGTCCTTTGTTTGATGAGAAAATTAAATATGGTGATGTCATCTTGAAAGAGGAGATTAAGTAATCAATACCTTTTTGGAAGGTGAAATTGATGAGGAAAATATTGTGGGTCAAAGAAGTGGTGCATGATGTCTTATAAAAGGAATTAGAAAAGAGAACAAAGTTGAAGTTGTAGTAGAGGTTGACCAAGGATATGATGAAGAAGACCCATTTCTAGGAGAAGAGATTGCTATAATTGAAGAGAATGAAAAAGAAGACGACTTACTTAAGAAAGTTTTAGTAGTTAGTGAGAGGTGATGAAAAAGACATTGTAGTAGAAGAGGAAAATTTAAATAAATTTTTTCATGTTGAATTTGAGATTGATTTGTATATTTAAGTGAGTGAGAAAGAGGATGACATAGTGTCAAGGTGGAATATATGTATTGTATATTTTTATGTGCAACTTGTGAGAGGTTGTGCATGTGACATATGGTGGCAATTGTCAATTCATGGTGGATTGAAATCAATAGAGGAGAAGAAGAGAGGAGAGAGTCATTGGTGGAGAATAAGACATGGTGGATGCCAATCCAAGCCTAGATGAAGTGTTATAAGAAGAGTTATTGAAGGAGTGTGACACTTCTTCCAACAAGATTTTGGATGAAGGGGACAACAGAAATAGTTTTATGTACAAATGTCAGAGTAATAGAGTTAACTGTAGACTATTTGCAATCTCAAAAAGTAATTATATCACTCAAATCCAGTTCTATGAGCTTGTGCTCACAAACATTCTACTGAGTGCAAGTGAGTCATATCATCCTACTCATGACAGAGGAGGTGCATTAAAAGAGAGTGTGTGGAATACATGGTTACTATTTATATGAGTGATGTAAATAAAAAGTTCATTTTAATAGAATCCATCAATTTTTTAGAAAATTCTCTTAAACTAACTATGTACCAAAATCATCTAGCAATTATAGTGTAAGGATGAGGAGATTTGTCCCCATTGTTGTAGCTTCATTTTATGATGACTATGTTTAATATTTAAAAAATAATACAGTTGTATCCTCAATCATATATTTCTGTAGCTTCATTTAAAATGACACACCTATAACCTTGCACACATCTCCTAACAACTATTACAATGCCTATATATATTTTGAATAAATATGGAAACACTTTATCTTTTTGAGAGAATACATGGAGGCATATTGAAAAGGCTATTGGAAGATGAAGATTGAAGTGTATGACTTAAATTTTTTTTTTCAGTTTAACTAAACATAGTTCTTTCTCAAAGAACACAAGCAAGTATATTATGACAATTCTGGGACATAGTTGGGAGATAGCTATAAAGGGTGGTAAAAGTGAAGAAGGTACATGGATGAATTTGTTCAATTTAATTGATGAAGATGGATTGTAGAGAATAATATAGGAGTGAAGAGGATCAATATTTATAGAAATTTTGCAATATAGCCTTGTCCATAAGCAAAGCATCCATTTTTACAAAGGGAAAATCACTTGGCAGCAGCTGCTAAAGTGTTGAAATAAAGATAAAATTTAATAGCTCTCCCTTAATTAAAATTACACATGGCTTCAAAAATATGAAGTTTATTCTTTGGTATTATGGAAAGTTCTAGACTAATTGGCTCAGGCAAATAAAAAAGCTTTTTCCATTGCACCCCTAAAAGATTTCTATAAAAAAAGATGGTTGATAGTTATATAATTATGTCTCAAAATGGACATCAACATTTTATGTAGGGGAAGATATTGAATAATACCATGTCAAGAGAAATAAGGAGTTTTCCACATGGAAAAAAACTGTTACCATGAGAGGGGAGAATAGAAATTCATTGGCCTAAATTGGGAATGGGCATGGCCTATAAGAAGTGATTGGGATGGTTCTAAGGACAAAGTGAGGAACACACTAAAAGAAAACAAATAGAGAGACAGAAGTGGGGGAGATGAAGACAAGGGAAAGAAAATAAAATAGGTAAGAGAAGTAGCTTCATAGGGGAATGGTTGAGTGCAACTAAGAAGAGTTCAAGACAAAAGCTTGCAATAAAAATGTGGTGCCCAAGGACATTGGGAAGCCTACACTAGTCTAGATAATTTTTGGATGTATGTACTAAAGGAGCATAAACCTACAATAGATTGCAACAAATGATAAATGTTTATACTTCCTTCTTTGATAAGAAAATATAACAATAATGAACAACTAAACTATAAATTGAAATGAAAGATCATTGAGACATTAAAGACAATGAGTAGAGCACTTTGTAAACATTTTCATATCAAAAAACCATATTGGAAAATGGATATTCAAAATAGGGTACCTAAATGTGCTTGTGATTGCAATAGTTAGATTTAAATTCATTGCCTAAAAGAAGTGTGAAAAACAAATAGGAGCACATTTGTATATTCAAATAAGCTATAATGGTGATCATAGTACATTGGTAGTATCTAAAAATTCTAGGTTTGAATAAATTAGCATATTATTAATTATCCTTACTATCCCAAGTCTATGTTAAATTCCAAACAAAAATATACTAATAGAACATTGGAAAAGTAGCTAAATCACATAGAAATGAAATTATGTAGTTACATTAGGGTTCACAAATTTGCAAACCAAAATTTCATCTTACCTAATTTGTTACATGATTTGTCTATCTGTTATGAACCTTCCAAGTCAACTAGAACTAGCTTGATCCTCCTAAAAATGGGAGCATGAATGCTCTTGAAAAGATGAACACCATTTCCATTCTCATTCAAATTATATGACTCTTTATCAAGTTTTCTACTTACTACTTTTCTTACATGTACCTGAGATAGCCAAATCCAAAAGTAAAAATCAAAAGAAAATTAACTGTGATGTTTGACACAATGAACTGTATATCTAGATTTTGAATTACTTTTGTTTGAAACACTAAAAAAAAATACTGCAACTAGATACAAATATTGTCAAGGAAAATTAGATAGAAAATCCTTGCAATTTTGTACCAATATGCAATTATAGTCACCATCAAAATGGCGCGACTCCAAGAAGATTCAGTATTTAATTTAATATTCACTACAAAATGATGTTATTTTCTTGTCTATAAATTTTTAAAAAAATTCTACTGATATGTAATTTCAACAACCGTATCTCCAGGAAAAGATACATCACCCAACTTTGAGTCTTCCACAATGAGAATATTGTCATTGGTAGGACCCAAGAGTTCTTGAATAGTTTCCATATAAAGTTGTTATTGACACAAAACCAATCACATAATCAACACGAATCCACTATTAATAATACTAGCACAAACTTAAAAACTTAGTCCTAGAGATAGGCATTCACATTTCTAGCATTAAGTTAAACATCAGTTCTAATAAAAATTGTCCATGGAGAATTTGAGAAAGAAACTGTGACATTTTTTAATGCAATATCCATAGTATAACTTTCAAAAATAAGAGGCATTTCCTAGTCTAGCAACAATAAGATTGGAGAAGAACCCACTCATTTTTTAGAAAACTAATCCATGTGTACATCTTTCTTAGCATTCTCTAAACTTTGTATAACATGAATGAACTCTGATCTTCATAGATCTAACCTAGTTCATAGGTCTGAGTTACATATTGATGAATTATGTAAAGATATATATGAGAAGCTCATATAATTCAAAACTCTCCACAAGAATGTATGACATCCCCTCTATGGTTAAGGATTCACTATTTCCTATTGATTAGTAGGAAATATTAAATATTTCTATAACATTAATGAACTTTGATCTCTCCAAATCTAGCCCAATTCATAGATCTTGATAAAAAGAAAATGATTAAAAAAAAAAAAATGTTGTTGGAAGTAATATGAAACATCCTCACTATTGCATCTAAGCCAACTATCACCATATGCCAATAAATTAGTAAATCCTTGAAAAATACAAGAAAATAACAAGGTGTAAATCAAAATAGGAAAAAAGGTACTAAGCTCAGATATCATGCGTTGACATGCTAAGCTTAGTTAAAAATAAAATAATAGAGGTGCAAGGTTTTCCATTACACTTACCCACAAGGAAAACATAAGTTGAATACCATAATATAGTACATAATATGAATAATAATGCCAATAAAAAGTTTAATTACCAACTAAAATAGGTGTTGAAAGACCTCCATTAATAACCTCTTGGTTTTCTTCAAGACCTAAACATTTCATTTTGCATTATTCAATGCCTAATTGGCCATATCATTTCAAGAAAATCAAAGAACATATCAAAGACCCCATAGAATCCATAGAAAACATAATACCTTGATAAAATATCTTTAGGGAAAAAGTTTAAATTATAGGTATTCCTAGAAGGTTAGTTAAAAAATAATATTATAGGTACAACACCATCCTTTAGGCTTATCTACAAGGGTAAGACAAGTTCAATATTGTAGCATAGTGTAGAACATGAGAAAAATAAATTTAAATACTATCTCATATAGGACTTGGGAGGTTTACACCAATAAAAATGATATTTTCTTCAAAATTTAGTGATTTCAATTTGCATTATTCATAGCCTATCTGGCAAAACATGGTGAACTTGATTGGTTCTTCTTTGAAAACTATAGTGCAAGGCATGAATAAAAATGTTGATAAAGAATATAACTGTCATCTCTAATAGGTTTTTGGAAGCCTCAAAGGTTGGGTACCTATTTCAGATATGAAAGGTTAGGTGTTCGACTCTCCCTCTAAAAAAATATTGTTGTTAAACATTAAATAATGGTAATACTATTTTGGGTAAAGAACATTGCAATGGTGTAGAGTGAGGGCTTCTAAAGTGGGGGTCACAAGATTAGATATATATTTTGTTTGAACTTCATATACTCAAGTATGAAAATACATGGATTTATTTTAGTTTGTGCATGTCTGTATATACAATCCTTTAAAGTAAGTATGCAAACACATGTTAATATCTACAATCAATCAAGAAAGTGTACCTACCAACTTAAAAGAGACACTAATTCGAGGAGATCTTTAAATGGCTTGAGTTTAAAACAACATTTCTACGAAGAATAAATATCTCCCATACCAAATTTAGTGTATATCTTCTATTTCTTTCATACAATGACGCTTTTGATTTTGGAGCAACATGATAAAACATTATGAGAAGCATATCAAATATTTTAAAATAATAGAATCGTTGCTCAACAAAATCTATTCCCAATTAACATTGCATCCCAAACAAAGAACAAAATAGACAAAGTTGTAATAGCTACATCACCTCATTTGGCATACATATCTATCAATTATGTCATTAGGAATGTGGAAAAAATTAGTTTCTTTATATTTATTTGAATGTAAATCAAATTTTCTCACTCTAGATTACTTGATGTACCACAAATTGATGTAATATGGGCATCACAGTAGAGTTGAGCCTTAAATTTTGAATTTTTGTTTGGTAAAAAAGTTTGAGGGTCTTTGTAGTGTGTTTGGTCTAGGAATTACAAAAATCAATATAGTTTAGGAAATAATATCTCTATATCTATTAGATATTTCATCAAATAACTCTTATGCATCCTCAATTAGGCAATTCATCAAACACTTCTCATGCATCGTTAATTAGACATTTGATTAAAGGCTTCTCATGTACACATTTAGCATACATATAAATGAAAAAGTTCCCTAGAAAAACATGAGATTCTAAACCACTTCTTACAGTATAGTAATGGATTGCCTTACCAGTTTGTAGAGTTGAAAACTTCCCACATTTGATAAGAATTAGGTGTACATCAGATAAACCATTTATCCTTTGTATACATAGCTAAAATTTTGGTATCCAAATCAACGTAGAATAGAACACAATGCTCATGGTTAAGAGGAGATGTAATGCATAGATTTATATGTTGTTTTCCCATAGAAATATGATCTAATTTTCTACCATCATTTATGGATGTAGTTGGTTCCCTCCCCTGGAACTTTATGATCTTGGCCAAGTAGTACCTCCCTTCTCTTTTGCATCAAATTCACCACCCTAGCTATGTGAATCAAATGACGGGTGGTTTGATCTTTCCCCTCCTCAACTACTCTTTCTTCAAGAATCATTCAATGTATTTTGGTTATGGAGTATCTCTGGTCTATTCCTAGTCAAAGTGGTATTTTTTCATCTATATATAAATGTGAATGAGAATTTTTCATTGAATATGATGTGAGTCTACTTATATTTCCACTTGTTTGTTAAATGGATTACTGAGATGATTCAATTTATTTTTGAACCAATGAAGAGGCTAACAAGGCATTTTCATGATATTGAATTCATAATTGTAAAGCATGTCTACTTCTCTTGTGTGTATGATACATAGATAAATAGAACCTTAAATTGAAAAGCTTAAAATAAGATAGTTTTTTTTAAAATTAAAAATAGAATATATCAAAATTTTCAAAAGAATACATGAAATATAAAATTTAATTAGATATTATAATGCAATATTTTTATTTTTTTATTTTGGCATAAAGTGGCATGCCACTAAAAATATAAATATTAAAATAAACTGGTTCAATGGCTCGTAAAGGGAAGATACTAGCAATAAACCCTCTAATCATTACCAAATACAAAATTTTAGAGAAAGATTTATGTTATCATGTGCAACAAACCCAAACAAAGAGGAGAGCAATTTAGGCCCTTATAAAATTGGGCATACAATATATAATTCTCAAAAATCATAACAAAATTACAATATTTACATAGTTATATCATGAAATTTAAAAACTCACTTCCACTTTACATATACTATTCTTCAAAATAGTACCATTTAGAAGCTTCAAATTTTACTCCCAAAAAACAATAGAAAATCACCTATTTACTCCATGCATCTTTACACTACTCCCATGTAACTAGAAATATACAACACACCATCATCTTTCAAAAACTCTGTAATCATTTTAAAAAAATCCAAAAAAAAATATGGACAGTCCTTCAACACATTCATCCCATCTTTAACATCACAAAATCAACTCCCTCAAACTACTTCCTAGTCCATTAATGTTAGGTCACCTTCGGTTGATAAATCTAAACATACTAATAGATTTTCAATCTGAATAATACTACCTGTGCTTTTCTCTAACTCTAAAAAATGCACTCTACTCCCCAAATTTCCCAAGCTACTCCCCATGTCCTCATGACCATGTTTAATTAATTCTACTACTAGTTGCACGTTCCCTTTCAAAGTCTTTGCAGATTCAAATGAAAGAAAATCATTGTGGCTCCATAAAATATTGTCAATCAACCCAAAATTTTTTTCCACCACCACATTCCTGAGTGATGAGAATAGGTTTAAAAACCTCCCTTCCTTCATAATAGCCTAATTTTCAAAAGTGCTCCCGATTGGAGCTAGACCCAATTGAATGTCATATTTTTTGATTTCCTCACTAATCACTACCTTCCCAAAAAAACTACTACAGATCACCGTATCAACAATAAGCTCGACTACACCCACATCTATGAGAAGATCCATAATGTATGTTAAAAAGTAAGACAACATTTGCGATGGGAGGATGGGTCTTAGTAAAGCTGGATAGAGGATCTCTGGTCTTAAAATCCCCATGATACATCTTTGACGTGCCTCACATTACATGTAAAAAATATCCTCTAGAACTTTAATTGACACCCAACCTGTAACTAACGATTCTTGACCATTACTCTACAAAGAGACTTTGAAAATAGTGTTTCCTACCTCCATAACTCTTAAAACCAAGCATTTTTGACTAACCTGTAACAAATTTAAAAACCAAATACAATGAAGAAACCTTAATAACCATGCCCTTTACATAGTGAATTCACACAAGTGACCATTTTGCCATCTCTTCCTGACAATATCTCATACCACTGCAAGGGAATCCATTGCAATTACTTTGTAAAAATTTGCAGCACACTAAGTGACCTCATATTTTATTAATGTCTTTAATAATATATAAATAATTCTAAATACATAATATAATTATTTATGTATTATATTTATTGAATACAGTTAATATTATATATACATGATATAATTTGAGAAAAGTTATACATCACATTAATATTGTATCATATAAAAATTTGAATACAAGTATAGAAGCAATATATTATCAAACAAAAAATTATATATGTAATATATAAATTTGTAATATCTTACATTATTATCAATATTTAATTATTTTTATTAAAAATAATATTATTTTGTATCAATAGAATATACATGGAGAGGGATAAGATGTGTGTTGGGAAAGAAAATGGGAGAGATGGAGGTGGTGGAGTCAAGGGGTGAGGAGATGGGGATATAGAAGGAAAGTACATGGAGAATGATATGAAGAGAAGGGGAGGGCTAGATAAAAATAAGGGAGAGAGAGGGATAACTTGTATGCTCTATAAAATGTTTATAAATTGATCTACACATTTCTATATTGATCTATACATCTCTCTCTCTCTCTCTCTCTCTCTCTCTCTCTCTCTCTCTCTCTCTCTCTCTCTCTCTCTCTCTCTCTAATTTCTAGATCATAGATGTATAGGGAAGAAGAGAGAGATGTGTAGATCGTATGTGTGTGTGTAGGAAAGGAGACATAGATGTGTGTGTGTATGTACACACACACACACACATAGAGAGATGTGTGGAGAGAGAGAGAGAGAGAGAGAGAGAGAGAGAGAGAGAGAGAGAGAGAGAGAGAGAGAGATGTTTACATCTATTATAGTGGTTATACTATTTATTAATTCCTTCTACCAAAGGTGAAACTTTTGAAATGAAAATTAAATTATTTCCAATTGAAATGCACATCATTTTTTTGTTGTTGTTGTTTTCGTTGTTGTTGTTGTTGCTATTGTTGTTGTTGTTATTGTTGTTGTTGTTGTTGTCATGTACTATGTTTTAGTCCTCTCATCCCCTTATACTTGCTAAGATAGAAGACATCTTGAGATATAAAAATATATGATATTTGGCATGTCATTCATAAATCTACTAATTTTCAATATAGATTTTGTACAAAAGAAAATGTGAAGAGAGAAACATTCTAATAAATTTTGTGTCCTAATTACATTTTTTTAACAATAGTTGTATTTTTCTATCCAAAAGTCATATTATTAAGTATAATTTAATGGAAACTATTCAATTTTTTCTCTAAGTATTATCTGCAAAATTAGTTGTTAACTAAAATAAATATTTTTATTTAATTTAATTTAAAAAATTAGGTCTATAATATAATATAATATAATATTCAATTAAATATATTTTTTAGTTTAATTTTTTTCATATAATATTGAATATAATTTTAAAAATATTTTAAAAAAATTAAATACCATTCAACTATATAAAAAATTAATTTTATCGTTATCAGTTGATGTTAATTTATATTTTATTAACATATTATGTAACATAAATAAAAATAAAAATTTATATATAATATATAATATATAATATATAATATATAATCATAATTAGGCAAGAGCCTACAATACAATGGTAAATTTCAAGTCTCTTATCGGAGAGGTCTTGAGTTTGAATTTAATTGAGGTTAATAAATAATAATAACAATTAATCACAACACATAATAATTAATATCTTGGCTTCAACCTCTTATCGATCAAGAAATAAATAAATATAATCGTAACATTTAATATTATAAAGTTTAAAAGTTAATAATGCATTTTTCAAAATATGGAACATCTTTGGAGAATCTAAATGATTGAAAGAGAGGTAATTTGAAAAGATGAATTAAACATAACTACATTTTGAGGTCGACAAATGACTCAATATTTTTTATAAAATTGAAATTCTCAAATGAAAAGAATAGACACTCTTGTTGGAATTCTTTAGAATAACTAAGAGGGGGGTGAATCAGTTATCTAAGGTCCAAATTTACAAATAAAACTTTTCACAACTTAGTGAACCCATATCCATAAAACATTTTCATCATGCATGCATCCATTAGATCATACAATCACTTAAGCTTGTAGGTTATTGTCAAATCAACTTTGCAGAAATGTAAGCATGAAACATAACATATTCAATAACATATTTGACACAATGATTTTATGTGGAAACCCAATTTGGGAAAAACCATCAGTAACATGCTACTTATTCTCACTCTTCTAAAGTGATGCCCTATGAAAGGCCAACCCTATTAAAGGTTACAATGCACACTATTAAATGTGACCTAGTTAATGGATTTTAATCACTCTATTAGTAGTGAGCCTTGTTAGAGGACTTTAGATCATTCAATTGGAATGTCACTTGGTTAAAGGATTTACAAGTGACTATTAGGTCAACCTTAATCCAAGGGACTTACCCTAGACTGGTACAATGATTAGAAAGTAACAATAAGGCTTGATCTAATAAAAACTTACAACACACTTGTAGATTATAGATCTTTGTTTTAGTCCTCTATTCTGCTTGGCTTTCACACACTTCAACTTTGATAGCTCATTCACCCTTCAAGCATCCATAACCTTAAGTCTTCTTTCTTTGCTTGCCAATAGTAGTCTCTTCTCTTTGGTCACTAAATGAAGCAATACCATAGAATCCTTGTCTCCCTTAGGTTCTCATACATGACTACCTTTGCTTTTGACTAACCATCTCTATAAATAGAAAATTTAGATCTTTTGTCTTCCATCCTTTGTCGTTCATCCTCTATCATCCATTTAGGGTTAGGTAGGATTAGGTAAGATTGAATGAATTTATCCACCTTTTTATTTTATTGTTTCATACAATTTATTAATTGTGTATTATCTTTGATATTACACAAAATGTCATATTATTACCAGTCAGTGTATACTAAGCTCACTTGGGCATTGAAGGCAATTTTCTGTGGCTACCGAGCAATCTAGAGTTTGCCTAGTTCAAAAGGTAATGTCTACTGAGTTAACTTGGACATCAAAGGAAACTCTGTAGAAGATGAGTGTTAACCAAGCTCACTCAGTTATTGAAGGAAATGTTGGATGGAAGCAATGTTAACTAAGCTCACTTAGTTACTAAAGGAACTTTTCTAGTATGTAGTATTGATCAAGTTTTAGTTGGTTAACATAGGAAAATCATTTTTGAGTTAGTGTCTACTAAGTAGGATCACCTAATGAAGGATTTTCTCATTTTGGCATATTGAGTTCAATTGATTTATCTGATGGTTCTAGCCGACTAAGAAGATGAATATTAATTATTCTAAGTTGTGTTTGAGTAGACTTGAAAAAATGAAAGATATAAATAAAAGGTCAAGTTTTTGGCTAGAAAGTGTGAAATATGTATGAATGAATGGATTTTTTTTGAAGATCTAATGATGCAAAAAGGAAGTGAATTAGAAGGATAAGAAGAATGTCCTTGTGAAGCTGAAAGGATACATTCAATTAGGAAGGATCAAGTACAAGATAGAATTGAGATCTATAATCAGTAATTCGGTTGCATTTAAATCAGGTCATGTCATTTTTACTCTCTAACCATTGTAGCAGTGATCTAAATCTCTTAATAGAGTTGGCTTAACAACTATTTGTAAATCCTCTAACAAGGTGACATTTCTATTGAATTGTCTAAAGACCTCTAACAAGGCCACTCCTAATAGGGTGATTAAATCCTCTAACAGGGTCAGGCCTAATAGTGTGTTTTGTAACCTTTAACAAGTTTGGCTCCTAACAGGGCTCACTTTAGAAGAGTGAAAACAACAACTAGTTTCAATTGGTGGTTTTTCTCAAATTTGGTTTCCATGTTAAATCTTGGTGTCAAATGTGTTCATGCTTATTTCTTTTATATTCTTGCAACTAAGTTAAATGAATAATGGATAACATCTTAAGATTCACATGTTTAATGTTTATTGAGAAATTATAGTGTTTATTGAGTTACAACATTTGTTTGTTTGTTGAGCATCAATAGAATTAAGTTTTGACAGAATTATTTTGTACTAACATCTAAGGGATCTGGGATTTATTTTTGTAGTAACTAATTTACCCCTCCCCTCTTAGTTACTCCTCTTATATTTCCAACAATTGGTATAAGAGCATTTGGTACTTGCAGAGAGGGTTTCAAGGACCTAAGCTAAAGATCACTATGCATTACAGAAGAGAGATTCCTAAGTTGAACAGAGACAATTTTGTAGTATGGCAAGGACTTATGAGGTTACATTTGGCTACTATTAGTTATTTAGGTTGTAAATATCTTGATGCTAAATACAAGACTCCTAGTGGAACATTATCAATTGAAGACATTACTAAAAAGAATAATCATAATATCATGATGATTCATATTGCATCAGCTCTCAATTATGCTAAATTTGATGAACTAAAAGACTGTAAGATAGTGCATGAAATGTGGACCAAAATAAAAGACATTTATGGAGGAGATTACAATGTAAGAAGAGATAAAGTTGAAAGTCTAAGAGGTCATTTTGATCAAATGAAAGTGAGAGAAGATGAAAACATTGCAAAATGTGGAAAGAATTAAAGCAAGTGTGAGCACAATCAAAGCATTTGGAGGAGACATTGATGACAAAATAGTTGTAAGAAAGGTACTTAGAACTCTTATTCCTATTTATGCAATTAGAGTATCTACTATTCAAGAGATGAGATGTGATTCAAGTAATAAAATATCTTTAGATGATATAGTTGGAAGATTGATAGCTTTTGAATTGGTTAATTATGACAACTATGTTCCTAGTTCCAAAGGTATCGAGTCTACATTTGAAGCTAAACTCTCACACAAGAAAAAGGGTAAGAAATCAAATACTAGTCAATCAAGAAGTAAAGAAGAAGAAAAAAAAGAAAGTTTAGAAACTGATCTTGAAGCTGTTGAAGCCCTACTTGCAAGGAATTATTCTAAAGGCAAAGGAAAATACAAAGACAAGATTCCTCTAATCTATTTTTCTTGTGAAGAAGTTGGTCACATCACTGCTAGGTGCCCAAAAAAAGAAAATAAGGATGAAAAGAAAAAAAAAAAAGCACAAAGGCAAGAAGGAATTAAAAAACTACAAGGAATACAAGGAAAAAGGTAAGAAATCTTATTTTATGGCTAAAGATTTTGATAACAGTGAAGATGAAATGGTATATATTGTTGTAAAAGATGAATTTGATGATGAAGGAGATAAGATGGTACTTATCTCTCATGTTAGCAAAAATGATACATGGATTATTGACAATGGATATTCACATCATATGACTGGAGATAAAATAAAATTTGAGCACATGGAATATTATGATGGTGGTAGTGTGAGATTTGGAAACAATGAACCTTGTAACATAAAAGGAAAAGGATGTATCTCTTTGACTAATGAACTCGTATGCAATAATGCTTATTGGGTTGAAGGACTAAAGTATAATCCACTAAGTGTTGCATAGTTGATTAACATTGGATTCAAGGTAGAATTCATGAATGGAAAGGCCAAATTGCTGGATGGTAAAGGAAATCTAGTTGGATCTGGCAAACAAACAAAATGTTATCTATTTTATCTTGATCTCATTGAAAGTTCATGTTTTATTGTTCAAGAAGAAGAAATATGGTAATGGCACAAAAGACTATGTCATGTAAACCTAGATAACTTGGTTAAGATAAGAAAACATAAAAGAGTAAGAGGTATTCCTAGTTTGAAGAAACTTGATATGGGTCTATGCAAAAATTTCCAAATTGGTAAGATGGGAAATACAAGTTTCAAAAGTAAGAACTATCATTCTAAAGAAGTATTAGAGCTTGTGCAAACTATAAGGCCCCTTTCCATAGTACCCTATTTCAAATCCTAATAACATAAATATTATTAGATATAGGAAGAGTTAGAAGATGAAATTTCATGTTTCTACCTCTTATGTATAGAATGTGAATTTTATATTATAATCATACACCTTATGATAAAATGATGGTAAGTAGGCTCTAGGGTTTGAGTATGCCATGACTAGAATTTACCTTACCAATATGAACCTAAGATCTTATTAGGAATGATATATGTCTTAGTCTATGTGAATTTTATATTATAATCATACACCTTATGATAGGATGATGGTAAGTAGGCTCTAGGGTTTGAGTATGCCATGACTAGAATTTACTTTACCAATATGAACCTAAGATCTTATTAGGAATGATATATGTCTTAGTCTCTCTTGTGTTAAGTATCATATTCAAAATTACTTTAGGTTAATAAGCTAAGACCCTATGAAATAAAGGCTTGAGATGTCATAACTAAGAAACTATGTTGATGGCTTCATGATATAGTATGGGCTATTAGGATAATTGAATTTTGAAAAGATAAATCAATATGCACTCTTGTGAACATTTCTAATAATCACAAATGAAAATTGGATAAGGGTCTACATAGTAGAACTCAGTATGATGTAATGCAATAATCCAATTATCGTGCAAGAAGTCTTAGGTGGATATGTTGATATTCATAAGGACAGATTGTACAACCCAATAAAATGTAATGGGATTTATTCTATTATAGACTTTGAAACTATGAGACATGACTATGCAAACATCCTATTTACCTGATAAAATTGATACACCTTACAATGTACTATCTCATAATGATAATAGGATACTATTAGCAATCAAACTATATTTAAGTGAATCGAAGGATATTAGTTGTGATGTTTGCATTTTGACAATTTTTGATCTATATTACGTGTTGAGAACTAATTTTCATGTTGGATGATTTAATAGTAAGGATTCAACATTTAATCATTATGATATAAATGGATTATGGTGTGGTTTGGAATGTTAGTTGACTATTTGATTAGATATTAATGTCAATATGTAGATTCTGATATCTTAAGGCTTTAAATGCTTTATATGAAAATTATTAGAAAATAAGAATTAATTATGATGTTAAGGTGAATTATTTAATATGAAAAATTGTCATGCACTTATATACATGCATTTTATATGATTTTTTTTCATTGGGCTACTGAAGTTCAAGTTAGTGTGCAAGAAATTGAACCATGGAATTATTTGGGGGGAAACAAGGTCCAAACTTATGTGAACACGGTTTAGCCAAGGTAAATCTTGGAAGATTCAAAAAGCCTCATTGTGATGTGTTTTATTTTGTAAAATTAAGCTTGTGTGTGGTGAATTTAAATTCATGAGTAAGTAGGGACATGTCATTGTAATGTGTAATGTATCTTAATGTGTCAGTTGACACTTGTAGTTATTTATGTGTTGATGACATATCACCCAAGATTCTGGTCAAGGTTATACTTAACCTTAAACTAATTACCTTTCATATGATTAAGTAAATCCACTTGATGAAAGGATAGGATGGGTCACCATCAAGGAAATTCGAATTCAAACTTGACAAGGATTTTAGAGGGTCAATAAGTGGTCCCAAAGTGCTATTTTTGTGAAAATAAGCTACCCATATGTTAGCATAACATGTTAGGGACCCAAATTTGACCATTTTATTCCTTAGCTAGCCTAGGTGACCCCTTAACCAATGCATTCATCCACCGCTTCGAAAATTGAGTTGTCCCATTAGTTCAACCCCATCTTTGCTCTTAGTTAAAAGAAACAAATTTGCTAGGGACAAAGTTGTAAGAGATAGTGGCTTAATGTTTTTTCCAAAAGGAGGTAATGGGGGAGTCTTCTTTTAGGGGTCTTGGAAAAACTAGTGGGGTGTTCAGACACACTCTAAGTTTAGAGACAATTAGAGTTTGGAGAGGGAGCTAAGGAAATAAGAAGCTCTTCAACAACTTTCAATGCCATTGGCTTGGACAAAGGTTGGTGCCCATTCCATGATCCTGATTGCACTTGTTCATTGTGTAGAATACTATTCATATTGTGAATGGAAATATGTAATGTATGTGGTGTTTTGTAATTATTCTTATGTGTAAAGATCGTGAAGAATTTCTCTTGCATTTTCTCTTGATTTTGTGTATGAAATGGATATGGGTGTGAAGGCTTCACTCACCCTAAGGATGGAAGAGATGCCTTAGGTGAAGGGGTTAGTTGGGCTCAACATTAAAGTTGAGAGATTCTCCTCTTGGAGAGGGTTTTTTTGTTCGTGTAGTATGGGCTCCATTGAAGCCATATGCCTTATTTGGTAGCCTTGAAGATGCATTTGTATCATGGGAGGTATAAGTGCATTGATGTGATGAGGAGGATGTATTTTGATAGCTTGGAAGAGGTGTTATGCAATTGTAAATGTATATGTGTATATGGATATGGCATTCTCCTATTTGGAGAGCCCACCTTCACCCAATGTTTTATGATTCCAATGGTGAATCATTGTGTTAAACCTTGGAGGGTTTGTAAATTGTATTGTGAGATTGAGTTTTGTATGCATTGTGAAATGTTTGAGTGTAACCTATTTGAGTCTTGAAAATTAGAAATTATTAGAAAAACATTATAAAATATTAAAAAAACAATAGTGTAGAATGTTAAGAAAAAAAAAAAATTTAAAGAAAAATATTAGTTTTATTAGAAAAAAATTAGTTTAATTAGAAACAATTTTTTAAGAAAAATATTAGTTTTATTATAAAAACATTAGAATTTTTTATTTTTATTTTATAGAAAAATATTAGTTTTATTTGAAAAATATTAGAAAAAACATTACATTTTTAAATATTAGAAAAACATTAGAAAATATATTTAAAAATATTAGTTTGAAAAATATTAGAAAACTATGAGAAAATATTAGAAAAATCATAAGATAATATTAGAAAATAATTAGAAAATATTAGAAAATATTTTTAAAAATATTAGTCTTGAAAATTAGAAAATATTAGAAAAATATTATAAAAATATTAAAAAACAATAGTGTAGAATTATTAGGAAAACATTACTAAGTGAAATATTAAAAAAATGTTAATCTACAATATTAGAAAAATAAATTAGTATTATAACATTAGGAAATATTAGTATTTAACATTCAAGAAAATAAATTAGTATATAACATTATAAGATATTAGAAAAAAAAATTTATATTAGAAAAACATTATAAAATATTAGAAAAAAACATTAAACTTGAAATATTAAAAAAACATTAGAAAAAAATTAGCACGTAGAAAATTTAAAAATATTAGAATGAGCTAGATCTCCATAACCCTAGAACACTAACTATAACCCTAAAAAATAACACTAACCATAACCCTAACCCTAACTCAAATTCTAACCCTAAATTGTAACTCTAACTTGAAAACTCTTTAACCCTAATCTAACCCTAGAGTTTTGTAACTGAAATGAGCTAATGTAACCCTATGTAGAATTGTAACCCTAATCTAATCCTAACTAAATTTAACTAAAACCCTTAGATCTCTAACTCAAATCCTAATCTAAATCAAACCCTAATCATGAACCTTAATCTAATTGAAAATCCTAATCTAAGATCATAAGTCTAGAAATCAAACTATAACCAAAACCTAATCTAACTCAAACCCTTTAATCTTTAAATGAAGGTTCCCTATATATCTAAATCAAACCCTAAAATCTAACTCAAACCCTAATCTAGATGGTAACCCTAGAAATCAAACCCTAACCAAACCTTAACTCAAAGGTTGTAATCTAATCATAACTAAAAATTGAGACACTTTAATCTAATCCTAAATGAAAACTCAAACCCTAATCTAAATGAAATCCTAGAATCAAACCCTAATCTAACACAAACCCTAGAATCTAACCATGTAACCCTATAAATCAAACCCTAACCAAACCAAGTAATCTAAATCAAATCCTAATCACCATGTATGTACCCTAATCTTTAACTCAAACCCTAATCTAGAAATCAAACCACATAATCAAACCCTTAGATCTAATTTCCTAACTGAAAACTCAAACCCTACTATTTACTCAAACCCTAATTTCTTTTTAAATCAAACGCTAACCAAACCCTAATCTTTAACTCAAACCCTTTAATCTAAATTGAAAGTTCCCTTTAAATCAAACCCTAACTTGAACCAAGTAAGTTTAATGTACAATTGTAATCCCAACCAAATCCTTTAATCTAGAACTCAAACCCTAATCTAAATCAAGTTACCCTAACTCAAACCCTAGAATGAAATCCTAATCAAACCCTACTCTAACAAAAACCCTAATCTAACCATGTAAGTTCCCTATAAATCAAATACTAACTAAACCCTTAGATATCTCTATTTATCAAACCCTAGAATCATGAGGTAATCTTTAACTTTTAGAAAACCCTTTAATCTAAACCATTTGAATTGTAATCAAACCCTTTATCTAATCCTAACTGAAAACTCAAATCCTAATTTTTATAAAGTTCTCAAACTAGATCTAATGTTAAACAATCCTAACTAAAAACTCAAACCCTTAGATCTAGAAATGAAACTATTTAATCTAACTCAAACTCTAATGTAAGATTTCAAGTAATTGAAAACTCAAACCCTAATTTCTTTAACTCAAACTCTAATGTAATCTAGAACTAAAAACTCAAACCCTTTTTAATCTAAAATGAAATCCTAATCAAACCCTAATATAACTCATTGAACCCTAATCTAACTATTTAACCCTAGAAATCAAACCCCTTTAATCTAAATGAAACTATAATCATTATCCTTATCTAACTCAAGGGAACCCTTTAAGTCAAATCTAGGTACTAATATTTAATTCCTAAAGTTCTAAAAACTCAAGTTTCCTTTAACTCTAACTCTAAATATGATCATTTTTTTTTTGATATGTATGTTACAGATTATCTAGACATGTGATGTATGTGATTACATATATCTTTTAATTTAAATAAAAAATTGTGTGTACTAGACTTAGAGAGACATGCGTATATGTTAAATATGTATGTATTATATACAATTAAATTTTTTTTATATAAATTAGCTCCATCATTGTATAGATATGACTTTACATGATCAACTTGCTCATCATCATGAGGACACTGATGAGGTTCCTATTGTGACTCCTTCTATTGCAGCTCTTGTTGCGGCTCTTGATGCTATTCTTGTTGTGGCAGCTGATGCAGTTCCTACTATGACACCTAATGTGGTTCCTACTACAACTCCTCATGTAGTTTGTCATGTTGCTCATGGTGGGGCTCGTGTTATGGCTCATGCTATGGATCATCATAAGGCTCATGGTGGGGTTCATGTTGTGGTTCCTAGTGTGGCTCCAGGTGGCATAGGTCTTGGCATGACTCTTGGTGTAACTCTTGTTGGAGGTCCTACACCTGTAGCTCCTATTGGAAGTCCTACTACACCACCTCTAGGAATTGCTATTGATGCATTATTTTCATTTATAGGGAAAGAGGTTGCTAGATTACAATAGTTTATATTATCCTCTGATGATGGTCTAAATAGAGACATGTGTGCTACCATATGTAGGAGTTTATAGGATCTAACTACTAGATTTAGAGCTCACCATTCATTTACCCCTAACATATATGTTGCCATACCTAGGGAGCTTAGAGATGAGATTTCAAGAGATGCATCTTTTGATGACATCAAGAGGGTGGCCTCCAAAGATGCCATCAAATGAGATCTCTTTCCATCATATGAGGGTACATAAGGTAGGGTAAGAGGCTATTGAGATAGACGATGCAGAGATCCTCTTATTGCAAGTATGATCTATCCTCATTTTTTAACCACAAATGGTCATTATCCTAATAATGACTAGATACCTCTTTATTTTGCACAATAGTTATATGCTAAGTTTCACATGGGGCTCAATGTCAACTAATTAGACATTCCATATTATTGTGGATAGGGGCGTGGTCAGATCGTAGATCATGACCAGTATTGTAGTGCATAGCATCTACCACCTCCAGATGTGAGACAATTCATTGGACAAAGACTTCCTCCAATGACTCTAGCAATAGCACCTATTGCAAATAGAATTTCCATTGTTTCCTGGAGAGGAGTAATTGATAGTATTGGACACATCGCATTTGTGGCTACTAGTATCACATCAGATTCTGTTGGTCATTATATTCACACTCGATGGAGTCGTCCAGGTTGACCATCTTTAGAGGCATCTAGTAGCACTTTAGGTGGCTTCTTTGATGAGGCATATAGAGCTGCTAGACTACCAGTACTAGGCGATGTATGTGTAGACACCTAAAAACCTTTAGAAAATAAAGTATTTTTATTTTCTGAAAAAGTCCTGATGACATCATCATTTATTAATTAATTAATTATTTAATTAATTAATTAATTTTTATGCCATTAAATCCCTTTATCTTAATTAAAAATATTTAATTAAGGAATCCCTCCCAAAAATGTTTAAATCTTATTTAAACATTATTTTCTTATTTATTAATTATTTAATTAATAAATTGACCAAAAATCCTAAAATAAATAAAAAATTTATTTTTTGCCCAAAACTTGGCCAATTTTCTTATGACCAATAACCTCTTTCAAAATCTTCTAATCCTTCTTTAATTTCGATTAAAGGCTAATCTCATCATTTCCTACACCTAACCCCAACTCAAAATATTTAATTAAGATTAAATATTAATCCTCATGTTTATTAAAAAAGTTTTAATAAATATCTCCTCAACCCAAACCCTTGAAATAAATAAAACTTTATTTATTTCCTAAAAATCTAATTTATCCTCATCCTAAAAAGTTCTAGACTCTTCTAGAAAGTCTTCATCCTCATCCTAGGAAATTCTAGACTATTCTAGAAAGTCTTTATCCTCATCCAAAATCTAGACTCTTCTAGAAGATGTCTTTAAACCTAATCCTAATCCCCTCCTAACCTTTTCACATTCCCTAAACATGGGTTAAGAATTACTAACCCAAGCCAAAGTTAACAAATATCTCCTCCTTCACCCACCCTCATTAAATGCCATCAACTTGCCTATCCCTAAGCTAATCCTAAACCATCATAATCCATCCTCTAATCATTTGCACAAGCCTAAGCAAGCTTAAAACTTTCCTAATCAAGTCCAAGTCGAAATTGCTCTCATCACCCTCAAAATATCTCAACCATAAAACTTTATGAAGTCCACTAGGTCATAAATGACTCTTACAAGCCCTTTTATTGCTCTTACAAGTCATTATGAGGGTCTTTATGAAGATTTTATCCCTTGAGCCTCCTTTGTTGACTCATCCTTCCCCTTTCTTCCATCCTCTCACCATGTGACATGTGTCACTCCTTGATTGGTTATAAGGAAGCACAATCCATGTGCTCTCTTCTCATGCAATCTTAGCCCTCCATGAGCTTTTTCCCATCCTTGCATCTTAGCTCTCAATCCCTCAAGCCTCTTGCCTATAAATTGGATCCTTCCCCTTTGCAAAATAACACAATCCATGAAGTAAAGTCATAATGCCATTTTGAGAAGCTATTTCAAAACCATACACTCACACCCAAATTCCAACTCCATTTGAAGCCCTCTTTGAAGCATAAAGCTTGAGCATACATCCTATCTATTTAGACAAAGCTACTCAACAAGAGAGCTTCTCATTGAGAGAGCCCATTAATGGCTCATATTTTCAATTGAGAGCTCATCTTAGTCTATCTTTAAGTTTATGAATTTTGTTTAGTTTGTAGAAGCTTTATTTAAATTTGGTTTCTATTAGAATACTAACATTGCTCATATACATTTTTGGCACGCCCGGTGGGACCCCGCATGGGTCATCTTCATTAGCTTTTTTAGTCAAATTTTGTATGTCATTTGCTGATTTTGGCTAATTTTTCTTTTTTTTGTGATTGGTAGGATTGTATAAATTGGTTTTATAGGTCCACATGAGCATGAAGAAGACAAAGGAACTCATAATCTATCTCATAGTGTTTGCAGATTTTTCAAGCTTATAGGTGGACAAAGAACTTAAAATTCTTCTTCCTCTTCTTGTCTATATTCTTCTTATTCCATATACTTCTTCTTCTTCTTCTTGTGGGAGATCTTGGCCATTTTTTTTTAAGGAAGAAAAATCATACACACTTCTTTTTAGTGCTTAAAATGAACCCCCAAATCATACTTAAATCCATTGAAAAATTAAAAATTTGCAAAAAAAAAAAAAATCTTTTAACAAGTGAAACTAAACCAATCTAATCATTTGCATCCTTGCAACATCAAGATTTTAGATGCATTCATGCAAAATTAGGAACACTTCATTTTTGGGAATTTAAAAAGAACTTCAAGTTTCCATTTCAAAAGGTTCAAAATCAACACTAAGTGCACACTAAAGTTCTTTTAAAAAATCTCATGAAAACTAAGAGTCCTAAATGGTTGCCAAAAATTGTCCTAAAAGATTTTTTATTTGTTCCAAACAAATGTCTTGTTGCAAAATCTTGAATGTTTCTTAGGTTTTTTATGCATCAAAACAATCTAGGAATATAATTTTTGGGCTTAAAACATGGAAACTAGAACACAAAATCTTGAATGAAAAGCAAAGTCCAAAGAGTCATTTTCACTTTTGAGTCCAAAAACAATCTTGAATTATCTAAGGTTAAAAAAAAGCACTTCAAAGTTCCTAAAACAACACACAAAATCTCAATCTTGAATGCTCAAAGAAAAAAACTTGAATGTTTAATCACTTGTCTTTGAATGCATGTTGCTAAAATCAATCTTGAATGCCATGGATTAAAATCAATTTTTCTTTGAATGCATGATTAAAAAAAAAAATCCAATCTTGAATTCTAAGGATCAATTAACCATTGCAATATCAAACATTTCATTTGGAGCTTCTAAAAATTGAACAAAACAAATCTCTTTTCCACATGCAATCTAGGTAAAGTTTGATTTTTGGACATTTAAGAAACCTTGTTAAGTTAAAATACAAATTTGCAAAAATTAATTTGAGTAGTTCCTTGGACTCACCTCTTTTCTAATCATCCATCAAATATTAACCATTGGTTGCAATCTCAACGCCATTTATGGGGATGGGTCTACTTGAAAAAGGTGTTAAATGTTCCACAATCTAACTCACTCACTTGGTCTTTGAATGTTTGCTTTAACTTTATCAAAATTCTTAAATGATCAAAACTCTAGATTAAATCGATCACACTTCAAGTTTGGGCACTAAAATTGAACAACAACTGACGTGGAGAGCCTTCGGGCGCGCGATTGAAATCGAATCTCACACACTTTTGTTTTGGGCTTAAAACAAACTCACACTCAATCTTGAATGCCTTAAAGAAAATTAATTGATACTTGACGTGGAGGGCCTTTGGGCACGCGAGTTTGCTTTTGTTGACCCTAACTCTTCTTATTGTTTGTATTCTTCGATCGATTTACTTTTTTTGGCACTTCAAGTTGGAATTGAACATTGTCTCTAAACATGAGTGCTTGCAAAGTCTAGATTAGCACACATAAGAGTCAGTTGGTAAAAGAACAAGCGTGTTTTTTAGCCCAAGGTCATCCAAGTCTTCTCTCCCCTTGTCGTCTTTCGAGGCCATCTTGGGTGCATAAGATTAGGATCCAAAAACCTTGTGTCTTTTTAGGAGGCCTGCTTGGGGATTTCATCACCCCTTGGACGACCTCAACTCCAGCGTTCTGGCGGAGTATAAGAATCGGGAGGTGAATCGAAAGACACCTCTCTTAGAATCAAGATTTTGTCACTCAGGCTAAGCCTCAAGGAACTTTATACCCTTGAGAAGTGAAAGAGGAGAAGTGGGTTACCGCTCCTCTCGGTTGTGTGACATCTTTTTGGTTTCATCTACGGATATGGGCCTCACGTACCTTGCGTATATTGAGGACTCCCTAGCTATAAAAAATTTCATCCTTGTAGAAAGCTTCCTAGGATGTTGGTGTGTTTGACGTGATTGCTCCAAAATTTTGTCTGCTTGTTTGTTCATAGCCTTTAAATGAATGTTTGCCAACTTTGGTCAAAATCCAAAAAAAGCAGAAATCTCCCAGCTCAAGGCATACTTAGCGTAGTCACTGCCTCATCAAAAAATCATCCAAGCTCCCCTGTTGCAACCAAATCTATCTAGTTCTTTGCTTTAGAACAATCCCAAAATCCAAAGTCTCTCCAAATCATCCCCCTAGCCAGCTAGCAACCCAATCCAAAATTACCCAAGCCTTTAAAGAGTTGTTGTCACTTTGCCAAAATTTGTTATCCGATCAATCTATCCTACCAATCAACCAATCTCACCAAGGTTATCCCTCTGACAGAGCATTGTCTAGGGTAATCTAGCTTTGCCACTTGCATCCCTCATCACCTTGAGCTAAAGGTTCGGATCCACAAGTGGTCAATCTCGTGTCATGCCCATAGGATCATTAGTCTATCCTCAAGTTGACACAGCCACCACCAAATCTAGCACATAGGAAAGCAAAACTCTCACCTTTTGACAGCATGCCCTTGAAGTCTTCCATCCACAAGAAAGCCAAAAATCTCCAGCCAATCCTCCTTAGGTCTGTCATGCAACTTTGACTCTCCCTAGGAAATCTTTCATCAACCAATCCAAAATCTGTGCTTAACCCAAATCCAACCATGAGCTTTCGTGTTCATCCATACACAAGACCCCATCCCCATCAAACTCATCATCAAAGCATGAAGTACCAATCCTATCATGATGTGTTTGGTCGCATTGTCCTTGCTCCCGCCACCTCCTATTCCAATGATGATGAAAATCTTGTTGACTATGACAGGTATATTGAAAGCCTTAGAAACATTCCCCCAAGCATCCCCCAAAATCCAAGAGTTATTCCAAACTATCTAGTCATGCCATCTGATATTCCAGCTTCCCCTCCATCACCCCATCAACCAAGCTTCCAATCTTCCACCCCCATCACACTAGCTATTCCTGTCAATCCACCTCCACCTTTGACACACGAGTCTCCAAGGAATCTCCTAGAGGAAATACAAGAAAAGTTGCCTCCAACAGTTGATAAGCCATGTCATCTAATCCAACCATGTGAAGTAGTCAGTGATGAAGCTTCCCCATCTATAATATCACCTCCATCTCCCATAGCTATCATCCCCATACCATCCATCAAATTTCTTAAAATCCTTCCACTTTTCGCAAGCATCAAAATCCCACCACCTATGAAATCCCTCCAAATCCTATCCACATCGCCTCCAAGCATTTCCCAAATCTCTCGTAATGACCCTTATGCATCCATCTTCTACTCACCCATCTCCACTACTGAATCTTCCATCTATCCATCCGCTGCCTTTGAAGAATCCATCCCTTCACCTCCTATCGCACCATCCACTCCAAACCAATCCTATCAAGATCCTGCCCAAAAGCATGTTGACATCCCCCAAAGCATAAATGAAGATATCATCATACCATGTCTTCCATCCATAGTGCAGTCACCATCTCCTCCATCTCCAAAACCTCGAGCCATATCTCCTCCACTACAAGATATCTTGTCATCCCACCAGCTACATCAAGATCCTATCCTCCCATCTCCCTCGCTCCATGCTTCCATCTTACCACCTATCCAAGCTATTCCACCATCTATAATCTACCCTCTTGGCTCACTTACATTCATCCATGGTGGCCCTCTCTCAGAAGAAGAATTAAGAACAGTATCTCCCCATTGCAATACACCTAATAAATCACTTCTACCATTTTTTGCAAGCAAAAAGTTTCCTCAGCTTGTTCAAATGCTCAATCGATGGCATTATCAAGGTCAAGGTTTAGGACCACAAGAGCAAGGAATCAAAGAGCCTATTATTGCACAAAAAAATCTAGGATTTCATGGTCTTGGATATGTATCCAAAGGCTCACCATCTAAAGGTGTTGGTACACCACACCCCCAAACCAAGCCTATCTCCAAGCCCACCATGCCAGCCTCCCATCACTCCTTCAAGAAATCTTATGTCATCCCCCCTCCACCATCTTTGCAACCCAAAACAACCTACCATATCCCCCCTTCATCTGCTAAATCCATTTTGGGTCCCTATGTCCCAAAATCTACCATCCTCCATCCTCCTATCAGCCATCATAAAAATCCTATTCCATCCATTTCTATGCAAGATCAACAAAGGCACATATCAGGGCACATCATCCATCATCATCCCCCTACATGCTCTTTCATATCCTCTCCATCTCACAAAGCTTCTCCTAACCATCTTCCCAAAGCTTACCACAACAATGTGAATGCCAACTTCAAAATGCATAAAGCTAAAAATCCACATCCTAGGCAATCATATGTCTATTCTAAAAGACATACTCCAAAAAGGCAAAATCCTATCAAAGAATGCAAAAAAATGCAAAAGCCTATGAAAAGAAAATCCAAAACCATGTGGATCCCCAAGAAAAAAGTTGAAACCCAATGCATAATGGCATCCACCATTGCTGATCCCCCATCTAGTGACTCATGTCCCCCATCTCCTAACTCCATCTTGGGTGCCTATATCCCCAAGCACGCTTCCACAAATCCTCCATCACGCTCGCATCTACCATCTATCCCCCATATGCTCTTTTCACACCCATCCCAACATGTGCCAATGTTTCTCTTGCAAGCATCCCCATCTCATGCTCCTTTCCATCATTTTCATCCCTCCATCTCCTACCATCAATCCCATCTAATCTGATCTATTGCATAAATCACACATCCGGTGTACCAACAGCTAACAAAAAAATTGAACATTCCAACAGCCAGTGAAAAATCCCAAAAAAAAGCCAAAATAGCTGAAGAAAGCCAAAATCATTCTAGCTAAGTCCAAAGTCAAAAAGTCAAAAAAAAAGTAAAGAAAAATAAAGCGTCCACTGGTGAAAACTTGGCAATTCAAGCGCCTTGGACAAGTACCATGATGAAAACTTGGAAAACAAGTGTCATGCGTAATCCCGCCATCCCCAGCTTAGCCTATCACCCTCATGCTTTTGGTCATCTCTTGACATCCAACTCCATCTTCCAATCTATCCACCTATCCTCCATCCTCCAGCTTCCATCTCACACCATCCACTAATCTTATGCAGCTTCAGCCAATCATCTCAGCTATCATCCATCTCCCTAGCCCCTTTAGCTTTTTCCATCCTAGCTTCAATCCTATCACATCCATCATAAGACCTCCTTTCGGATGTTATCTTCTGATTGGGGGCACTATATTCCTTGGATATCTTGTCTTGTCCATCCTCCCTTGTCATTGGTATCTAGCTCTAGGCTATCCTCATGCAAACCCAATGTCATCTCTTTATATCCATCATAATCCTAGCTATCTACCATCCTATCCAGCCATCTCATCCTGCTCCTCTAGCTATCCTTGGTCACAAAATCTCTCATCATCATTGGATGCATCCTGCCAAATCCATATCTTTTGCTATCACCCCACCCTTAGCTTTCGCATCTTGCACAACATCGAACCATCCCGCTATCCTATCATCCTGAGCTTTTGCCTGCTTGTAACTATCTTGGTCTGTTAGCTTGTACCATATCTTGATTAGCTCACTTGTAAATATCTTGGTCCGTCACCTTGTACATCCTCTTTAGCTTAGTACCATTGTATCTATCCAGTGTTCGTGTCAGTTCGTCCTTGATCAGCATCTTGCACCCATCACACATCTTGGTTAGCTATTCCAACACATCCTTTAGCTAGATTTCCTATCACCAAAGTGTTATCTTTCTTAGTTTAGCTTGCCAGATGCATCACTCATCCAAATCCACCAGCTTAGGTGCTCTCCGATAGGTCCTTGCAGGTTATAGCTTTTCTCATGTCTGATCTTGGTCCGTTAGTACCTCGTCCTACCCATCTCGTTGGCAAACGGTTCTCTTTTGGATTTTCACTTTCTTTTGATTTGGGATCTTCCCTTTTGGGTCTTGAAGTATCTTTTCCAAGAAATCTCCTTGTTCCCTCCTCAAGGTTGCCACGATCTTCCATATCATGGTATGCTGCGAATGGGGCAATTAGATCGTAAGGTCTTGATCAGGTCTTTCGTTTGTTTTTCTTTTCTGCTTGTGGGTTCTCCAATGTCGTTTCCACGCTGCTTCCTCTAGGATTCATGTGTGATGTTGGGACAATCCTTGCATGTTTGTTTTGAGTTAGTTTGTCAATCCTCTGGACATTTGGTGAACAGGCCTTGATGTTCTTGGTAACCTTGGCAATTAACCAATAGTCCTATAGCAAATCTAGTGCTCAACTACATGGTGGTACTTCTCTTTGAAGTATCCCCCCGCTCAAAAAGCTTCAATGGTTTTCCTTCATCTCCATTATCCCCCATCCATATCCAGCATCCGTCTCTCCTACCCCAGCTTATGCATCAGTATCTCTTTGAATCACTCATCACTCTTAGCTTTAGGGATCCACAATCCTAGTCTTAGGGATCCACCAATCCAAATCAATCCACCATGCCTCATCTTTCGAGATTCACAATCCTAGTCCTAGGGATCTTCGAAACCCATCTTCCACCAATCTGACTCTTTGAAATCCTATTGCATTAGCTTTATAATCCCCTCATCCATCTCCCTATCTTGGATTCCTTTTTATAGCGCTCTGCTCCTTCATCCTCCACCTTCCCTAAAGTCTTAAGCTTGCTTCCTCTTGTGCATCTGATTCTCCTTTATCATTCTCCCATAGTGAGAGTTTGAGCTAATTTAGCCCCTTCTCTTTGCCAATCTGAGTTTCCTTGCTCATCCGAGATTCTTGTACATTTCAAGAAGCCATCGAGCCTCACTTTCTCTCCCCGCTGCCTTCTTGAGGGGGCATCTCACAGTCCATTCTCTCCTCTTCTGCTCTAGCCTTGGGCATCTTATTTTCTTATCTTTGATGCGATGCCACTTGCGGCATCACATCAAAGAGGGGCAAAATGTAGACACCTAAAAACCTTTAGAAAATAAAATATTTTTATTTTCTGAAAAAGTCCTGATGACATCATCATTTATTAATTAATTAATTAATTAATTAATTAATTAATTTTTATGCCATTAAATCCCTTTATCTTAATTAAAAATATTTAATTAAGGAATCCCTCCCAAAAATATTTAAATCTTATTTAAACATTATTTTCTTATTTATTAATTATTTAATTAATAAATTGACAAAAAATCCTAAAATAAATAAAAAATTTATTTTTTGCCCAAAACTTGGCCAATTTCCTTATGACCAATAACCTCTTCCAAAATCTTCTAATCCTTCTTTAATTTCGATTAAAGGCTAATCTCATCATTTCCTACCCCTAACCCCAACTCAAAATATTTAATTAAGATTAAATATTAATCCTCATGTTTATTAAAAAAGTTTTAATAAATATCTCCTCAACCCAAACCCTTGAAATATATAAAACTTTATTTATTTCCTAAAAATCTAATTTATCCTCATCCTAAGAAGTTCTAGACTCTTCTAGAAAGTCTTCATCCTCATCCTAGGAAATTCTAGACTATTCTAGAAAGTCTTTATCCTCATCCAAAATCTAGACTCTTCTAGAAGATGTCTTTAAACCTAATCCTAATCCCCTCCTAACCTTGTCACATTCCCTAAACATGGGTTAAGAATTACTAACCCAAGCCAAAGTTAACAAATATCTCCTCCTTCACCCACCCTCATTAAATGCCATCAACTTGCCTATCCCTAAGCTAATCCTAAACCATCCTAATCCATCCTCTAATCATTTGCACAAGCCTAATCAAGCTTAAAACTTTCTTAATCAAGTCCAAGTCAAAATTGCTCTCATCACCCTCAAAATATCTCAACCATAAAACTTTATGAAGTCCACTAGGTCATAAATGACTCTTACAAGCCCTTTTATTGCTCTTACAAGTCATTATGAGGGTCTTTATGAAGATTTTATCCCTTGAGCCTCCTTTTTTGACTCATCCTTCCCCTTTCTTCGATCCTCTCACCATGTGACATGTGTCACTCCTTGATTGGTTATAAGGAAGCACAATCCATGTGCTCTCTTCTCATGCAATCTCAGCCCTCCATGAGCTTTTTCCCATCCTTGCATCTTAGCCCTCAATCCCTCAAGCCTCTTGCCTATAAATTGGATCCTTCCCCTTTGAAAAATAACACAATCCATGAAGTAAAGTCATAATGCCATTTTGAGAAGCTATTTCAAAACCATACACTCACACCCAAATTCCAACTCCATTTGAAGCCCTTTTTGAAGCATAAAGCTTGAGCATACATCCTATCTATTTAGACAAAGCTACTCAACAAGAGAGCTTCTCATTGAGAGAGCCCATTAATGGCTCATATTTTCAATTGAGAGCTCATCTTAGTCTATCTTGAAGTTTATGAATTTTGTTTAGTTTGTAGAAGCTTTATTTAAATTTGGTTTCTATTAGAATACTAACATTGCTCATATACAGTATGTGCTCTTTCAGGATAACACATGCATATGGATTTAGTACTGTATTTTTTGTAGAGTATCAATTATATTTTTGATACACAAGGGATGCCAGTTCACTTAGTGATGGATGCCATTAGACACCATTAGAGCCCATATTTCCATAGGCATAGACCACACCAGTGATAATCACCACACAACATAGCTCACAACATTTTGCAGTAGGCTCACAACACTCTACAGATCACTCAAGAATACGAGTTGGAGATGTTAGGATCACAACTGAGGGCCTTGATGATTCTGGTGAGCAATTATGAGGGCTATCTGAGATTGATACTAGTTTAAGCATGGGATTTTCATCATACATGGACATGTTATTTTGACTCGGAATTGATTCTACACCATTACCTAGCTAGTTACACAGTCCACTTCACTCATCAATACTAGCAGTTGGAGATTGTGGTGTTGAGGGTGGTTAAGTAGGTGTCAGAGTTTCAAGAGATGATGTTGGAGTATTAGGATGCACTAATGCTTCATATAGTAGAGGTGCATCGATAGATGATATAATGGAGTCTGCTAATCATCCTCCACCTCTGAAGACCTAGGTACATACATACATACATACATACATACATATATATATATATACATACATACATATATATATATATACATACACATATATATATATACATACACACATATATATATACATAAATACATACATATATATATATATACATACATAAACATACACACACACACACACACACACACACACACACACACATATAATTTATTCTTAAATTTAAATATATAAAATTAAAAAATTTAATTTAGATAGATATTTAATTTAAGAACTATAAAAAATCATGCAGGCACAGGTCACCGAGCACATGATTACATCTAGTGTTGGGTCAAGGCATGTACATCAGAGAGATGATTCTATTGAGGCACCCAATAGTGCTCGGGTACAAGTTTTAAATAGTTTGTTAAGTTATTTATTTTTCAAACTAGATATATGCACTTATATATATATATATATATATATATATATATATATATATATATATATATATATATATTTGTAGGGCTCGGTTGATGCACCTTAGCCATAGGATGTACAGGAGACTCGATCAGAGGGTCATTTTATTCATATGCATCTTGAGGGATCCCTCTAGTAGTAGTAGATTTTTATACATTTTGATGCATTTATATATTGGAGACTTTGTATATATTCTAGAGACTTACATACATGTGTATTTTAGTACCTCAATGGCATACATAGATGTTTCACTATTTATTTGACTATTATGTACTTTAGTAGTTGGATGGTCACATGTATATGACTTTTCATATTTTTCTACATGTATACATGTTTATTCAAGACTTATAGTTTGCATATGTATGCATTTCAATGTCTAGATATTAGATGTAGATGTTTATTCTTGAGATGTACATGTATGTGTATATATATTTTTTTAGTAGAACATTCTTCATCAATTAGATTATAGATTTTAAACTTTAGATTTTATTGTGATCATTGTAAAATAATCAAATAATAAAATTTGTTAAATCAATTAGTAGGAAGTTAGAGGGATAGATATTTGTTAAATTATCAATTAGTAGGGCTAAAGATAAATATTAGTTGTACGTGGATAAAAATATGCTAACTAGGTAAGCCAATACATTATTTTAAAAAACTTTTACAAAATATAATATTTAAAAACACATTAATAAACTAATAAACTAATCGTATGACCCTACAATAAACTAACATTAATATATAGTTTTTTAATAAACTAATGATAACTAAGAGTATGATTGTACAATTTTAAAAACACATTTAATTCAAGATGAAATTCAATAGTTTGAAAAGAAGTTGATAAAAGAATTTAGATAACATATTAAATTATCTTTGATACATATCTATCTAATGATTGTGTAAGTTCCAACTAACTTACATAGATCAAGCCTATTTAGATCAATTTATTATTAAATTCATCCATGGTAATTAATATTATTAATTAATATAGTTTTTTAATAAACTAATGATAACTAAGAGTATGATCGTACAATTAAAAACACATTTAATTCAAGATGAAATTCAATAGTTTGAAACGAAGTTCATATTTAAGAATTCTAACATATTAAATTATCTTTGGTACATATCTATCTAATGATTGTGTAAGTTCCAACTAACTTGTATTACAAATTTATATCAAGTTTTTATTATTAAATTCATCCATGGTAATTAATATTATTAAAATGTATACATTTAAAAACACATTAATAAACTAACAAACTAAGAGTTATGACCCTATACAATAAACTAACAACTTTAAATTAATTTAAATTATTATAAAATAAATCTCAAAGGTCAGTTCAACCATGATGTACACTTATAACATGTAAATCTTCTCATGATCTTCACTATCTAGTCTCCACTTGCGACATACATGCTTAAATTTGACTAGATGTAGACAAAGCCTGATAGCAATGACTATGTAGCTATATTATAAAACTTTATTGTCAGGTTGATAATCAACAAAGTGTATTCCATTTTGGACTATTTTGTCTTGCTTCAAATATGTTCCCTCTATCACAATAAAACCTACACCACAAATTTAAATATTTTAAAATCTGATAGATATAAAGTTACCTAGATATATGTATGTATGTATGTATGTGCACACATGTATGTATAATACCTATGGGGAACAACAATCCATCACTTTCTTCAGGATCATATAACTTTTTCTTCTCTGCAGTACATCGCAATAAATAATAACTGACACCTTCATGATTTCTAGGCTCAACAATCACTGCAAAGACATCTCCTACATAACAAGTATATATACATGCGTACAATATATATAAGATAGTTCAAATTGATAATTAAATAACAAGTTGAGATTAATTTTTATGATACTTACCCACTTTTACCAATCCAAAGATATGATTATAATCGTCATAAATCAATGGAATATCATCAAAATTTTCATCATCTTTATCAAATATATTGGTAACATCAAGTGGCACCAAAATCCATGCACCTGTATATCCATGTGTTTGATTGATGCATTCTTCATAATCTTTATCAATGTAACTATCACAAAAACATGAGTATTCTATTGTCTTCAATGTCCAATTGTGATTATCTGTACTCATGACTGAATGTAAGGAATGTGTCTTTTCTATCCTCTTGCAACCATGCATGTTTTCTCTATTAACATCTAAAAGTTCATTAAATTGAAAATATGGAAAAATGAAATTTAAACTTCAATGAATTGAAAGATAAAACTTAAGAATAAAATTTTATAACTTAATTGCATAAAATTTAAACATATGTGCACATCCATACCTGTTATCTCCCAAAAGACTCTATATGGTACCTGTCGATTCATTGTTGATGATGTCCTGACCTTTTCTGATGAAAAATGTGTCTTACACCATTCAACAACATCATGTGCATCATTTATATGAACTCCCTGATAATTCATTTGATACTTTTGCAGAGTACATTTGATGCAAGCTCCAACACCATCATGTTCACCTTTTCCATGGTCACTCTCAAAGAAATTCCATATGTGTTTTATATTCTCATTGTGATGATATCTACATAATGCATAAAATGGTCTAGATGATTTGAACTGTGTGACACATCCATTAGACCAAACATAATGTTTATCAACATTTATACCTCTTTCTTTCAAATTAAAAAAGAACATATTGAAGAAATGTTCTACATAGTGAATGTCATGTTCTTTATTATCACTTATATAAAAATGATATTCCTTTTTAATTAATCATGCTTGAATTGTACTCTGAACACCATCCAAATCTAACTATGCATGTCTATAACAAATATGTACCACAATAGTGACCTACTTAGAAAAGAAATAATCTGATTGAATTGCTTTCTAATGAACAAATGAATAGTTCTCTGCAAAATCAATAACTAATACAATCATTCCAAGTGGGAAATTATCTCTCAAAGTTTGAAATTATTGTTCTTGCCACTTGGAAATAAATGTATGACAAATATAAGGTTGAATCAAATTCTTAAATCTATCCATAAATGTTACAATAGGTAACTCCTCTTCAACATATTCCAACCTTTTTGTCTCTTTCCCCAACTTTGTTTCATTCTTCACATACTTGTAACTTTTACAATTCAATTTTTTTGTTACATCAATATTGTCAATTTTCAAAGGAAATAGAGCCAATTCACCACATGTTTCATATAATCCTTTGATGCAATTTATTTGACCAGCTAGATCATCTATTTTGTCATATATAATGGATGATATAAACTCACTTCTCCTACTAGGAGGAGCAACATGAAAACCATATGTATCTTCTACAAACTTTTGAAATACCTAATAGTCGAGATCAAACTCAATATGATGACAACAACATGTTTCAAACACTTTTTTTGACCTCATAAAGTATAGCTTCAATTTTTCAAACGTTTGCCCAACTTTTATGTTAGGATGTTCACTATAAAACAACACATATAACTCATGCAGTGTTGTGTCCAACCAATGTTTTCTATGATGTTCATATTGATTAGATGCAATCCTATGCCTAATAACATCTCTACTATTTGATGAAGGATGAGTGTTATCAATCCAAAATGATATGACTAAATTTGTTAATACATCTTCAATCCTATCAGAATGAGGTGCTCTACACATGATTTCCCAATTTCCCTCCATAGTATTATCATCCAGAATTAATCTTCTCTTAACATATTCTCTCATTGTTTTCCTACTAAAGCCCATTTCAAACAAAATTGAAGATATTTGTCTATTTTGGGTCATATTCCTATTTACAACAAACATCAACATCACTTTTCTTGCCATGGACTTATCTTTAGTTTGAGAGTGTTTTCCTATGTTTCTCAAACCCTGTTTAACATTCTCAATCACATTAGTTTACATGTTAGAAAATCTTCTCTTCTTTGATGTTGTGTCTACACCTAACAATTTCAATGCATCTTGCAACTTGTTTTGTGTAAGAAAAAGTGAAAGCAACTGAGCTTGTTCAAGTGTTTTAGTGTTATCAAATTTAGTCATATTTTTTCTTATCTTCTTATTGATTGACTTTTTCTTAGACAAACTTAAGGGTTGAATAGTAACTGCAAGTCTTCTCAATTTATCCACATCTATTTTAAGTAAATGATCTAAATTTTTATGAGAAATACCATTCTTTATAGATTGAGAAATATTTAGGAGTTCGTCCATACCAGTTCCTGCACTTGATCTTGACCCTTCTCTGACTTTTGTTATTGGAATTTCTACAGGGAGCGATCTTGAGCTTTCTCTAATATTCATTGTTTGAGATTCTGAAGGGAAATATTCTAACCCTTCTCCAACTTCTATTATTTGAACCTCTATAGGGAGTGATCTTGAACCTTCTTCAACATTCATTGTTTGATATTCCGTAGGGAGTGTTCCTGACCTTTCTCCCATATGCACTTCTTCTACTTCTATTGAGCCATCTTCAACATTTCCTTCACCTTGTTGATTGCCTGCAAAAAAATTATAAATAAATCAAATTAGATAAAAAATAAGATTGAAACATAATTAAATTCAAGACCATAAAAAAATAAAAAATAAAATTATAGACCTTGTTTAATTCAATGATAACGTGCCACAGTCTTCTGAAGCTATCTTTATTCTGCTTCATCGGATCTCTTCCTTGCATATTTGTTTTTCCTTCCTTTCTTGTTTCCCATTAAAAAAACATAAAAATAAAAAACTTACCCTTATCTTGATAAATTTTTTGCAATAACTATATAAAAATGTCATAATACGGCTTCACTATTAAATTTTTTTGACTTGTTTGCAGGTGACATCAGCATGTTTTTTATTTTTTTGCACGTTCACATGAACATCAATTATTTGACATGTTTGGGTGAACATGTCAAATCAAATTTCTAGTTGTTGGAGAAATTATCCCCACATGTTCATGTGAACATACGTTCACATGAACACCTTTATTATGTTCATGTGAACATGCGATTTTAGAAATTTTTGACCCTCTTTTCTTAAAAAAAAAAAAGATCTTTTGACACCCAAAATTGAAAATGAATGATCTACTATTGTAAAATAAAAGATGTGAATTTGTGCTACTCAGAGCAAGCTTTAGAATGACTATAATTGTAATACATATTATATTCATTAAGACTTTCAAATATGACACTACTACATTTAACCTCATTTTTCTACCAAAATTTTTGTCCATTAACTAAATAAGTTTAGGTTGGTCAGAATGTTAAGCAAAAAATTTCTTTTTTTTATGCATAAGTCCCGTGTTGGTCAAAATTTTGACCAACATGAGGCTTATACATAATTTTAAAAAAAAATTCTTGCTTTCACTTTGTGTTTCACACACGCTGATTTTCAATGTTTTCACAAGGGTTTCATATGTGGGGGTTTTCAGTGTGATTAAGAAATGACATTTGTTTTAGTGACAATATTCGACACTCTATTAGAATGACCAACAATTAGATTGAAGTTTGCTATCTGCGATCCCATATTTTTGTTGCAGAGGATATACTAGATGGAATAGCCACGACCCTACCATGTATCCAGTAAATGACAGTGGCAAAATTTTATGAGGAAACATCACAAGTATTAGTAAAAGGGAAAGTAAGTCTTTGAATTGAAAGCATATTGATATCTTGGTTCATTGATATATTGATATCTTCAATTTAAAATTTCATGGAATGGATTACCATCAGATGTTCTGCCCTCATGGTTTTTGGATTCACCTGATAGGAGCTTCCTTGTACCACCCAATTTGAAAACATGAAGGACTCTCGAAAACAAAGAATGAATGGTTAAAGTGCCTAAAATAGGTTTGTGACATAATCTTCCAATCTTTGATTGTTTCCTGTTACAGGTTTGTGGTTTGGATGTTTGGCATTGGTAGGTTAGTGCTATATTTACATATAGTTAAGTATTTGAATGTCTTTGTTCAAGTTCTTAGATTTTTTTTTCCTAAAGAATAGGTCAACTCATAATTACTTGTGAAATAATTCAATAAAATAGATCAAATATCTATTCACTTCAAATTTTATAACAATATTTAGGAGATAAGCTTTATTTCTTTAATTTTTGTAACTGGAGATGTAAGGGGAGCAAGAAATCAGTTTTGAATGAATGCAACATGTTGAAGATTTAAGGGGTCTAAATTTTTGATGGAGATATTTGTAAGGGTGTATTATTGATTCAATTTGACACCCAGTTTCTTTCTTTTAATTATGGTTATACATGTATTATATATTGCTTGTATGGTAAGGGCTATGTAGATTCTATACTATTTTGGACAAAGTTTAAGTTGTACAATTTTCACAAGTGTGTTGCTAGATGTTTTTTCATGTGATGATCAAATCTACTACTTCCTCTGATGCTACCTTTGCTTTCATGGAAGATGTTGATTGTGGGTTGAATTTTAACATGCATGTACTTTTACCACCTTAGCTACTGGGTCATGCAAGAATTGGGACCGATGATCAATAGTTGATTTGGTAATATTATTAAATGTTGTGATTTTTTTTTTATAGTATCCTCTACCCTAACTTGAATTTTCTTCGAGCATTTATGCTTTTCTTATAGCAAATCTAGTTGACCTCACCCCCTTCCTCTACCTACTACTAGCATATCAAAAGGGTTTGAAGCCCAAGCCACATTGACAACCTTAAAAGATTACTGATGTATCATGTCTTCAACATTTTATTTTATTTCCATGTTATATATTAATCAATTCACCAATAATCTGGGCTAGAAGCTTTTCCTGGTCAATTTCTTTCATGGGCATAGCTTGCACTCTACTTCAATATGTTTTAAGAATTGGGATAAAAAGTAGATTCACTCTGAGTACTCCTATGCCTACATTCATTTGAAATCTGAAAGAACCAAGTAAATATATCAATACAATCAAAATTTCCTTGAATGTTTCTAAAGTCTTTTCAATAAATCCATTTTGTTCATAATCTGCAAACATTGTAGTTGACAAGAATGCATCTAGCATTCTATCAAATAGCTCATGTGCCTTGTCTATGCTTCCAAATTTTACATATATGTCTGCATGAGTAGTTATAATTACAATACATCTTTGTATTCTTCATGATTTGGTGGATTTCCATATCTAGTTTCAAATCTCTAAATTTTCTTAGGCATGAAAGATTCTAGCAAAGGTTGCCAAGTCTATCTTTACACCTTCTTATTGCATTTCATTCTTTAAAGCTTTCACATGAAACCCATTTTGTGCATAGCTTAAAATCATAACATTTCATAGAACCACATTTTGGGTAGGCATTCTATCAAATAGTTCAAATGCCTTATCTACCCTTCCCCATATGAGGGCAGTTGCAAGTACAACATCTCACAAGATGTCTTTGCCTTCATGAATATCCATAGCCTATTGTAGAGCTCCAAATTTGTGTATAGGCTATAAGTACACTGACATATGTAAATCAATCAAGCTAGAGGCCTTCTTTTTGCATATGCTAAAACAAAATGAATTCCTTGTGGGGACACCTCTACATTCTCTATGATACTGTAATCTAGTAAAAAACATTTATTTTGACTTATTTTCAATAATGTGTTGGTTAGTTATTAGCACCAAGATGTTAAGTATGAATCATAGATAGTTGAAGTTGAAATAAATGTAAATATGCTTATTACTAATATTCTTGTAGAAAATATAAATATTCTATTGATTTTAATGTTTGATTTTCTACACATGCCACTTGAGGAAATATCTCACTGCAATTTATCTAAGTTACCAATTTCATTATGTGTGCTTTTTTTAATCACACCTTTTGAGGATGTATTGCCCCTTATTCCTATTGTAAATAACCTATGCAATTTTTTTCTTTTAAATGGGAGAATATTTTTGTCTATAATTAGGATTGTTGTTTGGAGATTGCACTGTGAAAGAGTGTGCTCGTTACTTGGAGATAATCAAAACATACAAGAACAAGCCAGCTAGTAGTATTCTAGAGCATACTGACAACAACTATCTATCACGAGTATTCTTCATACCTCTGTTGAATAAAAGTTGTGCACTATTCATGTAGATTCATTTCTTTTAGATAGGAATAATAAAGATAAAATGATTGAAAGAAGAAATAAATTTAGAAGAACCTCTTTAAATGAATATAAGACATTTGTGTTAAATTGTTTTGTGTTTTGTCTAATTTGTATTGTATTTCTGAATGATCAATGGAAAAGCTTTCTTATATCTACATCCTTGAGTGAGGAGTGCCATTGTATGGGACATGTCTTGTATCCCTTCATGTCATTTTCTAATCACACCTTTTTGTTACAAGTATTCTAACAATAAGATCAATTAGTATAACATTTTTTAATAATGAAGATTGTATCCCTTCATGATCATTTCTAGACACACCTTTTCCTTGTTAGATTTGCATCCTTTCATTCAATAATTAATCAGCCTTTAGTTATTGATTATAATATTCTGCTTATTGGTCAGAATATGGAAAGAAAAAATATGGTTACCACATACCACATATGGGCCTTGATAAGAGCCAAGATACCACATACTAAGGCAAGGGCTCATAAAACAATGTAAATTGTACAAGGTTAGAATTGATATTATCTAGTACAAATTGATAGATAATTTCAGTGATGGTAGACCTTAATGGGCCCCCTTCCACCACTTACTAAAATATTATGAGGTCGTGATGAAAAAAATATGGCCTTTAAATAGTGGCAGAGATATTTTTCCAATTATATCTAAATCCCATGTCTAGAAGGGCCACAAAGAGTTTTGAGCTTAGTGAGCCTATCCAAGAGCTTAAATCAAATTTCTATGTTTTTGGCATTATGAGTGCTCTTGATGAATGAAAAAGAGTCTTTCTCCATCATTTTCTAATAGTATTGCACATGAATTACCTTTTGAACTAGGGCCTTACCACCTATATGTCCTCTAGTGGGGCCTGAATAAGCCTCTCAAAAAATGAGTGGTATCTCACCCTTGGTTAAGTATTATTGGAGGAGACCATTCTAGGATCTCCAATACAAGACATTTGACAAGACAAGATAGCAACCGAATATTTTTCTTATCCTAATATAAGTATATTCATCAACTCTATCAGCGAATTTTTTTCTCTTCAAATACCCATAGATGCAAACAAACCATTATTTTGAGTCTACATGTACACAAATGGGATCACCAAGGCTTGGCAATTTTGATACTACATGAGATCTCCACACTTGTAGCACAAATTGATATGCATTGGTGATGATTCTAGGTCAGACGAAAGAGGCTACACTAGCCTTTGCATCCACATACCAATTTTCTCTCTTTGAAATACTATCTATGGTGTAGTAATCGAATTGATTAAGATCAATCATAATTCTATACGCTGAGACAACCTAGATTGGTTCCCCTTAAGTTGTTATTGGATTCAGTATCAACATACAGTTTCTATGTATATGAAGGCTTTTAATCTCTATAGGAATCATGACATGTACCTTCATGATTAGGGCTTTGTACTCAATGATATAATTTTTCTAGTAGAATTTTATGTAAAAGGAACTAGGAATTAATTTTCCTTCAAGGGATATCAAAATATCAAAATAATTGGAGCTTGCACCCCTTTGACACTTATATATGTCATGTACTTTCATCCCAAAGATATCATTGTAATGATGGCATTGTGGTAATTGTTGTCTTGCATTTTGGTGTCATATGTTTCAAACACTTGATGGAATTAATAAAGAAGCATTTGTGAGTTCTCTGAAATTATTCTCTATTACATTTCCTATTTATTCTCGTATACATTAAACTAAACCCTATGGAGCAAACATATGACTGGTCAAAAATGAAGGATGTAGATCCGTACAAGTCCTCATCTATGGTGATCTGGCACAATTATGGATAGTCTCTAGAAATAGAATTTAAAGAACAAATACCATGAAAATAGCACAAAAATGTAATGTGAATCAAAATAAGATTCATTTTCCTATGACAAAACATTATTGTGTTGTAATGGTATAAATCAAGCATAAGATCTTCTCCTTCATGTTCAAAGTTTATGCTCATCTATATTTTAGTCTTGATTGACCCTTAAGTAGTGAATCTTGGATAATCATTATTTGATTCTAGGAACATGTATTCATTTTATTATATGTTTTAGCTTAACTTACTTAATTTTATTTCAATTTCAATTATTTCATGGCTGAAATTCTAATGATCTTGGGCTCACGAGTTTTTGAAATTTACCCATCCTTTGAGCTCACATGTTTTTGATTGAAGATTGCATTAATATGTTTCGATCTTTTAGTCATCTTCATTAGTTGATGCATTAATCACATTAGTCATTGCTATCAGGATTAGTCATGGCATGCTACTGTTAGCACTTAAGTAACTTTCACCTTGTGACATCTCTTTGAGGCATTTTGCAAATAACTAAGATACATTGTCTATAAATCCACATTTTGCAAACATCTAGGCTTTCTAGAAATTATAGGATCATTTTAGTTACATTTGAAAATATTAATCAACAATTTCCATATGTACAGATATAAACATTAACTACAACATGTCCAATTTATTTGTAGCTATATTTTCCTATGAAGAAAGACCATGCCTGACAATATGAACCTAGAACAAAATAATGAGATAATGGCTACATTGTGGGCTCAGTTCTAAAAAAAACTTGATAAATGTTATTGTCCTCGTAAAAAGTGTAAGGGCTTAAAGAATCAAAGAATTCTAATCACAATAGCCCAAAGTCATTGTAGGCAACATGGTCATGTTGAAGGGAGCCACAATTTTTGTCCATTTCTAAATGTGGATTTCCTATTGGATGAACATGGAGGCGTGAATATCCAAGCTAAGGATAACACTGCTATGGAAGAAGATGATAATGTGCTAGAGGACATGATTGAAGAAGATGGTATTAGGGCAGGTGATGAAGAGGCTCACAATGATGGTACTAGAAAATTTGATAATGATGATGAAGATGGTCTTGATATACCTTTACTTGAGAAGGCACACGAGCCCTTATACGGAGGGTCCCAAAAAACTCTACTCTTGGCTATAGTGTTGTTGGTGAACTTAAAAGTTATGAATGGTATATCCAATGTAGCAATGTCATGTATGCTAAGGTATGTCATTTTTTTCATCTTCAATGTTAGCATACAATTACTATTCATTATATTAACAATGCATATTTGTTGTTGTAGGTTTATTAGTGAGTTTTTCTTACCACCATCAAACATTTTGCCTCATTCGTACCAAGAATTATCTAACATTATGGATCAAATTAGAATGAAGTATCAAATAATACATGCATGTCCCAATGATTAAATTCTATATCATATACAACATGAATTTGCAATAGAATGCCTTGATTGTCATGTTAGTAGATATCAGTAAGATCAAATAACAAAAAAAGTGCCTCACAAGGTTCTTCAGTACATTCCCATTATTCCACGTCTTCAATGGTTATTCAAGTGCACTAGCTTGGCACAATTTATGGATTACCATGCACACAATAGAAGTTAGGATGAAATTATGTGAATGCTTGTTGATGGTTCTTCATTTAAAGAGATAGAAGAAACATTGTTACACTTTAAAGAAGAACCTCATAATCTGAAGCTTTCATTGGCGATGAACGGTGTTAATCCATATAGAAATATGAGATTTGTTTACTTAGTGTGGCCTATTTTTGTTATTAACAATAACATTCCTCCTTGGATGTCCATAAAGAGGGAGCACATAATGTTGTCAATGATTGTGCCAAGTATTTTTTTCATTTTATAGTTATCTAAATTAATTTATAAATAGTGCATGAAAATGGTCATAATAATTACATAATGTTTATGCTCATTCAATTGCTAGGTAAATACCAAGTTAAAGATATGAACATGTATATTGAGCCCCTAATTGATGAGTTGTTGAAGTTATGGAATAGCATCACTATGTATGACATCTCTAGACCGATAGGACATCGACAATTTCAATTCCATGCAATGCTTGTATGGACAATACATGATGCCTTGGGCTAACTCATTTTTGTAGTATGTTATATTGTTAAGATCACATATTTTTGGTCTATTATAGTGCTTACACATTACTATCAAATGCTTAAGTTACACATGATAATTGTACATGATCCAATTATACATGATCTTTTAGGTTTTGAGATAAAGGAAAAATTTGCATGTCCAGTTTGTGGTCCCAAGATGAAATCTTGTCATTCGAGAAGTTTAGGAAAGCAGGTGTTTGATGAGTTTAGACACTTTCTCCACAGTAATCATAGGTACCGAATTGCCAAAAAACATCTTTTCAATGGGAAAGAAGAGACATCATCAAGGCCATGAAGAATGACACCTCATTTATGGAAGTTGGAATATGATCGACTAAATCATCGAGGTAATGTCCAATTTGTTGTCTAAAGTTTAAATTTTTTTTTTTGATATTGTCTTATTATTTACTAATGTTTTAATTGATGCTCATGAAGGTCGTCAAGGCATCAATGACCAACTTCCTAGAGGAATGAAAAGTTATCCTACTCAATTTAGTAGGTTACCATACTACAAGGATCTCCCAATCATGCATTTGTTTGATGCTATACATATTGGAAAGAATGTAATAGAGACACTATGAAAAATGTTGGATGGAACGTGTGATAAAGAACAAATTGCCAAAATTTGTACTGACATTCATGAATCCAATCATGCACTAAAAGCTTTTATTGAATCAAATAACAATGGAGACTGCATAAATACAAGTGCCCTTCCTTGGTTATTTACAGAGCAAAAAAGTGATGCATTAAAAGAAGTCCTAAAAAAAGAAAAAATTTCAACAAGATTTTCTACAAATATAAGCACTCTTCTATCAAAAAAAGGTGATTTTGGGCTAGGGTTGAAAACACATGATTGGCATACCTTCATCAAGGTAAGTCATGTTCTCTATTTATAGTATATTTGTAAGATTTAATGTACTACCAATCACATTATTTAATAATATATTGAAATGATCATTTTTTAATAATTGCAGTTTGTCCTACCTCTATCCCTTCCACAATAGTTTGACAATAGTATTAAAAAAGTTATATATGATCTTGGAAAATACATGAGGTTAGAACTATTTTTTCTTAGATTTGTAGCTTTTTATCTAAAATCTATTGTATAATTTTATTTGAAATCTTTTTTATGTGTTTTTGTGTGTTGAATCTCTTTTAGGTGGTTATCATCTAAAAAAATTGATAAAAAAGATATAAAATATTTGAAGAGAAAAATTCCATAGCTTATGTGTGAAATGAAAAAGTGTTTACTTTCAATATTTTTCAATGCTCAAGAATACTACCTCATACATCAAGTTGAGGAGATTGAATTGTGTGGACTTGTACAAGCTAGATCAATGTGGATGGTTGAGAGGCACTTGAAATTTTTGAAGGGCTTGGTTCGACAAAGAGCACGTCCTAAGGGTTCTATGATAGAGGGATATATGATATACTAGACCATGGTGTACATTAGTGAATATCTTCCAAAATTTGCAACAGATATCCATGTAGATTGCATTTGGGATTCCAACTCTAATGAAAAATTCAAAGGGGAGTACTTGATAGGAAAAGGTAGATTGAGGAGGGTGAGAGGTAATTATAAGTTTTTTTAATAATTTAATAATTCTTATCCATCATCAATATATATAAGTTGTTTCTAACTGGTGTAATTGTCTTCTTTATAGTTGGTCATGAGTGGGATGCACTACACTTGTATATTGCAAACAATCTTGATTGGATGACAGTATGGATTGAACCATCTCAAGAAAATGGTCACTCATTAACATGGGATGGTGTTGCATCATTGGTTAAAAAAGCTCATCATAATGGAGATCCCAATGTTACACCAATGGTACTTGATCTAATATATGACTTAAGAGATACAAAGGTATGCATAAGATTACTAATCATGAGACATAAGTTTAATATCAACTCACATATTAATGAGAAGATTCTTGACATGTTTGAATAATTGTAGGTCAAACACCACAAAGCTATGTACCACCATGGCTATAAATTCTGCACAAAAAAGTTAGACAAAATGAAGAAACCATGTGATTCCAGGATAAGTGTTGTCTTCATGGTCACCAATATTTCATTTAGAACTAACATACATCCTCAACAATCCAAAAATTGATACTATGGTATTTTGGATGATATACTTTAGATAGTTCTATTTTTCATCAAATGGTTTAGGTTACAATTAAATCAAAATGATCTCAATAGGACTGTTATTGAACACAATAGTGGATTCACTATGATTAATACAAGGTCATTTGAGCCAGTTGGAGATAAGCCTTATGTTCTTCCAAGCCAATGTGAGCAAGTGTTTTAGTTTGGTGTTCCACACAAACTAGGTTGGTCATTTTTTGTTAGACATGACCCAAGAGGAAGGTCAGTAAAGTATAATGTGATCGAAGAAGAAGATATTGAAGAAGCACAAGAGGAAGTAAATGATTATTAGGAATGATAGTTACCTAGTGATGAAGAAGAAGAAGATGGTGATGATTTTGGTCATGCTGATGATAATGGTGATAATGATGATGATGAAGTTGATGACGATCATGATCATGGTGATGAAGATGGTGATGATGGTCATGATGATGATGGTGATGAAGATGATGATGATGGTGATGAAGATGGTAGTGGTGATGACGACAATCAAAGTGACAAGTACAATGATGGTGATGATGACAATGATGATGATGATGATGACATGGATGAAGATCATGATGATCAATGAAATGTCCAAGTAGGATCAATGTCAACTATAATGGGGTCTTGTATGACCAAATTTTTCTTTCCAAACCATATGTGCACCTATAAACATTAAGTAGAACATGTCAAATATTTTTTTAGATATAAACATTAGTTACACTAAATTTTTAACTTAAGACAAATGATTTACATATACAATATACTTTATTATTAATATTTTTTTGAGTAAGTCTATTACTTTAATTTTGCTGCTGAATTCTAAGACTTACTAATTTTTTTCACAGGGAGATATGGATGCACCATCTTAGACACCTTCAATAGAGGTAAACATTAATTATTTTTAATTTTAATGTTAATATGGAAACAAATTTCATATTATTATGTTCTTTTCTTTATGGCTTTGGAGTTATTTTGATGAAATTATATTGATATTTGATGTCACAAATGATAAGAAAAAGCTAGAATGATCGCTGATCAAATGTGCTCTGAAATATAGGCATCATATCTACATGACATCGCCCTTAGTACTGACCTTGTGTTCATCACCCAATAAATTAAGCAAAGATACACTAATGAACTTTTTAAGATTATCATCAAGGGTGATAGAAGTGAGGAGAAAGAGGCACTAAGAACAGAATTGGACCATAGAATCCAAGCTTTGAAGGTAAGTAGTAATTCAACTAAAGTAGTAATAGAAGTTTAATAGATATTAATATTTTATAGTATCTTATGGATCATGATATCTAATTTTATTTGTTCTTGTATAGACATATGTGCTAGTTGTGACATCACATGGTGAACATGGTGAGGGTTGTTGCACACAACCTTCGTGTAAGTAACACTTTGTTTTTTTTTATCAACATTATAACACTTACCTTTTTTTTTGTGGACTTTTCTAGCTAGTATCCCATTTGATCTTTATCCATTGCAAATTTCTTTGCTAACAATATTCTATTCTTCAGCTCATGATGAAGTGTGGACTCCTCCTTTGGTTGGCGGTCCAAGATTGCCTGGTGCATTGTCAGCAAGAAGGACCATACAAACAACCTCATCTATGCCCACTAGAACTGGTAAAACCTTGTTTTGCTATATTTTGTAATGTGCTATATTTTGTAATGTATTTTTACAAGTTGATGAACAATGAAGTAGCATATCAGTGCTTAAATGATGTCTACAAAAGCCTGCATACACACAAACACATGCATACACACACCATGCATACATACATACATACATATATATATACCTACACATAGAGAGACCTGTAGATAGGCAAGGAGGTAGACTTTCAATTTTTTCTTGTATACCTTTTCCTCATGACTTCTCATCTGCACTTTCGACATTTTTGGGCTCATGACCCTTGACTATTTCTCCCTGTACTATGTTTTCCATTGTGTTGTAGATGATTATGTCATTAATGCTTACAAGTAAAATATACTCTCAATTCTATAAGATTACAGTTGCCAATTTGAACTACTTTACTAATGTTCTATATTTTGTAGCCCATTGGTTATGCTTCTCTTTCATGCTAGGCTAGAAGTTATCTCCATTCATGATAATGAATATTCATTTTAGCAACTTTTAGTTCCTCTGTATTGTGAAGCTCTTAAAACTTTGGACACATTTTTTCTCATTTTAGCTATTATTACTGTGAATTCAATTTGACTGGTGGCATCTCTCTATTGTTCAATTTATTTGGTATCTACTTTAATTGTCATGATGTTTTAGTTGATAGACCAATAGAGAGCAGTACTGCTAATGCTGATCCATTTCCTGGAGTAGTTCGTGTGATCAGTACTAGTTCATATAAAGGGACATTGTTGCTAAATAAGAAAACAATATTTTTGTTAAAAGAATGAAAGATTCTATGTGCTTTAAAATTGTTATTATTTAAAGTGTAAATTTACTTTACTTTTACATTACTCATTTTGGACTGATAAATCCTTTATGTTTTTGTAGGTAATAATTCTTTCTTTGAACATCTTTTTCATATGACATTGAGACTATTTGGACCCACCATATGTAAAAGGTACGTAGTTTCATATCATTGCTACATAAATTTTCTTTTCTTCCATTTATTGTAATATATTAAATTTATTGATCTAAAAATCTATTTGTTTTTAAAAAGGTGAAATATACAAGCTGTGGAATTAAAAAATCAGCTAATTGCATCTTTTGAGGAGAAATTTGGACAAAACATTTTTGACACTGGCCTACTTCTCAAAGGAGCAGTAAAGCATATAAGGACTATGAGGGATCAATATAGAAGGTGTCTTAAGGATAACCCAAAGTTTGACTGTCCTCCTATGATTCCACTAATGGAGTGGAATGAAATAATAGAAGATGCAAAAGAGAAAAGGCTATGCGAAGATAGAGATAATGAAGCAACACAGGGAAAAAAGAGGTATGTCATGATAGTATTAAGTACATTGTAATAATGCAATAATTATTGATATTTGTGAATATATAATCTAAGATGTTTGAAATTTTTCATAGATTGCAGGACACATCTGTGGCTATAAAAGCGAGAGTAGAAAAGTTTGACCAACACAAACTTGACTCTGGTGGCTATATGAATCTCTAGTCTCGACTTGTAAGTAGGAGCAATGCAATTCCATTTTTAAAAAAAAATAATGTTGCAAATAGTTTTGTTTAATGAAACCATACATGGAAAACTGACGATATTAAGCAAAAAATACAGGGCATAGAATTCAATGTGGAGGTCATAGATGAAGATAGAAAAATTGCCTTGAAGTAAGGCTATAAAGTTGTGGATGCACACCTACATGAAGAATCTATAAGCCTTGCCCAAGAATCTAGTGCACCAAATGATATCTCATAGGTAAATTGGTCAGATGAAAAATAAATGAAATTGAATAGTTGAGAAGATTCTTTTTTGGTATTAGTTTTGAACATAAAGTGACTACATAACAATGTTCATAACATTTTACTGTGGCCTTCATATCCTACCACAAAACCTTCTCATGACGAAGGCCATGATGTGCATTATAGCGGTGGTGGTATTAATTTTTTATTGGAAATTAATTATGCAATTATGAATACAATTTAACATCTTCAATTGCAATTTGATGTGTATCCTTTTTTTGAATATTTCAGAGCATCTTGAACATAATTTTGAAGGAGTGGACCATGTTCCAAGTGTTCAACATGTTGACATGGTGGCATATCAAAATGTTAATGTACATGATGTGGCATTTTTAGGTAAGAAAAATGCACATTATATTGTACTCGTACTTAATTACAGACTTGTAATAGTTAGAAAAGGAAAAAGAGTATGCCAATTTATCCCATTCACTTGTTCTTGCAACAAAGATCCCTTTAGTGCAGAAGCCTCCTGCTCCTCCAAAGAGAAGGAGCCATCATAATTTGATATTACACATGCCAGAAGAGGAGGAGAATGATGCAAATATGGATGCTCCTATGAGAACTTTTCTTAAGAGAGCTCAGAAAAACAAAAAAAAGAAATGATGTTTTAAAAATCTTCTTTGATAAACCTTGTTGGATAATGAAAGAACTTTGTTTTAAGTAATTATGTATGAATGATGCATATTAATACAAATTTTTATTTTATGATATTGAATATTGTTGTGTTAATGAAGTCTTGATTAATATTGTGTATTAATGAATTTTATATCATATTATTGAATGTTATGTGATTGTATTGATTGAATGTTATAGTTCATAAATGGATGAATGAATGAATGAAGTATGTAATTAGATGATAATGGGTACTTTATATTGATGTTAGGGGGAGGGGGGTGAGACTAGATGAGCTTCCACCTTCATGTGGTTTTCCTTGTTAAGTAGAGAATATTATAGTATTCTTGAAACCAAGTGAAGCTCAGACTAACATAAAATGGACACTTTGCATGTGGTAGGTCTAAAATGATCCACAACTACTGCTGCCCATAACATTTAATGCAAATGTGATATGGGATTTATGTGTGGCTACCTACAATGTTTGATATTTGATCATTTTTTTCCCTTTATATATTAACATTCTCAAGGTAGATTTGGCAAAGTCATTGTGGTCTAGCAATTTTAACTTTTGAGTCCTACTAAACTTGTTATTGTGGAATATGACTAATGGGTGATAGCTGCCTTGAGAGAATTTGGGCTCGGGTCATCAAACTTGATTCTTTGAATTGACTTTACCAAGAGTAATGAGTGGACTGGTATCAAACTCCTCTCACATAGAAAGTTTCAGATTTGTTTAGTTTAACTAAACTAGGCATAGAAAGTTTCAGATTTGGTATCAAAATCCTCTCACATAGAACATCTCAGAGAAAGTTTCTAAACATCACACAAACAACACTCTAAGATAGCACCTTTTGGCATCAATGAAAAACATGCCTAATATAACAACATCAACATTTTATCCTACATTGTTATTTGTTTTCATAAATTGAAACCATTGATGCTGCCAAGCACATCCATATTGTGCCAAATGCCTTTTTATCAAGGACCCTTCATCTATCATATTTGTCAGATTTTTTTATTGTCCACCAAATGATAAGAAAAGATCATTCTAATATTGATACTCTTTAGGGTACACATTAGCATGGCTTTCTATTCTTCACTCTGACTTCTAGTAGGTTATGCCTCATCTTCAAGGCATCTTATGTTGATAGATTACCAGGGGCTGGAAGCATAGGAGTATGTTGTGAAATTCCATACTCTTCCAATTGCTTGACCTAGAATAGTTAAGATCTCATTCTCTATTCCTTGCCTCATAGCCAGCTTCTTTGCCAACTTTGCAATATTGAGTGTTAAATCTACTGATTCGACCAAGGTCGTGTCTGATGATCTCCTTATTCTCAATTTTCCATACAACTATTCTGCTCCTGAATCATGGGTGGCTTTTACTCAATCAAGTAATACTCAATGGAAACTAAGGCATCCTAAAATATTAAGTATAATGATTTCATACAATGATTAAACCTGAAGCTGAAAAAATTATTGAATGAAAAATGAGGCTTCATCAAATTATATTCAACAAAAACTAGGATATCCTAAAATATTAGAAATAGAAGAATTCATAAAAGGTGATCAAGGAACAAGAGGACTTCTCTAATAACATCTATCTCATCTAACTATTTAAAACATAACATATGCTATACTTAGAATGTTCTATTTAAACTAAACCATTTTATAACTATTCTATTTTTCCCGCCATCTATAATGAAAGGATAAAGAAACTAGTCTTATTATTCTATTGGTAAATGTTGTAACAAAAATAGGCAACGAATGATGATAATGGAAATTTAAGTGCATCCATCAAGGACATGCTCATTTAACCATCTAGTAATTTTTTTGACAACATTTTTTTTAGATCTAAAAATGTGGAATTTTGTGGTTATATAATCTACATGCAGAGACTCAGGAAATGCAACCAATGCTTGGGAGTTGGTAAGAATGTGAACCCTCTCTTATTGTAAATGCCAATGAATTCATTATTGTTTTCTATGCATAATTTTACAATTGAAAAAAATGAAAGGTCTTCTTTCCTTTCAATCTGTTCACAATAGAATAATTTTAGCTCATGTACATTGTTATTTTGTATCTTTGAGTACATAAAATCTAGGGCAAGACAATTTTTTTTATAGCTATGACTGTTGAAAGATTCAATATGTATGAAGAGTTTTTTACTTAAAAACACAAAAGTTATTCTATTTCAATGATTCTTTATATATTATAACATGAAATTGTTTTGCATTTGACTATGAGCTTGTTTCATAAATAGTCAGAGTTAACTCCATTAACTACCATAACGAATTGATAGAAAAGAAGAGAATTTCTCTTAATATCTTTAAAATGGATCATAAAAAATGATTCAACATTAATTCTCCAACATGATGTTATAGAATGATGCACTAGCAAAGCACAAGAATGCAAAATAACCTTAAGTAATGTTTTATGTTCCTGTCATTTCCTTTGACACTTGACAAATTATATATCTGTAGTGCTTCTAACAACAATAGGCAACAACCGATGATAACAACAACAGGCAACTTTTGATGATAATGAAAATTTAAGTGCATCCATTAAGGACATTCTTGTTTAACATGCTCATTTAACCATCTTAGTAAAAAATTAAGTGCATCCATGGGGATTAATTTTTTTGTTAGAACTATTTAAGGAAAAATATCATTTAAGAATACTATGGGGGTTGACACATCCTATGGTTTTATATGACAGGTTACAGATAATCATAGTTTTGACACCAAAACTTCATATCAAAGTATTTGCAAATTGGTAGATGAAAAGGCTCTAGATGTAAAGACACTTAACCAGTGAGTATTGACCATACCTTCTTAATTGTATGTTTTAGTGCACTACATTTTTCTAGTATGATTTCTTTATTGTTAGATGTTGACAGAGTTTCATGGGTTTAGAAGGGAGCATTCATAAATATCAATGGGTGGTACAAGTGAGTGTTGATTTTTTTCAAAAGAATCACAAGGATGAATTACTAGATGTTATAGAGATTGATGTAGATCTTGTATATAAAGACTTATTTTATCTAGTTTTCATGAAAAAGTAAAAGCAACAAGGACACCTAGATTTATTTTGGAGTACTACCTAAATATTTAGGAGCTTATAGTGTCTTGAATATCTACTTTGTTGGACCTTTTCTAAATGTTATGTAGACAGTAGATTGAAGAAAAATAAGAACTTCTTCTAGGGCATACACCCAAGGTAGTAGTAAAGACATCATTGCACAAGGAGAATGTAAGCATAAGCCCAAGGACAGTAACAATTTCTTGTAGTCCATAACATTTAACTAGACCTTGGTGAATCTATGGTAGGTCAAAAAGCACCACTTAGCCTTCTTTAAAAAAAATTATGCCTAACGAAGAATGGAATTCATCAAGAACAAAAAAGAACTCTTTGAATGCATGATCGCCAACTTTAAGCCAATGCATTCTAGCTTTAACATGAGCACCTCTTGCACAAAACTATCCATCAAAACTCAGAGCTTGGAGCCCAAGTTGCAAAGCATATATTTGAAATTGATCTAGAAGACTATGTATCACATGTGATACTAGCTAATATCTATGCTATAGTAGGGAAATGGGATGAAGTAGCAAAAGTGAGGAAACTGATGAGAGATGATGGAGTCAGAAAGGAAGCAAGATGCAGTTGGATTGAAGTGAAAAATAAGGTTCATTTCTTCATGGTTGGCAAACCCTCGAACCCAAAAATGGAGGAAATACATGTCAAGTTGGAAAAATTGATAGAAGAAATGAAGAAGGTACGGTACTTGCCTGATACAAACTATGTGCTTCATAAAGTTGAGATGGATGAAAAGGAAGAATATCTTGCCTACCACAGTGAAAAGATAGCAATTTCTTTTGGGCTCATAAACACCTCAGCTAGTACACCCCTTAAAATAATGAAAAACCTTCACGTGTGAAGTGATTTCCATATTACTATCAAGTTTATATGCAAGATTGCTAAGCAAGAAATTGTATTGAGGGACAGTAACTAGTTTCATCACTTCAAGGATGGGATCTGTTCTTGTGGTTATTATTGGTGATGCTAGTGGAGAAGCAACTACAGGTAGGCTCTTCATGTTTTGGTAGGAAACAAGCTATTTTAGTACATGTTATGTGATAATACCATGAAGACATTCAGCCAATACTATGAACGTTGTTGGAGTTCAAGGGCTAAAATGATTGCGAGTCTACTAAAGAGTGTGAATTTTCTATACTACATGAGGCTCACTGCCAATGAAAAATGTATATGAGTTATGAACATTTGAACTAGTTCACATATCAAAGTACACATATAAATTCTTGCTCCACCATAGGCTCTACATCTTAGAAATCATCCCCAAGTCCCTCAAATGGATTCACCCAAGCAATCTTTTCCAACAACTATCAAATGCCTACAATGCCTCAATAGGCTCCAAACTTGTCTTCTCTTTAACTAGGTGTTTCCTCCACCTTCACACACTTTTAAAAACTTCAGCTAACATGTTCCCAAGGTTCCCAAACCCTCAAATCATCATTTGATACAAAAACTCAATTCTAGTCCTTCACTAGGCCTATTTCCCAATTAGCCCTGCCTATTCAATTTTCCAAGGTTTTCTTCCACTTTTTCCCAAAACACTCAAAAATCTAAGACCATATCTGAATACCCTTTCCCTATTTACACAACATACTTTAAAGTTTCATACTATTCCTTTGAACCAAATGCCCAAACCATTACTATTGATCCACAATTAGCCATCTATTAGCCCTCATGTTACAAAGAAACCACTAATAGATCTCATCCCACAAACCTTCTAACCTAAAAAAAAAAAATTAATACCATCCCAAACAAAGGATTTTCCCATTCACAAGAGATTCTATCAAGTTTTTCTTGTCCAATCATCAAACCCTCCTTCCTAGGTGCCTAAGTCTAGGGTTTTGCCAAACTCACCTTTCCAATCACTTCCAGATCCTCCCAATGGATCTAAAACCATCTAATGACCATATCTTGATCTTCTATACAATAAAATGTAGCCCTTATGTGGATGGAATCTCCTAACCTTGATTGGTCCAATCACCATGTAACCCCAAGAGAACACTTTGTCTCAATTAGAGACCTCCTTATTCAATCTCTTCCATATCCTACATACAACTTCATTATATAAGTGCATTAGACATTATAACACCCTCTCCCACAAGTTACATATCCATCGCAGTAGTGGGAGAGGTGAAAATCTTAAATTATTTCAGACAATTAACTTCTCTGTCATGTGATAGTGACAGTCACTAATTTGCTGTATAAAATCCTTTAACAAATGGCCTGTTTCAAATGAAAGGAATCTTCTAAATCTTCTAAATCATTTGCAAATTCAAGATAAAGCTTTGAAACAAAATAAACTTTTCTCCAATCCAAAAAACAATGAAAGGAATAGTCACTATTTTACAGTAGTCTGAACATAACAGTGAAACAGAGGTTTCTTTTATTGATTCTTTCAATCCTTTACATGAGATCTTTGACCATAATATCTCTTGAACACAAAATAAATTGTATTTATTGACTTCTTTTCCTCCTTCTAACTACCCAAACCTCAAAGAATTGACCAAAAACTCCCTAACTATCTCATAATAGTCACTTGACAGTTTATCACCTTTTATTAACAACATTTTACTAATTTTCTCTTGTTTTAAAATTTGATAATACGAAGCTTTTTAAAACTTCCCTAAATGACTAACTATTCTTAAAAGGACCTAAGGACTTCACTTATCCTCTTGATTCCACTTGGATTTCCATATGTGGCTTATTGTTACCATTTTGACAATTTGACATATTTTGCAATTACATTAAGTTGACTATATTTTATATGCACATTATAACTCTTTGAACTCATGTATGTTTCCTAGTACATGCTAGGACTCCCATCCCCTTGACATATTATAAATGACCCCTAGGTACATTCTAACCCTCACAATGCCATTAAGGCTTACATAATTGATCTTAATACAAAATGATCATAAAACATATTTGAAGGACCATTTCATGGTCTTATTACAACCAATGACCCATCATGGTCATGTAGACATCTTGTTGCCTCTAGGGTCTTCTTATGCCTTCATCCTTGGCCTTGATGCTGCTAAATCACCTTCCTCTAGGAGGATTTAGTTGAACTATTTGTCTAGGATTCCAAATTTTGCATGCATGTCTACCAGGGTAGTTGCAACTTAAAAATATATATTATCTCAATATATCTATTTTGTGCATATCCAACAACCATGACTTTTGATGACCACATTAAATTCATGCATCTTGTCAAACAGTTCACATGACTTATCTATGCTTCCATTTTGCAAGCATGTCTCCCAAGGCAAATGCTACTACTTCATCTACACCATCTAACAAAATCCTCTATACTTTGATGGATGCCTATAGCTTATCCCAAAGCTCTCATTCAGTAGTTATTTAATGATCAATCAAGAGGAAACAATTGAGAGCTTAGAGTGACATAATTTTTAGATGATCATATGAAATGAAATGGGCGTGCGAGTAGAATGAAACTAGAAAGACATTGTGTACAGATGAAGGCATCATAGATTGTTATTTGCAGCATCTGGGTTTGGAACACAAGTTCTAACCAGATCATTTGGGCTGACATAGCCCTCAAAACTATGTTGGTTGCAATTGAGATGTTCAATTCATTAAATGTACTGTCAGAAGATGGAAGCCTTCTTTCCATATTGATGTACTATATTTTTTTAATAGGTGAGACATGTGATTCTATAGTCACATATTTAGCCCAAGAATTTAATGAGGAAGACACACAAGCTCCTAGTGATAGAGGTACAACATCTTAATATGGCAGCTTACTTTAGCTCTAACTAGTCTGTTACATAGCTTCCACCTAGTCAGAGATGGATCTACAAAACTTTGAGGTAAATTTTCTAATTAGTTTAGATTGGAATAATATAAAATCCTTAACATTTATTTATATGGAACTTGTTGGTAGAACATAAAATGTTCTCCAAATTACATTTTTTCCACATAGAATAGTTAAAATAAAACTTGATGGTGCAAAGAACAATGGGAAAAATAGAAATGAGTTTTTCTTGCTAAATAGATGATTTTAGCTGGAAGATGGCCAGTTTTAACATTAATCTTATGCAATTTTAATGTGATCGGTATCCTTCTATAAGATGATTGTTGTTCTAATCATTGACTTTGAGTGAATGTGTTGCACCATATAAAAAACTTTTTCTTGGTGTTGCATATAAAATTCACTAATAAGTAAATGTGTTTAGCATTTTTCAAGACCTTGGCACTTGAGCTGTAGTATCCAGTCTAAGTGTTTCAAGTGCTTGTACCATAAATTTTTATCCATTCAATTACATTCCATGTGTTTTTGTAGGGATCCAGACTAGTTTAAGCCTTCATTAGGAGAACATGTTCATTTCAAAGGATCAAATGCCTACAATGTTCACATTTCAGGTATCAGTTATGATTTCTTTCTACTCTCTTTTACATTGATTAATGATATAAACCATTTTTAGGATTGATATGGTTTACATTTTTATTTTCTAATTAATATGGTTTACATTTTTGTTTTAGGAATACTTTTGTATCAACATTTCAAATGATATTTCATAATCTATCTTCTACATTAACTAAGATCACATGTCAATTGAGCCTCTATAGTTTCTTTTCATCTAGAGACAATTCTAACACTTTGTGAACATTATGTTATGGAAGAAGAAAACAACAAGGACACTCTTGGCATCATTTACAAGTAGCCATGGGGACAATTCAAAGCAATATGCTTCTGCAAGTAAAAATAAAGAAGCTAGTAAAAGAGATGAAGCTTCCTTCCAAGGGGCCAAAACACCTTCCACTCGACATGAATCACACAACTTCTCAACATCAAGGTCTTCCACATACCAGTCAAATGAAACTGATCTCTCTGACCTTGTTGATATGGACTATGGTAAAGTGTATGATATATAAGTGAATGATGGAATAGGGAAAATCTAGAGCACCACTATAACTTATAATGTAGAGGGATGATGATAGTAGTTAGTTGGAGGTTGGTTCTGATATTCCATCCATCCCTTTTTGGGTACATGATGATAAATTTATTTGGTAGTTTTTGTTGAGCAACATAATAGTTCTATTCACATTATATATCAAGTAAATAAATGGCTTGACATTACTTAAACTTTTTGTGCTATCCATTTCTTTATATAATCAAAAGGCTTGAAATGTGGCAAAATGTTCACTATTAAATGGGGACAATCCCTGTGGAAATTAATTGAACCTAGTTTAATTGTGCAATAATAAGTCATGTTATGTGTACCCCATATGTTCAAAACATGAAAATAAGTCTTTTTATCATATGTTTTATCTTTTCGTGGCCCTTGTCAGCCATGGACTACCTTCATACAACGTACATGATTTGTCTCAATCATATAACTAATTATATATTCTTCATATTAGTTATTGTCAGTTTTTTTAGGCATTCTATAAAATAGTTCACATGCCTTGCGTATGATATGACATTTTGCATGCATCCTGCACTCTCTCTCATCCAACTGATGATGGATTACACAGAGTGATCTAAAATCATGATGCTAAAAAACACACAATCAAATCCAAAATGAACTTGCACTACAAATGGATTGTGGAAATATGATATTGGTAATTTTGCATGCATGTCTTTTAGGACAATCACAACTTAAATATATATTTGTCCTAGTAGACATGCATGTAAAATTAACAATATTAGATTTCCACAATCCATTTGTAGTGCAAGTTCATTTTGGATTTGATTGTGTGTGTTTTATAGAATCATGGTTTCAGATCACTTTGCATAATCCATCATTACCAGGATGAGAGAGTGCAAAATGCATGCAAAATGTCATATCATACGCAAGGCATGTGAACTATTTTATAGAATGCCTGAAAAAAATTTACACCAAGCTATTAATCAAAATTTCTACCTTCATTGGTCAAAATTTCCACCAAAGCCTAGATTTTTCCACCTTTGTTGGTGGAAATTTCTACCTTCATTGGTCAAAATTTCCACCAACGGCTAAATTTTTTTCTACCTTTGTTGGTAGAAATTTCTACCTTCATTGGTCAAAACTTTCCACCTTCATTGGTCAAAATTTTCACTAATGCCTGAATTTTTTTTCCTACCTTTGTTGGTTGAAATTTCTAACTTCATTCGTCGAAACTTTCTACCTTCATTGGTCAAAATTTCCATCAATGCCTAAATTTTTTCCTACCTTTGTTGGTCAAAATTTCTACCTTCACTAGTCAAAATTTTCTGCCTTCATTGGTCAAAAATCCATGAAGTCTTGAATTTTGTACTACCTTTGTTGGTCAAAATTTCTACCTTCATTGATCAAAATTTTGACCAATTCCTGATTGAACTTGGACAATGGCTATGGAAGGTTTTCAACCAATGGATTAGTCAAAATTTTGACCAACCAGTATGTTGGTTGAAATTTTCATGAGAAAAATTTTGACCAATGGGTTGGTGAAATTTGGTAAAAAAATGGGTCAAAAATTTGAGCAATAAAGGTTGAAAAATGATCCCAAATGTACTAGTGTGAATTTAACTCATTATGGGTTCATTACTAATTGAACATCAACTAATTTTGATACTTCATGAAAATTAGTAAATCAGGTCAATTTTTTTTTGAAAAATATTGAGGAAATAGGTTATTGAGATAACTTTCTATTAAAAAAAAAGATTTATGATAAATTGAGTTCAAGTTATCTGTGTCAAAATGAATGTATGTTTGAATTATGATTGGTGTCACTTGAAACCCAATATACTATACAATATTTAACCAAATTGAATCAAACAAAATGCATCCTCTAGATATTAATGTTACAAATCCAATGCTAAAAGAATTACCTCATTATCTTTTCTAGAAAAAAAGTTATGTGTGTCAAGCAAACTATCACTCTTTAAAAATATTGAATTTTAGTATGTACCACTTTTCAGAGGAGAAGAAAAAATTGACTTAAATATTTAAAAAATAAAAATAAAAAAATATGGTTAGAAAGTAGGAATAGAGTACTAGAAATCACTAGTTTATGTTATCTTGAAATTATTCATAATTTTAGAGATATAGTCACTCAAACCTAAGGTTTGTTTCAAAAATATTGATTTCAGTGTCAAAATTGGTCAGAAAGTGGAATCCATTATTATGGGATCACCCTCCCCTGCTCGATGGGTGGCTTCTTAGAAGCCTAGGATGGGAGGTGAGCCTCCATGGTTCTTGTTGTTTGTGGTGTTGTGTTGCAAGTTTTGTGCTCAAGGGAGTAATGGAAAGAATGCTTAGGATGATCATCTTGGAGATGTTGCTTGAAAGAGAAACTTGTCAATGTACATTTTATATGTATTGGAGGATCTCTCTCCACCTTATTCATGTTGTAGCAATGTATGATTGCATAGTAGCAAGGAAGGGATATTCCATTATGTAATGCATTTGTAATGGAGAAATCTCCACCTTATTCATGTTGTTGCAATACATGATTGCATGGTAGAATGAAGGAATTATGAAGGGATCATATGTAATTGTGTCGTTATTTCATTGATATGTAGTTGGATGTAATAAGATTGCAAATTGAAACATTATTGTATGTATCGTTGAAATTTGGCATGGAATCATTTTAAGTAGAATAATGTTAAGTAGCTACTCAATAGTATTCAATGTCCATTGAAATGTATGGTATGGTCATAAAATAGTTTTTGAATAATTGGTATAGGTATAGTTGTAATGATTCCAGACATTCCTTAAATTGATGAGTAGTCACAATAATGTATGTAGCAATTAAGTAAATGTTTTCATAATTTTATTTATATTCATGAGGAAATAAATAAGTTTATTTCCTAGATTTACCTTGTTAGTCATCAAAATATTGTATAGATTATCAAAAAAAAATTAAAAAAATGTAAGGTGTGTATTAGCACAAACTAAGCGTTATAAGTAAGTTTATGGTTATAATATACCAACTAGATGACATCATGAAAATGATATGAGTATAAACAATACATCTGTATATGAGTATAACTAGATACTAACAATACATCTGTAGCTTTTGACTCAAGTCCTTCAAACTATGACTTGGGTTGCACTATCTTCAACTCAATAGTTGTTGGAGATTTTGGGGACTTAGGAGGTGAAGCCTCCTTTCTCTTAGATATAAACAATACATCTGTATATGAGTATAACCCTACTAAATATATCTAAGAGAAAGGAGGCTTCACCTCCTAAGTCCCCAAAATCTCCAACAACTATTGAGTTGAAGATAGTGCAACCCAAGTCATAGTTTGAAGGACTTGAGTCAAAAGCTACCGAGCTAGAGAAACCCAAGTCTGATGGACACGAGTCATAGATAGTAGGACCGAAGCTTGATATTGAAGTTCATGACAATATTAGTAAAACTCATTGCAAATCCAAATAAATTGTGTTAGCAAGATATGTCAAAAGTTATCATGCACTGGATCAGATCATTGGAGACAAATCAGATGAAACAATGACAAGAAGAAAATTGAAAGGTACATGTTTACTTATTGAATTTGAACCTTAAAATGATAAAAGATACTTTGGAAAATGAAAGGTGGATTGAAGTAATGAATGAAGAAATATAAAACATAGAGAAGAACAAAACTTGGACTCTTATTCCTAGACCCAAGGATAAAAATGTAATTGGCACAAAGTGGGTGTTCAAAAACAAGTTGAATGAAGATGGAAAATTATCTAGAAACAAAGCAAGGTTAGTGTATAAAGGTTATTCAGAAGAAGAAGGTATTGATTATGCTGAAACTTTTTGTCCTATTGCAAGATTAGAAGGTGTTAGAACTCTACTAGCATATGCAACTCACATAGGTTATAAAATGTATCAAATGGATGTTAAATCCACATTCTTGAATGGAATTCTTGATGAGGAAGTCTACAATAAAAAATCAAAAGGTTTTGTAGATCCTAGAAAAAAGAACATGGTCTACAAATTACACAAGGCATTATATGGTCTTAAGCAAGCTCTTAGAGCTTGGTATGAAAGAATTCATAATTACTTGGTATAGATTGGTTTTCAAAAAACAAATGATAACAATAACTATATATCAAAGAAGGACCAGACAAAAAGATTGTGTTGGCAAAAATATTTGTTGATGATACACTATTAACAAGAAATGATGACTTGTGAAAAGCATTTTCAAAATAAATGAGAAAAGAATTTGAGATGTCCATGTTTGGAAAAATAATTTTTTTTTATTGGATTTCATATTCAGTAGAAGAAAGATGGTATCTACATTAATCAATATAAATATATCAAGGAGATACTAAAGAAATTTGGAATGGAAGACTTAAGACTAGTTGGAACCCCTATGTCTATTGGACATAAGCTTTCCAAAAATGATGATTCCAAAGAGGTAGATCAAACCACATATAGATCAATGATTGGACAATTATAGTATGTAGTGCATACAAAGCCTAATATTGCGTTAGTAGTCGGTATGTTGGTAAGATTCTCAACAAACCCCAAAGAAAATCATTTGATGGTAGTCAAAAGAATCATGAGATATCTAAAAGGTACTAAAGAATATAGATTATGGTACAAAATAGTGTTGATCTCAGATTGGTTTTGATAATTAAGTGTCAACACACTTAAGACACTTAATTTATGTTGAACTAGTAATGCATGCTGAGTATAATATGTAAATACAAGACTATGTCAAGTTGAAATGAGTACCAAGTCACTCATGTGCCAAGTCACTCATGTGTCAAGTCACTCAAGTGCCGAGAAGATAGACCATGCCAAGTGATTTAGGTATTGAGTGAATAGTAGATGCTGAGTAGTTCATGTGCCAAGTCAAAAATAGAATGTGTCAAACATTAGTTACTTCAAGTGCCGAGTAACAAAGATTGGACATATTTCTTTGTGATTGCACAAACAACTATGTAAACCATTTTCAAGCTAACATAAGGTTAGATTTTGATTCTTTAAAGATAAGGACAAATCTATTTGTAGAATTCCTATGTATTTTCCTGTAACCAATCAGAAAAATAGGAAGGATTAAGTAGCAAAAATAATGAATCTTAGCCATAGATTCATACCTAACCCTAAGCCACCTAAGTCTTTATAAGAAAGATGAAGCCCCAATAATTATAAGGAATTGATAGAGTGAAAGAGATCATGTTATAGGAGGTAACAAGGGGTGAATGATAAAATTTATTTATAGAGCACTCAAGGTGACTTAGCACTAAGAGTGAATTGCATAATTAGTTGGAGGAGAACAAAGAATAGAAGGATACAACAATTTTTATATCAAATCAAAGAGGATAAAGAAAGACATTATACAGATTTGATCTTTAATCAGGCAACTAGAGCCAATCACAAGATCTATGCTGAAACATCCTAATAGGTGATCTTAGTTAAATCTCCTAGGTGAAGTAGTCATAATGGGCTATAGTAAATCCTTTAATAGGATGGATATTCTAAAGTCCTTTAGCTAAGCACACTTCTAATAGGGTGTTGAAATCCTTTAACAAGGTGGGACTTAATAGTCTTTGTAAGCCTTTAACAGGGCAGGCCTTTCATAGGGCAGATCATGTTTCATGGTCAAACCATTATAACCTCAATTGGATACACTTTATTGCTATAATAGTGAAGATTTGTTGGTATCATCCCACCCCAATTTTACCTTCTCATTTGGAGGGGTTTTGGGTAATCATATCTAGTATCAAAGTGTGTGTGTTTAATTGCTTACATGTTTTTGATGCATTTACATTTCATGATATTTTCGGTTCATATATTACATGCATCTAATGAATAGTGAAAGTTTTAATAGCTGAAGTTTATACTTCTAATTCACCCCTCCACTCAGAAGTATATGTTTCCCATTTGTAATTCCAACAAATAGGAGGCAATTTGGACTTAAAAGTATTTATAGATGCTGATTGGCTAGGAAGTCTTGATGACAAAAAACCACTAGTGGAGGAGCATTATTTCTTGGTAAAAGACTAGTGTCCTAGACAAGCAGGAAAAAAAATTGTATCTCTTACTCTATAGTAGAGTTAGAATATATGGTAGCAACAATTAATTTTTCTAACATTATTTAGTTTAAATATCTGATGGCACTTACAAAGATAGAGATCAAAGATCTAGTAGTCATATACTATAACACTAGTGCAATAAATATATCAAAGAATCCAATGATGCATACCAAAACAAAGAACATTGCTATAAAATATCATTTCTTAAGAGAATTGGTGCAAGATAAAGAAGTCAGATTGGAATATGTAAATACAAAAGAATAAATTGCAGACATATTCACCAAGCCATTACCTAAGGATGCATTTCTGTATCTAAGAGGTAAGCTAGGAGTCATTCATGTACTTGAAGCTCACAAAATGAAGTTTAGTAATGCATCAACCAAAGCATGTTGAAGATCAATTAGTTGATATAGTATTGATAGGGGCATATTGCAAATGAATCAGTACTTAAGGTACATTGATTTTCACCAAGTATTGTCTTTGGCATTTGTTGTCAAAGAGGGAGAAGTATATTGTCATATCTCATAGAATCTTTGTTGAAAAAAAGGAGAAGTTTTTTGTCATAGTAAAGAGATGTCATAGAGAGAGCTTGGCAGAGAAGAATTGTCAAAGAGGGAGAAAATTGAAAGCAAACAGAGTTCACATTGATATCTTAGGATGAGAATAAGAATGAAACTAAGGATATATTCCTTACTTTATTCTTGCTCCAAAAATATCATTGTGTTATGACATATTGTATTTCCATCAATGCCAAAGAGGGAGATTGTTGGATATAATTGATTAATTTTGTATTTTCTTTGATGTTACACAAAATGTCATGTCATTACCAGTCAGTGTATGCTGTGTTGGTCTAAAATTTCCCATGATAAAATTCCTTTGTCTAGGTATAAAAATTTAGATTGGATACATTAATGGTGAATAGGGTTATGGTCTTTGGTCATCCAAATTTGTTAACCTTTGAAAAATTTGTTAAAACCCTTTGTCTCATTCCTTTTGTAATTTTTGGGGGTGAAAACCTTTTTAAAAATAGGGAAAATATTCTATTTTCTTTTGAAATTTTCTTGTGTCCTCAAGTAACCTTTCCTCTCAGGTTCCTCACCATCTGATTTGAATAGATATACCATTATCATTACCTTGCCATGAAGAGTTGAGCACTTTTTATACATAGCGAAGTAGCGAGTGCCAAACAGTTTATAAAAATGGGACTGTAAAATGAAGGCATGGTGGTCAGGGATTTGTTTTCTGGCTGACTTTTTAGTCACATTCACTTTGTAAGTACCATCAAAGTAGGAAAAGGGACCCAATAGAAGCAGCCAAAAGTTGGTGCCAAAATAAAGGTCTTTTCGATGCCTTGCTACCTTGCTATCGAAAAAACTAAGCATCTTGCTGTTAGCAAAGTAGCAAGGTGCCATGAAATCAAAGATATGGTGGCCTCCAAGTTTCTTAGTAACTGTAGTTTGTCCAAGTGGCATGATGAGTAATAACTACTATTGTAAGAATTAGTTAGTAGGGATGATGGTGATTTGATGGGTTTTTATTCTTCTGGCATTGAGTTTTATTAAAGTCACCAGAGCTTTCTACCTCACTATGAAAAAAATTTGACATCTCACTGTTAGCAAAGTAGCGAGGCACCGTGAAAAGATCAACTAGTGGAACCTCAAGCAATGTGGAAGGGTGACTAGGATTAAAAGTAAGGTCTTGTTGGGTGCCAAAAATGAAAATTTTCCTACGCCCCATTCATAAAGCACATAAGGGATCCTGATCATTAGATCAAACTAGAATCAATAGTCCTCACTATCTCACTATGGAAAGTTGCAAGTTGTTTAATCTATGAAACATAATGAGTATGGGACCCACCACCCTTCAGGGTACTTTATGCAGTTTCTCTACCTTTGATTTGATCTCAAATCAACAACCATCACTATCTCTCCACGAAGAGTTGCTCAGATGATATGTATAGCGAGGTAGCAAATGAGGGCCCACCACTATTCTTCTAAGCAATATAGTAATGCATCATCCACAAGATCAAGATCAAATCAATGGTTGTCACTGTTTTGCTATGGAAAAGTGCTCATTCTTTATGTATAGTGAAGTAGTGACTTGTTGACATGTGTCCTTAGTCGCCAGTGGGTCCAGACGAAAGTGCCATCAAGGAAGGAGCTGTGTACATGGGCAATTTTCATTGGATTGACTGGTCAACTTGTCAAGTGGAACATCAAGTTATCTTTCTTCGTATCCCATGATTGTAGGATTTTTAAAGATCCACGTCGCAAGTTTAAACGTAGAAGGTGGTGCCACTCTATGTATTAATTAGACATGAAAGCTTTGCATGTGAGGAAAAAAAAAGTATAATATAGAAGGTTTTATTAGTTTCACCTTACACAAACAAATATTTTGAGCCTTTCCTGAGCAGAAGCAATTACTGAAGAAGATCGTGCTAAAGTTTGGCAAGATTGTGAAGCAGTTTGTTCGCAATTTTTTTTGTAGAAATACAGAGGAAAATGAGGATAGAATTCAAGTAAGTAATCCTATTGTAATCTCTGTAAGTATCTCAGTTTTGTAAAGCATAATCAAAGATGTCTCCGAAGAAGGAGTTTTCAGGTCAAATAAATTATTTGGATAGAAATGTACATGATGATTTGCTTGAGTTGCTTCTTGAGTCTATTGTAGAAACAATGCAAGTTAAAAAGTTGACCTCATTAAACCTTAGACTAAGGATAGTAGATGGATTGTATGATAAGGGTAATTGGGTTTAGGATGCTCAAACCTCACAAACTGGTTTAAATTTGTTCGAGAAATGGTTTGTAGAGAGGAAATTGTTTGCCCCACATGCCAATATATGGAATTTTGACCTAGGAAAGCTAGTTGTTCCTAGTGTGTTTATGGATTATGATCTCCTAGAGGCCATAGCGAAGAGTTATGATCAAGCCACTAGGGTAGTGAGAAGACTAGATGGTGAAATTCTAATCACCATCAGTCCAGAAGAGATTAGGGAAGTTTTTTGTCTGGGACCTCTCACTAGGTATCATGTACCCATTAATTTGATAGATTTAGAAAAAGAATATATGTCTAAGAAGGACATAGTTAGAAAAGGTGCACTGAATGCCCACATTGGCAGAATTGGAACCCTACCAGCAATAACATCATCTTCTAAAGAACCTTCCAAGAAAGCATGCTTTAATGCCAGGGAAATAGAGATATACAAGACCCTGTGTAGAGTTTTTGGAGAGGGTGAAGAAGACTTTATCCCTATGACTTTCATGTATATGATCACTCAAATCTCCTCTTTCGGTGTGGAAATAATTTTTGATTTTTCTTCTTACCTGGTTGATGAGATTCACAGTGGATTGGTTGGGATTGCTAAGGGCGAGGTGGAGATGGTTTGAGGCCAATACTCCCTATTGATGCACATGTTTCTATTTAAGGGGGTTACATACTTTGGTAAAGAAATGGTTTTGAACAAAGAACAAGAGGGGGAAGCACTGCCAATTCAATTATGGAGTGCAGATCTAACTGGGGAAGCAGAAAATGCTAGTTTTGTTAGATCTAACAGGTACTTCACCTCCAAACCAAGGTGCCTCATATGAAGAGACAATCCCAAGATCCCTAAGGAACTAATGCACCTTGTTAGGCCTATGGATAAACCCCATAATCTGAAGGTTTCACATAATTGGGGAGATATCATCCCATATTCAGTTTCAACTGTTATCAGAATTTATGGATTCAAGGGAATACCTCATGTACTACCTTACCAGGTGTCCTTAAAGGTAGGAGTAGCTGAATTCTTGTGCCAATTGGGAGGAGTAGAAGAAGCCTTTTTGCACAAAAGGGGAACAGGATCAATTTTTCCCACTTGCACAGTAGCCCACTAGTTTGTGATAACCAAGGAAGGATGGGTTTCTCTTTACAAATTTTTGGATCAATATAAGATGGAAGTATCTCACCCTCATTTTTGTGATGTAGAAGGTTTCATTCATTTGGCTCTTAGGCATAGGATCAAGCTTCATCCAGTTGAGCATGAATTTTATTTCCTTGAAGATGTAATAAGGAATGAGTACTCTCTACAGGAGCAAGAAACAAAGAAGGAAAAATGGAGAGTCTATTCAAATGTTTTGAGTTTCATTAATTGTTTTGACAAAGATTGCAACCCTCTAAGTAATGCTATAACTACTATAGATAGAATTGATAAGCTTATGAATACATTCCCTGAAATAATGGAGGTGATGAATGAGAAAAAGCAATATTTCATTTATTCTTTTCTAGATAAGGCCAAAGAAATAATGAGGAGATTGGGCTTCACTCCTAATATAGGGGCAATCCCACTAGTTTTTCAAAGGAGGTTAGGATATACTGTCATTTAGGGTCAAAGGCCCATTATGGATAAGGGAAAATAGATAGTTGAATCTACTAGTGCTATTTTTGAAGAAAGGCCTCCTAAACCTTCTCCTAAGAGGAGAAAGATAATAAGAGAAGAGAAACCACATGATGAGAGTTACTCACCTTCCCAAACCCCCATGAGAACTGAGGAGGAGCAGCTCATTGATGAGAAAATTGAACAAATTGGATCAAAAGGGGGAGTTTTTGTTACCCAAGCAGGGATTAATGAAGGGAACCCCCAAGAGCCTCCTGTGCAAAGTTTTGACTTGACTGTAGTAGATTTCAGAGGAAGAGAATTGGATCCTATTTTGGAATAAGCAAGTTAGCAATTTTTATCTGACGATAGTTTTGTAAAGTCTAGGGCTTTCCACCAATTTTCTTGGAGGGCAAACATGCACATTTTTTAGGAAAGATGTAAGAATATGAAAAAAGAGCATCCAAAAATGGATGAAACCTCCATTCAAAATCAAATAAAGGAACAAATGGTTCAAGAGTTCCATAATATAACCCCTGAAGAAGGGAGATAGATGGTAAGGGCTGAAAATATTTTATTGTTTCCCAATTGGGACATCGCTAATGCTTTGACTTTCAATTCTATGTCAAATAATTTGGGATATCAAGATCCAAATAAAAAGGAGTTCTTGGGAACTGCATTCAGTAATGACCAAGCTACTCTTGTCATTTGGCCATTAAGAAGAGGATCTAGGGCTATTCCATCATAGCCTGATGATTCAAGACTAATAGGGAATATCATTGTGAGGAGAGTTGTTGATACCTCACATGTACAGGAAGCCCATATGAATGTAGATTACTCTCAATTTGCCTTGGCTACTATAGAGAGGGAGGAAAAATAAATGACTAAGTTACAGAGCAAGTATGAGGCAGTTGTGGATGCCTATAATAAAGAAGTAAAGAGGAGAATTGAGCTTGAAGAAAAGCTAATGGGGAGGTCCATAAGACCAAGAATAACATACCCCTAGCTCCCAGTTGAACCCTTGAAATACTAGATACACCATAAAGGAAAAAATATTATACTGCTGAGGACTTTGAAGAAGAAAAGAATAAATTGTGGGCTTTGCATGTGGAGTTGAATGTGAAATATGAAGAAAATTTAAGAAAAGCTCTTACATATTTGGGGGATAAAATTGAATGGCCACTGGTTCATGATCAGTTGGCTAGGGTGATTAGTATTTGGGAGGAGTTGAAAGCTAATGATGAGGCTTTAAAACCCATTGTGAATAAGTGGGTAAGAAGGAGGAAGGAGATGACATTTTTATGTTATTCTATTATAAAAACCTCTTGTGATCAAATTGAGAAAACTTTTGATACTATTTTTGATCTTACTAATTTTGACAATAAAAGGATTCATTTATAGAGAATAATAGTAGGCTACTTGAATAAGTACAAGAGCCAAAAATTTAGTTTTTTTCCTCGTGCCCTAGATAAAAGAAATAATTTGAAAAAAAAAGATGAATGGGCAAAGAAACTTGATGATATTTTTTGTTTAAAGATGAATCAAGTTATCAATGAAATAGGACATGCGTAGTGGGCCACAACAACTAAAGAAATAGTGAAAACCCAAATATTCTTTGATTCTTTGAAACAAAATTTTGTTACTATTAATAATGAGGCTGATTATGTGCTCAAGAGGCAGAGTGATATTTTGCAATTCAATTGGCCATATGACACACTATTTGACAAGTGGATGGTAGAAATAGCTCCTGATGAATAGTTTGAGGAAGTAGAAACTAACAATGATGAGGTGTAGGGTGATGAGATCCAAATCATTGACACTATCACTACACAAGGCCAATAGGGAGAAGAAGACAAGAATGATCAGTCACTTTCAGTTGTAGACCCATGCCCATAGGACACTGATACAACCAACAAAGAAGGAAAAGTAGAAGTTACTCCCACTGTACAAGATAAAGATGGTGAAAACCCATAGGTGGAGACTAACTTGCAATCATCAGAAAAAACTTCATTGATGGCTAGCTTGGTAGTTGTATTCAAAGAGGGACTAGAATAGTAGCCGAATCAACAACAATAGAGGATGTGACAAAAGCAGACCCACCAAAAGGAATGTTTGATCTAGGCATCTTCTATTACCCACATTTTTGTCATTTTATGATAGGTGTATGTAATCATCTCTTGTAAAGGGCACCTATCATTTTCTCTTAGCTTGAAGCTTGTTGCATCTCACACTATATAAGTGAGATCCTAGGGCTAGAGAATGGTCTAATTTTCTAATGCTTAAGTGATATACTTAGTTTTTTTTCGGTCCAATGTTTGGAGCAAGTTTTATGATGTATTTTCTCTGTTAGTTCTTGAGAATACATGAATATAGAATGATCTTTGTGTTTCTTCCTAAAGTCATTCTAAGTTTATTTCAAATATATACAATTTTCAAAGAAAATGAATACAAATTATGAGTTGTCCCCATATCAGTTCTTTTTGAATTTTGTCTCCTTTTAGTAACTTAATCATCTTGATATTGTATGAGTAAAGGCTTGTGCAATTGAATGCAATCCAGTTAGGTTGTTTATTTTTTCACCACTGCTCTTAATTCAATGGATTAAGTAAAAGCTTTGATGAATTTAATAAGGTTGCTATAGTAGCAAGAAGGATATTTTGAATGATGAATTCTAATAAGACTTGCTGATAATATTTCTTGTAAGGCAAAAAATTAGATCTAAGGATTTGTAGTAGACTTTGAACCTTAATGGATTAGGCACTAGTCAAAATTGATTTAGTTGACAGAGAAGTATGTAATGAATGGGTTTCAAATGTAGAATTATGATAAATTTCACTTTTATTTCTTGAATATTTTCAAAGTTGTTTGGTACTTGTTTGCGTGGAATGTTTTAGCTTCAGTTAGCCACTATTGTTGAGAACACGTGCAGATCTATAGAAGAATTTTGGCCAAATCTATTATATGGGATGTGTTGATCAAATTGTCAAGAATTATGCATGTATTTTAGGATATGAGATGAGAATCATAATGAAATTAAAATAATTCTCATACAGTGTTTCCCAGTCTTGAATCATCCCTAGGTATACCCACCCTAGTTTTGTAGAGCCTAAAGAGTAGAAAACCACCATTGGTTTTGTTCAAGTTGGGTCCAAATGGTTTGCACACATAATTTTTAATAGGAATTGACTAATCCTTAGATTTTGTGAGTGATATCATTTTGGTATTGAGCATTTTGTTGATTCAATAGTTTTAAAACACCAACAAAATGGTGACTCTACTGGGGAGTTTTCCAACACATCTGTGAAAAGTACTATTGTTTCTTTGGTCCTATTGGGTATGTGTGTGTCAGGTTATCTAAGTTTTTCCCATGGTCATAAGGGGATATTTTAGTGACAAACCTTGAGAATTTAAATAAAAATCCAAATGCCACGAAGATGTGTTGACGTATCTAGTCTTTCTAAGTGTCTTATCTAACAAGCAAGAGTTGTAGTTTTATAATCTCAATGATTGGTCTATCTATGTCAGATATTTATTTTTCTATTTTTTTTTTTTTCCCTTGGATTTGGGAATAATTTTCATTTTTTATTTTCCCAAAAATAGAGTGGCGACTTAGTCAAGGTTTTGAAGCTAGTGCTTGTTTTAACAAAAGGTGAATATGGCTGACAAGAGAAAAAACACAAGAGCTTACATGAGAGCCAATCCTGATTTACCAATGTATACTAATTTACCCCAAGGTGGTAGGAAGAACCAAAATAAGAAAAGGACAGATCCAAATCCCACCTAGAAACACAAAGATAGTGTATCTATTAATTCCCAGTATCAACTAGTATTAGGGAGAGAGTCTTCTTAACTCAGTTCTGAATCCAAAACCATAATACTCTTAGGAGGCATTTTCAGTACCCCAGTACCAGATGAAAGAACATATCAAAATAAAGACATGACACTACTATGAAATGCATCACCAAGGCCAGATCCCATAGGAGATATGAACTGTAGGCTAGGATTTAGGAGTTCATTTGATGATCCTTTTAATCCCAGAGTAGCCTGTACATGGAGCCCAATCTTATAGATTTGGATGATTCTTCTGATTCAGAGGCTACTTCTACAAATCCTAAAGAAGTGCAATCTAAGATAGGAGTTCTAAAGAAATGGGTTGCTAAGGAAGAAGCTAAACATATTTGTTTGGAAAAAGAAAGAGAGCAAGCCACCTTGAATGCTATAGTAGAAAGAGATAATTTGCTCGAAAAGATGGCTATTTTAAAAGAACAAAATAAGAAATTAGAAGAGAGGACTATAGTCCTTCATGCTGATGTATTTGGAGATGTAGATACTTTGAAATATAAGGTTCAAGAACAAGAAAAACTCCTAAGCCAATGACAAGACCCTATTATTACTCAAGTTCAAATTTATAAACCTTTTCAGGTAGACCCTATAGAATCCACTGTGAAAGCTACAAATAAAGGAAAAGGCAAAGCAATAGGAATCAAAATAAATGAACCTCAAGCTCTACCAATCAAATCTATAAATCATTTCTAAGTTAGTGTCTACTGAGTAAGGTTGGCTAACAAAGGATTTTCTCATTTTCGCATATTGAGTTCAATTGATTCATTTGATGGTTCTAGCTGACTGAGAAGATGAATATTAATTATTCTAATTTTCATTTGATCTGACTTAACAAAATGAAAGATATAAATAAAAGGTCAAGTTTTTGGGTAGAAAGTGCAAAATATGTATGAATGCATGGAAGATTTTTTAAGATCTAATGATGTAAAAAGGAAGAAAATTAGAAGGATAAGAATAATATCCTTGTGAAGCTAAAGGATACATTCGATTAGGAAGGATAAAGTACAAGCTAGAATTAAGATCTATAATTGACAATTGAGTTGCATTCAAATCAGGTAATGTCATTGTTACTCTCTAACCATTGTAGTAGTGATCTAAGATAGTTTTTGGATAGTTTTTGACATTTTGACCTTTATCATTGATGTCAAAGGGGGGAGACATACAATGGAAAATTGTAAATTAGGTAAAGAGGAAAAAATTATATTGTAAAGTATATTGTAAGGGGGAGCTTATGTAAGATGGACAAATTGTAATAAATGTAAAGTGAATTTGTTGTTTATTTTAAATTTTTGATACTTAGCCAATTTTCCCTATTTTGTTGCCATCAATGACAAAGGGTGAGATTGCTGACAATTGGCTAATCATGATATGTAATTTTTGTCATTTATGGAAAAACATGATGTACATGCTTACAGGAAACCTCAAAAATAAAGATACTTAGCTTTTGGTACTCAGAAAATTGTCTAAGTATTGGAATTTGGTATATAGTAGTGTATTGTTTTGTTTATAACTTGTTGTTGATGTCATATGATGACTAGTGAAGTTAGATGAAGATAGTATACATGTTGATGATTACATGTATAACCTCAAAAGTTAGTACAAACTGTAGGGAAAAGAAATATTTGTGTTTTAATGAAATAGGATAATAGAATTGAAGGAAAGGAATTGTTTCATTTACAAAAAAATTACTTGTCTAATTAGGGTTGACATCATAAATGTTTAAACTAAGTTTGAAAATGTATTGTGGTCTTAGTTGACCTAGCAAAAATTTATGTAAAGGCATTGTATTTATGCAAATGACATCTTGTGATGAATTGTGCAATTGTGTAATTGTTGTATTGAGAAATTATATGCAAAGTTTTGTGAAAGTAGTATATGCAAAGTTTTGTAAAGCTATTTGTGATCTAAGCTCAAGCTAAAGATCAAAGATCAATCAAGGAAGAAGTTATAGTACTTACATTCCAGAAGTGTGATTACTTGTTTGGGCAGTGAGCTCTTCTTGTATTTGGAAGTGCATGTTTGGGCAGTGAGCTTATCTTGTATCTATTGTACTACAACTCCTAACAGGGTTGGAATCTCCTAACAAGGATTCAAAGTCTCCTAACAAGGACTCTCTATACTAAATTTTCTTATTGACTCCTAACAAGGTCCATCCTCTAACAAGGAACTTATATATCAATATATTATCTAGTGGGTATCATCCCCACTAGGGTTTTCCCTTAGCTAGGGTTTCCCTAGTTAACAAAATGGTGTTATTATTTATCTTTGTGTATGGTTATTGTTACTATTCAACATTATTTTATTACTTTATTATGTATCATTTAAAGTAATAAATAATATCTAGTTGGTGACTAAAGTTTGTAGATTACTGATTCACACCCCCCCACTAGTAATCCCTATTTCTAATACCTCCTATTTTTGCACCTAACATAAAAAGTTTCCATGGCTTGTGTAGTTTTTATAGAAAATTTATAACAAAATTTAGTGGTATATGCACACCTATCATCAATACCATTAAGGGGGGCATAAAATGTGTTTTTGAATGGACTAGAGAGGAAAATTATTCATTTGAGTTCTTGAAGAAGAAAATTGCAAAACAACCAGTCCAAAAAGTCTTTGTGGTAGGATGTGATGCAAGTAAAAGGCCATAGGGGGTGTTCTTAGTCAACATGGAAGGCCAATTGCTTTCTTTAGTAAAAAAAAGAATGAGACCAAACAAAGGTACTCTATATATGACCTAGAACTCTATGCTATGGTACAATAACTTAGAAAATGGAGGCACTAGCTTTTACCAAAAGAATTCATTGTCTATACTGATAATCATGCTCTTAGTTTCTTGAATATGCAAGAAAGATGTCATTATAGGCATGTGAATTGGATGAAGTTTTTGCAATCTTATACCTTCATAATCAAACATAAAAAAGGTATTGCTAATAAGGTTGTTGATGCTCTCAGTAGGAGAAACTTGACAGTTCAGAATATTGTTTTGGAAAGTGCAGGGATTTTAGCTATCAAAGACATGTATGAAGAAGATTATGACTTCAAAGATATCTACAAGGTATGTGTGGACATGATAGAAAGGTACTAGAAATTTTTTTCTAAATTTCTTATTCAAGATGGTTATTTTTTTAAAGGTAGATTTCCTTGTGTTCCAAGAAGTTCCATAAAGGAAAATATCATAAAGGAAAAACATTTTTGCAACCTAGCAACACATTTTGGAATGGATAAGACCTTGGAATCTATTAGAATATTTTATTTTTGGCCTAAGTTATAGACTGATGTAAGACAATTTGTTGAAACTTGTGTAGTTTGTCGAAAATCCAAAGGTCATGTTTCTATTGTAGGAATTTATACTCCACTTCCCATCCCATCAAACCTTGGGATTCAATTAGTATGGATTTTGTTCTAAGACTACCCAAGGCAAAAAAAAAAAAAAAAAAAAAGGTCATGATAGTGTGTTTGTGGTAGTTGATATGTTCTCCAAAATGGCACACTTTATTCCCTTAGAACCACACATTATGCTTCACATAGTGTTAGGTTGTTCTTCAAGAAAATTTTTAGGTTGTATGGACTCCCAATGTCTATCATTTTAGATAGGGATCCTAAGTTTCTAGGGCATTTTTTGAGGACATTATGGAAGAAACTAGGAACAAATGTTTGTCTTTCATCAGCATATTATCTTCAATCTAATGAACAAATTTAGGTAATCAATAGATCAATTGGTAATTTGTTGAAATGTCTAACCCAGGAGCATGGTTCAAGTTGGGATTCTATTCTTTCCCAAGATGATTTTTCCTATAATGACTCTGTCAATAGAAGTACATGCATAACTCTTATTCAAATTGTGTATGGTGTTCACCAAGGGATGTCTTGGAGCTTAGAAGTGTTGCACACATGAAGAAGCCTAGTGCTTTGGATGATGACTTTGTGATAGTCATGAAGGACATTCATGAACAAGTTAAGGATAGGTTGAAGCACACCACAAAGAAATATAAAGAATATGCTGACAGAAAAGGAGGGGGTTGCATTTTCAAATTGGTGATCTAGTGATGGCCAATTTGAAGAAGGAAAAAATTCTAAGAGGGATTCATACCAAAATTATGATGAAAATGATTGGACCCTATGTTGGCTCTCAAAATTGTAGCCTTGATTTTGAGAACCATTGAAGAAAATAAGTCACATAAGTGCTCTTTAATTTGTATGTACCTGGCTATACCTTTGAGCCCAATGAGGTGTTTAATGTTTCTAACACCTTCCATTTAGCATATCCACTTGTTTCATAAAGATAAACTGATATTTCAAGTCATTTCGTGAAGTCTTGTTTTGAGCAATTGTCAAATTTGCATTTTCACCTAAGTGTCAAATAGCAACAAGAGGTCATGTTTGTAACTAAATATCTCGCACCCAAAAATGTTTCATGACTTGCCACTTTGGGACTGCCTAGTGTCCATACTCGAGAACTTATGTTTCAAATTTTGAGTCACTACAAGTCTGTTTGACTTGGTTTTGAATCCCTCAAAGTTGGTCTTTTACTGATGTCATGCTGATATTAATTGTTCAGAATTCTAGGAAGTCCTATTTCACCTGTAATAATTTTGACCCAATTGAGTAAAATGTTAAAATTTCTTTTGTGTTGCATTTTAGAGGTTAGAGACTTGTTATGTTTCAAGTTTGAGCTTATGACAAATTTGTTTGATCAATTTTCGAAAGTGATTCCAAATGAGATTTCCAACTTTTTACTGGTGTTAGCATATGTAGATTTGTCGGAACCCCTGTTTGTGATGTTATATCTTAAAATCTATGATAAATGAGATTGAATGGATTGTACCACTACATTGTTCTCTAAAAATTCTTTAAGTTTTCCAATTTTCACATCTTGATGAATCTATTTGCACACTTTCCCAGGTCAATTCCATTTGTAAAAAATGCTTTTTGGCATTGTTTTCAATCTACATGATATGAGTCACCCACTTTGACCACTCGCCATTTGCGTCCTATTATTCATCATGATCCCAAATCTTAGATTTATACTCTCCTCGTGACAATGAACCAATGCCCCAATTTTTGTTTCCTTAAGTATCAGTTTGCCTAGTTTTTAAAGCTAATTTTGAACATAATTTATTGTTTTCTAACATGTTTACTTGCACGCAGTTCTGAGAGGTCAACTTTGAGAGCGCATATCTTTTGACCCTAAATTTGTCATGATACAAGATTCCACGAGATGCAAGTATGTAGAATAGAGATTTAGTATGTCAGTTTTCAAAGCTCGATCAGATGCTCAGGTTAGTTTTTAAAGCCAGCCGATAGGCCCTATTATCTAAAAATCAAGGTTTGCATAAAGTGGGTAAACAAGTTCTAAATGATTGTTTCAATGCTCAAGTCTGATTCTGGTCAGTATCAAATGATTATTAGAACACTTTGAGATGTTAGTTGCTCGAAAATGAAATTTTTTTTAGTCGGACCCACTTTGGAGTCTCGTTGACATCAACAAGCTGATAAAGTATTTAGGATTGGAGTTGTTATAAAGTTATTACAATAATTACACTTTCAAATTTTTGATGTATAGTGGCTAAGATGGGAAAACGGCTCTCTAAAATGTGTGCCATGTGGATGGAATATGAAGTATATAGTAATACTTGATTTAAAGCTTCAGTAGAGGAATTGAGGCATTGCGATTAGAACCATCTAATACAGAGGGTCTAACAAACCTTAAAGTACTTAAGCTAAATTATTGCATAAGTCTTCATGTAGTTTTAGATTTAGCCAAGCACATGTCTCTCATGCATCTGGAGCTCTGTGGTTGTAAAAAATTGAGGAGCTAAAGTACCTTGATTTGTTAGAATGTTGCAACTTAATTGAACTTCCAAAACACCATAACTAGCCTAAAGTCAATGGAGATGCTCCTTCTATCAAATTTTCATAGTACAAGAATGTTACCCAACTCATTTGAAGATATGAGAGTTCTAAGAAAAGTCAAATTGGGTGGGAACATCAAATGAAGAACATGCACTAGGGGAGATTAAACAAGCAAAACATCTTATAAAAAGCTCTAGACCTATGTAGAAGGAGGAAACTACCCATAGAAAAAGATAATCATGCTGGAAGGAGGTGAGGTAATTCACGTAAATGGCAGGAAGACCACACATTCAAAAGAAGATCAGTGTACACTTCTTCCGCAAATGAATAAATGAGGAAGATTAGAGGAAGTGCAATCAAAGGAGGTAGGAAAATGCATGAAGAAGAGCCCGTGTTTGAGAAAAGGAATCCATTCTTTCAAAAGAATAGGGTAGATTCATGTTAGACAACTCACACTAAAACCAAGCCACTTGGAGGAGGACAATTTTGAGATATCCATGGGAGCATATCACAACATTGAGCTAGGCACTAACAGAGGTTCTCGACATTGAGAGAAAAAGAGGAGGGTGCTGATGTGCCTTGAATCATGTAGAGGAAGACCCATGCAGGTGAAAATGGATGCAAACTGCAAGCTACAAAGGGAGCAGTCCATGAGTGAAGGGAATGAGAACCACAACATTTTCTACACTCTCTCTAGATGCTCTCTATTGCACTGAAAAAAAATAGTAAAATATTGGCATCGATCTCCTGTTTGGAGGATCAAAAATGAAATAAATTACAAATTTTTACCACCCATCTAAGAAAATCATGTATTCAAAATCTTCTAAAATCCCTCAAGCAATGGATTCAAAATCTACAGGGCCACAAAACTAAAATCTTAGAAGACCAATTGCCTAATACAATCAAAACTTCCCCATGAACCTCATATTGACCACTCTAACCATGTGGACATTTTCAATTCTCCCTTGAAACTTTCATTCTTGAATACCCAATTCAAAAATTTGTCTTCTAAAAGAGACACTGATGAATCTGAATATTATTACAACAAAGACATGAAGGAGCCTCCTAAGTTGTTTGTAGTGCAGCCTCATTTTCACTTTGAATGTATTTTGCAAGCCAAGCTCCTTCAAGCCATCAACCTTGCAGATTCATTGGAGGAAAAGGGGAAGCATCATAGTAAGGGGATTTATCCCATATTCATTGTGCTAGGAAGTTTTTAGTTTTTAAATACAAACTCACGTCCATATCACAATGTCTCAAAGACATGCACTTTTTGAAGCACTAGCTACTTGTGGGGCCTGTGGTCAACCGATCAGAAAGTAAATTTTGAACGTGCACGCTTGTTGGAGATGTTGACGTGGAATGCAAAGAATGAGATGGGGCCATGTGGACAATCTCATGACATTTGCTATGTCGCTTAGTGAAGTTCATCATGCAATAACTATAGCAACATAGAGAATGTACAGACATGGTGTAGAGGTGGTGATCATGTGGCAGTAAAGGATGAAGCCACTAGAAAGATTTGCCAAAAAATCTAGAAATTTGGCAAACTTTGAGAGAAGACATGTGGGTCCTACCAGAAATCAAAGCCAATCCAGGTGTGACAAGTGGCACTTGCCCAGAGGACATACCAAAGATTGACAAATGGCATTGTTCAAATGGTTAGAGGAGGAAGAGGATTTTTTAAATGTAAAATAATACCCTCTGCATCCATTCAAACCAAAATTTGAATTTTATTTTAAAAGTTAAATGTTCTATAGTTTATACTATAGAAAAAATTTAAATTTTTCAAATTTTTTTGGTTTTAATGCAAACCATGGAGTTCAAAGGCCTAATCTTCAAAGAGGCATAACAGGGGCTATTTTTATCCAAAATAGTCACTCCAATATACCATCGGAATTGAGACAATCTGTTTCTATTTCTGAGGTCAATTTTTGCACAGGTACTCATTGGCTCATGCTATAAGCCAATTTGTGATTCTCGGGGCATTCTCAATGGAACAAGCATATTTTGTCATTGATCATCAAAATTGATTAGAGGGTAGATATGAAGACTGTTTGAAGACTGAATGTGGAAAAAACAACTTTGAAAAGATTGTATTACATTTTGGAGGCCTTTTAACTAATTTTTGGTTTTGCCTTGTTTTGAGATCCGGCATCAAAAGTGGTTATTTTGCCATCAAGTTTTTGAGATACTTTATGCTTTTAAGAACCAAAATGGTTAAGGATTTGATTCACCCATTGCAAAGAGAAGGTAGAGGGATTCTTTTCAGTTTCTTGAGGGAGAATTCTGAAGGGACACATGTCAATTGCAAATTCAATCCAGGAATTGCCCTCTTCATATATATTCTTTCTTTTCCTCTATAAAAATGGTTGCTTTTTGGTTTTCATTTTCTAGTTCCAGGAGCTCTGCTCAGGCTATGAAAGCCACACACCCAACATTCTCTCATGTATTGAATAGTAGTTTGAGTTTTATGCAGATAGTCTTTACTTGTTAGATGATTTGTGAGTTATTTTTTGTACATCTTTCATGTATTCATTTTCAAGGAGAATGAATAAAAAACAACAAAGGGTTTTTAATTCAGTCTGAATCTTGTCTCCTGGCCATGGATTTGATTTGTAATCTTTCCTAGTTTGTGAACAAAGAGCATGAATTAGGTTGCATTTTGTTTAAGGATGTATGTGATTGAAATGTCTTGCTTTTTAAATAAAGAACCATGTAATTGCTTGGTGTTTATCATAGGGTTTGTAGATTTCATGATGGGATAGCCTAAGTATGAGATTCATATTGATGCAAATGTCTATTCACAAGGTGAAAGATAGATTAGGGATCTTGATGTAAGAATTATGTCAAAGATTTCTAGAAGATGTATAGTTATAATTCATGTAATTGCCCAATAGATAAGGTACTAATCAGAGATAGGATCATTAGGTTTTGTTTCTCATACCTGGGTCTTGTTGTTATCAACATATTAAATCAGTTTTCCCTTTTATGTTGAAAGTTATTCAAAGTTTAACCCACACTTGGCTTACTAGTTTCATGAGTCATGCTATTAGCTATTCCATGTTTGTGATTTCTTGATTAAGTATAGAAGATTTAGGGGTTTCATCTATTATTCTAGATCCTAATTATGCTCATTGCACTGGTCACATAATTAGATCTTAAGAGGTTTATCTGCCTAGGTTTTAGAGAGCCTAAAGTTAAGAAGGAGTGTAGCCTTATAGTTTTACTATGTTCTTGGTAAATTGTGTCCATTATTGGAGATAGATACCCATAGATGCATTCGTTCTTTGCATACTTGGTTGTTCAAACTCTATTAAATCAGGAGCCAACACCCTAAAAGATCCTAGAAAATTGTGGTTCAAATGCTCATCATATTGATCTTCCTCCTCATATTAATTTGTCACCCATTTTTAATGTTGTTGACCTTTATTCTTACAAAATTACTGCATATGATTATTTTATTGCAAGTGGCACAAGTTCCCATTAGGATGATTTGCTGAAAAATCTCCCCAAGCTACCTACGTTGGAGATTGTATACATTTTGGACAAAAGGGTGGTCAAGGAAACAAGAAGAAGGAATTACTTTGAATATTTGGTTCAATGGAAAGGAAAACCTTTGGAATATTCTTCATGGATGACCAAAGAAGCCATTAATAAAGTTAGATTCACTTTTTCCACCATTCCACTCAAAGGGACTTTAGTTTCTTTCAAGTCTTGTAGCATGGTGTAGGGCACCTATCTTCTTATTCAGGAGTTTTCTTTTCATTGGATTTTTATGTAATAAGGATGTGTTGGCACCATAAATTTTATTTTTTGTGTTGGTTTTTTCCTTTTGTGTGGATGAGGATCTTTGTGGTCATCTTATAAACCAAAAGAGCCCTTAGTTCACTAGGATGTGTTTTGTTGGTCTTTTGTGTATTTTGGAGTCTAATAAATGAAAATTAGTTGTCTTGACTTAGATATGTATCTTCCACCATTTCTAAGGGGTTGGAACCATTTGGCATCTATTTAGGAGTCATAATGCAAAAGTTGTCATGTTTTGCAAAAATTGCTAATGCAACTTTTTGAAAAGTTGTCATGAAAGTGTATTTCAACTTCCCAATGTTTATGACCACCAAAAGTTGGTTTGAATCAGTTGGTTGAAGAAATTTTAAAGCATATGTCATCTTGTGATATGAGATCAATATATTTTATGGACTATGGCAACATTTTTATGAAGGAAACCATGTTTTTTGGAGGAAAACTTGTTTTGTATAGACTTGTACAGATTGAGTTGATCAAATAAGGGTTGTGTTAAGTTGAAATCTTGAATTATCTTTCTTTTTCATATAGTATGATTCAATTTAGTTTTGGTTGGAGTAAGTTACAACATTTTATCTAAGCGTAGGTCTAAAACCCTCAAATTTAGGGTTTGAAAAAAAGATGTGGCCCTAACTTGCATGTTCTCCATTGGAATCCAATGCCACTTGGTGAAATAAAAGTTAGGATACTGTATGTTATGATATAGCAACAATTTTTGAAAGAGATTGTGTTGGATTCTAGAAACTATTGTTGTACATGATGGATTGTGGAAAATTGATGTCTTTAAAGTATGTTATGATTCCAAAAGGTCAGGATAGGGAAATATTGTTTTCTATTTATAATTTGATGTCATAGGCTAAATAAGCCTATGTATTTAGCCTGAAATAGACTATTTGGAGCGTGGTATCAGCATAGGAAGGTTGTGTGTTCTAATATTAAGATGAATTGGATCAAACTAAGTGTGTATAAGGTCACCAAGCCACTAGATCAATTTCATGCACCCAATTTGAAACATTTCTATCAAGCCTTAGCTTAAGTTGATCAATTAGGCTAAAGTGGTGTTTGTAAATTTTTGTTTTATAGGAGTGAGATTGGTTCTTGGTATTTTGGGAAGTGAAATTTTTATACATGATTATGTTGAATCCATCACAAAAAAAATTGATTCCACAACCTTACCCATTTTTTAGAGGAAAATTTGCTAGGAGAGACCTAGTTGGAAAGAAGGCTAAAAGCCACAAAATTACAAACCATGTGTCCAAACTTTGCAAGGTGTTTTGATTGTTGGTATTTATCATAAATCCATCATTTGAAATTTTTTAGAGTTTTTTAGGACTTAATTCATCACTTTGAGTGTTGTTGTGTCTTTCAAGGAAGACCCTAGGAGTAAAGAGCAAACCTAGGAAGGGAAAAGGGAAAGTTTGAATCAATATTGGAGTTGCTTATATATTTAGTGACAATTGTTCCTCTAAAGTATACATTTGTACATGTTGAAGGATTTAAAAAGGCCATAAATTTTTTTTTGTGTACACTCTACATCACGCACCTCTGCAAAAGCACACCTCCTAGCAAAATAAAAAAAATACCAAAATTCTGCTAAGTGTCAAACTCGATTTCTAGCATTTGGGTTTTCTTCCCTTTGGACCAAAATGATGTTTGGAGATTTGTTCTTGAATTTTTCAATAATTATAATGGTTTCCTTAGCTTCTATTAAATCCAATGACTTATACTTATCACACACCACCTAGTGGTAATTACTAATCTCTATCCTAGTATCCACAAAATCTTCCAATTTGGAATATAACTTTAATAATGCTTCTTCTGTCTTTAAGATCCATCTAACATCATCTTTAGATGAAGTAACCTTGAATAATACTTTTAATTGACACATGATATTTTATATTGAATAAATTTTATTCTTTAACTCATCCTCAAAAATCTCTAAGCTAGTGGCATTATAGTACTTATCTATCTCCAAAAACTACCCCCAAGCTTTATTCTTTATTTCTTGAATATTCTTGTATAATCCTTCCATAACTTTATTAGCCACTGACACCTTCTCTATCCAATCATCTATCTTATCCAACTCTTTTATCATATATACTAGCATCAACATATGGTACCTCTTCTCTTTAATATCTTTTAGTGCTTGCAAATCGTTGGCATAATTCATCCATTAGCCCAAAATCTTGGTTTATTATTGTAACCAAATTTTCAGCATTATTCTAAATGTTTTGAAAAGAATTCAAATTACCTTCTATAATCAGTATCCCTCTATCTTCAAAAATGTAACACCACCTTTTATAAGTGTCCAAAAATGAATCATCTATATCTATGCTTTGACCAATTTTTTTCCCTTTCTAAAATGGTCCCCAAAGTAGTCTCAAGATGATCAGGGTCTATTAGGCCACTACTTTTTTCAGGTTTCCCCTCATCAACTTGTTATGTTTCCTCAAAACCAATATTTTAGATTCACCCTTATCTAAGTGTGAAAATACTTTCTTAAGGCTCATGGTGATAAAAACCTTGGTAGCATTGATTGTGGACTTACCCAACACTATTTCCTTTATCTGGTAATCCTTTGGAGTTAATTTTTGTTTGTCATCATGGGGAGGAGGAATGGAAATATGTGCCAAAAGATCTTCATTTTGGTTCTTCATGATAAAATCCAATATTTTATCATCCTTCTTAGATTGTTTTGGCATCATAAGTTCTTTTATCAATTTTGGCATCCCCTCTTGTTCAGTAAACTTTGTATGTCTCCTTTGTCAGATTAAAACCTCCCTTTTCAGCCATGTTGGGGTAGTTCCCATACGTGAAATATATTGTGTAGAAGAGGTAGGTTATGATGTTGGTCCTTTACCTTTATCCCCTCATTTTGGATTTTTCTTGAGGAAGGACTACATACTGAGCTTTTGTATCTACATGAGCTAGAGATCTTGTATTTGTCCTAGGAAGAGTTTGTTCTCCTTCCTCTATAATGTATCCTTCTAATATTTCATCATTTTATAATTGGATATATTCTCCTTCCTCTATGGTTTGGCTCTTAGGATCCACTATCAGAGGAGGTAGAGTAGTTTTTTCTTTCTCTATCTGAGGATTCATAATGGATAGATCTTGTGATAGCAGAGGCAGTATACCAAGGGGGCCTTTAGGTAAAGGAGGAAATTATTTGCAATCTTCTCCCAATGAATCATTCTGAGAGGTGTCTCATATCTTCTCCCCTACCATTTATGTACCTACTGGCATGAAATCAAATTTTGAAATGTCAAAGACATCAGTTCCTTCACCTCCCATCTCTAATATCCATTTCTCTTGTTCTTCTTTTGATGCCTCTACATGGATAAGCTCTTGGGGAATAGAAGATGGTGTTTAGGTGAAACTCATCCTCCTTTCTTCTTCTATAGGTCTCACTAAGCACATTATCTTGTTGAGTGGGACATATTTGATTTTTTACATATTTGATTTTTTTCCCCTCTTCCTCATCTTGTACCTCTAGTATGTTTTCTAGAACCTAAGGTGATGGAGCATGTTTATTCTTGAACTTTCTTCTCTTCTCACCTACCACCATTGTCTCATTTTGACCTCTTTTAGATACTGAGAGAGTGGCCTCTACTAGGGTTGTAGAGTCTTTTTGTATCGGTATCCCTTCTTCTATGGGTTGAGCCTCTTCTTTCCTTACCTAAACTTCTTCTAGTATGGTTGGCTCTACTTGGGTCTACTCTTGTTGGCCTCTTGCTCAAGTGACCCACTTTCTCTTCTTGTTCTTCACCTTTTCTATTTGAAAGTATTCTACCTCTTGTTCATGTTGATGCACCATTTATGGCCTTATTAGTGACTTATCAGGGTATGTAGGAATTATGACCTTAGTTCCTTTTCCCTTCTTGGGTCAAGAAGTGTCTTGTACAATTGGGGCTTGAGGAACTAGGTCCAAAAAAAAAAAATTCCTAACCCATTCCCTCATTAACTCTATAACATATTGAGCCCTATGATAAATATCATCATTCTCTTCTCAATAGATTTATGTATTTATGATGGGCTACTTGTATATCTCATCCCTATTGTATAAGGGATCCAACAACTTAGGGGTGTCCTTATTCCATGTTTTGAGGGGTATGTCTAGGTTAAGCACCTTTTCCACAAGTTTTAGACTCATTCTACAATAGTCCCTACTCCATACATCATAGTCATCTATACAATTCATCCAATGATCCTCAATTTCCATCTCAAATACAAACTTTTTGCCTACCAAATTTTGTACCATTCCAATGTTGTCAAAATACGGGTGAAGTGTCTGATAATCCTCCAAAGGATACTAGTCCCATTTTGAGTGAAAGTCAATAATTTCCTACTTCTATTTGACCTAAAAATCCCCTGTGTTGATTAGCTAGATCCATGTGTTCTTACATTGTTTTCTCATGCTATCATAAGCAAAGGCCAACTGCCTTGTTATTTCTAATAGCATTAGTCTATCTAATGGGTATCATTGTAAATTCATCGGGCACAAGAGAGTACTAGCTACCCATATATAAGAAAATATGCTAAACGAGATGAAATAAGATCCAAACTATGTTATTTGTGTTGCTTCTTCTACCAAAATTCTCTTGGCACAATCTCTAACTATAAACTAAATGATGGAAAAGATAAATCCATCATTGACTAGCCCATATTCAAGGCTCTTGAAGGGAAGCTTTGTCTTCACAAGTTGAGGATAGCCTATGTACAGCTAAGCATTTGAATCCTACATACTCCCCTTCCTAACCAACCCCAAGTAATTTTTTGGTCTTTTTGTTATAAGATATACAATGTAAGAGGTCATGTAGAAGTGGGGGTCATTCTTCACTAAAATTAGTTGCTCATCCAAATTGTTGCTAAGGGTCATAGCCCTATCAATAGGCATCTTGTCCATTCTAATAGTCTCTGTGAAGTGGTCAAATGTAGGGACCAAATGTTTCTAGGTGACCAAATGTAGGGAGGCCATAGCTCTACTCAGAAGGACTCTATAGTATCCAATGTCATCTATCATATAACCTTAGGTCATACCAACTTCTCTACTTATTAGGTTTAATGGTGTCCTATCAATGAGGTACTTCCATTGTACTAGTTCTTTCACTTCAAACTCATTTTCTCTATACCACCTATCTTCCATGTCATAAGAGAACAATAAGTATTGGTCTACCCATGGTAGATGGAAGACCTTCTCAATGTTTTGAGGCTTGATGTCTAAGATGATTTCCCCGATCACACTTTTAACCACTTTCTCTTTCAGTACATAGTGGTGTGCTAGAGTCATAATCATCTCTAATGAATAGATTGATACAACATGAAAGGTCATTTTCACTAGTCCACTCTTGATCAATGCAAATACCATAGTTGATCTCTCCTTGGGCTTGTTGCATAGTAGTAGGAAGGCATTCCAGTTGATATGTCCTAGTTCTATGTCTCAGATTTCTAAGTGATTGTATCCAAATCTAGATTTCTTGGGCACTCCTTGATATTTGAACACAACTAGTTTAGGTGCAATGTTTGTGTCCATAGAGGATAAATATGATGCAATTTTTTTGCATAAAAGAGAAATGGCCACCATTATTATTATTGAAGAACCTAAGACCATCTTATAGACATGACTAAACTATCAGAAGACCAACCAAAATATAAGAAACTTAAAAAAAGGATAGAAATGTCTAGAATGTGCATGTACACACCTTGTGCACATGGACCACCTACACATATATAAAGGATCTCCTTGCGAGCCTTATGAAAATAGCATGGAATAAAAGTGTGCATGATGTGCACTTAGTGCACATGTGCACATTGATGTACATGTAAGGGGGGGGATTCTTGGGGTCTTTGTGCATAGTGTGCATGTGATGAGGGTGCACACATGCACATGTGTGCACCTTTCTTTTACCTTAGAAAAATATTTTTGGTGTTGTTACAAAGATGTGACACTGAGAAGATGCAAAGACTCTTTATGTGCAAAGGTAGGCTCCTAGAGGCATGAGGCTAGCAAGTGACTAAGAAGAGGAGAGGGTTTATAGGTTTAGGCTTGGGATGGTGTACACCTATGAAGGTTCACACTCAAGTTCATGTTCACCTCCAAGGTTAAAGGTGAGTGCACATATGGCACACTCAACACACAAATGCATATGCACATGGTGTGCTAGTGTGTACCTATGCTTTTTCAAACTTTGATGGAAAAATATTTCCCTTTTAACCTTTTGGCACTGCTCAAACTTGCTTGACTAGAGACCCCAAAATGGTTGACTCAAAGGGAGATCCCGATCCATAGAGGCACCTGATTGGGTGCTCTGAAAAAGATCTCATGCTCCAAAAGAGGGGATCCCCATTTTGAGCCCAAAATGGGGCATGCATTTTGAAACCACAACAAAATTCAAAGACCAAATCCAACTTTGAAATGTTGAAATGTTTTTCAAGATCCCTTCAAGGTTATTAAGGCACCTAACTGCTATATAGGGAAAACTCCAATCACAACTCCAAAAATGGATTCTAATACCTTCAAACACTTTTTCCATCCTATTATGAGATGTTCCAACAAGTTTTAAAGTGATGTCCCTCTATCTTATAGGAAAAAACATATGTTTTCCTTCTAGACCTAATAGCCTTTATTAGTCCTCCAGAGATTGTATTTGATCATTATCTCCAAGACCTTCTAAACAAGTTGGCAAACCATTCAAACTTCCTGGCACCTTTTTGAGAGTACTATAAAATATCACAAAGTCACCCACTTTTTTTTTGGACCACCTATGTTATATACACTTTGTGCACTATTTTTAATGCCAAAATGACCCACATTTACAAAGAAAGTACTCAAAATGCTTAACCCCTCCACTTGTAACTTTGGACTGATTTATAATATGATTTTAATAAAAAAATTATCAAGTCAATTTTAAGACTATGTATTCATTTACTATTGAAAAACCCTTGTCAAATTACTCCAAAACATAGGGCTTTTAATTGTATTTCCTCCAAAGACTTATATGAACATGTAAATGAACCTACACCTTATCCTTGGTCATATGAGACTACTATAATCCTTAAAATTCCCCCTTATTCAAGTAAAATTCCCAGTGCTATACGTTAGCCACCAAAACCATGCATTTACTTTCACCCAAACCATGGATATTCCAAAAACCATTAGTTTTCATTCATATCTAGGGTTAGATTCATCTGATACATGTTAACTCAAGTCCATTCCATGAGTATTAGGTACTCATTCATAGAATGGATTGATATTTTATTATGTTTTTCAAAACTATGATAAGAAATGCTTAAATTCCTTAATATCAAACAACACAAATGATGAAATTGATCACAAATTGAAAAATAACCATTCAATGATGTGAAAAGGAATGGAAACAATGTTTCTATCACATCAACAATGTTAAATTGGTCAATATGATCTTAAAACATTCAAAATTGCAAGAATGAATTGCTTTGATTATCAAAATGTTGATTAGTCTAAACAATCATGTGCATTGATGCTTCTCTAATCACCAAAGCCCTTACACATGCTTAAATAGGTGTCTACAAAATTCCAAAATTCCACAGATGATTCAAATTGGTTGGAAATCAATATATCTCTAAAATAGGTTTAAAATATAGCTTTTGTCCTAATACGTAATCGTTACAATTCAAAAATTTGAATTTTTAACTCCATTTTAAATGACTTCCTCTAACTTCTAACTTAACAAAATTTGACATTTGATCCTTCTAAGATCACTTTACATCGTTATTGACCTTACGTATCAAATTTGACTCTTGGACCCTTATTACATCAATTTTAGTCATAGGATCCTTACCAGGACCCTTAGGACTATTAACTTTTACATTTGTATTATCGTCTCTAAAGGCCATAGTAGGTTACACCTTTAAGACTCCTTTAGTGTTCCTTATATGTCTTTATGCTCACATTTGATGCCTTGGGTGTTCATGCACCAGGGAGCAAGCACCACTCTTGGCAGAGCATATAAACTTTGACTACCAACACAAACCCTACAACAAGTCATTACATAGCCAAATACAAAAGAAAATAAGTTGGAATTGAGGGAAAATTTAATGCTAAAAAAGAGAGAGAAAAGGTTTCCAATTCTCAAGTGAAACTCAAAAACCACTAATCACCAACACCAAGCTAAAGCCATAAATAGGGGGGTCCAAAATTAACTATAGATTACGAGCCCCCCACCCCTTCAAAAATAAATTATCTAGCATAGAAGATCCCAAATTATCCTCATCAACATTAGACTCTTCCCCGTTACCCATTTCATCATAAGTGCCCTTACAAGTTCCTAAAATCCTAGGTTTAAAACCTAAACATCACACACTCTCTTCTCCATTTATTCTCTTCTACCAAAAATAATTTTATTTCCTATGATTATTATTGTTTATGGGAAAAATGAAGACAATTTAATAGGGTTGTAGGTCCTCTCTTATCTAACCCACTAAGAAATTCAAATATGTATGAAAGGGAAAGATGGAACTTTCTAAATATGATTTCACTAATGGTCCAAATTAGATTAGCTAGAACCAAAAGGAAGAAGGGTGTCACTAATCAATTTGAATTATAAAGAGGAATGAAACACAAGGACATGTTTTCTTTGGCCCTTGATAGTATAATGTGAATGTGAAATTGAACCAATTGCTTAAATAATGTAAATCTAGATGTCATGTCTATACAATTATCCCAACTAAGATATAGATCTAGAGTAAAGATATGAAGGAAAAAAATATATGAAAGACACTCCTTGAAATGCATAGAGGAAGATGTATTTTAGTTCTAAAAGTTAGGGATCTGAATTGTTTTATGAATACCTAACTATGGTTCTCAAAGTGAAATGACGAAAGGAAAAAAAACCCATAAATCACCCAAAAAAAGAGCACTAAGGGACTAAGCTGACTTTGAAGGACATCCTACAACCCAATTGACATAGTCTGGAAAATTTGCGACAAACTTCCCCAAAAAGCTCCTAAAGAGTAGGTTGTAGATCTATAAGCTCTCACTAATACCCTACAAATTAATACATAAAAGAAGGCTTTTGTGGCTAGTTTGGATGAGGGCTTTCTTTGGTCAATCCCTAGGTTAATTAATTAATTATAATTGATAAATTTAAATTTAAATTTAAATAAGGATTTTCTATATAAATGTATTATAGATATTGAACTAGGAATGTAGGGTGTCTCCACACTTTACTATGGATCTACCATGATCTCATCACAGTTCCATGGATGTAAATGTGCATCAATGAAAAGGATGATGAATGCTTCAATGTAGACCTCATTCCTTGATGGCTAATAATGTACTATATCTTGAAGAGGAAACCCTCATAAAGGATCATTCAATAAGAGACAAAAATCTCCTTGTTTGAATACTTGAACTCCTTGAATGCAAAAGGTACAAATATTGACTTGAGAGAAAGAGATTGGATTACTTGAATTTTGGTGTGAATGAGATAAGAAAATGAAGCCTCCAAACCTCCTTATATATGATTTTTTGGGTGGGAAAATAATACAAGCTAACAAGAGAGAGAAATATATTTAGTTAAACCCCTAAGGCCTTTTAGGCCCCAAGACTTGAAATCACTAGGGCCTAGGTTGAACTAGGTCAAACTATTCCAAAACAAGTTGACCTAAGTCAATTTGGTCCTAGGGATTAGGTCTAGAGTGACACAGAAAGAAGTGGCAGATACTAGAAGAATTAGGGTGAAAAGAAGAAGAAGGTAGGAGAAAAGGGGATCAAGGATAGGTACATCTATGGTCCAAAGAAGGTATTATGGATAGGGTTCTAAAAAATCTTAAAAGGAAAGTGCATCCATTTTTTGATCATACATTTAGCCTCCACTTTAGTTGAAGTATGAGTTTCCTCAAACTCATGGTAATGTAGATCAAGAGCAAAGAGCTAATCTTATCATGATCTAAGAGGCAAAGGGATCATCAAGCCCCCATGAGACTCAGTTCTTTGTCACATCCAAAATCATAATAAGAGGGATAAGTACTACGAAGGGCTAGTTACTTTCCCAATGAGGTTTTTTTTTCCTTATTGTGAACCACACAAGAAAAAGCATAGAGGGAAAGGTCTCTACAAAAGGGGATGGCATTGAATTGTCTAGAAAGTGTATGTGGCATGCTAGTCAGTCCATCAAAGGAATCAACTTCAAGGGAAATCTATGTCCCAAAAAGAAGAATTGAAAATGACCTAGGAATAAGGATCTGTGTGTCCTTATGGGATCAAAACAAGACTTGGCTTGCCAGCCTATTAATAGCCAAAAGAAGGGTTGAAAACAAGGATCAGGCCTCCCAAACTACTATAGTTTAGAGAAAGATCCAAAATAAGACCAAACCCTCAAGAATTGTCAATAGTTCTAGGAAACTACAAGGAGATGGAGGGGGGGGGGGGGGGGGGGGGTGGGTGGGTGAGAGAGAGAGAGAGAGAGAGAGAGATAACAATGCATAGAGTTGGGCATACCTTAGAAATAATACCAAGCACTAAACACTAAAGTACTCTAAGCTATACACATAATCTATATTTGTATTTTATGGTAAAAAAGGAGATGAGTGGAGTGTATTCCCCCACATTAAATCAATTGAAAACACCTTAATAGGAGCAATGGCTTTAAAAAAAGTGCACAAACATCCACCAAAGAATGTCTCCACTATGAGATATCCCTAAGAATAGAAATATTTCAAGGGAAATGAGCACGTAATAAAAAAAAGCACAAAGGGATCTACTAACTTTGAGATCAATAAGATCATGTGATAATATATAATATTATATCAATTATGAAAATCTCATCATTCCCCAAAGGAAGTATAACTACAACACAATGAAGGAAAAGACATGTAAGATTTATGAAGAAGAGTCTTTTTGGGCCAATAACATGGAGACCAAAAAGAATTGATGCTACCATATCATAAGAAACCAAAAAGAATATAAAATATTACTAGTACAAAAAATAGCACAAGTACGACATAACATATAACAACTTTTAGAAGAAAGAGATACAAATAGAAGAATGTTTAGGATAGGGCAATCCATTTATCCTCTTGTTCTCAACAAAACAACAAGGATCATCTAAAGTAATCAAAATAACACATATAACAAAAACACAACATGAGAGAAAATACAATACAAGAACACAAAGACTAGCATGATAAATGAAGTCAACATCAAGTATTTTTCATGCCTCCTCTTCCCCCATCTTGGTCCAAAATGCTAGGGGAAGGATGGAAACTCACAAGAGGAATGAAATCCATCACAGAAAGAACCACAATGAGTTCTAAGAAAGGAGTTTGAGAGTCACTATGATCATTTCTATAGGTGATTGTAAGTTGTGTAGAAAGCATGTTATGAAAATCATTGTCCATGTCAATTAATTCTTCATCACTACTAAAATGTTCATCATATAAATTATCTTCCATATCAATATTAATAAAATATAAAATATGAAAAAAATCATCAGGTTTATCCATATGCATAGTGTTACCTTGTTTAGCTTCCTACAAAGACTAACTCATGGTTTGATCAAAGGAAGGTAAAGGTTGAGATGAAGATGGAGGCTGAGAGTTAAGAGAATAAGATTTATCCATATCTTTAGCTTGATGGTTTTTGTGACACTAATGAGCATGTTGATTATGAATAGTCTTATGAGATATAGTAGAAGGATTAGGATCAACTACCATAGATTTTAAAGAAGGAAAAACCATAATTTCATGAATAGTAGCCAAACATTCAGAAATAGAAGGAGCAGATGGAGTAGGAAAGATAGGCGTGGATGAATAACCCTTAGGAAGACCAAGTTCCATGATCTTGGCTACTATATCTATTTGATAGTTTCTATAGAGATGATCGGGATGAGTAGGTGGTTTTTCAAGATGAGATGGCTAATAAAAATCAATCTCGGCACAATTTCTAGGGCATAATTTTACACACCTAAATATAATCACATAAATTTATAATTAATTTTACTCATCTTTCCTCTCATCAAACTTGGGCCCATTAGTATTGAGTCCTATTGATCCCTTAGTCACATGGTTATTCTTTATTGATTTACTCTTACTTTCGATGTTGGATTTCAATTTTGGTTCTTGATTATCCTTTCTAAGAAATTTGATTATCACCACCTCATGGTCTTCATGATCATTCATATCATGGTGTGTTGCAAATGGGGAAATCAAAGCAAAAGTCTTGATCAATCTTTCATCATTCCCATCATATCTATACCAATCTCATGTTAATTCATGCTATATCAAGTCCTTTAGTTATCATAGCTCCATGCTTCAAAAATTCCTTATGCACAATCCTTTTTCATTGAAGTGTTATTTAGAATTTTTGGTTTCTTTTTTAGTCTAGGTGCTAGGTGCTACCAATAAGTCCTTTTAGGATACATCTTTCCTCTTGTCAGACTTGGGTCCATCAATATCAAGTCCTACCATTCTCTCTAGTACATGGTTACTTTTTCAATTTAGTCTTTCTTCATTGTTGGATTTCTATTTTGGTTCTTAATTATCTTTTTTGAGAAATTTGATATCTCTTCCTCAAGGTCACCATGAGCATTCATATCATTATGTTCTATGAATGGGGCAATCAGAGAGAAAAGGTCTTGATCAACCTTTCATTTTTTTCTTTTCTACCTATGAGTCAGTTGGGTATAACCCTTGCATATCCAAACATATGATCATTTATGATTACATGATGCACTTGGAAAATATCACTTGTTTGTGGGCTACCTAGTGTCATTTCCACTCTAATTCCCATCGGGTTTATGTTTGATGCTAGGAAAATCCTTGTGTGTTTTTTTTCAATTAGTCCAATGCAAAAATGATGAGAAGGCCTTGATGTTCTTGGTAACCTTGGCTAGTCACCAATATTGCTATATTAAATTAAGTGATCAACTACATGGTGGTTCTCCTCATGGAGAATCCCATGCTTAAAGACTCAAATAGACTCCATCTCATCCCCACATTTCACAAGGAAATAATAAAAAGAGTAATTTTTCTATCCTTATCAAAATCATCCTATCATCATTTATCCTACATCCTTATCCTATCTTAGAACCTATCCAAAAATCCCAAAAAATCCTACAAAGTTTCTGAAACCTCACCCTTTCATCCACCACATCTTAAGGGTCCAATTTTATTTTTTAAATCCCCAATGTATCCATCATGTCCTCCATCCTATTTCAAAAATCTATCTAAGTTGTGCAAATGATCTCCCCTTGTAAAGTACTCCCATAGTGAGAATATGAGCACTTTTCAAACCTCTTTCACCCTTTGTGCATCCTTCATCTCACCCCAATTTTCTTACTTTTTGAGATGTCATCTAGTCTTGTTTTCTCTCATCAATGTCTTCTTAAGGGGGCATCATACATTATAGTTTTTTATCAACATTGTGGCAACCTAGTTTCTTTAAAACCTTCTTTTTGTTGTCTATTATTTAAAAGCACCTTTGAAATAGTTGTGTACCAACACTATATTGAAGAGGGGAAAAATGTAGACATCTAAATCTAATCACATAAATTCATAATCAAATTTAATCATCTGCTAAAGCATTTTTAAAATGAAATATTAGCTGTTTAATTATTTTAGCACTATCGCTAATTAATCAATTATAGTGCAATTAATAAATTAATAGACAACCAATAGTCTAATTTATTAATAAAATCTCCCTTCCTCTATTAAATTAAATAAATGCAAAATTTATTTAATTTAATCTCTAAAAACCCTCTCTATTTAATTAATTTAATTAATTAAATCCCTCCACCCACAAGCTAACCCTTCAACCCAACAGTTACCCAAACTCAACTCATACACCACTTTATCCTCTCTTTTTAAATAATTCATTTAATTAATTAAATCTCATGCACCAATAATTCTTATTTTAATTAAATAATTTATTTACTTAATTAAATCTCATACACCAAATAGTCTTCTTTTAGTTAAATAATTCATTTATTCAATTAATCTCATGTACCAAATACTCCTCTTTTAGTTAAATTATTTATTTATTTGATTAAATCTCATGCACCAAATATTCCTCTTTTAGTTAAATAATTTATTTATTTAATTAAATCTCATGCACCAAATATTCCTCTTTTAGTTAAATAATTAATTTAATTAATTAAATCTCATGCACCAAATATTCCTCCTTTAATTAAATTATTTATTTATTTAATTAAAATTTTATGCACCAATAATTCTCCTTTTAATTAAATAATTCATTTATTTAATCAAGCTCACTCACCAACCTTTTTTTCTAACAAATCCATCCACATCCTACATCCTCCAATTAACTGATCCACCCAACCCACCTTAAGTGAAACATATCACCTACTCTTCCATGTCTAAAATCCCTCTCCAAATCACTTGCTTAAATTACGATGCAATTTATTCCATCTGACTCAAACCCAAGTCCACTCTCATGCCACATCTCCCTCATCTACCTCTAACTACATAAGTTCATCTCCTCCACATAAAATAGCTAATTGAAGCCTATCTCACACCTCACTCAATTAACTGTCTATCAAGAATTTTTATCTCCTCCTCACCCAATTGCCTACAAATTGAACCTTGTGCTTCTCACAAATCATCCACCTTCTGAGTAGAATTATTATAACATTTTGAGAGCTAATTACTTTTAAAGCACTATTTGGTAATACCCAATTTTTCATGCATCCATCCACGATCGTCTATTATTGAAGCATCGAGCATAGAATTGAGCATACATCCATAATCACGACCACATCAACACATCAAGGAGGCTATAGAGGTATTCATGTTTGCATTCTCATTGTTTGAACTTCTTTATTGGTTTATCATTTATGTTTGTTAATTGATTTAGTTTTTTATATGTTTGGCTTTTGATTTATATCTTTTGGGTCTAAATTCTAACACATACAATGATGGTTTACAAAGAGAATGATTAATAGTAATAATGTCTCCTTCACAAGGAAATTTAAGGCATTTATGAATAGAAGAAGTTGTAGCTCTCATAGAAGAAATTCATGGAATACTAAGCTTAACTTGAAATTGATCAAAGGTAGGAATGACAACAAAGGTAGTAAAAATAGCTTTCCCTGTAAGAGTAATAGTTTAAGTGATAGAACCTTGAGGATGTTCAAGAAAACTATTACAAGTTTGAATCTAAATAGGAGTTACATAATAAGTATCTCTATCCAACCCTTTGTTAAAAAGGTTTTCTTTGGTGATAACATGCATAGCAGAGGAAGGATCAACCAAAGTACCATGAAAATGAATATGAGAAACTCTAGAAGTTATGTAAAAAGGGTCATTAGGTTCCTTTAACATATTAGACTAACTAAAGCTAATAATAGGTGTCTATTTAGGTTTAGGTAGAGAAAAAATTGAAGGTTGAGGTTCTAACTCAACATGATTTTCTTCTTGTATCTTCTCATCATAATTAATATGATGATTGGAAGAAGAAGGCTGATTAATTGCATTCATCGAGTGTGAAGGTAAAGGATTAGTGTAAATCTATAAATTTTGATTAGGCAATGCAACAAATTTATTTGTATTAGTAACTTGAGAACCAAAAAATATAGCCTTAGAGTTAATTAGGTTTTGAATAGAATTCTTCAAACCATAGCACTTTTGAGTATCATGACCATGTTGACATTGATATTGATAGAAAACATTTGAATCAAAATATTTAGGTAGCAGTTTACTAGTATCAATAGGATGAATAGGAGGAAGTTTAAGAATTCCAACGTGAATTAATTTAGTCATCACCTTAGAAAATAGCTCAAATAATTGAGTTTACTTATGATTAGGATGATATACAAAGAAGAAAGTAGTCATACATCTAGATGTAGTACCCACTTGATCAACAACTACATTTGTAGACTTGATTTTTATGAAATTGTTAGGTTTAGAGGACTTACTTGAATTTCTAATGGCATCACTCTTATCACTAGAAATAGGAGCCATTGGAGTAGATCTCTCAAGTTAAATCACTTGTAACTGATAATGGTGAAATTCTACACATAGATGTGAAAATGAGTTATACCTAGTAAGGAGAATCTTATCTCCAATATCTTTTTGTAAATTAAAAATAAATATGTGTTGAATGTCATGATCAGGAATATGATAAGAAATATAAGTATATAAATATTTAAATCTACCAATAAATTCAATAACTTTCTCTTTAATATTCTACTTACAATGCATTAAATTAGTTAAAGAAATTTGTGTACCAATATAATTTTGAAATTCTTGAATGAAAGCATTAGCAAGAGTTTGGAAGGAATTAATAGAATAAGAAAGTAGAGAGAAATATCATTGCAATGATCTATCCCTAAAAGTACATGCAAATAACTTAGCCATAGGCCTATAGTCGTGACAAAAATTACTACATATAGTATAGAAAGTTTTAACCTGAATAACAGTATCTCCCTTACCATTATAAGTCTCAAGATGAGGTACCTCAACATCTTGTGGTATAACAACATGAAGGATATCTAAGGAAAGGAGATTAGCAATGTCACATATAGGAATATTGTACTTAAATTGAGTTAAATGAGATAGTTGTTGTTGTAATGCAATGATGGTTTGAACCAAGGTACTAACGGTAGGATAAGAAGAAATACTAGTAGGAATATGTACGATAGATGGATTAGGAAAATTATGGGAAGGAATATGTAAGGATGTTAGCATAGGAATAGAAGGAATGGGTAAAGCATTTGAATAGGTAAAAGGAACTGCATTATATGAAAGTAATAAAGAAGGAATAGAAGTAGGGCAAGCGCTCATGGTAAGTGAAAGTATAGGAAGATCAACACCTAAAGGGGTGGAAAGGTGTGTAGAACTAGTCATAAGAGGCAGATCATATTTAGGTACACTAGAAAGAGTGGTAGAAGTTAGAATGTAAGGATCAATGGTTTTGGAAGGAGGGTATCTTAACTCTTGAGAAAATTTTGTCAAAGACTTAGCATTAATAAGGTGAGATATACCACTCAAGATAGAAATGGCATTATCATCATTGTTAATGAGCTTCTTAAGAACTTCAAAGTAGTGACATGATTTGGATTCTAATTTTCTTGCGCAAGCCAAGTTTCCAATTTATCAAATTAATGAGAAATCTTATCAACATGTGAAGGAGGAAATCTTAAGGCTTCATCCTCATCGTGAGATGAGTGAGAAGAGTGTTGAGATAATGGGTGTTGCACACATTGCATAATATTGTTATTTTATTATTTTATTTTTTATTATGTAATGTTGTACCTAGATGGATGTGCAATATGTAAAGATTCTCATGGAATATTCTTGATGAGTTGTATTGTAACATTGTGATAATATTTCATGTAATTATTTAATATTGGGGGAAAATAATTAAATGCCCAATATTAAATGTGGGGTCAGTGGGTTAGGTAGCACATAGTTTTAGCACATGGTTTATGTAATACCACTTGGTGGTTTTGTGGGACTTGCTACCATATAAGCAGCCACAAGGGTAGTTGTTGTAGAGAGAGTGACAAGGAGAAGATAAAAGGCAAGAGTCAAGCGGGACAAGGCTTGACAGGTTAGCCAAGGGAGTATTTGTGAAGGTTGAAAGAATGGCATGGGATGTGTGGATTCATGCTTGTTCACATAGTTTTCTCGGTTGTGGCTATGGCCATGAAGGCTTCCATGGTTGTATGGTAATGGTATTTTTTGCTGAATAATACATGGTGATGGATGCTTTTGGAGGCTGGGTTTTTCCCTCAATGAGGGTTTCCCAAGGTATATCTTGTGTCACATTTTGTGGGTATTTTTGTCAATTCTCTTGCATGTGGATTTTAATTCTGTGTTTATTTCAAATTTATTATGGGTTATGTGGAAACGGTTATATTTTTTCTTGCCAAGTTTCCTTACTAGTGGTATCAGAGCTATGGTTTTATTATTTGTAACCCTAGATTGAATCCATGGGAATGCATGAGAGGATAAAAGAAAGGGCAAGATATATGAATGTTTTATTGCAGATCTGAGGACTTTGGGTTTGCTGTTATGATGGGATGTAAAAATATTTGGGCACGGGAAATTGTTGGACAAAAGGGTTTTTCGGATGTTTCATTTAAATGAGGGTTTTGAAGGGTAGCTTGCAGAAATGACCTCCTGGGTAAAAACGGAACTCACCATTGGATCCGGGTCGACATTTCCATAAATTTTGATATATAATATGCCCTAGTTTGGCCATGTTCAAAGGAAATGAAAGAGTTTTTTAGTTTTAGCCCATGATGGCCGTCAAATTTAATCCCGTCAGAATTTTCGTCAATAAAAAAATTTTAAAATGAAAAATCGTACTGAAAATGGTAAAAAGACTGTCTTAGTAAAATGGCCATAACTTTCTCTCAGAATATTGGATTTCAGAGTTCTTACAGGCGTTGGAAAGCTAATTCAGAGAACTACAACATGGTTAGGTTTGGTTCTGTGATTTTAAAATTTTGTCAGGTTTTCAGAGCCCTAAAGTCAGATGTTTTTTATTTTGAGCACGGATTAGGGCATAACTTGGGCATACGGAGTCGGATTTTGGACTTCGAGTAGTCAACAGAAAGCTCTTGGAGAGCTCTACACATTGGTTTAGATTTGGTGCAGGTTTGGCATGATTTATTTTTTGATATATTGAACTGAATAGTTTATAGGTATATTTTGACTATGGTAACATTGTGAGTTTATGACATTGGAGATTTAAGATTTGATGTCATTGTATACTCAGTTCATATTTCAGATTGGTCTCATGATGATATGGTTATCAGTGTTTGGTTTGGATATGCATGATGACTTGTTGGATCTACAAGTTGTGCAGTGTTGTAAGAGGTCTATACTTACAGGTTGCATTTATAGCTTGGTTATGGGTTGTCTTTGCCCATTGATCTTTCATTATTGATGCATATTCAGATTGGTGGCTTGGATTTGGGTTGTCTATGCCCTAAGTCACATGATTTGCTAATTTTTATTTTTCATGTAGAAGGGATGAGATGTTGTTACCAGGTACAATCATGGTGGAGGATTGTGGTTGACTATTTTATGCTGACAGGTTGGACACTTTGAGAGCCAGATGCTCAGTTCATGGATATGATCATGGTGCCATAGATTTTGGCATGACATGATTGGTTATACAGGTACATCCTTGATGTTCATTAGCTTGGATTTTTTGATTTGGTTATGGTGGTATATCTTCTTGGTTGAGGATCATGGTTATTTGGTTTCTTTTTGAAGAGCTCATGATGTGCACTTTGAGTTCTTTGATAGTTTGATGTCTTGGTTGATTCTCATGGTTAGAGGATGGGTTTTCATCATGATGTCATGGATAGCTTGGATACATGGTTTAGTGGGAGCTTGTGACAGTGATGGGGTGACAGTGCAGGATTAGTTCTTGGTTTGGTTTATATCTTCTTGGTTTGGAGAGGATGGATTTTATGATGCCATAGGTGACTTGGTACCACAGTTGAGTGGGAGTTGTTGGCATTGATATATTTATTGAGTATTTGCAGATGTTGGAGGTTTGTCTTAGATCATGTTGCTGCAGAAGCGTCTTTGACATTTGCATGGTGCACTTGTTATCTTCATGGTGTGTGAAGATGGTTAGATCTTGAGGACTCATGGAGTTCTTGGTTATCTTCATGGTATGTGGAGATGGTTCTTCCTAGTATGTGGAGATGGTTTTCTTCATGGTGTGTGGAGATGGTTGCATCTTGAGGACTCACAGGGTCCTTGGCAAAGGTGTGGTTTATGCTTGTATTTGGCATGTTATCCTTGGTGTGAGGATGGTTTCATTATTATGTCATGGTATACTCTTGATACGCGTTTAGAGGTGTGACATGTTATAGTATGTTCATGTAGAGCATGTTATCTCTTTAGTTGAGATGGTAAGATCATGTTGTCATGTTTATGTTCCTGAGGCCATGGTTGGAACTTTGACATTGATCTTGGTTTAGTTTCTTGGTATTGAGTATGCTGATCATAAGCAGGATACTTCATGATATTGCTATGTTGCATTTGGAGTTGGCATGGATTGATTGGTTACAGGTGCTCATGGATACTTAGAGATGGTGGTGATGTTGATTTCTCTTGGATTAGAGAAGTATTTGTTGGGACAGTTGATGGTTTCAGCAGGAAGTCCGAGGGGCAGTCACTTGATATGGACTTGAGAGGAGATTGTTCTTAGATGAGTCTTGGTTGGAGACTTGGGTATCTTGATGAGCATTCTCATTCCCCACTCTTGGTCTACTCGGCAGTTTGCTACTTGAGAGGTATAGCCCATTGTTTCTCTCAGTTGCATTATATTATATGGATCTTGAGCTATGGTACATGAGTTAGTTCTAGAGGGTTCATTTGAGAGATGGTTTAGCATTGGTTATCTCCATGTGCATATGTTGTTATGCTGGTTGAGTTTAGGAGATGGTTTTATATTGGGCATATTCTTTGGATTAGGAATGGTTATTCCTTGGTTTAGGAATGGTTTTATTGAGTTTGATCTTCTTGTGAGAGGCTTACATCCATGATTAGTTATATGGTATGGTTTGGGTGTTGTTGAGGCTTCTTGTTGGGTTTTTATGGAGGAGATCATACTTGCACAGTTTACATCTAGAGGTGTGTGTAGAAGGACATGATACATGTTATGATTTGCATGGTTTCTCTAGTCTTGGTTATCTTCCTGGATGTTCAGTTTTTCTTACATTGGATTTGAGATTGGTTGGAGATTGTGATCACTGGTTTGTGCTCATGTATGTCATGTGAGAGATGACATGGTTATTTCTTTCTCTTTCCTCTATTGGTTGTGGTGAACTTGGGAGAGCATTGGAGACTTGTTATGAGAGTTATTTTTGCAGGATATTGGATTATGTATTATGGATGTCCTTGATACTACATGGATTCACTTCTTTGAGATGTTGTGAGTGGATTGGTTATAGATTTGACATTATCTTTTGTAGTGGGAGCTTCTTGGTATATATGTGGCAGGTATTGCTCTTGAGGCTTGTGATTGCAGGTTATATATTGGATATGTCAGTGATATGAGATTCACTTGTTATACCTTTGAGGTATGGATAGTTGGATGGGTTTGGCACTTGCTGTGGGTGCTATTTCAGCTATGGATATTTTGACAACTACAGCTACATGTGATTACCTTTGGATCAGGTTATTTGTGCTTGGAATTTCAGTTGGTACAAGATTTTATGATCTTCTAATGCGATAGGTTGGGTGGTTTTCTCTTTGGATGGCTTCTATGTATGTCCAATGGGAGTGGCATAATAGGAGGTGAGATCATTCATGTTCGAGATGCTGGATACTTTGATTTTGTTGCGGGTATCAGGATGGAGCACTTGGTGTAGTTTGATCCATGATGGTGGATGTGCTGGGAGGGATTGTTCCCTTGTTCATTTATGTGGCTATGGATTGGCCCTATGCAATGTATACAACAAGTGGGAGATTTTTGAGATAATGGGTGTTGCACACATTGCATAATATTGTTATTTTATTATTTTATTTTTTATTATGTAATGTTGTACCTAGATGGACATGCAACATGTAAAGATTCTCATAGAATATTCTTGATGAGTTGTATTGTAACATTGTGATAATATTTCATGTAATTATTTAATATTGGGGGAAAATAATTAAATGCCCAATATTAAATGTGGGGTCAGTGGGTTAGGTAGCACATGGTTTTAGCACATGGTTTATGTAATACCACTTGGTGGTTTTGTGGGACTTGCTACTATATAAGCAGCCACAAGGGTAGTTGTTGTAGAGAGAGTGACAAGGAGAAGATAAAAGGCAAGAGTCGAGCGGGACAAGGCTTGACAGGTTAGCCAAGGGAGCATTTGTGAAGGTTGAAAGCATGGCATGGGATGTGTGGATTCATGCTTGTTCACATAGTTTGCTCAGTTGTGGCTATGGCCATGAAGGCTTCCATGGTTGTATGGAAATGGTATTTTTTGCTGAATAATACATGGTGATGGATGCTTTTGGAGGCTGGGTTTTTCCCTCAATGAGAGTTTCCCAGGGTATATCTTGTGTCACATTTTGTGGGTATGTTGTCAATTCTCTTGCATGTGGATTTTAATTCCGTATTTATTTCAGATTTATTATGGGCTATGTGGAAACGGTTATATTCTTTCTTGCCAAGTTTCCTTACAAAGAGTTATGCTCCAATATAGGATTAATGTCATGAGAAAAGATGAGTATTGCCATGAATCCTAGGAAGAAAAGAGGAATCATGATCAAAAGAGCCCATGAGTCTATGGATTTTCCTAACATGAATGTTATAGGTTGGACTTTTGTAATTGAGCTCATAAAAGGAGAGATCACAAAATAAATATCTAATGAGATCTATCCATACAACTGCAATAAAGAGCATAAAAGAGAGATCTAATCAAAAGAGGAATATCTAACTCCAAGAAAGAGGGTAAGAAGGTTGAGTTCACTAAAAGAAGGTAAACAATTAGAAGAAAGCCATATAACACCAAAAAGAAGAGGGGACTCATTAGGTTCACCAAAATAAGGTAAGAAAATAATCTAACTCCAAAATGAAAGGGGCACAAGTCACGTTCACCAAAAATGTTTAGGGGTAAAAGTGAGACACTTTAATAAGGTTGTAGGTCTTCACTTATTTAGGCCACTAAGCCATTTAACTTTGTATGAAAAAGAAAGAGTGAAATTTCCAAATATGATTCCACTTATGATCCAAATTATATTAGCTAGAACCCAAAGGAAAAAGGGTGCCAATATTAAATTCAAATTATAAAAGGAATGCAATATAAGGAAATGTACTCTTTGACCCTTAATAGGATAATGTGAATGTGAAATTGAACCAATTGCTTAAATACTGTAAATCTAGATGCTATGTGTATGCAATTAGCCAAATTAAGATATAGATCTAGAGTAAGGATATGAAGAAAAAATATATGAAAGACTCACCTTGAAATGCATAGAGGAAGGTGTATTTTAGCTCTAAAAGTTGTGGATTTGAACTATTTTCTGAATATCTGACCACTGATCTCAAAATAAAATGACAAAAGGAACTGTTAGTAAATAGATTTTTCCTTCAAAAAGAAATATAAATAATGACTCAATATGTCTGAAAAGAAGAACAAAATGTACTAATAGTTGGACAAGTTATCATTGATTGATAATTCTCCTCTGAATTGAGAGGTACATCTCCCTCTTAGAAATATTCACAATGAATTAGATGACTAGTTATGTTTTATACCTGAAGAAAAAAAGGTTTTCTAACATTCACCCATCAAAATGGAATGAATGCACGTTTCAAATTTAAGAATAGAATAAAGTGAGAAAGAATAGAAAGTAGCCATACGACTAATCATTCAACCCCCTTTTACATCATAGAGAAATAGAGAAAACATAATATTATTGTGCAACTATGAATAACCAAAGGAATGAATTAAAATTATAAAAGTAGTGACCATACAATTAGTAATGATCCTAGAATTACAAATTGAGACCACAAGATCTAACAAACATAATTTGTTTTTATTATGAAGTCATAATAGGAAATCATACGATTAACATATCCCTAAAATTACAAAGAGATACAGAATAAAAAACTAATTCCTCTATCCCCTGTTACAATTAGAAATTATTTCTTCCCTCTGGTAGCCTTTTGACTTCTAAAAAAGAACCCCTGGCACCTACTTTCTTTGCATTTTTTAACTCCTTTGCTACCAATGAGATTTTTTTAGTTTTCATAACTGATTCTTGAGAGTTTAATATTTCTTAACTTCTTTTCCAAATTTCCACATAACATTTGATATGGAAATTTTCAATATTTTAATATGGTTATTATTGGAAGAGGTAGAGAAATAAGAGAAAATAGAGCATTCATAGAGAATAAGAACATCAGTCTTCTATTTTATATATTTGCATATATCAAAACATAACATATAGAAAATATTCCAATATGAGAGAGAGCTATGCTCTATTGCAAAAAATAATAGGGCATTACCAAATTAAAATAATTGTCCCAAATATACATTGAATATGCCCAGAAATAAGGGAAACCTAAAAAATATTAAATACAAGTAAATGCTAATTGAACAACCAACAAGATAAGTCTATGACAAGGATATGTAATTAAAACTAAATTGAAATATATCTCTTGCAATGACCAAAGGAAACCAATAGGTTGGAAGAAATGACTTGGTATGTGAGAGTGGGCTGGAGAAAAATTACGAAGGCAAAGAGTAATTGGGGATTAATTCCAACACTCTACCTTAATCATAAATACTATCATTTATGATGCCTAAACAATCCCTTTGAAAGACAAAACTTTCTTTTCCTAATGCCTTGGTAAAGATATCTACATATTGATCTTTAGACCTGCAAAATTCCAAAATGATTTCTCCATTGTTGATTAGTTCTCTAATAAAATGATATCTAGTATCTATATGTTTGCTCCTCTTGCAAAAAATTGTATTCTTGGACAATGCTATGGATGATTTTTTGTCACAATAGATCTTCGTTGCATCTTCTTGTTCATGTTTCAACTCCTTCAACGCTCTTCTCATCCATACAGCTTGACATGATGCCCCTATTGTTGCTACCTACTCTACTTCAGTAGATGAAAGTGTGACTATTGGTTGTTTCTTTGAAGCCCATGATACTATACCGGTGCCAAAATGAAAAATATAATCAGATGTACTTCTTCTATCATCAATACTCCTAGCACAATCACAATCAGTATAACCTATGAGCTTGAAATCATTTGAAGTTGAATATTGAATACCATAATTTCTTGTTCCACTCACATACCTTAAAATTATTTTCCTTGCTTTTCCATGTGATTCTTTTGGAGTCTCCATGAACCTTGAAATCAAACTTACTCAAAATGTTATGTCTAGCCTTGTGGCTATTAAATACATAATGCTACCAACAAGTCTTTTATACAAAGTTGGATTTGCATTATATCCTTTGTCATCTTTACTTAATTTCAAACATGTGACAACTAGTGTTGGTGTTGATTTGCAATTCATTATATTGAACCTTTTAAAATATCACTAGCATACTTTGCTTGAGATATGAATATTCCATTTTGATTTTGATTGACCTCAATGCCCAAGAAGCATTTCATGAGTTCCAAATCAGTCATTTCAAATTATTTTTTCATAGCTTCTTTCAACATGTCAATTGATAAGTAACCGGTGAATATCAAATCATCAACATATAAACATACAATTAGAATTTGACATTTTTCATCCATCTTTATGTATAGTGTAGGCTCACTACTGCACCTATCAAAACCATTTTCTAAGAGATATGAATCAATTATGTTGTACCAAGCTCTTGGGGCTTTCTTGAGACCATAGAATGCCTTTTTCAATTTGTAGACTTTATCTTCTTGACCCAAAATCTCATATCGAGCTGGTTGTTCCACATCTACTTCTTCCTCAAGATAACCATTCAAGAATGTTGATTTTACATCCATTTTATAAATAGGCCATTTTTTTTGAGCTGCTATGGAAAGTGTCATTCTTATGGTGTCTAATCGAGCTACAAGAGCAAATGTCTCATTGTAATCAATTCCATGTTGTTGTGAATAACCTTAGCAACTAGCCTTGCCTTATGTTTTTGCACATGACCATTTGAATTCAACTTATTTTTGTAAACCCACTTTACTTTTATGACATCTTTTCCTTTTGGAAGACTCACTAACTCCCATGTTTGATTCTTTTCAATTGCATCAATTTCTTCATCCATTGCATTTTCCCATTTTTCATCTTTAATTACATCTTCAAAATGAATTGGTTCATCTACTTGTGAGTATAAAACATAAAGAGGGATTGAATCAGCATTATTCTCACCTTCATTTTGCTCATAAATTTCTCTAATACTTCTGATTTTTTGTCTTCTCAAGCTTGCCAATGTAGGATTTGACATGTCACTTGATGTAGAACTACTCGAATATGGACTTGATGGACCAGCACCTTGATGACCACTTGTAGATGGTGGTTTTTGTCCACTTGTGGGGTTGCTTGATTGTATATGTGATGTTGATCTTAGATTTGATGATGGTGTCACTTGTGGACCACTTTGTTGAGCTTGAATGGGTGTGGAAGGAATCACATTTGAAGTGTTGGAAATGATTCTCTATATTGCTTTCCCAAGATGCACCCTTCACATACTATTTCTGGTTTTTTTATTAAAGGCAATCCTTTCACCATGCTTTTCCTATGAAGTAAATTTAGGCCTCCAAAGTTTAAATGCCCAAACCTTAGATGTCAAAGCTAATTTTCATCTTTTATTTCTGCTTGAAATATAGTTTGAGTGATAGCAACAAGTTCTCTTTTACCCTCTTGTGCATTCACTGTGGTGTATGCTTGAGCAAAATCCTCATTCAAATCTAGCTTAATCTTTAAGGGAAACAATCTATTGCTTGTCATTTGAATCCTAGCAATGAGCTGATTGCTTGGAAATTTATCTAAAATTGTGCACTCTCCATTTTTGAAAGATACTCTAAACCCCTTTTGAACAAGTTGGCCACTACTCATCAAATTATGCTTTAAACTAGGAACAAAATAAACATCAGAAATATATTTCTTCTCCCCCTTCTTAGTTAGAATGTTGATTTCCCCTTTTCCTTTGACTACCACCTTATCATCATTCCCTAAAGTGACATCAGATTTCATTTTTCATCCAATCTTGAAAACATTTCTAAATTCCCTGTCATGTGGTTTCTGCAACCTGAGTCTAAAAACCATACATCTTTTTCATTTTCTTGTGCTACATTGCAAGCCAAAAACATTGTATTTTGTTTTGATTTTTGGTTTTGATTTTCTTTTGTAAAATTTGCATTTTTCTTGTTAAAATCATGTCGCTTCTTCCTACATTCATTTGAATAATGCCCATACTTTTTGCAATAATGACATTGGATTTGAGACTTTTCATATCTTTGGCCTTGAGGCTGATTTTGAGTTTCATTGTGACTTGAGTATTGGTTGTTGCCTCTTCCACTTGAGCTTGATGGGCTACTTCTTCCACCTCTATATGTATTTCTTCCTCTACCTCTAAATTTTGTTCTTTCTTTGCCTCTTTCATGTTTGATTGAAGCTTTTTTCTTGAATGCATGCTCTAATGATGAACTTGTTGACCTACTAAGCCTATGCTCATGAGAAATAAGAGAGGCATTAAGCTCGTCAACTGAAAATTGTGAGAGATTCTTTGTCTCCTCTATGGCCAAAACTATGGATTCAAACCTTGTAGGTAAACTCCTCAAAATCTTTTCAACAATTCTTCTATCTTCTAGTGTCTCGCCATGAGATCTAATTTGATTGACTATACCCATCACTTGTGTGAAGAAAGAGTCTATTGAGTCTAATTGCTTCATGAAAATAGTTTCAAAATCCCTTCTTAGAATTCATAGTTTTGTTGTTTTCACTTTTGCCATTCCTTGGTATGTTGTTTGGAGGATATCCCATGCTTGCTTGGACTTATTTGTTACTACAATCCTTGGAAAAATACTCTCATGTACTACTTGAAAAATGTAGAATAGAACTTTTGAATCGTTCTCCCTATTATCTCTCAATGTATCCTTCTCTGCTTGAGTTAGAGCATTGTATGTTGCTACATCAACTAGTTCTAAGTAACCATTCTCCACTAGATCCCAAATATCTTGAGAACAAAAATAGTGCCTTCATTGTTATGGACCGATAAACATAATTTTTCCCATTGAGCTATGGGATTTGATTCCAATATGAGAGAGAGAGAGAGAGAGAGAGAGAGAGAGAGAGAGAGAGAGAGCTTTGTTCTGCTACAAAAAATAATAGGGTATTACCAAATTAAAATAATTGTCCTAGATATACATCGAATGTGCCCAGAAAAAAGGGAAACCTAAAAAATATTAAATACAAGTAAAAGTTGATTGAACAGCTAGAAAAATAAATCTACGGCAAGGATATGCAATTAAAACTAAATCAAAATATATCTCTTGCAATGACCAAAGGAAACAAACGAGCTGAAAGAAATGACTTGGCATGTGAAAGTGGGTTGGAGAAAAATTACAGAGGCAGAGAGTAGTTAGGGATTAATTCCAACAGTTATGTTGAATTTCAACCAAACTATTATTTGAGGCACATATCCATGTTTGTCATTTTGAAACATTCCTTTTTTTAACAGCGCCTTGTATCATTTCTAGTTATGTATATCATTGTGGGTGGTCAACACTTGGGATTTTTATCTATCCTAAGAAAATGGTTTATTACATGTGCTCCCTTGTCTATGTGTTTCCATCAAATTTGAATGAAAACATATTACTTCAATATATATAGAGTATGTAGAGTGCTTGTCTTTATCTAAATGTGGCATGTCGTTGTTTTTAAACTTATTGATTTCCTTGTAATATTGGTAGTGACTGATCATTAGCATGAACCTATTATACATGATCATACATTACTCAAATCATCTTGGTTCTTTTTTGAAAGTACATGATCCTACCAAAGTAGTTTTATATCCATTGTTGCTCTTTTCTTTCTCGATCATGTATCAATATCGCATGTGTCTCTATATATCAGGTTTTGAAACCATATATTTCCATGACCACATGGCTTCACACGTCAAGTTTAAAATACTTCATTGAAGTCGCCCTTCCCTCAACTTTTGAATCTAAATTTTGTGTCAAATAGCTCACTATGCCTTATATCTGATTCGATCGTGTCTATTCTCAGTTTATGTGATAATATATGTGAATAAACATCTAACCAAATATTTGATTGTTGTCTCCTCCATCTTGAATATGTGAGGTTGTACAATCTATTCATCCACCAGTGGCATTTTCATGATTTAAAATGTTATATGTTCATTAAAGACGTGTCATCCCAACTCTGGCTTCCTCAAGGAGGCATGCCATGACTTGAATGTGGAATCGCAAGCATCTACCACAGTCAACACTTGGACTTGATACATTATATAAAACATTTAAAGGAACACTTCCATGTTAGCAAGGCTCACTTATATGGTTGGGTTTGAAGCCATTGTGGATTCTTGTGGTTACATCATGATTGCAATTCAAACCCATCATTTGTCTAAAGGATTCAGATATCAATTGCCCAAAACCAAAATCTTATTTGTTTAGAATTATATGCATAACCACATTGAACCGATTCCTTCAATTGATCGACAATGGATTGAATAAGTCACCAAGATCTGGCCACCCTTACACATCACACACTAAGGGAAGAATTATGCTTGGAAAAAAAAGTCAACTTTGACTATTTAACACTTTTGGTCTAGGAATTAAGCTTAGTGTGTGATATTTAAGCCGTTCCCAAAGATCTTGATATAATCATGGGACATAGATAATATTTTCCATTGATTTCCTTGAATTCCATGATCCATTAATGAGACTTCAAATGTACAGATCTTTGATGTTCTCAACTATAACAACACTCATTTCATAATGAATGTGCAAACCTATCTTGGTCTCATATTACAAAGGCTATGAATACTAAATACTCACAATTTTCTACCTTGACATAGGGTCCTTCAAGCTGGAGTCCAAAATGTGTCATCAGAGGATTTGATTATCTTTTAGTTTCACAATTGAACCCTTCAATGGTACCATATCATTATCAATGTGATATGCCTTTGAACCAAAGAAACCCAAACTATGGAGTTGCATTTAAATCATATCTTTGAATTGAATTTCTCAAACGTTGAAATTGAATATAAACTTCAAAACTTTGAATCATTACTTCCGCATTGAAACTCTGAACTACATACTTTTGAATCAGTGAATCTGCATTTGAACTTGTATTTTAAGCTTGATAATTGTGGACCTCTTAAATTGAAGCTTGAACTTGAAATCTAAACTGGTGAACTCAAACCATACATTTGAACCTTTGAACTTTGAAACTTGAACCATGGAGGTTCCAAGTTCAATGTTCAACATAATCTTGGATTGTTGCCTCTTTCATGTATTAAACTTTACCCAAGCATTGTCCGTACTAAAAACCAATGAGAAACTCAAATGATTTAGGAATTTTTTCTATTGGGCTGATTTTTAAAGTTTAAAAAACTTGGGTACTAAAAGCATGCTTATAGGAACGAAACCCATAAATTTCCTAGAAAAAGGGCACTAAAGGACTAGGTTGACTTGGAAGGATATCCCACAACCTACTTGACATAATCTAATGACTCTATAATGAACTTCTCCATAAACCTCTTGAAGAGTAGGTTCTAGATATGTAAGCTCTAACTAATATCCTACAAATCAACACATAAAAGAAGGCTTTTGTGGTTGGTTTGGATGAGAAAATGCCTTGGTCAAGCCCTAGGTTAAGGAATTAACCGTAATTGAGAAATATAAATGTAAATTATTGGAAGGCAAGATAAATGTTAGGATTCATCTTTCTTGAAACATCTTGTCAATAAGGACTTTGTATGTAAATGTATTGTAGATCTTGCACTAGGAATCTAGGGTATCACCACACTTTACAATGGATCTACCATAATCTCATCATGGTGTCATGGATGTAAATGTCCATCAATGAAGAAGATGATGAATGCTTCAATGTAGACCTCCTTCCTTGATGGCTAATAATGAACTAAATCTTGAAGAGAAAATGCTCACAAGGGATCCTTTAATGCTAAATAGAAATCTCGTTGCTTGAATGCTTGAAAATCTTGAATAATTGAACTCCTTGAGTGCAAAAGGAAGAAATATTGACTTGAGAGAAAGAGCTTGGATTACTTGAATGTTGATGAGAATGAGATATGAAAATGAAGCCTCCTTATATATGATTCTTTTGGAGAGAAAACAATACAACCTAACATGAGAACAAAATAAAATTAATTAAACCCCGAAGGCCTTTCGGTCCCCAAGCCCCAAAGTCATCAAGGACTAGGTCAACCAAAGTCCAAAATAGGTCGACCTAAGTTGACCTGGTCCTAGGGATCTGGTCCAAAGTGCCATATGCCATATAAAGAAGAGGCATATACCATAACATATAGGGTGAAAACAGGAAGAAGATAGGAGAAAAGGGGATCGAGCATGGGTACATCTATGGTCCAAAGAAGACATTATGGAGAGGGTGCTAAAAGGTCTTCAAAGGCAAGTGCATCCATTTTAAGATGGTACAATGATTGGATATGACGAATATTATTTTTTTCTACGTTTGATGGTGGTGCTCTTTAGGTACATAAGTTCACTAATGATTTGGAAATGAAACTTCTAGAAATGAAGATGATGTTATGGTACAAGAGAATAGGTCACATTAGAGAGAAGGGTCTCAAAAATCTAAAAACTAAATGCACTATTAAAGGGATTTATGTTTGTGATATTGCATAAAATTTATGCAAACTCTACATATATGGTAAACAAAATCATGTTCAATTCTATTGTACTTCTTACATGTATTCTAAGTTATTAGTGTTAGAATCTGAAAAGATTAATAACCCATAAAACTAGTGCAAAGAGTAAATATCTAAACTATGAATGCAAATGATACAAAATCAAAATAGCATCATAGAGTTAGTCTCTAAGAGAGTAATGCAAATGCTGGAAGCAAAATAGCATTAAGAGGACGCAAAAACAAGAGATGCAAATACAAGCCAAGTAGCATGCTTATATAGGCTAGGAAGAGGGAGGAGCTGGCAACACCAACCAATAAGGAGCAACCATCTATCGGACTAAAGATAGCAAAGTATCTTCCCAAGATAGCTAATTGATGCTCACATGTAGGAAGGTGACACCTCACAACCATTCACCTAATAAGACATGCTTTATTAACCTAAGCTGGATTATTAAAAGTGTAGGAAAAACCTAGCAAAATAAGAAAAATAAAAAACTACACTAACACCCCCCCATAAGCGAAGCTTAGGTGGATGTAGAAATGGGTCCTGGCAAGTCAAGCCTGATGAGGTAACCATGTACATAAAATTCCCTCAAAAGAGATAGAAAAGAGACTCCCCAAAGAAAATTAGGACTCCAAGTGAGAGGAAGAGGCCCCCCCAAAAGATGAAGCATCCCACACCCCCAGCAAAGCTTGCAAATTTTGTCTGGTAGATCCACTTACATCGAACAAGTTTTCTTCCCTTAGGAAAATGGACAACATCTCAAGTGTGGTTCCTCACCAAGGAACTATACTCTTCCTGCATAGCTATATCCCACTCAGAAATACCAGAAGCCTCATGAAAGGATTGTGGATTTGAGGCAGTAGCAATGAAGATATGTAGAGCATCCTCGAATTGTGAACGAGTCTGCTTGGTGTCTGATGGATCCCCAACCCAATCACCTGCAAACTGCAAGGTCTGTCAAGCCCAAAGTGGACCAAAAGATGGAGAATCTAGAGGAGAATCATCAACCTGTAAATGATGACTAGGAGAGGAAGGAGGTGAGTCCTCTGAATCACTCTCTGCATCAAAAGTGGAGGTAGAAGACTGCTCAAGTGAATCTGACCCATCAGAAGATCTATCATGTATTCCAAGTGACTCTAATGTCAAAGTAGAAGGCAACCCTGTGACCATGCTCTGCTGGTTAAGCTAATGCAAGTAGTGGAAGTTAAGATGGCCAAACCGCTCATGCCATAATCTGCTCAAATCATTAAAGTGAGTGAGTGAAACAGTCAAAGGAGGATCAGGAAAAAACTGAGAAAACATATAGAGTCGTGACTGATGATCTGCTCTCCCAACTGCAACTGTAGAATCATTGTGCAACTCACATATCTCCACTGAACTAGGAGTGAACTCAACCCACTTGCCTAAACCTGTGTGAGTGATCTGGTGTACTGATTGGAGATTAGTTGACAATGAGGGTACATAAGGAACATCATGGAATGTACCATCCCCCACATCAACAGACCCTCTCCCACACACCTCAACAAGAGTGTTATCACCCATCAAAATAGAAGGCATAGTACACGGCTCCAAGGATGCAAGTTCTTCTTTAGATGAAGCCATTTGGTGTGAAGCACCCGAATCAAGAACCCAAGTGGATGGTGAGGAAGCAACTGCAAAAAGGGCCTTGCCCTTTCCTTTCCCCTTGCTGTTTTCTTTTTCCTTGTTAGACCCTTCATTAGAACTTTGTTTGATAGACTCAGGAACACTGATATTATTCTTCTCAAGAATGTATGTCAAGTGATCAAGTTGTTTCTGCAAACATTTATGTTCATCATGACCAGGTCTTTTACAATAAGCACATTTGACCTTTTCTTTCTTAGGCTTATCACCCTTGGAAGATGGTGTATCAATAGTTGCTTTTGAAGAAACTAGCATCTGATCCTTCTTCTCCTCTCTATTCTTTTGTTTCTTGTCCTTACTATTGTTGTTACTACTTTGTCCTTGTTGTTCTTTTGTGCCTTGGTTGGCAGCCAAGGCATGTGACTTAGAGGACTTAAGAATGCCCATCTGGATTAGCTTGTCCTGTTCTCGAGTGAGATTGACAACAAAATCATCTAAAGATAGCATGGTGAATTGAGTACCAAGTGCACCCTTAGTAGCATAGAAGGTAGAGACAAACACAGAATATTCTAAACTTAGCTTAGAGAGAATACTAAGAATCAGTTGTTCATCTTTCTTTTCAATTCCACATTGTTTTAACTGCAGCCTTAGTGATTTCAATTTGGTGAAGAAATCTTGGATTGTGTTGAAATTGTCTAGACTCAAACTAATTAATTCATTTTCCAACATATGACCCCTCATTGAATCTTGTGTGCCAAATAGTGTTTCTAGCTTTGTCCATACTTCATTTGGTGTATCCAAAGACTCAATGTGAAATAGCAAGTCAGGAAAAACAGACAAACACAATGTTCCAAATGCCTCATCACATTTGTTAAACCACTTAGGCTTATCTTCATCTTTAGCAGGTTTAGTTTCAAGTCCCATAGTTATCCTATTTAATCCAGCTTTCCTTAAGTGAATTGTCATGCGTGATTTCCACTCAAAGTAATTGTATGGAGTTAGGATGGGCATAGTTGTTTGATCCATGATGAAGAAATGTAGAGAAGAAATGCTAGAAGGAAGAGAACTCAGCCACGACAATGCCCCCCCTCTTTACTCAATCAAAGAACCCCCCCTCAAAGAAATATGATTTGGCACTTTATTTTAGTGCGTTTACAACTACCACTAGAAAGAATTACTTAGTGGTCTTGATTTCAATGCATTACAAACTCTCATGAAGAGCATATGCTAGAAGTGAAACTTAGGCACAATAATCAAGGAAACAAATAGCACCAATGCGATCTACTCGAAAATTCATGCACTTTCAAAAAAAGAATCACCTCAATACGAGGTCGTATGAGAAAGTTATGATCCTCCGAAGTTTCCAAAATGAGAACTGTGCACAGTCACGGCTGAGAATCTGCAATTTCTGAAGAATTCATGCATGAAAATCAAAAAACAACTCCACTAATGGATAGAGCACAAAAAAATAGCCAAGTTCATAACAAGAATCATCAAAATCAGAGTCTGTATGAGCAAGAACGAGACATTTGAAAACTTCATTCAAATCTGCGACTGCCAACGGAGAGGGGTATGGCTGTAGCTTTGCATGCTCGATTCTACAAAATATACAGCTTGCATGCAAAATCTAAAAGATACCCAGATGGTTTTTCGAGGCTATGAAGAAAACCCAAAAAGCATTTTTCTTGCTGATGTATAGAAGATGTCTCTGTAGTGTAAATTAGACGCCTTTAACAGTAAAAAACGGCTCCAAAAATAAAAAAACGACCCCAGCAACCAAAATATGACATGCAAATGTTGGATCAGCTTCCTAAGTCCATCAATGGCATGTTGGAACCTGCAATACTGATTGAAAACTCCAAATATGCAAGTTGGTTGTCAGATTTGAGATTGAAACCCCAGAGAAAAACTGTTTTTGTCAAAACTTTTCTGATTCTCAGGATCATCCAAAGATGCAAGAGAAGAGCATACTTTTTTTTCAAAAAACTGCAATAAAGTTTATTTGCCCTCCTCGAATCTCTCAAATAAGGAAACTAAAATCTACTCTTGCACATAGAAAATCTCTGATACCATGTTAGAATCTGAAAAGATTAATAACCCAGAAAACTAGTGCAAAGAGTAAATATCTAAACTATGAATGCAAATGATACAAAATCAAAATAGCATCATAGAGTTAGTCTCTAAGAGAGTAATGCAAATGTTGGAAGCAAAATAGCATTAAGAGGACGCAAAAACAAGAGATGCAAATACAAGCCAGGTAGCATGCTTATATAGGCTAGGAAGAGGGAGGAGGTGGCAACACCAACCAATAAGGAGCAACCATCTATCAGACTAAAGATAGCAAAGTATCTTCCCAAGATAGCTAATTGATGCTCACATGTAGGAAGGTGACACCTCACAACCATTCACCTAATAAGACATGCTTTATTAACCTAAGCAAGATTATTAAAAGTGTAGGAAAAACCTAGCAAAATAAGAAAAATAAAAAACTACATTAACAATTAGAGCTGGTACAGTAAGATGTTTTTGGTCCTCTTAATATTCCATAATTTTAAAATCTGTATATTTGGTATCATTCATTGATGACTAGTAAAGAAGGACAAATTTTTATTTGATCATAAGTAAATTTGAATACTTATTGAGAATCAAACTTATAGAAATATTGGGTGTTTGAGGACTGACAATAGTGGTGAGTTTTTCTAGATAGATTTTGATATGTTATATACAAACCATTGAATTGAGAGGCATAATATAACTCCTTACACCCCTCAGCATAATGGAGTTGTAGAAATAATTAATAGGGTTTCAATAGAAATGGCTCGAAGTGCGCTTACTTTTGCTAGCCTTAAACAAAAGTTTTGGGATGAAGTTGTAGCTACTACCTCCCATGTAGCAAAAAAATATTCTACAACAATACTCATTAAGAAACCTATGGAAGTGTGGTCTAGAAAGAATCACTCATTGAGACATTTTAGAGTATTTGATTGTGAAGCTTATGCCCATGTTATGAGTGAAAAATGCTCTTATTCAAAAACAAGGTAGTGAATCACATCTTTATCATCTATAGTATGGTGTAGAAGATTACAACCTTTGGGATCTAATAATAAAGAATGTTTTTAACAAAAAGTGTTAATTTTAGAGAGATGAAACCTTCCATTATTGAACCAAAGAAAGAGGGAAAATAAAATAAGGAGGTAGTTCAAATTCCTTCTACACTTGAGAAAGAATAACTATGTACCCCTGGTGGACCTAATGATGAGAGTATAATTATCTATAAAAGGTCAAAATAAAATGAAGACACTCAACCTCAACCTTTAAGGATGCCTACTCATGATAAGCAAAAATTTGATAGATGTGATTATTCATCGAAAAGGTTGGATATTCAACATTAGATTCCATTTGTACTTTTTCTTTGATGAGGCTAGGACTCAGAAGTAGGATATATTTTTTCACACAAAGTATGTGCCATCTTAAAATGGAAGCACTTATTTTGAGACTTTTTAACCATCCTTAGTGTGGTTTTGGTCCCTCTCATATCTTCCAATTTTACTCCAATCTCTAGGTCATCTCACATTTCTATGCATGGCCCTCATAGGTGTTATTTTATCACCTTTTTGGCCATGTCTTGTGATGCTTTCATCATTTACCACATTTTCCTACACTTCCTTCAAGAGCTTGGGTAACCAAGGTATAGGTTGATCCAGTCAACATATACTTGGAGGATTTTTGGTATTGGGACACGTTTTGTCTCGGGTGTTTAATTTGTTTTATCTTGTGAGCTTCTCAACTCACTTTGTTTTAGATCCCAAATACTAGTATATAGGGGAGCTTGGGCATTTTGTTTTCACATTATTATACATACATAAGAACTCACAGGTGAGATATTAAGAAAGCATATACTAGAGAATATATTTCAAGGCATACATTAAGCATTCGTTAAGTATTCATCAAGATATTTCCTTCTTGCATCAAGCTACTTCTGTCAAGTTGGTAGTGGAGTTTGGGTCCTAAGGAAGTGATCTTCCATTCATTCAATTTCTTCAATTCTTCATCAAGATAAACCACAAGAACTCCCATTCGTGAGGTTTTGAATTACATTTTCTTTTGTGTTGAGTCAAGGCTATTACATTAACATAATTGCATATGAAATTTAATTGCATCTACAAGGGTAGTTATATTCTTCATTGTTAGATTTAGTTCTACTACAAGTTTCCTTTATCATTATTGTTTCAATTTCAAGGTTGATTCCTCTATCTAGGGCTTGACCAAGGAAAGCCCTCTTCCCAACAAAAATCCATTTTTCTTATGTAAAATAATAGGTTATTGGAATTACAAATTCAAATTTGGAAACCTATAATCGAAAGGTTCTAGGAGATCTGAGGTCGATTGTGTTTCTACCCTCTGGGAACACATTGACTTGGTGGAATATATACTAGTATAGGTTGATTAGGTCAACCTATACCTAGAGATCTACACCTTTCAAGGATTTGTGGATTTTCAGTCCTGACCTCAAATCTGCAATATGTTTCTATTTTATATTTTCTACTCATTGGTCTACCCCTCCTCACAGTCAGTCACTTTATCTCTCTTCCTCTTGTGTCTTAGATTTGATTTCTTTCTTCAGTAGTATTGCACATGTGTTTCTTGCATTTAAATCAATTAACCCTTGGCACATTTATCAATCTAGGACTCAATTCAATTAATTCAATTTGATCACATTGAAAATCTAAGGTTAATGAACATTACATGAAAGAGGACTTACTTGTGTACTTCATTGATATATTTTGGGTTTAGTATTGGCATCCCTTTATCTTATAATCTAACTTTAGTCATGTTGAGAGTTATGTTTGGAAGTCTTTCTTTTTCTTTTATTGAATGGATTAGGATGAAGATGTTTAACTAATGGACCTATCATATCTATTTTACATAAACAAATTCATTGCTTCCATTTTCCCTTTAAACAAAGTCAAATTGTGATATTGTTATCTATTCAACTATATGGTTTTTTCTAGTCAAACTAATTGACATGTGTTTAATGAGTAGTGGCTTACATGAACCCATCTCTCATGAGAATGAATTGAACACTCAACACACATTGCATCTAGGTGAAGCACTAGATAAGGCTATGCATAATGTAGGTTATTGGACAAAATCTATGAACGATGAGATGACATATTTAAAGAAGAACAATAGTTTGTATCTAGTGCCTTTTCCTAAAGGATGTAACCTTGTGGGATGTATGTAGATGCTCAACAAATAGTCGGGTCTTGATGATAGTGTTGAAAATCATAAAGCATGATTGGTTAGGAAGGGGTATTCCCAAGTTGAGAGAATAGATTATGGTGAGATTTTCTCTTTCGTTGAAAAGATAAAAATTGTTTGGTTCTTGTTATCACTTGCTACAACTCATTATTGAGAAATAAAGTAAATAGATGTGAAGATAAAATTCTTTCATGGTGATTTGGATGAATCAAGTTATACACCACAACTAGAGCATTTTGCGGTGAAAGTTAAAGAGAAATTGTTTTGCGAGTTTAAAAAAAAGTCTTTATATGGTTTGAAAAAATCTCCAAGGATCTTGTACCAAAATTTTAATACCTAGGTTGAGTTTGAGATTTCAGAGGTCTAAATCTAATCATTTTGTTCATTTCAAAGTTGATAATGGTCACATTTTTATTATTGCATTATAGGTAGATTATATGTTATTGTTTGAAATAGATGTTTGATTTCTAACTTGAAGTCTCATTTGTCATCCTAGTTTGAGATGATAGATGCAAGTGTAGCTAGGTACAGTCGATGGATGGAATAAGAAGAGATAAAGCTAGAAGAAAGATTTGGTTAAGCTAGAGTAAGTGTGTGAATTTTGTGTTGGAGAGATCTAGCATGCCAACTTGTAGATCTATGATAGTTCCTATTGCAATGGGAACAAAGTTATCTCTACGGTATTGTCCAAGATTATCTTCTTGGTTGGAGGACATGGCTAGTGTACCATATGCAAGTGTTGTTGGTAGTCTTATGTATGATATGGTTAGTACTAGACTAGACATCATCCAAGTAGTGGGATTCTTAAGTTTATATATGGCTAATTTTGGAGACTGCATTGGGATGCAATTAAGAGATTATTCAAAAATTTGAGGGGTACTTCTGAGCATTCCTTCTGCTATCATGGTTATCCTACTAGACCTTGAAATTCTATGAGTATTTATGGATATGAGCATTCAGATAGGGTAAGTGGCATTGACAACATAATATCTACTAGTAGTTATGTTTTTCTTATGTATGGTGGTCCTATACATGGATGGGTAAGCAACAAGTTGTAGTCCCTTTGTCCACGATAAAGTAGAGCATATAGCACCTTCTCATGCTTGCAAGGAAGACATTTGGTTAAGAAATTGTGATTAGATATTGGGTTTCATGTAGGATTGATTACTATTTGTTGTAATAGTCAAGGTTTTATATTCTTAGCAAAGAATCCAACATTCCATGCCAAAACAAAGCACATTGATGTACAATTCCATTTTGTTTGAGATATATTGGTGGATGATGGGAAGCTAAAACTGGGGAAAATTGACTCTTTGACAAATGTTGCAAATGCATTGCCTAAACTAGTTAGCACAAGGAAATTTAGATGATGTTTTGGTTACATAGGTCTCTTGGCCCTTCACAATTAATCTATGGGCTATTTGAAAGGTCTTCAACAAGTGGGATGATTTTGGGATTAAGGTGTTTCAACCTTTTCAAATTCTATTATTGTTTGCTTTTGTTGTATTTATTTATTATTTTAATTAAGTAATTGCCTACAAATGTCTAGTTATCTAGCGGGGTCCACAAGTTTGGTAGCATCCTACTTGGCAATGACTATATGACACATATGTCACACATTTGGAGGTAGCCATCTCAATTTGAAGATCTTGATAGGTGTTAGCCTATGACAAATTCTAGGACAAGGGGTAACTTTTGCATGGAGGTGGGTGTCTAAGCTAGATCATGATGAGTTGTAAGAGAATATGTTATTCATAGTCAATTAATGACATATTCTCTTATAGTTATTAGTTGCAAGTTGTGAAAATATTTATTATGGATTCTTATGATGGTTTTAAGATGCATAAAAGCATTTGTCATAGCTCAATATAGTAAAATTCAAGTACTCAATATAGGAGGTTTGAATGGGGAGTCATTTGGAGACACCATGTGTCATTTGTGTACTTTTTGGTGGTTAAAAATGGTGCCAAATGTTATGCATGGCCCCATCTTGTATCTTCATTTAGTTGCCACCTCTTGTGTTGCATTCTCTATAAAAAGTAGCCTTAGAGAAAATTAGTTGTGATGCTTGTAGGTGAACTATGCATTGCCAAAATTGATTCAACTATTTGGATTGTTGGTTGGAGACTCTTGTTGAAGGAGTCTAGTGCTATTGTATTGCGACTGTTATTTCAATAATACAATTATTATGCTTTTGGAGTGTAGGGATTTTTCCTAAAATAATTTTTCTACAATATATCATGTGTTCTATGGTATACTCTTTATGTGTTTTATTATCTCCTTCTGGATGTGTCCCTGATTTTTTAATAGTTAAGATTGTAAAGAAAGTTTGCAACTATTTATGTCACTTGATTAGTGTTAGCAAGTGGTTTCCGCACATTTGCTTATTTTCAATAAAATTATTCATAGCGTTTGACTTAAAGATTTGGCTTGATTAAGTTATAAATTTGCATAACCTCCTCCAAATTGAATAACTTAAACTATTTTGAGAAAATCCTATATTGGGTTTCATTATCTTTTTTCAGTGTATTCAAGTTACTAATCATTATAATGATCTTAATTGGTAGGATGGTATGCTTAATGTTAAAACCAAGATAATATATAAATTTGTCTAATTCAAATTCAATTTCCAATAATCTTAACAAATGTTGGAATGTTAATTCAGATTACAATCATATTGTGGTCAAACGTTCTTGAGCCCAAAAAGGTTTGTTTTAGTTGGTTTCTTATTTTGCAAAGGCTGCCTTATGATAGAGCATGCATATTAGTTGCATTCAACACACTTCATATGTTTCTTTCATTAATTATGTACATGCTAGAGAATATTCTAATGCATAATTAAAGCACTTGTTTACATATTCATGCTCTAGCTTAAGTTTATTTGGTGAGTCTAAATTTAGCCTAGTCTAATTTAGTTAGGTTTTAGTTTGCATATTGTGCATATCATGCACCTTTGGTTTGCATATCTAGCTCTAGTTTGCTATTTTTAGATTAATTTTTAAAAAAATTTAGCACTATTGCTTTCTATAAAGCAAAGGCGACCTTTCAGAGTATTTGATTGCCCTAATGTCCACCTTTCCATTCAGGACTACTTCTTGCATGTGAATTCTTAGCTGTTGTTATTCATTTTTCTTGGTTCTTTTTTTGTTTTGCTTTCACGTTCTTTTTGCGGATGTCATTTGGTGTTCCCTCTCCTGACGTTTGCCCTTTGTACTGTTACCAATCCCCTAGACCCCCCTATTGGTCTCTTTTTGGACATTAATAAATTCATCTTATCTTATTTTATCTTATCATCATAATTCATCCTAAATTATGTGGTCTTGAAAATTGTAATCTTTTTTCCTTTTGAAGAATACGGCAATTATTTTCTTGCTACCCTTGCTCATGGAAGGTGTTTTTTATTGTTGTTTGATCCTAGGTGCTTGTGTTACAAACTTTAACAATTTATACATTGAATTCTTCTCGTATCAAACTTCATACCACATGTAGAAAGCCAAAATCAATTAAGCACATTTGTTTTAGTAATTTAATGCTAAGGAAATTTGGAATATGTTTTGTAATGGCTTCATGATTTGAAGAAATATCAATGATGTTGATTGGAAGAAAGTTCTTACCGAGATTGTAATTAATTAGTTAAACAACATAATGTGCTTTGGATTTGTTTTACAACTGAAATCTTGTGGAGCACTTGAAAGGAGAATAAGTTAAAAGGGTTTAAAACATAATTTGTTTTGAATTTGTTTTACAACTGAAATCTTGTGGAGCATCTTAAGGCAAGAAATGAGAATAAGTTAAAAGAGTTTAAGACGACATTTAATGAATCAACAAAAAAAATTCGTATTATTCAATGCTATCTCCCAAGTTACGGTGAATGGATATTTCCATATTCAAGTTCTTGAAATTGCTTGTGATTGCACACCTATGTTACCAAAAATGAGAAACGAGACAACGAAACGAGAATTTTATATATATATATATATATATATATATATATATATATATATATATATATATATATATATATATATATATATATATATATATATATATATATATATATATATATATATATATATATATAGTGCATATAATTAAAAATAAAAATATTAACTTCTTAAATAATAATATACAATTTCAAATATAACTACAAGTAAATTTATATTTAAAATAGAAACATGAAATTTATAAAAATTAAAAATACATATCTATGTACAATAAAATATTTTTAAAACAACTAAAATAATTAATTAATTCTAAAATCAAAACTCAATTATGCGTGAGAGGTGTAACCAATATCTCAATGTTGTGGCATGGTTAAGAGTTGGAATGATGAGATTGTTAAGATTGATGGGGTGGATTTCACAGTGACGAAGGAGGTTATCTCTACGATGACGGGAATACCCATTATTAGGAAGAAATTCTACAAAGATAGACGGATTTATGGGCAGGCTATGATCGAATTTACCAAGGATGTGGAGGAAAAGAAGGCTTTCGTGAAGATTTGTGCTAAGGGTTATCATCAAGTACATTTCCCTCGACACGAGATTCAACTGCCTCTGCACTCATCATTTTGTGCTTCTCAACCATTTCAAGTATGGGGCAAAGATTTCAATCCCTCTTTTCCTATATTTGTTTATTAATGAGAATATCAATGACTACAGGGAGAAGCACATAGGCAATCCAACGTTCCATAAGGGGCTTTAGTTGTTAATTTATAAAAATTGTAAGGCTAGGACTATGGGAAAGAAATTAAGAATAGGACGGTGGGAAAGGAGGGTAAAGATGAGTTGGATTAGTCAGGAGAGGATTATACCCCATCTGATACTAAGGACAACCAAGAGATGCATTTGGATACGGAGGATGCCAACCCATAGCACAAAAAGGAGGAAAAGAGCATCAAAATGGAGAAAAAGGAGAAAAAAGAGAATACCAATCCTAAACAAGGCATTGAGATTTCATCTGATAGAGACTACAATGAAAGGGCGGAGGGCATGGATACAGAGGGTGACAACACTGATGGGGAGAAAGATACCAATCTCAAAGAGGAGGAAAATAAGGAGAGGACAGGTGGAAAGAGAAACATTACTATTAAGATGCTTGCCAACAGAGAGGAGGATTATGCAGGCAAGCCTTCTAGGAGGTTGAAAAGAGGGAGAGATATCGAATCCAAGAAGGAAAGGTAGGAGGAGGGAAGGATAGCGATGAGGAAGATAAGAAGCAAGGGAGTGGGGAAGAGAATGAGCAGGATTTTGAGGAATTTGGGTCCAGCCATTACACATGTATGATTTCGAGCAAAGATAAGAATGTGGTTTGGAGGAATTGTAATAATGTTTCTGCGAGGATGGGTTCAAGAGAGAGATTATTAAAACTCTAGTTAAGGAGAATAAGGAGGGCAAAATGTAAATGGAGGGGTTGATTGACCCTGCCTTTCTTATTTTGAGCGACATCACAAAAGAAAACCCTCAGATGGATGTGCTTAACAATGGAAAAAACAGTGCTATTGATAGTTATCAAACCACAAAATAGACTTTCTATGAAATCCGAGAGCTTAAATACAGAGTGGGCAGATTGGAGAGGGATAATTGCAACATTCAGAACAAGAAAATTGAGGAGGAAAATGATATGGAAAACAGAGTGGAGGAATTGAAGAGTAGAATTCAGACCATGGAGGGCACTCTGCAGAAAATTGTTGAGAAAAGCTATAACATTCTTAAAGCGTCTAAAAACAACATAAAGGTGCTCATAAACAAAATTGAAGAACACAGGATTAGCAAGGAGGATGACCAATCTCCCAACAGCGGCAAAGATAACTCTGCTATGATGGATCAAGGAAGAGAACCAGATCCAACACAAAGAAAAAGGGCATCCAAGAACTTGATAAAAATCTCTCAGACTTGAAAGAGGTGGCTAGAAGAATGTCTGAGTTGGAGATTCAAGCTGCAGAAATCCTCAAAGAAATTGCTTGAGCTATTCCCTTGGCTTTTGTGTCTTTACTAATTTTTTGTTCTGCTTCCTTGTTTTTTTCTAGTTTTATCTGGTTTTTCTATGGGGGGTTGTTGTTAAGCCTCTGGCTTTTATGTTTTTGATACTTTTAAGTGCTTTATCTATGTTAATCTTTTAGTCTTGTAGGGTTTCAAGGCCCCATCAAAACCTATTTTCCTTAATCAAAAACATCCCCGCAACTGCACTTTAACCTCTTCAAATTTTAAACTTCGCATCACTAATCTGACTGACATTGCTAGAAACGGACATCTGCAATGGCGAAACCGGTTTTGCCCGTTGAAACGCAAAAGGGTGGCCTTCTGTCATGTTTCTGGCAACATAGTTGCACACAAAGAGTTAAAACGGAAAAGTAAGATATGGCCAGACATGGCTTTATAAGGTGTTTGTCAACACACCCTTCTTGAAGGCACTCACGGACTGACAAAAGAATTACAATGACAATGCAGAGCATAACCAAAAGAAGACACCCTAAAGTGCATGGTGCGAGGTATCATATCAATGCTACAAGTGGTCATGCCATTTAAGGTGTTAGATCTAATTAGAACGTTTCATCTGTTGCTGCTCCAATTGATTGGAGGAACCGGACATCTACAGCAGGAGCAATAACTACTAAGAAGGCAGTATTTAATAGCAAGCAACATGACTATATGCGCATTTCAGGCAATATAGTCCCATTAATGACTGATTCCATACTTTGTTTATCAGCTGATCAAGGTTGTGTAGTTGTATAGCTGCATTTTGTTACTGCATAGCAACAATACAATTTTTTGTAAGCTGCAATATTTGTTTCTTAGCTATGGAGAGACAACTTTCCATACTATCCATAAATATAACATGCACAGAGACTATATTTTTCATTTGCTTGCATTGAACACCTTCACAAAGGGATTCCTCAGTTGACCAGAGCTAACCATTGACTCTTCTGATCAATGACTTAGCATCCTCACCAATACAACTGAGCAGTCCCAAATTTGCATTGGCAATTGTTTTTTATTAAACTCAGCACCCTACTAAGGGGACTGGCCCTTACACAACTACAGCCAAAAGGCATCAAGAAATCGACATCACATTATATGAGGTGCTGATTACAACAAGTGAAGGATTTACAACATGGTCAATACGGACAACTAACATCACAGTACAGCACAGCTAGGAGCCCACTCACTCGAAGGAGAGATTGAAGTGTGATTCTTCCTTTGCCAGTGTGCAACCGTCCAAGCGATATTGCAGTAGGGTCCTCACCACACAGTAGTGGAACCCCAATTGTGAGACAGTCAGCACCAGGAGCAGAGTGCTAGCAACACTGTACATTGTTTGCTGAAGGCTGGAGCAGATCAGGAATAGCAGTCGGAGAAGGGTCTGCATGGCCAGAGGAGGCCAGTTCAGCAGGAGAAATTGTTGACATTAGGGTATATTAACATTTTTTCTTGTTTGATATGAGATAATAGCTTTTCCATAAAAGTATGCAAGAAGGATCACCGAGTGTGATCTGAAACGTTTATGCTAAACAAACATACACAATCAAATCCAGAAGCAAAAAATTATATTTCAAATGGATTGTGGAAATCTAATAAGATTAATTAGAAGGAAATCTATGGAGTCAAAGGGTACCATGGAACTAAGCATACTACAAAACATGGCTAAACATCAATTTTTTAATCTTTCAAGTGACAATGAGGTTTGAACGTAAGCATTGTGTAAGCCTATGGTATTAGATAGGTCAAATATACTAAATATTCCTTGAGATCATCGAGTTAAAGTTTAAAGAATCTAACAAAAACAAAAATTGTGGAGACTTGTTTAAAAAAAAGCCATTGAACATTTTTTACAGGAGTTCCATAAAACTTAAACCTTAAAAAGCTACTTCCCTTCCATAAACTTCTATATATTTAAGCCTTGAACAAGCTTTACACAATGTAAAAATGCAAAATATGAATCAATCTAGAACTCAAGCAGATGAGACCTAAGATACTTGTGTATATATTGGAGACATTTGGCATTCCAACCTCACTACGGTTATTTGTTTTGGCTGTAAGGTCTTTGATCTGATCCCTGGTGATGAAAAGGTAAAATCCCCAAAAAAAAAAATGGCTCAGACAAACAACACTCAAATTTTATGTCAATAAAAGTAAGTTCAGCTAATGGAATAATCTCAAAAGCTTTGTTAAATGTTCACATATAGAACACAATAACATTCATTAAAAAAACCAGTATGACATAAACATTGATTAAACATAACTTCACCACTCGTTACATAGGTATGCAATACCACATTTAAAAGAATTTTCCAATATATATGAGCCCCTCTCAACCTGGATTGCAGAAAGCATTGAGTTTTGTAGGGATATTTTTACAATTCAGAAAATTTTATATTTTATACAGATGCCTTGAGCAAAAGCTATTATAATACAGAATATACCAATTTTACAGTTGCAAAGGCCTTTCGTACTTGATTTCAATGCCATGCCATTAATGTAACTTGGCAACATTGATTTCATCCACAGGGCATGATTGCACTTGCCACAAACAAGCAATCAAAATTTATAGAACACTAGGTAAAAATTAAGATCCGAAGTTACTCAAAACATGTGTATCTTTGGGCGAACTGATAAAGCAATCATCTGAACTGCACTACAATACAAGATATATCATCCTTGCTTTCTCGTTTCAAGGCTTCTGAAGTCAATTGCTTTGCTGCCATTTGTGGATCCTTGATTTTGCTAACAAAATCGGTTGCTTCTTGATTATTCATTACCTATATAAAATGAATATTATGTTACAAATCAGAGTACAAATGTTTGAAGCTATTGATACAGTTTCCATGACAGAAAATAATAAACTAAGAATCGGTTGCTTCTTGATTATTCATTACCTATATAAAATGAATATTATGTTACAAATCAGAGTACAAATGTTTGAAGCTATTGATACAGTTTCCATGACAGAAAATAATAAACTAAGAGAAATAACCTTCCATAAACCATCACTAGCGAGAATTAGAAAATCTGTTTCTGAATCAATGTCCCATTCCCTCACATCAGGATCTGACCGTAGATGTGACTTGAGACTCCTATCTCCAAAAGCTCGAGAAACTGCAAGTTGACCATTCACTCTTGGAACATCCCCTGCAGCAATAATGATTATTCATTAGGATGTGTTTCAAGTAGTAATGTTGCATTTGTTTCAGATAAACCTTATAGTTAACAGACACACTTTTTGAACGTTTAATTACATGGGAATGAATCAAGAATTTAAGACCTTTTTACAAAAGATTTTGAACCTTCCTACACCCAAATACTAGTTATTCAAAAAAAAAGAATCCTTACAAATAAAACAACCACCTGGAAAATTTGAGACGAAGCCGCCACTATCTTCAATGCTTACACGTTCAGTACTAGGCTCGTGATCAACGGAGAGCTGAATAGCTCTTCCTCTTTGGCACACAACTGCTCTAGAGTCACCGACATTTGCAACCAAAAGTTTTATGCCATCTATTAAGATGACTGTGACAGCAGTGGAACCTCCTCGAGCAAAGTCGGGAGTGTGTCTAAGAATGGCCTTATCTGTCTTATCATAGGCTTTGATTATGGCCCTAACGGGGTGAACCCAGAATTCTTCCTGGAACAACACATAACCTAATCAGAGGCAATTGACCCTAGCCTCGTTGACTCTGGAAAAGAAAAATATATCATCCAGAATACATAAAAAAGTTCTTATTCTTAAATTATATAAATGCAGACAAAAAAACATCAGACTCATTACAATATCTCCACTAAGAAACATCAACCCAGCCCTAAATCAAGGGAATACTCAGATTGCAATTTGAAAATAATATGTTATGACCCTGCACTAGATCGAAATTGAATGACAAGAATGTTTCAAGTCAGGTTCCTAACAAACAGGATAGAACATTATCCTGCAAATTTGACTAGCAATTGGAACTAAAACATATGCTAAAATAGCTTTTGTTCAACATCTTTCGTAGCTCCTTTAGTTAGAAATTTAATCACTTGCCTCACTAAGAATATTTTGAAATAGATTCTTCTGCAGGTACGAAGGCACACTGTCACCCAAATGACCATCAAAGATGGCATATAAGCCCAGTTCATGGCCATTTATTTGAGTGAATTCTGCAACATGATAATCCTCCATGGGATGACTAGCTTTTCCTTTGACTAGACTGAAACCATAAACAATCTTATTGGAACTGAGGTGACTCTTCCCTTTCCCAGAACTGCAAGAAGAATTACCTCCACCCACCATCTACACAGGAATGAACAAATCTTAGGAACAATAGAAATAAGCAAAAACCCAATAACCATCACCGCATATATCTAAGTTTGGAAACCAAAAACAAATAGATAAGGAATTGAGTGTAAAATAACCAAAAGCTTTTTAACAAATAATCTTTCAACTCTTGCATATGAAGGAACTACCAATCAGCTTTCAAGTTTCCAAATTAATGCTGAGGAATAATATGTAATTCAATTTAAATGAATTGAATTAATTTCTCCATGCAACCCAATTTCTTTTGTTAATTCTAATTTGTTAAAATTTTACTTTTATTTATCAACCCAATGCAAACAACGGGGCATATCTTTAGATTGAATTAGCATTCCACAAATGGAAGGGTACACACAACTTTCAAGACCATAAAACTTCTCCTTTGTAAAGCTTCCTGCTAGATTATACATCATGCACTGTGTACAACTAAGCATATGAAATAATGCATTTGATGTATAACTGATAACCTTCTTGCACACAGCATCCTGAATCTTGACAAGCAATGCACTGATCTATAAAATTAGGACGAATACATATGACCTTTAAATTAGAAATAATCGAGGTCTCAGTTTGGATTGAAAGATATCTATTATGCAAGGAAGGCGTCATCAAACTAAGACAGGCTTAGTGCAAATAGCCAGTCAGAAATGATTATGTTCAGAATATTTACACCCGTCCTGATGCAAAGGAATCCTATCAATGATAAATACAAGAAAAACATCTTCAAAGATATGTAAAATTCAGAAAAACCCAATATTATAACAATCCAAAAACTCAAGTACAATATATGCTCATTGCTGTGCTCGGAATAATTACACCATGTTCTGATGCAAAGGATCTCTTAGCATCCTATCAATGATAAGATACAGGGGAAACCTCTTCAATGATTTGTGAAAATCAGACAAATGCTTATACTAAAACAATCCTCAAACTCAACTACAATATTGCCTACTGTTTACTAGAACTTAATAATTCAACAAGATCATACAAGAACAATCCATCTGTTGCTTCCCAACAAATAAAGGAGGTGCTTTAAACTGCAATGACTTCTGCTCTTATATATTAAAGCTACAACTTTTATGATAATGCGTACACTTGCAGTTCAGACAGGAGCCCTGAAAAACAAGAAAGTATCAAAGAAGATGTACACGTGAAGCTTATAGAAGAGATGTAAAGAGATATACATATATTTGTGCAACATATCAGAATATACAATAGAATCCAATACACCCATTTGATTGTTTCATTATTAAACCTAAAAAATTGCAAAAACATTCAATAAGCAGATGAATCACTGCGGTTTGATCTTAGCTAAATTCTTTAAAGATACCGTGGATACATAAACCTAAAAAGTTGCAGAAGCATTTGAGGAACAGATGAATCAACTATCTCTGATGTTTGCTGCTGGGAAAAGAACCGACGAGATTTCGACCACACAAACGCATACACAAGCATATATGTTGCATGCAACAACAGAAACTGAAGATTTGTAGACCTCCAAACTGACAATTTCATAATATTTAAAACGGTAATATAAATTGCCCCCATAATCATAAAAGGCCCCTGTGAACGGAAATTTCACCTACCCAACATTGAAAACCTAATTTTCTTAATCAAACAATCTTAGCAATACCAAATTTGCAAATACCCAATTACCACTTTTGAGTTTATAAAATTTTGAAGAAGCTTTTAAATGAAAAAGAAACTCGAAAACATCCCCAAGAGATGAAACATATTTTTTGCCTTTTTTGAAAAAAACCCTTTTAACAGAATCAATTTGCAGGCTCTAGAAATCTGAACATACCTTGGAATAAACAATGTGAAAGCAGTTCAGACCATCCATACACATTTTAAAAAGCTTCTCCTCCTGCTACTTAGCATTTAGCATATCAAGAAGTAGAACTCGCGGCCTCCGGTTTATATGATTTGCGTATCACAAGTAACTGCCACCCGAATATTGCATCAAATCCTAGCTTTGAAGAAAAGGGGAAAATTCCCGGAAGAAAAAATAATGAGAGCCCAATCACGAAACAATTCTGAAAGTCCCAAATACTGAATCGAAATCCATGAGCAAGGTTATGCGTCTAGGTCACCAAAGCCCTTCCTGGTCAGACTGACCAAGTCATGTCCTGTCCAAAACACTCCCCTCGTTTTCTATGGTTGGTGAGAATCTAAACCCACATTTTCTTAACCTTCCAAATCATGATTTGACCAGGTGACTTGCATAAACAATGTTTGCAACCAATAAAATTTGGATTGAAGGTATTTTCCTGTTCACAGGATTGACCACCATAATGAACAGAAAAGTTCCTCTTGTCTATCCACTACGGTAGTGTGTATGCAGTTTTGGGCGCAAATCTTACCAAATGTTCTTTTATCTGTAACTTGCAGTGGATGCCAATGTTTTTAATTTGCAATGGGGTTATTATTATTATTATTTCATTGTATAAGGCTTTGAACCGTAACAAAAAGAGTATGAAAAGAACCACTTTTTCTCCCACTTTCTTTGACATTTTCCTGGTTATGGATATGATAGGCACGTGATTCCTTCCAGCACATCACCTAGATAACACCACTTTTACAGTACCATTGAAGAATGAATAAGGAAACTTCAAACTGGGACCCTCCGGTTGACTTCTGTAAAGATTTTGGGCTTTTTTAATGGGGTCGTTCTGTTTAGCTAATGTTTCAGAGCATCGGATAAAATCAGGAATCCCACCGTGGTTATTTGCGTTGCTGTCTACAATCTCTTTTAAAAATTTCAGCTTGAGTAGTCTCCTTCAGGCCACTATGAAATGTTTCTTGATTTCTTTTTCTTTCTCTTCCACGGATAAATTTAAAATGGAAATAAAAAAGTTCGTAATAGAGCAATTTTCAACTGCCATATGTACTAATAAAATAGGTAGGAAAAGTAGGAAGAAGACTGGCGTAAACTGTTTACTGGCTTAGTTAGTTCAGGATGGGTTCCCAGCATAGAGAAAACAGTAGATGGAAAAAGTCCAAAGACGACTATGAGACAAGTGTGATTGAGTTAGCATCAATAAATAGTGAAACTTTAATGTAGATTAATTGAATAAATATAAACAAATAATTATACAATTGTTTTATATTGAGATAGTGCTCGCATGATTAGAGGATGAGTGCATCTAGGTTTGAATGTCATAGTGAAAAATTATGATTGATGTTATTTTAAAATTATTTATTGTGGATGTAAAAGTTCATGTTCATAATTTGGCAGTTGTCTTTGATTGACTAAAAATCTATTGTAATTTATAATTAACTCCTTTGAGTTTATACTTAAAGCATCGTAGCCTTAGATTGATGAGTAAGAATGAACTTGTTGGGATTCAAAGTTGCAACAAGATTTTGAGTACCTATTTGAAAAAATTTCTAAAGAAAGTCTCTATAAATGCTTTTGTGCATGTGTACCTTGATGTTTTTTTAGGTACAATCATGTGTTCCAAGTGCTCATTGTCTTTCATTTAGCATATTCATCCACCTCAGGTCATTAGTTTGAAGTTTTGAATCATTTGATGAGGTGTTGTTTTGAGCATTTGCCAAATCTGCATTTTTTAAGTATTAAACAACATTTAGGAGGCTAGTTTGCATTTGAATATCTTTCACCTACTTAAGTATCATGACTCACCACTTTGGGAATGTTTAGTATGCATATTAGAGAGCCTATGTTTCCGACTTCGAGTCGTTTCGATAAGTTTTGATAGGGTTTTGAATTCCTCGAAGTTGCTTGTTCATCTTTGTCATGATTTTGCACTTTGTCCTAAATTCTAGGAAGTCTTGTTTGATAGTGAATATTTTATGACACAATGAGTATTTTGAAGAAATGGCATACCACTACATTGTAGTCATAAATAACATCCTATGTTTGCAAATTGAGATCCTGGTGAATCCATTTGATAAGTTTTGCAATCTTATTCCATTTGCAAAAACTCAAAATTGTCCAGTTGCTCTTTATGACAATTAACTAGTAGCCATGTTTGACAAGCTATAATTTTGACCTTGTTGACCAAAATGAGGAAATTCTTTCACCATTGTATTCTAGGGGTCACAGATATTATAAGTTTCAAATTTCTAGGGGTTAGAGACATTATAAGTTTTAGATTTCAACTTATGATGAATCTATTTGATCAGTTTGCAAACATTATTCCATTTGCAATTTCTAACATGTTAAAGCAGACCGGTTTCAAAGATTGATTGGAAGGCCTATTCAAGATGTTATAACTTTGAATATGCAATAGATATACCTGAACTAACAGTACCATTGTGGTCTATAGTAAAAATATTCTCAATATGTCGATTTGAAAGTTTTCACGAATTAGTTTGCACACTTTCTAAAGCCCATTCCATTTGCAAAAATCTTTATTTTGACAAGTTACTTGGTTCTACAATTCCCAGAACCCAACTTTGTATGCTTTCCAAATATGTCCAATTATTTGTCATAAGCCAAATATGAACCCACATATTCTCCATATAGGAAAGAACAAATTCTCAAGTTTCATCTTTCCAAGAGACCGTTTGATTGATTTTTAAAGTCAAATCCAAATGCAATTTTATTGTTTCTAACGAGTTGTTTGTAGGATAAATTAAAATGCACAGCTTTAGATATTGATATCTTTTGACTAGAAAATTTGCATAAATTGAGAATTTGAAGGATAGATGATTGGGGAACAAAAAAAAAATGTGTTGAGTGTTGACCTCTAGTTGGGTGTTTTGGTCAGTTTTTTGATGCCAATTTTAATGCCTCTCGACATAAAAGTGACACTTGTCAGAAAGATAGATAAATGAGTTTAAATTATCAAACAATGATAGATTTTGAATCTAATCAGTATGAGGAGATAAATGGATTAGTTTGTGGGGTAAGGTGTTTGAATTTGAAATTTTTTTAGCCGGACCCACTTTGGGACCCGACTGATTTCATCAGTTCGATAAGTTGTCATGGAAATTGAAAATGTCTTGAGAAGTTAGAATTACTGTCATCATTAAATCTGGCAATGCACAGATATTATCATTAAGAGATCAAATAGACATGTGGGTTATACATATAGTGAAATATAAAGGGAATTGAATATATTCGAATGATTTTGAGGCTCATACTTGTTGAGGTCCACTTCAAAACAGGATCTTCTTGTGAAATTGTTCTTTAATATTTAGGGGCCAAAATGACTACCTATTTTACCAGACACACACTCAATCATTGTTTAATCTGATGTGGTTAATGAGAGGGTGTATCACTCACTTCCTATTAAAAATGTGTGGAGAGGCATGTGACAAGGAAGATAGATGGATTATGTCAAGATTATTCACTTTGTAAGCTTCAGTTGCTTTGTCTAATTATCAGCTTCTCACTTAACCAAAGTGTGATTTGAGGAATGATTTTTCAAGTTTGTAGAGTAGCTAGTTAGATGCCTATACAACTATTTGTGAAGTCTAAATGTGGTGTTGTGATGTGTGTTGACCTACATGTGGGTTGTGGGTAAAAGTTGTGCTAACTTCTTGCACAAGTATGACGAGAGTTAAGATGCAGTAGGTAACATGTGTGTAGGAACACATACCATTAAAGAAACTCCTCTAATATTTAACTCTTCCCCCAATCTACTAGTGAAAGCAAATGAAAATGATGAACCCAAATCATTAAGACAAATTGTGTATCGTTCATGTGGAAAATGTTGTGTGCAAAGTTAAAAGCTCTCATTATAGAGATTTCCTCTAAAACTGCATACAAGCATAAGAGAACAAATGTACCATTTAAACTTTCCTCCAGTTTATAGGCAACACACATGTTCCTTACAAGTCAAACGGTCACCACTCTCTTTTGAAAAGGATCATGCAATAAATGATTGCTACCATGAGCACATGGTATGTGAATGGCATGTCTTTGTTCAAAAGGAGACAAAGACCAAATTAGGCATTGTTTTCATCAAGCTAGTCTTGAGGAGAGAGGTCTGTATTATTTTTTAATGACCCAATGCATTTGGAAAGCTTGATGGATGAGATTAAAGCTCGTGCTATGCAAGAGGATTGTGCATTGATTTTATTGCAAATTATTTTCTTCTGTCAATCAACTTGTCGGGCATAAAAATACCAATGGGTTGTTTTATTATCCTTTGTAACAAAATGCAAAGTTTGTTCAAATGTTAGGCATTCATGCAAATCTTTTTGGAATTTGTTGTCAATCTATTTATCAATGTTAACCAAAAACTAAAATTATTAAAGATAGTTGTAACTATCAATCATATTTGCAAAAGAGGTGGTGAATGGAAGTAGTTGCCTTACTACTATACATAGACAGTCCTACGATTGATGCTATTAGAATGGTATGATCACTATTAAGGAATAATTGACCATGAATGTCAGGAATTAGATAACAAGGAGGTGTTGTTTTGATATCTTATTTGACCAAGATGAAGTACACATCTCTAGTTTTAGTGTATGAATATGCAGAAACCCAACTGAGTCCAAGATGAACACAAATGCACAAGAGAAGAGAAGACACATAAATCATAATAGGAACAACATTTCTAAAAGGCATGCGATTTATATAGCCAAAGACACCTCTTCTATGAAGGGACTTGACTGCAATTTGTGAAATTTTGACTTGGGAAAGAAGGCAACTACTAACAATTGAAATGTTTTGACTGGCATGTGATATCCTCCTTAGTATTTGTGAAATCTAATATGTGGATATGAGGAGAATGCACAGTTTCAATGATGTTCTTCTGGCTCATATATGTGTATGGAACATATGATTCAAACATTGAATGATAAGGATGGAACTGTATTTACTTGCCACCATCTGCAAAATCAATCATGTTGGTTGTGGAATATGTCATGTTGAATTCTTGTTTGGGAAATTAAAAAGTAATGAATCTACTTAAAATACCAAAGTCATGGCATAATTGCATACCTATTATCATTTTTTCCTTTCATTTTCTTTTCACACCTAGGTAGTGAAGGATTACGACAAACAAAGAATGTACCACTTTCTGAATGGGAAGAAAATTGAAGCAAATAGAAGCACCATTTTGGGTTAACAACTGACATGTAGCAAAGACAGTATTTGGTATCCCACATTTGTAGTGGGTTATTTTCTATAAGGCTTTTTATATAGAAACAATAATTGTTATGAATGTTTTAAGCTCTTGGCTTATGAAAAGAGGAGCACACTTTCTTGTGGAACCTAGGAGGCAGATTCGACACATGCAAAGTAAATTTTGAAGATAGGTGCACACAACTCAGTAGTGGTGTCGACATCAAACATCAAATGGAAGGATGACATTTGGCATGACTTCTAAGAGGTTAAGTTGGTAATTGTGATGATGTGGTAACCAACAATGAATCACAACACTCACGTGGCACAACTACTGAACCAAGATTGTTGGCATTAAATTAGTATTGCCATTAGTGACAACACTTATCCATATCAGTATAGCTATCGAGCTTAGCACTCAATTCTCTACTCTCACCGAGCATTCTAGTGTTAACCACACTTTGAAGAGTTCAACAGTTCACACCAAGTCGACAGTGGCTACCAAGCGAATATAGGCAATGTGAAGATCAGTAGTGTCTACCAAGCTTCATAGTGACTATTGAGCAGTAAGCTTGTGTCATGCAGATTCAGTGTAAATCGAGCATTAGAAGCAGTAGTGTTTACCAAGTGAAGCAAGGTAAACTCAGTATCTACCAAGTGACACTACATCTATCGAGTCACCAAATTTAGAACTACATTGAGTGATTAGTATGTATCGAGCCTTCACTTCTACCGAGTGCATGACAATGTCGAGTAATGCAGTGAATGTCGTGTATCAGAAGGTCATCGAGTTAGTTCAATGAACCTAAGTTATTTACTATTGGGCCGAATTTGTAATATATTTGTTCACTTGTGTTTTGGTTGAACTTGTAATTTTGTAAATTTGAAAGGTATATATGTAAGGTGTATTGTAAGATATCGTATGTATGAAGCAATAGTGAAGTAATATGAAATATTTTTGAGAAGTACATGCAAAAGATTATCAGTTGTAGTTCAAGGAATACAACAAGGTCAATCCAGAGACAAAAAAGTAATATCCATCACATAAGGTGATCAGTGCATAAAGCATCTTATCAGCAATCAGTTGTAAGTATATCGACTACTTCATCTTAACAGGTGAATCAGTTTCTAAATCCTCTAACAAGGTAGACTTAACAATCTTTGTACAAATCTCTTAACCAAGTGCATACTTCATTGTATGTTTGTAAATCCTCTAACAAGGTGGACCTAGCAATCCTTTGTGCTCTTAACAGGGCAGATCACAAAAGTGGTCAATGTAAGCCTTAACAGGCCAACTTTATGCTGTAGTATTGAAGTTTTGTGGGAATCATCCCCACCCCAATTTTACTTTCTATTTGGAAGGTTTTTGGGTCACCAAAATATTGTGTTCTTTTGTGTGATGAATGTTTTAACTTTTAGTATTAATACATGCAGTAGCATAGATTGTTTTGTGGCAAATTTAGAAGGAAGAATTTAAAGTTACTGATTCACCCCTCCCCTCTCAGTAACTTATCATATATTGAATATTTCCAAAAATTGGTATCAGAGCATTGTGGTTCTCAAGATAGAAGCTTGATAGCTTGAGCAAAGATCTAAGGACAAATGGAGATATTCAAACTTGACAAGGCAATTGAAAATGAAAAGCTAGATCTGGAGATGGCCATAGCTCAACTCAAAGAAGCAAAGGAGCATATTTTCCAATCCCTGAAAAGAAGGAAGGAACTTGCAAGACAAATGGATGACCATCAGTATGTTGAAGAAAAGATTGAAGACTTTTTCCCACCAAGCAGCTTAGATGAAGTTAATGAGGCAATCAAGGAACTCCTAGCAAAAAATGGTTCTCTGCAAGAAGAAGTAAGGAAACTCAAAAGAGTACAAGAAATCCAATCAATCAAGCTATGAGAAATTTTGGAACAAAAGAATAAGGCAAATGAAGACTTGAAGGAAAGAAACAATGAAGAACATAATCAATCTAATCAACATGAAGACCTCATTGATCAAATCACTAGAGCAAATGTAGAAATCAGAATTCTCAAAGCATAGAATGAAATAATAAGAAGCGATCTATATTATGAAAGGGAAATCAATGAAAGAATAATGAGAGAACTGAGATGTGAAAAGAAAATCATTGGAAAATTAAAGAATGACCTAAATGTTGAAAAGCAAATCAATGAGAGAATGTTGAAATCACAAGAAGACATGAATCAATTGAATCAACAAAATGAGCAGAATCTTCATAGGAAAAAAGGTAAAGCAAGACTGGGATAAAATGAAGAACAAGGTGAATCTTCCAAGCAAGGTGCAAAAAGGAATAAAAAACCCTCATGTAATCATTGTGGAAAAATTGGTCATACATCAAACAAATGCTGGAGTAATGGAAAAGCAAAATTCAATGGGAAGTGCTACAACTGCAATCAACATGGTCATAAAGCTAATGAATGCAAGGAGAAACCAAAATTTGAAGGTAAATGTCACAAATGCAAAAAGCATGGTCACAAGGCATCTCAATGCAGATCCAAATCATTCAATCCAGTTGAACAATTTGTAAAGGCAATATTTGGCTGGGACTACAATACCTAGTGCAGATGTCATTATTGTCGAGAATATGGACACACTGGCATAAATTGTGCAAGGCATCATCTAAGAAAGAAAGATACTAGTATAAGGTGTTACACATGCACTAAACTCAGTCATATAGCTAAAAATTGCATGAATATAGGCAAATTTGAAGATGAAAAGAAAGCAAGGGGTGACAATATAAGGAAACAAATGAGGCAGTAATGGATTCCTAAATCTACTAAGGATACAAGCTTGAATCATGGTGGTGAAGTCACTCAAGAAGTGGGTGACTCCATCCCCTCAAACTAAATTCCTAAGAATGTATTGGAGCTATACTCAACAAAAAAATCATAAGCAGTTCCAAGAAATATGAGGATTGCAAAAGATCCAATTAGTATTCCAAATACACTAAGATCACAGAAAGGTCATCTTTCGTCGAGCTGCATTAGAATTCACCGAGGAAAGTTGGTAGTATACCTTACTGAGCAAGGTCAAGAGTAAAGGAAATTTAGTTTTTTCATTGAGTTGATACTCTTTCCGAGTTAGGTCAGTGGATGATAGTCTGTCACACACTTTGTCATAATGGTGCCGAGCATTTATGAAAATTTCTCAACAAAAGGGCAATTTCAACTTCATTTTTTCATTGCATCCACAAAATTCAAAGAACAGAGCAATTTGAAAGAACATTATAGTGTCTTCAAGAAATTCAGCAACAAGATCTTCACAAATTTTATCATCTACTGAGTAGTGATGGAATCAACCAGTGGAAGCAGCACTAAACCAAAGAAGGGTTCTGAAATGCTAGTTAAGGGTGTCGAATGGAAAGTACCAAACTTCAAAATCATTCTGGTCATTTCTGAATCACTTGATCCTTATGGAGCTCAGTTGCAAATCCTGCCTAAGGTACTCCTAATTAACAACATATGAACTCACTTTAAATGTTCTGTTCAAGAATTAGGGACACTAGAAATGGACACTACCCTAGCTGAAATGTGTGTTGACAGAGTTTTGAAACCTGAGCATAAACATTTGGAAGGTAAAGGATTAACTAATCCCTCACATGCCTCAAAATTTCCAAGTGAAATGGATAAGATACATATTGAGTCGGTTTCACAATGGTCAATTATGGTTGGAGCAACCCATTCTGATTACAAAGAAGATGATACACAAGGTTATAGTTCTGCCAATACTAAGCAAAGCCAAGTCAACCAAAACCTTAGGTCAAGAGGAACTATAGAAGAAAACCCTAGCCGAGTGGGACGGTAGAGGTTTGAAACTAAACAATGTCACTAACATAGAGCTTAGGTTTGGCATCCATATCATTACACATAAGATTTACAACTCGAGTTGGTCAAACAACATTCCTTGTGAGGCAGTTGACTTGGCATAGAAGGTTATAAAGAAGAACCTTGAATTTGATTTGTCAGATGTATTACTGAAGCAATTGAACAAAAACATTGAAAGTGTGAAGACTTCCAAGAACAATTCCTTCAAGTTCAGTTCATTACTCACCTGTTTATTCTTTTATGTTCAAAAATTCTTTCCATCCAAGGGCATAGTCATATGGAGGAAAGACACCCCTGTTCTTTATCAAATAAATGAATTTATTGAAGAAATGGGAGAAAACTTTGAAAGGGTGTTGGATAATTACTTTGAGGCATTCAAGGAGAAAATGAATAATCGATTCTGAATCCCACCCAAGTTTGTGGAAGAATACAAGTATGTCATATGCTTCATGGCGGACTATGACATAGTGTACATTCAAGTAGTCATATCAAGAGTGACATGGGCAAAACCATTGCCTTATGAAATTAACATTGATGAAGCTAGAGACATTATTGAGGCTTTAGTAAATGAGCCAGCCAATCCAAATCTTCTTGTGTTTGGCACTTATGAGAAAGTCAAGAAAAGGATAGAGCTCAGTATCAAGATTCCTCAAGCTCTCAGCATAGGCAAGAAGAGGATTACAAAATTAAAGATAGTGGAAGGTCCTCTAATGCTTACTGAGGGTAAGGGTGAGAATGAAGAGGAGGATTATGATGAAGAAGAAGAATTAGAGAAAGAGGAACCAACAAAGAAGAAAGGTAGAGTGATTATCACTAAACCTTAGAAGAATTATCACTAAACCTCAGAAGAAACCAACTACAGTGTTCTCCAGGAGAGGTAGGAAAGGTAAAACTAAATCTATACTCATTCATTCTCCACATAAATTTGAGGAAAGGGTGAAACAACTAAGAGTTGGAGTAGGAATATGTAACTTCAAAGTTCTCAAATATGAGACTTGGACTCCAGCTGAGCAGAAAGAGATTGAATACTTAGTCATGGAGAAGATGGGTATTTGGAAATACTCCCCTGCTCAAATTCAACTTCAAATCCATGCAGATCTTTTTGCCAAAATCCAAGTCAGATGGGAGAACACGGTGCAAACTATAAAAGACATCTTTGAACAACAATTGAGATAGTTAGTACCGAATTTGACTAATGCAAAAGTAAAGAAGGCAATAAAAGAGCATGAAGACATAATGATTCTAAAGCTTAACTCATGTTTTATATTAATGAATAACATAGAATCAATGGTTAAGCATGCCTTAGACATCTGGAGAGATGTATATCATCTCAACAAGCCATCATATGAAACTATTATAATTAAAGATGATGATAGTGATGATGATGATGATGATGATGAAAACACTCCTTCCATCACAGTTATTGAAGGTGAATTGCATGCTCTAATGGAGGAGAAGGATGAAGAAGAGAAAGAAGAAGAGGAGGAAGTAGAAGAAATGGATGAAGTAGGAAAGGAGGAAGAAGTAGAAGAGGAAGAAAAGGATGAAGATGATCCGGTCAGAATTGCAATATAAGCAATTGCATCTCTTCCTCACACTCCACCACATACTGTCACATCTATGGAGATAGCTTCTACTAGTGAGATTGTGAGCACAACAACAACATCAACTTCTCAATCTTCACCAGCCACCTCCCAGCTCCAAGTGTCTACAATGGAAGTGTCAAGCACTTCATCTACTAAGCTGACTGTTACTTCCTCAGCTACTGAGTTAGCTCCCTCTACTTATGCATCTTTAGTTAGTGAATTAGTAAGTTCTACAATTTTGTCTTCATCAATTCCAGTAAGCACTACAATTTTTTTTTCATTAGCATTGTCTGCATCTACTTCAATTCCAGTTAGTTCAGACACTTCTATGGGTATTCTACTGAGTGTGGCACCATTTTTTGGAAGTGTTTTAGTTTTTAGTCTAGTTAGTACTTCTATTGGCATTCAATCCTTAAGCCCTATTCCATTTTTCACTACTATCCCTTCTATCTCTACTATTGTGTCTGTTCAAAGGTCAAACTAGTCATCACTGAAGTAAAACCAAGGTAACCATTGAAACTTCTAATCACTAGAAAGGAAATTGAAGAAGACATTGACTTAGACACAAAAATAATAATAACTAAGATTGACTATGAGACTGCTACTATTGAAGAAATGAGATTAGCCAGTCAACTCATAGAGAAGAAAGCTATGCAGAAGCAGCTAAGGTCTAAAAGGGATAAAGAGTACAAAATAATTGAAAATGCCAAGAATATAATTAAGATGCTATAGGTATTGAAGTGGATTCCACTCAACATATTTTTATTTAGTTAAAAGAGACTGTACAAAAATTTAATGAGGACTCCTCTGGACAAGAGAAGCTAATTGAAAAAGCTAAAAGGAAGTTTGATCACAAGGTGTTGGAGCATATTGCTCAGTAGATAGCAATCAAACAAGTGGAGCTGTCCACATTTTTGGGTAATTTTAAAAATTCTTTTAATAATGTAGCATCACTTTTTGCCAAACTTTGTGATGTGTCTAGTTTTACCAATGAAATAAAGGAGAAGCTAAATAAGATTGATGCTAACATGAAATCTAGTGCATCAAAGTTGCAGGCTAATCCCTCTTCCAGCTCCTCTCATCACACCAAGGTGAAATATCTAGCAGATGTGTAGGCAAAAATTTTAAGAGAAGAAGCAAGAATAATAGCAACCTTGATTGATATTCAAAACATGATCTTGCCAATAATGGATACAATCTAGAAACATATTGCTCATTGCAAGACATTGGTTCAGGATCAGAACTTCTCAGTGGCTAATCACATGATCAAATTATTAACAAAAGTTCAGATTGCTCTCTCCACCTACAAAATTTTGCAAGAAAATTGGGATACCTCATTCACCCTCATTCTTAAGGTACGTCAAGAATTTCTCTCTCATTTTGGTGTAACTATATAGATATTATATGTAGCCCTTTGGCATTACTGTCAAAAAGGGGGAGAGATATCAGTATAAGCAAAAAGGGAAATTATGTATATAAAAAGAGATATCAGTATAAGTGAAAGGGGGAGATAGAACTCAATAGATTTAGCATGTATATGTGTATAGCTATGTACATAATTATCTTTGTATATATATTAGGTGTCATCAAGGAGATATATGTAGAAATGTATATGCAACATCTTTATAAAGATCAATTTTGAAAAACCAAAATTTAGAAAATCAATGAGTTAGTTTATGTACATATGTTTTGGCTTATAAGTGTTTTATCACTAATGCCAAAGGGGGAGATTGTTGGCATTAAGTTAGTCTTTCCATTAGTGACAACACTTATTCATATCAGTATAGCTACTGAGTTTAGCACTTAATTCTCTACTCTCATCGAGCATTCTAGTGTTAACCAAGCTTTGAAGAGTTCAGTAGTTTACACCAAGTAGATAGTGGCTACCAAACGAATATAAGCAATGTGAAGATCAATAGTGTCTACTGAGCTTCATAGTGACTACTGAGCAATAAGCTTGTATCATGTAGATTCAGTGTAAATCGAGCATTGGAAGTAGTAGTGTTTACTGAGTGAAGAAAGGTAAACTCAGTATCTACCGAGTGACACTACATTTATCGAGTCACCAGTGGTCACTGAGTTCAGAACTACATCGAGTGATTAGTATGGACCGAGCCTTCACTTCTACTGAGTGGATGATGATGCCGAGTAATGCAGTGAACACCGTGTATCAGAAGGTCACCGAGTCAGTTCAGTGAACTTGAGTTATTTACTATTGGGTTGACTTTGTAATGTATTTGTTCACTTGTCTTTTGGCCGACCTTGTAATTTTGTAAATTTGAAAGGTATAATTGTAAGGTGTATTGTAAGATATCGTATGTATGAAGCAATAGCAAAGTAATATAAAATATTTTTGAGAAGTACATGCGAAAGATTATCAGCAACAGTTCAAGGAATATAGCAAGGTCAATACAAAGACAGAAAAGTAATATCCATCACATTAGGTGATCAGTGCATAAAGGATCTTATCAACAATTAGTTGTAAGTAGATCCACTACTTTATCTTAATTGGTGAATTAGTTTCTAAATCCTCTAACAAGGTAGACTTCACAATCTTTGTACAAATCTCTTAACCGAGTGCATACTTCATTGTATGTTTGTAAATCCTCTAACAAGGTGGACCTAGCAGTTCTTTGTGCAATTAACAAGGAAGATCACTAGAAGTGGTCAATGTAAGCCTTAATAGGCCAACTTTATGCTACAATATTGAGGTTTTGTGGGTATCATCCCCACCCCAATTTTACTTTCTATTTGGAAGGTTTTTGGGTCACCAAAATATTGTGTTCTTTTGTGTGATGAATGTTTTAACTTTCAGTATTAATACATGCAGTAGCATAGATTGTTTTATGGCAAATTTAGAAGGAAGAATTTAAAGTTATTGATTCACCCCTCCACTCTCAGTAACTTATCATATATTGAATATTTCCAACAAGGATGACTAAGCAAAGTGGACATGTGGTGAAAAATCACATTCTCATTGATGACATGGAAGATTACCATGCTATTTGTGATAAAGTGATAGAGTGACATGTGGCAAAGTGTGCAGGAGAAGATCACATAGGATCTTGACATGTGGCATCAAATCAGATGGTCATCATATTGTCACAAGGGGAAATTGCAAGGAAGCTAACAAATGTGACAAAGTAACACAATAAAAGTGTGGCATGTGTTAGTGGGCCTAGGACCATGGTGGCAGATTGGTCAACCAATTAGAGAGCATGATGTGGCACTGAGGTGACAACTACCTAGGAGGTGTAGTGATGGGGCAAATGATTGAGATCAGAGGACAAATGGGACTATGACACATGGCACCTACAAAGAAAATAATAAGGACATATAAGCCAATCATTGGATAACATGTGTCACTCCCATTTGACCATGCATGGGATTTAGAGGGAAACTTAGATCAGGTTGATTAAAATATTAAAATGATTTCCTTAAATAATGAATGCACCATATTCAAAAGATTAGCTTTTTGCATTTAATATGGTCAAAGGCGAAATATTTTCAATATTGTGAAAGCATGTTCAACCATTCTAGTTTGTAACTTCAAACAAGCTTCTAGGACATATTTTTTCGCAAACATGGCACTATTATATATCAATAGAAAGATCTCGTAGAGAATTTCCAGTTTTGCAATTAGATTAAGTTTAGGTATAAGGGGGCAAAAGATATTCTCATACTTTTAAAGAAAGGGAATTTCCTCCAACTGTATTTCTTATTGTTTCCTAGTTTAGTTCAACTTCATTTTGTTGCTAATGATGATGTGGGTTGTCTCCAAACTTGGAGAGGATTTTGCTAATGAGGTTATTTTACTTTCTAATCCTTTTGGTGGGCCTTTTAGCAATGTTTTTATCTATAGATATGATATTATTGCAAAAGGGGTTTCTCATCATTTTAGATGATATTTGGCAAGATTGTTTGGCTAAATGATGAGATTTGATTCAGTATTCAATTGAGGAGATAAGTTTTGTTTTCAACAGATAGAAGGGATTCAACTGGACAAATGACACCATCGGATCAAATCTGGGATTTCTTCCTTTTCTATATCTTCTCATTCTCTTTCATTGTATAGGATTGGTTCCAACCTATTTAAACTCTTAAGTTGTGATTTCACCATTCTCTTCAACATTTTCTCTATATGAACAACAAATAATGAAGTCATAGTAATAGTTCTAGTTTATTTTGTGTTTTCATGTGTTGTTGCATGCATCTTGATGTATTTTGTTTCAAAGAAATGAATACAAAACAACAATGGAAATAGTTTCATTTTGATTATTGTATCATATCTTTAGGTTTTGCAATCTTTTGTGATTTATGAACAAAGGTCATGTATCTCAGTTGCAACTTGTTTAGGGTTGTATGTTATAGTATGTTTTATTTTTTATTCAAAGAATCAAGTAAATTCTTAGTGTACTTTGATAGAGTTATAAATTTCATGGAAGGATTGTGATGAGTAGAAGATTCAGTCTGAAATTGATGTCTCATTTACAAAGTAAATGGAGAGACCATTGAGATCTTGGTGTATGCATTGATCTAAGTAAACACCAAATGGATTAGGTAGTGATCTTAGCTGAGAGATCATGTGTTCCTATTGTTCCATATATGGTTCTTGTTGAATTCAATCTTTAATCAAATATCCATTTCCCTTTTATGTTTTTAGAGCTAAAAGGAAGACCCCCACTTAGCTTGTAAATCTCTAGGTTATGTAACGAGCTATTGTATACCTATTCCATTGCATGAGTACATAGAAGATCAAGGAGAATCATCTTCTTTGTCTAGATTCGTATTTTTGTTTTTGTACTAGTGACATAAAAGAATCTAAGGTCTACCCTCTTAGGTTTTTGTAGAGCCTAAAGTGAAGGAGTATAGCCTTATAGTTCGCATGGGTTCTATTCAAAGTGCATGTGCATCCAACATAGGAGTTAGTTGTCCTTGGGTGCATTTTATTTCGGTTACTTGGTTATTTAAATATTGTTGAGTTGGGAGCCAAAAAAATGGTGACTCTACTAGGGATTGTATTGAATCTTTCTAATAGAAAAACATTGAGAATATAAAAAGAGATTCAATACAACAAGAATAAAGACATGAAGTTTAACTTGCAACAGTAAGGTTATGGTGTGTTTTCCATTCTCTTGCTAAAAATCACACCTCTTAGTATTGATTTATTCATTTACAATAGTAGCTTTGAGAGTTGGATGTAAATTGCATTGTAAAATTTAAATTCATCATCAATAAACTCAACTATCTACAAAGAGTTGTAAAATTCAGAGTCAAATGATCAAGTGTTTATCTTTTTTTCAAGTATGTAAATCTTCAAAGGTGGTTTGATGAGCTACAAAGTTACAAGAAGTTGGAAGGCTGGTCCAGATTTATCATGAAATAAATTGTGTGTCAAATTTTATCTCCCAAGTGTGAGTGGTGACTCTAAGATCTTTGCACCAATTACAATTGTTTTATAGTTAAGACTTCAAGGATATTGAGCATTTTGTTTGCCAGATCTAAAGCTTTTGTGAGTAATTCTTGGAAAGAAATGAGAAGTCATAAGTTGTTGATTGAAAAATTAAAGTTTTGTATGCATCTGATGTTTTATTGAAATTAAATATTGAAAAGTAAATCACATCTATGATTTTATTTGTCATCTTCAAGAAGTGGAAACTCTACATAGTTTTCATGTATGATACATAAAGTATTTTAATATCTACAACACTAGCCAATCAAAAAATTAAGATGGAATATCAACACTGAAGATATTTTTATTTTCATGTGTTTTCTTTCCATGAGAATTAAGTAGTAGAAATGGTTGCCTCTTTTCAATGATTTTAGCACTAAAGAAAGAGGTAGAAGTTTTTAAAAATGGATTCAAATCTTAAATCTGAAAATAGTTTAACAAGTTATGAAAGTGAGTGTGAAGACATTGTTATGTTGAGAAAGGAACTTTGTAATCAGCTCATTACTTTCATAAGAAATGAAGTAGGAAGTGTTTGAGGTGAAAGTGAGCTTCAAGTTTACATGAGATTTAAATTAGCACTCATGAATCTTCATGTTTCTTTATGGCATAAAGAGTCTTCATAGCCAATTATTTTTTATAAATGTTTTCATGTTTGATTCAATTGTTTAGTCAACATACTTGAGATTAGAAAAGGTTATGCTAGTTGAAGATTCTATGAAGAAGATTGATAGTTATTTTCTTGAAAATGGATACTATATTGTATATTGTGATAGTGAAAGTGAAAGTGCTGAAAATCCTAGTGAATGTGATAGATCTCTTGATGACGTATCTTGCTATTATGAAGAAGAGATATCAGAACTTGATTAAAAAAATGAATGCAATCAACATGTAGAGGATACACATGTGACTAGTTTCTCATCTTATGAAAATGTACATGTAAAAGAAAAAGAACAATATAAAAACATTAGACATGATACTTCTTGTAATGAGTGTGACTATGATGATGAATCACATGTTGAGGCTTCTAATTTAGAGGAAGGAACATGTTGTAGTAATAGTCATAATTTATCAGACTATCATGCTAATGTTGTCACTATTATAAATAGTTCACATCATTTAGATTATGTTTGAAGTCATGAAGAGAGGACTTGTGATGGAGTTTTTCTAAATAGCGATGAGATTTCTACCTTGTTAGAGCATAAGTTTGAAAGGTATGCATCAAACTGTCACTCATATTTTTATTTACCAGTATGTGCATATTTTGAAAATGAAAATGATTCCATGGATAGGTAAGTGCACAAATTTATGGACAAAAAAGATGTTACTTTCTTTTTTCCCAATCTGAAGGAAGTGTGATTGCACAATAGTGTGATCATGATGTTGCATGACTGCACTATGTTTTGGATAGTGTGAACCATAGGCTCAAAAAAATTGCAAAATATCATGAGTGCACTTTGTAAATTTCCAATATAATATATCTTTATGTAAAAATATATTCTAAATTTTCAAGTAATGTGTGTTATAAGGGGTCTAAGGGCCCCTTAGCACACATATAATGGTTTGAATGGGTCAAAAGGGGTTATATAATATACTATGATCCCTTTTGAATTGTTTGATCACATAATGTGCAACTTAAGGGGTTCTCAGACCCCTTAGCACACATATAATGGATCTAATGGGTAAAATGTGAAATAGAGTACATTATAACCCCTTTTGACCTATTTAATCTCATAGTGTGTGTAAGGAGCCCTTTGCACATATTCATAATGGGTTGAAAGCATCAACATGGGTTATGTGGTATATATGACCCCTTTGACCCATTTGATTGCAAATATGTGCCTTAAATGACCCCTTAGCACACATAATATGATAAAATGGCTTAAATAGGGTCATATGGTACCCTATGACCCCTTTTAACATATTTGATCATATAATGTGTGTCTTACTGGGTCTATGAACCCACTAGCACACATATAATGGTTTGAATGGGTTAAAAGGGGCCATAGGGTACCCTATGACAATTTTTAACATATCCTAGCACACAAGTATGTCTTAAGGGGTCCTAAAACCCCTTCACACAAATATAATGGATCTAGTGGGTCAAAAGAGGTCATAGAAACCTTATGAGCCCTTTTGACCCACTTTATTGCATAATGTTTTTTGAAGGGGTTTGCGGACCCCTTAGCACACATATAATGGTTTGATTGGGTCATAGGGTACCATACGACCCCTTTTGACCCATTCAATCACATAATATGTCTTAAGTGGTTTGAGGACCCTTTAGCACACATATAATGGTTTGAATTTGGTACACACATAGTGGTTTGAGGACCCTTTAGCACATATAGGGCACCCTAGAACCCCTTTTGACCCATTGGATCACAAAATGTGTGTCGTAAGGGGTTTGAGGATCCCTTAGCACACATAATTTGGTTTAATGGGTCAAAATGTGTCTTAGGATACCCTATCACAACTTTTGACCCATTTGATCTTATAATGTGTTTCTTTAAGTGTATAAGAACACATTAAGACACATATAATGGTTTGGATGGGTCAAAAGCAATCATAGGGTACCCTATGACCCCTTGTAACCCATTTTGACCTATTAGATCATATAATGGTCTCTTAAGTGATCTGAGGACCCCTTAAAACATATAATATGATTGAATGGGTTAAAAGGCATTATAGTGTTTTATATAGCCTCTTTTGACACATTCAATCACATAATGTGTTTTCTAAGGGGTCTAAGGATCCCTTAGCACACATAATAAATCAAAATGTTTAAAAGAGGTCATAGAGTACACTATGACCCATTTGATAGAATGATTTGTGTCTTAAGGGGTCCAAGGTTCCCTTAGCACAAATATAATGGCTTGAATGGGTCAAATGGTGTCTTCTAGTACCCTATTACCCCTTTTGACTCATTCGATCATATAATACACATCTTAAGGGGTTTGAGGACCCCTTAGCACACATATAACCGTTCAAATGGGTCAAAATCTCTCATAGGATATTCTCTGAGCCCTTTTGGCTTATATGATCACATAATGTGTGTGTTAATGGATTTAAGGACCCCTTAGCACACATACAATGGTTCAAATAAATCAAAAGGTGTCAAAAGGTTCTTTATGACCCCTTTTGACCCATTCAACTACATATTGTGTGTCTTAAGGGCCCAAGGACCCCTAAGTACATATCTAATGGTTCAAATGGGTCAAAAGGAGTTATAGGGTAACATATGATCCCTTTTGACCCATTTGATTGCATAGTGTATTTCTTAAGGAGTCTAAGGACCCCCTTATAACACATATAATGGTTTGAATAGGTTATAGAGTACCCTATGACCCATTTTGACCCATTCAATTGTATAATGTGTGTCTTAAGGAGTCATCCAAGCCCTTAATAGTCATTGAGTGTTTCAAATCAGTTGAAAGGGGTCACAGGGTACCCTATGACCCATTTTATCCCATTGGATTACATAATGTGTATCTAAAAGGGTTTGATGACTCAATAGCACATATAATATGATCGAATGGGTTAAAAGGGGGTTTAAGGACCCCTTAGCACACATTTAATGGTTTGAATGGGTCAAAATGGGTCTTAGGGTACTCTATCACCCCTTTGATCTATTAAATCATATAATGTTTGTCTAAAGGGGTCTAAGGACCCCTTAATACATATATAATTGTTCAAATATGTCAAATGGTGTCACAAGATACCCTATGACTCCTTTTGACCCATTTGATCACATAATGTGTGTTTGAAAGGGTCTAAGGACCCCTTAACACACATCTTAATGTTATAATGGGTCAAAAATGGTTATAGAGTACTTTATAACCCTTTTTGGCCCATTTAATCACATAATGTGTGTCTTGAGAGGCCGAGGGACCCCTTAACAAACATACAATGGGTGAAATTGGTAATATGTTACTTTGTGGCCTCTTTTGACTATGTCAATTGAATAATGTTTGTTTTAAGGGATCCAAGGACCCCTTAGCACATATATAATGCTCTAAAGTGGTCACAAGGTATCATATGATCCCTTTTGACCCATTTGATCATATAATATGTCTAAGGACAAGGGGGGGGGGGGGAGAGAGAGAGAGAGAGAGAGAGAGATCAAATTGGCATGTGCGTGCCCTAACTTTTATAATTTAATAGTGTGCCCACGCTATAATGCTCTAGCGCTATTTGAAAACAACTATATTTTCATAGTGCGCTCATGCTATATTGCATCGATGTTATTGCATGAGTGCACTTTTTAATGATTCACCAAATCCAAGGCTTGGATTTCCTTGGAGATCCAACACAAAGGCTTGGTGGCTTCATACAAGCCTGAGATATGTTTTCCTACAAGAATATCAAAAAATAGATAACTTTTCTTGTGTGCTCTCCATCAGATTTATTAGTGGTTGAATATCGATAAAATCAAGTAACATGACATTATAGATCTTTGTGTTAGTTATATAACCATATTAATTTATTCTGAAGGGTAAAAGCACTTGAACTTGTGTCACCCTTTTGTAAAGGAAAAGGCTAACAAAAGTATAACTGTTCACCTTCAATGACATAAAATTGGTATTATTATTTTGAATTTGAAAATGAAGTAAACTAACAAATTGTGTAGAATGAATGAATTTTAGGATAAATATTTTTAATAATTATTTGAAATAATAATTTATATATTTTTCCAATTTTTATAGATAATTTTTTAGCTATTGAAAAATGCTAAAAATTAGGTGTCTAGTTCCCACCACAAAACTAGATGGAAATAAACTTATTTCTCTTTGATCTCAAATAATGTTATAGATAATATATATAGCTAGAACAATCAAAAATAAAAATTAGCTTCTTACCTATATTTTCTCTTTTATAATGATTAGAATTTCAATTCCCCTGAAATCGATAGTTTTCATCTCCCACCACATTTTTCAAAACAAAACTATTCTAACCAAGAGAAAAATTATACACTCTAAAAGAGGACTCTCTCCTCTAGAATGTCATCTAATTTTAAAATTTTTTAAATATGATTTAATATTTTTTTTCTTTCTCTAAATTGACATATTTTTTAGTGTTAAAATATGTACTTGTAGAATTTTTTAATTACAATATACTATATCTAATTAAAATACTATTAACTCTATATGAGAATATTCTTGACTATGAGCTCTATAAAATGGTGTTTATAAGTTATTTAAAAAAATCATAAAAAATAGTAAGAGTTATTGAAATGCCACTCTTTTGAAATAATTGTATTTCTTTAGTAATTGGATACAAACTAGTATTAAAACATACATTAAATAGAGATTTCCAATTGGAAAAGTGTGAGACCATATATAACTTAACTAGAATGAATTTATCTAGATCATATATTTTGACAAAATTGATTTTTAGATAGAAATACTCAAATTTAGTTGTTCTGATAAATTAGCCTGAAAGGTGACACAACTTTGTACTTTTACCCTGAATTTAAACTATTTTAAGCCTTTCAACTATAATTTCTTTTGAATGTGTCCATTTTTTTCTCAAAAACCAATGTGTTATATTTGGGGGTTAGATTTTGGCTCATTCATTGGATTTTGCAACAAGTTAGTTTTAAAGAAGCTAGACTCCATTCTACACACTTTAAAAAATAGAAGTTTTGATTTTTGATTAGTTCTCAATGATTTTTAGGGGAAGCACACACATATTTCATATTTTTGGGATGTGCTCACCTACAAAATTCATAAAAATAATATATACATTAAAATATTACCCAAAAAAAAGGGATAAATTGCATGGTGTTAGCTAACTTCTTACTAGAGGGATTAAAGAATTTCCAAAAAAAAAAGGATTTTAGGGGGACCACACTTCACACTATGTTATGCTTTTATTGAAAAACAATACTTCTTTTTGTGGCCCCCTTTTTTGATGGCCTTAAACTTCACCATTTAAAAAAAAAATAGTAGTTTAGAAACTAGAATTAGAGGACTCCAACTTTTGTTTTAGTTGTATTTTGAAATTTTTAGTGTTACTATCTTCAAATTCTCATTGAAGTTCATAAATCACTAATTTCAGAAAAAAAAAAGTGGCATCTTATAACCCCCTTTTGGTAACACAACTTTGTGCACTTACCCACCCTATGAGGTATGATGCATATCCTAGCTCCCCTATTTCTTCAACTTAGCTCTCCATTTGTGATGATAAAGATAAACATGAATATGAGGTTTTAAATGATGAAAAAGCAATTGATACATGTTTACAAGCTGCTATCATAAATGATGTTAAATAAGATTTGGATGCTATAGATTTCATTGGAAAGTATCCTAAATTTTATGGTTTTGATTTAGCATATGTTGAAGATTCTTTTATGATTGGCAATGATAAGAATGATGAAGGATCAATGGGTTGTTCACTAAATTTGAATGAAGTATGTGATAGTAAAGAACACTCATATGTGATTAAGTTTGATTGGTCATGTGATGAAAGGGTAGATGCTGAAAGCAGTGTTTTAGATTCCAAGTTTTCTTCTTATGTTGGTGGATTTCATCATGATGGAATTGATGCATTCAAGATTTATTCAAATGAAGTGTTTGATGATGAAAATGATAGTAATCAACATTTTATATATGAGCACTTTCATGATGATTTCTTACACTTGGTAACTAATCAATTGTTTGAATGTGAAGAGGTTTTAGTGTGTGGAAATTTTGATTGGATATGTGCAAGTTTTGCAAGTGAAATGAAATCAGACTTCATTTACTCTTCATATCTAGTTATATAAAGGGAGTTTCAAGCTCATGGTATGTGTGATGCTTTTTGTCAAGTGAAGTATGAGTGCTTTGTATTTCCACTTGATATAATGTGTGAATCTCATATTGAAGGAGAATTTCAAATTGGTTTTGATTCTCATGAGCATGCTGATCTATATTTTTATAGTGAGCAAGTTGTAGAAATTTTTTCTAGTTTTTCCATACTATAAAAGTGAAGAATTTGATTTTTCTTTGCATAATGAGATGATTGAAGATGTTAATATTCTTGGTAAAACTAATGTGAATGAGATTTACATATTTCCTCAAGTAGATAGAAATGAGAATAAATTCTATGACAAAGGTAAGAAGTTTTGTTGAAGTTTTGGTGGCCCAGGGCCATCATTTGTATAGTTAGAGTAGGTGTTTCTTGATTTCAATAAGAGTTGTTCAAGAGAAGTTTATTGGAGTGGTATGCTTCTTCCAAGAGATCTAAATTCTCTCCATGCCTATAAGGGGCCTGCATCCCTAACCAAAACCATTATTAGGCCTCAAAATTGCAAAAGGATGTGAGTACCTATTTGAAATTTTTTCTAAAGTCCCTATCAATTCTTTTGTGCATGTATACCAAAATGTATTTTTAGGTCCAATCATGTGTTCCAAGTGCTCATTTTCCTTTATTTAGTATATTCATCCACCTCAGGTCACTAATTTAAAGTTTCAAATAATTTGATGAAGTGTTGTTTTAAGCACATGCCAAATTTGCATTTTCCTTCCAAGTGTTAAACAACATTCAAGAGGCTAGTTTGTATTTGAATATTTTTCAACTAGTTAAGTTTCATGAATCACCACTTTGGTAATGTTTTTTATGCATATCAAAGAGCCTATATTTCAGATTTTGAGTCATTTTGATAAGTTTTGATAGGGTTTTGAGTTCCTCAAAGTTGGTTCATCTCTGTCATGATTTTGCACTTTATCCATAATTCTAGGAAGCCTTATTTGACAGTGAATATTTAATGAACCATAGAGAATTTTAAATAAATGGTCATGCCACTATATTTTATTCATAAAATATAATCTTATGTTTGCAATTTGAGATCATAGTGAATCCATTTGATAAGTCTTACAATCTGATTCCATTTGCAAAAACTCAAAACAACCCAGTTGTCCTTTATGACAGTTAACATGTAGCTTAATTTGACTTGCTATAACTTTGACCTTGCTGACCAAAATGAGGAAATTATTTTACCACTATATTCTAGGGGTTAGAGAGATTATAAGTTTCAGATTTGAATTTATGATGAAACCATTTGATCAATTTTTAAACGCGATTCCATTTGTAATTTCTAACATGTCAATGTAGATTGATTTCATAGATAGTTTGGAAGGCATGTTTGGGAAGTTATAACTTTGAATCAATGATAGATATTCCTAAAATAATATTGCCATTGTGTTCTATACTAAAAAAATTCTCAATATATTTGCAAAAATCTCTATTTGACAAGTTACCCAGTTATGCAATTCCCAGAACCCAACTTTGTATGATTTTCAAATAAGCCTAGTTATTCATCTTGAGCCAAAAACAAACCTACATGTTCTCCATATAGGAAAGAAAAAATTCCCCAAGTTTCATCTTTCTAAGAGACTATTTGACTTATTTTCAAAGTTAAATTCAAATGCAATTTTCTTGTTTTTGACAAGTCGTTTGCAAGATAAATGAAATGCACAACTTTAGAGATTAACACCTTTTGATTGGAAAATTGTCATAAGTTGAGCATTTTTAGGATAGATGATTGAGGAAAAAAGAACAAATGTGCCAAGTTTCAACATCTGATAATGTATTTTGGTCAATTTTTTGACATTAGTTTTGAGGCCTCTCGACATAAAAGTGACATGTTAGAAAGATAAATAAATGAGTTTAAATGATCAAAGAATGATCAATTTAGAATCTAATCAATAGAGGAGTTAAATAGGTCAGTTTGAGAGGTCATGTGTTTGAGTTTGAATTTTTTTTAGCTAGACCCACTTTGGGGCTTGATTGATTTCATCAGATCGATAAGTTGCCATGGAAATTAAAAATGTCTTAAGAAGTTAGAATGACTATGATCACTAAATTTGTCAATGCACACATATTATCATTTAGAGATTAAATAGGCATATGGGTTATACACATAGTGTTGGAAATATAGATGGAGTAACTGAGAGGGGGGGTTAATCAATTACTACAAAAATATTTTAGATCCCTTGGATGTTAATAAAACTGATTGTTGTTGACATTTGGTAAACACAAAAAAAATGTTGTAACTCAGTCAAAGTAGTGTGATCTACTTATTTTTGATCTTAAACATTCACAATGATTAACTTGTAATCATAAAAGAAATAATATGAACACATGAGACACCTAGATTTAACATGGAAACCCAATATGGGAAAAGCCACCAATGTAACTAGTTATTATTTTTCACTCTTCTAAAGTGAGCCCTTTTAGTAGCCAACTTGGTTAAAGGTTACAAAACACATTGTTGGGTGTGACCTTGTTAAAGGATTTAATCACCTTGTTAGGAGTGGCCTTACAAGAGGTCTTTAGAAAAATTCAATGGAATTGCCACCTTGTTAGAAGATTTACAATTGGCTACCAAACCAACTCTATTAAGAGATTTTGGAATCACTACTACAATGGTAAGAAAGTAACAATGAAATGACCTGAATGAGATTCAACTAAATTACTGATTATAGATCTACGTTTTGCTTCATGCTAATCCTTCCTGATCAAATATTACCTTTTTGCTCCTCAAGGATATCTGACCATCCTTCAAGTTTTCTGACACTCTTGCATTCTCCATCAATCAAAACATTTGCATACTCTCACATTCATTAGAATCTCAACTTGACCTTATATTTATACTATAAAAATTATCAAGTTGGCTCAATTACAAGTTACAATGACCAAAAATCATTACCATAGTTAGCTGGGATCAATACTTGAAATAATTAAAATTCATATCACAAATCAACAAAATCCTTCATTGGCTGACCCTGCTCAGTAAACACTAATCCTGAAATGATTTCTTGTGTCAACCAATAGAAGCTCGGTTAACATTGCAAACTTACAAAAACCTTTGGCAATCGAGTGAACTCGGTGAACACTAACTCTGACCAACACTCCTTTGTTAACCATGAGAACTTAGTTAATACTGCTTTCTGCCATAATTTCCTTCGATGCTCGAGTGAGCTTGATAGACACTGTCTTTATAGAGTAATCTCTAGGAATGCTCAGTAGATAAGGAAAATTGCCTTGCTAACCAAGTGAGCTCGGTAAGCATTTACTGCCAATTGATATGACATTTGTGTAATATCAAAGATAACACACAATTAGACAATTGTATCCAACAATCTCCCTCTTTGGCATTGATGGCAACACAACATGTCATAGCACAATAAAATTTGAAAACAAGACTTTCTCTAACAGAAAGTTTTCTCCCTCTTAGATTTTATACCGCAAACTTCTCTAATATAGTAATCTCCCTTTGTGAAGAAATTACATAGCTTCTTTCTCAAAACAAATTTTAGAAAGATATGATAGTAAACTCTCCCTGTTTGACAACACATGCCAAAGACAACACATACCAAATGAGTATCAATGTACTTTGAGTACTAATTCATATGCAATGTTCTCTTGACTATGTTGCATTGATAGATCTTCAAATTGGTTCTTATTGATGCATCACTAAACTTTTCTTAGTGAGCTTTAGATAGGGGAATGACCCCTAACTTACCTCTTAGATACAAGAATTCATCCTTAGGTAATGGCTTGGTAAATATCTTTACAATTTGTTCTTTTATATGGACATATTCCAATCTAATTTCTTTGTCCTGCACCAATTCTCTGACAAAGTGGTACTTTAGAGAAATGTGCTTGGTTTTGGAATGCATCACTAGATTCTTTGATATGTTAACTGCACTTGTATTGCCACAAAACATAACAAATGGTTCTTTGATTTCAACCTTCATGTCTTCCAACAACTGTTTAAACCAAATAATATTAGAATAGTTCACTGCTGCTATAACATATTTTTCTTTTGCTATAGATTGGGATGTGCAATTTTTATTTTTGCTTGTCTGAGATACCTTTTGCCAAGAAAGAATGCTCCACCACTTGTACTCTTTCTGTCATCAATGTTTCCTACCCAATCAGCATCAGTAAACACTTTCAAGTCTAGATTTCCTCCAAGTTTATACCATAATCCATAATCTTTAGTACCTTTCAAGTATCTCAAGATCCTTTTGATTGCCATCATGTGATTTTCTCTAGTTTTTAATGAAAGTCTTGCCACTATACTAACTACAAGAGCAATATCAGGCCTTGTATGAACTACATACTACATTTTCCAATCATTGACTTGTATAAGGTCTGATCTACCTCTTTTGAATCATTATCCTTGGTAAGCTTTAGTCCAATACACATGGGGGTTCCAACTTGTTTTGAATGTTCCATACCAATCTTCTTAAGTATCTCCTTGATGTACTTAGACTTAGTGATGTAGATACCATTCTTACTCTGCTAAATCTGAAGACCAACAAATAACTTAATGTCACCAAAGATAGACATTTCAAATTCTTCGTGCATTTGCTTTGAAAATTCTTTGCATAGATCATCATCACCTATAAACAAAGTATCATCCACAAATATTTTTGCCAAAACAATCTTGTTATCTAGTCCTTCTTTGATATACAAGCTGCTATTATCATTAGTTCTCTAAAAACCAATCTAAATAAGGTAGTTATGCAATCTAAATAAGGGGCTTGTTTCAAACCATACAATGCTTTGTGTAATTTGTAGACAATGTCCTTTTTGTTTGGATTAACAAAACCTTCAGGTTGCTTAATGCAAACTTCTTCATCAAGAATATCATTGAGAAATGTAGATTTAACATCCATTTAATATACCTTAAATCCTTTATATGCTGCATATGCTAGTAAGCACCTGACACCTTCCAATCTTGCAATAGGAGAAAAAGTCTCACCATAATCAATTCCTTATTCTTGAGAGTAGCCTTTACACACCAATCTAGCTTTGTTTCTTGATACATTACCATCTTCATTCAACTTATTCATGAATACCCGTTTTGTTCCAATCACATTTTTATCTTTAGGCCTAGGTACAAGAGTCCAGGTTTTGTTCTTCTCTATTTTCTCTATCTCTTCATTCATAGCCTCAATCCAACTTTCATTTTCCAATGCAAATTGGCAAGTAAACAAGTACCTTTTAGCTTACTTCTTGTCATAGTACCTTCTGATTTATCTCCAATAATCTGATCTAGTGCATGATGAGTTCTGACATACCTGGCCAATATAGGTTCCTTGCCTCTTAAATGAATTGCATTGTCATCCTCTTGAACTTCAACTTCAGGTTCTGGCTGCTCTGACTTGGTAGGCATTGGCTCGGTAGCTTCAAAATGTGACTCGGGTCCTTGTGACTTGGTTTGAACTTCTTGCAACTCGGTGACTGAGGAAGACTTAGGAGTAGAAGTCTCTTGATTGATAGATGTATCTAGCACTGTATCAAGTTTAGTGAAAACAAATCTCCTATAATCTTCTAGTTCCTTTTTGCTTTCTTCTTCAATCCTTTCTACAAACTCATCAACTTTCACATGTACACTTTCTATGATTTTGTGAGTAGACAAATTCAAACATCTATATGCCTTACTCTTGCAAGAATATCCTAAAAATATACCTTCATCACCATTCACATCAAATTTTCCATTTCTAGATTCTTTCAAGATGTAACATTTACTTCCAAATACTTTCAGGTAACTCACATTGGGTTTATAGCCATACCATAACTCATAGGGGGTTTTGAATGAGTCCTTCTTCAATTGTACTCGATTCAAGGTATGAATTCTAGTGCTGATAGCTTCCTTCTAGTATTTGATAGCAATGTTCTTTTCAATCATTAGATTCCTTGAACAATCCATGATAGATCTATTCCTCCTTTCAGCTATTCCATTCTGCTTGGGAGTTCCAGGGGTTGATACCTATCTTTTGATTCCTCTTTCAATGCAAAAGTTATTGAATTCATTGGAAATGAACTCACCACCTCTGTTTGATCTTAAGTATTTAAGTCTTTTTCCTATTTCCTTCTCTACTCTGGCCAAATACCATTTGAACTTCTCAAATTCTTTTGACTTCTCTCTTAGATACATAACAATCATCATTCTAGAGTAGTCATCAACAAAAAGAATGAAGAAATTTTCTTTAGCATAGCTCTCAATTCCAATAGGTCCACACAAATCAATATGCACAATTTCCAAAATATCTTCAGACTGATAGTTTCTACTTTTAAAGCTAGTCTTTCCCATCTTACCAATCTGACAATTCTTGCATAGACCAACATCAAGTTTCTTTATACTAGGAACGCCTCTTACTTTCCTAAATTTGCTTATCTTTACTATGTTATCAAAATTCACATGACATAACCTTTTGTGCCATAACTAACTTTCTTCAACTTGAGCAATAAAATATGAGCACTCACCAAGATCAAGATAAAAAAAATTACCTTTTGTTTATTTTCCTAATCCAATCAGCTTTCCTTTGTCATCCAATAGTCTTGCCTTTCCATGCATAAATTCCACCTTGAATCCAATATTGATTAGTTGTGCCACACTCAATAGATTATGTTTTAGTCCTTCAACCCAATAGGCATTATCACATACAAGTTCTTTGGTTAATGAGATTTGGCCTCTTCCTTTTATGCAACAAGGTTCATTATTTCCAAACCTTATACTACCACAATCATAGTCTTCAAAATGTTTAAACTTAGTTTTGTCACCAGTCATATGATGTGAAAAACCACTATCTATGATCCATGTATCATTTATGCTCACATGAGAGATAAGTACCATCTTATTTTCTTCATCATTATCAGATCCATCTTTCATAACAATGTAAACAATTTTATCTTCACTATTAGAAGAATCTTTAGAGTCCTTAGCCATAAAACATGTTTTCTTACCTTTGTCCTTGAATGATTTGAAATCTTTCTTGCCATTGTACTTGTAACCTTTCTTCTCATCCTTGCTTTGCTTGTTTGGGCACTTGGCTGCAATATGACCAATTTCCTCACATGAAAAATAGATTAGGGAGACTTTACCTTTGTATTTCCTTTGCCTCTAGAATATTTCCTTGCAAGTAGAGCTTCAACAACTTCAAGATCACTGTCAGAGCTTTCCTCTAATTCTTCTTCACTTTTTGATTGAGTGCCCTTTATTTTCTTGCCCTTTTCTTTGAGTGAAAGCTTGGTTTCAAATGCTGATTCAATGTTCTTGGAAGCTGGAACATAATTTTCATAGTTATCTAGCTCAAAGGTTGTCAATCTTCTTACTATGGCATCCAAATCTATCTTATGATTTTATTCACATCTTCTTTCTTGAATTGTAGATACTCTAATTGCATAAATGGGAAGTAGTGTTCTAAGAACTTTACTTACAACTATTTCTTCTTTGATATCTTCTCTAGAAGCTTTTATTGCACTGACACTTGCTTTGACCCTTTCAACATATTTGGCAATGTTTTCATCCTCTCTCATTCTTATTTGATCAAATTGTCCTCTTAGACTTTCTGCTTTGGCTCTCCTGACATTGTCATCACCACCGTAGATATCTTTTAGCTTGTTCCACATTTCAAAGGTAGTTTTGCAGTCCTTGATATCATCAAATTCTTCATAGCTTAGGGAAGATGCAATGTCTATCATCATGGTGTTATGAGTCTTCTTCTTAGCAATATCATTAATAGATAATGTACTAGAAGGATTTGTATATTCTTCATCAAGATATTTCAATCATGTATCTCCAATGGAAGATAGAAGAAGCCTCATGAGACCCTACCATGTTGAAAATTTATCTCTGTCAAGCCTTGGAATTTATCTCTTGTAAGACATCCTAATCTTTAGCTTGGGTCCTTAAAACCCTTCTTGCAAGCATCAAAAGCTTTGATACTAATTTTTGGAAATATAGATGGAGTAATTGAGTGTGTGTGGGGGGGGGGGGTTGAATTAGTTACCACAAAAATAAATCCATAGATCCCTTAGATGTCTGATAAAACTACTTACTACTGTCAGTTGGTAAACATACTTAAAATGTTGTAACTTGGTTGATGCAACGTATGTTAACTTTAACAAATCTTAAACATTCACAGTGATTAACATGCAACTATAAAATAAATAGCATGAACACATGAGACACTAGATTTAATGTGGAAACTCAATATGGGAAAAACCACGAAGTAATTAGCTACTAATTTTGACTCTTCTAAAGTGAGCCCTGTTAGGAGCCAACTTGGTTAAAGGTTACAAAACACACTGTTAGGTGTGACCTTGTTAAAGGATTTAATCACCCTATTAAAAGTGGCCTTGCAAGAGGTCTTTAGAAAAATTCAATGAAATTGTCAGCTTGTTAGAGGATTTACAAATGGCTGTTAAACCAACTCTGTTAAGAGATTTAGGAATCACTACTACAATAGTAAAAAAGTAACAATGAAATGACCTAAATGAGATGCAATTGAATTTTTGATTACATATCTTTATTCTACTTCACACTAGATCCTCTTTGATCAAATATTACTTTGCTGCTCCTCAAGGATATCTGACCATCCTTCAAATTTGCTCACACTTTCCACTTCAAACAATCAATACACTTGCATACTCACTTATCACACTTAGAATCTCAATTTCACTTTTCATATATACTTTTTAGATTATCAAGTTAGCCCAATTACAACTTACAATTACCAATAATCATTACCTCAGTTGGCTACAATCATTACTTGAAATAATTACACTTTATTTCTCAAAGTAACAAATCCTTCATTAGCTGACCCTGCTCAATAAACACTATTCTTGAAAAGATTTCTCATGTTAACCAATAGAAGATCAGTTAACACTGTAAATCTACAAAATCCTTTGAAAATCGAGTGAGCTCGGTAAACACTAACTTTCCTTCATTAACCATGAGAGCTCGATTAACACTACTTGCTGCCACATTTTTCTTCGATGCCCAAGTGAGCTTGGTAGACACTGTTTCCACAAAGTAACTTACAAGAATGCTCGGTAGACTCTAAAAGTTGCTTTGCTAACCAACTGAGCTCAATAGATACTGACTACCAATTGATATGACATTTTTGTAACATTAAAGACAACACACAATTAGATAATTGTATCCAATAGGTACAAGAGTCTAGGTTTTGTTCTTCCCTATTTGTTCTATCTCTTATTCATAGCCTCAATCTAACTTTCATTTTCCAATGCATCTTTGACATTTCTAGGTTCAAAATCAGCAAGTAGACATGTACCTTTTAGCTTACTTCTTGTCATAGTACCTTCTAATTTATCTCCAATAATCTAATCTAGTGTGTGATGCCTCCTAACATACTTGGTTAATATGGGTTCCTTGCCTTTTGAATGAATTGCATTGTCATCCTCTTGAACTTCAACTTTTGGTTTTGGTTTCTCAAACTCGGTAGGCATTAGCTTGGTAGCTTCATAATGTGACTCGGGTCCTTGTGACTCAGTTTGAACTTCTTGCAACTTGATGACTGAAGAAGACCCAGGAGTAGAAGTCTCCTTATTGATAGATGTGTCTAGCAATGTATTAGGTTCGATGTAAACAAATCTCCTATAATCTTCTAGTTCCTTTTTGCTTTCTTCTTCAATCTTTTCTGAAAACTCATCAATTCTCACATGTGCACTTTCTATGATTTTGTGAGTAGACAAATTCAAACATCTATATGCCTTACTCTTGCAAGAATATCCTAAAAATATACCTTCATCACCTCTCACATAAAATTTTCCTTTTCTAGATTCTTTCAAGATATAACATTTAGTTCCAAATACTTTAAGGTAACTTACATTGGGTTTATAGCCATACCATAACTCATAGGGAGTTTTATATGAGTCCTTCTTCAACTGTACTCAGTTTAAGGTATGAACTATAGTGCTGATAGCTTTCTTCTAGTATTTAATAGCAATGCTCTTTTCAATCATTAGAGTCCTTGTACAATCCATGATAGATTTATTTCTTCTTTCAGCTATTCCATTCTGCTTAGGAGTTCTAGGGGTTGATACCTGTCTTTTGATTCCTCTTTCAATGCAAAAGTTATTGAATTCATTGGAGATGAATTCACCACCTCTGTCTGATCTTAAGCATTTTAGTCTTTTCACTATTTCCTTCTCCACTCTTGCCAAATACCATTTGAATTTATGAAATGCTTCTAAATTCTCTCTTAGATACATAACAATCATCATTCTAGAGTAGTCATCAACAAAACTAATAAAGAATTTTTCTCCACTATAGCTTTCTATTTCAATAGGTCCACACAAATCACTATGCACAATTTTCAAGATATCTTCAGATTGATAGTTTTTGCTTTTAAAATTAGACTTTCCCATTTTGCCAATTTGGCAATTCTTGCATAGACCAACATCAGTTTTCTTCAGACTAAGAATGCCTCTTACTTTCCTGAATTTACATGACATAACCTTTGTTCCATAACCAACTTTCTTCAACTTGAGCAATCACCAAGATCAAGATAAAATAGGTTACCTTTTGTTTGTTTACCTGATCCAATAAGTTTTCCTTTGTCATCCAACAGTCTTGCCTTGACATGCATGAATTCCACCTTGAATCCAATGTTGATTAGCTATGCCACACCAGTAGATTATGTTTTAGTCCTTCAACCCAATAGGCATTATCACATACAAGTTCTTTGGTTAATGAGATTCAACCTTTCCCTTTTATGCAACAAGGTTCATTATTTCCAAATCTTACACTATCACCATCATAGTCTTCAAAGTGTTCAAACTTTGTTTTGTCACTAATCATATGATGTGAACATCCACTATCTATGATATATGTATCATTTTTACTCACATGAGAGATAAGTGTCATCTTATCTTCTTCATCATCTGATTCATGTTTTACAACAATGTAAACTATTTCATCTTGACTATTATTAGAATATTTAGCCATAAAACATGTCTTCTTACCTTTGTCCTTGAATGATTTGTGATTTTTGAAATCCTTCTTCCCATTGCACTTGTGATTTTTCTTCTCATCCTTGCTTTCTTTGTTTGGGAACCTGGTAACAATATGACCAACTTCTTCACATGAAAGATAGATTAGGGGAACTTTACCTTTATATTTTCCTCTGCCTCTAGAATATTTTCTTGCAAGTAGAGCTTCAACAACTTCAAGATCACTGTCAGAACTTTCCTCTATTTCTTCTTCACTTTCTGACTAAATGTCCTTTATTTTCTTGCCTTTCTCCTTAAGTGAAAGCTTGGCCTCAAATGTAGATTCAATATTCTTGGAAGCTAGAACATAATTGTCAAAGTTATCTAGCTCAAAAGTTGTCAATCTTCCTACTAAGGTATCCAAAGTTATCTTATGATTTGTCTCACACCTCCTTTCTTGAATAGCAAATACTCTAATTGCATAAATAGGAATCAATGTTCTAAGAACTTTACTTACAATAGTTTCTTCTTTGATGTCTCCTACAGAAGCTTTGATTGCATTGACACTTGCTTTGATCCTTTCAACATATTTGGCAATGTTTTCATCTTCTCTCATTCTCATCTAATCAAATTGTCCTCTAAGGCTTTCTACTTTGGCTCTCTTGAAATTTTCATCACCACCATAGATGTCTTTTAGCTTATTCCATATAGTAAAGGTAGATTGGCAGTCTTTGGTAGCATCAAATTCCTCACAGCTTAGAGTAGATGCAATATCTATCATCACAATGTTATGGTTCTTTTTCTCAGCAATGTCTCCAAAAGATAATGTACTAGTGGGAGTTGTATATTCTTCATCAAGGTATTTCAATATTGAATCACCAATGGAAGCTAGATGAAGTCTCATGAGTCCCTACCATGCTGAAAAGATATCTTTGTTAAGCCTTGGAATTTCTCTCTTGTAAGACATCTCGATCTTTAGCTTACTTCCTTGAAACCTTTCCTGCAAGCACCAAAAGCTCTGATACCAATTGTTAGAAATATATATGGAGTAACTAAGAGGGGGGGTGAATTAGTTACCATAAAAATATTTCAAATCCATTGGATGTTAACAAAACTAATTGCTGCTCACATTCAGTAAATACACAAAAAAATTTGTAACCTGATAAAAGTAGTGTGATCTACTTATTTATGATCTTAAACATTCACAATGATTAACTTGAAAGCATAAAAGAAATAACATGAACACATGAGACACTAGAATTTAACGTGGAAACCCAATATGGAAAAAATCACCAATGTAGCTAGTTACTATTTTTCAGTCTTTTGAAGTGAGCCTTGTTAGGAGCCAACCTAGTTAAAGGTTACAAAACACACTGTTAGGTGTGACCTTGTTAGAGGATTTAATCTTTCTGTTAGGAGTGGCCTTGCAAGAGGTCTTTAGAAAAATTCAATGGAATTGTCACCTTGTTAGAGGATTTACAATTGGCTATTAAACCAACTCTGTTAAGAGATTTTGGAATCACTGCTACAATGGTAAGAAAGTAACAATGAAATGACCTAAATGAGGTGCAACTGAATTGCTGATTACTAATCTTTGTTCTGCTTCATGCTAGATCCTTCCTAATCAAATATTACTTTGTTGCTCCTCAAGGATATTTGACCATCCTTCAAGTTCGCTCACACTCTTGCCTTCTTGATCAATCAAAATACTTGCATACCCTCACATTCATTAGAATCTCAACTTGATCTTATATTTATACCATACAAATTATCATGTTGGCTCAATTACAAGTTACAATGACCAATAATCATTACCATAGTTGGTTGGAATCAATACTTGAAATAATTAAACTTCATATCCCAAATCAACAAAATCCTTCATCGGTCAACCCTTCTCGGTAAACACTGATCCTGAAATGATTTCCCATGTTAACCAACAGAAGCTTGGTTAAGACTATGAACTTGCAAAATCCTTTGGCAAACGAGTGAACTCAGTGAACATCGAATCTGACCAAATTTCCTTTGTTAACCATGAGAACTTGGTTAATACTAATTTTTTCTATAATTTCCTTCGATGCTTGAGTGAGCTCAGTAGACATTGTCTTCATAGAGTAATCTCTAGGAATGCTCGGTAGATAAGGAAAATTGCCTTGCTGACCAAGTGAGCTCGGTAAGCACTAACTACCAACTAATATGACATTTTTGTAACATCAAAGACAATAGAAAATTAGATAATTGTATCGAACACATAGAGAAATATAAATGGAATTAAATATATTCAAAATATTTTGAGGCTCATACTTGATGAGATCCATTTTAGAAAATTTTATTCTTGTGAAATTGTTATCTAATGTTTAGGGGCCAAAATGGCTGCCTATTTTTCTAGACATACACTTGATCATTTCTTAATCTAACATGGTTGATGGAAGGGTGTATCACTGACTTCCTATTGTGAATGCATGGAGAGGCACATGCCAAAGAAGATAGATGGATTATTTCAAGGTCATTCACTTTTTAAGCTTTAGTTGCTTTGTCCAATTATCAACTTCTTAGTACCCAAAGTGTGATTTGAGGGAAGAATTTTCAAGTTTGTATAGTATCCAACTAGATGGCTATATAACCATTTGTGAAGTCTAAATGTGGTGTTGTGATGTGCATTGACCTGCATGTGGGTTGTGGGTAGAAGTTGTGTTGACTTCTTGAATGGGTATGAGGAGAGTTAAAATGAAGCAAGTAACATGTGCAAAGGAACAAATATAATTAAAGTAGGGCGTCCAATATTGATCTCTTTTCCCAATCTACCAACAAAAGCATAGAAAAATGATGAAACCAAACCATTAAGAAAAACTATGTATCATTCATGTAGAAAATGTTGTGTGAAAGTTTAAAAGCTCTCATTGTAGAGTTTCCCTCTAAAATTGTATATAGGTATAAGAGAACACATGTATTGTTTGAACTCTCCTCTAGTATATAGGAAACACACATGTTCCTCATAGGAAAAATGGGTGTCACTTTATTTTGAGAGGGATCATGCAACAAATGATTGCTACCATGATCACATGGTATGTGAAGGGCCTGCCTTTGTTCAAAAGAAGACAAAGACCAAATTAAGCATTGCTCTGATCAAGCTATTCTTGAGGAGAGGGTTTGTTATTTATTTATTTTGAATGACCCAATACATTTAGAAACCTTGATGGATAAGGTTGAAACTCATGCTACATAAGAGGATTGTGCATTGATTTTATTGCAACTAATTTTAAAGAGCCTACATTATTTTCTCCTCCCAATCAACTTGTCAAGTGTAAAAATACTAATGGATTATTTTATTATCCTTTGTAACAGAGTGCCAAGTTCATTCATATGCTAGGCATTCATGTAGATCTTTGTATAATTTATTGTCAATGTATTTATCAATCTTAGCCAAAAGTGAAAATTATTGAAGATAGCTATAACTATTAATCATATTTGTAAAAGAGATGGTGAATGGAAGTAGTTTCCTTGCTACTATACACAAAAAATCCTATAGTTGATGCTATTAGAATGGTATGATCACTATTAAGGAATCATTGACCATAAATGGAGGAAATTGGATAACAAGGAGGCATTGTGTTGATATATTATTTGAGCAAGATGAAGCACACATCTCTAGTTTGAGTGTATGAAAATGTAGAAACCCAATTGAGTTTGGGGTGAACATCAATGCACATGGGCAAAGAAGACTCACAAATCATAATAGGAACCACATTTCTAAAAGGCATGTGATTTATATATCCAAAGATGCCTATTCCATGAATGGACTTGAAAGCAATTTGCGAAATTTTGACTTGGAAAAGAAGGCAATTCCTAACAATTGAAATGTTTTGACTACCCTGTGATATCCTCCTTAGTATTTATAAAATTTGATCTATGTATGTGAGGAGAAGGCACAATTTCATTGATATTCATCTACATCATATATACACATGGAACATATGATCCAGAGCCTGAATGAGAAGGATGGAACTCTACTTATTTGTGACCATCTGCAAAATCAATTATATTAGCTATGGAAGATGTCATGCTGAATTCTTTTGTGTAAAATTATAAACTAATGAATCTACATAAAATACCAAAGTTGTGGTGTAATCACATACCTATTATCATTTTTTCCTTTCATTTTATTTTCGTGCCTAGGGCTAGTGAAGGATTATGGAAAATGGAGAATGCACCATTTTCCTGATGTAAAGTAAATCAAACTAGGTAGAGGCACCATTCTGGGTTAAGAGCTTACACATGATAAAGACAATATTTAGTGATATATCCCACATTTTTGGTGGGTTGTTTTCTATAATGTTCTTTATATAGAAACACTCATTGTTATGAATGTCTTAAGCTTTGATCTTATGACAAGAGGATCACACTTTCTTGTGGGATCCAAGAGATAGATTTGGCACATCAAAGTAAATTTTGAACATAAGTGTGCAAAAATTAGTGTTGATGTGGATATTTGGCATGCATTCTAAGAGATTGATTTGGAAATTGTGATGATGTGGCAAATGACAATGAATGACAACACTACATGTGGTACAATTACTAAGGTAGGATGACTAAGCAATGTGGACAAATGGTGAATTTATACATTGTCACTAATGACATGGTAGATCACCATGTCATTTGTGACAAAGTGATAGAGGTACATGTGGTAGAGTGTGCAGGAGGGGATGATGTAAGATCTTGACATATGAAATCAAATCGAATGGTTGTCCCATTGTCACAAGGGGAAGTTTCAAGGAAGTTAACAAATGTGAAAAAGTGACCCAATAGTAGCATAACACATGTCAATGGGCATAAGGCTTTGGTGGTAGATCATCCGATCAATCAGAGAGCACCACATGATGTTGAGGTGGTAACCGCCTAGGTAGTGCAGTGATGGGGTAGATGACAGAGACCTAAGGACTAATGGGATTATGACATGTGGTGCCTACATAGTAGATGATGGTGACATATAAGCCAATCATTATATGACATGTGGCACTCCTAGTTGACCGAGTTTGACTAGGCATGAGATTTGGAGGGAACCTTAAATTAGGTTGATTGAAATATTAAAATTATTTCCTTAAACAATGAGCACACCATACTTTCAAAAGATTAGTTTCTAATCCACTTGGTGGGCCTTTTAGCAATTTTTTTATCTTCAAATATGATATTCTTCCAAAATGGATTTCTCATCATTTTAGAGGATGTTTTGCAAGTTTGTTTGGCCAAATGATGAGATTTGATTTAATATTCAGTTGAGGATAGTGGAGGGAATATTTTTTTTCAATAGATGGAAGGTATTCAAGTGGATAAATGACACTACTATATCAAATCTGAGATTTCTTCCTCTTCTATATCTTCTCATTCTCTTTCATTGTACACAACTAGTTCTAGCCAATTGAGCAATTCTCAAGTTATGATTCTACTATTCTCTTCAATATTTTCTCTATATGAACAACAAATAATGAAGTCATAGTAATAGTTATGTTTTATTTTGTCTTTTCATGAGCTGTTACATGCATCTTGGTGTATTTTGTTTCAAAAAGTGAATACAATGAAATAATGGAAATAGTTTTATTTTGATTCTTGTCTTTGGTCTTTGGATTTTTCAATCTTTTGTGATATATGAACAAAGGTCACGTATCTTAGTTGCAACTTTTTTAGGATTGTATGCCATAGTATGTTTTGTTGTTGATTCAAAGAATCAAGTAAAGTCTTAGTGTACTTTGACAGGGTTGCATATTTCCTGGAAGGATTGTGATGAGTAGATGATTCATTCTAAAAAATGATGCCTCATTTATAAAGTAAATGGATAGATCATTGAGATCTTGGTGTATGTATTGATCTAAGTAAACACCCAATGGATTGGGCACTCGTCTTAGTTGGGAGATCACATGTTCCTATTTTTTCATATCTGGTTCTATCTGAATTCAATATTTAATCAAATATCCATTTCCCTTTTCTATTTGTAGAGTTGAAAGGAAGAGCCCCACTTAGCTTGTGAATCTCTAGCTTATGTAACTAGTTACTACATACCTATTACATTGCATGAGTATAGAAGATTAAGGGTATCATCTACTTTGTCTAGATTTGGATTTATGTTTTTGTACTAGTGACATAAAAGAATCTAAGGTCTACCTGCTTAGGTTTTGTAGAGCTTGAAGTGAAGAAGTATAGCCTTATAGTTGGCCCAAGTTCTATTCAAAGTGAATCCATCATAAGATTTAGCTTCCCTTAGGTGTATTTTTTTTAGTTACTTGGTTATTGAAATATTGTTAAATTAGGAGCCAACAAAAAGTAAACTCTATTGGGGATTGTATTGAATCTTTATAATAGATAAACCTTGAGAATCTAAAAATAGATTCAATAAAATAGGAAGAAAAGCATGAAGTTTAACTTGCAATAGTAATTTTATGATGTGTTTTCCATTCTATTTCTAAAAATCATCCCTTATGGCATTGCTTTATTCATTTACAATAGTAGCATTGAGAGTTGGATGTAAATTGCATTATAAATTTTAATTCACCATCTATCAATTTAGCTATGCGTAAAGAGCTATTGCAAAATTCAAAGTCAATAATGATAGAGTGTTTATCTCTTTTCCAAATATGTAAATCTTCAAAGATGGTTTGATGATATGCAAAGTTCCAACAAGTTGAAAGGTTGGTCTAGATTTGTCATGAAACAATTTATGTTTTAAGATTTTATCTCACAAGAGTGAGTGGCAACTCTAAGATCTTTACACCAGTTGCAATTGTTTTATAATTAAGATTTGAAATATTTTCAACATTTTTTTGGGCTGATCTGAAGCTTTTGTGAGTAGTTCTTGGCAAGAAACAAGAACTCATAAGTTCTTGATTGATAAATTAAAGTGTTGTATGCATCTACTATTTTATTTAAATTTACTATTAAAGAGTAAATCACAACTGTGTTTTTTATTTTTACTCTTCAAGAGGTGGAGGCTCTACATAGATTTCATGTATGATGTGAAGAGTTTCATATCATTAGCAGTACCCAATCAATGGATTAAGATGAAATATAAACACTAAAGGTATTTTTATTTTCATGTGTTTTCTTTCCATGAGAATTAAGTGGTGGAAACAGTTGCCTCTATTCACTAATTTTAGCATTAAGGAAAGACATAGAAATTTTTAAAAATGGATTCAGATCTCAAATCTAAAAATAGTTTACCAAATTATTAAAGTTTGTGTGAAGACATTTCTATCTTAAAAAAGGAACTTTGTAATTAGCTCATTACTTTCACAAGAAATGAAGTAGGAATTGTGTGAGGTCAAAGTGAGCGTCAATTTTATATGATATAACAATTAGTACTCATGAATCTTCATGTTTATTTAAGACCTAAAGAGTCTTCATAGCCTATTGTTTTTAGATATGTTTTCATGCCTGATTCAGTTGACTGATCAACACATTTGAGAATAGAAAAGGCTATGCATGTTAAAGATTCTATGAAGAATAATGACATGTATTGCTTGAAAATGGATACTATATTGGATATTGTGATAGAGAAAGTGCTGAAAATCCTAGTGAATGTGATAAATCTCTTGATGATGGTGAAGAAAAGATAGCATAGCTTGATAAAATAAATGAATGCAATCAATATGTAGAGGATAAGCATGTGACTAGTTTCTCATCTTATGACAATGTGTATGTAAAAGAACAAGATCAATATAACAACATTAGACATAATACTTCTTGTAATGAGTGTGAATATGATGATGAATCAAGTGTTGAGGCTACTGATTTAGAGGAAGAAACATGTTGTATTAATACTTAGTATTTATGAAACTATCATACTAATGTTGCTGTTGTTATAAATAGTTTATATCATTTAGATTATGTTTGCCCTCATGAAGGGAGGACTTGATGAAGTTTTTCTAAATAGTGATGAGATTTCTACCTTGTTAGAGCATGAGTTTGAAAGGTATGTATTTGAGTGTCACTGAGATTCTTATTTACCACCATGTGCATATCTTGAAAATGAAACTGATGCCATGGCTATGAGGTATGATGCATATCCTATCTCTAATGTTTCTTCAATTTAGCTCTCCATTTATGATGATCAAGATACACATGAATATGAAGTTTCAAATGATGAAGATGCAACTGATATGTGTTTGCAAGATGTTGTCATAAATGATGTTAAATAAGATTTTGGATACTATAGATTTCATTAGAAAGTGTCCTCCATTTTATTGTTTTGATTTAGCATATGCTGAAGATTATTCTATGATTGGTGATGATAAAAATGGTGAAGGATCAATGGGTTATTCTCTAAATTTGAATGAAGTATGTCATAGTAAAGAGCACTCATATTTTATTAAGTTTGATTGTTCATGTGATGAAATGAGAGCTACTAAAAATAGTGTTTTAGATTATGAGTTTTCTTCTTATGTTGGTGAATTTCATCATGATGGAATTGATTCATTCAAGGTTTATTCAAATGAAGCATTTGATGATGACAATGATAGTAATCAATCTTTTAGATATGAGCACTTTCATGATTATTTCTTACACTTGGTAACTAATCCATTGTTTGAATATGAAGATGTATCGATGTGCAAAAAATCTGATTGGATATGTAATACTATTGCAAATGAAATAAAAATAGGCTTCATGTACTCTTTGCATCTAGTTGCACAAAGGGAGTTTCAGGCTCATGGTATGTGTGATGCATTTATCAAGTGGAGTATGAGTCCTTTGTGTTTCTAGTTGATAGCATGTGTGAATCTCATTTTGAAGGAGAATTTCAATTTGGTTTTGATACTTATGAGCATGTTGATACACATTTTTACAGTAAGCAAGTTGTAGAGAATGCTTCTAGTTTTTCCAAACACTATGAAAGTGAAGAAATTGATATTGTTTTTCCTAATGAGTTGATTGAAGATGTTAATGTTCTTTGTGAAACTAATTTGAATGATATTTCTAGCTTGGATCAAGTAGATAGAAATGAGAATAAATTTTATGATAGACATGAGAAGTTTTTTTGAAATTTTGGTGGCCCGAGGCCATTATTTGTAGAGTTAGAGTAGGTGTTTCCCACTTTCATTGAGAGTTGTTCAAGAGAAGTTTGTTGGAGTGGTCTTCTTCCAAGAGTTATGAATTATTTCCATGCCCAAAAGGGGCATGCATCCCTAGATAGATCCACTATTGGGACTCAAAATTGTGATAAGATTTTGAGTACCCATTTGAAGTATTTGCTAAACTAAGCCCCTACAAATGCTTTTGTGCACGCATACACAGATGTTGTTTTAGGTCCAATCACATGTTCCAAGTGATAATTATCTTTCATTTAGAATATTCATCCACCTTGTGTCATTATTTTTAAGTTTCAAACCATTTGACAAGGTGTTATTTTGAGCACTTTCCAAATCTATATTTTCCTTGAGTGCTAGACAATGTTCAGGAGGCTAGTTTGCATTTACATATCTTTCACGTAGTTAAGTGTCATGACTCACCACTTTGGGAATATTTAATATGAATATAAAAGAGCCTATATTTTATATTTTGATAAGTTTTGATAATTTTTTTTAGGGTTTTAGGTTCCTCAAATTTGGTTGTTAATCTTTGTCATGATTTTGCACTCTGTCCAAAATTTTGGGAAGCCCTATTTGACATTGAATATCTTGTGACCCATTGAGTATTTTGAAGAAATAATCATAGAAATACATTGTATTCATAAATAATATCCCATGTTTGCAATTTGAGATCTCAGTGAATCCATTTGATATGTTTTACAATCTAATTCCATTTGTAAAAACTAAAAACTGCCTGGTTGCCCTTTATGACAGTTAACTAGTAGCCCTATTTGTCCACTTATAACTTTGAACATGTTAACCAAAATAAGGAAATTATTTTACCCCTATATTCTAGGGGTCAAAGACATTATAAGTTTCATATTTGAACTTTTGATGAAAACATTTGATTAAATAGTTTTCAAACATGATTCCATTTGGAAGTTCTAACATGTTAATGTAGATTAGTTTCACAAATTAATCATAAGGCATGTTTGGAATGTTATAACTTTGAATCTGTGATAGATATTCCTGAACCAATAGTACCATTTTATTCTGTACTAAAGTTTATCTCATTATGTTGAGTTGCGTGTTTTCACAAATTTGTTTATACACTTTCCCAAGCCCATTGCATTTGCAAAAATCCCAATTTTGACAGGTCACCAAGTTCGACAATTTCCAAAACCCAACTTCATATGCTTGCCAAATATGTGTAGCTATTTTTCATGTGCCAAAAATAAACCCCCATATTCTCCATATAGGAAAGAACAAGTGCCCCAAGTTTCATCTTTCCATTAGACCATTTGACCAATTTTCAAAGAAACCCAAATACAACTTTCTTGTTTCTAACAAGTTGTTTGCAAGATAAATTGAAATGCACAACTTTAGATATTGATATCTTTTGGCTGGAAAATCATCATAAATTAAGAATTTATAAGATAGATGATTGAGAAACAAAGAAAAAATATGCCAAGTGTTGGCCTCTGGTTAGATGTTTTAGTCAATTTTCTTATGCCAGTTTTGAGGCCTCTTGAAATAAAAGTGACACTTGTCAGAAAGATAAATGAGTTTAAATGATCAAATAGTGATTGATTTTGAATCTAATCAATATTAGGAGTTAAATGGACCATTTTGAGGGGTTAGGTATTTGAGTTTGAATTTTTTTTAGCTAGACCCACTTTGGGGTCCAACTGATTTCATCAAATTGATAAATTTCCATGAGAATTAAAGATGTCTTAAGAAGTTAGAATGACTATGATAATTAAATTTTTCAATGCACACATATTATCATTGAGAGAATAAAATAGAAATGTGGGTCATACATTTAGTGATGTATAAAGGGAATTGAATCTATCTAAAAGATTTTGATGCTCATACTTGTTGAGACCCATTTCAGCAAAGGTTCTTCTTGTGAAATTAATTTCTAGTGTTTAGGGGCTAAAATGGTTTCCTATTTTTCTAGACATGCACTTGGTCATTTCTTAATCTGACATGGTTGAAGGGAGGGTGTATTACTCACTTCCTATTGTTAACACATGGAGGGGCACATGAAAAAGAAGATAGATGGATTGCTTGAAGGTCATTCATAAGCTTCATTTTCTTTGTTTGATTATCGACTTCTCACTTAATCAAAGTGTGATTTGAGGGATTAATTTTTGAGTTTGTAGAGTAGTTGGCTAGATGCCCATACAACCATTTGTGAAGTCTAATTTTGATGTTGTGATTTGTGTTGAACTGCATGTGGGTTTTTGGTAGAAGTTGTGTTGACTTCTTGTAGGGGTATGCAAAGAGTTAAAATGTAGCAGGTAACATGTGCATAGGAACACATACCATTAAAGTAGCACCTCAAATATTGAACTCTTGCCAATTTGCCAGGGAAAGCACAAAATGATGAACCCAAATCATTAAGAGAAATTGTGTATTGTTCATGTGGAAAACATTGTGTGAAAAGTTAAAAGCTCTCATTATAGAGTTTTCCTTTGAAATTGCATATGAGCATAAGAGAACAAATGTATTATTTGAACTCTCCTCTAGTATATAGGAAACACGCATGTTCCTTGCAAGATAATTGGGCACCACTCTCTTTTGAAAAAGATCATGCAATAAATGCTTGCTACCATGAGCATGTGGTATGTGAAGGGTCTATCTTTTTTCAAAAGGAGATAAAGATGAAATTAGGCATTGTTTTCATCAAGATAGTCTTGAGGAGAGATGTCTATATATTTTTTGAATTACCCAATGCATTTGGAAAGCCTGATGGATGAGGTTGAAGATCATACTACATAAGAGGATTGCGCATTGATTTTAAAGAGCCTCCATTATTTTATCCTTGCAATCGACTTGCTGGGTACCAATGGATTATTTTATTATCCTTTGAGATAGAATATGAAGTTCATTAAAATTTTATGTATTCATGAAAATCCTTGTGGAATTTGTTGTCAATATACTTATCAATGTTAGAAAAAAAATCAAAATGACTAAAGACAATTGTAACTATTAGTCATATTTGTAAAAGAGATAGTAAATATAAGTAGTTGCCTTGCTATTGCATGTAACTAGGCCTGTGATTGGCAACATTTGCATGTCATGATTAATACTAAGGAAGAATTGACCATGAATGGAGGAAATTTGATAACAAGGAGGGGATGTGTTGATATAATATTTGAGAAAGATGAAGTACATATCTCCAGTTTGAGTGTATGAAAATGTAGAAACCTAATTCAATTTGGGTTGAGCACCAATGCATAGGTGTAGAGAAGACACACAAATCATAATAGATACCACATTTCTAAAAGGCATGCAATTTATATAGCCAAAGTTGTGTTTCCTATGAAGGAACTTTATTGCAATTTGTGAAAGTTTGACTTAGAAAAGAAAGAAACTACTAACAATTGAAATATTTTGATTGTCCAATAATATCCTCCTTAGTATTTGTGAAATCTGATTTATGGATATGAGAAGGCACGATGTAATGATGTTCCTCTACCTCATATATGTGTATGGAATATATGATTCAAATCTTGAGTGACAAGGATGGAACCATATTTACTTTTCACCATGTGCAAAACCAATCATTTTGGTTTTGGAAGATGTCATGTTGAATTCTTGTTTGCAAAATTACAAAGTAATGAATCTAATTAAAATACTAAAGTTGTGGCATAATCACATACCTATTATCATTTTTTTCCTTTCATTTTATTTTCACACCTAGGGCTAGTGAAAGATTATGGCAAAAGGAGAATGTACCATTTTCAAAATGGAAAGCAAATTGAACCAGGCAGAGGTACCATTTTAGGTTAAGAGCTTACATATAGCAGATAATATTTAGTGATATATCTCATAGTTATAGTGGGTTATTTTCTATATGGATTTTAATATAGAAACACTCATTGCTATGAATGTCTTAAGCTCTTGACTTATGACAAGAGCAACACACTTTCTTGTGGGACCTAGGACATAGATTTGACACACATAAAGTAAATTTTGAACATCGGTGTGTACAACTCAGTGATGATGTGGCTATTCTTTCAAAAGGCGTCTCATCATTTTAGAGGATATTTATCTTTTTTGTTTGGCCAAATGATGAGATTTGATTCAATATTTAGTTGAGGATAAAGGAGAGAAGCTTTATTTTTAATAGATGGAAGGGATTCAAGTGGACAAATAGCACCATCATATCAGATCCAAGATTTCTTCCTTTTCTATATCTTTTCATTCTCTTTCATTCTACAGAGTTGGATCTTGCCTATTGAGAAAGTCTCAAGTAGTGATTCCACCATTCTCTTCAACATTTTCTATGCATGAATTTATAGTAATATTTCTAATTTATTTTGTGTTTTGATGAGTTGCTACATGCATCTTGATTTTTTTTTTGAAATAAATGAATAAAAAGTAGTAATGGAAATAATTTCATTTTGATTCTTGTCTCTTGTCTCTAGGTTTTGCAATCTTTTGTGATGTATGAACACAGGTCATGTATCTCAGTTGCAACTTGTTTAGGGTTGTATGCCATAGTATGTTTTTTTGTTGATTCAAAGAATCAAGTAAATTCTTAGTGTACTTTGATAGGGTTGCATATTACATGGAAGGATTGTGATGAGTAGAATATTCATTTTGAAAAATGATGTCTCATTTACATAGTAAATTGATAGACCATTGGGATCTTGGTGCATGCATTGATATGAGTAAACACCTAATGAATTAGGCACTCATCTCATCTAAGAGATCACATGTTCTTATTGTTTCATATTTCAATAGTTAATCAAATATCCATTTCCCTTTTTTTTTGTAGAGCTGAAAGACAAACACCCATTTAGCTTGCGAATCTCTAGGTTATGTAACCAACTATTGTACACCTATTGCATTGCACGATTATAGAAGATTAAGGGTATCATTTGCTTTGTCTAGATTCATATTTATGTTTTTATACTAGTGGCACAAAACAATCTAATGTCTACTCATATAGGTTTTTGTAGAGCTTGAAGTGAAGGAGTATAACCTTATAGTTGGCTTAGGTTCTATTCATTGTGCATCCATCATAAGAGTTATTGACCATTAGGTTTATTTTATTTTAGTTACTTGGTTATCTAAACATTGTTAAATCAAGAGCCAACAAAACTTAAAAAATATGGAATTAGGATTTTATTCTCATTTTCCTTTCTTGTGTTCGAGTATATCTAAGTAGTGGTTGTAGGCACTTCAAGAAATTTTTTTGAATTGCAAAAGTCAAGTTCTCTTGAGTTATCCCCTTATACAAATAAGCTTTACATCTCTAAGTGATTGAAGATTCTATGTGTAGATATAGATGACCTATATGAATCTTATGATGTGATGGATTCCTTTAAAGCTCCAAATTCAAATGTTCTTAAGATGCTCCTTATTTTTCTTTTATTCAAAATGTACATTCACAGATGTATTAATAGGAAAATGAATATCTTTAAATATCAAAACACTACTATATGTTGCACAAATGTTTGTGTCTATCAAGTAGATAATTTGTGTAAAGGGGAATTTTTCGCAATTAGAATTGGAGATTTCATCTAACATCAATATCATGTTAGAGTGTAATTAGAGAGGTTCAACAACTATATCCTATGGTTATTTTTTTAGGATTAAGAAATGTTGAGAGGGAGGGGGATGAATCAATATTGTAACACTTTTACACTAGTCAATAACATTGAAACTTAACCATAAACATCCATTTATAGAAATATTGGAAAGTAAACCATAAAGCAATAAAGAACTCATAACACTATAATTTGTTTTCAAGGAAACCTTGGGCAAGGGAAAACTTGAATGGGGATGGTATCCACAAATATATACTAATCTAACATTTCTATGTCAAGAGTCATTACATACATTTAGTACATTAATCCTTGTTAGAGGACTTGACCTTGTTAAAGGTCTCAAATTTTTTAGGAGTTTTAAAACAATAGAAATCTCATTTCTTAATGAGGACTCATTGTCCAATTACAAAGATAGTAGTTACATTACTAAACATGACTATACTAACATCATACTATGTGATTAGTCTACAATCTAGCTCACATATTAGATGTTCCAACATCACAGATCACATATAATAAACATAACTTAATGATAGTATCATCACATATCATAACTTTATGTTTGAATACAAAATCTAACTTTCATTTATACCCTTCTCAATCAATTTCCTAGTTGGATAGCAAAATTTCTTCACAAATTGTGTGGCACAATCTCAAAAATAATTATTAAGAAATTCTTTTGAAAGGGTCAACATGTAGGGAATCATCCCTACAATTCCAAGTAAATGAATTGGTAAATCAATTCAATTCCTTAGGCCAAATTTTCCTAATCTTCAAAAATGTTCCTGTATAACTATGAACTCTACCATTTTAGCCTTTTCTAACCAAAACATGTGTCAATCAATGTATCAAACCATAGAATACCTTATCTAAGGCATATATAAACCTTATATCACCATTTTTTCAAAATTGTGCCTATATCTAATTTATATACTATGTTCACTAATCCAAACTGTCAGATTGTATATTATCTTCTTGTATTGTACTTAGACATTTTTCATGAATTCGTACTACAAAAATAATCATTAGGAAAAGAAATCACACCAATTGATTATTTTTCCATCAATGAAAACATATTCACCTTGAATGTTGATCACTTTCCAATAAATTTCTACTTCATCTATTATAAATTGGTTATAAGCCTATCTACTATGACTACTATCGTTGATTCTGAGCCTAGGGCTATGGTAGATGGGAGGGATGATTCTTAGGATGAAAAAATTTCCTTTCTTCACACTGCTAATCTTAAAGAAAAGACTTCCCTTCATGGTGATTGTTTGCTGTATAATGAAATTATAATTCTTAAGAAGAAAATGGGGGTTATGCAAAAAGAGTTGGACATTGAATGCATTAAGAGTTCTCAGATGGAAGTATAAATTGGTAACATCCTTGAAAAGCTTAAAGAATATGAGCAAGAGCTTCGTTACTTGATTAAGGAAAGTGGTCAACAAAATGGAACAGTTTACTTCTAGTTTGTGTGCTATGGAAGCCAGTCTGGGTAAGAAGAGTAATGAGGAGATAATGTCTCCTGGTAATGCACGGATGGGAAATCTAGGAGGACATAGTAAGAGAATGAGGTAGAGCATGAGGCAAAAGGTTGCTAAGCTCTTGAGGCTCATATTCTCACTATGACTATCATAGTCTAGAGTACTAAAAAATTAGGTAAAGATGTGGTGAACATTATCAAAGAGCTACTATAGGTGCTTGTTGTGGAGTAGGTGTGCTGGTTGCTAGTTTGGGTAGTTTTTCTAGTTTTTTCTTTTTTCTTTCCAACTTGTTTAAAATCTAGGTTTTAGGTCCTTGTAAAACCTAGTTGTTTTTTATGGTTTAAACTTTTGGTTTCATGTCCCTAGAAAACCTAGTTTAAATGTTTAAAACTTTAGGTTTTAGGTCCTTGTAAAACCTAGTGGTGCTTTAATGTTTATCTTTAGTTTTTTGTAAAGGGTTTTGGGTCCCTTCAAAACTTGTTTTTATCTTAATATAAAATAATGAGCTTTATTTTTTTTTTTTGGGGCATAATCACTTTGGTAGTTAGGCGTATTGGTAGAACCTCTTCTTATTGTAGTGAGTAATTCAGGAAATTAGCCATATTGGAAAAAATCATCCTAACCAGTATCACTTCTTGATCTATGACTTTGCCCATTTTGAGTTTTCAATGTAAATCTCAGTGTTGATTATGTTGGTGTTACTATGCTTTCATGATTATCTTTCTTACAATGATTTATTATTCTTTAAGAAATATCTTAAGTGGTTTTTGATGATTGTTAAGTGTTAATTGACATATCAATTTTTATATAAGTGTGTAGATAAATTATTCACCCCCCTCTCAATTATTCGGCTTCTTCAACAATTAGTATCAAATCTTGGTGCTACACTGTGGAGCTTAATTTCTTGAGGTAGATTTGATAATGCACAAATTAGGTATGGATATATGTTTTATGAATCAAACTATAGCTTATAGAAATATTAGATGAAAGGTTATCTAATATGAGTTGGTAATTACACTACATGGAAGCATGTGCAGACTATAAATGTATTCCCCCTTAGAGTAACTTAAAAAGTGTAGCTAAAATTGAAGTATATGAGGAAAATGAGAAGAAAAGGTATATAATTACTAGTTCTTTATCAAAGTCAGACATTTCTAAAGTTATTTCTTTGAAAACTAATTATGAGGTTTCGGAAAAATTAAAATAAATCTATGAAGTTGACAACAAAGAGACATTATGATAATCTTGGCATGGAATAAGATGATGGTATTAAAAATTATTTTCAAAGAGTTTAGAGTGCAATGAATGAAATCAAGAATAAAGATGACAACATAACTCATGAAGACTTCATGTAGAAGATCTTGATGACATTACATGATAGTTTTGGCTATTGAATAAGTTTATGAACCAAAGAAGTCTACCAAGTAACAACCATTTGACACTTTGATATCATTTGGGTTGAGAAAGTTACATAATGACAATATTAGATATGAAACAATACTAAAATAGATGAAAATTGAAGAAGAACCTGATGTTGATAATAAAGAAGATATTAAAGCTAGAATTGTAAGAAGATTGAAGAAAGGTACTGACAAATATAAAAATATGTTATACCTAGAATATGCTTTAGATGTGGCTACTAGATGTCCTTAGAGAGGTCCTAGATACAAGTTAAAAGATTGCTAGTATTTTAGATGATGAAGCATAAGGAGAAAATTATTTATTTTATGTTCAAGAAGAGAAAGAGGTTAACATATTTGAAATTGACATCTCTAACATTTGTGCTAAGATTGATGATATTAAGACTAATTTTTATGTTCAAAGGAAAGAATAAAATGGTTAATTGAATGTACTTTTTCTCATGACATGTTTGGAGATAAAATAAATTGTTTCTCTTGATAAGTATGATTGTGACTTTGTTAGATTTGGTGATGACAAGGAAAAATGTATTTTTGGAAAATGATCAATTACTTTTGATAGTAATAACTACACTAACAATTTTTATTATGTAAAGGGATTATATCATAAATTATTGAGTGTTGGATAGATGTGTGAATATGGATATGATGTCATATTAAAAAATAAAGGTTATAAAATTAGGAAGAGATAAGGAGCATTGATTACACTTGGCAAGAGAACTAACATAAATATGCATCAACTAGAAAGAGTTATAAAAGGATAATTGATATACTAAGTTAATGATAGTTGGCCTTGGCATAAGAGGATGTGCCAAAACAATTTTGATAATTTAGTAAGGATAATTTTTGTTGGATACAATTGTTCAATTGTGTGTTGTCTTTGATGTCACACAAATGTCATATTAGTCATCAGACAGTGTCTACCAAGCTCAGAAGGTCAGCAAGGCAAAGGATAGTGTCTACCAAGCTTAGAAAGTCAGCAAGAAAAAGGACAGAGTCTACCAAGCTTAGATGGTTAGCGAGGAAAATATTCAAGATATGACAGGTTACTGAGAGGGGAGGGGTGAATCAGTAACCTCAAAAACTTTAATACAATTCAGCACTTTAATCATATATACTATTCACCATTCATTCATCTAATCTACTGCATATATGAGAGATCAAACATCCATAACACATGTACACAGTGATTTGGTAACCCAGAAACCTTCCAAATAGAAAGTAAAACTAGGGTGGGAATGATACCCACAAAACTTCAATATTGCAGTATAAAGTTGGCCTGTTAAGGCTTACATTGACCACTTCTGGTGATCTGCCCTATTAGGAGCACAAAGGACTGCTAGGTCCACCTTTTTAGAGGATTTATAAACATACAATGAAGTATGCACTTAGTTAAGAGATTTACAAAAGATTGTTAAGTCTACCTTCTTAAAGATTTAGAAATTGGTTCATTTGTTAGGGTGAAATAGTAGATTTGACTTACAACTTGATTGCTGATTAGATCCTTGAATTACATATCACCTTTTATGATTGATGAATCTTTACTATTCCTTGTTGACCTTACTAAGTATTTTGCTTTGTTGCTGATTCGCATTTACACTTCTCAAAAAATTAGATGTCTATCTTGATACTCTCATGCATACATTGTGAATGATATAATACATTACATATATATCATTCCAATAATTATAATTGCAAGGTCAACCAAAACACAAGTGAACAAAATATTACTAAGTTGAGAAAATATTAGAAAACTCGGGTTCTTCAAGCTGACTTGGTGACCTTTTGATACTTGACATCCACTGCATTACTTGGCATCATCATGCACTCGGTAGAAGTAGAAGCTCAGTCCATACTAACCACACAACATAGCTTGGAACATGGTAACCATTGGATATTTGGTAGATATAGTGTCACTCAGTAAAAAATGAATCCTTCGTTTACCTTGATTTCACTCGGTAAACACTACACTTCCATTACTTGATAAAAACTGAATCCTTCGTTTACCTTGATTTCACTCGGTAAACACTACACTTCCATCGCTCGGTAAAAATTGAATCCTTCATTTATCTTGATTTCACTCGGTAAACACTACACTTCCATCACTCGATAAACACTGGCTTCCATCATACAAACTGATGACTTGGTAGACATTGTGAAGCTCAGTGAATACTGTAGACTGGGTAGATATTGCTGGACTGCACATACACTCGGTAGCTTCAGGAATGCTCGATGTGAAATGCTTAAGTGATGAACCTACGAGATAACCACTGAATGCTCAGTATACACTATAGACTGAGTGATGAGCTCGGTAATCATTCATAGTCAAATAAGTGTTGTTACTAATGACAAATACAATATAATGCCAACAATCTCCCCCTTTGGCATTAGTGACAAAACACTTATAAGCCAAAACATATGTACATAACTTGATTCATTGAATTTTGGTTTTTCAAAATTGATCTTTGTAGAACTACTGCATATACATTTCTATATATCTTCTTGATGACTTATAATGTATATACAAAGATACTTATGTACACATGCTAACTCTATTGAGTGCTAGCTCCCCCTTTCACTTATACTGATAACTCTCCCCATTTATTATGCTGAATCTCTCCCCCTTTTGAAAATAATGCCAAAGGACTATATATATATATAGTTTATATGGTTACACCAAAGTGAGATAGAAAATCTTGATGTACCTTAAGGATGGTGGAAAAAGTACTATCCCAAGTCTGCTGCAAAATTTGATAGGTGGAGAGAGCAATTTGAACTTCTGCTGATAATTGAATCATGTGATCAACCACTAAGAAGTTCTCATCTTGGATCAATGTTTTGCAATAAGCAATATGTTTCTGCATTGTATCCATGATAGGATGGATCATGTTTTGGATGTCTATTAGTGTAGATTGGATCCTTGCTTCCTCTCTCAATAGTTCTACCTGCATGTCTGCCAGTTATCTGATTTTGGTGTGATGAGAGATTATGGAGGAGGAGTCCAACTTTAGCTTAGATGCACTTGATTGCATATCAATGTCAATCTTATTTAGCTTATCCTTTATTTCTTTAGTAAAACCAAAAACATCACAAAGTTTGGTGAAAAGTGATGCTGCATTATTAAAAGAATTTTCAAAATTACCCAAAAGTGTGGACAATTCAACTTGCTTGATTGCTATCTATTGAGCAATATTCTCTAGCACCTTGTCGTCAAATTTACTTTCAGCTTTTTCAATCAGTTTCTCTTGTTCAGAAGGATCTTCATTAAATTTCTGTACTACCTCTTCTAACTGAATCAAAATGTGTTGAGTGGAATCTACTTCAACACCTATAGCTTCTGTAATTATATCCTTTGCTTTCTCAATTATTCTGTACTCCTTATCACTTTTAGACCTTAACTACTTCTTCTTAGCTTTCATCTCTATGAGTTGACTGGCTAAACTCATCTCTTCAATGGTAGTAGTGTCATAGTCAATCTTTTGTATTACTATCTCTGTGTTTAAGTCAATTTATTCTTCAATTTCCTTTCCAGTGATAAGAAATTTTAATGGATGCTTTTGTTTGACTTCTGAGATTACTGGTTTGGCCTTTGGAATAGACATGATAGTGGAGATAGAAGGGCTAGCAGTAAAAACTAGGATAGGACTCAAGGATTGAATGCCAATAGAAGTATTAACAGGATCAAAAACTAAAACACTTCCCAAAAATGGTGTCACACTTGGTAGAGTACCCATAGCAATATATAAGCTGATTGGAGTTGAAGTGGATACAGATAATGTGAGAAAAAGAAAAACTATAGAACTTATTGGAATTGACAATGACAAAATTGTAGAACTTACTGTTGTACTAACTGATGGTGAAGGAGCTAAGGAAGCTGACTTGGTAGCTGAAGAAGTGACTGGTAGCTTGGTGGATAAAGTGCTTGGCACTTTTGTTTTAGATACTTGGAGCTAGGAGGTGGCTGGTGAAGATTGAGCAATTGATGTAGCAATTGTGCTCATAGTCTCACTTGTAGAAGTTGTCTCCATAGTAGATTTATTAGTCATTGGCGGAGAGTGAGGAAGGGATGCAATAACTTCTGCTGCAATTTTTATTGGATCTTCTTCATCTTTTTCTTCCTCAAGTGCTTCTTCCTCCTTGTCTTCTTCCTCTTTTTCTTCCATTAGTGCATGTAGCTCTCCTAGTGTAACTATGATAGATGGAGTGTTATCAAAATCATCATTGTCACTGTTATCATCATCCTTAATTTCAACAGGATCATCTGATGGCTTCCTGAGATAATATGCATCACTCCAAACATTTGTAGCATTTTTGACAAATGATTCAATGTCTTTTAATAATGTGAGGAAAGTATTGAATCTCTTATTCATTCTTCCTTCATGATCTTTCAATTCTTTTTTTACTTCTACATTTGTCAGACTGGGTACTAATTCCTTTAGTTTTTATTCAAATATATCTTTGACAGTTTGTACCATGTTCTCCCATTTGACTTTTATTTTTTCAAGAAGTACTGCTGGAATTTGAGATGCAAATTGATCAAGAGAGAATTTCCAAGTTCCTAACTTTTCCATTACCAAGTCTTCAATCTCCTTTTGCTCTGTGAGAGTTCGAGTTTCATATTTGAGAGCTTTAAAATTGTTGATACCTACCCCAATCCTTAACTATTTTAGCCTTTCCTCAAATGTGGGTGAAGGCTTGACAAATATAGTTTCCTTCTTGCCTTTCTTGGTTCTCCTTGAGAATACTACAGTTGGCTTCTTCTGAGGTTTGGTGTTAAACACCTTTCCTTTCTTCTTTGGCAGTTCCTCTTCTTTTTTAGATTCATGTTCTTCTCTTTCTTCACCTACTTCTTTTTCTTCTTCTTCTTCTTCATCCTCTCCTTCACCTTCAGTGAGCATTAGAGGGCCAGTTGTAGTTTTCAATTTTGCTATCTTCCTCTTGCCTTTGCTTATAACCTGGGGTAGCTTGATTTCAAGCTCAATTCTAGCCTTTGCTTCATCATAAGTACCAAAGGCACGAAGCTTAGGATCTATAGGCTCATTCACCAGTGCTTCAATAATATCTCAAGTTTTGTCAATATTGACCTCATAAGGAAGATATTTTACCCATGCAACTTAGGGTTTGACTGCCTGAATGCATACTCTATCATAGTCAACCATGAAGCATACATCATCTTTGTAGTCTTCAACCAATTTTGGTGGAATTCAGAACTTGTTATTCATTCTTTCCTTGAAATCTTCAAAAAAATTATCCATAACCTTCTCAAAGTTTTCACCCGTGTCAGCAATAAACTCATTAATCTGATATAGAATTGGAATATCTTTTCTCCACACAAGAATTCCTTTAGATGGAAAGAATTTTTGAACATAGAAAAATAAACAAGTTAACAAGGAGCCAAATTTATAGAGATTATTCTTTGATGATTTGATACTGTCCATGTTTTTGTTTAGCTGCCTTAGCAATAGCTCAGACAAGTCATACTCCAAATTCTTCTTGATTATCTTATATGCTAAGTCCATAGCCTCACATGACACACTATTTAGTCTATTAGAGCTGTATATCTTATGTGCAATGATATGAACACCAAACCTAAGTTCTATGTCAGATACATTGCTAATCTTCAGTCCTTCGCCATCCCACTCGGCTAGGGATTTCTTCTGTAACTCATCCTGACCTAGGGTTTTGGTAACCTTAACTTTTTTGAGCATAGGGAGACCAGTGATTTTGTGAATCATCTTCTTTGTTATCATGATAGGCTACTCTAACCATAACTGACCATTGTGCACACGACTCAAAATATACCTAATCCACTTAATTTGGAAGTTTCTTGGTAGATGCAGGATATGGGTCAAGCCTTTTTCTTCTAAGTGCTTATGCTCAGGTTTTAGGGTTCCATTAGTACAGAGTTTTCCTAGGGCATTCTCCATTTCTAGTGTTCCTATTTCTTGAATAGTGCATTTGAAATGAGTACGAATGTCATTTATGAGGAGTACCTTTGGTGGAATTTGAGATTGAGCTCCATTAGGGTCAAGTGACTCTACAATGGCCGGAACAATTTTGAAGTTAGGTGCATTCCATTCTACACCCTTTAATAGTATCTTTGAACCCTTCTTTGCCTTGTTGCTACTGCTACTTCTAGATGCCATCACTGCTCAGTAGGTGTAAAAAAAAAAATTTGAACAAATTTTTTGCTAGAAAATTGCTTGGAATCACTTGGAATTTTCTTGAGTGCACCTGTCTTAGCTCTTAAATCATGATGAAGAATGAAATCAAATTCTGCCCTTTTTGACAATTTTTTTTCCATTAATGCTTGGTATGAAAGTAGATGAGATGACATAGTGCTTGACAGGCTATCATTCATTCACTTGCTCAGTAGAAGCTTGCAACTCAATGATTGAACAAAAATTTAGTTACTCTCGACCTAGCTCGGTTGAGTCTAAGATTGAATTTTCTTGGTATGACCCAATTTCTTGTGACCCTTTGTATCTGAAATACTGATTGGATCTTTTTCTTTCTTTTATTTGGAACTAGTCTAGATATAGCTTGATAATACAGTGCCATATTCTCCTTTATGAATCTAATTGGAAATGGTGGAGTCACCCACTTCTTGAGTGATGTGGCCATCATTTGAACCATTTTTATTTTATACCAATGGTTGGAAATATTCAAGATATGATAGGTTACCGAGAGGGGAGGGGTGAATTAGTAACCTCAAAAATTTAAAACAATTCAACACTTTAATCATATATACTATTCACCATTCATTCATCTAATCTACTACATATATGAGAGATCAAACATCCATAACACATGTACATAGTGATTTGGTAATCTAGAAACCTTTCGAATAGAAAGTAAAACTGGGGTGGGATGACACCCACAAAAAAATTTACCAAAGAACTTGTATGTGATAATGCATATTGGGTAGAAGGACTAAAGCATAATTTGTTGAGTGTGGCACAACTGCTCAATAATGGATTCAAAGTAGAATTTATGCATGGAAAAGCAAGATTATTGGATGGCAAAAGAAAGTTGATTGGATCAGGCACTCAAACAAAAGGTAACTTATTTTATCTTGAACTTGGTGAATGTTCATATTTCATTGCTCAAATTGAAGAAAGTTGGTTATGGCATAAGAGGTTATGTCATGTAAACTTTGAAAACTTGACAAAGATCAATAAATTTAGGAAAGTAAGAGGTATTCCTAACATAAAGAAACCTGAGGTTGGTCTATGCAAGAATTATCAAATTGGTAAAATGGGAAAGACTAGTTTTAAAAGCAAGAACTATTAGACTAAAGAAGTTCTAGAAACTGTGCATACTAATTTGTATGGACCTATTGGCATTGAAAGTTATACTGGTGAAAAATTCTTTATTCTGTTTGTTGATGATTATTCAAGAATGATGACTGTCATGTACCTAAGAGAGAAATCAAAAGCATTTGAAAAGTTCAAATGGTATTTGGCCAGAGTAGAAAAGAAAACAAGAAAAAGACTAAAATGCTTAAGGTTTGACAGAGGTGGTGAATTCATTTCACATGAGTTCAATAACTTTTGCATTGAAAGGGGAATCAAAAGATAGGTTTCAACACCTGGAACTCCTGAAAAAAATAGAATAGCAAAAAGAAGGAACATATCTATCATGGATTGTGCAAGAACCTTAATGATTGAGAAAGACATTACTATCAAATACTGGAAGGAAGCTATCAACACTATAGTTCATACCTTGAACTGAGTACAGCTGAAAAATGACTCATTCAAAACACCCTATGAGTTGTGGTATGGCTACAAACCCAATGTAAGTTATCTAAAAGTATTTGGAAGCAAATGTTACATTTTGAAAGAATCTAGAAAAGGTAAATTTGATGTAAAAAGTGATGAAGGAATATTTTTGGGATACTCTTGCAAAAGCAAAGCATATAGATGTTTGAACTTATCTACTCACAAATTCATAAAAAGTGCAGATGTGAAAGTTGATGAGTTTGCAAAAAGAACAAAAGAAGAAAGAAAAAAGGAACTTGAAGACTATAGAAGATTTGTTTACATTGAACCTGATACAATGCCAAGTATACCTATTAATCAGGAATCCTCAACTCTAGAGTCTTCATTAATCGAGTCACAAGAAGTTCAACCCGAGTCAGTACCTACAGAGTTGCAAGAACTCGAGTTGCAAATAGAAGGTACTAAGTTAGCATCTACCGAGCCTGAGCAACTAGAATTAGAACCAGAAGTTGAGACATAGAAGGATAACAATGCAAGTCATTCAAAAGGTAAGGAGATCATGTTAGCCAAGTATGTTAGAAAGCATCATGCACCAGATCAGATCATTGGAGATAAATAAGAAGGAATAATGACAAGAAGTAAGTTAAAAGGCACTTGTTTACTTGCTGATTTTGAACCTAGAAATGTCAAAGATGCACTAGACAATGAAAGTTGGATTGAAGCTATGAATGAAGAGATAGAACAGATAGAGAAAAAAAAAACATGGACTCTTGTACCAAGACCCAAAGACAAAAATGTGATTGGAACAAAGTGGATATTCAGAAACAAACTAAATGAAGATGGTAAGGTATCAAGGAACAAAGCTAGACTGGTATGCAAAGGATACTCTCGAGAAGAAGGTGTAGACTACGAAAATTTTTTTTCTCCTATTGCAAGATTGGAAGGTGTCAGAACCTTACCTGCATATGCTACATTCAAAGGATTCAAAGTTTATCAGATGGATGTCAAGTTAGCATTTCTCAATGAAATATTGGATGAAGAGGTTTACATTGAACAACCTAAAGGTTTTGTTGATCCAGACAAGAAGGACATGGTCTACAAATTGCATAATGCATTATATGGTCTGAAACAAGCCCCTAGAACATGGTATGAAAGATTGCATAACTATCTTATTCAAATTGGTTTTCAAAGAACTAATGACAACAACAGTTTGTACATAAAGGAAGGATCAGATAATAAGATTGTTTTGGCAAAAATATTTGTAGATGATACTTTGTTCACAAAAAATGATGATCTTTGTAAAGAATTTTTAGAACAAATGAACAAGGAATTCGAAATGTCAATGTTTGGTGAAATCAAATTCTTTGGTGGTCTTCAAATTCAACAAAATAAGAATGACATCTACATCAGTCAATCTAAATACATCAAGGAGATACTAATTTTTTTTGATATGGAAGATTGCAAAGTAGTTGGGACTCCTATGTGTATTGGACTAAAACTTACCAAGGACAATGAATCAAAGGAAGTGGATAAGAAATTATATAGATCTATGATTGGAAAGTTGCAATATGTAGTGCACACAAGACCAGACATTTCCCTTGCAGTAGGAATTGTAGCAAGATTCTCAACAAAACTAAAAGAAAATCAATTGATGGCAATCAAAAAGATCATGAGATACTTAAAAGGAACTGAAGAATATGGATTATGGTATAAACTTGGAGGAAATCTGGATTTAAAGGTGTTCACTAATGTAGATTGGGCAGGAAATATTGATGACAGAAAGATCACAAGTGGAGGAGCTTTCTTTCTTGGAAAAAGGTTGGTTTCTTGGACAAGAAAAAAGCATAATTGTACATCTCAATCCATAGTAGAGGCTGATTATGTTGCAGCAGTAGTAAACTGCTCAAACATTGTGTGGTTCAAAGAATTATTGGAAGGTATGAAGCAAGAAATCAAAGAACCTATTATTATGTTTTGTGATAACACAAGTACAATTAAAATCTCCAAGAATCTAGTGATGCATTCAAAAACCAAACATATTGCCATAAAGTATCACTTTTGTTAGAGAATTAGTGCAAGAAAAGGAAATAAGATTGTAATATGTCCATAGAAAGGAACAAATTGCTGACATATTCACAAAGCCTTTACCTAAGGATGCATTCTTGTATCTAAGAGGAAGTTAGGGGTCATTCCCTTATCTGAAGCTCACTAAAATATAGTTCTAGTGATGTAGCAATAGAAAAAGAATTGAAGATCTATCAATTGATGCAACAAACCAATGAAGATATTGCATATGAATCAATACATTAGGTACAATGCCATTCAGTTGTTTTGAGGTGTCTTTCGTATGTTTTGTCAAAGAGGGAGAGTATACTGTCATATCTTTCTAAAATTTGCAAAATAATAAGAGTTTGTGTAAGAGGGAGAGATTATTATGAAAGAGGGAGTTTGCTGTAGAAAGTGAAGTATTCTATATGTAAAAGACTTGTTTTCAAATTTCATAATGCTATGACATGTTGTGTTTCCATTGATTCCAAAGACGGAGATTGTTGGATACAATTGTTCAATTGTGTGTTGTCTTTGATATCACACAAATTTCATATCAGTCATCAAACAGTGTCTACCAAGCTCAGAAGGTCAGCAAGGGAAAGGATAGTGTCTACCGAGTTCAGAAGGTCAACAAGGAAAAGGAAAGTGTCTACCAAGCTTAAAAGGTCAGCAAAACAAAAGATAGAGTCTACCAAGCTCAGATGGCTAGTAAGGCAAAAAGGACAGAATCTACTGAGTAAATAATTCTTGCCGAGCTAACTCGATCATCAAAGGAAATATGGCAGAAACAGTTCTTATCGAGCTCACTCGATCATCAAAGGAAATGTGGCAAAAGCAGTTCTTACTAAGCTCTCATGAAGGAATTCAATTCTTATCAAGTAAACTCAAAAGCCAAAGGATTTTAATGAAATTGCAATATTAACCAAGTCAAGAAGGTTAACTTAGGAAATTTTTGGAAGCAATATTTACCGAGCAGGGTTGACTAGTAAAGGATTTCATTGTTTTATTAAATAACATTTATTTGTTTAGAGTAATATTTGTAGCCGACTAATGTATGGTTTATTGGTAAATGTAACATGTAAATGGGCCAACTTGACAATTTGAATGGTATATTAAGAGGTCAAGTTATGAATTCTAAGTGTGAAGTGGAAGTGTGTGTGGAATTAATGTGATATGAAGACTGATTATTGTGGAAGTGAATTTGAAGGATGATCAGAGATCATTGATTAATAGAAAAGCTATACTTGATCAAAGAGGATCTAATGATGCTGAATAGAAACCTGTAGTCAACAAATTTAGTTGCATCTTGTTCAGGTCAATTCATTATTGCTTTCTAACCATTGTAGCAGTGATTTCAAATCTCTTAATAGAGTTGGTTTAGCAGCCATTTTTGTAAATCCTTTAACAAGGTGACAATTTAGTTGAATTTTTCTAAAGACCTCTAGCAAGGCCACTCCTAATAGGGTCACACCTAATAGTGTGTATTGTAACCTTTAATATTGTTGGCTCCTAATAGGGATCACTTCAGAAGAGTGAAAAATTGGTAACTAGTTACTTGGTGGTTTTTCCCATATTGGGTTTCCATGTTAAATCTGGTGTTTCTTGTATTCATTTTGTTTTCAATTGCATGCATGTTTGCTTGAAGATAAGTAACAGTTTAATTTACCAAGTTACAACATTTTTGTTATGTTTACCGAGTCTCGTAACTAGATCTTTAAGACATCTAAGGGATCCATGGATTAATTTTTGTGAGTAACTGATTCACCCCCCCTCTCAGTTACTCTACCTTTAATTCCAAATTTATTAATCTCAATTTGTTAGAGACTTACCAAAACTAAGAAAACTAGAAAATGTGATACGCAAAGGATGTCAAGAAGGAAAACATGGAAGAGGAATACTCGAGGAAAAAGATTACTTATATATTATCTTACTAGATCTTATGTATACAAACCTTTATGGTCCTACAAAAAAAAGATGTTTCCTAGGTGAGAGATACTTTATATTATTCATTTATTATCATTCTAGATATAAATGGGTTGAATGTCTAAGAGAAAAATATGAATCATTTGAGATATTAATGATATTTAAAGCTAGAGTTGAAAATGGATGTGGTAAGAGGATGTAGTGTTTGACATTTGACATAGGTGGAGAGTTTATCTCTAATGACTTTGAAAGGTATTTTCATGAGAAACATAGAATAATGAGACAACTATCCACAACTACAACACCACAAAAAAATGATATTATGGAGAAAATGAATTGGAAAAATCAAGAGGTAGAAAAGAGTATGATCAAGGAGGAAAGTCTACCAAAAGTTTACTATTGATGTAGGAGAATCCTAGGGCTATTGCTAATCATGCATCCCCAAAAACAATATTTTCTTTATTTCCAATTTTCTAGTCATCCATCTAATAGTTTGCAAATCAGTGATCACTTGATTCTCCTTTCCAGATTCTTTGGTATTGGTTTCTTCTCATAGAACTATCTTGGATCATTATCCTATGTTCATAGAATGCAATTTTATAATTTTTTAGAGTTATACTTCATCTTCTCAGGTGTTGATTTCATATGTTGTTATTTATATGATGTGTGGTACTCATTTTGGAGAGTTCTATATTTGAGAGTTAGCTTACACACTCTTAGATCTAGATAGTTGGGGAATTCATGGACTTGTATCTAAGGCCACTAAAGTTCTTATAATATATTATGTATTTGGTCATTAATTCATCAATATTTAGTATTATATTGTATAACATGTTTGCTATTATTGGAGAATGTGAACTCAAACTAACCTGTGTGCTTTGATAAATAGATATATGTAATATAATTATGTCTTGTAGAGGATAATAGTTAGTAGAGCAAGATGATAGCTTGAGAGAAAATAGTTTGGTCTATAATTTGAATGCCATAGTGATAAAATATGATTGATGTTATTTTAAAATTATGTACTAGAGGTGTAAAAGTTCATGTTTATAATTTGACAGATGTCTTTAATATTGTATGGATAAGAATCTATTGTGATTCATAAGCATCATAGTCTTAGATTGATGAGTAAGGATTAACTAAAAAAATATGTACTTAGATCTTTGTTCACAATTTCCTTTCTTGTGTTTGAACATATCTAGATAGTTCTTATAGGAACTTTAATAAATATTTTTGGGTCACAAAACTCAAGTTATCTTATGTGAGCCCCTTATAAAAACAAGCTTTACACCTCTTAGTGATTGAAGATTTTATGTATATACATAGATGACCTATATGAATCTTATGATATGATGGATTCCTTTCAAGCTCCAAATCCAAATGTTCTTAAGATGCTCCTTATTTTTCTTGAATCCAACATGTGTATTCACATATGTATCAATAGGACAAATAAATATCTATAAATATCAAAACATCTCTATATGTTGCACAAATTCATGTTTCTATCAAGTAGATACACAATAGTTTGTGAAAAGGGGAAACTCTTATAATTAGCATTAGAGGTTCAATTCAAAATGTCATAGGGTTGAATTATGTCAATATTGAGTGGAGAAAAAGTGAGCTAGATGAGAAAATTAATCAAATTAAGGTTCTAAGTATGTATGCATGCATCTATGTATGTATGTATATATGTATGTGTTGAGAAGTCATTTTACATGAAGACAATGAAAAAAATCCTTACAAATTTCTCTTGAAAAGATTATCAAATTAACTAGCTCCAAGATTCTAGATGGCTATTTAACCTACTAGGTAGCTCAATTGAAGATAAATGTGAATGTTCACAAGGAAGCTTTTGCTAGTATCTGTAAATCTTGCAAAAATTTGAAAAGAAAATGACCACAAATTGATATATATATATATATATATATATATATATATATATATATATATATATATAATTTTATAATTTTATAATGAATGAAAGTTCTTAACAATGGAACTATATGAATTCACATTCTAACCACACATTCAAAATAAAACAACATAGTAAGGGTAGCAAGAGATTAAAGAAAATTGCTAAAAATGAAATTCCTAATGGACATAAGTCTTAGCTACAACATGTTTGGGAATTGAGTTTTTGAAATCAAGTATAAAACCAAGGAAATTAGGAGCATTGTGTTCTCAACTCTATTGATTCAATCATCAAAGGAACTATTGACAGCTAAATAATATTTTATAATTCATCAAATCATGCAACAATGAATGTGTGCTCACACTAGACAAACTATTATGCAAGAACTTAAAGGTGACCATTTCTCCAATTCTTCATGATAGAGGAATTTTCTAGAAAATATGAAAGACACCAGAACTAGCTGGTTGCATGAGCATTAACATGCAATAAATCCATTTGCTCCATCACTATTCATGAACATAAAATTTATAAAGGAAATGCACATTCTAGAAAGAAATACTACACACACAACAAGAGCACCAATAGTGCACTTTATTGCATCAAAATATTGGACTTGAATACATATTACATCTTTGTATTTATAAGAAACCCAATCCTCTTTAATTTTTGGGTCTAGGGCCTTTTCTTTGTAAAACGCATGCTAAAATCACTAGTTTTAAGAAAACTATATACAAACAAACTCCTAATTGGGTTCTAAGTCAGCATGAAGTCTTTATTTTATTAAGTACATGGTGCATGGACCTTTACATGACTTGAAAAATCATAAAGAAGAAGAAGATAAGAGGAGAGAATACTTTGGATGATCTGGAGTATTTGGCACTTTGTTAGATGCAAACTTAGGCTTCACTATTTGTCTCTACCAGTTAAACAACAACCAAAACATGTTTTCAATGCATAAACACTCAAAAAATAGAATTAATGGTTAATCCTCAGTGCCACCACAACTAATAAAAAATTGTCGGTGCACTTGTGCACCTTTAGATGTCACATGGTCAAAGCTAGTAGGATTTCTCTAACTCCCAAAATTTTAGTTTCTAGCATCTGGATCCTCTTGACCTTCTACCAAATGATGTCTAGATGTGCCACCTTAAACTTCTCAATGGAGGTGGAAATCTCTTGAGGCTCCGATAAGTCAAGGGATTGATACTTGCCTCTTAATTCTCTATGAAAAGCCTAGACCTCTTGCCTTACCTCAATAAAATACTCCATCTTGAAGTCCAATTATTTAAATACCTCCTTGGTTTCAAATATTCTACGTATATAATATTTTGAGGATATCTCTTTAAAATATGCCTGAAATTGTTGCACCACAATTTTTGTCGAACATAGATATATCCTAGAGTCATCTTGGAAAACCTACAAACTAGCCACACTATAATATTTATCAACTTCCAAATTTTGAGCTTGAGCTCTAGCTAGTGTCTCTTGGATGTCCTCATATAGGGCCAACATGACCTTGTTCCCTTGTTGAATATTCTAAATTTAATCATTGACCTTATCAATCTCTTCCCTTGAATAAACATTGAACAATATTTGATATTTTTGACCTTTTATGATTTTTAATGCTTTTAGGTCATTTGTCCAGGTAGACACTTCATTTATGAACCCAAAATTTTGGTTGACCAATGTTTCTAGGTCATTCACATTCTTTAGTATACTATGCAATATATGCATCTTAGCTTCTATGATCTTTACTCCTTGTTCATCAAAACTATAACATGACCTCTTGGACACATCCAAAAATGAGATATTGGGTTCTAAGGATAGAGCTTGTTTTTTGAGTTCATTCACTAATGCAACCTCAGGGTGATTTGAGTTAATGGGACTTGCCACCTCTCTCACAACTCCCTTCAGAAATTCATTATCTTCAAAACTTGGATTTCTTCTTGTCCTTGATCTAGTTGTTAGAATACCTACTTAGGCCCAAAGTCATTAATGCTTTAGTGGCATCCTTGGTAGGTTTCCCCAACATGACCTCTTGTATCTATAAATATTGAGGCATAATAGCCTTAGGATTGACATGGAGTAGATGAATATCTATATGTGCAACCATGTCATCCTACCTATTCTTCAAAATAAAGGCCATTCATTGTGGCTCTTCCATGGGGGATGTTGTCATCCACAGAGCTTATGTCAAAACTGATATCCCGTCCACCTCTATTTTTAAATAGCTTCTCCATTAGGTCTCAACTATTCATGTCAACCATGTTTGGGTTGTACTTGAGGAAGAAATGTCCTAACTTTTTGATGAGACTTTTGTTACTACCAATCCCTATCCCTTATCCACACTCCTTGAGGTCTCTTCTATTACCACATGTTCCACATTAGGTGTAACCATTACTATTGTAGGGATAGAAGAGGATGGTTTCATTGTTAAGGGATCCTACTATTTAGTTGCTATAGTTATAACCTCTTATGGATTTGTATGTGTTTCCCCTTTTGAAGTGTTCTAGCTTGGTTCTTCTAGCACTAGAGGAGTCACCTATGCAATTTCTTGTTCTGACAAAGGTATAGGAGGTGTTTCTAATTTTATAGGAGGTGTAGGAGGTATGCCAATTGGGCCTTATGGGATATGAGGTATAATATTCTAGTCATTGTTCAAAGGCTCATAACATAGTGTGTCCCTTATCTCTCTTTCCTCTAAATATGTCCCCACATGCTATATATGTGAAATGTGGGTCTTAGATCCTCACACACACTTCAACATGGTCATTATCTATAAGATCATCCTAGAATAAATATGAGATTATTCATCTATAAGTTCAACCTATTGCCTTCTAACTAGAAGGATTTTGTCTTTTCTCTTAGAATGAGAAGTGGGAAACCAGACCACTAGAATGAAGGATTTTAAGCTATATGAGATATGCAAGATTATTCTAAATGTATGCAAGATTATTCTAAGAATAAGAAAGAAAAATTAATCTAAATGGATGCATTATTAAACTCTATGACGTTGATATGTAAGAATATTAAACTGAGAATGCATGAGCAAAAGAGTAAATATTCTAGCATAAGTTTGAAGCAACTTCAAATCAACCTTCTTAATGAGGAATCAAAGGCTTCTTAAATAGAACCCTAGAATCAATCGATGGTCAAGATTAATTGGAATGGATGATCAAAATTGAAGATGAGACTCAGTTAGCTGATTGCTTTTGAGTGGAAAAAGAAGTTAACTAATTTAATTTTAAGTGGAATAAGAAGTTAATTGATTTAATTCCTTTTTTGATTTTTAGTTCACCTAGAGTTCCCATTTCTAAACTAAAGAGAAGTTTTGGAGAGAATATTTAATTTAATAAAATAGAACATGACCTCATAAATGGATAAACTTAATTAATTAAATAATTAAACTAAATAATTAAAAAGAAGAGATATTTTATAAATCAAATGTATTTAATTCCTTCATTCATTAGCTAAAGGGGTGATTTTAATTTAATTAAAGTATGAACACTTATAATTAAATTACATCAAATCAATAGGTTTATTATATCAAATTTGAATTGATATTTGGGAATTAAATAAATAGTGTGATTAATGTAGATTAGGGTTTTTTGCATTTCACACCTAGGTCAAGTAGTGATTATTAAAATTAGATTTGTCTAGTAAAATAGTACTTAGGAATGACTAAATAGACCAGAATTGATTTAGCATGGCAATGTGCCAATTTTGGGGTATTACATTTTGCCCCTCTTTGAATGAATGTGTGAGGAGCATGTTCAATTAAAAGAAATTAGAAGTATGAAGCATAGATCAAGAAACGAGATTGGTTTCAAAATTGATGATACAAAGACCAATTGATGAGATTTTTAAGGTTATCTCCAGAATGAAGCTTAAACTTAGGGAATCTAGATAGAATACCTAGATACCAAAATTTGATAAGCTTTTAAAGGTTTTTTGTAGAATGAAGCTTAACCTTAGGGGATCCACATAAAACACCTAGATACCTAGATTGATAAGCTTTTTAAGATTATCTCCAAAATGGAGATTAATCTTAAGGAATCCAGATAGAACATCTAGATATCTAGATTGATAAGCTTTTAAAGATTATCTCTAGAATGGAGCATAATCTTAAGGAATCTAGATAGAATACCTAGATACCTATATTGATAAGATTTTAAAGATTATCTCTAGAATAGAGCTTAATCTTAAGGAATCCAGATAAAAAACTTAGATACCTAGATTGATAAAAGAGACAATAAGACCTATCATGAGTCATACAATCATCCCTAGAATGAGGCTTGATCCTTAGGAGTGAGGGTTTAGACTATCCTGATACTTGTCCATCAAACTCTGACAAGAACTATTATAAGATTTATCAACCAATCAAAAAGATAAGATAGATGACAAATGATGCCAGATAGAGGGGACAAGATGTCCCAAGTGATGATATGCCCCAAGTGATGAGGACATAAGATTCATATTGGGTTGAAATTCAGATTCAATGATATAATCATCCTATCCCATTGAAAGAAAAATCAAAAGATGACACACTAGAAATATGACATAAAGCAGTATATTAAGAGATACAAAAGAAATATGAGATTTCAAAGAATAGAGAAGAGATTAGAATGAGTAGAAAAAAACTTAGAGTTAATCCAAAGTGATTTCAAGCTCTAAAGGACCAAGTTTGACCAAAGTTTTCCTAGAGTGTTGGAAATATTTTTAACAAGGCTAAGTTACTAAGAGGGGAGGGGTAAATTAGTAACTTCTAAAACATCTACAACTTTAACTCTTAATCCATTAGTCCAATTAGCATTTAATCCTTTACATATAATCTTAACTAACCTAAAAACATGAAAGCATTCATAACACTTTGACACAAATATTTGGTGACCCAAAAACCTTCTAAATAGAAAGTAAAGCTAGGGTGGGGATGATACCCACAAGCTTTAGTACTACAACATAAAGTTGGCCTGTTAAGGCTTACATTGATCACTTCTAATGATCTACCCTGTTAGGAGCAATAAGGATTGCTAGGTCCACCTTGTGAAAGGATTTACAAAAATACAATGAAGTATGCACTCAGTAAAGAGATTTGCAAAGACTGTTAGGTCTACAATATTAAAGGATCTGACTGATCCACCTATTAGGATGAAATGGTAGCTGATCTTTGATCTACAACTTGGTTTGGTGAATGAGATTTCCTTAAGTGTATAAATCATCTTGCTATGATAGATGAATCTTTGCTGCTCCTTATACTATTGTAGCCCTTGTAACTTGCACTTTCTACTCTTGTCTTAAGATTACACCACATATGCATCATCACTACACACATTGGATGTGATATAATACACTAAATATATACTAATCCAATTATACAAATTACAAAGTTGGCCACTATAAAAGTTTACACAAATATTAGAAAGTCGGCTCAAATGTAGACACTTGAGTTTTGAAGACTAACTTGGTGAAGTCTTAATACTCAACATCCAATCTCATTGCTTAGCATTATCATGTAATTGTTAGACATAGAAGTTTGGTCCATATTGATCACTTTCAAGTAGTCTTGAACTCGATCTACATTGGTGACACAGTAGATACTATAAAACTTGTCATATAAACTGAATCACTTGTTTACCTCTACATAACTTGATAAACATTATCACCTTAAGCTGAGTATAAACTAAGTCACTTGGTTAACACTGAGTAGTTTGGTTAACATTGGACTCACATCACATAAACTATGAACTTAGTAAGCACTATACATCTCAATTTGCATTGGTAAACTTGGCATACACTGAGATGCTTAGTTTACACTATTGATCTTCATAGTAACTGTAACTTCTCAATAAACATCAAAATTTGTCCAAAGGACTTGGTAGCAACTATAGAACTTGGCAACAACTAAAATGCTTGGTAAACATTGTTAACTATACAATAAGCTCGGTAGATACTTACAATCTGAATAAGTGTATGTCGCTAATAAAAAAACTTGACTATTATGTCAACAATCTCCCCCTTTGGCATTAGTGACAAAAACACTTATCATCTAAAACTGAATTCAAAATTTTTCCTAAATATCTTTATCCATCACCTAGTGATTCTTTATCTCAGTAGAGTATACTATTTTTTTTGAAATTTTTCAAAATTAGTTTTGTAAGATATGTATCTGTTCATGGTAAGGCTCCTATACACTTTACTATACACCTTGCTATATACAATGTATATTTTTATAGACATCTATCTCCCCCATTTCCTTTACAACTTATGTATCAATTCTATAGTGCATTTTACTTATTATTTCCATATCTTCCATGTATCTTCTTATTCACAATATATACTCCCCCTTTTTGACATTAATGCCAAATATTTATTCTATATATTTACATGTTAATGCCAAAATGAGACAAAAAGTCTGAATGTACCTTGAGTATTATGGCCAATGTTTTGTCCCAATTGTCTTACAAGACCTTTCATGTGTAAAGTGCAATATTTACTTTTGCTAACAACTCAATCATGTGGTCTACTATGGACAAGTTGTTTTCATGGATAAGGGATTTGGAATGTGCAATAAGTGCATCCATGTTGGGAAGAATCATGTTTTGAATATCTACTAAGGTAGATATGATTCTGGCCTCTTCCTTAAGCAAGTTTGCCTATAACCCAGTCAAAAATTTAATCTCATTGAAATTTATAGGGCTTGAACTAGGGTCAAGCTATAGTTGCAAAGCACTTGCCTTAAGGTCTTCATCTATCTTGGAAATTTTTTCCTTTATTTCCTTAGTAAAATTTGAAACATCACATAACTTTCCAAAAAGTGATGACACGTTAGTACATAAAGTTTCTAGGGAACCCAAAATGGTGGAGAGTTCTACTTGATAAATAGCAATTTTTTGAGCAATGTGATCCAACACTTTATTCTCAAAATTCTTTTCTACCTTCTATAGTAATTTTTCCTATCCATCCAAGTCTTCATTAAGCTTCTAAAGTACCTTTTCTAGTTGATACAAAATTGGCTATGAAGAATCAACCTCTATACCTACCACCTCTACCAAAATATTCTTGGCATCCTTCATGATTTTAAATTCCTTATCTCTTTCTTCTCTAAGCCTTTGATGCATGGCTTTCTTTTGGAGGAGTTCACCAAATGTCTGCATTTGGTCCGAAGAGAGGTTGGAAATGTCCTAATTTAGGATTATAATTTCCTCATCTAGGTCTATTTATTCCTCCATCTCTTTTCCTTTGCTCAAAAATTTTGTGCTTAGTTGAGCCTTGGTCTCAACTATCCTTGCACTTATTGCTTGTGTACCTGGAATAGAAACAATAGTAGACATACTAGGACTAGATGTAAAAATTGATACTGCACTTATTATAGAAATAATTGAAGTAATATTGTAGTAGCCAAAATTGATGTGTTCAAAATAGATGTGTCCAAAACTAATGTTGCCAACATAGTAGAAGAAGGAAGATTCTGTACTTCAGTAGATGAAGTGGAGGTCACTTCAGTCAATGATGTACTTAGCTGAGTTGGTGCATAGATTGATTGGCTAGTTGTGCTTTGAGTGCTGGTCACAATCAATCCTATCGAGTCCATCTCCATGCTTGATGTGGTCAACACCTTGCTTGGAGAATAAGGAAGTGAGGCTATAACTATTGCAACAATCTTGATTGGGTTAGTTTCCACATCATCTTGTTTTTCTTCCTTGGTAGCCTTTTTCTCATGTTCCTCTTCATCATTAGTGTTATCAAAATGTGTTTCTTCTTCAACATTTTCCTCTTCATCTTTCTCCTCTTTATCATCATCATCATCATCTTCTTTTACTTCAATAGAAAAATCATTCGATTTATGAAGAAGATATATATATTCTTTCATGTATGTGTTTCACTCCTTACAAAATGCTCAATATCTTTTATCAAAACCAAAAAAGTATTGAGTTTTAGAGTTAATTTCTCCTCATTTTTCTTTAGAGATTCCTTAATCTCCTTGTTTGTTAAGCTTGGAATAAACTGCTTCAAGGTTTTCCCATAGATGTATTTTATAGTTTGCATGACAAATTCCCATCTTTGCTTAATCTTATCCAACAACATGTTACAGAGTTGAGAAGTAAGCTAGTTTGGTGAGTATTTTCACTTACCCATTTTGTCCATCACCAAATCTTCAATATACTTCTTATCTTCCTTAGTCCTAGTTTCATACTTTAATGCTTTAAAATTTGTTATACCTACTCCTTCTTGCAGTTCTTTTAGTCTATCTTGGAAGGTGGGTGGAGGTTTCCTAAATATTATACCTCCTCCTTCCTTATCAGCTTTATTTCTTGAAATTCTTCTGGTAAATACAATTGTAGATGTCTTGGCAGGCCTGGTGATAATTGCATTTCCCTTATTATTTAATGGTTCTTCTTCCTTATATTCTTTTTCATCCTCTACTTCATCATCCTCACCTTTTTCTTTGGTCAATAGAAGGGTGGAACTGGTTTTCAATTTAGCAATTCTTTTCTTTCCTTTGTTTACTGCCTGAGGGAGCTTGATCTCCAGTTCTATCCTAGCTTTTGATTCATCATAAGTACCAAAATATGTAGCCTTGGGATCAACTAGTTCATTTACAAGTGCCTCAAGGATATCCTTGGTTTCATCAATATTAACCTCATATCCAAGAGTTTTCGCCCATGAAATTCTAGGCCTGACTACTTGAATGTATACCTTATCACTATCTACCATGAAACATACATCATCCTTGTAGTCTTCCACTAATTTTCTTAGAATTTTGGATCTATTTTTCATTTTCTCTTTAGATGCATCAAAATAGTTATCCATGATACCATTATAGTTCTCTCCCATCACAACAATATACTCATTAATTTGGTAGAAAACTGACACATCTTTTCTCCATACAATTGATCCTTTTGAAGGGAAATTTTTTTGAGCATAAAAGAATAAATAGGTCAATAGAAAACCAAATTTACATAGGTTGTTCTTTGTTGTCTAGATGCTTTCCATGTTCTTGTTGAATTGCTTGAATAGTACCTCGACAAGGTCAAATTCAAGATTGTTCTTGATTACCTTGTAAACAAGGTCAATAGCTTCACAAGGCACACTATTCAACTAGCTAGAGCTATAAATCTTGTGCACTATGATATGAATGCCAAATTTTAGTTCCATATCAATTATACTACTTATCTTCATTCCTCTACCATCCTTTTCTGCTAGGGTTTTCTTCTCAAGTTCATCCCATCCAAGGATTTTAGTCATTTTAATTTAGGCCAACATTGGGAGACTAGTGATTCTATGAATAATCTTCTCCATGATTAAAATGGGTTGCTTCAACTATAACTGACCATTGTGCACCTAACTAAGAATATACCTAATCCATTTTAATTAAAATTCATGGGGCATATGAGGAATGTGTGTCAACCCTTTTGTGTCTAGGTGTTGATGCTTGGGTTTCCAAACACCATCAACACACAATTGTCCTAGGGCTTCATCCATTTCCAAAGTGCCAATATCTTGAATTGTGCATTTAAAGTGAGAATGAATATCATTTATCAATAGTATCTTTGGAGGGATTTAAGATTACACTCCACTCAGATCTAGGGTTTTGGCAATTGTAGGGGTGAGTTTGAAGTCTAGATCCTTCCATTAACCATAAACTAGCATGTTAGAACCTCACTTTTTCTTGCTGCTACTGGATGTCATCTTTACTTGATAGGGTTTGATAAAATTTGAAATATTTTAGTAACAATTTACTCAAATCACTTGGAAGCTCTAAAGATCTCATTGCACAATAGCTATTGAAAATTCACAATGAAAATGACTTTTATTTCATTCCTTTTATCAAAATTTTCTATAAGTTCTTGGTATGGATGGTAGATCAAGTTGACAGACTGTCAACCACTTCTTTGCATTACTTACTTAGAAAATTCTTCTATCATTCAGTAACCATATGAAATTTTAATTACTCCCAACCTCGCTTGGTGAAGTATATGACCCAACGTCACTCAGTAAGGAAAGTAACTTAGTGGTGATTGGTACCATTTTTCACTCGGTGATCCCTTTGTATCTTAAATATAGATATGGATCTTTTGTCCTTTCAATCTGGAACTATTTTGAATGTCTTCTTTGGTAGCCTAGTCCTAGTTTCTCCTTTGAGAAATCAAGTAGAGATTGTGGAGTCACCCAATTCTTGAGTGACTTGTTCATCATTGTTTGGTCTTTCATTCTCCATATACTTTGGAACCCATTGTTGTCTCATCTATTTTCAGATGTTATCAACTTTTTCCTTCTTCTCATCTTCAATTCTACCAATATTCATGTAGTTCTTGGAAAGATGACCAAGTTATGTATAAATGAAACATCTTTTAGTAATATCTCTTTTCCTCAAATGATGCTTTCTCCACAATAATGATATCTACACTAGGTGTTGTAGTCCCAACCAAATATAGCTTTCACAATTTGTTTTGCTGGATTTAATATCTTGGTTTTGCATTTTGATGATTTGTGCCCATGCTTCTTGTAGTTGTGACATTTTCCTTCAAATCTTTGTTTTTCTTTGCATACATTAGCCTTATGACCATGCTGATTGCAATTGTAGCACTTTCCATTGAATTTTGCTTTTGCATTGCTCCAACATTTGTTTGAAGTATGACCTCTTTTACCATAGTGATTGCAAGTAGGCCTTTGATTCTTTTGAGCTCCTTTCTTTGACGATTCTCCTTCTTTTGTATATCCAATTCCTACTTTTTTTCTATAGATATTTTTCTCATTCAAATGATTCATGTCTACTTGGGATTTCATCATTCTTTCATTGATTTTGCTTTCATAGTTTAGATCATTTCACAATCTTTCATTTTCAGATCTTAGGCTCATGATTTCTTCATTTGCATTAGAGAGCCAATCAATGAGGTCTACTTGCTGAAGAGATTGGTGTTGGATTTCATTGTTCTTTCCTTCTATCTCTTCTTTTATCTTATTCATCTCTTCCTTGAATTCACATAGCCTTATTGACTAAATTTCTTGTTCTCTTAGTTTTCTTACTTCTTCTTGCATGGAACCATTCTTTTCTAGGAGTTCTTTGATTACTTCATTGGCTTCATCTTGATTGCTTGAATCAAGATCTTCAATCCTTTCTTCAATGCAGAGATGATCATTCATTTGACTTGCAAGTTCTTTTATTCTTTTTAGGGATTGAGAGAGTTGCTCCTGTGCTTTCTTGAGTTGGGCAATAGCTATTTCCAAATCTAGTTTTTCATTGTCAATAGCATTGTCAAGTCTGAATATCTCCATGGATTTGTGTTGAGCTACCATTTTACATGATGCTAAACTGCAAGAATTCTCGCAAACTCCTCTCTTGAAACGCTGATCTTGTGAATCAACTCCAAGGTTCTAGGTGATTTTGTGACCTATTGGAACCCACCCAGTTGAAGATAAATGTGAATGTTCATGATGAGGCCTTTGCTAGTTCATTTTGATTTTGGATGGAATGTAGAATTTGCACACTTTCAAAAATAACACACAAAAAAATATATTTTTGTATTTTTTCTAATTTTTAATGAATGCAATCTAGCAATGCAACTAATATGAGTTCCTATTCTAACCAGGGGTTAGCAAAGAAAATAAGAAAACTTGAAATAAAATAACATGAAATTCAAAGAAAATAACCTAAAATTGAAATCCTAACAGTCATAAGCTATAGAAAAAAACACAGTTCAAGTTAAGCTTTCAATGAGATTGATAGGCAACCGATGAAAATAAGACCACGCTTTCTAGATTCCACTAATGCAATCATTGATGGGAAATTTCAATAATCGAATGATATTTCACTCTTCATCAAATCACAAGGCCATATAAAGTGTGCTCATGTGAGACAAAGAATTATGTAGGCACAATTTGGTGATTTATTCTTGAGCTCATTATGATAGCAAAATTTGTAAATCTGTAGGAAACACCAGAACTAAAAGATTGCACAACCAAAAATAACACAATAAACCTTTGGCTCAATCAAAATCTTATGAACAAAATTTAGAAAACAATGACACATTCAGGCAAGAATCACTACACTCCAAATGCAAGCACCAAAAGCATAATTTAATTGCATAATAACTGCGGCCCTTGTTACATATTACACTGGGGTATTTATAAGAAATCATCTCCTCAATTTTTGTTGAGAGTGAGATATATCTTTATGCAATAAAATGCTTTTTAATCAAGAAAACAAACTAATTATATACAAACTAACTATCTAATTGGTGCTTAGTAGGACTCCATCCATTTTATATTCATTAATTGGATGCATGAGCCTTTACATGTTTAAAAAAAATTATTATGAGAGAGAAAGCATGAGAAAGATCCAAGTCGAAGTGGAAGTGTTTGGAAGTGCCAAAAATAGAAGTTGATCCTTCACTATGCATGTGTTGAAGTTAAACTACCATCAGAATGCATTTCTGATGCATGGAAAACACTATTTTTGGAAAAATTAGTTAACTATCAGTGCACCTCTGAGTTGCAAAGCTATGGAACTACATACATACAGACTTGTGCACCTATGGACCTCGACAGGGTCAAAATCTCAAAATTTTACCGAGTGTCAAAATTGAAATTTTGGCATCTGGATTTTGTTCTTCATCATCCCAAAGCTATGCTAGGATATTTTCTCTTGAATTTCTCTATCATCTCAGTACTTTTGGCTGCATCTAGTAAATCCAAAGCCTTGTATTTATCCTTAACCTTTTGTCTATAATTGTTTACGTCAATCCAGGTGTCAACAAAATCCCTAAGTTTGGTATCCAATTCTAACAATGCTTCTTTAGTCCTGAAGGCTTATTAGATGTCCTCATCATTAACAACCTCCACAAAAATCTTCCTAAAATTCTCCACTACTATCTCTATAGGTAACAAATTTTCTCATTCCTCATCTTTAAAAATATCCAAGCATGCATCATTGTAGTGTCTCTTTGCTTCCAAAATTCACTCTCAGGCTTGGTCCTTGAGTTGATAAATCTCCTCATGTAATGTTCCCATTACTTTATTGCTATCCACTATCTTTTCTATCTAGTCATCAATCATATCTAATTCTTCTTCGTTATATACATCAATCAAAACCTAGTATCTTTGGCCCTTTATGGCTTGCAGAGTTTGTAAATCCTTACTCCAAGCCCATACTTCATCCATAATACCAAATTCTTGCTTCAAAATTGCTATGATCTTATTCACATTCTCTTGCGTAGCATGTAACAACTTCAAATTTCCTGTAACAATCAAGATACCTTTCTCCTCAAAAATTTCCTGCCACTACTGATAGACTTTCAAAAATGGATCCAGTTGTACACTACCCCCTTCTCTGAGTATAGTGTTCAAAGTTTTCTCAGGGTGCTCAGGATCAAGAGGACTAAATACTTCATCTAGATATTCTTTTAGGATCTCAGCCTACCTTTGAAGTGTTTAGAGTTTAGCCTCATCTTGTTCCATGTTCTTGAGGACCTCTTTGACCCCCATGGTCATCATTAATTGGGTTGAATCTAGTGTAGGCCTCCCCAACATAACATCCATCAATTCATAATCCTCGAGACCAAGGCCTTCCACATCTGTGTCTTCTGGAGGGATAGCCACTTGTGCAAACAATTCTTGCCTCTATGTACTAGTGACAAATGTTAATGGAATTGCCTTATGTGATGGATACTCAGGTTTATTCAAAATCTCTGAAATGTCACAAATATCTTTTTTTGAAGCATAGAATTGAGGCTTAGTACTCCTCATTATTTCCTTTTGGATCCATCTAGGGATGCATCATGCTAAGGACCTAGCTCTTAATGATGAAGGAGTATGTTATACAACTTCTTTCCCTTTGTTTCTCCTACTTGGAGTTGTCATCTATTGGGAGGGCTCTTCTTTTGTAGCCTCGGTCTTAGTAGACACTCTAGCTTGAACCTCAGTGTCTTGGGAAGGTCGTTGAGAATATTCCACCCTTTGTCTTTTTAACACTTTACCGGTTGCCATTTTTTTTGGTCCTTCTTCTAGTGATGGTTCCTTCTAAACCTATTCTTCTTCTAAACTTAGAGGTGGAGGAGTAACCAAACCCTTATCTACCACCGTAAATTATGGTGAAGATGAGGGAGTAAGACCAAGACCTTGTGTATCTAGGGGCATCTAAATCCATTCTTCCTATTGAGGTTCACCTGTAGGGGTGTCCCTAATCTTATCCTCAATCAACTCTGTACCGATAGGCATAAAATCAAAATTTGACATTGAAAAAACATCATTTCCCTTATCACTCTACTCATCCACCGACTGTTATACTTCATCTTTCGAAGAAGAGAGTTCTAAAGGTCCTATTTGGTTGGATGGTGAGGTACCCATGACACTCTTTCTTCTTTGTAACTCTGTAGCTCTTGCTAGCTGAGTTCTTCCCTATAGGGGAACTTGTTCCTCTTCCTCTTCCAATTCTTCTTCTTCTTCCTCTTTGTCTCCCTCTAGAATGCTTTTAGGAAAAGATGAGGAAGGCACCAATCTTTTATTTATCCTTTGCCTCTTTTTTATCTGGATCTTAATCCTCTTCCTTTGTTCCTTGGAGGTAGAAGGAGAAGTTGGCTCATCTTGCACAAGAGGAATAGAGACTTGAGGAATCTCTCCCTCTTCTAGTTGGATGGGTGCAACAGGAGGTAATTGAGGTTCATCTTGGACTTGAGTAGCTCCAGTATCTTGGGACCTATTGGCTCTTGATTTAACAATTTTGAAAATGACCAAGAAACCAAACAAATGCATCTAAGGCTAGCAACTTCCTATGATGAATGCACTTGACTGTAGTCTTGGGCCAACTTTAAGGCATAACTCCTTATTCACTTCAGGCTCTGCAAGACCTAGGCAGGTGGACCTTAGATTCAATTGATACCGTACCAATGCAAAAAAAATATCCTTGAATCTATTAAGAAGATGAAAACCCTTATATCTCCTAATGACTTATGCAGTAACAAAGAAGTGCAGTAGCTAATTACAACTCTAAAAAATGCACAAGCTGAGTGAGGGTTAAACTTTGATAGCTCTTCAACATAAAAGGGTAAGACACATTTGATTAATGATGTTGATTCAACACAACCTCAAATATGTAGCAGTATAACAAGTGATCCTATAACTGATCAGTGCCTAATCCATTGGGAAATTCCATGAATTCAAAAGATACATCTTTGACATTAGGACATATTTTTTATACCTAGACATCAGATCTATCTAATCACCTTGTGATTTAGACATTAGTGTTCATTCAAATCTCATTCTCAAAAAATATCCTTCTCAAGTAACTAGTAACCTTGTTAAAAATATCAAGCATTTACTTGGCCCTTTGGTCCAACAACAAAATACATCAAACATACAATCTAAAGGGGATGCAAATGGATCTTAGATCTTTGTTCCAAGACCACATAAGACTTATAGATTGCTGAGATAGGAGACAAGAACTAGAATGAAACTAGAGAAATTATTGCTCATATGTATTCATTTCCTTGAAACTATACATTCAGATGCATAAAATTAAAATATGAAAACACCTAACATATCAGAACTTGTTGTATTATCTGCACTACTACTATTCACATGAGAGAATTATGCTAAAGAATGGTACAGTCAAGGAAACATGACAAAATATTGGAACCAATGGTCTCACAGTAATGAACCTTTTCTTCCCAGAAACTGGAACCAATACAATGAGATTGATATAGGGGAAGGAATTCCTAGATTGAATCTACAATTGACATTTATCCACATGAAATTCCCTCTCTTTTCCATAAAAAGACTCTCTCTAATCTCTCTCCTCAACTGCCTATCAGATCCCTTTTTCAATTTGTTTTCAGAGGCATCAAATATCTCAGAAATGTCACAATGAAAGATCATAACTAATTCTAAGGTAAAAGTGAACTCAAGGTAAAAGGTAAAAATTAGTTGAAATGGCCTCAAGAATACAAGAAAATTGATTAAAATTGATTTTCTTCACTTTTACACTTCACTAAGCCTTTATATTTGCCTCATGACCAATTTTGATGATCAGTGATGAATTTTGGTCATTCTATTGAGGGAGTCACAAATTGGCTTACAGATTGAACTGGTGAGCACCTACACAAAAACTAACCTCATATTTAGAAAATTCATCTCGTTCCAGTTTTGGTGGTATATCGAAGTACCTATTTTTGATAAAAATCACCCCAGTTATGACCTTTTGAAAATCAGGCCTCTGCTCCATGGTGTGCATAAAAAACCAAAGATTTTGAAATTTTTAAAAAAGTTCTATAGTTCAGACTATAGAATATTCACCTTTTAAAATTAAATTCTTCAAATCTCCTTTGAATGAGTGCATAGTATTACTTTTATATTTAATTAAAAGCTCACTTTCCTCCTTTGATCAATCAGGTAATGCCACTTGTTAACCTTTGATTTGCTCTGACCATCCAACATCACCACGTGTCACTTTGTGATTTTCTAGCGACCTCATCTTTGCTGCCACATGTTGTCACCACATCAAAGCTCTCTATGTCACTATGTTATCACGTGAGCAACTTCTCCTTGGTGAGATATTGATGATCATCAAATGTGCCACGTGTCACCATTTGGTTCATCTCAGATACCTGTTGCACTCATCTTGCCTCAAAATTTGTGCCACATGGCACCTTGTGGTTGGTCAGGAACTCCAAATCACTGCCACATCATTGCCATTACTGTTTAATTGCCACTTATCATTCTCTGGTTCACTGATTGCATTAGAAATGGGACCCACAAGATTATTCAACTTTTGCCAGATTTTTGAGGTTTTTCGGCGACTCGCTATGTCGCTATCAAAAAACCTCACCATTTTTCAATGGCAAGATAGTAAATCACTGATTTTTGGACCTTTTTTGGTGAGTTTGAATTCTGCTAACATCATCTGATACTGTCTGAGCATTCAAAATTTCTTCCCAGTTGCCTCCAGCTCAGCACAGGTCAAACCCATGAAGAAGTCGCTGCCTATCAAAAATGCTTTGTTTTAAGACACAAGTCCACTTGTGTGTTTATATACTTAAACAAAAAAAGTACCCTCCACATTGTGAATGTGGGATAAAATGGTTTAAAAGAAAAATTCATCTTCACCCTCTGTAGTGAATAAAAGCTACTCACGTGTTCCTCCTTTCACATGGTCTTTTTCTATGGGAGGTCCCTCTTTTTATGCTGCATTTTGCTCCTCTATATTACCCCATTTGAGTACTAGAACATATAGCCTGGGTGAGAGTATCCAATCGCTGCTATAGGGCTTTGGCAGTATCTTCATTGTATGATCATTCCTTTGACCTTTTGTGCAACTTATCCAATCTCCTCTACAAAAACATAGCTTTTTGATCAAAGTTGCTACATTTTTTAGCTCACTTTCTCTAAATTTTGAGTTCTTTTGAAGCTTTTGAAGCTTTCCCTGCAAGGCTTCAATCTAGTTTTGCAAAGTGGTCTAAAGCACAACCTAGGCATTCATCTCATAATGATAGTCTACACTATAGAATGAAGATAATGAGTCATGGTAGGAGCATGGTGCATCTTAGCATAGCCTCCTTCCCATCCTCTCATGACCATTATTTGTTAGTGGAGGATTATATAATTTATAAGTTTGTTTTCAACATAGAAAAATAGAGAACTGAATTGGATGGGGCAGAGCAAGGAAGAGGAAACTCTAGCATATATGTATGTACTACTTATGACCAATGCTCTGAAGAAGTGTGATGCAATTAGGATTTTTTTATACGTGGATATTTCCTTGATGCTGCAGTGGCCTTCCCTATTCTTTGCAGCTTTCATTTGAATCAACTTCTCTGTCGCCTTCAAAATAGGGGCAATCTTCCTTAGTTTTAAAATAGCAATTCCCTCTTTGTTCGGTTGCTTACATGACTTTCTTTGTACCCTACCACTTTGATGTGGACTACCCTACCTCCATTTGTTTTCCATTTCCTGCTACTGACTCTTCACGTGCCTTCCTTCTTCCTTTTCATGTTGTGCCTCGAAAGTGTCTTATTCTTTTTCCTTATTGGCTTCTTTTCTTTTTTCACTCGACCCTGCAACATGAAAGTGCTGAACTCTTTAAGTTGATTTGGCCATTCTTGTCAATATCAGCCTCACAAATAATCTCGTTGACTTCTTCAACCAATACTACATTGACTCAACTGATCATCACATGGTGGAGCTTGAGAGTGGAGATGAAGTTGTTGTGATCCTTATCAAACACCTAGAATGCCTCTTTGTCCACGTCCTCCATATTTGGGGTCATTGGATTCAGGCACTCCAGAAGATCAATTTCTTTTTTGTAGCTGATAACCACCACATCAATCATGATCTAAAGCTCCACTTTTGTCATTCTACCCCAACAACTTTATACATAGTTAAAAATTCCTTTGCAATGATGCATCATGTATTTGTAACAAACTCTGAAACTATTTTTGATGTAGATCCAACTGCCTTGAGAACATGCAAGCAAACAATAAAGTTCTTGACATACCCTATCAGCTTATTGAAGTCATTCGGACCCCACAGTGGGTCTAGCTAATTTATTTTTCATTTTTGAGTGACTGACACCTCAAACTGATCTACTAATCATTTGATACTAATTAAAATCAAATTCGATCATTGAATTGCCATTTACAAGTCATTTTATCATTCTCTTGCAACTTGTCAACTTTGTGTAAGGATTTCCTTTGACTAGCCTTAAAAATTGACCCAAACACCTAACTGGGCTTTGAAATCTAACACACTGACTCTCTATTTCACATTCTTTTACCCCATCAAATCTCATCTCATGATGAATTCCCAGTCAAAAGATATTGACTGATGAAGTTGCCCTCTCAAAATCACTTGCAGATAAACATGTTAGAAAACACTAAATTGCATTCAAATTTGGCCTTGAAAAATGGGTAAACTGACACTTGGGAAGACAAAAACTAGGGCGTTGGTTCTTTTTCATGAGGAAAGTATGGATATATGGTTTGGGCTCATGAAAAATAATAGGACGTAAATGGTGATCAGTCAAAGGCTGCTTGGAATTTGTAGATTGGAAGCATTGACAGAAAAGTGATTTTTGCAAATGGAATGGACCTAGAAAAGTGTGCAAATGGATTCGTCATGACTTGAAAACTAGCACACTTAAAGTATGTTTGGAGGAAAATACAATGGCACAATCCATTCGATCTAAGCAATCCCAGATCTTAGGTTATGACATCACGAATAGGGGTACGAAACAATCTGCATTTGTTGAGACAAATAAAAAGATAGAAATTGTGTTTGGAATCGCATTTGAAAACTGATCAAATGGATTCTTCATGAGCTGAAACTTGAAACATAACAAGTCTCTGACCACTAGAATGCAACACAAAAGGAATTTTCTCATTTTGATCAACTAGGTCAAAGTTGTAACTTGTCAAACAGGGCTTCCTAGAATTATGTGCAATGTGTATCAGCATGAAAACAATAAACTACCAACTTTGAGGGATTCAAAACCTAGTCAAATGGACTCGAAACAACTTGAAATCTAAAAAATAGGCTTTTAGGTATGGACACTAGACACTCCCAAAGTGGAAAATCACAAAACATTTCTAAGTGTGAGAAATTCAATCGCAAACATAGCCTCCTATCATTGTTTGACACTTGGGTGAAAATGCTGAATTGACACTTGCTCAAATCAGGACTTCACAAAATGGCTTAGAATGGTGATTTAACTTCATGGAATAGGTAGATGCACTAAATGGAAGGTGTTAGAAGAATTGAACACCTTTTAGGCCTCAAAAGTACAGCTAGGTACAAACTCATCAAAACAAATTTATAGGGCTCAAATTCTTCAATAGTGCTCAAAATTTAGGCTACAATTTTGAGTGCCAACTCACCCTTGTGCACTCTCTTCCTACTACTAGGGAGGAACTATTCTTCAACCTATTCTATTTTAATTCTCTAAGGGGAGGTCCTCTTCCTTTTGTTCTTTCCCTTCCTCTCTAGAGAGTGATAGTATCCATCCGGGCAATCATGTTGGTATACTATCTCTAGCCTAATAGGAGATTGGGCCGCAAAGGTAGGAATTGTTAATTTCTTCCCTCTACCTCTTTCTAGTTGGGCATGTGCATGAAAGATCACTGTATTAGGAATTGGATCAAGTGGAAAAGGTTTCTTGATCCAATCGTTCATCATTCTGAAAACATGCCTTGCCTGATGATTAATATCATCAGCCTCCTCCCTGTCAACCTCAGCATTCATAATGGGCCTTTCTCCTATTTTATCTAAGTTGAATAGGGGGTCCAATAAGTTCTTGGAATCCTATTGCCTTCGGGATGTTTAGGTGGAGAGCCTTCTCTACTAGATACAAAGTCATCCTACACTAATCTCTTATGCAAACATTGTAGTCATTTGTTGCGTTCATCCATTGATCTTCAATAGAATCCTCATGATGGAAATATTTTCCTGCCAGACTCTCCACTCTCCCACTATTGTCAAAATAAGTTTGAGGAGAAGTGTATTCCTCTAGGGGATAATTCTCCCACTCCCACTCAAAGGACAAAATATCTTGCTTCTACTTCACCTAATATGGTCCAATGACCAATGACCATGCCCAACAAGGTCTCCATTGTCTCTTTATCTTCTCATATGCCGAATCAATTTTTCAAGCAATCTCCAATAGCATCAATTTGTTTCTTGGATATCTTAGGAGCTTCTTAGGATTGATGGAGGCACTGAATACCCAAAGATATGTGAACATTTTGAACTAGATGAAGTAGGCTCTGAGAATTGTAATCTGTGTTTTGGCTTCATTAGATAGCCTCTTCCCATAATCTCCCTCAATGAATCAGATGATTACAAAGATGAACAAATCATTCATGATTCTGTACTCCTTGCTATGTGTCAAAAGCTTCTTCTTCACTAGCTGAGGGTAGACTATGTATGGCTAGGCATTAGAATCCTACATATTGCCTCTCCTGTATAAATCGAGATAGTTTTTTGCCCTTGCTACAAATAGGTATACCATGCAAGAAGTCATATAAAATTCTTCTTGTCCTTAACCATCCTTAATTTCTCACATAATTTTTCACGTAGTGTGGTGGCCTAGTCTAGTGGTATCTTTGCCACTCTGATGGTCTTAATGAAGTTGACCATGAACGTGCTAAGGTGGCCTGCTATAGGTAAACCCATAACTCTACTCAAAAGAATAATGGAATAACTGATATCCTCATTCATGTATCCTCGATTCATATCCACTTTGCCTATTATCTTTCCTATAGGAGGCTTCTCAATGAGATATGATGATTGTATAATGTCTATCACCTCCTGGTGGTGCTCCGTGTACCATCTCTCTACTGCTTCATATGAGATTCTAATGAATTGGTTTGCTCTTGGGAGATGGAAGACCCTCTCAATGTTTTCGAGTCGTAGATCCAACACAACCTCTCCATTGACACTCTTGACCACCCTTTCATTAGAAATAAAATGTTGTGCCAATGTAATGATTAGTTCTACTGATTGTACTGATAGGGGATGTGATGCTGCATTTACCAACTTGGAACTAGTTAGTGAAGATACTAGAGCTGATCTCTTAGTTGGTTTGTCATAGATTCTTAGGAATTCTCCCAAATCTATATGTCCCAAGTCTATATCTCTAATTTCTACATAATCATCATGAAATCTTGATTTTGAGGGAATGCCTTGGAATTTGAAAATGATGAGTTTGGGTGCCATTCAAGATATGGATGCCATTTCTTTAATCTTCGATCAACATTTCATGAGAAAAATGTCTATTAGTTCAAAGTAATAAAGACTTTTGGCTTTTATAATAATTTTTTAAATTTTATTTTAAATTTTCTAATTTTTTCTATTTTTCAACTTTATGACTCAAACATTTTTTTCAAATCTCGAACCATGAGCTCAAGAGTCTGAAAAAAGTAGGGGGTCCCCATTCCAATTGGAGAATGGGGCATGTGTTGTGAAACCACAAAATTTTATCTTTTGTCAAGGTGTTAAACTTTCTTCTGAGAACCACAAAGCTCTAACATCAATTGTTGAAAATATTCTTAACAAGGCTAAGTTACTTAGAGGGGAGGGGTGAATTAGTAACTTCTAAAACTTCTAAAAATTTAACTCTCAATCCATTAGTCCAATTAGCATTTAATCCTCTACATGTAATCTAAACTAATTGTGTGCACAAGAAATTGAAAACATGAAAGCAATCATAACACTTTGACACAAAGGTTTGGTGACCTAGAAACCATCCAAATAGAAAGTAAAACTAGAGTGGGGATGATACCCACAAGCTTTAGTACTGCAATATAAATTTTCCCTGTTAATGCTTACATTGATCACTTCCAATGATCTACACTGTTAGGAGCAATAAGGACTGCTAAGTCTACCTTGTGAAAGGGTTTACAAACATACAATGAAGTATGAACTCTATAAAGAGATTTGCAATAGTCTATTAGGTCTACATTGTTAAAGGATTTTATTGATCCACCTATTAGGATGAAACAATAGCTGATCTTGATCTACAACTTAGTTTTCTGAATGAGATTCCTTTAAGTGTACAAATCACCATGCTGTGATAGATGAATCTTTGTTGCTCATACTATTGTAGTCTTTGTAATTCACACTTTTTTCTTTTCTCTTAAGATTACATTACATATGCATCATTACTACACACATTAGATGTGATATAATACACTAAATATATACTAATCCAATTATAGAAATTACAAAGTTGACCACTATGCAAGTTTACACAAATATTACAAAGTCAGCTCAAATGTAAACACTTGGGTTCTAAAGATTGACTCGATGAAGTTTTGATACTTAGTATCCATTGTCATTGCTCAAAAACATCATGCACTTGGTAGACGTAGAAGCTCGATCCATACTGATCACTTTCAAGTAGTCTTGAACTCAGTCTGCACTGGTGACTTGGTACATACCATGAAACTCGTCATATGAACTAAATCACTTGTTTACCTCTACATAGCTTGGTAAACATTATCACCTCAAGCTCGTAATAAATTGAGTCACTTGGTTAATACTATGTAGTTTGGTTAACATTGGACTCACATCACATAAACTATGAACTTGGTAAGCACTACATAGCTCAGTTTGTACTGGTAAACTTGGCATACAATGAGATGGTCAATTTACACTACTGATCTTCATAGTAATTGCAACTACTTTGTAAACACTAGAAATTTTCCAAAGGAATCGGTAGCAACTATAGAACTCGTCAACAACTAAAATGCTTGGCAAACACTGTTTACTATACAATAAGCTCAGTAGATACTTACAATCTAAATAAGTGTATGTCACTAATAACAAAGTTGACTATTATGTCAACATAGAGTTGACTTGAGTTGAATTTTTCTAAAAAAATTGGAAAATTTGAAGAAATTGTTGAAAAGATTCCAAGATGCACAAAGTATCATAAAAAATGGACTATACAAGCATTCGATCATTTAAAATGCATTTTTGAGCTGCTTAAGTGTGTCAGATTTTGACTTCGATCTTGAAAATGGATTTAGAGTGGTCAAATTAGCTAGGGGTGATTTTCATGCCAATTAGAGCACTTTGATAAATTAGGTCAAAACCTATATAAGGGCCCACAAGGTCATTTTCAAATCATTTTCACTTTTGTCTTTTGTGAAGAAGAGAGCTTTGAGGCAAAAATGGTGGTCCCCTTGTCTACACATTGATTCGAGCGCTCCTGACAATGCAACCAATTGATAGACTAGGGGCATCTGGTGAGTAGTTGAGAACCTTGCTTTGTCTTTAATTTTTCATTCTTTTGAGGTAGTTTAGGTCATTTTTAGGCATTTTTATGTTTGTGTGTCATTTCTCGTGCAAGGATGTCCCTCCTCATGTGAAGCCAATCAAATCTCACTTGAAGAAGTACCAAGCATATACTTCTTTGCCTGTGGTAATGGGATTTCTCACGTGGAAAATGCCCATTTGTCACATGAAAAACCCTAATTTTGAGACATTTTTGCTAAGTGTTTGATCACTTCTCATGCGACAAAGTAGAATCTAGCATGAGAACATGAGATCTAGCATGAAATTCTAATGTTAAATGCAAGTTTTCATGTGTGAAATTTGATTTTTTGTTGCAATTTCACACTTTCTTTCATCATGTTCGTTTAGTAAAGACAAATTGTTTTCCTATTGTGTTCATGTGTGTAGGTTACATTTCACAATGTTGAATTTTGATCTCATTACCCACCATATAGAGGTTTTTTGTAGAGACTTGATGATGTTGATATGGCATACATTGATAGATTAGGATTGTCTTATTTTGGATTCCACTAGTGTTGGTGAATCACAACTTGCTGACAACATTGGTGGAATGTTTCCATTTGAAGATGAACACCTTTCATCTTCCATAGGGGGAGATTACTATCACATTAGAGGACATCTACTATATATTGAGGATCCCATTCCATAGCCCAAGAGTGGTCTATGACATAGTGCCATGAATAGGCATAGAGACATTGAGAGCCATATTTGACGAGGAGATGATCATGGGTATAGCCATCACATGAGAGGAGCTGGTCCACACACATGGAAACACACACACATAGATTGGGATAAGTGTTAGGGATATTCATCAGTTGTTTCTTGATGCTTGACAAATGCTAGCATGGATTGGTGTACAGATGGGGCTAGATGCTTTAGATGATTCTAGTGACACTAGAGAGATATGGGTGGGGTCAATGCATGCTCACCCATATGCTCCACAAGATGCATGAGATAGTCTACTAGGAGAGGAGGAGCATGGTGACCAATGTATATGTTCTTCAGATATGGGCATGGGAGAACTTGCTAGTTACAAGACCTATTTTTTTGGATGAGAGGTAGCCCATGGAGCCATACATTTGTAGATATAGAGGTCAACTTATCTAGATAGCTTTGGGGAAGACTGAATAGTGGAGGGCTCGATTAGAAGACTTGGTGGTTGTAGTGTAGAGACCATAGAGAGAGATAGAAGTTTGGGATGATGCTCAGGTAGAGCTTGGATATATGTTTTCCTCTTAACCACTGATTGGTCAGTTGATATCAGTCATTGAGATATTTCCTTTGACTCACATGTGGCGATAGTATGGTCAACCACATGATATTTTATAGGAGTATTTTTTGTATGCATGGTTGGCTACATATGTAGATTGAGGGTGGTCACCAAGATTAGACCTAGGATGATCAATGATTGACATGTGTACCATAGTGGCCATCTACTGGGACTATCTACCAATAGTAGCAGATGGAGGAATGACTCCATCTTATCAAGCCCAATTTTCTAGTCATCCCTTTCTATGGTTCACTGACCTAGTAGGGATGGCTGTACCAATCTAGCTAGTACAAGCACCCCAGGGACTACTACAACAATCATAATAGCCATAGAAAGAGGGCATGAGACACAAGACCACCAGGTGTGGATCCTAGCTCAGTAGATGAGAGTGGACCTAGGTGTGAGAGGTAGTGGGCTAGGGAAGAGGAGGCCATGAGGGGAGATGGGATCTCTACGAACCATAAGAGGTGACACATAGAGACCTCGTACAAAGGAGTAGTAGCTAGTCAAGTAGCCAACTAAATAAGGTGATGAGGATATGTAGGAATAGCCTGCTACAAGGACCTAGGGTAGAGATACCTTAGTGTAGACCTAGGAGGCTCTAAGGAGGGCTAGAGAGTGGATACACACCATGCAGTGGTAGCTAGGAGATCTGCATATATAGGTAGCTATAAGGTAATCCCAGATTGTTGGTCGGGAGCATGCAATCCACAAGCTACGAGAGTAGTTAGAGCTAGCAGATAGGATATTTGAGTAGAAGTAGGATGAGATCTAGCTACAATTGTTAGTCTCAGAATTATTTTGACATTTGAGTGCCAACACACTTAACCACTTTCTATATTGGAGCTGAGCACACTATGTATGCCGAGCCACAACATGTGCCGAATCAGGAAATCCAACAGCTGCCGAGTGATCTTTAGGTGTCGAGAAGACTTCAGGTGCTAAGTGAAGATCAAGTTCTAAGTGACTTCAGGTGCTGAGCATGATACAAGTGCCGAGTAATATTTAGGTGCCGAGTCATAGATGATGCCGAGAAAAATAGAAATGCAATAAGAGCTGAGTAAGCCAATTTTTTATATGTGCCAAGCATCAGGAATCAATAAGTGCCGAGTAACACAGAATGCACATATGAGTTTGTAACTTCACTAATTTAGATGCAAACCATTTTTATGACCGACATATGATGAATCTCAAAGGATTTAAGTGATAAGATCGAATCTTTTCTATTTCCTATGTAATCTACATGCAACCAATAAGAAAAATGGAGAAGACATGCAACCAATAATAAAAGTGCAAGGAATGAGCGAGAAACAGAGAATAAATATGGATCATAGATACACATCTAACCCTAAGTCCTCGAATGTCTTAATAAGGAAGATGAAATCTCATTGAATCTAGGAGATGGAAAAGGAGTGTATGGGAAATTATACTAGAGTTCAGAGTAAAGAGTAAAAAGACTTAGAGGAAGAGAGTAGTAGTTAAATATTTAATTGATCAGAACAAAGCAAGGGATACAAATGAGTATCAGATCTTAGAGAATCAAGATCAAAGTAAGCAGATCAAGTGCCTGTATTCAGCAATCAAAGGATTGTAAGCTATCAAGTTTATTATACCTAGTACTCTCTAGAAATTGTATTAGAAAGGAAACCCTATGGTGATAGGTTATCTTTATAGCTATTTTGTAGATCCTTTAAATAGGTGATTAAATCCTTTAACCAAGTCACTATTGACATAGTGTAAAGCCTTTAATAGGGTAGACCATCAGAAGTGGTCAAACATTATTGCTACAGTGATTTTGTGGGTATCATCCCCACCCCAGTTTTACCTTCTTATTCCTGGAGGGTTTCTGGGTTACCAAAATCTCAAGTGTTATGTGGTGGTACATGTTTGTTTTTCATGGTTGTTTGATAAATTTATATGCATGCAATCTACTTTTAGTTAAAATTTTTAAAGGATAAAGTCCAATACTTCTGATTCACCCCCGTCTCATAAGCATTCTTCCTATTTGAATATTACAAAAATAAGAAGCTAGGGCAACTTATTATTTTGTAGCATATGTAGTAGTTTTACTAGATGAGGCTGAGTAGGTGCTACAATTTTCATGATATGCCTAAGGGTTTGGAGGTGCACAGCCTATAGTGAGACTAGATATACCTCCTCCTCCACCACTAGTGGGAGGTGAGGGGGAAAGAGAGAGTAAGATTCATTGTTTGTCACTCCAATTTTGATCTAGCTTTGCCAACACCATTTTGTACCATTTTTGATTGATAACACTTGAGTAATGCCCATTTTTGCACTGATGCATATTTTTGATATATTATATATATACACGAGACTTTGTGTCAAGTACCTTTTGCACATGTATCATCTTTCTTTCTTTATAGCTTGATGTACATGAGATGCTTATGCTTTGATTATGAATTTAAATATGATGCGATGTATGAATGTAGATTTAATTTTGATGTATAAGTGTAGTGTATCATGAGATTATGTATGAGATGAAAAATGTGAATGAACTAACATCTCATGCAATGTTCTAGTTCTATTGATAGTGATAGGTGTCCCACAAAGATCGATAGGACAAACCAAAGGATTGAATGCTTGTGTAGCCATGAAGAATCATGATACATTGAAGAAAATGACAATTCCTCATCATGAAGGATGTAAGTAGATTTGCAATTGAATCATGTGCTTATGAAATGCAACCCTATGCTAGATGTAACCTTAAACTAGATGCAACCCTAGATTTGGTTACCAAGCTTCGACAATTATCATCATTGAGTGTGTAGCGAAACCCTAGATGTCATACAATCCCTACAAACATTACAATCATAGGAATATGAATAACACATCTATTCTAGTTTTTTCAAGATTAAATGTAAGCATTTGAGACATAAGAAGCCAGAATGACTAGAATATTTGTCCCCTTTAATGTAGCAAGCTAACATAAGCATTAGAGCATAAACACTAGGATGCCCAGAATGTTTCTTATGTGTAGACACACTAGACACACGAGAGATCCTTCTTATGCTAAGTAATCAGTAAGTATTCTATCTACAGTGACCCTTGCATTTGTAACCCGAGACAAAAGTGTTCTAGGTATACTCATAATGACCCATATATTCACTTAGTAGGATGCATATCAGTATTTGATGTAGCATAGAGAATTCACTCAAATAAGCAAGGAAAAGAACCAACCTCAATGAAGAGTCTGTATAAAAGGAGTCAAGGTACACATAACCATCTAATACAAGATGGAGACTCTTATAGTGAGAAACCCTCTTTATATGGATGCTTTAGATCATTGGAACTAAACCATAAACAAAAAAAATAAAAAAAATATCATGCCTCCAGTCCTCACTATCCTAGTCAAAAGAGACTTCATCAAGTCAATTGAAGAGACATGATAAAGAAAAAGAAAAACAAACAAAGAAAAGCTCAACATATCCCAAACAAATTCATCATTTTGAGTTCATTTTCTATGTTGTAGGATTGATGTCAAGTGCCAATGTTCGAAACATGTATGAAATAAATCTCTTAAGTAGGGTGACAACAATAGAAAGATGTAGTTAGAACAATTGGTGAATGAAGTCAAAGAGGAATCTTTAGTAAGAAGAACCTTAGTAGGAAACTGAGCAATAGTAGAAAAATGTAGTTAGGAAAAATTAGTGACTAACACAAGAGAGATCTTACATGAGAGGAATCTCAAATGTGACACTAGTGACAGTAGGCAAACACATTGATGTAACCCTAATGTCATTAAAGAGGAAAACAAAATTTGACACAAGACAATTGCTTCAGAATACTATCACTTTTCATTAAAAAAATTTCTCCAACTCTACTCTACCTCTACAATGAAAAAAACATCTACTTATTACAATTTTGAAATTACGATATTTGGTAGATTTTTGGGAAAAATAGAAATTTCCATTTTTGGTAATTTTAAAAACTTATCCTATGAATCTTGATTTTTCCTAGGAAAAGCGCCCAACTAAGGCAAGACAAATTGCCAACTAATCAACAAAATCAAAGATATGATTTCAAATTTATTACAAAAACAAAATTCTAAAAAAACTAGAAAAAACACTAAAAGCCAATTTTGGAGGTCAAAATGAGTTTTTAGGCTCCCGAAAAAATGTCAAAACAATCACCTATCAAGCTGATCTCATTAACAATCCAAATAACTCCTTCTACTACAACTACCTATAAAATTTCAGCCAAAACCCACATCTAAGTCAAAAGTTATGACCCCCAAAAGTCAATCTTGACCAAAACCCACATCTGAGTCAACAACATTGACCCTCAGATGCCCCTGCATCACACATTTAGAACAACTAATGACTATCATGAGAGATTATCTGTGAGGGGAATCTCAAAAAGTGACATAAGAAAGAGTAGATAGATGTAGTTAGAACAACTGGTGACTGTCGCAAGATATTCCTATGACACTGTACGACGTTGCCCCCAAGTTATGACAAGATTCAATCCATGGATACATGAGCAAAAGTAGTAAACTAAAGTAGGAAAGAAACTATATAAAAGACCAAAAGAAGCACTGTGAGATATAACATTTGAAGTAAGAGGCACCTATTTACTAGGTTTTCACCTTCTTGGCAAAGATTATTTTTTTGCTACCACAATGCCTGTTTGCCAAGTTTTCATCAATAACACTTTTTTTCCTTTTTCATTTTTTTGTATTTTTTCTTTTTAATTTTAATTTTTTACTTTTTTATTTAATTTTTTTTTTTTTGTATTTTTGAGTTTTTCAAATGCTTTGGTATTACCAAGGTTCCTATTGCTAGGTTTTCACCAGGGTAATAATTTTTTTAGGACCTTTTTGCAAGTTTTAGATATTTTTCAGGACATTTAAGTATATATAGATAGCTTTGAAAATCAGATTAGTTGTAGAACCACTTCAGATGGAGAGTCTTGATAGGCTCCTTGAGCCCTCTCCTTTGGCTATAGAAAGTTGGTAAGCACGAAATCCAAACATTGCAGTGACTATGTAGGAACCAAGCCAATTGGGTTCAAACTTCCCTTTTTGTACACGTTGTTGCTGATTCTTAGGATTTTCTCTCAAGATGAGATTACCCAGTTGGAAGTCACGTGGCTTAGCTTTTTTATTATAACTTCTAGACATATGCTATTGATAAACTCAAAGATGGTCACACACCACTTACTATCATTCATCTAACAATACTAGCTCTTGAAGTCAAGATATTCTATACTCATCATCAGTAATGAGGCCTTTCATGGAGATTCTCAAGGTAGAAATTTTAACCTCAATGGGAAGCACAAAATCCACTCCATATACTAAGGCAAAGGGAATTGTATCTATTGGAGTTATGATACTTGATTTGTAAGCCCATAAAACTGGGTGAATCTAAAGGTGCCAATCACTTCCATATTTTCTAAATATGTGATGCAAGATCTTAAGGATCACCTTGTTGGATGCCTTCACTTGGCCGTTACCCTGGGGGTAATAAATAGAAGACCAATGTTGCATAATTCTAATTTTTTTACATAACTCCTTAAAATAAATTTTTTAAAACTATCCTCCATTGTTAGTAATAATGGAGGAAGGTACACCATACTTGCATATGTTGTAATTTGTGATGAACAGAGCTATAGTTTTCCAATTTCTATAGAGAGAGGAACTATCTCTACCCACTTTGTGAAGCAGTCTTTAGTTTTAATAATGAATTTGTGTCCATTTAAAGAAGATGGGTGAATCTGACCCACAAGATCAAAGGCCCATTGCTGAAATGGCCATAGTGTGATAGATAGAATTAGCTCCCTGGATTGAGTATGAATCAGATTCCTATGGAGCTGACATTGCTTATAGAACTTGGCATATCTGATTGCCTCTTGCTCCATATTCAGCCAATAGTAACTAAATCTAATAATTTTATGAGCTAGTGTCAAGGCATTAGAGTGAGATCTACAAATGCCCTTGTGGACATCAATTAATGTGTGTTTGGACTCATCAAGTTCTAGACACCTAAGGAGTTTTCCATTGAGACCTCTCCTAAACAAGTTGTTAGCAATGGAATGAAGCACAAACTTGTGTCACCTTTTATAAATAAACAATATATCAGAATGTGACAGTTCAACATTAATTACAAAAAAAATGGTAATTGTGTTTAGAATTTGAAGATGATGTAAACTGATGAAATGTGTAGAATTGGATGAAATTTATGCCTTTAATTTTTATTTTATTTTTTGAGTAAGAATTTATTCATTTTATTTTAATTTGAAGTCCCTTTTTTAACTATAAAAAATATAGGGTGTAGTTCCTATCAAAAAAGTATATGAAAATCATTTTTTTTTTGTTCTGATTTGAAAATATCTTATAGGTGACATGTATAGCTAGGGAAAAAATAAAGGAATAATTATTTTTGATGTATATTTTCTTTGTTATAAGTACACAAGCTCAACCTTATTAAAATCCAATTGTTTTTTCCTCCCATCAAAACTTCCCTATCAAATCTACACATTTTTGAGAAAAATTACATATTCACGAACAAGGCTCTCTCCTCTAGAGATAAATATAATTGTTTTATTTTTTTGATATGATTTACTTTTTTTTCCCTTTCTTGAGGGAGCATCTTCTGAAATGTTGAAATATCAACTTATAATATTTTGAAATTATAATATATTATAATTAATCAAAACACTCAAAATCTTTTATAATGATGATATTGAATATGAGATCTATAAAAGGGTATTTTTATTTTTTGAAAAAAATTGAGTTTTGATAGAGAAATGAGATTTGACCAAAATAGGTTTTGGTATCCTAAACGGTGACACAAATCTATGCTTTTACCCCAATAATAACATACTATGAAGCATTGTGGATAAGGTGACATTTTTCATTTTGGGTTAGACCCTCCAGAATTGTTTGGTCACACAGATAGGAGTATATATGGTGGTATAAGGATGAATCATGTCCTACAATAGAACAAATCATCTAAGATTTAGGGGAGTTATAGGTAGGGTAGAGTAATGTTTCCACTAGGAAGTGATGTCATAGGTCATTCTCTGGTATTTGTAACATGGAAGCAAGAGTAGCCATGGAATCAACCACTTTGTTGTCTACTTGAGGAATTTGTTGAAAAGTGATATGAGCAAAGTATTTCTTCATGTCATCCACCATGAATTTATATGGTATCAACTTCTCATCCTTCATCTGATATATGTCATTGACCTAGTTGATTATGAGCTATGAATCACCAAAGATGTTCAACTCATCTACTATCTATTCAACTACCATCTTCATGCCATTAATGAGAGCTTCATATTCTATGATGTTGTTCATACAAGGAACAAAAATCTTGTATGCCTTAGGCAGTGAATACTTTTGAGGTGTTATGAACAATAGCGCTACACCAAATCCCTATTGTGTGAAGGAACCATCAAAGAACATCACCCAAGTTTGGTGTGTAAGCATTAGAATTGATTCATCAAGAAAGTCAATGTGTAGTAGAAGAAGACTTTGCATTGGTGCCTCTACTAACTAATCAAAAATTGCTTGTCCTTTGATAGCCTTCTATTCAACATATTGAATATCAAACTCACTTAAGATCATGACCCACTTGGTCAACCTCCTTGTTAGAGCTGCCTTGTTGAGTAAGTACTTTAGTGGATCAATTTTAGCAACTAGTCACATAGTATAAGCAAGCATTTAGTGTCTCAACTTAAGGGAAGTGAAGACAAATACTAGGAAAGCTTTCTCAATAATACTATTGTTCATTTCATAGGAGATCAGCGTGTGGCTCAATTAGTAAATAGCTCTTTCCTTATTATCATTGTCTTCTTGATCTAGCAAGATACCTAAAGATGTTTCTATTGCTAAGATGTACATAATTAGAGGCTTCTTGTGAATAGGAGGCATCAAAATTGGTGGATGATTAAGGTATTTCTTTATCTATGTTAGGCTCTATTCACAATCTTAGCTCCAGTTATATTTCACACCTTTATGTAGAGTCTTAGTAAAAGGTTGTGACCTATCTGCCAATTGTGAGATGAATCTATGAATGGATTGAAATCTTCCTTGTAAGCCCCTCATTTGACTGATATTATGAGGTGGAGGCATATCCATGGTCGCTTGAACTTTCTTTGGATTAGCCTCGATTCTTTTTGTTGACATAATATAACCAAGAAATTTCCCAGATGTTACCCCAAATGCACATTTCTTGGGATTAAGTCTCAGACTAAATTTCTCTATACGATCTAGGATAGATCCCAAATCTTGAAGGTGAGTGTTGCATTTTATGCTCTTATCTAGAGTATCATCCACATAATCTTCTATTGTTTTGTGCATCATATCATGAAAAATTGTAGTAACTGATCTTTGATATGTGGCACTAGCATTTTTCAAGCCAAATGGCATCATGTTAGAATAGAAAGTTCCCCATGCACAAGTGAATGCAGCCTTTTCTTCAAATCCTAGTGCAATTTTGATTTGATTATAACCAAAAAATCTATCCATGAGTGAGTACATTTCATATCCTACTATCATGTCTACTATCATATCAATGTTAGGTAGTGGAAAATCATCCTTGGGACATGCTAAGTTCAGATCTTAGAAATATGCATAGACTTTAATAGATTTGTGATGTTTGGAGACTAGAATGATGTTTGATATCCATTTAATGTAATCAGTAGCTCAGTTGAAACCAGCTTTCAAAAGCTTTTCTAGTTCAACTTTGACAAGCAATGCAATATGAGGATACATTTTTCTAATTTTTTGTTTGATTGGTTTAATTCCTAGTGCAATGGACAAGTGATGCATTATGAGACTAGGATCTAGTCCTGGCATATCTAAATATGTCTTGCAAAGTTTATCTTTTTCTCTTGGAAGAAGGAAAATAATTCCTCATTCTCTTTTGGAGATAGAGACTGTGCAAGATGTATAATGTGAGGATGTTCTCCTGTTCCCAAGTTGATCGATTGTGTTGGCTCTATCAAAATTGATCATCTTTCTTGAAATTAACTAGGAAGGGTATCAAATATCTCATCCATAGGCACCTCAAAGAGGTTTTCACCCTTGAATTCATCTTTTATTTTTACTTTTTTAGGTTTCAAAATTGCTACAATATGGTTTTCACTATCCAACCTTCTATTTCTTTTCCTTTTGATTATATGACTGAGATATTTGATGTCAGCTTCAGTCATGTTGACACTTTGTTTATTGGTGGAAGACATTATTGGTTTGACAATGTTTAAGTAGCAAGCAAGAGTATAGTCATTTTTGAATGTAGGGACTTCACTAGATGCATTGGAATTCTAGTCTATGAGCTCAGGATAGGTGAGCAAAAGAGATGTGGTAGGTTCAATTGCATTCATTGGTATAATCATTGAATACTTGGACAAGTAATTTGAGACCTAGAGTGGCTTCATCCATAAGTGTGTTTGAATTCCTTTGAGCACTAATGTCATTAATCAAAGACTTAACGAAACTAGTTGGATAGGACTCATTTGACTTAACCCTAGATGTTTTACCTACTTTGAGGAGATTTTCATAGGCATGAACTTGATCTATGTCTTTGTCTATAGTTTCTTCTAAGAGAGAGTGTTGAATTAATACTCTTGAGAATCTATGCTACATTGAGATAGACTATAGAATTGTCCAATAATGATAGGGATGAATTCTCCTTCATCCTCTATATTTTTGAGAAGGTACTCAAAGCATAGAGAATGACTAGAATCTTCTTGTTCTTGTTGAATATGAGGAGTATCAACAGTGTCACTAGAAGAATCACTATCACCATCCATGGTACTAACACATGGTACAAAATCATTTGGTTCTACAAAGAATTTAGCAAGATCATTAGGAATTGGATAAGAATATAGATCCTCATCATTGATGTTATCTTTAGCGTCATCAGACTCAACTCGTGACTCATCTTTAAACGAATTCTTAGGTTCTGGTATAAATTTTTTAATCCCTAAATAGAAGGGAATCTTCTTAAAGCCTAGACTGGATGTGTCTTGATTCCTTCTAGCTATCACTTTGACAAGGTCTACCAAACCTTTTTGTTATATCCAATAGGACTAGTCCCCTTGTAGCCAAAACATTTCATGGGTCTAAGACTGGGACCATACTTCTCAGGAGTAACTTCACTAGCCTATTCTATGAGGTCAATGGGAGTTTCCTCTTTATATATCCATGCTATAATGGCTCTATTTTCAGCTTCGTCCTTTAGAGGAATAATAGCTTTGAAAAAAGTACCATCGTACTTGGTTTGAGGTGTCAACACAAAAGGTCTCTTCACTTTAGATGTTCTCCCATAATGACAGGGAGACTCAAGAAGAGATGTCAAAGATAGAACTGGTTTTATGTGATATTCACCCATTCTAGTTTCCTTCAACATGAGTGATTTTTCAATTTGCTTCAGCTTGTTATCATGATGGTCTGTAGATTCCTTATCAATAAGTATAGAGTTTTTAGAATATTTTAGCATGTTTTAGGTATAGATAGTACTTGCAGGTATGGTGAATTTAGAGCCATGAAATAAGAATTTTATGCATTGATGGTAAGTGGAAGGCACAACTCACATCTCATCTATCCATGGTCTTCCTAGAAAAATATTAAAAGCTAAGGGAATGTTGAGGACCTGACAAGTGACATCCCTTTCAAAAAAACCAATGTGGAGAGGTAACACCACGAGACCTAAAGATTTTTTCTTAACTTCATCAAATGCTTTGATAGTTATCTTGTGATGGGGATCAACGGACTCTTTAGAATAGTCCAATTATTTGAGTAGAGTAACAAAGACAATGTTTAAAATAGCTCCATTATTGATGAGCACATGACAGATACATTTTTGGTGTATCATGACCTCAATTGTAGAGGTTGATTATGTGGATGATTTAGTGAATTATCCTCTTCCTTAGAGAAGGTCATATAGTAAGGTGAGGTTAGATGACCTACTAGATTAAAACCTCTCAAGATCAAGATCTTGAGGGATGTTTGCCTTAGTGAGAGCTTTGTTGAGAATCTACCTATGAGTAGGTTAGATTTTGAGCAATTCAAAGATCATGATTTGAGCATTTTTTCATTGTAACTGATCAAGGATGCTGTAGCTAGTAGCCATAGAGGTTGTTGCAAGTTTTGTTCCTTTGCCAGATGGACTGGCAAGAAGTTTGTCTTTGTGTTGTTCTAGCTTAGGAGCAGGGCCTTTGAGTACCAACTTAGTGCAAGAATGCATAACAACGTTGGCACAATATTGTGATAGTTCATTATCAGATGTATTGGAAGTAGGTCCCCTTTAGACAAATGGTGTTCTAGGTTTAGTTTTGTCTTGTTTTCTCTTGATGATGATAACATTAGATTAATTAACATCCATGGGTTCAACCATGTGGACTATCTAATCATCAACATTAGAGTACACATAGTTGATCTTGTTATGAGATTTCTATTTTGAGTTTTCTCCTTTTTCGTAAGATGGGAATGGCTCCTTCAAAGTCTTGTGATCTATATTCTTGTTATGTCCATCCAAAAAAATGTCACCATCATCAATTAGGTCTTGGATTTTGTGATGCAAGTTGATGCAATTGCTAGTTTTGTGACCTTTGTTTTGGTGATATTCACAAAATGTGATTTTGTTCCACTACGGTGGTCATGGTTGTGGATCATAAGGATGTGAGTTATCCAATGGAGAAATGAGCTTTTTTTGTAGCAAGGTCTTGTAGACCACATCGATAGGTTCACCAATAGGTGTAAATTTTAGTTTTTGGTGTGTAACCCAAGATGAGCTCTTTGGTTTGTTTCCAAATGTTTTGTTATCAGAAGGAGGTTTCTCGACATTCTTGGATGCTTTGAGATTGTCAGTGAGACTGGAAGCTACCTTAGTAGGTTTAGGAGTAACATTGTCAACCATCCTATCATGCACAACCTTTATGTTTTTGTTTGCATACTTGGATTTATCCTTATTAGAGGTGGATCCTTGTTTAGTGTCCTTCTAAAAGGTAAACTCACCCTTTTTGACTATGAATTCCTCTATCCAAATAGCTTGTGTGACCATATCTTTGAAGGTGCATGGACCTTGAATTTGAACTTTATACCCAAAATTAGGTAAAAGATTATCTAGAAAGATATCGAGTTTTTTTTGTTTTGGGGATTTTACGTAAGTATTTGGTCTAAAGTTATCTCCATATTTGAAGGAATGTGAGGAAAGGTTCCCTAACTCTTTATTTAAGGTTACATAAGTCTCGAATGTTGACTAGGTGTTGTATGTTGCGAGAGTACTTTTGGACAAACAAGTTTGCAATTTCAGCGAATGTTTTGATACCTAGGCAAGCATGAAAATCACTCCATAGCTTGACCACCTAGATGTCTTGGGAATAGATGCATAAGATTTGTCAGATTATGCATAAATTCCATAGAAAAGGCACTGACTTCCTAAAAATGATCTTGGGGATCCATAGTTCCAAAGTATTTATTATAATTAGGTAACTCAACTCCTCTTGGAAAAGGAGGCATGTCTATACTCTTGTCAAAAGGAAATAGATAAAGAGTGTCTAGAGTATACATTTTTGTAGGTTTTTTTTTCTCACACATCATTTGGGCTAGTTGGTCTTGCATGATCTTCAGTTTCTTTTTCAATTTAGATGTTCTAGTTTCCTCTTCAGGTGTAATGATGGTTTCAATGTTAAAGTGATGAGGTAGCTTGGCTCCCTCTTGAGTAAGTTTGAGAAAGCATTTCTCTTTCTCTTCATTAAGAAAGATCTTCATTACTTTATGGAAGTTTTTGTCTTTATGACATTTTGTGATATGCTCAAGAGTATAATATTTGGTTGTTTAGCCATTTTAGAAATGTGATAAGTTTTAGTGTATGTTGGTTGAAAAGGTTTTTTGAATATGAATTCAGCTATGTTGTTTGGAGGTGTATGATCTTTGCTAGTTTTAGAATCCTCTTGGTATAGGGGGTTCCTAGTTTGTTGTAAGTTTATAGAAAATGTTCATTGAACATGAGGAGATTTGACAGGTGAAGGAGATCATGAAAAATCCTCACTAGATGAATTGGACATAGATTGTGTATAAACTGAAGAGCAACCTCTACCATGATTATGACCTCTAGCTCTAACTCATCTAAATCTAGAAGGATAAAACATATTTCCACTTCTTGTTGCCATAGTTATAGACAAGGAAAAAAAGTGAAAGCCTAGAAAAGAACCACACTAGACCATGGTCTCAAAAAGAAAGATAAGAGTTTTGTATACTAGGGTATGAGTTCTCTAAGTAATGGCTAGAAAAACCAAATATTATGACTATCATGACACAAAGTATGACAAGCACAAGGGGACAAAGACAAGTTAACTAAGAGATGAGACTAGTTCACATGTAGGTCACAAGTGTTTAGCTAAGTAAGATGCCACTATTTGACACTATTTGTAGATAGAAAAGAGGTCAACTATTGCAAGTAACAAACTAGACTTAGAGAATATATAGATTTGATAGAATAGGTTGACAATTTTAATGCAAGATCCCATGTGAAGATTCTCAGGGAACTATGTGAAAAGACACATATAACTAGGCAAAGATTTAGATCATTTTTTTTTTGACTAGGTTCCTTGTGTGAGGACTTGTATAGATCCATGCAAGGATGTGCTAGATTGATAAGAAAATAGGGTTCTAATATAGAAGGATAGATTTGCAAGATCTTGCACAAATATTTTCACAAGATCATGTGAGGACTTGGATAGGGCTGCACAAAGAAGTGCGAGCTCAAAAGGTTCTTGTACAAAATTTCTCAAAATTGGGCATGAAAACAAGGACTAGATTGACAACTGAGACATAATTTTGAAGAGATTTTCAATGTTTTTGATAGTTCTAGACAAATTGTTGATTGTTTGATAGATTTTAGGTAGATAGCAAGATGGTTTTCAAGTCTTTGAAAAACATTTTGATTTCAAAAAGAGATTTTTTTTCCAGATAACATGGGAAGCAAGCTGTAGTCACAAATGATCCAACTAAGGGAAAAGCAAATCAGAAAGATGGGGGAGTCTTGACTTTTTGTTTGTTTGATAGGTTTGGACAAGTTTAATACTTAATAACAAATAAACTTTTATCCCTATAACCAAAAATGGTAGAGGAAGCAAAACGTTGTCCCACAACTTATGTGCATGCATTCACCTCACACATCCATGTCACCCCACTAGAGGATGCTTGTATTTTTGGTGTATTCCAAGGGCTCAATAAAACATAGTTGAATGAATACCCTGGTGGTAGGGTCAAGCATGTATACCACCTTCCAATAACTAGGTACATGCCTATGGTGAGTTGTATAGGAGAGATTCTTACCCCTCCTTGCACAAACATTATGCCCTCTTTTGAAGGTGAACCAATTAGCAACTAACTTAGAGGTTTTTACTTGACTTCCATTCATATTAACCCCCAGTGGCTTCACAAGTGAAGTTTAGGCTAGCAGCCACACTAGTATCTGTAATTGCACACACCTGACTAGCAAGACTAGGGCCAACACTGGCTAGTGTAGTTTATAGAGCCTCTTCTTGATATGTGATATCAGAATGAAGAAAAGGAAATTAATATGGCTTTAGAGTCTTTTGCTCTATAAGATTCTTTATTATAGTAAGTTTGAATCTTTGATGAAAGGAGTATGCTCACTTGGGTCATTCTTGGTGGTTGGATCACTTCAACAGGCCCTCTAAAGGTTGATTTGGACTAGTGGTTCAGATCTTAGGGTTTAAGTTTTTGATTTCCCTCAAGGGGAAAGAGCATGCTCCTCTACCTCATCGCCTTACCCAAACATGAAGACACGTTAATCACCAAGTTAGCTTATCAATCCCACCTTGTCCTATTCCAAGACTTTGATCCCCTAAAAGGAAATCATCATCTCTTCATTAAAGGATTTATTTGGGAGAACCACTAATTTTCTTGCCTCCCTCAGGTACCATCTTTCAAAGGCTTCTAGGTTTCTGATTTACTCTTGGGCATCACTTCTAAGTAGTAAAGAGCATACTCCCTTGTTCCCTATTTTACACCCAAAAAAGTTCACAAGCCCTATTTATACTATGTGTGGAAAGAAATAAAAGGAAACACAACATTTAAGTGGGTTTTAAATGAATCTTTGACATGCGTATCTTTGAAAAAGCATCCTACAATCACATAATTAGTACTTTTTTAGGTGTTTAGATAAGGTGTCTTTGATATGCATCCTGCAAACCACTATGAAGCTATTTAAAAGCTAGAAATTAGAAATAAAATGCTTCATAAACACCAATAGCCAAATGCATAATGATAAATCTAAATTTTGGAAACTATATTTTCATATGCTATTGCAAGATTTCATGTGAGATCACACATAGGCCTGCATGAGAAAATGACATGCACCACATGAAAAACTATGCATTTATGCATTTTTTAAAATGAGGAAGTGCAATAAAAGGGGAAAATCCTCATTTCTTTGCACAAAAATGAGATTTCTCACTCAAAAATATGGAAAATAGTATGGAAAACCATGATACAATCATAAAAAATGCAAAAAATAGAGTAAACAAGGCCAAAAAAATTAATTTCTTGGCCCCACAGTGGGTGCCATAAATGTATATGTGAAATGTGGGCCTCAGTTCCTCACACACACTTCAACATGGTCATTATCTATAAGATCATCCTAGAATAAATATGAGATTATTCATCTGAGTAAGCCAACAGTTTGACCTGTTGCTTTCTAACCAGAAGGATTTTGCCTTTGCTCTTAAAACAAGAAGTGGGCAACCAAACTTCTAGAATGAAGTATTTTAAGCTATATGAGATATGCAAGATTAGTCTAAATGTATGCAAGATTATTCTAACAATAAGAAAAAGAATTAATCTAAATAGATGCATTATTAAACTATATGAGATTGATATGCAAGAATATTAAGCTAAGAATGCAAGAGCAAATGAGTAAATATTCTAGCATAAGTTTGATGCAAGTTCAAATCAATCTTCTTAATGAGGAATCAAAGGCTTCTTAAATAGAACCCTAGAATTGAAGATGAGACTCAGTCATAATGGAAAATTCCTTATGAAAAGGATGTTAACTAATTTCTTTTAAGTGGAAAAAGGAGTTAACTGATTTAATTTTAAGTGGAATAAGAAGTTAACTAATTTAATTCCTTTCTAATTTTTAGTTCCCCCAAAGTTCCCATTTCTAAATTGAAGAGAAGATTTGGAGAGAATATTTAATTTAATAAAATAGAATGCGACCTCATAAATTGATAAAATTTAATTAATTGAATAATTAAATTCAATAATTAAGAAGAGGAGATATTTTATTAAATCAAATTTATTTAATTCCTTTGTACATTAGCTAAAGGGGTGACTTTAATTTAATCAAAGTATGAACACTTATAATTAAATAAATTAAATCATTAGGTTTATAATAGCTAATTTGAATCAATATTTAGGAATTAAATAAATAGTGTGATTAATGCAAATTAGGGTTTTTTGCATTTGACACCTAGGTCAAGTAGCGATTATTAAAATTTGAATTGTCCAGTAAAACAAGACTTAGGAATGATTGAATAGACTAAAATTGGTTTAGCATGGAAATGTTCCAATTTTGGGGTATTACACATGCATTCAATCAAAACTAGACAAATCAAACATATATGACCCACTTGTCATTGTTGACTTAGTCCATCCCTCCTTTTCTTGGAAATGTGACATCATCAATTTGGATGGGTTGGTCTTTAGTAGCTCGGGGTGTTTGCATGACACTTCTTTCCTCTTTAACTGCCAGTGCTGAACATGTCTTCTTATTGAAAGGGAGATGTTCAATCTTTTCCTCCTATTCTTTCTCTTCATCTTAGCCTCAGGGATTGTCTCAGGGATTTGAGGTGAGGTAGTTTTCTTCTTCAACTCCCCCCTCTTTGTCCCCATAACCACCACTCTTAGGAATTCATGGGGGGGTTTGTCTCTAATTGTGCTAGGGGTTCTTTAGTTTAAGCTTCCTCTACCTTAGTAGACTTTCTCTTCTTCTTACCCTATACCTTAGTGTCCTTTCGGATGTAGGCCACATCCCTTTCATGTCTATATATAGTCTCGGGTCATATTGGGGACTTCTCCTAGTAGGTAGGGATAGTGGCTTTAGCCCCTTTACCTTTCTTTGGCCTTGTGGGCACTTGTAGAGCTAGAAAATTTAGCACTAATCCAAATGGAAAGGCCTCTTTATGTATTCTTTCATCATCTTAAGGAAATGCAAAGCTTGATGTTGTATGTTATCATTCTCTTCTTTTTTCACCTAAGCATTCATGATAGGATGATCAAAGATCCTGTCTCTATTATACAAGCAATCAAGGATTTTTGGGCCATGCTTGTTCCATGCCTTGAGATGTATTTCAAAATTCAATACCTTTTCCTCTAATTATAGAATCATTGTAAAACCTCTCCCATTTGATTTCTATAGTCATCTTGATGGATGCAACCTTGATTATATTTCTTAGTGAGTGATCATGATTGGGACCATGAGTAGTCTACACCCTTGAGGTGATTAGATTTATGTTACTGTATCAATTGCTTTGATTATGTTTATGGATAATTTTTAAGCTTATGATGTGTTAGATGGTTTCACTAAGGTTTGTGCCAGTTGTTACCAAGATTGGTGTGGCATCATGATGTTGTTCCATGACTACCCTTAGATGTGTGCAGCGATTGCACTGTGTATTATTATCCTGCTACATTGGACTAGGTTCATGTAGTAGTGGTTAGTCATGTGTTTGACCATGTTCACTTATGCATTTTAAGTGCTTTTTTATGTTGTTTAAACAACCATCATTAAATGCTCATATAATTAGAAATGAATTGTCCATATTGGATTCATTGGTTATGTGCTACGAATATTTACCTTGTTCATTTTGATAATTTATGCAAAATGGACTATTTAAATAGATGATTTTAATGTGATTAAATAAATGATTATTTCATGTGATTTAATGCATTTATCACTTTAGCTATATTATTATATGCAATTTCACTTTATCGTGTTGTTCAGTGTGTATAATTTATGTCCTTGATAGTAGCACATGGAGTTAGTGATTCAACTGTTCATATCTAGCCAATATCATCACTGTATGGTCCACATATCCTATTTAATTATTTAAATTAAACCCTCTAGTTATTTAATAAATTTGGACTCATTAGCATTACATGGTTAGACACATGAGCATGCTTGTGCATTTACAGATTTGCAATTCTCGCGACAGTTATTAAGGAATTTTATGATTTTGGTTTAAGGGATTTTTTAGGCTTTATCTTATTTAATTTAATTCTTGGTAGCTTTTCTATAGTTGAATTCTAATTACTTGGAATAGCTTGTTTTTATTTGGGTGGATTTAGGGTTTATTTAGGTGATATGGTTAATAACCCTAATCCCTTATTCACTTAAAAATGAAATATATATCCAAAACATAATTTTATTCCTCACTTCTCACTTTTTGAAATAGAAAATTCAGAGAAAATTCCAAATCCTCTTCAAGAGGAAATATTGTTCTATTCACTGTGGGGGCTATAGGCATAGGATCATCACAAGGTTGGTATCGTTGGATCCATCTCAAGGAGAGCTTGGATTGCAGTGCTTTTTCACAACTTCTATAGCATTTTTATTTTATTGTTGAGGTTCCTATATTTTCCCTTTTGGCTATTAGGTAGGGCTCTCTTGTTTTACTATTTCAGCTCCATTTTTGCATCTGATTTTGGTAGTCATTTGTTAGGAGGTTGAGAAATAGTGTTCCCCTTTGTTTCTAATTAGCTCCACCTAGTTGGGTGGGCATGAGCATTTCCCCATTTTTTGGGGTAAGTTTTTGGAGTTTTGCACTATTATGCTAGCTGTTTCTACATACGAGGTTCAAACCCAATTTTTATTGGATTTCTATGGGTCATTTAGAATGGGTTTTATTGTCATTGATTTTTGTCAACATTGGGTTTTTGAGATTTTTAACTTGATTTGTGTACCACCCAGTTTCCCTAGGTTTTCGTGGCATGGGGTTGGTCATAGATTTAGATTATTTATAGGATTTCAATTTGACCACTGTTGCATATTTATGTTTGTATTTGCATTTGTGTTGAATCCACACTCTCGACTATCTACTCAGATGAGTGATTTTGTACATGGTTTTATTGTTTCTAATTGAATCCTTATTGTTATTTCATGGACACTAGGATTTGTGTAGAATCCATACTCTCAAATTTAGGCTGATTGAGTGAGTTCATGATATATGGTTTGGTTGCATCATTGGGATTCATATAGAATCCATACTCCTAGATTTAGGCTAGTGGATTGAGTCGTGATGTTTGGTTTTATTGTTCTTTGGTAGTTGTGTAGAATCCATACTCCCATAGATAGGTTGGTTGAGTGATAAGTTTACTCATGTCTTATGTTTCTCATTTAGCTCTTATTATTTATGATCTTTGTGTTGTTGGTATGTCTAGACACAAGCACATGAGCATGCATTTTTTAGGTGCTTACAAGGCTTGATCTCCTAGTTATCATTGCTGGAGTTATGTTCATTGGGGTTGGATTGAGAATATGCACTACCTATGGGAAACTTATTGTGTGATGAGCATGGGTATGTAGGGTAGGATGTGGAGGGGCTTTTGTCATAACCGTGGTGACTATTTCCTAGATCCAGAGGGTTGGCATGAAGAAGTTTGTAAATAAGTGATAATTAAATAATTTATTGGGTAATAAATCTAAGATAATTTAATTTGAGCACTTGACGTTGATCCGAGGACACTGTGTGATGGCCTCCTTGGGGATTTGATTCCATACAATATATAGCTTGGGGATTAATGATTCCAAGTGACTTACTCTCCACTAAGTCCCTACATAGTTGACCCATAGAGTGTCTCACCAAGATTTGTTGTATTTGCATATCTCATGATCTTAGTTTCCATCCTCCCTACTATCTGGCGTGAGTGTTAGCCATGGGTATTTCTTTAATTTTTTTTTGTGGTTGGCTCATTATCTCCATTAGCATGGAGGGAGTAGGCCTATAGGTTCCATGTGTTTGGAAGGTGTAGCTACCTATACCACTACTGGGGACCAGTGTATAGAGATGATTTATTTAAAGTTGAGAACGATGCTTGATGTTCACTTGGTATTTTGGCTTTTCAAAGTATGTTTCCTTGTGATTTATGATTTAATTGGAATGCTTGGATATCATGTTTAGACGATGTTAGTTCTATTTGATGGATTCCTTTATTATGATGTTATAACATATGGTTAGATGATGTGAGTTGGAGTATCTATGTTTGATGGATTAGCACATTAGATCTTTTTGTTCTTATGATGTTACTCACATTTGTTATAAAAGTGGGAAGATTTACTTTGTTGGGGGGGGGGGTGTGTGGGTAGTGAATTAGAAGTAACTTACTTTAACCTTTTCAAATTCCTTTAACTAAAATAATTCACATGCATCCAATTGATCTAATGAACTTGAAAGTAAAAACATGCATGAAAATAGACAATGCACAAATTTGGTAACCCAGAAACCTTCCAAATGAGAAGGTAAAACTAGGGTGGGGATGACACCCACACAATATCTCTGCAACAATGTGTATCAATTTAAGGTTACAATGTTTGACCACTTCCAATGGTCTACCCTATGATAGGCCTATCCTATTAAAGACTTTACACTCTATTAAAAGCGACTTGGTTAAAGGATTTCACTACCCTATTAAAAGTAAGCCTGGTTAAAGGACTTTTGTACATTCACTTGGAATGCCACCTTGTTAAAGGATTTAAAAATGTCTGCTAGGCCAACCTAAGTCCATAGAATTTACATATCTACTACAATTGCTAGAGATTATTAGAAAATCTTTGACCTAATTCTTCTTCTTGCATGGCTTCCTCTTCAACTTATTCCTCTTTTTTTCCCTTCATCATCCTTCATTAATTCCTAATATTCTTCAGCACCAATTGTAACAAATGGAGTGGAGTCTTCCTTATTTTCTTTATCCTTGTCACTATCACCATCCTCATTATCTTTGATTTCAATAGGATTTTCACTTGGTTTATGCAGGTGATAAATATTCTTCCACATAGTTGTCACATCCTTGACTATATGCTCTATGTCTTTTTAAAAAATTAAACAATTATGAAATCTAATAGTCATCTTCTCTTCATTTTTCTTCATAGATTATTTTATCTTAGTATTGGTAATGCTCAGTAACAATTGTCTCATAGTTTGTTCATATATGTCTTTGTTGTCTGCATGGTTGAGTCCCATCTTGGCTTCAATCTTTTTAATAGATCATTATAAATTTGAGGTGCTATTTGATTAGGGGAATACTTCCATTTTCCCATCTTGGTTAGTACCAATTCCTCAATTTGCTTCTTCTTAGCATTTTTCCTACTCTTATACTTTAATGATTTGAAATTGATTATATCTGCACCTTCTTCCATTTGTTTTAGTCTTTCCTAGAAGGTGAGAGGAGGCTTACTAAACACAACTTCACTACCACCTTTTCTTGCTTTCTTCTTGGATCTTCTTGTAAATACTACAATGGATGGCTTGGGTGGCTTGGTGATAATCATCTTGCCTTTCTTCTTTTTAGGCTCTTCTTCCTTTTCTAATTCCTCTTCATTTTTAGATTCCTCCACATCTTCTCCTTTTCCCTGGGTAATCATAAGAGGGGTACTTGTTGTTTTCAACTTTGATATCCTCCTCTTTCCTTTGTTCATCACCTATGGAAGCTTGATCTCAAGTTTAATCCTTGCTTCAAACTCATCATAGGTTCCTTTGGATCTACAGGCTCATTTACCAAGGCTTCAATGATTTCCTTTGCCTCATCAATGTTAACCTCATAAGGAAGAGGTTTTACCCACATAATTTTGGGCCTTACCGCCTGGATGTATACTCTGTCACTATCTACCATAAAAAAACATCATCCTTATAATCTTTAAACAATTTATTTGGTATTCTAAACCTATTATTCATATTTTCTTTGGAGGTTTCAAGATAATTATCCATGATGTTGTCAAAAACATCACCCATTTAAATGATATACTCATTGATCTTATATAAAACTAGTGGGTCTTTTCTCCATACAACCATGCCTTTAGAGGGGAAAATTTTTTGAATATAGAAAAAAAAACATGTCAACAATGAGCCAAATTTGCATGGGTTATTCTTTGACGTTCTAATGCTTTTCATATTTTTGTTCAACTACTTCAACAAAAAATCTACTAGGTCATATGACAAATTCTTCTTTATGACCTTATAAGCTAAGTCAGCTACTTCACACAAAACACTATTGAGTTGGCTTGAACTATAAATCTTGCGTGCTATCACATGGATGCCAAATTTAAGTTTTGTATTAGATACATTGCTAATTTTCATTCCTCTATTGTCCTACTGAACTAGGGTTTTCTTTTGTAACTCATCCTGACCTAGGGTATTAGTGACTTTAGCTTTGGTGAGCATGGGGAGACCAGTAAAGTGATGAATCATATGATTTGTAATTAAAACTAGTTGCTCCAACCATAGTTGACCATTATGAACTCGACTTAAGATATACCTAACCCATTTGATTGAAAGTTTTTAGGTAGGTGAGAAATATGGGTTAAATCTTTCTCTTCCAAATGTTTATGCTCATGTTTGAGAATTCCATCCACATAGAGTTCACTTAGGGCACTATCCATTTCAAGGGTTCCTATCTCTTAAACTACACATTCAAAATGAGTTCAGATGTCATTTATGAGAACTACCTTAGGTGGTATTTGCGACTGAGCTCCATTCGGGTCAAGGGTTTCAACAATCATTGGAACTAGTTTGAAGTTAGGGGCTTTCCATTCAACTCCTCGTACCAACATTTCAGATTCTTTCTTTGCCTTGCTATTGTTGTTGGATGCCATGATAACTCAGCAAGCTAAGAAAATTCTTCAAATTTTTTTTGCTACAAATTCTACTCAAGATCGCTGGGATGCTCTGCAAATCACTCTGTTCTCAATATACTAAATTCACGGTAAAAATAAAGTCGATTTCCTACCTTTTGATAAAACTTACCATTAATTCTTGATGTGATGAGAGCCATAGTGACATAGTGCATGACAACTTGTCATCCACTATCTATATAGATTTCTTGGTGAAAGCTTGTAACTCAGCAACCAAACATAACTATGTTACTCCTAACTTCACTCAGTAGAGTCCATGACCCAACCTTGCTTGGTAGAGAAGTCAATTTGGTGATAATTATTGCCAATGATTCTTTTGTATATTAAATACCAATATAAATCTTTACTTCCTTTTAATTGGAACTATTTAAGATGTGACCTTGAAAACACAGTTCCAGTTCTTTCTTAAGAACTTAATTGGAAATGGTGGAGTCACCCACCTCTTGAGTGACATGACTATCATCACTTGAACTAGCTTGATCGGTAGATTTGGGAATCTACTACTGTCTCATCTACTTCTGGATGCTATCAGCTTATTCATGCAATTCTTAGCTATATGACTAAGTTTAGTATATGTGTAACATCCTATGGTGGTGTCCTTTCTTCTCATGTGATGTCTAACACAATCTATGCCAATGTTTCCATATTCTCCATAGTAATGACATCTACACCAAGTATTGTATTCCCAACTGAATATTGCCTTCACAAATTATTTAGTTGGATTGAATAACTTAGATCTACATTCAAATGCCTTATGACCTTGTTTCTTGCATTTGTGACACTTGCCCTTAAACTTTGGTTTCTCTTTGCATTCATTTGCTTTATGACCATGCTAACTGCAATTATAACATTTTACATTGAATTTTTCCTTTCCATTACTCAAACATTTATTTGATGTATGACCTATCTTACCATAGTAATTGCAAGTAGGTCTTTGATTCCTTTGAGCACCTTGTTTGGAGGATTCACTTTCTTCTATATATCTAAGTCCCACCTTACCCTTTTGCCTATAAAGATTCTACTCACTTTGCTGATTCAATTGATCCATGTCTACTTGGGATTTCATTATCCTTTCATTGAGTTGCTTTTCAAAATTTAGATCAACTTTCATCCTTTCATTGATTTTCCTTTTAGAGTTTAAGTCATTCCTTAGCCTTTCATTTTTAGGTCTTAGACTCATGATTTCTTCATTTGCATTGGAGAGCTAATTAATAAGATTTTCTTGCTGAAGGGATCGATTTTGAACTTCATTGTTCCTTACATCCACGTCTTCTTTTGCCTTATTTCTCTATTCTAAAATTTCACACAATCTTATTGACTGAATTTCTTGTTCTCTTTTCAATTTTCTTACCTCTTCTTGCAGGGAGCCATTCTTTTCTAGGAGTTCTTTGATTGCATCATTTGCTTCATCTGAACTTCTTGAGTGGAAAAAATCTTCATTCTTTTCTTCAATATATTGGTGGTCATTCATCTGATTTGCAAGTTCCTTCCTTCTTTTTAAGGATTGGGAAAGATGCTCTTTTGCTTTCTTGAGTTGAACTATGGCCATCTCTAGATCTAGCTTTTTATTGTCAATAGCTTTGTGAAGTTTGAATATCTCCATTTTCCTTGATATTTGTTCAAGCTATCAAACTTTATCCTAAAAACCATAATTCTTTGATACCAATTGTTGGAAATATTCAAGACTAGCTACGTTACTGAGAGGGGAGGGGTGAATTAGTAACCTCAAAACTTTTAACAAATTTAGAATTTAATAGCATAATCCAATTACCATTAATAGATCTAATCTAATGCATGCATGAGAAACTAAAAGCATATAACACTTTGAACACAATATTTGGTGACCTAGAAACCTTCCAAATAGAAAGTAAAACTGGGGTGGGGATGATACCCACAAAACTTACATACTGTAGCATAAAGTTGGCCTATTAAGGCTTACAATGATCACTTTTGGTGATCTACCCTATTAGGAGCAGTTATGACTGCTAGGTCCACCTTGTTAGAGGTTTTACAGACATACAATGAAGTATGCACTTGATAAAGAGATTTAAAGAAAAGACTATTAAGTCTACCCTATTAAAGTATTTGAAGCTGATTCACCTATTAGGATGAAATAGTAGATCTCTTACTTAAAACTAAATTTCTGATTGAGATCTTTGAAGTACTGATCACCTTTATGTGATAGATATAACTCTGCTACTCCTGATATGGCCTTCCAATACACTTTTTTTTGCTACTGATTCACATTCACATGCTTGAATTTCATTTACATTATCTCATATTATTACATTTCACACTTGGATATGATACAATTCATTACATATATATCAATCCAATTTAAATAATTGCAAGGTTGGCCAATACACAAGTTAGCAACAATATTATAGAGTTGGCCCAAATGTAGATATTAGGGTTCTAAAACTGACTTGGTGAATTTCTAATACATGACATCTACTATCGTTACTCAACATCATCATGAACTTCATAGAAATAGAGGCTCAGTCCATACTGATCACTTCAAAATAGTTTATACATTGATGACTTGGTAGATATAGTGTCACTAGGTAGAAATTGAATTCCACATTTACCATGCCTGCAATTAGTAAACACTAATAATCTTATCACTTAGTTAACACTAAATTTGCTTCTCAAGAACTAATGACTCAGTAGACACTATGAATCCTAGTAACCACTAAACTACTCGGTAAGAACCATTGGACTTCACACTACCTGAATTCACTTGGTAACCATTGGAATGCTCGACAAGAACTGTGAAGCTTGGTAACCACTAAATTACATGGCAAACATTGGAGACTGATCAAAGAGCTTGGTAACCATATAGAATCTAAATAAGTGTTGTCACTAATAACAAAGTTGACTTAATGCCAACAATTTTGATATGTTTTGAATAGGTTTTGAATCCCTCAAAGTTGGTTGTTTATTGTTGTCATGCTAATGCCTATTGTTCAAAATTTTGGAAAGCCGTATTTGACTAGTTTTAACTTTGACTCAGTTGACTCTATTGAAGAAATCCCCTTTATATTGTATTCTAGGGGTTAGAGATGTGGTATGTTTTAGATTTGATCCTATTAAGAATTCATTTGACTAGTTTTCAAATATGATTCCAAATGCAACTTCTAAAGTTTTATTGATGTCTTAAAGTACAGATTAATTATTAGCCCTATTAGGGATGTCATAACTCTAAATCCTTGATAGATGAGACCAAATAGATTGTACCACTATGTTCTAATCTAAAAATACTTGAAGTGTGCCAGTTTTCAAGTCTTGATGAATCTATTTGCACACTTTCCCAAGTCCATTCCATTTGTGAAAGTCATTATATGCTAGTGTTCCCAATTTTGCAATTCTAAGAACTCAACTTTGACTGCTTGCCAAATCTACCTACTTATTCACCATGATCCTAAATAATAGATTAATACTCTCCACATGATATTAGGCTAATGCCCTAGCTTTCATACCTCCAAGTGATCGTTTGACCTATTTTCAAGCAAAGAAAGAATCCATTTTATCACAAACTGACATGTTTTTTTGTAGGTAGTTTGAAAAGCAGAGCTTTGCTAGTAAATAAATTTTTACTGAGTGATTTTCATGAAATAAGATTTTGAAAACTAAAAGAATGTTGACAAGAGACCAAGTATGTTAGTTTCCAGGGATATGTCAGGTGTGTTGGTCAATTTTTAAAGCCAATTCTAGAAGTCTCCTAACATGAACTCATATGTTTGTAAAAGAATGAAAAAGAATTTTAATTGATTAAGATGGTGATCTCTTTTGATTCCAATCAGTTTCATATGTTTAGTAGATATTGTCACAACACATTTCTAAAAATTCTCATTGTTTGAAAATGATTTTTTTTTTTATAGCCAAAGCCACTTTGGTGCTTGATTGGTGCTATCAAATTATAGGGCTTGGTGGGGTTTGAAGATGTGTTGGTCTAGATAAGAAACCTTTTGATCATGTTCACATACATGAAAAATCATCCATTAAAGGCCAACCATTTAATTAAAGATATCTTGAGAGATCAAAATAATTTTTATTAAGAGAGATGGATGACTCAAAGGAGAAGGAAGCTATAAAGCTGCAACTAGAAGTTGAGAATCATAATAGCTATGTATCTTGAGACATGAAGTATTTAGAAATAATGGCAAATATAGAACCTCAACAAGAAAATAAGAACCATTCTAACCATCTTATCGATACACCTAAATCACAATTTAGGGAAGACACAAAAATTCAAAGTAATTTGTTGTGTACATGACCAAATGTTGATTTCTAGGCAAGTGTACAAGAAGGAAACAATGAAGATGATGAAATTTCATATCCGTGGAGACAAATGATAGCATCTTTTAAGTGTTAAAAGTATCCAAACCCAAGAAGAGAGTGAAAGAATCAAGTGATCACATCAATTATGGGAGTGTTAAAGAGAAAATGTTAACTATTACTACAAAGAGGCAAAAAATAGAGGAGCAACTATCCAAGTTAATAAAGCTTCAAAAGAATAATTTTTTTTTTTCAAAATTTTTAAAATATAGTCAAAAGAGTATTCAACTAGAATAGAGATCTATTAGCTCTTTTTATTGTATGAATATATAAGATTCTAATGACTTTGATAATACTTGTTAGAAATTATAAGGAAGAATTGCATGTTTGGAAGATGAATTGTACATAGAGTGTGATTTGAATAGCGGTTCTTACTCATCCAACTAGAGGCCATCAATTTCTTAGAAGGGGACTAGATAAGTTTATCCAAAAAATTATTGATTGATCGATAAGAAAATAATGAGTTAGGAGGGTTTCAATTTAGTGTAAAGGATTTACCATCATAATAAGGAAATATTTTTGAAAACAAAGCAATGTTGTAAGTTTTGAGAGATCATTAGGGCTACACTTGTTACAACTCCACATCAGCAATGGTTTTTCCTGAGAGCCCAAACCAAGGGAATTTTCATATCAAGGCACATTAAATTGAGGGAGCTAACATGGAGGAAAGGGGCATCAACATGGAACTAATGAGATTTTCATAGTAAAATTTATAGTTCATGCCCATGAAGTAGGGAGATTGTTACCAATGTAGATGTATGTCGAGCATGTGTGTGAACTATAAATTTTTTTTCTTGGCACATGTTTATAAAGTCAAATGATCATTGATTGGGTGTTTAAAGCCTTACAGAGAGTCCATGATGTGTGTAAGCTAAAGTTGATCATTCCAATTGTATTTAATTCAGTCTGAGATTTTCAATGAGTGCAGAGGTCCCGCACAATGGAGGAAGTGGACGGAGATGAATTGATATATCCTAAAATTAGAGACAAAGTCATTAGCACATGTAGTGAACTTGATGACTATGTATTGTTCACCCATGTGAGTATATAGGAGACCATTTTTGTCAAAGAAAGAAACAAATATTTACAACATGAGAAACTCTTAATTCTGTAGCAACTATTATATGGGAAATTCATCCCAAGGGTAGTATTTCTTTGAAATGGAGTAGTTCTATCTAGTACTTGTTTTAGTTGGAATTTTTTTCCCACATTCATTGTGACTAAGCACTCAATAGCCTTTTTATATGGGATCACTTGTAGATGAAATATCCAAATGAGTAGAGTCTTTTGATAAGATGCTTGAGCATGCATGTGGGAGCTTGGCTAGCTAGCAGAGACCAAAGAAATTTTGGACTAACATATAGACTAAGAAGATGAGGTGATAAAGTGATCAACCATAGATTGACATGTGGCATACCAATAATGAATGGCAAGATGACATGTGGCACACATTTCTAGACCTAACATAGATTTTGAGGCTAGTGAACTAGCAAAAGAGGACACATGTTAAATTTTTGCATTTCTATGATGACATGGAAAAATATTATGTATGTGACAATGCAACCAGTGTGACATGTGGCAAAAGTGATGGCATGGCAGTTTAGAAATCAATACTCTAGATCGTGCTGCATGGCAAAAATTGACAGCTATCACATCTTCACAAAATGAAGATGCTCACCCATTAAGAAATGAAAAAATATGAGGATAAATTAGTTGATGATATGTGATATGGTGTCAAAGACAAGAGAATAGTTACAAACCAATTAGAAGGAGCTATGTGGCACTTACATGGTAGAGGGGTTCAGGTTGTGATGATGTGGTGACTGACAAGATGATGTGATAGAACAAACCAAGGAGAAGTCAAAACATGGTTGTGACATGTTAGAGTTTTGAAAGGTACACTAACAGGTCAGTGTGATAGTGCAAAAATCAGCCAATCATTAATTACCACTTGTCAAGCCCTGTCAAATATGTTTGACCATAATTAAAGATAAGAGGGAAAATTTGAAAATGTCATAAGATCATTCATAAGATCATATTATTTTTTATATTTTACTTTTGAAAATGAAAAAATAATTTAACTCAAAATAGAATATATGATAAAATTTTGACTTTACCATGAGTTTAATTTTTTCATAAATTCAAAGGCCTGAGAATTAGTCTGCAACTTGAAACTTCAAATGGCTACCTTGGGTGTTTTTATTAAGAAAGTATAGAACTATCATATATCAACAAAAAGGTCTCAAAGTCTTGTTTCTAGATTTGTCATTTGTTTCTACATAGGTATAAGTGGGTAAAAGTTATACTTGGTTTTGTCTAAGGTTCTCCTTATGCAACCACATTCTAGTACAAGCAATTCATTTTCATTTCACAATAAAATGATGAAATGGGTAGGTGTCAAATTTGGAGAGGGCCAGAATAGGGATTTTTTTTTCCTCCAAAGTTCTGCAATGTGGATTTTGGAAAATTGTGGCATCAAAAATGACATTTTATTAAAAAGGGGCTTTTCTCATCATTCTAAGAGATATTTTGCTAGTTTGTTGAAAATAATGGTGAGATCTAATCTAGTTTTCAGTTCTAGAGAGATGAAAGATGTTTCAAAAAATAATTGGATGGAGATTCAATTGGACAAGTTTTGGTTCTAGATTAGATCTAGGATTCTTTCCTCATCTATATCTTTCTTTCTTCTCTCATTAAACAAGGTTGGTTCTAGACTCTTGGACAGGTTTCCATGGTTGTGATACCACCAAGATTGAATATTTTGGTTTGAGTCTATTAAGGAGAGCTCTAGCTATGATTCCATAATTCTTTCAACATTTTCTCTCTTGTATGACTAACAATAATAAAAATAGAGTATAGTCTTGGTTTGCTTTTGTGTTTTATGAGTCTTTTATGCATCTTGAATGTACTTGTTTGAAAGGAATGAATACAAAGAACAAAAATTACTTAGTTTCATTCTAATTCTTGTCTCATTTCTCTATTGTTTACTATCTTTTGTGGTTTTTGGAAAAAGAACATAGATCCAATTGCATCTCATTTTGGGTTGTATGTCTTCATGTGATTTTCCTTTGATTCAAAGAATCATGTAAATGCTTTACACATTTTGACAGTGTTGTGAGTTTCATGAGAAGGACGTCTAATAAGTATGAGGTTCAATATGAACATTGATGTTTGATTCAAAAAGTGATAGAATAGATCTGATATCTTCATGTATGAGATATGCCATTGATATCCTTGATGTGTGTTGTGATTTATAGAATACCCAATGGATAAGGCACTGATCAACTATAGGATAAATTTAGTTTTTTGTTGCATATGTGGGGTTTGCCGATTCAAAATCAAATCATCAATTGTCCATTTCTCTTTTTGTTCAATTAGGAGATAAAAGGACACATTTACTTAGCTTGTAGATTTCATAGGTTTTTAAATTGCTACTACATACTTCTATTATTGCATGAGTATAGGAGAAATAAGGGTTTAAAATGCTTTATATAGATTTAGATATATGCTTTGAACTGGTACCATATGAAAAAACATAAAGGTCTACCTGCCTACATTTTGCAAAGACTAAAGTAGAAGAAGGAGTGTAGCATTATAGTTGGCTTGGGTTCTTGAAAAATTGTGTCCTTCATAGGAGATAGCTGCCCTTAGATGCAATCTTGTCTTGTCTACCTAGTAGTTAAAATCATTATTAAATCAGGAGCCAACAGACTTGGCAACTCCATTTCCTTGTAGATACTAATTTGATGAGAACTTGATTGTCATACAATTCTCTAAGGCCCATTGGGTAAGACAAATTGATACAAAGTAGGATCCATTGTCATATACTAGAAACCCAAATCTAGCCATGACATATTCCTTAAGAAAGTTGGTAACTGCCTATATAATGCAGTTCCTAAATGTCTCTGCTTTGGTCCACCTTTTGCAATAATAACTGGCTATCAATATGAATGCATGCCCCATAGAAGGCGATGGGTTCATAGGCCTGATGAAGTCCAACCCCTATTTGGAAAAAGGGTATACCTTGAAGATTGGTTTCAATGGCATGGCTAGGCTTCTTTCTCTACCAGCACTAGTTTGACATACATGACAAGAACAAACATGCTCATGTGTATCCTTAAAATGAATAGCCCAATAATACCTCGACCTCAAGATTTGGTGAGTGATGGCCTCTATTAATCTATGCCTAGTACCATATTTATCATAATACTAATCCAAGACTTCTTTGGCTTCCTTACAATTTAAGCACTTCAGGTATATCCCTTCATAGTTTTGTTTATAGAGCTTCCCATCCTACAACATGTAGGATTTACATTTCATCTTTAGACCTCTTCATTGTGAGCTATTTTTTCCATGGGACATTGGTTTTAAAAGAGATAATACATAATATCTTGATACTAGACATCTAATATGATCTCCTCATTTATATACACATAAGAGACTATGCCTTTCTCTTAACTAATTGGCATCATCTTAGTTAAACCTTTTCCTCATACCAACTTCATAGGTTGGATTTCCAAATTGAGTTCTTGTAAGGTAGTCATGGCTTGACTTTAGGGTTGGGTATAATGGCATACACCTTGATTGTAGTATTTAATGGATGAACTTCTCCATTGCTTTTACTAGGGAAAATGACTATTTATTTAAATTGGGATGGTTCAATTCCACATTCTTTAGAGAGAAACACATGAATATGATAGGTCTCTCATCTTCACCATCATTATTTTACATTATAATGCATGCTCATGAGTCTTTTGAGGAAAAAGAGTAAGCCTTGAATGGTAGCTAATAATTAGGACTAACAAGTCCTAGGGCATAAAGATGGTTGCTTTGATGTCTTCAAAAGAGTTCTTTAATTTGGGAGTCCATTCAATATTTACCCCTTCCTTTAACAAATAATTGAGAGGGTTTTCTATTTCAGCTAAAGCACTAATGAATTTCCACACAAAATTAATATTCACAAAGAAAGACTTCAATGGGGAAGAAACAATTTGAGTATCGCCTCCACTCATTCTCTGTCAATTGAAATATCATCTTTAGAAATTATGTGTCCAAGGAGCTTTCCATTTCAACTCCAAATGAATATTTCATGGGATTAAGAGATATGCCATACTTTTTTCATTGATTAAGTACTTGCTTCAAATCAACAATGTGATTTCTCCTGTCCTTTGAAAAAACTATAAGGTCATCCATGTAGATGATCATGCACTTTCTCACCAATTTTTTGAATGCCTTATCCATCCCTTGTTGAATTCTAGCTCCCACAGTAGTTAGACTAAAGGGAATTCATCTATATGTGGAAATTTCCCAGTTTGTGATGAATACAATCTTCAATCTATCTTCCTCATCCCCCATCTAGAAAAAACATCATCTTGGATCCATTCACAATTTGTAATACTTTATCAAGTGAAGGTAGTGAATAATTTTCCTTCTGAGTTGCTCAGTTCAAATTTCTAGAGTCAACATAAAACTAAATTTCCCCAATTTTGTTTCTTACTTGGACTAGGTTGGGAACCCAAGTAGAGTGTCAAATTGGGAAAATGATCTTGGTATCTAAGAGTTTATGGACCTATTTAATTATCAATGGTTTAATGATTGGATTCACTAGTTGTTGCATCTAACAAAATGGTTTGGCATCAAGCTTGAAAGGAAGATTATGTGTAGTGATATTGGGACTATATGTTTAGAGTTCTTCATAGCATCATGTGATGACATCTATGTATTCTATGAGGAGATATAACATCTCATCTCTTTCATATGCATTACATTCTTACCCGATGTTGATCATCTTTGGATCATACTTAGTAGTTAATACAAGGTGGGCACATAATAACTAAGGCCAAAGGAAAACCTAGCAATCCAAACCAACCTTGTAGAGTTAACACAATGGAAAAAAACACACAAAAAGAACAACACCATAGAGAGAGAACAATATTGTTTTATTGATTCATCAAATAATCAACATATATGCCCAACTGTAAGGCCTTTTGGGTTACAACTAGATATAATGTACATTCAAGAGCAAATATCCAACATCAAATTCATAGCTCCAAACACATATTTAACAAACTTTTTGAACTTTTGCATTCTTCTCTTAACTCCCTCTAATCTACTCTAACTCTAAACCTAAATAATCTATTTATACTTGCCGAAATGATGTATAGATCATTATAGAACATTACATAATAGTAAGGCCAATCCAATAATGCTCTAGACAAATCCCAAGAAAATATCTCATCATAAATGTTGCAATCAAAATCAAAGCCACAAGCTAGCTTACACCAAAAATGAAGAAATCATATCCAAAATGTTGACACTTGGCATAAAAAAGAAAACTCTACAAATGAAGAGTCACTCAACATACACTAGGTAACTCTACACATAAAGAGTCACTCGACACATGAAGAGTAGCTCGACAAACACTATAGAGATGTGATAACATGCAAACCTGAGTGTTAACATGATGTGGTATAACCTCAACTCGGCTTAAACTACAAAATTACTAGCACTCGACAATTGCTGCAACTTAGCGATGATTGAAACTCGACAACAATTGACAAAATGAGAAAAAATGAGCAGGATAACATGTCAACCTAGGTTGCTACTACATTAGACAACCAGTGTACAAAGAAATGATTCTCTTAAATCATTGAGATGTCACAACCTGAGCTAAATCCAACTCAGATTAAGAAATCCATGTATCATCTTCAACTAGTCTATTTTTTCACTTCATCAAATATTCATAGTAGTCCTTTCCTCTTGTGCTTTTTCTAAATCTCTAATCCAATATCTATTCAACCTCTTCAATCTAATTTTTAGGATAATCATTAGATACAACAAATTCATCATCTGACTCATGATACTTATATAGATCATCAAAATTGAATATATGATACTTATATGATACTTATATAAGTCTTGAACATTGATACTCATATAGATCTTAAACTTACTATTTGTTCCAACTAGAAATCTTACTTTCTTCAAATGAACATCACCTCATCACCAACTTCAAAAATATGATGTCTTCTAGACTTATTAGCATTCTCCTTGTACTTCTAATTACTTTGTTCCAACTTTAGCTTCACTTCCTTATGCAAAGATTCCATAAAATCAAAAAATTCTTCTCCTACAACACTTCTCTTCTATTCACCAACAACATCTCTTAAATATGATACTCCTCTAGGCTTTATTCTAGTAACAATCTCAAAAAGTGTCTTCCCTATACTTCCATTCATAGAATTATTATATGCAAACTTAGCTTGTGCTAATACCATCTCCCAATTATGTGTTTCATTTCTAACTAAGCATCTCAACAAATTATCCAAACTTCTATTGTTAGGATTAAACCATGGTTTAGAAAATACTAATTACATGCAAATATAAATATAAATAGAAAATAATAGATCACATAGAAAAGAACACAAGAGACCAAGATTTAATGTGGTTCACCCAATCCCTAGGCTACGTCCACCAAAAAAAAAGTCTAATATTATTACGATCCAGTGATTATAACCTAATTATAATCTATAATCCCTTATAGCTCAATACCTACGCAAGAACCAATTTTGAATCAACACACTAAAATAACCCCAACCCTAATCCTTTTTATACAAGTATTAAACTATTTTAGGGTTACTACATGTTAGCCATAAATTGGCGACTATTAGCCATTACTTCAGTTGTAAATCTACAAATAGTACCATTTTTTTTCTTCAGGGTGATGCCTCTAGCCCCAAAGAATTTATGAAGTATGTAGAATACTTTCTTGATTAGTCACCACAAACTAACAATCTCCCACTTGGGTACTGATCATGCTCCACACTAAACTAACAATCTCCCACTTGGAGACTAATCTTGTAGTGATGTTGCTACTCCATGAGGATCCCACTAGATAAAACCACCCTAGACTCTGCTATTCTTTTATTCATGTCTAGTCTAGGAGACCAACCAAAGCTCAAGAGGAGTTTAGATTCTCCCTTGTTACTACCTTTGTCAACATATTTGCTGGATTTTCATTTGTATGTATCTTCTCCAAATTTAATTGTCTATCCTCCAAAACTAACCTAATGAAATGGTACCACATCTATATGTGTTTTGTGTTAGGATAAACCACAGACAGAAATAAAAACTACATGCAAATATAACCAATAACAAAAAATAATAGAACACACAAAAAAATGAACACAAGGCACCAAGATTTAACATAGTTCACCTAATCCCTGAGCTACGTCCACCAAACAGCAAGTCCGATCTTATTACAATCCAGTGATTACAACCTGATTACAATTCGTAATCCCTTACAGCTCAATACTGTCGCAAGAACCAATTTCGTATCACAACGTTATAAAAAATACCCAACCCTAAGCCATTTTATACAAGTATTAAACCACTTTAGGGTTATAACATGTTGGCTATATGTTAGCTACCACTATTTATGAAGTATGTACAGTACTTTCCTGATTAGTCACCACAATCTAACAATCTCCCACTTGGGGACTGATCAGGCTCCATAGTAAACAAAAATCTCCCACTTGGAGACTGATCCTGTAGCAATACCACTACCAAATGGGTCTCCCACTAGATCAAACCATCCTGGACTCAACTATTCTTTTATTCATGTTCAGTCTAAAAGACCAACCGAAGCTGAAGAGGAGTTCAACTTCTCCCTTGTTACAACCTTTGTCAACATATTTGCTAGATTGTCATTGGTATGTATCTTCTCTAGCTTTAACTGTCCATCCTCCAAAACCGAAAAAATGAAATGGTACCGCAACTATATGTGTTTGGTCTTAGAATGCAGAGCTGAATTCTTAGCAAGATGAATGGCACTCTGACTATCTGTGAACAAATAATTATCCTTCTAAGGATGTCCCAATTCTTCCAAGAAGAACTGAAGCCATATCATCTCCTTGGCTGCCTCTGTAGCAGCAACATACTTTGCCTCTGTAGTGGAGAGAGCATTAATCTTCTGTAACCTAGAAACCCAGCTCACGGTGTCCCCACCAATAGTAAAGACATAACCTATAGTACTCCACCTGGTATCAATATCCCCAGCCAAATCTGAGTCAACATAGCCCTGTAAATCAGTAGTAGAGCCCCCAAAGTGTAAACACTTATTGGATGTTCCTCTCAAATATCTAAGAATCCACTTAACATCATTCCAATGCTCAAATCCTGGATGACTCATATACCTGCTAACGACTCCCACTGCATGTGCAATATCTAGCCTAGTGCATACCATAGCATACATCAAACTTCCTATAGCTGAAGCATAGGGTACCTTGGACATCTTATCCTCCTCTTCCTGTATCTTGGGACACATCTCCTTAGTCAATTTCAAATGACCAGGTAAAGGTGTGCTAACAGCTTTAGCATTCTCCAAAGAGAAACGTTGCAACACCTTCTCAACATAATCAGCTTGAGATAGCGTCAATGTTTTGTTCTTCCTATCTCTACAAATCTTCATACCAAGGATTTGTTTTGCTGCCCCCAAATCCTTCATAGCAAATGCATGTGCTAATTGGTGTTTCAGCTCCTTAATATGATCCATGTTAGACCCAGCTACAAGCATATCATCAGCATATAAACATAAAATAATGTAGCTATCATCATCCAACCTCTTAAAATAAACACAGTAATCTGAATGACACCTATTATATCCATGCTCATGCATAAAACTATCAAATTTTAGATACCATTGCCGAGGTGCTTGCTTCAAGCCATATAAACTTTTCTTATATTTGCACACTAAGTTCTCCTTACCTTTGACCTCAAAACCCTGTGGCTGAGCCATATATATTTCTTCATCCAATCACCATGAAGAAAGGCTATTTTAACACCCATATGCTCTAAATGCAAATCTTCAGTAGCCACAAGACTTAAAACAGTATGAATAGAAGTCATTTTAACAACAGGAGAAAATATCTCATCAAAATCAATTCCCTTTTTCTGTGCAAATCCTTTTACAACTAACCTGGCCTTAAAGATTTTCTTACCTCCTTCCTCTTCTTTCAACCTGTAAACCCATTTATTCTGTAAAGCCTTTTTACCTGCAGGAAACTTGTACAAATCCCATGTCTTATTTTTTAGCAAAGAGTCCATTTCATCTTTCATTACAGACTCCCACTGAATCTTAGTATCCACCTGCATAGGTTCATCATAACTTTTAGGTTCACTAGCATCAGTAAGTAAAATAGAATACAAAGAGGGAGAAAACCTTTGTGGAGGTCTAATTTTCCTTGGTGACCGTCTAACATTCACTAGTGTGTGTGGTATTTGTTGTTGCAGTTGTTGCACATCATGAGGAATGGCTGGAACATCAGCTTTTGGAGTATCATCCAGCACTACATAATCATCTTCTTTCTTCTCATGTTGCTGCAACAGATCTTTGTACAACACTTTCTCATTGAATATGACATCCTGACTTCTAATAATTTTAAGATTTTCAAAATCCCAAAGCCAATAACCAAATTCATTAATGCCATATCCAACAAAGACACATTTCTTTGATTTAGCTTCTAGCTTGGTTCTATTTTCAGAGTCTATATGAGCAAAAGCTTCACAACTGAAGGTCTTGAGAAAAGAATAACTCACCTTCTTACCAGTCCATGATTCCTCTGGAATACCACAGCCCAAAGGAGTAGAGGGACCTCTATTAATCAAATATACTACGGTATTGACAACCTCTGCCCACATGTGTAAGGGCAACCCAGAATGCAACCTCATGCTCCTTGCGCGCTCCATTATAGTCCTGTTCATGCGTTTAGCCACTCCATTTTCCTGTGGAGTCCTTGGAATAGTTTTTTTTGTCTACGAATACCATTAGTGGAGCAATAATCTTCAAATTCATGACTGCAATACTCACCACCATTATCAGATATGAGACATTTTAATTTCTTAAAAGTTTGAAATACATCAGATTTCTATCTAAGGAAATAAACCAATACTTTTCTAGTTGCGTCATCAATAAATGTAACATAATAATGAGATCCACCAAGGGAAGATACCTGAGTTGGTCCCCATACATCTATATGCACAAGCTCTAATTTCTCCTTTTTGTTTTCCTTCCCTGTCTTTACAAAACTCACTCTCTTTTGTTTTCCATACACACAACTTTCACAGAAATCCATATTCACACATTTTAGACCTGGTAAAACTTTCCTTGAATGAAGTACTTTCATACCTTTCTCACTCATGTGCCCAAGTCTATTGTGCCACAACGCTGTATCAGAATCTATAGCAGCTATTTGTTCTCCCTGCTCAATTGCAGTAATTGTTCCTAAATATTCATTTTTCTCTGAAACAATCAAAGTAGAAGGAATAATATGACCTGTACAAAGATATAAGGTGCATACTTTCACACCTTTTGCTACTACAAGGGAACCTTTTGAAACCTTCCAATTTTTATCATTAAAAGTAACTACACAACCCTCATCACCGAGTTGCCCTGCTGAAATTAAATTTCTACTTAGTTTTGGAACATGTCTTACCTCATGTAGTAGCCAATGATTCCCATTCTGCAACTTAATCTTAATTTTTCCCTTTCCAACAATCTAACAGGGTTCATTATCCCCCAAATAAACAAGCCCAAAATCCCCTTGGACATAATCAATGAAATAACCTCTATGAGGTGTAGCATGAAATGAAGCACCAGAATCTAAAACCCATGAATCATCAACACTCTCTAAAGACAGAAGCAAAGCATCCTCATCAGATTTGCTACTTACCGCATTTGCCTCCTTGTCTCCATCTGATTTATCTCCTTCATTTTTCTTTCGATTCCAACAATCTTTCTTTTTGTGCCCTAGTTTCCCACAGTACCAGCAATCATTTGGTCCTCTCGATTGAGACCTCCTCCCCTTTGACTTTCCTCTTGATTTCCCATGATTTCCAGAGTTACTTCCTCTTTCAGTCGTTCTGCCCCTACTTTGTGCATTTAAAGCACTTCTTGATGTAGATCCACCCGAGGATTTTCTACAAGTTTCCTCACTTAAAATAACACCGATCACATCATCATATTTTAGGGTACTAGATCCAGGAACAGAATTACTCACCGCCATTACCAAGCCATTCCAGCTTTCAGGCAAAGAACACAAAATCAAGAGAGCCCTAATTTCTTCATCAAAATTGATACCCACAGAAGATAATTGACTAGTAATAGTATTAAACTCATTTAAATGATCTGCAATAGATCCACCTTCTGCCATTTTCATATTAAATAAATGCTTCATGAGAAATACCTTATTTGAAGTAGAGGGCTTTTCATACAGTGTCACTAGGGTTTTCATCAAATCTTCTGTCATCTTTGCTTTTGTAATATTAAATGCCACCGATGGTGCCAAGCATAACCAAATGCTTCCGAGTGCCTTTCTGTCCAAAAGATCCCATTCAGCCTCTGACATAGTTCCCTAATTCTTGGCTTTTCCTTCCAACGGCTTCCATAAATCCTTCTGATATAAATAGTCTTCCATTTGCATCTTCCATAACTAGAAGTTCTACCCATTAAACTTGTCAACCCTCAACTTACCCTCATCTGCCATCGCTCCCACTCAACTATGAGACTCCCACTAACCATAAGACTTTCCTGTGGAGGATAACTGAAAGAAAACCTTGCTCTGATACCACTTGTTAGGATAAACCACAGAGAGAAATAAAAACTACATGCAAATATAAACAATAAAAGAAAATAATAGAACACACAAAAAAATGAACACAAGGCACCAAGATTTAATGTGGTTCACCCAATCCCTGGGCTACGTCCACCAAACAACAAGTCCGATCTCATTACAATCTAGTGATTACAACCTAATTACAATCCATAATCCCTTACAGCTCAATACCATCGCAAGAACCAATTTCGCATCACAACGTTATAAAAAATACCCAACCCTAAGCCCTTTTATACAAGTATTAAACCGCTTTAGGGTTATAACATGTCGGCCATATGTTGGCCATAATATGTTGGCTACCATGTCGGCTACTGCCCAAAATTTTTTTTTTGGGGCGATGCCCCGAACCCCACTATTTATGAAGTATGTACAGTACTTTCTTGATCGGTCACCGCAATCTAACATTTTGTCTTTGAATGTAGAGCTAAATTCTTCGAGAGATAAATGACACTCTAACTATCTATAAAAAAATAATTATCCTTCTAAGGATGTCCAAATTATTCCAAGAAGAACTAAAGCCATATCACCTCCTTGGCTACCTCTGTAGTAGCAACATACTTTTCCTTTGTAGTGGATATAGTATTAATCTTTTGTAACCTAGAATCCTAGCTCATGAATGCCCCATCAATAGTAAAGACATAACCTATAGTACTTTGCCTGGCATTAATATCCCCTACCAAATCTAAGTCAACACAACCTTGTAAATTAGTAGTAGAGCCCCCAAAGTGTGAACACTTATTGGATGTTCCTCTCAAATATCTGAGAATCCATTTGACTACATTCCAATTCTCAATTCCTAGATGATTCATATACCCACTAACAACTCCCACTACATGTGCAATATCTAGCCTAGTATATACCATAGTATACATCAAGCTTCCTATAGCTGAAGCATAGGGTACCTTGGACATCGTATCCTCCTCTTCTTGTGTCTTAGGACACATATCTTTAGTCAACTTCAAATGACTAGGTAAAGTTGTGCTGATAGTTTTAGCATTCTCTATAGAGAAATATTGCAACACCTTCTCAACATAATCAACCTAAGATAGCATCAATGTTTTTTCTTCCTATCTACATATCTTCATACCAAGCATATGTTTTGCTACCACAAAATCCTTCATAGCAAATGCAAGTTCTAATTGGCATTTTAGCCCCTTAATGTGATCCATGTTAGACCTAGCTACAAGCATATCATCAACATATAAATATAAAATAATGTAGTTGCCATCATCCAACCTCTTAAAGTAGATACAATGATCTGAATGACACCTAGTATAACCATGCTCATGCATAAAACTATCAAATTTTAGATACCATTTCCAAGGTGCTTGCTTCAAGCCATATAAACTTTTCATCAATTTGCACACTAAGTTCTCCTTACCTTTGATCACAAATCCCTATGGCTGAGCCATATATATTTCTTCATCCAAATCACCATGAAGGAAGGTTTTTTTAACATCAACTTGCTCTAAATGCAAATTTTCAGTAGCCACCAAACTTAAAATAGTATGGATAGAAGTCATCTTAACAACAAAAAAAAAATATCTCATCAAAATCAATCCCTTTTTTCTATGCAAATCCTTTTACAACTAACCTGGCTTTAAACCTTTTCTTACCTCCTTCCTCTTCTTCCAACCTATAAACCCACTTATTTTGTAAAGCCTTTTTACCTACAGGAAACTTGCACAAATCCCATGTCTTATTCTTCAACAAAGAGTCCATTTCATCTTTCATTGCAAACTTCCACTAAATCTTAGTATCCACCGGCACAGCTTCATCATAACTTTTAGGTTGACTAGCATCAATAAGTAAATAGAATATAAAGAGGGAGAAAAATTTTGTGGAGGTCTAATTTTTTTTGTTGACCATCTAACATTCACTAGTGTGTGTGGCATTTTTTGTTGTAGTTGTTGGACATCATGAGGAATGGCTAGAACATCAACTTTTGGAGTATCATCTAGCACTAAATAATCATTTTCTTTCTTCTTAGGTTGCTACAATAGATCTTTGTACAACACATTCTCATTGAATATGACATTCCTACTTCTTACAATTTTCTAATTTTTAAAATCCCAAATCCTATAACCAAATCCATTAATACCATATCTAAAAAATACACTTTTTTTTGACTTAGATTCTAGCTTGGTTCTATTTTCAGAATCTATGTGAGCAAATGCTTTAAAACCAAAGGTTTTAAGAAAATAATAACTCACCTTCTTACCAGTCCATGCCTCCTTTGGAATACCACAACCCAAAGGAGTAGAGGGACCTCTATTAATCAAATATACAATAATATTGATAGCCTCCACCTGCATGTGTAAGGGTAACTTAACATGCGACCTCATGCTCCTTGCGCGCTCCATTATAGTCCTGTTCATACATTCAACCACTCCATTTTTGTGTGGAGTCATTGAAATAGTTTTTTGTATATGAATACCATTAGTGGAGCAATAATCTTCAAATTCATGACTGCAATACTCACCACCATTATCAAATCTGAGACATTTTAATTTCTTACCAATCTCATTTTCAACTGAGCATTTCCATTTCTTAAAAGTTTGAAATACATTAGATTTTTGTCTAAGAAAATAAAACCATACTTTTCTAGTTGCTTCATCAATAAATGAAACATAATAATTAGAGCCACCAAGGGAAGACACCTGAGCTAGTCCCCATACATTGGTATGCACAAGCTCTAATTTCTCCTTTTTGCTTCCCAGTCTTCATAAAACTCATTCTCTTTTGTTTTCCATACACATAACTTTCACAAAAATCTATATTAACACATTTTAAACTTGGTAAAACTTTCTTTGAATGAAGTACTTTCATACCTTTCTCACTCATGTGCCCAAGTTTGTTGTGACACAGTGCTATATCAAAATTTACAGTAGCTATTTGTTCTCCCTGATCAACTATAGAAATTGTTCTTGAACATTCATTTTTTTGTGAAACAATTAGTAGAAGGAACAATATGACCTGTACAAAGATAAAAGGTGCCTACTTTCATGCCTTTTGCTACTACAAGGGAACCTTTTGAAACCTTCCAATTTTTATCATTAAAAGTAACTACACAACTCTCATCACTGAGTTGCCTTGCAGAAATTAAATTCCTACTAAGCTTTGGAACATGTCTTACCTCATGTAGTAGCCAATAATTTCCATTCTGCACCTTAATCTTAACTTTTCCCTTTCCAACAATTTGACAGGGTTGATTATCTCCCAAATAAACAAGTCCAAAATCTAAAAGCCATAAATTATCAACACTTTCTAAAGACAGAAGCAAAGCATCCTCTTCGGATTTTTCACTTACCACATTTGCCTCCTTGTCTCCATCTGGTTTATCTCCTTCATTTTTCTTTCAATTCCAATAGCCTTTCTTTTTTTTCCCTAGTTTCCTACAGCACCAACAGTCATTTGGTCCTCTCGATTGAGACCTCCTCCCTTTTGACTTTCCTCTTGATTTTCCACAGTTTCTAGAGTTACTTCCTCTCTTAATCGTTCCACCCTTGCTTTGTGCATTCAAAGCACTTCCTAAAGTAGATCCACCTGAGGTTTTCCTATGAGTTTCCTCTCTCAAAACAACACCAATCACATCATCATATTTTAGGGTACTAGATGCAGGAACAAAGTTACTCACAACTATTATCAAGCCATTCCAACTTTCAGGCAAAGAACACAAAATCAAGAGAGCCTAATTTCTTCATCAAAATTGACACCCAGAGAAGATAATTGACTATTAATAGTATTAAACTCATTCAAATGATTTTTAATAGATCCACCTTCGACTATTTTCATATTAAATAAATGCTTCATGAGAAATACCTTGTTTAAAGTAGAGGGCTTTTCATACAGTTTTGCTAGGGTTTGCATCAATTCTTCTATTGTCTTCACTTTTATAATATTAAATGCCATCAATGGTGCTAGACATAATTGAATGCTTGCAAGTGCCTTTCTATCTGAAAGATCTCATTTGTCATTTGACATAGATCCCTGATTCTTGGCTTTGCCTTCCCATGGCTTCCATAAATCCTTCTGATAAAGATAGTCTTCCATTTTAATCTTCCATAAGTGGAAGTTCTGCCCATCAAACCTATCAACCCTCAGCTTACCCTCATCTTCCATTGCTCCCACTCAATTGTGAGACTCCCACTCAACCATGAAATTTTTCTACAGAGGATAATTGAAAAAAAAACCTCACTCTGATACCACTTGTTAGGATTAAACCATAGACAGAAAATAATAGTTACATGCAAATATAACCAAAAATAAAAAATAATAGATCACATAGAAAAGAACACAAGACACCAAGATTTAATGTGGTTCACCCAATCCCTGGGCTACATCCACCAAACAACAAGTCTAATATTATTATGATCTAGTGATTATAACCTGATTACAATCTGTAATCCCTTACAGCTCAATACTACCACAAGAACCAATTTGGAATCACCACACTAAAACAACTCTAACCCCAAGCCATTTTATACATGTATTAAATAGATTTAGAGTTACTACATGTTGGCCATAAATTGGAAAATATTAGCCATTACTTTAGTGGTGAATCTATGAATAGTACCAAAATTAATTTTTTCAAGGCGATGCCACGAGTCCCAAAGAATTTATGAAGTATGTACTGTACTTGTTAGGATTAAATCATAGACAAAAAAAACAATTACATACAAATATAATCAATAATAGAAAATAATAGATTCCAGAGAAAAGAACACAAGAAAAAAAGATTTAACATAGTTCACCAAATCCCTAGGCTATGTCCAACAAACAACAAATCCAATATTTTTATGATCCAATGATTACAACCTGATTACAATCTGTAATCCCTTACAACTCAATACCATTGCAAGAACCAATTTTGCATCACACTTTATGAAACAATCCCTAACCCTAAGCCCTTTTATACAAGTATTTTAACTACTTTAGAGTTATAGTTAATAATTACATGTCAGCCCAAAATCTCGATAAAATAGGGCCCATTTTTTTTTTTTATTTTCTGGGCCGATGCCCCATGTTGTTTAATGTGGAGCTTGATTAGTCTCAAAGTGGGAGATTATTAGATTGTGGTGACTGGTCAGGAAAGTAGTGTACATACTTCATAAATTCTTTGGGGTTCAGGGCATCGGCCTGAATTTTTTTTTTGGGCCTTGGTTTATTGGGATTTTGGGCCAGCATGTAATTATTAATTATAACCCTAAAGTAGTTAAAATAATTGTATAAAAGGGCTTAGGGTTAGGGATTGTTTCATAAGGTGTGATGCAAAATTGGTTCTTATAGAAGTATTGAGCTATAAGGGATTATAGATTGTAATTAGGTTGTAATCACTCGATCATAAAAATATTGGACTTTTTATTTGGTGGACATAGCCTAGGGATTGGGTGAACCACATTAAATCTTGGTGCCTTGTGTTCTTTTCTATGTAATCTATTAGTTTCTGTTATTAGTTATATTTGCATGTAATTGTTATTTCTGTCCATGGTTTAATCCTAACAAGTGGTATCAAAGCTTAGTTGTTTTTTCAGTTATCCTCTACAAGAAAGTTTCACGGTTGAGTGGGAGCAATGGAAGATGAGGGTTGATAGGTTTAATGGGCATAACTTCTAGTTATGGAAGATGCAAATGGAAGACTGTTTGTATCAGAAAGATTTATGGAAGCCATTTCAAGGCAAAGCCAAGAATCAAGGATCTATGTCAAATGATGAATGGGATCTTTTGGATAGAAAGGCACTTGAAAGCATTTGATTATGCCTAGCACATCAGTAGAATTTAATATTACAAAGGAAAAGATGATAGAAGAATTAATGAAAACCCTAGTGACACTATATGAAAAGCCCTCTACTTCAAACAAGGTATTTCTCATGAAGAATTTATTTAATATGCAAATGGTAGAAGGTGGATCTATTACAAATCATTTAAATGAGTTTAATACTATTACTAGTTAGTTATCTTCAATGGGTATCAATTTTGAAGAAGAAATTAGGGCTCTTTTGATTTTGTGTTCTTTGCTTGAAAGCTGGAATGGCTTGGTAATGGATGTGAGTAATTTTTTTCCTAGATCTAGTACCCTAAAATATGATGATGTGATTGGTGTTATTTTGAGTGAGGAAACTCATAGAAAAATCTCAGGTGGATCTACATTACGAAGTGCTTTGAATGCACAAAGCAGGGGTAGAATGATTGAGAGAGGAAGTAATTCTAGAAATCATGGGAAATCAAGAGGAAAGTCAAAGGGGAGGAGGTCTCAATTGAGAGGACCAAATGACTACTAGTACTGTGAAAAACTAGGGCACAAAAAGAAAGATTGTTGGAATTGAAAGAAAAATGAAGGAGATAAATAAGATGGAGACAAAGAGGCAAATGTGGTAAGTAAAAAATCCAAAGAGGATGCTTTGCATCTGTCTTTAGAAAGTGTTGATGATTCATGGGTTTTAGATTCTGGTGCTTCATTCCATGCTACACCTCATAGAGGTTATTTCATTGATTATGTCCAAGGGTATTTTGGGCTTGTTTATTTGGGGGATAATGAACCCTGTCAGATTGTTGGAAAGGGAAAAATTAAGACTAAATTATAGAATAGGAATCTTTGGCTACTACATGAGGTAAGACATGTTCCAAGGCTAAGTAGAAATTTAATTTCAGCAGGGCAACTTCGTAATGAGGGTTGTGTAATTACTTTTAATGATAAAAATTGGAAAGTTTCAAAAGTTTCCCTTGTAGTAGCAAAAGGTGTGAAGGTAGGCACCTTATATCTTTGTACAGGTCATATTGTTCCTTCTACTTTAATTGTTTCAGAGAAAAATGAATGTGTAGGAACAATTGCTATAGTTGAGTAGGGAGAATAAATAGCTACTATAGATTCTGATACAGCGCTGTGGCATAACAAACTTGGGCACATAAGTGAGAAAGGTATGAAAGTACTTCATTCAAAGAAAGTTTTACTAGGTCTAAAATGTGTTAATATGGATTTTTGTGAAAGTTGTGTGTATGAAAAACAAAAGAGAGTGAGTTTTACAAAGACTAGGAAGGAAAATAAAAGGGAGAAATTAGAGCTTGTGCATACCAATTTATGGGGACCGACTCAGGTATCTTCCTTTGGTGGCTCTCATTACTATGTTACATTTATTGATGATGCAATTAGAAAAGTATGGGTTTATTTCCATAGAAAAAAATTTGATGTATTTCAAACTTTTAAGAAATGGAAATGCTTGGTTGAAAATGAGACTGGTAAAAAATTAAAATGTCTCAGATCTAATAATGGTGGTGAGTATTGTAGTCATGAATTTGAAGATTATTGCTCCACTAATGGTATTCATAGAAAGAAAATTATTCCAAGGACTCCATAGGAAAATGGAGTGGCTGAACACATGAACATGACTATAATAGAATGTGTAAGGATCATGAGGTTGCATGCTGGGTTGCCCTTACACATGTGGGTGGAGGCTATCAATACTACTATATATTTGATTAATAGAGGCCCCTCTACTCTTTTGGGCTATGGTATTCCATAGGAGGCATGGACTGGTAAGAAGGTGAGTTATTCTTTTGTCAAAACCTTCAGTTGTGAAGCATTTGCTCACATAGATTCTAAAAATAGAACCAAGCTAGAAGCTAAGTCAAATAAATGTGTATTTGTTGGATATGACATTAATGAGTTTGCTGATAGGCTTTGGGATTTTGAAAATCCTAAAATTGTAAGAAGTAGAGATGTCATATTCAATGAGAATGTGTTGTACAAAGATCTATTGTAGCAACATGAGAAGAAAAAAGATGATTTTTTAGTGCTGGATGATACTCCAAAAGATGATGTTCCAGCCATTCCTAATGATGTGCAACAACTGCAACAAAAAATACCACACACACCAATGAATGTTAGATGGTCAACAAGGAAAATTAGACCTCCACAAAGATTTTCTCCCTCTTTGTATTCTATTTTACTTACTAATGCTAGTGAACCTGAAAGTTATGATGAAGTTGTGCAAGTGGATACTAAGATTTCGTGGGAGTCTAAAATGAAAGATGAAATGGACTATTTGCTAAAGAATAAAATATGGAATTTGTGCAAGGTGTCTGTAGGTAAAAAGGTTTTACAGAATAAGTGGGTTTATAGGTTAAAAGAAGAGGATGGAAGTAAGAAAATATTTAAAGCTAGGTTAGTTGTAAAAGGATTTGCACAAAAAAAAGGAATTGATTTCAATGAGATATTTTCTTTTGTTGTTAAAATGACTTCTATCTGTACTATTTTAAGTCTAGTGGATACTAAAGATTTGCATTTAGAGTAGCTCGATATTAAAATAGCCTTCTTTTATGGTGATTTTGATGAAGAGATATATATGGCTCAGCCATAGGAATTTGCGGTCAAAGGTAAGGAGAGCTTAGTGTGCAAATTGAAGAAAAGTTTATATGGCTTGAAGCAAGCACCTCGATAATGGTATTTGAAATTTGATAGTTTTATGCATGAGAATGGTTATAGTAGGTGTCATTCATATCATTGTGTCTACTTTAAGAGGTTGGATGATGATAGCTACATTATTTTATGTTTATATGTTGACGATATGCTTGTAGCTAGTCTAACATGGATCACATTAAGGGGCTGAAAAGCCAATTAGCACATGCATTTTCTATGAAGGATTTGGGGGCAGCAAAAAAAATCCTTGGTATGAAGATTTGTAGAGATGGAAAAAATAGAACATTGATGCTATCTCAGGTTGATTATGTTGAGAAGGTGTTGCAATGTTTCTCTATGGAGAATGCTAAAGTTGTCAGCAAACCTTTACCTAGTCATTTGAAGTTGACTAAGGAGATGTGTCCCAAGACATAGGAAGATGAGGATAAGATTCCCAAGGTACCCTATGCTTTAGGTGTAGGAAGCTTAATGTATTTTATGGTATGTACTAGGCTAGATATTGCACATGCAGTGGGAGTTGTTAGCAACTATATGAGTCATCCAAGAATTGAGTACTAGAATGCAATCAAATGGATTCTCAGATATTTGAGAGGAACATCCAATAAGTGTTTACACTTTGGGAGATCTACTACTGATTTATAGGGATATGTTGACTTAGATTTGGCAAGGGATGTTGATACTAGGTAGAGTACTATATGCTACATCTTTACTATTGGTGGGGTAGTTGTGAGCTGAGTTTCTAGGTTACAAAAGGTTAATGCTTTATCCACTATAGAGGTAGAGTATGTAGCTGCTACAGAGGCAGCCAAGGAGATGATATGGATTCAATTATTCTTGTAAGAATTGGGACATCCTTAGAAGGATAATTATTTGTTCATAGATAGTCAGAGTGCCATTCATCTTGCAAAGAATTTAGCTCTACATTCAAAGACCAAACACATACAGTTGCAGTACCATTTCATTTAGTTAGTTTTGGAGGATGGAAAGTTAAAGCTAGAGAAGATACATACCATTGAAAATTCAATAGATATGTTGAAGAAGGTAGTCACAAGAGAGAAGCTGAACTCCTCTTCAGTTTCAATTGGTCTTCTAAATTGAATATGAATAAAACAACAGTAGAGTTCAGGGTGGCTTTGATCCAGTGGGAGCCCCATGTGGTAGCAGTATTGCTATAGGATTAGTCTACAAGTGGGAGATTGTTGTTTAGTGTGGAGCTTGATCAGTCTCCAAGTGGGAGATTATTAGATTGTGGTGACTAATCAGGAAAGTACTGTACATACTTCATAAATTCTTTGGGGTTCAGGGCATAGAAATAGGTGTATACATTCCAGTATTCTGACTTACTCCTTTTGCAACTTGAAAAACTCCATAACTCTTCACAAATTTATGTAAATCCTTATACATCCGTGGCTAATAATACTTCTCCTTTAGAAAACTCAATGTCTTATCAATTCCAAAATGTCCAACCAATCCACCACTATGCTTTTCTTTAATCAGATTCAACCTCATAGAACTCCTAGGGATACACAACTAAATACCTTTGAGCAAAATACCTTCTTGAATGAAATATTCATCATACTTTCTGATATGATATGTTAGATATGGTGCTCTGCAATCTCTCCATGCCTCAAAAAAATTAGTACCAACATCACTGAGCTCCTTCATTTCATCAAAACCAAGAACTTCAACCTTTATTTCAGTCAACAAAGAACATCTTCTATTCAATGCATTAACAATTCTATTAGTAACTCCACTCTTATGATTAATTACAAATGTAAAACTTTGCAAATACTCAACCCACTTCATATGTCTTTGATTCAATTTATTTTGACTTCCGAAGTACTATAAAGCTTTATGATTAGTATACAACACAAACTCCTTAGGAATCAAATAATGTCTCCACTTCTTTAAAGCTTGAGAAATAGCATACAACTCTTGATCATACACAAAATACTTCTTTTTAGCATGATTCAAATTCTCAAGAAACATTCTTACCTTCTTGACTTAATATAGATCCTATTGCACTACCACTTGCATCACACTCAACTTGAAATACCTTATTGAAATCAGGCAAATCCAATACAGGTAACTCAACAACCTTTTGTTTCAAAGTCATAAAACTCTTATCAACTCCATGTGTCCACTTTAATTCCTTTTTATCTCCTCTTGTTGTCTCACTCATAGCATTACAAACAACACTAAAATTCTTACTATTTTTTTGTTAAAACTAGCCAAACCATAAAATGATCTTACCTCACCCACATTCTCAAGTGTAGGCCATTCCAATATTGTTTTAACCTTCTCTAGATCCATTCTCAAACCATCAGTTGAAATAACAAATCCCAAATACACAATCTCCTCTTGCATAAAAGAACTCTTTCAGATTAATCAACAACTTTTCCTCTTTCAACCTCTACAATACTTGCCTAACAAGCTCAAGATGTTCTTCCTCAGTCTTACTAAATATCAGAATATCATCCAAATAAACAATCACAAACTCACCCAAGAATCTTCTCAGAACTTCATTCATCAACCTCATGAAAGTACTAGGTGTATTAGTCAAACCAAAAAGCATAACCAACCATTCATACAAACAATCTTTTGTCTTGAAAGTAGCCTTCCATTTATCACCTTTTCTAATTCTGATCTGATGATAGTCACTCTTCAAATTAGTCTTGGTAAATTACTTTTCTCCACTCAAATAATCCATTATCTGATCCATCCTTGGCATAGGAAACCTATATTTCATTATGATCTTGTTAATAGCTCTGGAATTAGTACACATTCTCCATTTTCCATTCTTCTTAGGTGCTAATAGAATTTCTCTAATTAAACCCTTTTGTAGCAACTTGTACACTTGCCTATTAAGTTCTTCATTCTCTGTAGGTGTCAATCTATATGATGCTTTGTTTAGCATACTAGCTCTAGGTATTAGATCCATATAATAAATTATACTTCTTATTGGTGATAAACCATCAGGAATATCTTTAGCAATAATACTCTTATACTCATTCAACAATTCTATAATTCCTTTAGTACTCGGCTATGACTATCTACTACTTGGCCATTACTAGCTTCTGCTATCAATTGACCATTACTACCAACACTTAATCCTCTAGGAACTATGGCAAAATAGACTTGATTCTTCTTTACTTCCTTTTCAAATTTCTTTCCATTAACCATGCAAAATTTTATTGCAGTACAACTAACCTCATTTGGACTTTCAATCAAAGGCAACAATATTTTCTTCTTCCCATTCACCTAAAGAGTATATTGATTCAATTTTCCATCATCTACAACATATCTATCATATTTCCAAGTTCTACACAATAAAATATGACAACAATCAATAGGCATAATATCACACAACACTTCATCAAAGTAATGTCCAATCTTGAACTTCAAAAATATTGTTCACTTACCAATATCTTATGATCATCTTTGATCCATGAAACATGATAAGGTTTGTGATGTTTTAGCCTCTACAACTACAAAATTTTAACCTTCTCTTCTGATGCCAAATTTGTAGAACTTCCACTATCAATGATCACGTTGCAACTTTTTCTAGCCATCTTACATCTGGCCTTAAAAATACTTCTTCTAAGAACAAGTTCCTCATCACTTCCCTTATAACATAAGGTTCTTCTCACCATCAAATTTTCTCTAGCCTCAGGTCTACTTGGTGAAGTCTCAATGTCTTCTTGTATCACAACATTTCTATTATTCTACACACTTTCAAAAGATCTATGCCCCTTTCCACTTAGTCTTGTCTTTGTCATCATTCTTCTATTTAGATTTTCCTTTATCTTGTACAAAACTTTTAGATCTGCCACCTTCACCATAAGATCTTCCTCTGCCTCTCTAGAATCTACTAGCTCTACCTCTTTGTCTTTGTTCATGCTTCTTTATCAAGATTTCCTTGGCTTTCAATGCATATTGGTATGCTTCTTCTACACATTCTAACTTCACAAAACTTATTTCATCTTGAATTTTGGATCTTAATCCATTTATGTACCTTGTAATTTTCTCAACATCATCATCCACATGTCTAGATCTAATGTCAAATCTATAGAATTCCTCAGTATACTCTTTCATAGTCATGGTTTTTTTCTTCAATTTTTGCATCTTTCTCAACAAGCTTACTTGGTAATTAGTAGGAAGGAATTTGTTCTTTACCTTGTTCACCATTTTTTGCCAAGTTTTGATTTTCTCCTTTCCTCTCCTTTTTCTATCAGTTTGCAAATGCTCCCACCATAGTGAAGCATGACCTTTCAACCTAGTAACTACAACCTTTTTATTATTAGTAGTGTTTTCATACTCAAAGAACTTCTCTATATCAGAGATCCAATCCAACATAGCATTGGTGTCCAACTTTCCATGATATAGAAAAAATTTTATAGTAGGCTTTGAATGTGCCCTAGACAATCCTCTTAGTAATCTTTCCTCATTTTGATCTTCTTCTAGTTCTAGATTGGGTTTGGTGGTACTACTTCATCATCACTCACATACTCAAGATGTGGTCCTCCCTTATGGGCTATCTCCACAACATTTAATCCAGCTATAATTTGTCTCAATTCATCTAATATAGCATTATCAACATTTTCTCTACCACAAACCATTTTTAAAAATCAGGTTCCTACAAGATCCTAACCTTTTGTAAATTATAGGTCAAATTCACAGATCTGCAACCCTACAACCAAATCTGAATCACGATTCTACATGATCCAATCTCCACAAGAATGAACCTTAAGCTCTGATACCACCTAACACAAGGTGGGGATAGAATAACTAGGGCTAAAGGCACACCCACCAATCCAAACAAACCTTGCAGAGTTAACAAAATAGAAGAAAACACACAAAGAGGACAACACCACAAAGAGAGAATAATATTGTTTTATTGATTCATGAAATAATCAACATATATGCCTAGCTATAAGGCTTTCTAGGTTATGACTAGATACAATGTACATTCAAGATCAAATATCTAGCATCAAATTCATAGCTCTAAACACATATGCAAAAAACTTTCTAAACTTTCACATTCTACCCTTAACTCCCTCTAATCTACTCTAACTCTAAGCCTAAATACTCTATTATACTTGCCAAAATGTCTTATAGATCATTTTAGAACATTACATAATAGCAAGGTCAACCCAATAATAGTTTGGAAAATCCCCAAGAAAAGATCTCATCATAAATGTCATGATCAAAATCAATCTCACAAGTAGGCTCACACCAAAAATGTAGAAATCACATCCAAAATGTTGACACTCAACATAAATAGGAAAATTCAGCACATGGAGAGTGACTCAACATACACTAGGTAACTTGACACATGAAGAGCCACTCAGCACATGACGAGCAGCTTGGCACATATTGTAGAGATGGGATAACACATGAACTTGAGTGTTAACATGGTGCAATATAATTTCAACTTAGCCTAAACTAAAAAATTACTAGCAGTTAGCAATTGCTGCAACTTGGAAATGACTAAAACTTGGCAATAATTGGCCAAATGAGAAAAAATAAGCAAGCTAACACATTAACCCATGATGCTCCTACATTAGTACCAAAGCTGTAAGAGTCACACTCATCACTTCCTTTCTCTTCAGAGGTTATATTATCTAGGATGGATGTAACAATCATGAGTTTGATCTAGAATCTTCTAAGTTTTGTCTTCTTAACTAGCTACAATACACTAGCTAAGATATCAAGTGCATTGATAGTCATGTTCCTCCTTTTGGGGATGGATTTGACATTTAGTGCATTAAATTCATCCATAAAGTCCCAAACCCTCTTATGATAGGACATCAACCTCTTATCATTGTAGGAGTAGATTTATTTGATTTGTCAAATCACCAGCTAGGAATCTCCTTCAATAATGAGGTCCTTGACATTCACTTCAAGTGCAAAAAGAGACCTGACTAGTGCCTCATATTCTAAAACATTTTTGGTGAATATGGACTACAATTAATTGATGACATAGAAATATTTTCCTCTAGGGTTAATTAGCTTAATTTTAGCCCCAATTCCTTGTTTTCACTTGGAGCCATCAAACTTATGTTTATTTATTTTGACCTTTTTCTTCACTTGATATTTTAAGGACTTTTCCTTGGGGACCCATTACATCTTTGCTTTAGTTTGCTCAATTTTAGTACTTCCATCCGATATGGGACAACTTTTTCCCATTGCTTATCTTGGATTTCTTCAATCAACTTGGTGATGTTGGAAGTTTATGGTTTTGGATGTACAACCACCAAGACCCAACCTTTTCCTTTCATGAAGCACCACCTTCTATAAGCTATTATTAATCCTTCGGGAGGAGAGGATAAGACTTTTCCATCCAAGGAGGTATTTGTGTATGAGACATTCATGTCTTCTTTAGTTTCTTCTACAAGGGCATCATTTTCTAGGTTGGGCTGATCTTGGTGAATCATATTGTTATTTGTGATATTTTTAGGAGTGTTGTTTTTTTGCTTCATTACTTATTGCTAGAAGGTCATCCAACTTCATATTTTTAGGCAGAGTCAACTAAATTAGAACATCAATGAAAACATCTTGGAAACTCAAGCATTTGAACTTTGAATGACTTGTGCGATGCTACTTGCAAAACTTTGGGATTAGTAAGATATTTCGATCCACATCTTGTCTAAGGAATTAAAAGTTGGCAACCATGCTATCCATAAATTGAGATAAAATTTTATCTTGTGGAGAAAATTATTGTAGTCCTATAGTGGGACTACCATCAAATGTTTAGGTTGAAAATACAACAAGCACCATCGCTCTATAGGATCCCAATTGTGATTGAAGAAATAAAATTTGATTTGGGCCATTGTGTTCCATAATCATCTACTTCAACTTGGGTTTAACATTGATCTTGATTTGGGTGTTCAATCCATTCCAAGAAAACCATAATTGAGTAATATCTACAGATAACCATCCTCTACAACACTAGGTCCATTCCCTACCCAAGAGCATGCCATATCTTTTGGGAATGTCCACTACATGAATATCAATGATATCTTGGATCTTGGGATTTGTGGTCAACTAGATACATACATTTTTTTAGTACCTTGATGATCTTTACCTCAACTTTATAAAGTTGGATAACCACTCGATTAATAGGTTGTGGAGTGACTCCTAGTCTTTGAGATATTGAAAGTGGCATAACATTGCACAATTCACTCAAATCAATGAAGAAATTATGAAGATTATTTCTAATGATTCATATACTAAGTAGAAAAGGGGGCACTTTCTATTAGAAATAGGAATTTCTGAGAGGGGGGTGGGTGAACCAGTAATTTACAAACTTTATTTTCTAGCTAAATATTATTTATTACTTTGAACCATGCAAAAGAAAGTAAACAAGTAAAGCTGAACAATAATTGATGCAGGAGCATCCAGAGGTATAAGGGCAATCCTATGTCACCCAAAAAAAAAAAGTACTTTGACTTAGTTTCTATTTCATGTGTTTTTATTTTTGGATACCCATTTGGGTCAAATAAAGGTTCCAACTCTCACAGTTCCACTATCAGTGTTCTAGGATAGAGTATTTGAACATCTTGGGATACATGTAAATGTCAAAAAAAAAGAAGTATGTAATTGAGCCATCATTTTGGTGAGCTAGGAGGTGTAAATTGGCCAAATGAATGTAATTGCAATTTAGAGCATTCTAGAAAAAGAATCAAGTCAAAAGGGCCCACGGTTTGAAAGTTATCATAGTTTTTCAATTTTTGGAGACCTCCTAAGAATGCTTCAAAGTAAGGTTAGGGGCATTAAATGATCTCAAAAGGGCTAAAAAATGGGGGATGAGAAAAGCTACCCATAGGACTATAGAGTGCTTTGAGAACTTTTCAAAAATGTAAACGGTTTGTCAATTGAAGCTACGGTTCAAAAGTTATGCCTCTCGAAAGTTTGGTTACCATTTTTGGATTCTTCTAGATTTGGACCAACTTCTAATGCGGCTTCTGGAGCCTTCTACTTGGTCGGTGGATGCCTACTAGCACTTTCTAGAATGTACTCCTAGTCCTTAACCCTCTAGGGTTTATTTAAGGACATTTTTGGCATTGTAAAAGGCAATTCAGAGTGGAAATTGAGAGGAGGTACCAAAAGGAGAAATTATCTCTAGTTTTGTGCTATTGTAAGCCCTTAGGGCATGTTTTGAAGTCTATTTTCTCTGTATTGAATGTACTAGCTTATTTTTATAGTTAATACAATTTCCCTTTTCTTGTTGTGTCCATTCTGTGCTTGGTTTGTGTCCCCATCAAGTGGCATCAGAGCATACCTTTGTTAGTGGTAGTAGAGTGTACCTTTATCAGTGGTATCAGAGCTGGTTTTCCTAAGTGTGTAGACAGAGCACCAACTATGAGACAGTTTGCACCAGGATTGTGTGGTTGTGGGTTTGAGTTAAGAAGATGCCTCCATAAAGAGAGTGTGGTGGAAGGGCCAGAGCTGTTAATCCTGAGGAGGTTAGAGCCCTCCAAAGGTAGGTACAAGCATTGCAGGAGGAGCTTTGTAGAGGAACAAATGTTGCCGCAGGTGACGACAGTGAGGATGAAAATGAAGAAGAAGAAATTGGACCAGAAGGGGAATTTTATGGGGAAGTTCTAAATCAGGTAGAGGAAAGGCTTTTTAGGTCCATTACTAAATTTGAGAAAAGATCTACAATTGATGTGGGTGTATTTTTAGGAAATCTAAAACTAGATGAGTTGATCGACTGGATCAATGAACTGGAAGAATACTTTGAGTATGAGGATATCAGGGACCCAGATAGGGTTAGGTTTGCAAAGGCCAAACTAAAAGGCCATGTCAAAATCTGGTGGCAAGAGGTTCAATTGGAAAGAAATAGAAGAGGAAAGGAGAAGATCACAAGGTGGGATCGCATGGTGGAAAAATTAAAGAAGTAGTTCATTCCTGTGGACTACGAGCTTGATTTGTTTAAGAAGATGCATGGGCTAAAGCAAGTAGAAAGATCAGTCCAAGAATATACAGAGGAGTTTTATCAACTTTTGATTAGAGCAGGGCATGCAGAAGTAAATAAGGAGAAGGTTGCTCATTATATAAGTGGGTTGCGACCTAGCATCTAGGAGGAATTAAGTCTGGTAAGAATGACCAACATTGAAGAGGCATACCAATTTTCCCTATGAGTTGAAGAGAAGCTGAATAATAGGTTTGAAGGGAGACTAAGAGGGCATGGTCAAGGAGGAAGGGGAAGTGGTAGGTCATCTAGAGGTCAAAATGAAACCCAAAAGAAAAATGAAGATGTGGGTACTAGCAGGAACTAGAGGAATGAGGGTTTCAACCGCTCCTGTGATCAAGACTTTGGAAATCAGAGAGGAAGAGGTAAAGGACATGGACAAGGAAGAGGAGGCTTCCATGGTACCTATTTCCATTGCAATGAAGAAGGTAATCATGCCTTTGAATGCCCTCAATGACAAGGAAGGACAGATAGGAGAGCTGAGGGTCAAGCTAGGGTTGCTCATGTGGATGAGGATGCATAGTCATCACATTCAGAGGATGTAGAAAGAGGAGAGACCTTGGTAAATGAAAGGGTCCTATTAAGTAGTGAGATTGAACCAGGAAAAAGGAGGAGTTTTTTTCATACTAGGTGCAAATGTGAGGAAAAATGTTATGATGTGATCATTGATGGTGGTAGCACTGACGTTGGTGTTAGAGGAGATGGTCTCTAAGTTGAAGCTCAAGAGGGAGAAAAATCCCCAGCCCTATCGGATTGCTTGGGTGAAAGATGATCATAAGGTCTTGGTAAGCAAACAATGTCTCATGAAATTCAAAATTGGGAGTTACCATGATGAAGTTCTCTGTGATGTTATTCCAATGGATGTTTTCCATCTATTGTTGGGTAGACCATGGCATTTTGACAGACATGCAATACATGATGGTCATGCAAACACATACTCTCTAACAAAGGATGAAGTTCACCACAAACTGAAGCCCATGAAAAAGGAAGGTGAAAAGGTATGTAGCAGTGCTAGGATTTGTCTTGTTGATGGAAGAAAGTTTTTAGATGGAATGAAACATTAGCGTATGTGCTATGCTTTGATTCCTAGGAAAGATAAAGAAGGTAGTAGTGAAATACCACTTGAAGTTTCAGATTTACTAGGTGAGTTTGGAGATATTATCTCTGATAATGTTCCAGAAGGATTGCCACCAGTAAGAAAAATTAGTCATCAGATAGATCTAATTCTAGGAGCTAGTTTGCCTAACAAGGCTGCTCACAGGATGACTCCTACTGAAATAGAGGAGCTAAATAGATAGGTTCAGGAGCTATTAAGGAAGGGTTTGATTCAGGAGAGCCTGAGTCCATGTGTAGTACTTGTAGTATTGGCACCAAAGAAGGATGGAGAGTGGAGGATGTGTACAGACTCTCGAGCTATAAATAGGATAACCATCAAATATCAATTTCCTTTGCCAAGAATGGATGATCTTATGGACTGCTTGAGTGGAGCTCAGTACTTCACAAAGATAGATCTCAAGAGTGGTTATCACCAGATATGGATTCGAGAAGGAGATGAGTGGAAAATGGCCTTCAAGACCAAGGAGGGTCTTTATGAGTGGTTAGTCATGCCTTTTGGATTGACGAATGCCCCAATCACCTTCATGCGGCTTATGAGTGAGGTACTTAAGAAGTTCTTCAAAAAATTTGTTATTGTCTATTTGGATGATATTTTAATTTTCAGCAAGACTTTGGAAGAACATTTATTGCATATTCGTAGTGTCCTTGAAAAGTTAAGGGAAGAGAAACTGTTAATTAATTTGAAGAAGTGTATCTTTGCAAAAAGGGAGTTAGTCTATTTGGGGTTTGTTATATCACCTAAAGGTCTCAAAATGGATCTAGAGAAGGTAAAATCAATCTTGGAATGGCCTACTCCAAGGTCTACTACTGAGGTAAGATCATTTCATGGTTTGGTTAATTTTTACAGGAAGTTTATTAAGAATTTTAGTGGCATATGTGCACCCCTAACTGACACAGTAAGAGGGGATAGAAAAGAGTTCAAATGGACTGCAGCAGCTATGAGACGTTTTGAATTGCTGAAGAAGAAGGTGATAGAACAACCTATGTTGGCACTTCCAAATTTTAGAAAAGTGTTCTAGGTGGATTGTGATGCTAGTGGCAGTGCTATTGGGGCTGTATTGAGCCAAGAAGGTAAGCTTGTTGCATATTTTAGTGAAAAATTGAATGATGCAAAGAAGAAGTATTCTGTTTATGATCAAGAGTTCTATGCAATAGTTTAGGCCTTAAAGAAATGGAGGCATTATTTATTGCCAAAGGAATTTGTTTTTTATACTGATCACCAGGTATTACAATACCTAAATAGCCAAGGTAAATTGAATTAGAGGCATATGAAGTGGGTAGAGTTCTTGCAGAGCTATACATTTGTGTTGAAACGTAGAAGTGGAAAATCTAATAGGGTTGCAGATGCACTAAGTAGGAGAAAGTTGTTGCTTACAGTAATGCAGGTTGAAGTAGTTGGGTTTGATGAACTCAAGAATCTGTACCCTGAAGATCCTGATTTTGTTAAAGCATGGAAAGCTTGTAAAGAGCCTGTTGCTGTAGATAGAACTAGGTGGTTAGACTATCTGATTCAAGATGGTATGTTATTCAAGGGCAGCCAATTGTGCATTCCAAGGAGTTCCATGAGGGAAAATTTGATTAAAGAGAAACATAGTGGAGGGATGGCAGGACATTTTGGTTGAGATAAGACCATTTCCATTCTTAGAGAACATTATTTTTGGCCTCAGATTTCACAATATGTGAAGAAGTTTGTACAGAGTTGCCAAGTTTGTCAAGTTTCCAAGGGATTTAGCCACAATATTGGACTATATCAGCCATTGCTCATTCCATCAAAGCCATGGGAGGACATAAGTATGGATTTTGTTCTTGGATTACCGAGGACACCAAGGGGTAATGAATCAATATTTGTGGTGGTTGATAGGTTCTCCAAAATGGCACATTTCATTCCATGCCACAAAACTCATGATGTTGTCCATATTGCAGACTTTTTTTTCAGAGAAGTGGTAAGACCACATGGTCTTCCAAGGAGTATAGTTTCTGACAGAGACACTAAATTTGTGGGGTATTTCTAGAGAACATTGTGGAAAAAGTTGAGAACAGACTTGAAATTTAGTTCCACACATCACCCACAGATTGACGGCCAAATAGAAGTTGTAAAAAGAAGTCTGGGCAATTTGCTGAGATGTTTAGTTGGGGATAAGCCCAAGGGGTGGAATTTGATTCTACCACAAGCTGGGTTTTCTTATAATAACTCTGTAAATAAGAGTACTGGTAGATCACCATTCCACATTGTTAATGGAAGTAGCCCAAGGATTGCGCTAGAATTGATGAAGATAGAGCAAGGGGAAAGGAAAAGTGCTCAAGTTGAAGAATTTGCTGAACATATCAAGCGTCTACATGAGGAGGTTCAAGCACACATTACGAAGATGAATCAAGAGTATAAACCTAGGGCAGATCAAAGGAGAAGACATAAGGAATTCCAAGTGGGGGATCTAGTCATGGTACACTTACAAAAAGAAAGATTTCCAACCAGTACTTACAACAAGCTGAAAATGAAGAAATTTGGCCCTTGAAAAATTCTGAACAAACATGACTCAGGAAATGCATATGAGGTGAAGTTTCCAGATAGTATTCACATTTCTCCTATTTTCAACATTGCAGACTTAACAGAGTATCATGATGATGGTGCAGATGAGGAACTGATGTTAGAGCCATGTCCAATTCCTGCTTCTAAGAAGGAGGAGATAGAAGACATTCTAGATCATCATGTGGGTAGGAGCACCAGAAATAGGCAGTATGAAGAGTATTTGGTCAAGTGGAAAGGATGGCCGATAGAGGACTCAACTTGGATTTCAGCAGCTGAGGTTTCCCATTTGGGATTTCCTCTACCATTCATAAAGTGACAGGGTCACTTTTCAATCTACCCTGGGTGTCTGATGCAGGAGCATCCAAAGGTATAAGGGCAATCCTGTGTCACCCAAAAAAAAAATGTACTTAGACTTAGTTTCTGTTTCATGTGTTTTTATTTTTGGATAGCCATTTGGGTCAAATAAAGGTTCCAACTCTCACAGTTCCACTATCAGTGTTCTATGATAGAGTATTTGAACACCTTGGGATATGTGTAAATGCTAAAAAAAATAGGAGTATGTAATTGAGCCATCATTTTGGTGAACTAGGAGGTGTAAATTGGCCAGATGAATGTAATTACAATTTAGAGAATTCTAGAAATAGAATCAGGTCAAAAGGCCCCACAGTTTGAAAGTTATCGCAGTTTTTTAGTTTTTGGAGACCTCCTAAGAATGCTTCAAAGTCAGGTTAGGGGCATTAAATGACCTTGAAAAGGGCCAAAAAATGGGGGATGAGCAAAGCCATCCATAGGGCTATAGAGTGCTTCGAGAGCTTGTCAAAAATGTAAACAGTTTGTCAATCGGAGCTACAGTTCAAAAGTTATGCCTCCCGAAAGTTTGGTTACCATTTTTGGATTCTTCTAAATTTGCACCAACTTCTAACGTGGCTTCTAGAGCCTTCTACTTGGTCGATGGATGCCCACTAGCACTTTCTAGAATGTACTCGTAGTCCTTAACCCTCAGGGTTCTATTTAAGGACATTTTTGGCATTGTAAAAGGTAGTTCGGAGTGGAAATTGAGAGGAGGTACCAAAAGGAGAAATTATCTCCAATTTTGTGCTATTGTAAGCCCTTAGGGCATGTTTTGAAGTCTATTTTCTCTGTACAAAATGTACTAGCTTATTTTCACAATTAATACGATTTCTCTTTTCCTATTGTGTCCATTCTGTGCTTGGGTTGTGTCCCCATCAAGTGGTATCAGAGCATACCTTTGTTAGTGGTAGAAGAGTGTACCTTCATCAGTAATAGTAACCATGCACAAAGATAACTCATAACACCATATTTTGTTAACTAGGGAAACCTTGACCAAGGGAAAACCCTGGTGGGGATGATACACACTAGAGAATATACTGATATATACATTCCTTGTTAGAGGATGGGCCCTTTTAGGAGTCAATAAGAAAATTTACTATAGATAATCCATTCTAGGAGACTTTGAACCCCTATATTTCTAATTATAAGAAGAGATCACTGCCCAAACAAGTAATTAGTCCTCTGGTATATAGGTGCTATAACTTTTTTCTTTATTGATCTCTTATCAAAACTTGATCTTAGATCACAAAATTAGGTTCTCAATACTTCATATATATTGCTTTCAAAATTTTTTATATATCACTTATCACAATACAAAATGCACACTTCTTCACATTTAAATTTACAAGATGTCCTTTGCATAAATACCATGCCTTTTCACAAATTTCTGCTAGGTTGGCTAGGACCATAGTATAATTTTCTATCTTAGAGTAAACATCTAGGATGTTTGCCCTAATTGGTCAAATAATTATTTTGTAAACAAAATAATTCCTTTACCTTTAACTTTGCTATTCTGTTTCACTAGTAAAACACAAATATCTCTTTTTTGTATAATCTATACTAATTTCTAAGGTTATACTTGTCATCATCAACATGTATACTATTTCAATCTAACTTTGCTAATCATAATATGATGTCAGTAACAAGTTACATACAAAACAATACACTATTGTAAACCAATTTCATACATAGACAATTTTTTGGTCACCAAAAGCTAAGTATCTTTATTTCCAAGGTTTTCAACAAGAATGTACATCATGTGTTGTCGTAAATGACAATAATTAAATATCTTCATTAGCTAATTGTCAACACTTCCATCCTATATTTGAACATAATGGGTATGGCTTAAGTAGCATTGACTTGAGGAATGATTGCCATTTGGGTGCTAATGTTGAAAGCTACCTTGGTATGATCTAGTGTCTTCAACAATTCTTCCCTCTGGCTTGGAAAAATTTGTAACATGTTATGCATTGAGATATTTTATTTAGTCCTTTTTAACTCTTCTATTATATTGTACTTATTAGTTGACCAAGTGGTATTCTTTAGTAGGGTGGAAATGGTTCCTTATACCTAGGACTATTGTGTTTAGATAGCAATATGTGTAGGCACATGACTATTATTTGCCCATGGGTTGGGAGGAGTAGGTTGTAATCCTAGAAGGATTCCATTAGTTAGTGGTTCCTTCTAGCTATGCAATTTGTAGGTGTTTCAATTATTACCGTGAAAGGATAACATTTTGGAAACTTTTGGCTCAAGCTCTTGGTTGAATGGGAGCACAAATTATTCATTGGAAAAATCCTCTACCTTAGTATACAACACAATATTATAAGAGTCTAATAACAATGTGTTGATTTGAAGGGGGGATATATCATTAACATCATGTGAATTTTGGCCCATGTCCTAATTTCCCCCAAAATATATGTTGTTATCATTGGGTATATTCTAGTTCATGTTCACTTGATTGATTTTAGAAAATTAAACATTATTATTGCTATAAATTGGGAGGATTTCATTGTTTGGGCAAGTTTTCCATTACCAATTTTTCCTAGGGAGGCTATTATTGTGGTCTGATGTGTTGAAATTATTTCTTGTGGCATTGTTCACATAAGAGATGAAGTTATTTGTTTGGTTTTTCCATAACTATTATTGTCTAGGGTTGTATTAGATTGTTGAAAATTGTTGTTTTGTCCTTGTGATAACCAGAGGAAGGTGAGATTATTTGTTATCTAGGACATGGCCTTCGTCATCTGTTATTATTTAGTTGTCATGCTATTCTCTGTCTCAATGGTTGGTGTAACTTTTATCTTAAAAAATGCTACTATTTGAGGTTTGTAACCTAGATAAAATATGGTAGGGGCCAAAATAGTAGAGACTAGTTGCATTGGTGTAGGATTTAGTAGAGGAAATTGATTAAGCACTACTTGTGTCCCTATGAGATATGGTGGTACCATTATAGTGTTGTTGGCTTGAATGACCATGCTCCCTCTATCATTCATATAGGCTTTCTTGGTGAAGGTTACCACTTCCTTGAAGAATTTCTCTAATGTATTGATGTATCAAGCGAGAAGTCCTAGCAGAGAAATAAAGGTGAGATCATCCATGGAATTCAATTTTTTTTTATATTGTAGCTCCTAGTGATACATTGTAGGGGACACTAACCTTTAGTAGATCATATGAAAGAAATGGTTAAACCACAATATGGTTTCTATGGGTCCCTCTTGATAAAAAAATATTGGTAGTGCAAGATAATTGAATTGATGAATGTCTTGAATTGATTCAAGGACAACTTCTCAAAATCTACCTAAATTGTGATAGATGCTAGTGGTAGGTTCACATACTAGTTGAATGCAACTTCCTCAAAATTGTATGTGACCAAGAGGAGAACTATGTCTTCATGCTAAATTTTCTTTCTATTGCATATTTCTTTGACAACCTTGATGTGTTCCTTTGCTATTCATGTCTCACTATAGATGAACATTGCACAAAAGTTTTCAAGATTCTTAGAGAGGTCATGAAGAAGACTCTACAAGTTAATTGGTGAATCCTATGATTTTGCAAAAAAAGTCATGACTAGATGTGGTGGTTGTTGGCTTTGTTGCTGTAGAGAGTTATGTTTGACAATGTTGATGGAAGTAGTAAAACATGAGATTGATGATGATGATTATGGAACTTGTGGTGTAAGAAGATGAAGTTTAGGTATTGCTTGGTCACTGTGAGGCTTGTAAAAATAGTTAAGTTCAAATATTTCATGTTTGTTGGAGGATATCAATGCTTTCTAAAAGGGAGATGATGGATCAAGCTTTTCTAATTTGTGCACCTCTAGATTTATGCACTTACAAACCTACTTTATCATGCACCTATGTACTTGTGTGCCTTTGTAGCTATGAAATTTTAGAGTTATAAAAACTATAGAGTTCACCATCCTTCTAGCACTACTTCTATTGAGTAGTCATTTTACATGAAGACAATGACATAAATCCTTACAAATTCCTCTCTTGAAAAGCTGATCAAAATAAACAACTCCAAGATGATCCTACTGAGTATCTCAATTGAAGATAAATGTGAATGTTCATAAGGAGGCCTTTGTTGGTACTTGTAAATCCTGTAGAGCTTTAAAAAGAAATTGAGCACAAACTGATATATTTTTTGTATTTTCCAATTTTATGATGAATGAAAGTTCTTAACAATGCAACTATATGAATTCCTATTCCAACCACACATTCAAAAGAAAATACTAGAGTTAGGGTAACAAAAGATTAAAAGAAATTTTTTGAAAATGAACTTTCTAATGTACATAGGTCATAGCCACCACAACATGTGTGTGAATTGAATTTTTGAAGGGATCAAGTATTAAACCAATGAAATTAGGAGCAATGTGTCCTCAACTCCATTGATGCAATCATCAAAGGAGATACTAAACATTGAATGATATTTCAAAATTCATAAAATCATGTAGCCATAAAAAGTGCACACACACAAGGTACACTATTATACAAGAAATAAAAGGTGATCCTTTCTGTAATTTGTAACAATAGAATAATTTGTGAGAAAATATGAAAAAAACCAAAACTAGTTGATCTCATGAGCAGTAATATGTAATAAAGAGATTGACTCTATTGATATTCATGAATATAAAATTCATAAAGGAAACACACATTCCAATAAGAAATACTATACAAAGAATGAGAGCACAAATACCATACTTTATTGCAAAAAAATACTAACCTTGAATACATATTACATCTCTGTATTTATAAGAAACCCCATCCTCTATGAAATTTTTGGATCTAGGGCCTTTTCTTTGCAAAAACTAATTTTAAGAAAACCATGTACAAATAGGCTGCTAAGTAGTCTTGCACTCTTTATTTTATTAATTACATAGTGCATGGACATTTACATGGCTCTAAAACTCACAAAGAAGAAGAAGTAAGAAGAGAGAAGAATTTGGATGATCTAGGAGTGTCTAGGACTTCCTTAGATTCAAACTTCATTGCATGTCTCTACCAGTTAAACTACCACCAAAACCTATTTTGGTGCCTGAAACAGTCAATAAATAGAACTGGATATTAATTCTCAATGCCATCACAACTGATCCAAAACTACCGATGTACCTACACACCTTGGAAAATTGTGTTCCTATGCACTTGCTTAGCTTAGGTGTTACATGTTCAAAGTTGGTATGATTTTTCAAACTCCTAAAATTTTAGTTTCCAACATCTAGGTCCTTTTGACCTTCTACCAAAATGATGTTAGGATGTGCCATATTAAACTTCTCAATGATAATGGTAATCTCATGAGCTTCTAGTAAGTTGATGTCTTAATACTTGCCTCTCACTTCTCTATAAAAATCCTAGACCTCTCGCCTTACCTCAACAAAATCCTCCATCTTGAGTCCAATTCTTTTAGTACCTCATTGGTTTAGTATTCTTCATATATCATCTTTAGAGTATGATTCTTCAAAAGGTGCAAAGAACTATTACAAAATAGTATTTTTTAAATGCGAATGCGTCCTAGAGTTATATTAGAAAATTTGAGCTTCTAAAATATGAGCTTGAGCCCTAGCCTATGTCTCTTGGATGTCCTCATATAGGGTCATCATGACCTTGATCACTAATCTAATATTCTCAATCTAACCATCGATGTTATTAGGTTCTTTCCTTGAATAGATATTTAGCATCTGATAATTCTAACCTTTTATATTTCTCAATGCTTCCAGGTCATTTGTCTATGTGGACACTTTGTCTATCAACCCAAAATCTTGGTTGAACACTATTGCTAGGTTATTTGAATTATTCTATATACTATGCAATATATGAATGTTAGATTCTATGATCTCTACTCTCTGTTCCTCAAAACTATGGTGCCACCTCTTATAGGCATCCAAAAATGAGTTAGTGGGTTTTGGGGCCAGAGCTTATTTTTTAGGGGTAGCTTCTAATGCAACCTAATGAAAATCCAAGTCAATAGGACACATGCCCTCTCCCAAAAATTCTTCAAAACTTCATTCTATCTCTTCCTAACTTATATTTCTTTTTCTTCTTAATCTAGTTGTTCGAATACCTTCTTTAGACCCAAAGTCATTAATGATTTAGTAGTGTTCTTAGTATGTTTTTTCAACATGATGTCTTGTATCTAGAAATCTTGAGGCATAATAGCCTCATTATTAACATAGATTATAGGAATAGCTACATTTACAACCATATCGTCCTATCTATTGTTTGAAATGAAGGCCATTAGGTGTGGCTCTTCCAAGAGGGACACTATGAGTTGGATGACCTATGCCAAAACTTATATCCCTTCCACCTCTATTTGTACATACCTTCTCCATTGTGTCTCCATTGCCTCTATCAACCATGTTAGAGACATAACATTGGAATACATGTCCTAACTTCTTAATGACAATGCCATGACTTCCAATTCCTTTACCTTATCCACATTCCCTGAGGTCTCATTAATAACTACCTATTCCATATTAGGTATAATCACTATAATTATAGTGATGGAGGAGGATGTTTACACTTTTTAAGGATCCTACCCTTAAGTTACTAGCATCAAACCCTTGTGAAGTTTAATGCATCCCCCCCTCTAAAATGTTTGCACTTATTTCTTCCAGCACTTGAGGAATCACCTATATAGTTTCTTGCTCTAGCAAAGGCAAAGGAGTTGTTTTTATTTTTATCAGAGGTAGATGAGGTATTTCAATTGGGCCCTATGGGAGAGGAGGTTTAGGATTCTATTCATCACCCATAGGCTCCTAGCATGGCATGTCCCTTATCTTTTCTTCCTCTTAATGTGTCCCCATAGGCATCTAGTAAAAATTAAATACATCAAACATATCCTGACACACTCACCATTATTGAATTAGTCCATCCCTCCTTTTCTTTATCTATGAAATTATTAATTTGGATGAGATGGTCTTCAATAGCTAGGGGTGTCTACATGGAACTCCTCCTTTCCTCTTTGGTCAGCCATGTTGAATGTGTTGTCTTATTTAGAGGGAGATGTTCCATCTCTTTCTCTCAGTCTTTCTCTTCCTCCTTAGCCTCAAGGATTGTCTAAGGGACCTAAGGTGAGGTAGTCCTCTTCTTCTTCATTTTCATCCTCTTTGTCCCCACAACTACAATTTCTATTCTATTCTTCTTGGGAACTAATGGGGAGCCTTTGTTTTTGCTAGGGTTCTTCAAGTTGAGCTTCCTCTATCTCAATAGACTTTTTGTTCTTCTTACCCTAGACCTTAGTTTCCTTTTGGATGTATGACACATCCCTATCATGTCTATATATGGTCTTAAGTTAGACTAAGGACTTCTCTTGGTAGATATGGATAGTGACTTTGGCTCCTTTACCTTTCCCTGGCCTTTCATGTACTTGCAAAGTTGGAACAAATTGTATTGCATCCAAATAGAAAGGCCTCTTCATCCATTATTTCATCATCTCAATGTGATGCATAGCCCAATGTTGTATGTCATCATTCTCTTATCTAGCCACCTATGCATTCATGATAGGATGATCAAAGATCTTGTCTCTATTATACAAGGGGTCAAGGACATTTGGGCTATCCTTTTTCCATACCTTGAGAAGTATGTATAGATTTAGTGCATTTTATGCTAATGATAGACTCATCCTATAATATTTCTTTATCCAAACTTAATAGTCATCTCCATAATTTATCTAATGATCTTCAATGGAAACATATAGAATGAACTCCTTCCTTGTAATCTATTGGATCATCCCTATATTGTTGAAATAGGCACAAGGTACTAGGTAATCCTCCAAAGATTACTTGTCCCACACTATCTCATAAGTGGCAATGTCTTACTTCTGCTACAATTAATAAGGTCCTATGGTGATTTACCATATCCAATTTTTTATGTGAAATTTCCTAACTATTTTATATGTTGAGGACAATCACTTGACAATCTCCAAATGGAATAGTTCATTGGATAGGTAACAAGTTAGCTTTTAAGGGAATAAGAGAGTCCCAACCACCTAAATGTATGTGAAGGTGTTGAATTATGTGAAGTATTCACCCACCTATGTTACCATGGCTACAAATTCTACTGATAGCCTCTTCAAATAATATCCTTTAGTGAAATAGGTGACAATGAAGATGAAATAATCATTAACTATCTAGTACTTTGGGCTGCTATTTGAAATCTTTTTTCTACACTAGTTGTGGATATACAATGTATGACCATTGCATTGGGTTCTTTTAAACTTCCCCTCTTGACCAATTATGGATAATTGGTTTCTTTGGCTGCTAAAAAATAGACCACATATGAGTTCATGTATAATTGAGGATCTACTTGAACTAATATGAGTTTCTTTTCAAAGGAACAACTTATTATGGTACCCCAATCAATCTTAAGGGTCCTTCTCTTGATTGTCTATATGATATGGGCCATCTAGGTCTCAAAGTCACTCACTAAAAGAAGTCAAATTGCTCTACTCAAAAGGATGATGCAATAGTCTATGTCATCAACCTTGTATCATTTGGTCAAGTCCACCTTTCCTACTCTCCTATTTGAAGGGGGTCTAGAAATAAGGTAGTTCTCTTGTACCAAGTCCTTTGATCCTCTCTTATGTTCCCTATACCATCTTCCTATCATGTCATATGTTATCTTTTGATATTTGTTAGCAATAGGTAGGTGGAAGACCTTCTCAATATTGTTTGACCCTATGTCCAGTAAAATCTCTCCTATCACACTCTTGAGCACTTTTTCTTTAGGTACATAATGATTGAGACAATATCTTCATCAACTCAAAATATTTCACTAACACTAGATGGGATGTTGCATTTACCAAACTACTTAGAGTGAGGGGGGAGATAATCTCCAATCTCTTATGCAACTTATTATAGAGCATAAGGAATTCCTTCCAATCAATATTTCTAAGCTCTATATCCTAGATTTCACAATTTACATGATCTATAAACTAGGATTTTGTGGGTACCCCTTAAAAGTTGAACTGCACCATTTTTGAGCTGATCTTAGCTTCTATAGAGGGTGAGGATGCCATTTGGACTTGTGCAAAAAGAAAAATATTAGTATCTTGTAGCTAGGAAGAAAAAATGATGCTTGAAAACTAGCTAATGATGGTATTCTTAAATAGGAAAATAAGATATTGAGGGGGGTGGAGGGGGGGCATGAATCAAGATCTGTAACACTTTTTACCTTTTAACAATTCTTTAGTGCATTCACCATTTCATATATAATGCATGGATAAAAAAATAAAATTAAAAGGTAGTAATATATAGACCTAATCTATCAATTATATACATGAAATGCAAACTCATAACACAAATATTTTCTTACCTAGTATCCCTCCAAGGTGAAGGTAAAATTGGGGTGAGGATGACACCTATAAATCTTCACTACTACAGTAAAATAGTTAACCTATTAGGGTTACAATGTTTGACCATATTTGATGATCTACCCTATGAGGGATTCACCCTATTAAAGGCTATTAAGATTGATAGGTCTTATCTTGTGACAAGATTTCACACTTACAACAAAGTAAGGACTTGGTCATGAGATTTGCAAAGATCTATTAAGACCGCTTTGTTAAGAGATTATCCCCTACTGAATTTGTTAAAGCTAATTTGTTACTTGATCCTTAGTTTTCTCTAATAAGATAGTTTTGGATCTCCTCTCTTCAATATGATATGATCTCTGATTTGATATAGCTTTACTGTCCTTGACTTCTTAAACAAGGTTGCTTCCTCTATAATTAAAAAACTCTTTTGTCTCTTCTATAATGTTTGCACATTCATACTTGAATCACACAAATATCTTGTTCGTTCCTTCTCATTACTATGACCATGCTTCTTCTTCCTCCTAAAATAGGTTAAGATCTACGCTATTTAAAGATTTCATAAAGAGTTTTCTAGATGCTTCTTTATTTAACCTCTTGATATAATGGTTAATCATAACACATAGGGATTTGTAATCCACATCATAAGATGTGTAATAACCTCTATAAAAATCTCTACAAATATTAAATATATTGTCCATGTCAGTTTGAAATAGTTTAACTCAAAGTTTGTATCATTCTTGACTTGAATGTCAATTCCACATTCTACTATGCTTTAAACCTTTTGTGTAACTTAGCACTAATGTGTTTAGGATTGACTTATACTAAAAATACATGGTGACCAAAGACTTTCTTTACTCCTATGGAGCTCAATATTCACATGTTTATTTACATCTTTATATGACTCAAACTTTATAGAGTAGCTCAGTCATAATGTTGACCTTCTAACTCTTTCTAGTATATGACTATATGTTTAATACTAATAGACAACAATAGTTAGAGATACCAACAATCTCTCCCTTTGAAATTCGTGGAAAAATAAAATTGTCATGATTACATCATTACAATGATAATAAGAGTACTCACCCTAAGCCTATGACTTAGTCCTTATAGAACTACATTTTTTTTTCGAATAAAAAAACAATGAACAATAAACAATATACACATGAATCTAAGTAGTATTATTGTTTTAGTGTCATGCCCCATTTGCCTTTTGAATTTTGATATTTGAATATTGAACGTGACTTTGACTCTTCTTCTCTAATTTCCCCTTATGATCATTATTCCATTCAAAATATGTAATCATCATTATATTCCCCCTTGTTTTTTTCATATATGGATTTTTTTGGGGTTGAATGGGTGGAATCAAACCATATTTTTCAATAAGTGGTTTGTGTACTTGGTTGATCATAGAAAGTGCATGATCCCAAGTGGTTCTTACAGATTCCAAAATGTGATTCTAAAACTCCAATCTGGCTACCAAATCAATCAAACTATAAAAAACCAAAAGATTATGATCTTCTTGTATAATATCTTGTGTGAACTTCAATTCTTATTGCATAACCTTCAAATAAGGTTTCAACATGGATTGGATGGAGATCAATTTTGACCTCATGCTACTATTAGCTGTCTGAAGCTTGACCAATTTAACTTGAGTATGCAATAACTTAGTATAATGGTTTGAGATGGATTCAAATAACTTTGAAATGATGATATTTGTTCTCTACATATCAACCTAAATCTATTGGATGTTTTCTTGAAGATCAGTGGTGAATCTTGTCACATCACACAAAATATTGTACAAATGTTTTACTATCTACATAAGTTTAATTGTATTCTATACATGTTCCTATAACTCAACCTTTTGATTGGCAATGGTTTTTGAGCTTTTCTCCACAAACTTATTCAAAAATTTCTTTTTTGACCAAGCCATCCATTTCTTATGTGCTTTGATATCTTAAGTGTTTATTTGTTCCACTATATGTACAAGCTAGGAAATGATTAGGGATTGCCCATCAAAATTCTGTATATCAAATATTTCTACAAAAATGTCTTTAACATCATGCAATACTTGCCCCTGTCGATGTTCTCTTCTCAACTCTTCTTGTTTCTTGTTTTTCATCAAAATCTCTTGCAACATGATAGTTTTCTCAAGAGTGAGATTTGCCAAATCCCATTTTGGGATCTCATTAGATTTTTCCAAACTAACCTGAATATTTGACAAGCTACCCTTTATTTCTTTGTCTTTCCTTGGTGAAGGAGTGTTGCTACTTAGCACAACTTTTGGAGATGGTGAGGGGGTATCACCACTCGGTCTTGTTTGAATATCAGTGCTCAAAACAACAATAATAATACTCAACACTATTTTATTTTCCTTCTTATTTTACTCAATATGTGGTTCTCACACACGTGGTCCTTCTTGACCTCTAGTAGAAATGTCTACACTTATGCCTTTATTTATTCCCTCTACCTCTTATGTCTATTTATGTATTTACAAGGGCTTCTCTTTCTTGAAAACTAGAGTGCCAAGGGTGTCAACATGAATTGTTGAAACACCTTAGCACAACTAAACTCATTTCATCTCTTTGAGACATTTTTGATAGTTACTGTTTCAATTTATTTTTCCTATTTCACTTCTTTAGTAATGAGAAAAAAAATTCTCTTCCATAATAACTCATTCTACTAAAATACAACTTCTATTTTATTTAGTAAAATCATAAAAATTCTAAACTTGGGAAAAAATTAGTTCATATAATTCTCCAAAAACATTTCCTTCTACCCCTTTGATAGATCAGGCATAACCTTGGCTAATGTACCTTCTCTAATATCTTTCTCTACTAATAATGCATGTTCCCATATTTTATTTAGTCTATTGAACAAATCAATAGGAATCTTCTTCTCTACCTCATTAGGAGCCAATTTATTACTTTCCATCACTTTTATCATGACCTCGTCAACTTTAGTTCTATCAACATTATCCAATGTATCATATTTCACAAGTCCAAAAATAGATAAGCCTATAGAGATTCATAGGTCAATCAATCAATATTCTTTACTCCTCTTGGTATTATAGCTGGTCTAATAGATTCCATCCTCTCTTCATCATCTTCTTCATCTTCTTTCACTTTTACCAATCTTCTCCTCTTTTGCATGCTCACAGTGCCTTGTGCCTTCTTCTTCTTTGCACTTGGGCTGCTTGGTTTACTAATCTTTACTACTCCTTTCTTTGTAGATGGCTTGGATCTAGATACTTCTACCTTGGTCCTTGGTTTGGTTGGTGGTGGAGGAGAGAGGGGCATTATCACTATCTTCTTTGTAGCTCCCTTTTTTTTAGGCTTGATAGATTTAGCCTTCTTGGTGGGTGGTGCAACAATAACTAGGGCTTTACCTTGATCTCCTTCTTCATCTTCCTCTTCTTTGTCACCATTATTTTTTTCTTCATCTTCTCCAAGACCTTGTGTAAGCTACAAATTTTCTTGTCTTTGCCTTGTGTGCCTAGTTTTGCCTCTAGGTCTTCAATAATTTTTGTTATTTTCTTTTCCTTAGAAGCTATTTTGATGTCTATAGTAATTTTTGCCTTAGCTTCTTGATACTTTCCAAAAGGTTTTGCTTTAGTATCAATTTCTTCTTTGAGTAATACAACAATATTTACACTAACTATATCACTACCAATTTCATAGTCAAATTCTTGTAGCAACACATTCCTCAACATTACTGCCTACACAAATACATTATTTGTATCCACTAAAAAGAATACATCATTGTAGTATTTCATTTCTAATTCTTTTGGTATTCCCATCCTTATCTTCATTCTCTAATTGAATTCCTCAAAATATGCATGTTTGACATACTCAAAGTTCTCTCCTAATTGAGTTAACTATTCATTAATTTGTCTTGTCACTAGTTTTCCTTGTTCCCAAACAACATTTCCAATACTAGGAAAATACTTCTAAACATAAAAGAAAATACACATGATAAGTGATCCAAACTTACATCCCTTCCTAATAGATATCAATTTTTCTATTAATTAATGTTTGTACACCTTAGCACGATCACATTAATGATCTTTCATGACAATCTTCCACACTTGATTGACTGTCATACTTGGTACACTACTTAATCTACTAGATTGATAGAATTCGTGAGAGATTACTCTTGCTATAGATTCAATCAATGGATTAGAGATGCTTGAGATGGACAACCCTCATCCATTCCACTCAACTCCTATGTTCACCTCAACTTCCTCATGACCATACATCACATGTAGTCTTTTTCTTGTCTAGAGTGGGATAATTTGTAACCTTGTGAATTAATTTCATAGTTATCTTAATTGGTCCATTGTGTAGCCAAAATTTCATATCATGGATCTTGCTTAGTAAAACCTTGATCCATTTGATCTTGAAGCTCCTTGGAAACTCTAAGGCATGAGTTAAGCCTTTCCTTTTAATAATTTTGAATTTTTTCTTTAGAACTCCTTCATCACACAATTTATCACATGCCTCTTGAATATTATAGTCACCAACTTCTCCAATTTTACACACGTAGCAACTTTTCACATCATGTATCATGATTACCTTAGGTGGTATTGAGGATAACCCATCCATTGAGTAACCTTTCATTAGAATTTTAGGAACAACATGAAATTTTGGTAAAGGACAAGTGTCACTTCTCACCAATTGAATATTACTTACCTCTACTCCTTGACTCTTTCCTATGAATGATGAAGCTGCCATATTTCTTTCCTAAGGTTTGAAAATTATTTCTTTTCGATAACTCAACACAACTCAAATCTTCACTCAATCAATCTTCTATTCTAAATTTTCTCTTAATTGCCTTTAGATCTCTTTCAAAAATCACTCAAATTATTTTATGCTTTCATAATCTATATGAAAGGTGTGAAATAATATCTTCAAATTTTTATATATACTTCCCTTTACTCAAATTAGGGTCTCCATTAATGTTGTATATTCTTGTAGGTGGAAGCAAACTATCCCAGTCAATATTATGGCTTCTAAACTAGGTCTTCACAATACATCTCGATCTCTTCCATCTAAGTCAGCCTATGTTCAATCAATATAGATAATTGATGCAAGATCATCTTAGGTTCCCTTACAATCCTAAACTTTTTTTCTTTTTGCTAGTGTCTACTAAGTTCTTGGTTTTTGTCGAGTTCCTTTGGTTGCCGAGTGAACTCTTTGGATGTTGAGTCATTCTTAGTTGCTACTTAGTTCCTTTGGTTGCCAAGTGAATTCCTTGGATGCTGAGTGAATTCTTTGGTTCTTGAGTGCCTTTGGTTACTAAGTGATTTTCTTTATTTGCTGAGTGTTGGAGGATGTCAAGTTTGTAGTTGCTAACAAGTGATTCCTTTCGATGCCAAGCTTGCGTGGATGTCGAGTGCTACTTTTCATTTGCCAAGTTGTTTATGTTTGGTTCTAGTTTGGGCTGAATTTTCTTGCACTTAATTTTTTTTTAGGTAGCTAATATTTAAAAAGAGCCAACTTGTGGCCTTTCTATGTTCTAGAATATTCTATAAGCCATTTTGGCAAGTAATTAAGGAAGTCTTAGGTTAGGTTTTAGTGAAGGATATGTAGATAGAAGGTGGAGGTTAGATTACAAAAAGAAGAGACATGCTTGAAAGTGAGAATTTGAAGATTGTAATTTGTATTGTTGTGACCCAAAAGGTCGTACAACTGGGCATGTGTGCTATTTACTTGAGGAATCAATAAATATATCTTGTTCTCTCTCCTTAGTATTGTATTTGTGTTGTGTTTTCCACTGTGTTGACTCTTGCAGAGTGGGTTTGGATAGTTGGGTGAGCCTTTGGCCCTAGCTATTCACCTATACTACCTACATTAGGTGGTATCAGAGCTTGATGATTGTCCTTGAGAGATTGGATCATGTAGAACCCTAATTTAGATTTGGTTGTAGCGTGGTAGATTTATGGATTTGACTTGTAACTTATAGAGGGATACAATCTCGTAGGAACCTAATTTGTACAGATGGTTTGTGGTAGAGGAAAAAATGTTGATAATGCTATATTTGATCAATTGAGACAAATTATAGCTAGGTTATATGTTGTAGAGACAACCCAGAGAAAAGGAGTACATCTTGATAATGTAAGTGATGATGAGGTAGCAATACCAAACCATAATGTAGAACCTGAAGAAGATGAAGATGAGAAAATATTGTTGCAAGTTTTTTCTAGAGAAAATTCAAAGCCTACTATAGAAGTTGTTTCATATGATGGAAAATTGGATTACAATGCTATGTTGGATTGGATCTCAGATATGGAGAAGTTCTTTGAGTATGAAAACACTCTTGATAATAGAAAGGTGAAGATTGTAGTCACTAGGTTTAAAGGTCATGCACCACAATGGTGGGAGCACTTGCAAACTAATAAACAAAGGAGAGGAAAGGAGAAGATCAAAACTTGGCCAAAGATGGTGAATAAAGTAAAGAAAAAATTCCTTCTTGCTGATTACCAAGTTAGCTTGTTGAGAAAGATGCAAAATTTGAGGCAAAGAGACATGAGTGTGATAGAGTATATTGAGGAATTCTATAGATTGGACATCAAATCTAGATATGTGGATGATGATGTTGAGAAAATTGCAAGGTACATAAATGGATTGAGATCTAGAATTCAAGATGAAATAAGTTTTGTGAAGTTGAAAAGTGTTGAAGAAGCATATCAATATGCCTTGAAAGATGAGGAGATCTTGACAATGAAGCATGAACAAAGACAAAGAGGTAGAGATGGTAGATTCTAGAGAGGTAGAGGTAGATCTTATGATGAAGGTGGTAGATCTAAAAGTTTTTTGTAGGATAAAGACAAATCTGAATGGAAGAATGATGACAAAGGAAAGACTAAATGTTCTTATCGAGAAGGTACTAATTCTTACTGAGGAAGAGGTAATTCTTATTGTAGAGGTGAATTTCATGGTAATTATTTTAAATGTGCTAAAGAGGGACATAGATCTTTTAAATGTAGATCGTCTAAAAATGGACAAGGTAATAGGAATGTTATGATTCAAGGAGATGTTGAGGGTTCACTAAGTGGATCTGCAGCTGGAAAAAATTTGATTGTGAGAAAAACCTTATGTAATAAGGGAAGTGATGAGGACCTATTTTAAGGAGAGCTCTTTTCAAGACAAAATGTAAGATGAATGGAAAATGTTGCAAGGTGATCATTTATAGTGGAAGTTCTACAAATTTGGCATCAAAAGAGCTAGTTACAAAGTTGTAGTTGTAGAGGCTGAAACATCCCAAACCTTATCATGTTTCATGGATCAAAGATGAGCATAAGATATTGGTAAGTGAGCAATGCCTTGTAAAGTTCAAGATTGGACATTACTTTGATGAAGTTTTGTTTGATATTATGCCCATGGATTTCTAATAGATATACCTTGGTAAACCCTCATTCGGATAAACACCTAGCCTCCAAGAGCATCCATCAACATGTATTATTTGTTGGAAATGATTGAAATGATCATAAGAACAATTGTTGGAATAATATATGGAACTGGTAAAGAATGTCCTCAATCATTGTTTTGTCATTGATGTCAAACTTGCTACTTGTAGGGATGACAATTGCTTTAGTGATCCAAATACTATCAATTAGTTGATTTTCAAGGTGGAGGAAATCAATAAGATGTAACTAGAACACCTAGAGAAAGGTTGAAGTTATGATGTTGTAATGAAGTACAAGGATCAGTCAAGCCATTAATAAAACAATGTATTGGATGACATACTAAAAGATACAAAGAATGAGCACACTGAAACATATCAAAGATCTAAGGTTTTAGCTAAGTCTTTTGTAAAGCTCAAAATAAGTTTATTAGAGAGAAGGTGCCAAGCAAGCTAGTAAGAGCCAAGAAAATTCCTAGTTAAGTGTCGAGCAAGTTCAAGTGCCGAGCAAAACCAAGTGCCAAGCAGAATCAAGTGTCAAGCAAAACCAAGTGCCGAGTAGAATCAAGTGCCAAGCAGAACCAAGTGCTGAGTAGGTATAGGTGTTGAGTAACATAGAGGTGTCGAGCACAGTAACTCAATAATGCCAAGTAACACAGAGGTGCTGAGCACCAGTAACTCAATAGTGCCGAGTTGCTGCATTATTTAGGAAATCGAAGATTCGTCAGATCTAAGCTGACAAAGTTGTTATCTAGAAATCTGTAAATTAAAAGGAAGATAAGAATGATGAATTGGTGGCATAGAACACCATGTAGAACATTTGTAAGATACAATTGGCGAAGTTTCAAGAAGAAAACAAGATATGGGGTAGATACATTGTATCATACCTAATCCATTTTGAAACCCTAAAGTTGGAGAGGGAGATTTGAGCGGCAAAGAAAAATTAGACTTGTATATAACTAGATATAAGTTAATGGAAAAATCAGAGTGGAATAGAGGGGATAGTGAGAGAGAGAGCCGTGGTCAAGCATAAAAGCATGAAATGCTGAAGAATGTGCTAAGGAGAAGATAACACAAGAACTCTATTTAGATAGACAACCACAAGCATGATTGCATTGGCAAAATGAGTAGGAAGACTCAAGGAGATGAAGCTTGAAAGGGAGACAAGTAGTTAGAGTTGAAGTGATTGAAGCCAAGCATAAGGATTGAACTAAAAGAGTGATCTAAAATCTACAAAGTATGTTGTAAGTTATGTCAGATCAAAAGACCATTATCATTACTTTCTAGCAATTGTAACAGTAAGATAAATCCTATGGACTTAGGTTGGTTTAACAACCATTAGATAAATCCTTTAACAGGGTGACATTCTAAGTGGATGTTCTAAAGACCTTTAACCAGGCCCATTCCTAACAGTTTGGTGAAATCCTCTAACAAGGTCACATTTAACAGTGTGTTGTAAGCCTTTAACAGGGCAGGCTTTTAATAGGGCATCACTTCAGAAGAGTGAGAATCAAGTAGCATGTTACTGGTGGTTTTTCCCAAATTGGGTTTCCACGTAAAACATTGTGTCATGTGTTGATCTTGAATGTTTTATCTTTGCATGTTGATTTACAGTAATTTACTTATATGACTGATTTAAGTTTGAACAGATGAAAAGGGCATGAATTCATTAAAAGATATTAAAAAGGGTATTAATAGGGCATTTGGACCTTGAATAACTGATTCACACCCCCTCTCAGTTATTCTAAAGAATTCTAACATTATTCAAAAAGAAAACATTGCAGTATAACTTTGAAAGTGTTCAAAGCCATATCCAAAACCAAAAAATCCATGTGAAAAAGCATGAATATACACATCCCATGCCATGCTTCCAACCTTCACAAATGCTCCCTTGGGTAACCTATCGAGCCTTATTGTGATAGACTTTTATTTTATTTCCTTATTTGCATTCTTATGTTGCTTCTACAACTACCCTCGTGGTTTCTTTTATACTAGCAAGCTTTCACAAAACTACCTAGTGCTATTACATAAACCATGTCCTACAGAATCCCTATTCACCCACATTTTTTTGGAATTACAAGTAGGAAAGATAAATTTTTTTTTTTTTTTTTTTGGGGGGGGGGGGGGGGGGGTGGTTGAGTGAATCAATAGTTGAAACATGAACCCATAAAACTTTTCAGCACTCATCCATCTCATGCATTCAATAGATAAACTGAAATAACATGTAAAGCACATACATCTAAAACATATAAGTAGTCACAAATTTGATACCAAATGTAGTGCCTCTCCCATTTGACTTTTTTAAGTCATCCTGATGGATGCAACCTTGTTGATCTTTTGTTGTGATGGATTATTTTTGTGACCATGAGTGCACTACACCATAGATGTGATTTGGTGTATGTTTATGTATCAATTGCTTTGATTATTCTTATGGCTGCTTTGTGATATTATGATGTCATTTATGGTTCACTGAAGTTTGTGCAAATGGTTACTAGGATCGATGTGGTATCATGATGTTGTTCTGTGATTACCCTGATGTGTGCAAAGATTACACTATGTACTATTACCATGCTATATTGGACTAGGTTCTTGTAGTAGTGGTTAGTCATGTTTGTGACTATGTTCACTTATGTATTTTAAGTGCCTTTTATATGTTGTTTAAAAAATCATTATTAAATGCTTAAATGATTAGAAATGGATTTTCCATGTTGGATTATTTGGTTATGTGTAGTGGACATTTACCTTGTTATATTTTGATATGAGAGATATTTGTTACTTATGTTATGCTTTAATTTTGAGATGACCTAAGGGTCAAATATGATACTTTGATTTTAGTTTCATAGATGTTAGACTAATATGTTGTTTAGTTGGTCATATCTGCATGACGATGCCATTTTGAGATGACAGTGTATTTTATGATGATATTTGGTTATCTGGTATTTGGACATATCTCAAATTAGGTTACGTGATGGATATAATGCTATGGTTATTTAATTCATTCCTGTGTTGCTATGCTTTATGTGAACGTGAGTGATGTAAATAGATTATTTTAATATAATCAAATAAATTTTTAAATTAGGCACTTTAATGCATTTATTGCTTCGACTATGTTATTATATGCAATTGCACTTGATCCGATTGTTTAGTGTGCAAAATTTATATCCCTGGTAGTGGCACATGGAGTTCGTGATTCAACCATTCATATTTTACCAATATCATCCCTATATGGTCAACATATCCTTAATTAAATATTTAAATTAAACCTTTAAGTGATTATTAAATCCAAACTCATTTGCATTATGTGATTAGACCAATGAGCGTGTTTGTGCATTTAGAGGTTCACATTGTCGCAAAATTTGTTAAGGCATTTTATGTGTTTTTGGGTTTTTGGATTTTTGAGCTTTTTAATTCATTCAATTTAATTTTTGGCAGCTCTGCCATAGATGAATTCATATTTCTAGGAATAGCCTATTTCTATTTGGGTCAATTTGGGTTTTAACTAGGTTGGCTAGTTATTGTTCCTAATGAATTATTCACTTGAAAAGTGAATAAATATCCAAAAATGAATTTAATTCCTTACTTCTCATGTTTGAATTAGAAAGTTGAGAGCAAAACCAAAAATCCTCTTCATGAGGATTTATTTATTTTTTCATTGTGGGAGCTATGGGCGTGGGATCATCACAAGATCAGGCTCATTAGATCCAGCTTACGGAAACCTTGGATTGCCATGATTTTTAGGTACTTCTGTGAGCTATTTATTTTATGGCTCAGATTCCCATTTTGTCCTTTTTGGCTATGACGTAAGACTTTCTTATTTTATTGTTTCAACTCTGTTTCTACTCTTGTTTTTGGTAGCCCTTTGTTTGGAGGCTGAGAACTAGTGTTTCCCTTTGTTTTTGTATGTTACTTCTACTCAGTTGGGTAGGTATGAACATTTCCCTATTTTTTGGGATGAGGGTTTGCAGTTTTATGCCATTATGCTAGCCATTTTTGCATACGGTGTTTGAACTCAATTATTTTTGAATTTTTGGGGGTTGTTGTGCCCAAAGGCCAAATGGGTTTTAATTTTGAAGTTTTTCAAAATTTGGGGGTTTTTACCTCATTTTGTATGCCACCCTATTTTAGAGAGTTTTCTTGGCATGAGTTACGTCATGGAGCTAAATTATCCATTTGGATATTAGTCAAATCTTTATTGCACTTTTATGTTTACATTGGGATGTGTGTCACGTCTGTACTCCCGATGTCATGTTTCATTGAGTGATTTATTGCTTATTGTTATGGTTTGTATTGGACCTTTGTTTTGTTTCATAGACACTAGGATTTGTGTAGAATCCATACTCTCTGATTGAGGCCAGTTGAGTGATTTCATGATGTATGGTTTTATTGGCTTTGGGATTCATGTAAAATCTGTCCTCTTGAGTTGCTTTCAATTGCATGTTTGGTTTTGAATTGTGTTCTCATGTAGTCCTTGTGTTATGATCTTTGTGATGGTGGTGCACCACACATGAATATGTGCACATACATTTTTTAGAGGACTTATGGGTCTCGATCTTCTATGGTATGTTCAAAAGTTATGATCATTGGGGTTGGGATGGGAGTATGCATGCCCATAGGCACTTGTCATAGGATGAGCATGGGTAGGGTAGGGTAGCATATGGAGGGGCTTCTATCTCATAGCTTGGTGACTATTTCCCAATTGGCATGGGAAGTTTTATATAAGTGATAACTAATTATAATGTGTGTTTGGTAATAAAACATAAGATAATTAAAAATAGGATTGTACACCTTCCATTGGGAAGTTGATGCTACCAATACTAGCTTGGGCTTGTCAATGTCAAGTGAATCTCCATGATCTTAGCCCCTACTTAGTAGCTTATTGAGTATCTGACTAGCACCTGTACTCCTTGCATTGTCTTAGGTTCTTGGTTACAACCATCATACTATCTGGCATGAGTGTTAGACATGGATGTTTCTTTTGTGTGTTTGTGGTTGGATCATTATCTCCATTAGCATAGTGGGTGTGGACCTATAGGTGCCATGTGGTTGGGAGGCATAGATACCTTTACCATTGCTAGGGACCACTGTACAAACACAATCTTTTATCCTAGTGTGATCATTGCTAAATATTTTCACTTAATACTTTGGGTTCTGGAGTATGCTTTCTTATGATTTATGCTTTCATTGGAATGCTTGGATATCATGTTTAGATGATGTTAGTTTCTTTGATGCATTCCCATGTTATGATGTTTAGCATATGACTAGATGATGTGAATTTATTTATTGGATTACCTATGGCTTATTGGTTTAGCATGTTATATTTCCTTATTATGATGATTAACATGTGATAGGTGATGTTATCTACTTGTAGGATTATCTTATTCTTTACTACTAGCTGTAGACACCTAAAAATCTTTTAGAAAATAAAGTATTTTTATTTTCTGAAAAAGTCCCTGATGACATCATTATTTATTAATTAATTAATTATTTTATTTATTTATTTATTATTATGCCATTAAATCCCTTTATCTTAATTAAAAATATTTAATTAAGGAATCCATCCCAAAAATGTTTAAATCTTATTTAAACATTATTTCCTTATTTATTAATTATTTAATTAATAAATTGACCAAAAATCCCAAAATAAATAATTTATTTATTTTTTGCCCAAATCTTGCCAATTTCCTTAAGACCACTAACCTCTTCCAAAATCTTCTAATCCTTCTTTAATTTTGATTAAAGGCTAATCCCATCATTTCCTACCCCTAATCCCAACTCAAAATATTTAATTAAGATTAAATATTAATCCTCATGTTTATTAAAAATATTTTAATAAATATCTCCTTAACCCAAACCCTTGAAATAAATAAAAATTTATTTATTTTCTAAAAACCTTATTTATCCTCATCCTAGGAAGTTCTAGACTCTTCTAGAAATTCTTCATCCTCATCCAAAGCCTAGACTCTTCTAGAAGATGTCAATCCTTATCTTTGACCCTAATCCTAATCCCCCCCCCTAACCTTGTCACATTCCCTAAACATGGGTTAAGACTTGCTAACCCAAGCCAAAGCCAACAAATATCTCGTCCTTCATCGACCCTCATTAAATGCCATTCACTTGCCCATCTCTAACAAGCCTAATCTAATCTTAACCCAAGCCTAATCCAAGCCTTAATCATTTGCACATTCCTAAGTTAAGCTTAAGACTTTCTTAATCCAACCCAAGTCAAAATATCTCAACTCTCTCACAAATAGCCCAACCATAAAACTTTATGAAGCCCACAAAGCCATAAATGACTCTTACAAGCCCATTCATTGCTCTTACAAGCCATTATGAGGGTCTTTATGAGCTTTGAGCCTCCTTTGTTGACCCTCAACCCCTCTTACTCTAACCAATGACCCTGTGACATGTGTCACTCCCTGATTGGCTGTAAGAAAGCACAATCCATGTGCTCTCCTCTCATTCAATCTAAACCTTCCATAAGCTTTCTCCCATCCTTGCATCCTAGCCTTTGATCCCTCAAGCCCTTTGCCTATTTAAGGAACCCTCTCCCAAGCCATTTTAACACAATCACCCATAGTAACAAAGTAATGCCATTTTGATCATGAAGTAAAGCCATAATGCCATTTTTGAGAAGCCATTTTACATCAAATCCATTCACCCAAGCCAAAATCCATCAAGAACACCATTGAAGCCTTTGGAGAATTGAGCATACATCCTATCTAATTAGATAAAGCTACTCAACAAGAGAGCTTCTCATTGAGAGAGCCCATTAATGGCTAATATTCTCAATTGAGAGCTCATCTTAGTCTATCTTGAAGTTACATTTATTTAGTTTTGTGAATACTTTTGATTTGATATTTAGTGTTCTTTGCATTACTAATCCTCGTACACTAGCATGTTAGATTTCTTTATGCTTATATTGTAGCATGTTTTAGTAGTGACATCCCTATTATGATAGTGCCAATGATCTAGTTGGTGGCTTGGTATGTTACGCGCGGGGGATGGCTAGGATCCATGATGGTCTTATGATGCTATTGACAGTTAGGAGGAACCACGTACTTAGTTTGGCTATTTAGTTATTGTGATTTTATTTTTGTACATTGTAATGTTGTTTATGTTCACTACAATGTTACTTTTAGTACATCCTTTACTGCTTTGGTTTAGATGGATAGATGTTCCTCTTTCCTATTAAATGGCATCTTGTTGTTTATGCACTTGACTGTTTGCTCCTCAATCTATGTGGATCTAGTAATCCCCAGTGTGGAGGTTTTTTTTCCCATTTCATTCTTCTTTTTGACCCTTAGAGTGATTTTCTTGCTTTCCTGAGTAGCCATTTATTAGCATGGTGTGATACAATATTGTATCGCACACCCATTGAAATTGTGTCATGCATCCCCTGTATCTATCACACGCCTCTTGAAGAAATATCATGTGATATTTTCTAGTATTGCACCTCCTGGTAAGAACTATTGTACGATACCCTTAAAGTATCAGACACCCTCAAGAGAAGTATCACCTAGTCCCTAAAAGTGTCACCCTCCTTTTTTAGGAATGTCATTTGATACTTTCTAGTGTTGTATTAAAGTATCACTTGGATTTTTGCAAAGACCTGTGTAGGTGGGCAGTAGGCACTTTTTGGTTTGATCTAAATTTTTTGGGAGTTGTTTGGGGTACCCTCTTAGAAATTCGTCCTCTTTAGTTATTTTGGTTAGTTTGTTAGTTATGTTCAGAGATTCATTTGTTGTTGGGATTGTAGTGAAGTCTTCCATTGCAATCTTTGTGATCCTTGTATGATGTTGTCATGTGCATTCATACTTGTCAAAAAAAATATCTTGGCTTGAATTGGATCCTTGTTCTAGGGATCTCCAGGTGGGGCATTACATTTGGTATCAGAGCCCATGTTCAAACATTGGGATCTCTATGTTTATGTTTCCTATATGGTTGTTGTTGTGTTGGTTGAGTTTGAGTGTCTTGGTGAAGAGCTTGTGATATTTGTTGCTTCAGTATCTACTTGGGATGGAATAGCTAGTCTAGGAGATGTGAATAGAGCACTATAAGGAGAAGGAAGTGAGTCTTCCCTTGTTTTATAAATGGAATCGAGGTGCCTTTGTTTGGTTGGTTGCATGTGTGACCTTTTTGGATGGAACCACTGATTGGTGTCCATGTGTTGGCTTTGAGTGCCTCTTTTATTTCTCCTTGTGGAGAAAGGTGAATTTTTTTCCTATTTATCCTAATTATAAGTAAATAAATGAATCTTATTTGTGATTCTATGTTATATCATTATAGTAATGAAATGGTTCCTTTCATTGAGAAATGAGTGTTTATTGTGAATCTTTGCAAAGAAGTAGGTTTGCATTATATCCTTGGGTTAATGACTTAGGTCCCCAATTTGATTCCTTCTTAAGCTTATGTAAATTATATTAGATTGATGAATATTTAAATATTGCATTGTATGTAAAAATAATTAAGGAAATTATTGTTGCCTACATATGCATGAGGTTACTGATGGTATATTGCTTGGTGTGTGTGAGTATGTTCTCTAACATTGCTAGGATGACATATTCCTTAGTAATGTGTGGTGATCTATCCCTCTTGTGCGACTATTCTTAGTCATCACATGTAATGTGACTTAATTGATGCCTTATTTTATTTTTTCTAGAGGTAATTTTCTCATGTTGTTGGGCTAGTATTGCTTTTTTGTATTTTTCCTCTCTTGGAATAGTCATCAAATTTTCTCTATTGCTCTCTTTGTGGTAGTTGTCACACTTGAATTATTGCTGAAATGTGCTCTTTTTGATATTTACTATTGGAATTGAAAATTCCCCATTTGGGCTTTCTATTTAGTTCATGATGACTATTTTGAATGTGTTTTAACTGCTACCCAGTTCTGTGTTGTGACTCTATCATGTTCATCTCAAACCTCTGGTAGTACATTCAAGTGATAATACCATGGAGAACATGCTAGTGTGTCTTTGGTAGATTTGAAGTTGTTACTATAATTGGATGGTTTAAAAGATGAGTAAATGTAATGTTAATTCTTGAAAAGAAATTGAAAGATATGTACTTTTTTTATGGTTACTCTTGAACCCTTTCTTTGAAAACCTTTCAATTTCATTATGTGTTAGTGCTCATGTTATGTTTAAGTAATGAAATTATGAAAGATAAGTATGATGGTTTTTAGTGTGTGAACTCCCTTTCATTCCATGTCTTATGTTGTTTTGGGCATGTGTGTTCTTGAGTGGTTTTGGATGTTTCATCCATTGGTTATCTTGGTAACCAATACTATTATTTTTACCTACGTGGTGTTGTGACTCAAAATCTTAGATCTTAGGACTCTCAAAGATCCATCATATTTTAGTACTTGTTGATATTTTTCCTATGCTTTTTGAATGGGGTCAATCCGAGTCTGGATGTGAAAGTTACGGCCTCTAGAGTAAAGGTAATTTTTGCGCCGATTTGAAACTTCATGTGAGAAACTAGTGGTCATGCACTTTCTCACTTGGTTTATTGCACTTTCTTGCCTGGTTTACTAAGAAACTCCATGTGAGATTGTGCTAATGCAAATTTTCACCTAGGGAATAAGAAGTTACTTTTTCACACTTTTGGAGTTGTTGATTGATGTTCTGAGTATCTTTTTTGAGTAGAGGCCAATTCAATCATGAAATATCATATTTATGGCCATTGGAGAAGTTTAACTCTTCATATTATTCATAATTTAAGAGTTATCTAGTCTTCATAATCTACTAGGTACTTTTTGGATTTCATGCTTGGGTTTGTGTGTTTCCTATTGCACTGACCCACCCTTGTGAGGTGAAGTGTAGCCTGTAAGTGTGCCTTGCTCAAGGTTGATGTTGCCATGTCCTTTTGGAGTGACTCAATTATTTGATGAGTCTAGATTCTCCTTTTTGGATGTTTGGTGCATCTCTGCATTCCTTTCTCTCTTGAGAAAGTAGGCTAGCATGGTTATGCCACTAGCTTAGCTAGTGTTTTTAGATGAGTATTCTGATGGTTGGTGGAATTGTGAGATTCCCTAATGCATCTTGGGCTATTTTAGTGTAGAGGTTGAGAGAGACTCCCTCTTAGTCCTATAATTTGTAGTATCTTTTTTCCTAATCTTATGTCTTTTGTGGTTTGTCTCAATCAAGTTGCTCTTTGACCATTGACTTAAGACTAGAGATTGAGTTTAGCAGTAAGTTGGTGTAGTACTCCTAGCATGGTGCTAGAAGGACATGGTATCATTGGACACATGTTACCATCTTATGAGTTGGTATGCATATACTACATGGTTGTGTCCACTATTGAATTCTTTGCAACCTTATAGAAAGGTGATATCTTGTTTGGTTGGGTTGTGTAACCCTAGTTCCCAATGGTAGTTGAGATTTTGTACCTTGGAGAGGCATTATGATCCTACACTTGGTGGTGAGTGGTCTTTGGAATGTGTAATTTTTTTGTCAAAATGTCATCCGCTTTGTTCAAAGGGTGAGTTTACATGGATTCCAGAATGATAATGTGTAACATGATAGTATTCTTGGAAATTTTGGGATGGATATTCCCCATGTCTCCAACTCTTGTTGGAGGTGCATCATGTATTGACCTGGTTTTGTGGTCATGTGGTAGGTGCATGTTTAGTTGGGGCACCTGTGAACAAGGTACAATGGGTTTTTCCTTACCTTGTATTGTTGACTTTATGGCTAGATGTGCTTTCCTAGCACATATAAGGTTCCTTGTTGGAGGACCTCATGTCAATGTGACACCATTCACTTTTTATTGAACTATTTGGGGGTTGATGTGATGGTTTGAGAATGTTGGAGTGATTTGGGTTTGACTTATGGTGAGTTTGTTGGGTCATCCCTATTGCTCGACTTGAATTTTTGGTTCTTGGTGTGTTTTGGTTTCTATTCTTGGATTGTAGGCTTCCTGGAGTAAGCCTAGTTTTTGGGGGGGATGATGTAGTGCCTCTCCCATTTGAGTTTTGTAAGTCATCCTGATGGATGCAACCTTGTTGATCTTTTTTTGTGATGGATCATAATTGTGACCATGAGTGGTCTACATTGTAGAGGTGATTTGATGTATGTTTCTATATTAGTTGCTTTGATTATGCTTATGACTGATTTGTGAGATTATGATGTGATTTATGGTTCACTAAGGTTTGTGCTAGCGGTTACCAGGATTGATGTGGTATCATGATGTTCTTCTATGATTACCCTGATGTGTGCAGAGATTGCACTATGTACTATTACCATGCTATACTGGACTAGGTTCTTGTAGTAGTGATTATTCATGTTTATGACTGTATTCACTTATGTATTTTAAGTGCCTTTTTATGTTGTTTAAACAATCATTATTAAATTCTTAAATGATTAGAAATGGATTGTCCATGTTGGATTATTTGGTTATGTGCGGTGGACATTTACCTTGTTATATTTTCATCTGAAAGATATTTGTTACTTATGTTATGCTTTACTTTTGAGATGACGTAAGGGTCAAATGTGATACTTTGATTTCAGTTTCATAGATGTTAGACTAATATTCTATTTAGTTGATCATATTGACATGACGATGCCATTTTTAGATGATAGTGTGTTTTATGATGATATCTGATTATCTGGTATTTGGACATATCTCTAATTAGGTTATGTGATGAATTTAATGCTATGGTTATTTACTTCATTCTTGCATTGCTATGCTTTATGTGAACATGAGTGATGTAAATAGATTATTTTAATATAATTAAATAAATAGTTAAATTAGGTAATTTAATGCATTTATTGCTTTGGCTATGTTATTATATGCAATTCCACTTGATTGGGTTGTTTAGTGTGTAGGATTTATATCCTTGGCAGTGGCACATGGAGTTAGTGATTCACCCATTCATATTTTACCAATATTGTTCCTATATGGTCAATGTATCCTTAAATAAAATATTTAAATTAAACCTTTTGGTGATTATTAAATCCGAACTCATTTGCATTATATGATTAGACCAGTGAGCATGTCTATGCATTTAGAGGTTCGCATTGTTGCGAAAGTTGTTAAGGCATTTTATGTGTTTTTGGGTTTTTGAGCTTTTTAATTGATTTAATTTAATTTTTGGCAGCTTTTCCATATATGAATTCCTATTTCTAGGAATATCCTATTTTCATTTTGGTTGATTTGGGGTTTAACTAGGTTGGCTAGTTATTTTCCCTAATCGATTATTCACTTGAAAAGTGAATAAATATCCAAAAAGGAATTTAATTCCTCACTTCTCACTTTTGAATTAGAAAGTTCAGAGTAAAACCCAAAATTCTCTTCATGAGGATTTACTATTTTGTTCATTGTGGAAAACCTTGGATCATCATGAGATCAGGCTCATTGGATCTAACTTGGGGAAACCTTGGATTGCTACAATTTTCAGGTACTTCTATGAGCTATTTATTTATGGCTCAGATTCCCATTTGGCCCTTTTGGTTGTGAGGTAGGGCTTTCTTGTTTTATTGTTTTGGCTCCATTTCTACTCCTATTTTTGGTAACCATTTGTTTGGAGGCTACGAACTAGTGTTCTCCAATATTTTTGTATGTTAGTTGTACCCAGTTGGGTAGGTATGAACATTTCCCTATTTTTTGGGATGAGGGTTTTAGGTTTTATGTCATTATGCTGGTCATTATTGCATACAATGTCTATACTCGATTATTTTTGAATTTTTGGGGTTTTTGTGCCCAAAGGTCAAATGGGTTTTAATTTTGAAGTTTTCTATAATTTGGGTGTTTTTACCTCATTTTGCATGCCACCCTATTTTCTCAAGTTTTCTTGGCACGAGTTGGGTCATGGACTTGGATTATCTATTTGGATATTAGTCAGACCTTTATTGCACTTTTATGTTTGTGTTGGGATGGGTGTTGCATCCATACTCCCAATGTCATGTTTGGTAGAGTGATTTTATACCTGTTGTTATGGTTTCTCTTGGACCTTTGTTTTGTTTCATGGACACTAGGATTTATATAGAATCCATACTCTCGGATTGAGGCTAGTTGAGTGAGTTCATGATGTTTGGTCTTGTTACATCATTGGAATTTGTGTAGAATCCATACTCTTAGATTGAGGTTGGTTGAGTGATTTCATGATCTATGGTTTAATTAGCTTTGAGATTCATGTAGAATTTGTCCTACCAATTTGCTCTCAATTGGGTGTTTTGTTTTGCATTGTGTTCTCATCTAGTCCTTGTGTTATGATCTTCATGATGGTGATGTGCCACACATGAGTATTTTCACGTGCATTTTCCAAAGGACTTTTGGGTCCCAATCTTTTATGATACTTCCAAAAGTTATGATCATTGGGGTTGAGATGGGAGTATGCATGCCCACAAGCAGTTATTGTAGGATGAGCATGGGTAGTGTAAACTAGCATATGGAGGGGCTTCTATCTTGTAGCTTGGTGACTATTTCCCAATTGGTAGAGGAAGTTTTATATAAGTGATAACTAAATATAATGTGTATTTGGTAATAAAACATAAGATAATTAAAAATAGGATTGTGTGCCTTCCGTTGGGAAGTTGATGTTGCCTGGATTGTGCGCCTTCTGTTGGGAAGTTGATGCTACCAATACTAGCTTGGGCTTGTCAATGATAAGTGACTCTCCATGATGTTAGCCTCTACTTTGTAGCCTATTAAGTGTCTGACTAGGACTTGTACTCCTTGCATTGTCTTAGGTTCTTGGTTACAACTATCATACTATCTGGCGTGAGTGTTAGCCATGTATGTTGTTTTTGTGTGTTTGTGGTTGGATCATTATCTCCATTAGCATGGTGAGTGTGGACCTATGGGTTCCACGTGGTTGGTTGGTGTAGCTACCATCACCACTGCTAGTGGCCAGTGTATAGAGACAATCTTTTTTCCTAGTGTGACCATTGTTGGATGTTTTCACTTAATACTACAATATCTGGAGTATGCTTTCTTGTGATTTATGCTTTCATTGAAATGCTTGGATATCATGTTTAGATGATGTTAGTTTCTTTGATGCATTCCCATGTTATGATGTTTAGCATATGACTAGATGATGTGAATTTATGTATTGGATTATCTATTGCTTATTAGTTTAGCATGTTAGATTTTATTATTATGATGATTAGCATGTGATAGGTGATGATATCTACTTGTAGGATTATCTTAGACTTTTCTACTAGCATGTTAGATTTCCTTATGCTTATATTGTAGCATGTTTTAGTAGTGGCATCCTTATTACAATAGTACTGATGATCTAGTTGTTGACTTGGGATGTTACATGCAGGGCATGGCTAGGATCCATGATGGTCTTATGATGCTATTGACTATTGGGAGGAACCACATAGTTTGGTTATTCAGTTATTGTGATGTTATTTTTGTACATTGTGATGTATTTTATGTTCACTATGATGTTACTTTTAGTATGTCCTTTACTATTTTGGTTTAGATGGATAGATGTTCCTCTTTCCTATTACATGGCATCTTGTTGTTTATACACTCGAGTGTTCACTCCTTAATCTATGTGGATCCAGTACTCCCTAGTGTGGAGGTTTCTTTTCCTATTTCATTCTTTGTTTTGACCCTTAGAGTGGTTTTCTTACTTTCTTGGATGACCATTTATTAGCATGGTGGGATACAATATTGTATTGAATACCCATTTAAATTGTGTTGTGCGTGCCCTATATCTATCGCACACCTCTTGGAGAAATATTGTGTGATATTTTTCAGTATCACACCGCATTGTAAGAACTATCATATGATACCCTTAAAGTATCATATGCCTTCAAGAGAAGTATCACCCAATCCCTGAAAGTGTCACCCTACTTCTTTAGGAATGTCATGTGATACTTTCCAGTGATGTATTAAAGTATCACCTAGATTTTTTCAAAGACATGTGCGAGCAAGTAGCAGGCACTTTTTAGTTTGATCCAAAACTTTTTGAATTCAAAATGTGTTCAATTCAAATTTAGTTATGTGTTGTTTGTCTTTGGTCATTTTGGTCAGTTTGTTAGTGATGTTCAGAGGTTCATCAGTTGTCAAGATATTGGCGAAGTCTTCCGTTGCAATCTTTGTGATCCCTGTATGATGTTTTCATGTGCATTCATACTTATGAAAAAAAAATATATATCTTGGCTTGAATTGAATCCTTGTTCCAAGGATCTTTGATGCAGGAGCACCCAGAGGTATAAGGGCAATCTTGTGTCACCCAAAAAAATATACCTAGACATAGTTTCTATTTTATGTGTTTTCATTTTTGGATACCCATTTGGGTCAAATAAAGGTTCCAACTCTCATAGTTCCACTATCAATGTTTTGGGTTAGAGTTTTTAAGCAACTTGGGATACGTGTAAATGTCAAAAAAATAAAACTATGTAATTGAGCCATAATTATGGTGAGTTAGAAGGTGTAAATTGGAGGGATGATTAAAATTTTAATTTAGAACATTCTAGAAAAAGAATTAGGTCAAAAGGCTGCACAATTTGAAAGTTATCACAATTTTTTAGTTTTTGGAGACCTCCTAAGAATGCTTCAAAGTTAGGTTCGAGGCACTAAATGAACTTTTACAAGACTAAAAAATGGGGGACAAGAAAATCTGGTCCATAGGGCTATAGAACACTCTAAGAGCTTTCCAAAAATGTAAACAGTTCATTAATCTGAGCTACGGTTCAAAAGTTATGCCTCCCAAAAGTTCGGCTACCATTTCTAGATTCTTCTAATTTTGCATCGACTTCTAAAGTGACTTCTGGTTCCATTTTGGTGGTGGATTCCAAGTAGCACTTTCTAGAATGTATTCCTAATCCTTAACCCTTTGAGGTCTATTTAAGAACATTCTGGCATTGTAAAAGGTAGTTCAGAGTGGAGTTTGAGAGGATGTACTGGGAGAAGAAATTATCTCCAGATTTATACTATTGTAAGCCCATAGGGCATGTTTAGGAATCTATTTTATTTGCACTAAGTGTATTGGCATATTTTCATAGTTAATAAAATTTTCCCCTTCTTGTTGTGTCCATTCTGTACTTGGGTTGTGTCTCCATCAAGTGGTATTAGAGCAAGGTTTTCTTGAGTGTGTAGACAGAGCGCCGAATGTGAGGCAATTTGCACTAGGACTATGTGGTTGGCGGTTTGAGTTAAGAATATGCCTCCCTGAAGAGATCAAGGTGGAAGGGTTAGAGCTATTAATCCTAAGGAGGTTAGAGCCCTCCAAAGGAAGGTTCAAGCATTGTAGGAGGAGCTCCGTAGAGGAACAAATGTTGTCGCAAGGAACGATAGTGAGGATGACAATGAAGAAGAAGAAATTGGACCAGAAGGGGAAGTTGAAGGGGAAGTTCTGAATCAAGTAGAGGAGAGGCATTTTAGGGCCATTACTAATTTTGGAAAAAGACCTACAATTGATGTGGGTGTATTTTTAGGAAATCTAAAACCAAATGAGTTGGTCAACTAGATCAATGAACTAGAGGAGTACTTTGAGTATGAGGATATCAGGAATCTAGATAGGGGTAAGTTTGCAAAGGCCATGCCAAAATTTGGTGGAAAGAGGTTCAATTGGAAAGAAATAGAAGAGGAAAGGAGAAGATCATAAGGTGGGATCACATGGTGGACAAACTAAAGAAGCAGTTCATTCCTGTTGACTACGAGCTTGATTTGTTTAAGAAGATGCATGGGTTAAAGCAAGCAAGAAAATTAGTCTAGGAATATACGGAGGATTTTTACTGACTTTTGATTAGAGTAGGGCATGCAAAATAAAATAAGAAGAAGGTTGTTCATTATATTAGTGGGTTGCGATCCAACATCCATGAGGAATTAAGTTTAGTAAGAATGACCAGTGATGAAGAGGCATACCAGTTTTCCCTATGAGTTGAAGAGATGCTAAATAAAAGGTTTGAAGGGAGACAAAGAGGGCATGGTCAAGGAGGAAGGGGCAATGGTAGGTCATCTAGAGGCCGAAATGAGACCCAAAGGAAAAATAAATATGTGGCTGCTAGTAGGAATCAGAGAAATGAGGATTTCAACTACTCCTGTGATCAAACCTTTGGAGATCAAAGAGGAAGAGGAAGAGGACATGGACAAGGTTCAGGAAGAGGAGGTTTCTATGGTACTTGTTTCCATTGCAATGAATAAGGTCATCATGCTTTTGAATGCCCTCAAGGAAAAGGAAGAACATATAGGAGAGCTGAGAACCAAGCTAGGGTTTCTCATGTGGATGAGGATGGACAATCATCACATTCAGAGGATGTAGAAAGAGGAGAGACTTTAGTAAATAAAAGGGTCATACTAAGTGGTGAGATTGAACTAAGAAAAAGGAGGAGTCTATTTTATACCAGGTTCAAGTATGAGGATAAATGTTGTGATGTGATCATTAATGGTGGCAGCACTAATAACTTGGTGTCAAAGGAGATGGTTTCTAAGTTGAAGCTCAAGAGGGAGAAATACCCCAAACCCTATTGGATCACTTGGGTGAAAGATGATCATAAGGTCCTAGTAAGTGAACAATGTTTAGTGAAGTTCAAAATTGGGAGTTACCATGATGAAGTTCTCTGTGGTATTATTCCAATGGATGTCTACCATTTTTTGTTGGGAAGACCATGGTAGTTTGATAGGCATGTAGTACATGATGGTCATGCAAACACATACTCTCTGACAAAGGATGGAGTTTGCCACAAACTAAAGCCCATGAAAAAGGAAGTTGAAAAGGTATGGAGTAGTGCTAGTATCTGTCTTGTTGATGGAAGAAAGTTTTTGGATGGCATGAAACATTAGTGTATGTGTTATGCTTTGATCCCTAGAAAAGATAAGGAAGCTAGTAGTGAAATACCACTTGAAGTTTTAGATTTATTAACTGAGTTTAAAGATATCATCTTTGATAATGTTCTAGAAATATTGCCACCAGTAAGGCAAATCAGTCATTAGATAGATTTAATTCCTAGAGTTAGTTTTCCTAAAAAGGCTACTCATAGGATGACTCCTAATAAAACTAAGGAGCTAAACAGACAAGTTTAGGAGCTATTGAGGAAGGGCTTGATTCAAGAGAGCCTAAGTCCATGTACAGTACCTGCAGTACTAGTACCAAAGAAGGATGGAGAGTGGAGAATGTGTATAGACTCTTGAGCTATAAATAGGATAACCATCAAGTATCAATTTCCTTTTCCAAGAATGGATGATCTTAGGGACTGCTTGAGTGGAGCTCAGTACTTTACAAAGATAGATCTTAGGAGTGGCTATCACCAGATACAAATACAAGAAGGTGATGAGTGGAAAACTACCTTCAAGACCAAGGAGGGTCTTTATGAGTGGCTAGTCATGCCCTTTGGATTGAGGAATGCCCCAAGCACCTTCATGCGGCTTATGAATGAGGTACTTAAGAAGTTCTTGCAAAAAATTGTTATTGTCTATTTGGATGATATTTTAATTTTCAGCAAGACTTTGGAAGAAAATTTATTGCATATTTGTAGTGTCCTTGAAAGGTTGAGGGAAGAGAAACTATTAATTAATCTAAAGAAGTGTAGCTTTGCAAAAAAAGAGTTAGTCTACTTGGGGTTTGTTGTATCACCTGAAGGTCTCAGAATGGATCCAGAGAAGGTAAAAGCCATCTTGGAATGGCCTACTCCAAGGTCTGCTAGTGAGGTGAGATCATTTCATGGTCTAGTTAGTTTTTAAAGGAAGTTCATTAAGAATTTCAATGGCATATGTGCACCCTTGACTGACACAATAAGAGGGGATAGAAAAGAGTTCAAATGGATTGTGGCAATTGCAAGAAGTTTTGAATTACTAAAGAAGAAGGTGTCAGAACAACCTGTGTTGGCACTTCCTAATTTTAGTAAAGTGTTCTAGGTGGATTGTGATGCTAGTGGCAGTGCTATTGGGGCTATATTGAGCCAAGAAGGTAAGCCTATTGCATATTTTAGTGAAAAATCAAATGATGGGAAGAAGTATTCTATTTATGATCAAGAGTTCTATACAATAGTTCAAGCTTTAAAGAAATGGAGGCATTATTTATTTCCAAAGGAATTTGTTTAATATATTGATCACCAGGCATTATAGTACCTAAATAGCCAAGATAAATTGAACCAGAGGCATATGAAGTGGGTAGAGTTCTTGCAGAATTATACATTTGTATTGAAGTATAGAAGTGGAAAGTCTAATAGGGTTGTAGATGCATTGAGTAGGAGGCAGTTGTTGCTTACAGTAATGCAGGTTGAAGTAGTTGGGTTTGATGAACTCTAGAATCTATACCCTAAGGATCCTAATTTTGCTAAAGCATGGAAAGCTTGTAAAGAACCTGTTGCTATAGACATAACCAAGTGGTTAAACCATTTGATTTAGGATGGTATGTTTTTCAAGGGTAGTCAATTGTGCATTCCAAGGAGTTCCATGAGGGAAAATCTGATTAAGGAGAAACATAGTGGAGGGATGGCAGGATATTTTGGTCAAGATAATACCATTGCCATTCTTAGAGAACATTATTTCTGACCTCAAATTTCATAGGATGTGAAGAAGTTTGTACATAGTTGTCAGGTTTGTCAAGCGGCCAAGGGATTTAGTCAGAATACTCGACTATATCAACCATTGCCTATTCCATCAAAGCCATGGGAGGACATAAGTATGGATTTTGTTCTTGGATTGTTGAGGACACAAAGGGGTGATGACTTAGTATTTGTGGTGGTTGATAGGTTCTCCAAAATGGCATATTTTATCCCATGCCACAAAACTCATGATGTTGTCCATATTGCAGACTTGTTTTTTAGAGAGGTGGTAAGACTACATGGCCTCCCAAGGAGTATAGTTTTTGACAAAGATACTAAATTTGTGGGGTATTTTTGGAGAAAATTGTGGAAGAAGTTGAGAATGAAATTGAAATTTAGTTCCACACATCACTTGCAAACTAACGGCCAGATAGAAGTGGTAAACAAAAGTTTGGTTAATCAGCTTAGATGTTTAGTCGGGGATAAGCCCAAGGGATGGGATTTGATTCTACCAGAAGCAGAATTTTCTTATAATAACTCTATAAATAGGAGTACTGGTAGATCACCATTCCAAATTGTATATGGAAGTCACCCAAGGACTGCACCAAAATTGAGGAAGATGGAGCAAGGGGAGAGGACAAGTGCTAAAGTAGAAGAATTTGTTGAACATATCAAGCACCTACATGAGGAGGTCCAAGCATACATTATCAAGATGAACCAACAGTATAAAGCTAGGGTTGATCAAAGGAGAAGACATAAGGAGTTCCAAATAGGGGATCTAGTTATGGTACACTTGAGAAAGGAAAGATTTATAGTAGGTACTTACAACAAGTTGATGAAGAAATTTGGCTCCTACAAAATTTTGAAGAAACATGACTCAAGAAATGCATATGAGGTGGAGTTACCAGATGGAATTCACATTTCTCCTATCTTCAACATTATAGACTTAACAGAGTATCATGATGATGGTGCAGATGAGGGGTTGATGCTGGAGCCATGTCCAATTCCTACTTCTAAGAAGGAGGAGATAGAAGAGATTCTGGATATTTGTGTGGGCAGGAGTACCATAAATAGGAAGTATGAAGAGTATCTGGTTAAGTGGAAAGGATAGCTGATAGAGGACTCAACTTGGATATTAGTAGCTAAGGTTTCCCATTTTGAATTTCCTCTACCATCCATAAAGTGATAGGGTCACTTTTCAATTTACCCTAGGTGTCTAATGTAGGAGCATCCAGAGGTATAAGGGCAATCCTGTGTCACCCAAAAAAAATACCTAGACATAGTTTCTATTTCATGTGTTTTCATTTCTAGATAACCATTTGGGTCAAATAAAGGTTCCAACTCTCATAGTTCCACTAGCATTGTTCTGGGTTAGAGTTTTTAAGAACCTTGGGATACATGTAAATGCCAAAAAAATAGGACTATGTAATTGAGCCATAATTATGGTGAGTTAGAAAGTGTAAATTGGAGGGATGATTAAAATTTTAATTTAGAACATTATAGAAATAGAATTAGGTCAAAAGGCTACACGGTTTGAAAGTTATCATAGTTTTTCAATTTCTAGGGACCTCCTAAGAATGTTTCAAAGTTAGGTTCAAGGCACTAAATGACCTTGTATAGGCCTGAAAAATGGGGGATGAGCAATGCTAGTCCATAGGGCTATAGAGCACTCTAAGAGCTTTCTAGAAATGTAAATGGTTCATCAATCAGAGCTATGGTTCAAAAGTTATGCCTACTGAAAGTTTGGCTACCATTTTTGGATTCTTTTAATTTTGCACCAACTTATAAAGCAACTTCTAGAGCCTTCCATTTTGGCGGTGGATGCCACGTAGAACTTTCTAGAATATTTTCCTAATCCTTAACCCTTTGGGGTCTATTTAAGAACATTTCTAGCATTGTAAAAGATAGTTCAGAGTGGAGTTTGAGAGGAGGTACTAGGAGAAGAAATTATCTCCAGATTTATACTATTGTAAGCCCATAAGGCATGTTTTGGAATCTATTTCTCTACTCTAAGTGTATTGGCATATTTTCATAGTTAATAAAGTTTTCCCTTTCCTATTATGTCCATTCTATACTTGGGTTGTGTCTCCATCAATCTTTAGGCAGGGCATTACACCAAATATGATTACCTAGAAACCCTCTAAAGAGAAGGTAAAATTGGTGTGGGAATGACACCCACAAATCTTAACTACTACAGCAATAAAGTGTAGCCAATTAAGATTACAATGACTTGAACATGAAAGATGATTTTCCCTATGAAAGGCCTACCCTATTAAAGGCTTACAAGGATTGTTAAGTCCCATATTTTTAGAGGATTTTAATAGCCTATTAGAAGTGTTCCTAGCTAAAGGACTTCAAAATATTCACTTGGAATACCACCCTATTAAAGGATTTACAACAGTTCGTTAGGACTACTCCTAGAATATTTAACTAAAATCACCTATTAGGATGCTTTAATATAGATCTTGTGATTAGGTATGGTTTCGTGATTAAAAATCAAATCCATATAGTGTTCTTGATCCTTCTTGATCTAATGTGACATTTGTTATATCCTTCTATTCTTGTTCTCCTCCAACCGATTCTGCAATTCGCTCTCTATAACTTCTAAGTCTCCATGAATGCTCTATTTTTTGCATGAAAAATTCTCTATTCTTCTCCTTTAATTCCTTACACACTCATATGAATTTTAGGGTTTCAACATCCTTAGGAAGACTAGATGACTTAGGGTTAGTTATGAAACTACAACTGAGACTCATCTTTTTTGCCACTCAATCCTTCATATTTTATAATTAGTTGCATGTAATTGTATAGGGAATCCACATATAGATTCATCCTTATCTTCAAAAAATCATTTTATTTCATTTGGTCGACTAAAAAATAGTTTACGTAGTTGTTTGTACAATCACAAATAGGTATGTCCAATTTGTGTTACTCGATACTTGAAGTTACTAATGCTCGACACTTGAACTACTTGGAATCTATTATTTATTTGATAGTTGAATCACTCGGCATGGTCTATCTACTAGGCACTTGAGTGACTCAGCACTCATTGCAACTCAACATGGTCTTGTATTTACATATTATACTTGGCATGTATTACTAGTTTGGCATAAACTTAGCAAATGACTTAAGTGTGTTGACACTCAATTATCAAAACCAATATGAGATAAACACATTTAGTATTGTACATTTAATTATTTTTCTCCAATATTAGATAATTAAAATGTTACAAATTATAAGTTATCAAGTATATCCCATGAGAATTTTTGCATGTTGCACATCTATCTAGGTGCTTCTAGCTGTGATATTATATAATAAAAATTAAATCATACAATATAAAAAATATTATGCAATATGCACAACACATATAATCTCAAAAATATCATCCATCAAAGTACACCATATACCATATACTCTAGCACATCCACCATCATGGATCAAATTACACCATATACTCTATCCTCATACCTGCAACAAAATTGAACTATCTAGCATCTTAATCATGAATGATGCCACCTCTTTTTATGTAACTACCAATAGACATACATAGAAGCCATCCAAAGAGAATGTCATCTGACTTGTCATATAGGAATCATAAAATCCTTTACTAACTGAAATACCAAGCATAAACACTTGATGCAAAGGATCACATGTATTTGTAGCTATCAAATATTTTTAGCTTAAATAACACCCACAAAAAGTGCTAACCCATCCAACTATCAATACCTCTAAAGGTATACCAAGTAAATATTATATCATCAAAATATTTGATCTATAACCTATAATCACAAGACTCAAGAGAAATACCTACTACATATACAAAAAGAAGCTCCCACTACAAAATATAATGTCAAATATATGAATAATCCACTTAGAACATCTCATAGAAGTAAATCCATTTAGTATTAAGGACATCCACAACAGATTAACTAGTATCCTACAAGAAAAATTCTCATAGCAAGTCTCCAACAATCTCCCAAGTTCTCCACAACCAAAAAAGGAAATGAAGAAAGGAATCACCATGCCATATTTTACATGATATACATGAACACAAACCAATGATCATAATCTCCAACCAATCTAAAATCCAATGTAAGTATAATCAAACATCCAAGAAGATAACCAAGACCAAAGAGAAACTATACAAATCATAACCTGTATCATGTGCTTCTACACACACCTCTAGATGTAAATTGTTCAAGTATGATCTCTTCCATAAAATCCCAAATAAGAAGCCCCAAAAATACCCAAATGATACCACATAAATGATCATTAAAGTAAGCCTCTCACAAGAAGGTAAAACTCCTAAACCAAGGAATAAACATTCCTAATCCAAGGAATATACCCTATTTAAAATCATCTTTCAAACACAACCATCATAACAATATATGCACAAAGAGATATTAAATGCTAAACCATGTCTTAAATGAACCCTCTAGAATCAACTCATGTACCATAGCTCAAGATCCATATCAATGAAAGATAAGCATAAAAATAATTCACTTGAGAGTAACAATGGGATATACCTGTCAAGTAGTAAACAATTGAGTAGACCAAGAATGGGGAATGATAGTTCTCATCAAGATATCAAAGACTCTAACTAAAAATAATCTAAGAAAAATATTCTTTCAAGTCCATATCAAGGGAATGATCCTTAGAATTGTTGCTAAAACCAAACAATTGTCCCAATAAATGTTAGTCTCAGACTGGTTTTGACAATTGAATGTTAGCACACTTAACCAATTCTTTAGATGATGCTAAGTATAATATAGAAGTTGAGCTATAGTGTGTGCCAAGCCAACAAATTCAATAGGTTCCGAGTGATCTTTAGGTTCCAAGTGAAGTTCAAGTGCCAAGTCACTTTAGGTGTTGAGCAAAGAATAGATGGTGAGTGAAACAAAATTGCTATAGGAGCCGAGTGAGCTAGTTTTCCTATGTGTGTCAAGCATCAACAACTAGAACATGTCGAGTAACATAGAATCAATTTATGAATTTGTGCCTTCACAAACTCAGATGTAAACCATTTTTGAAGACAACATAGGATGAATCTTGAACGATCATGAAGATAAGATCGAATCTTTTACATTACCTATGTAATCAGCATGCAACCAATGAGAAAAATAGAGAAGGCATGCAACCAATAGGAAAAGTGCAAGAATTAAGTAGAAAATGAAGATTTAATATTGATCATAGATTCATGCCTAACCCTAAGTATTTAAAATATTTAAAAGGACGATGAAACCCCATTTTGTATGCATGAGAGAAAGTGTATGGGTGAATTATAGCGAAGTGTAGAAGGGTGACAAGACTTAGTGAAGAACAGAGCAAAATTACAGAATCTAGTTGATCAAGATCAGAGTATCAAAACTTCAAAGAGTGACATATTAGATCAAGCAAGGATCAGAGTAGTTAGAGTAGAACAAGGATCTAGAATCAGCAGAGGATTGTAAGTCATCAAGTCAAGAATTTCTAATACTCTCTAGAAATTGTATTAGGATTAAAAATCCTATGGATTTAGGTTGGCTTAGCAGCCATTCATAAATCCTTTAACAAGGTGGCATTCCAAGTGAATGTACTAAAGTCCTTTAACCAAGCCTACTTTTAGCAAGGTAATTAAATCCTTTAACTAGGTCACTTTTGATAGGGTGTAAAGTCTTTAATAGGATAGGCCTTTCATAGGGTAGACCATTGGAAGTGGTTAAACTTTGCAACCTTGAATAGTTACATATTGCTGCAGTGATACTTTGTGGGTGTCATCCCCACCCCATTTTTACCTTCTCATTTTAGAGGGTTTCTGGGTTACCAAATCTTGTATTATCTATTTTCATGCATGTCTTTACTTTCATGTTTATTAGATGAATTAGATGCATGTGAATGTTATCAGCTAAAAGATTTTAAATAGGGTGAAAGTTAGTTACTTCTAATTCACCCCCCTCTCAGAAGTAAATCTTCCTACTTGTAAATTCCAACAATTAGTATCAGAGCCTAGTTCTCACAAGAACAAGCCTTATAGCTTGGAGAAAAAATCTTAAAATGGAAGTCTACAAATTTGGGAAGATCACAAAGAATCAAGAAATTGATATACAACTTGATTTACATGCTTTAGAAGAAGCTAGAGAAGAACTAAGAAAATTCTTAAAGAGAAGAAGAGAGATTTCCATAGTTGAGAATGATAAGTAGTACAAGGAGATTGGCACCTCAAACTTGTTTTCAAATGGATATTCCAAAGAGTTTGATGCAGCAATAGAAGACCTAATGGAGAAGAAAAGAGCTCAAGAAAAAGAAATCAGAACACTCAAGCTTGAACAAGAATCACAACCCATGATGCGAAGTGACTAAATAGAAGAAAAGAGCCATTGAAGACAAGGCTATGCTAGAAGAAGACAAGAGAAATATATCAAATAGATTTGAAGAAAAGTCAATTGAGCTTTCAATAATTTCAAACATGTAGCTAGACACCCTAAGTCAGACAATGAATGCACATCATGAGCTGAATGTCATGGATATTGAGATCTCTACACTGAAGATACAAAATGAACATAGAGAGCTTCAAAAAACTTAACGAGGCCATCAAATACTTTGAGTAGCTACTAAAATCACCAAGAGCTAGCAATGATACTTTAGGACTAGGATACACTAGCACTAAACAAGGAGAGTCATCCAAGATCGCAAAAGAAAGGAGTAACAAAGGTAAGAACACTAAACCTACTTGTTATTTCTATGGTAAGAAGGGACATACTTCTTATGTATGTAGGAGGAAGAATGCCCATTGGCATGACAAACCTACAATGTCAGTAACTATCATAAGTGCAAAAATCAAGGACATCAAGAACATAACTATAGGACTAGGACTATCAGAACAAAAAAATTTGAAGGTCACTGCTACAATTGCAAGAAGTATGGACATAGATCTTTTGAGTGCAGATCAAAGCCTATGTGGACACCAAATTAGGCAGCAAGGGAAGGTAAGAATAGAAATCACTACAATTAGGACTACAAAACTAGGTATAGCTATTATTACTATTAGGAATATGGACACATTCCTAAAAATTGCATAAGAAGACATTTTAGAGAGAACTACAGCAGATGGTTGAGCCAAACCACATGTTTCAGTTGCTTGCAGGTTGGTCATATCAGCAAGAATTGCCCAACAAGGTCAAAGGAACCCAACCTAAAGAAGAAAAAAGGTAAATAGAAGGTAGATTTTGAACACATCAAAGGAGAAATGAATAAGACATGGAAGAAGAAAGATGAGTGTAGCACATCAAATGAAGGGACCACTTCACCTAATAGGTCAAGCGGTCACACTTCATCAAACTAAGTAAAGAAAAGGCATGAAGGATTGATTTACAAAGTTTTATCATACATCAATTCCTAAACATGTAAGTACTAAAAAGAAGAAATCAGCATGATCAGAGATGAAAAGTTAAAAATTCAAGATTTTACAAGTATTGTAGAGTTTCCCTCAGAAGTCAAGTAAAATTCCAGTACATGCCAAGTTAACAATCAAAACAATGGGAGCTAAATGATTAGTTGGACTTGAGTTGGTAGAGGAAGTTGAGTGAAGAAGAAATCTTAGTTGAAGCTAAGTAAATAATACTCCTTTGGAAGCTGACTGGTGAAAAGGCAATGGAAGCTGAGTAACATAGAATCCTTCAGAAAATGAGTGGATAGTTGTAACTGCACTATGCATTAAATGCAAGGAAAATAGGGTATATTATCAAGTTTTCAATCTTTTTTCCTCGTTCTGAACAAAGAGAAAAGATGAGAAAGAGTGAAAAACAAGTTTAAAGTAGAGAATCTAGTGATTAAATAGATTTCAATAGCATTTCAGCATGATTTTAAGGTATTTACGTTTGTGCCAAGCTACGTGATTTCATAATTTCTTTGCGTAAAAAACCTAGATTGCAAAAATGGCTTCTAGCTCTAGGAAAACTCAAGAGAAGGAACCTTTTGAAGTCTAGCTAGTATCCAATGAGGTCAAACAACCTGATTTCCACCCAATACTAGAGGTAGCATATAAGAATGACCCAACTAGAGCCCTATCCATCATACCCCCTAAGGTAGTTGATGGCAAGAAGAAATAGATGTCTCTTTGACCCCTTTTGTGAACTTTTGTCTATAACGTACTGAACTTTATCATCCTTTAAGTATAGTATTTCGAACTTTTGATGTATAAGGTATGATGATAAGAATTATGTCTAAAAAGGGTTTTTTTTTTTGGTAAAAATCTTTCTTCATGAATGTTTGGCATGGGTAGATCTTCCTACAACCGAAGAGATTACAAAAACTATTAGTTGAATATTAATGTTTTTTCTTTATAAATTAATAAATATAAATAAATGTTTCTAGGAAGTTTTGTGTGCATTAAATTTTGATCATAGGAATGCAAGCCAAGCTAGAATTAATAAAAAAAAATTGTGAAGGACTAGGGTTGAGGACTCATTGGTATTAAAGAGAAATATTATGACACTGTTGCAACTAGAGACTTGGCAGGAAAACTAGAAGGGACTTGTTTTAATGAATAACAAGAAAGACTTGATAAAGTAGATAACTGGGAAAGAAAACATCAAAGTGATCGATTAAGCATGCAAGGAACTATTACATGATACTTGGATACTTGGAAGCTATTTAAGTCAAATAGAAGAGAAGATCTAGCATCCACTATGCTCTATATTCATGGGAATTTTAGGAGATAACTAATGTTTTTATGATTGCATGCTTGCATAAATCTTGAATTGTAATGAACTATCCTTCATGAGGAAGTTGTAATTATAGGAGTCTGTTATTTCCTTCCTTTTAAATAAGATCTTGTCTATATCTAAAAGGTCGAGTAGTAAGCAGATTGATAGAGTTGATAGACATCTTGTTTCTCCAAGTAATTGTAATACTACATATTTTAATGAATACATGACTTTGTTGAGTTTCTACACTTTCGTCTAAGTTGATCTTTTCTTCATTCTTTTGTGGGGCCCATACAGAAGGTGGAGTTTACTTTAGTAATTAGGAGTTAGACTCAATTTTCTAAGTTAAGTTTAGAACTACTATTCCTGTAGCCACTGGAAATAGAACCAATCACTATTCCTGTAGTAGTAGGTACATAGATGTATGGTTAAGTAATTAGAATTTCCTTCCAAACATTTGGTAGTTGTCTTTCCTTTTGATAAACTAGATTTCCTTAATGGCTATTGCATTCAAAGTAGTAGTAACTTTTAGTGAAAACTAGAGCATATACTTTGCAGACACCATCTCAAGTTCATGCTCCCAAATTGATATTTAATGAAGATCAAAATAGTACTTTGGTAGTTAAGGATGCCCAATCCTACAACTAAAAAGGTGTTATATTGGCTTGATATTTTTGGCGCCATTGTGGGGGATGGTGTCCGTCTAGTATTCACTATTTAGTCACCTAGTTAGTTTCATTTTTAGTATTTTGCATGCATAGGAGAAGAGACCACCTTGGAAGATTTCTTCCCAACTTAAATTAGGAAGATCCTTTTTATCCTAACCCTAAAGAAGAAGAAAGAGAAGAAAGAAAAGAATTGTTTGAGAATGTGTTTGCAAAAGTACCTGATCAAGTACAATCACCAACCACATCTGAAGAACCCTTCCATTTGAATAATATTTTTGCTGAGCTAGAATATCAAGATAATCTATTAGCTCTATTCATTTATCAACCACCACTAGGACATCCATAAATGGAAACTACTCAGCCTACCTTTCCCATTCCAATTCCTACTCAGTAGGGTAATCAAAATCTGAAGAACATACCCTTAGCTGCCCTGCCAAAGTTTTATGGCATTATTACTGAAGATCCAAAAACCTTTCTCTTTGAGTTTGACATAAACCTTTCTCTTTGAGTTTGACATTCTTTTTCAAAGTTATGACTACACCACAGATGCTCATAAACTGAAATTGTTTCCATCAACTCTCAAAGAAGCTGCCTCAAGATGGTTTATGACTCTAGGTGTCAATGTTGTGATAGATTGACCAACTATGAGTAAGATATTCCTTAATAAATATAAGGAATATTGTAGAGGCCATGACTTAAAGGGAGATGACATTTTTAAGATGTCACAAAAGGAGGATGAGACTTTGGAGGACTATGTTGCTTGGTTCATGTTTAACTTGTAGCACAACACACAACATCAACTAAACAAGGAGTCCAAAAAGAATAAATTTTTGAAAGGAGTGCATGATAGGAGTATGGAAGCCTTAGACTTGATGGTTGGAGGTGACATTACAAAGAAGATGTGAGCTGAAACTTGAACATTTTCTTGAATTATTCCAGAGAGACAATAAAAAAAGGGCGAGGCTTGAGGGACTTACTCCAAAAAACTCTTGGTGTCAGAGTATCTAAGACATAACTATAAAATCTCCTATCAAGTTTCAAGAAAGACATCATTAATGATGTCACTACACAATTGAACACCATGCAAGCATGAAGGAAGAAGGAGGATGCTGATATTATGTTAGTAGAATATTGCCCTCACTACAAAGAGAAGAAATACAACTGTCGATGCAAGCCTATTACTAGTCTAGAATCACAACATGTGCCTACTAAATTCAAGGCAATTAATGAAAATGGGGAAGTCCTCTATGTTGCTCAAAGAAGGCTGTGGGCTCCAAGATTAGGTATTCCTCAAGACCCACTCCATAATTATGGTGGTAATAGTCAATGGCAATAGCAACATGGTAATTATAATAATTGGCAACAACCTAACCAAAGTTGGCAACTGTCTAACCAAGGTTGGTAGTAGCCTAACCAAGGGTGGTAGTAGCCTAATCAAGGGTGGAAAAAACCTAACCAAGGATGGCAACAACCCTAGTAGATTTGGTAGCAACCTCAACAAGGTTGGCAGCAACCTCAGAACTAGTAGCAACAACAACATCAACCAACCTTTACCCAACCTCTTCAACAGTAAGCCTTAATGCCTCGTGCATCTAATACAACCTGTCCAAAACAACCATAGTTACCTATACAACTTGTGCCTAATCCTAATAGTGTAAAACCTTTAGCCCAACAACAAAGCTATTCCATCACCTTGAATGATATTCATCTATGACCTGGAATGACACTTGTTTCACCTTAGCAACCCATTATAATAGAAGTAGATGATACAAATACTGAGTCAGCTCAAGAACCTAAAATCATTGTCTCTCTTATACCCAAGAAACCACCATTTCCTAGTAGGTTAATAGAGAAAATCCTACCAAATGAAAATCAAGCTGCACTAGATTTGCTTGAACAACTCAAGCAAATGACAATAAAAATTTACTTGCTTGATGCAATAAAGAAAGTACCCATATATTCAAAAGCCATCAAAGAAGCCTATATTAAAAATCCAGAAAGGAAAAAGAAAGACCCAAAGACTATCCATGTCCTTGGCTAGCATTCTGATCTTATGCTTGATAACCTCAAGATACCCAAGTATGCAGACCCTTGGAAGTCTAGTAGTAACCCTTGTCATCCAAGGAATACAAGTGTAGAATGTGTTAATAGACCTAGGAGCATCCATTAATGTAATGACCAAGGAAGTCATGTCTAAATTAAACATCATTGGTCTTAGACAAACACCAACAATATTGTAATTGGTAGATAGTTCTACCATTATTCCTGATGGTATGTTAGAAGATGTCACTATCGCATTACATTAATGGGGTTACCCAATAGACTTTGTAATACTCTCTCCAAAAAAAAGTATTAGAAGGTATCCTATCATTCTAGGATGACTATGGTTAGCAACAAAAAATTCTTATATTGCATGTCGATTAGGGAAAATGACTATTTTAGATGGTACGAACACTAAAAACTTAATCTTGTATTCTCCTACTCAACCTTTGTTGTAGGATGATAAAGTTGTTTGGCCAAATATGGATTATTATGACATGGAAATAGATTCTATCAAATAATTGATGATGATCTCAAGGGACTCATTTTCAATCATTAAAGAAGAGGATGATGTTATTTCTTCTATCATACTAAATGATTATGGAAGACAACCTAAGATATCTTCTAAATAAGATTATGTTTAAGAAAGAATTCCACCTTTACCATCTGAATTTCATTATTCTGAGTCTACATAGCTTCTACATTCACTCTTGCCACATGAAATAGACTCACCACTAGTTTCTCAAATTTCAATGGTTGAAAAAGTAGCCAAAACAACAATTGTTCCAAGGAGAGAACTAAACTTAAGCAAGTCTTTATCTTAGGCACAACATCACGATATCTTGTAGCTGTTACAAATGCACCAAGTTTATTTTGCATGGGAGTATACAGATATGAAAGTTTTGGACCCCACAATCTATACTCATAGGATCTATATAAGTCCTGATTACAAACTTGTGAAACAACCTCAACATAGGATAAACCCAATATTATGGGATATTGTCAAAAATGAACTACAAAAGTTACTCAATGGAAGCTTTATATATCCTATTTCAAATAGTCAATGGGTTTCACCATTGGTTATTATTCCAAAGAAGGGGGAAAATGGTGAGTTTGCATAGATTATAGAGAACTTAACTCAGCTACCAAGAAGGATCATTTTCCATTGCCCTTTGTTGATCAAGTTCTTGAAAATCTTGTAGGAAAGAGGTACTTTTCATTCTTAGATGGGTTCAATGGCTACAATCAAATCCAGATAGCACCAGAGGATCAGGACAAGACTACATTCACATGTCCATGGGGAGCATTTTCTTATTCTATCCTACCATTTGGTTTGTCCAGTGCACCTGCAACTTTCCAAAGAACTATTATTAGCATTTTTTCTAACATATCTACAGATTGTTTGGAAGTGTATATGGATGAATTCACCACATATGGGTAGACCTTTGATGAAGCCAAAGAAAATTTGGACAAGGTTTTTCAAAGATGCAAAGACTACAACTTATCTTATAATAGTGAAAAGTGTTTCATAATGATGCAAGGAGTGGTGTTGGGACACTTTATTTCCCCCAAAGGAATTGAAGTAGATCCAAAAAAGATAGAGGTTATATGCACATTATCTATGCTAGCTAAATTGAAAGAAGTTAGGATTTTTCTAGGACATGCAAGGTACTATTGGCACTTTATCAAAGATTTCAATCAAATTGCAACTCCTCTATATAAATTGCTTCAAAAAGATGTAGAGTTTGTATGGGATTCTGATTATACAAAGGCCTTCCTATAGCTTAAGGAAGTCCTCTCAACAACACCAGTTCTCTGAGGACCAAATTGGGAGTTACCTTTTCACATACATACTAATGTTTTAAATTATGCTATTGGAGTAGTACTTGGTCAAAAGATGGATTCAGTAGAACATGTAACTTACTATATCAACAAAAATATTCAAGGAACTGAGTATAACTACACTATAATAGAGAAAGAATTGCTTATTATAATTTATGCTCTAAATAAATTCAAACATTATATTATAAGGTACCAAATATTTGTACATATAGACCACTCTGCTATCAAATATTTGATGAACAACTAGAAATCTCTAGATGATTGGCTCAATGGTTGTTACTAATTCAAGAATTTGACATTGCCATTATTGACAAACCAGGTAAGGAAAATGTTGTAGCTGATTTCTTATCTCATCTTCAAACACCTGATGATCCTATAGCCATAGAAGATAGCTTTCCTGATGAACATCTCTTTCTTTTGTCAGAACAAAACCCATGGTATGCTGACATTACCAACTACCTAACCACTAGTAAAACACCTCCACATTTCTTTGCAAAGGAAAAATGGTTGGTTGCACAAAAGAGTTTCAGCTTTTCATGGATCTTAGGGTTCATGTTTTATATTGGACCAGATTAGGTGACACAAAGATGTCTTAGAGAGGATGAAACTTATGATGTTCTTCATGCTTGTCATTATGAACCCTGTGGTGGCCACTTTCTTAACAAAAGGACCACATTAAAGATTTTTTAATACATGTTATTATTGGCCCACGCTTTACAAGGATGTAGCTCAATGTGCAAAAAGATGTGACAAATGTTAGAGAATGGGTAAACCAACACAAATATATGAAATGCCCGTGTAGCCATAGATACTAGTAGCACCATTTGATAAATGGGGGGTTAATTTTGTTGGCCCTACTAAACCATCATTAGAAGGGAAGAGTTACATCCTAGTTTGCACTGATTATGTTACTAAATGGGCAAAAGAAAAACCAATGAAGCACCCTCCTGATAATAATGTTGCAAAGTTTCTGTACAAATGTATATTTACTAGATTTGGCATTTCAAGAGAATTATAATCAATTCAAGGGCCTCAGTTTACATCTAATCTAATAGCTGCACTCATGGAGGAATACAAAATTTGGCATGGAAAACATTTTCCTTATCATCCACAAGCCAATGGATAGGTTGAAGTGACAAATAGAGAGATGAAAAATATACTCACTAAAATAGTGTCCTTACATAGGAAAGATTGGGAAGCTCAATTTCGTAAAGCTTGGCATACAAAATAGCATGGAAATCAACTATTGGGTTTACACCTTTTGAGCTCCTATATGGGAAAATAGTTGTCATGCCCATTGGATTTGAACACAAGACTCTATGGACAGCCTTGGAACTTGATATTACTCTTCTTACAAAACAACAAGATCACATTTTGAATCTCAATGAGTTGGATGAATGGTGGAAGTCAGCTCTTCATAACATAGAATTAATTTAGAGTCAGAGGAAGCAATGGCATGATAGATTCATTAAAGATAGAAAATTCTCTGTTGGTGATTGGGCACTCCTGTATGACTCATGCTATTAGCATCACCAAGAATTTTTTTAGACCAAATGGCTTGGTCCATATAAAATTGTTGTAATTTTTAAAAATGAAGTAGTTCAATTGTCAACAATTGATTCAGTCAAATTCGAACTCCTGATTAATGAACATTAGCTGAAGTTATATCACAAACTAGCAACCTAGGAGGAATTTCTTCAACATTTCAACACAATAAAAGCATCTCTTCCTACAGCCACTCCGTCTAAGTCTTCCACTCAGATGCTTGTAGCCCCTTGAATTTATTTCAAGGCCTTCATAATAATTTTTTTGCATTTTATGTGAAATTCATTTGTCCTCCACCTTATTCCATCTCATCTTCTTGTCTTTACATCATCACCCCATCCCATCTTCTTTCTATAGTATGGTACTACTTGGAGCACCTTTCTTATCATCCCTCAAGTTAGTTACACTTGACCCCTCTGCATTTATTTAATTTATTATTTATTTACTAAAGCATGTTATTTCAATTTTCAGAATTTGCTATCTTTAAGGTTTGGTGGGACCCAGTCTCTTATAGGTTGGGGGGAGAAAAAATAATAATCATAAATGAAAATCAAGGTGAATCTTAAGTTGGCATGTAGGATGTACAAGGTAGGGTCATCTTAGTAATAAGCTAGCACTCCTTTGTACTTTCAAAGTGTGTATGAAACAATTAAAAAAACCAACCATTAGATTATGATTTCGCAAGCACATAACCCCTCATTAATATGGCATATGTTTTGGGCATGATCTTTATCCTCATTATGTTTTGGTGATTAAAATGCCATCATGAAGTCCTGAAGGATGTGATGTTTGGAAAGTGTTGAAGTTTCTTTTCCAAATTCCATTGTTGAAACCCGTGTAGCCATCTCTGCCCACACTTTCAATAACTTATAGTGAATTTACTAGTTATAGCATTTTTCAAAACATGGGTGGAGAACCTCATCGGCATGAACTAGAAAATCACAGAGTCTTGTTGGAAAATCTAGCAACATGCAGCTTGTTTCAACAATGAGGTTGGTTGGCTTACTATCTCAGTCTGAAGTAGTTTGATTAGGAAATTGAGCTCCAATTTCATAATACACTAAGGGATGGATATGCAATTGTTAAAGATATATGGATAGAGTTTATAGAGGAAGTGGTGATAGAGGTTACTGGTTTTCCTACAAATGGGGAACATGGACAGAGGACATGGATGCATGAGTAGCAAAGGAGTAATTTTTAGTGCATAGAGATCCATGGCTGGAAGAAAACAAAAAGTAAGGTACATTATGATTATCTTTCCCCCTTCAATTTATCCACCTTGTTGAATTTATCATAAGGTATTTCACTTGTGAGGGGAGGTATTCCTATTTACATGTTATTCATTTTAAAATTTTGAGTGGTTTGTGGTATGGTGATTGCCTTGTAAATCTCCTGAGTTTCCTTTATAATATTATCAAAAGGCAAGTTGCCTATGTATAGCAAGGCAAAACCTAGTCTGTATCCCACCATTGCTTAATTAGAGCCATAGTTGAAAGGGAATTGACTAGGTAGCACTTGGGGACATGGGAAGATTTTGTAAAACTCAAAATAGTTGGACCCCAGAGGGGTGGACCTAAAGGTCAAGGAATGGGGACAAGAGAGAAAACTATTGTAGGAATCAGGAAAGTAGTATATAAAATAGCTCAAGAAGCTTCAGCTTCTACATCTGCACCCAAAATTGCCAAAAGGAAATTTTTTCCCTTAGAAGCCTTGACCTCTAAAAAGAGAAAATCACACACAACTACTACAGAGGAAGGTTCAAAAGAAGTATCTCCAGTGTCACAAGGAGTTGTATCCAACCTTAACAAAGGGAAATCTATTGATAAGGTTAAGCACACCATCTCTACCCCACAATGAGTTACCAGACTATTTGGGTTGGACTTGAAAACTGAACCTCCCATTCCACCTATTGATTTAGAAGCTCCATTACATAAACCTATGCAATCCTTAAAGCATTCAACCCATACTCTTGAACATGAAGGTGATCTTGAGGAAATTCCCACAAAGCCAAATAGTCCTATTAACATTGATAGTGACATGAAGTCCTCAGAAAAAATAGTGTCTGGGTTTGAAGAGCAAGTGGAAGAAATCAATAATTTACCATCAGAGGAATATCCATCATTTGCACAAGAAATAGTTCAGGAAATTGTTAAAACATTTCAAATTAAAATAGCTATTGTGCCCTATGCTATAGCTATTGTGCCTTCAAAAAAGGTTGACAATCCTATTGCTCATCATCCTCCTTAAGATAATAGCATTGTTGCCCATCAAAATGATAGCTTTGTTGATCATCACCATTCTAAGGATGACATCATTGATGTTGGTCCAAGTGTCAACCCTTCTACCCATCATAATCTTGAGCACTACCTTGAAGATAATAGCCTTGTTGTCTGCCATCATACACCACTGAACATTTCTACTCCATTAACAGCCAGCTTTAGTTTGTACCAACAATTTCAATTGGAAAAAGAAAACTAGGACCTAGAGAGGAAACAATTACTCAGAACTATTAAGGAAAAGGCATATCAAATTGAATAAAAAGATAGTGAAATTATGGTCCTACAACAACATGTCATGAAGGTAATAGATCTCATTCTAGAGCTTGTAAATTGCAAGTCACCATCTCTAGTTTATACACTATTCCTAAAAGAGAAAATGATTAATTTTCAATTGTCTCATATTACTCAAGGGTAGAACCCTTCTTTACAAACTCCCCAAGAATTTTATGCAGCATAAATCAGTCTCGATGGCTCTGTAAAATCTCCTCTATGAGTTATATGTTCATAGCCTTGTTGTTCCAGATGATAGGGATTGGAATTCACTAATATATGTGGGAGATGTATAGTTTAGACCAATTATGTCATGGATGCAGAATGAGATTAGTCAAGAGAATCAAGCCACTCCTTATAGGGAAAAAAAAATGTTGGAACCATTATACATTTAGCCTAAGGTACAAAATACTCATAGGGTATTCTTTTATTGGCTCTTTGTTAACAATAATAAAAGTGTTGCTACTAAAATTCACCTCTTTCAAGAACAAGAATTACTAGATTGGGAGTAGCATTGTTTTGCAATTTCTCCTAATGCCATGTAAGCCTCTACTCAAAGATGGATCTGATTATCAAAAGATTTGAAAATAAGGAAATTGGACTTTCCTCAAAATTTGGAGTTGGCTATCAGCAGGATGCTCAGTATATGATGCTAGGTAGAAATTAGAAAAGTTATTGGGTTCCTCTTCATTTCTACCCACCAATACTCTTGCATCCTATGCTTGGAAAGTATGATTCATTTGCTAGATATAACATGGCCATTAAAGAGTAGAAATGGGAAAGGTTAAAGAAGAATCATGGATATTTTGACTGTAGAGCTCATGAATTAGGAGAGAAGATAGCTAACGATCTTAGGCTATGGATAAGGATTAGAAATTTATAAATGCTGAAGGGACCAACATCAGGATGGTTGGGGGGAAAAATGATGGCATGAAGAAATAGATGTCATTTTGACCCTTTTTGTGAACTTTTGTCTATAACATACTGAACTTTATCATCCTTTAAGTATAGTATTTTGAACTTTTGATGTATATGGTATGAACATACGACATAAGAATGATGATAAGAATTATGTCTAAAAAGGGTTTATTTTGTTGGTAAAAATCTTTATTCATAAATGTCTGGAATGGGTAGATCTTCCTGTTGTTGAAGAGATTGCAAAAATTGTTAGTTGAATATTATTGATTTTTCTTTATAAATTAATAAATATGAATAAATGTTTGTAGGAAGTTTTGTGTGCATTAAATGTTGATCGTAGGAATCCAAGCCAAGCTAGAATTAATCAAAAACAACTATGAAGGACTAGTGCTGAGGAATCATTAGTATTAAAGAGAAACATTATGACACTGTTGCAGTTGGAGACTTGGTGACAAAACTAGAAGGGACCTATTTTAATGAATAACAGGTGGGACTTGATAAAGTGGCTGAGTAGGAAAGAAAGCATCAAAGCAATCAATTGAGCATGCGAGGAACTGTTACATGATACCTGGATTCCTGGAAGCTATTTAAGTTAGATAGAAGACTAGATCTAGCATCCGCTATGCTCTATATTCATGGGAATTTAAGGAGATAACTAATGTTTTTATGATTGCATGCTTGCATAAATCTTGAACTGTAATGAACTATTCTTCATGAGAAAGTCATAATTATAGGAGTCTATTATTTCCTTCCTTTTAAATAAGACCTTGTCTATATCTATGAGGTCGAGTAGTAAGAAAATTGATTGAGTTGATAGACATCTTGTTTCTCCAAGTAATTGTAATACTGCATATTTGAATGAATATATGACTTTTTTGAGTTTCTACACTTTCGTCTGAGTTGATCTTTTCTTCATTCTTCCATGGGGGCCCACGTGGAAGGTGGAGTTTACATTAGTAATTAGGAGTTAGACTAGTTTTCTAAGTTAAGTTTATAATTGTTGTTCTTGTAACTACTAGAAATAGAGCTACTCACTTATCTTGTAGTACTAGGTGCATAGATGTATGGTTACGTAATTAGAATTTTCTTCCAAAAATTTGATATTTGTCTTTCCTTTTGATAAACTAGATTTCCTTAATGGTTATTGCATTCAAAGTAGTAGTGAATTTTAGCAAAAACTAGAGCATATAATTTGTAGACATTAGCTCAAGTTCATGCTCTCAGATTGATATTTAATGAAGATCAACATACTACTTCAGTAGTAAAGGATGTCCAATCCTACAACTAAAAAGGTGTTATATTGGCTTGATAGTAGTTATGGTTCAGGATGTAAGAAGTTTCTATAATTTCAAGATTGGACCCATAGGTGATATGTAAATGAGGGAAGCCTATGAGAAGCTATGTGATAATGGAGTGTTAAAGAAAGAATATTAGATTGTTCTGAAGAAGTATTTAATGCGTGCCCTAAAATTCCCCATAGTATTCAAGACTAAATGGATTAGACTAGTGCTAAGCTAAATACATGATGGAAGCTTATGGTTGGAGGATGGTCCAATAAAAATCACAAAGAGAATTGTTCATAGAATGATAGGGTACCCAATCCTAGATCAACCAAAGACCCTTAGGAGTGATTTTAAGGAAGCAATTAAGAAAATTACTAGTGCCAAGTGGAACAAGAGAGGGATGACCATTGATACCATTCAAGATCCTCTTGTTGATTTTTTCCATAGAGCCATTGCACACAAATTCTACCAATCCAACAGACTCAACAGTGTGCCTTGCATTATAGTGGATTTTGGTTACAAATTGGTGAAAAAGGATAATACTTATGATCTTGTAGAACTACAACTATAATAGATTAATGAAAATTTAGCAACAATTAGGAGAACCAAGGGATCCTAGTTCAAATTTGGTGCTATTTTGATTTTTATATTCTTTTATGTTTAGAATGAGTTTTCTTCTTTTGGAAAAATAAATGAATATATTTAGCAGATGGGAGCTAATTTTGAGACCTTAATGACTAGTTATTTTGAAGACTTCAAGAAGTCAATGAAGAAAAGGCTAAGAATCCTAGTTTTCTTAGTAGAGAAACATGTAAATGATGTATGTTTTCTTGTAGATATAGACTATACATACATTCAAGCTACCATACCAAGAGTGAGATGGCTAAGACCTCTTGGCTATGAAATTAACATAGATGAGGCATCAACAACAATAACTACATTAAATGCAAAAGAAATAGACAAGGATGCACCACATTTTAGAACCTATGATGTGGTGAGATCAAAAGTGGATATTGAGTTGAAGACTATCTCCACATTGAAAAAGAAGGATAAACTTTTCAAGAAATTAAATGCTAAATTTGGGGAAAGCACTACAAAAGCAACAAAAGAAGAAGGTAAAGAAGTTGACGATGATGATGAGGAGCAAGGTCAGGGACCACTTGCTATAACCCAAGGTATGGGGGATGATGTAAAAGAGGAGGAAGGTTCCAAGAAAGAAACACCAAAGGTTAAGCCAAAGAAAGGAAAAGCTCAAAAACAACTAGCTGCACAACCCAAGGGAAAGAAAAAGGTGTTGAGAAAGAAACACCAAAGGCTAAGCCAAAGAAAAGAAAGGCTCAAAAATAACCAGCTACACAGCCCAAGGGAAAGAAGAAAGCCACAAAGCCAAACCTAGCCAAACCAATTGCAAGGGCTAATACCAAGGCTACAACTCAGGTGGCAAAGGATAAAGATAAGTAGAAGGAAACATAACAAGAAGGACCTATAGAGCAGAAGAAAAGAAGAAAGTATGTTGCACCTCCTATATTAGATGAGGAAAGGATAGAGTCTGATGAAGATCAATTTAGATTGGTAAGACATTCTACACAATCAAAATTGGAAAATCTTTGCAATAACATTAGAGATAATGTAGATCTAACTAGTCTAAAGACAATTGATTTCAATAAGTTGTTAAAAGAACAACAAAACATAGTGGAAAAGTCCATCTACACTATGATGGCTAAGTTCAAGACCACCCCACTTGAACTAGACAACTCAACTAAGGAGCTAAGTTCATTAGTTGAAAATAAATGGCATTATTGCCTTAAGATGGAAAAGGAAATAAGGGAGTCTAAATTGGCTCATGTAATGCTAGACCTTACTAAAGGTCAAATAACAAAGGCTATTAAGAAAAATTGGAGAAAATTTGCACCCAAATATAGAGCCTTTAGAATTTTGTAGAACCAAATAGAAGATCTTGTACAAAAGTCCACACAGATGTGGAAACTAATTTATGGATTGAAAACTATTAAAGAAGGGTAGGAAGACTCATTTGAGGGTAGAATGATGAAGAAGAAGAAGAAAATGAGAAAGAGGATGAGGTAGAGAAAGAAAAAGAACAAGAAATAGTGGAGAAGACACATGGTGAAGAGGCAATAGCTAAAGAGCAGTAGCCAAAATAGAGTGTCCAAAACACCCAACTACCACCACCAAGTCATCCACATACAACACCTATAGATACAATAATTTTAAAGGATGTTCTTGACACATTAGTTTAGAACATCAATCCATTGACTGTAGAGGATCTCAAAAATATCATTCACCAAACTACAATGCAATTATAGCTATGTACAAATCCAATTTTGGTGAGTGTGGATGAATTACAAAATATTATAGTAGAGATAACAAGGGAGAAGAAAAATACACAAGAAACATCTTCTCAACCTCCCACAACTATAGTAGATCAACCTAAATAGCAAGAAGCACAAGATAAAATTACTAAGGTTGATAATATAGTTATAGTCACAACAACTGCCAAGAAGCTAGCAAAGGAACAAATAGGACAAGATGTTCCTACTACAAAAAGGTAAGGTGCACCTCCTCAAATCATCATTATTTATCAAGAGAGGAGAAAGAAGAGGAGAGAGCCCCTAAAGAAAAGGATCAAGAGGCAATATGGACATTGGAAAACTTGCCTACCTCAGGGACTCCTACTAAGAAGCCAAACATTGATGCAGTACCATTCTAGATTTCAGCACCGGGTTCAAGCTCCACCAAGGTTGCAAGGATACTTCATTATGGAGACCCTGTACTTGATGAAGAAATAGTCATAGCCATTTATGACTCTAGAACTATGAACCTAGCATAGATAAATGAAGTACAAGAGGCACTAGATTGAAGCAAGAGACAAGAGATACTCATAAATGAATATAGATAGAAGCAAGCACTTGTGGAAATCAAAGAAATATTTCTTGATGCATTCAACTTGCAAGTACCTAATGAAACCTAGCCCATCATGGAGTAATTATCCAACATAGTGGACCAAGTACAAAATGAAGAACTTGACACTATTGTTAAATTATTAGAATGGTTAGAATAGAAGTTTTAGATGAAAGTCAATGAGAAAATATTAAGTGAAATAGCACTTTCACAAGTAGAATTGGCTAAGAAAGTTTTAAAAGTGAAGATAGTACTTGAGAATGTATTCTCATTGTACTAAAATTTGTGTGATTCTTCATATTTGACACAAGAAACTAGCCAAAACAAAATCTCAGTATTTCTAGCACACAGCTACCCAAAGATCTAGCTTAGAGTGAGAAGCATTTTGCAACTACACTTCACACATAGAAAGAGTCAGTTGTGTTGATATTAGAAGAGGCCAATATCAAGGTCAAATTAATATAGATTCAATCTTCCATTAGCTCACATCAAGAAGTACTCCATAAAGGAAAAGCCTATGCAGAAAATGTTCTAAAGAAATATCCAAATCTTTCTACTTTAGAAGGTCTTGTACATCTTGCAGCAGAGACAACCATCTAGAACACATCATTGGAAATTGCTTTAGATAATTGGGATTCTTCTCTAAAGATGATTATGGAGGTAAAAAAATTTTTTTTGGCAAAATATTCCATTCATTCTTAGGAACCTTTGACATAAGTATCAAAAAGAGGGAGATATAATGTGTAAATAAAAAAGGGGGAGATATAATGTTTTGGGGGAGATGTGAATAAAAATGGGAGATAATACATTCTTTGATAGAAGTAATAAAGAATATCCAAAGCAAGAGATATTCAAATTTTGAGGAAGTAATAAGGGAATAAAGCCAAAAGGATGCAAAAATGAAAGAAGATGTGAAAGCGGAACATATATAGAGTATAAGTAGAAACAAGATATATAAAAACAAAGATAGACAAGGCAAAGAGTATTAGATACATCAGCATGAGACAAAATCAGCACAAGAATTTTGGTTACAAAAATTGGCACATCAGCTCAGGGGGAGTTACAAGATTTTGAGGTATACAAAATTTTGAACAAGTTTTTTAAAGTGTTGTACATATGCCAAACAAAATATATGGTATACACATAGAGCTTAGATGCATAATGTTTAGTTAAGTGTTTTTGCCTCTCATTTCAAAGGGGGAGATTGTTAGTTTTAGATTGGTTTTGACAATTAAGTGTCAACACACTTAACCAATTCTTCAGATGATTCTGAGTATAATATAGAAGCTAATATACAGTGTGTGTTGAGCCAGAGAATTCAATAAGTGTCGAGTAAAATTTAGGTGTCAAGTGATATTTAGGTGTTCAACAAAGTTCAAGTGTTGAGTCACTATAGGTGTCGAGCAAAGAACAGATGCTGAGTGAAATAGAATTTCTATAGAAGTTGAGTGAGCCAGTTTTCCTATATGTGTTGAGCATCAACAACTAGTAAGTGTTGAGTAACACAAAATCAACATATGAGTTTGTACCTTCACAAACTTAGCTGTAAACTATTTTTGAAGTTAACATAGGATGAATCTTGAAAGATCTTGAAGATAAGATCAAATCTTTTGCATTACTTATGTAATTAGCATGCAACCAATAAGAAAAATGGAGAAGGCATGCAACCAATAGGAAAAGTGCAAGAATTGAGTAGGAAATGAAAATTTAATATTAATCATAGATTCATACCTAACCCTAAGTCTTTGAAATATTTAAAAGGAGGATGAAACCCCGTTGTGTATGCATGAGAGAGAAGTGTATGGGCGAATTATAGCAAAGTGCAGAAGGGTGAAAAGACTTAGTGAAGAATAGGGTACCATTGCATAATCTAGTTGATCATGAATAGAGTATCAGAACTCTGAAGAATAACATATCAGATCAAGCAAGGATCAGAGTAGATAGAGTAGAACAAGGATCTGGAATCAACAATAGAGGATTACAAGTCATCAAGCCAAGACTTTCTAATACTCTCTAATAATTTTATTAGGACTGAAAATCCTATGGACTTAGGTTGGCTTAGTAGCCATTTGTAAATTCTTTAATAGGGTGGCATTCCAACTGAATGTACTAAAGTCATTTAACCAAGCCTACTTTTAGTAGGGTAGTTAAATCCTTTAACCAAGTCACTTGTAATAGGGTGTAAAGTCTTTAATAAGATAGGCCTTTCATAGGATAGACCATTGGAAGAGGTCAAACTTTGTAACCTTGAATAGTTACATATTGTTGCAGTGATACTTTGTGGATGTCATCCCCACCGTAGTTTTACCTTCTCATTTTGGAGGGTTTCTAGGTTACCAAATCTTGTGTTATCTATTTTCATGTTTATTAGATGAATTATATGCATGTGAATGTTATCAGCTAAAAGATTTTAAATAAGGTTAAAGTTAGTTACTTCTAATTGACCCCCCTCTTAGAAGTAAATTTTCCAACTTATAAATTCCAACAATTGGTATCAGAGCCTAGTTCTCACAAGAAGGACCCTTACAGCTTGGAGAAAAGATTTGGAAATGGAAGTCTAAGTTATGCCCAAATTTATGCTCAAATAAATAGCATTTAACTTTTGGGCTCATAATTTTTTTTTTTAATAATTCACATAATTAAAGTTGCACCAAATTCTATTATAATATATTGTCCATTGATATAACTAAGAGGGGGATCAAAGAATCAATTATATAGCTAATATCATAATTATCAACCTTAAACAAACTTAACCATATGAAAAATATAAACTAAAACCACAACAAGATACTCACACACAATAACACTAGATATATTAACTCAAGAAACCCTTGATTAGAGGGAAAACCCTAGTGGGGATGGTACCCACAAGATGATGTACTAATATAAATGTTCCTTGTTAGATGATGGACCCTATTAGAAGTCTACAAATACATTTAGTACATATGAGTCCCTATTAAGATACATTGAATCCTAGTTAAGAGATTCCAACCCTATTAGGAGTTGTCCCAACCCTATTAGGAGTTGTGGAAGATAGTTGGACCCACTACCCAAACAACTTCAAGGGAAAGACCCATGAACCCAATGTCCAAATGATCTCTACATTAATCCTTATAGAATAATAGAATTATACTATACTATTCCTTCCTCTTTCTTTGTCTTGTCAACCAGACTTGTTCTCCTAATCTTGTAACTAGATCACAAATCTTGCATCCAATAATACCTTGAATTTCTTACACACATTTAGTAAGTGCTCATCTCCTTTTTTCACTTCACACTTCATACAATGATGACACCACTCATCATAGACTATCACAAACAAGGAAAACATCTTTCCTTTATACCATATCTTTATAATAATTCCTTGAATTGGCCTTGAGGATTTCTCAATTAATTATAATAATATAATTACTTAATTACAATTACAATAACACTTTTGACTCACAATATATACAAAACTTCACACCTAAGATACCAGAGCTTGCGTACTCACTGAGATCACCACTTGATATTCCTTTGTCACTGTCTGACTATACATCTTCTCATTAAATCTCAGATGTAAGATAGAAAAAACATCAAAAAAAATTTTCACAATACTCTATCTCCGAACTTCTCTCTATAAATTAGGTACATCATCCATATGTCTTCAACTCAAGCTCTATGCACTTAACCATGCCATCAAGACATTGTATCAAATATGTTCTTAACTACCTATTACCAAAAAATCAAACCATTATTTGTATCATTAAGATCTCTATATACTACTCATCTAGTCTTTATAGAAACCATTCTAAGTTGACATCAGTGACGAATACAATCATGAATGTAACATGTTAATACTCTCCAATGCTTAGTATACTCCCTCAATTTAGTATTATCAACATTAATGCTAACACTAAGTTATAGTACTCTCAATTAAATTTCTATTGACTATAAGAATTATGGGATCCAAAATTTTGAGTGATTTTATTGCCATTTTATGAAGACATCCTTTTTATCACTTTCAAAGTGATATTTTATGGTGAAAATTCTGATAGCATTAAATTTGATGACTATTATTGACTGAAACTAAAAACCTTTTTTACTTTCTATAAAAATGGATAAAATAGGGTATATTATATATAATAATTTATGGAAAATCCAACTTACATCCAATGGAAAGTTCTATATTTTCGAAGGAGGTCATTTCTATAAGCTCCACCCTAAAATCCTCATTTCAATGAAATATCCAAAAAACCCTTTTGACCAGTAACTTTAAATGCCCAAAATTTGCCAATATCCCATCGTATAAGCAAACTTAAGACCCTCATATTTGGAATAAACAACCTATGAAACTCATATATCTTTCCCTTTCTTGTATCCTTTCATGAATTCCAATGGATTCAACTAGGGTCACCACAACAAGACCATAGCTCTGATACCATTTGGAAGGAAACTTGGAACCATAAATATTGACATTTCCACATAACCCAAAATAGATATGAAATAAAAATAAACACTTAAAATACACATTCAAGAGGATAGTCAAATTATGTACAAATTGTGAGACAATATATACCATGGAAAACCCTATTTGATGGTAAAAATCTAGCCTCCAAAAGCATCCACCACCATACATTATTGAACAAAACACCTTTTTAATACAACCATTGAAGGCTTCAAATCCATAGCCCCAACCAAGAAATCCATGTGAAAAAGTATGAAACCGCACATCCCAGGTCATGATTCCAACCTTCACAAATGCTCCCATGGATAACTCTTCAAGCCTTGTCTTGCTAGTATTTTCTTTTCTTTCCTTTTTTTCCTTCTTGTCTTGCTTCTACAACTACCCTTTTGGTTTATTTTATACTCACAAGATTCCACAAAATAACCAATTGGTATTACATAAACCATGTGCTAAAATCATGTGCTACCAAACACCTATTGAACCACATTTAATATTGCACACTTTATTCTTTTTCCCCAATATTAAATAATTACATCATGTATTATCATAATGTTACAATACAACTCATTAAGTATATCCCATGGGAATCTTTACATGTTACACATCAATCTAGGTTCTCCTAGGTGGAACATTACATAATAAAATAAAATCATACAATATTTCTCTAGTTGTGTAATTATTGTTTTCCAACAATTTATTTACTTTTCAAAGGCATCATTTTCTCTTCCTATTATCATTAGTGCAATGTTCTTTTGTGAGATGAAACTATCTTTGTGTGACTCCACAAATGTACTTCTTACTAGTGGTGAAAATTCAAGTCTTTCCTTCGCTATTTCATGATCCAATATCCTTTTGAACCTACTAATTCCAACTTTCCATCTCTTTTGGATGATTGACACTATTTATTTTGATAATTTATCTCTATCCTTGCTAGATTTCTACTATATGTTCTTAAACAAATTAGATTAACAATTATCTCTAGCTTTTTCTCTTCTTCACTAAAGGTTTTGTATCTTTTCCTTATTGTATTTTTATTTTCATTATGTATAATATAATTTACAATGTCCTTAATAAAAAGTGGATGAGGTAGGTCTTACTTTTCTTCACTAGTTTTGATGTTCTTGATGACAATTTTGTAATTGATGGATTTGTATTTTTGAGGATTAGAGAGGGTAATTTCTTCTTTTATTTATCTTGTTAATTCTTCTTCCTCTTATATGGTTCCATCTTTAGTGATTGAATAGTTTTTGCTTCTTGCTTACCATTATCCTTCATGATTCTCTTTGATTCTAGTGAGGACTCTTCCTAAATCAATATTTATTTCAAATTTTTCCTATTATTTTGGACTTCATGATTATTCATCGATGAGTCCCAACTCTTCTTCTATGTTTATTTCTTCACTCATGTTGGTTTGGGCCTTGTTTTTTCTTTTCTTCTTAGTAGATTTTCTTGTATTCTTCTTTGGTAGTTCTTTATCCTTATTTCATTTGATGAGAGTGCACCTCATCATGCTCATGCCAAGCTTTGGAAAATTTGGGTCTACTGACACTTATAGTAACAAGTCAATATGAGGCCTTTCCTCTTCTATCATTTCATACTAAAAGGATTTTAACTAATACTTTCTAGGTTTAATAACCTATGTTATAGAGTAGTCTGAGTAGTGAAAAAACATAATTCATTTTTGTGCTCTTCTACTAGGGTAAGGTGTATTCTTTCCCTTTAGTACATGTCCAGTTAAAAAAATTTCAAATATGACATAAAGAGGTTGTCCCTTCCATCTCTCAGTTACATAGACATTTTGTAGAATTTCTATATAATAGGCATTTCCTTTGATTAGTTGAATGATGGGTGTCTTGAAAATTCCCTCTTGAAATAGAAAAATATACATACTCTTGATAAATAGACTATTCTTTTAATTTAACTCTTAAATGCCCCAATTTTGTGAACAAAATATGATTAAAACAATTGGGAAGTTGTTACTAAATGAATAACTTCCCTCTAAATTCTTAGGTACAACTCCGTATTGTATTTGTGATTTGTAATGAATTATGTTTTCTTCTAATTCTAAAATGGGGCTGGTTCTTAACCTCAGAATAGAAAAGGTGAGCTAGGCCTAAATAGGAACTAACTTAGGCAAGAGTTGGAATTTAAAGATTAGTTAAGTCTATGGATTCACACATCTTATGAACCTGTAAAGCTTAATGACTTAGCAATGTATGCTATCTAAAACTAAATTGATATTAATAAGAAACTAACTCCAGAGATGGAAAAGACTAACTTGAAAGAAAACATGGAAAGGGATTTCCCTTGAACTTATGATAACAATACTATTATCTTCAATTTACTATTTTAAAATAGGGGAATATAGCTTTGTTCATTCCTTGATTTAATTCAGATGAAAGAGAAAACATAAAACTAACATAGAAAGAATGGAATAGAAAATAATTGACACAAAATATCATTCAATTTCCTCTACAACATCAAGTATTTCACACCAAAAACTAGCCAACCTTTTATTAATCTTTCAATTTAGTACATATAGGATTTTGTAGACACCTAAAATTGTCCAAATCTTGTTTCATGACCAATTAAATAAATATTTATTATTTATTTAATTACCTTACCTTAATTAAATAAATTTTTCATTTATTTAATTATGTTTTCTTTCCCTTGATTTAAATAAACTTAGGTTTATTTAAATGCTAATCCATTCACTTTAATTAACTACTTCATTTACTTAATTAATCCCTTTCCTAATCCCATTTGGAATTAAATATTACATTTAATCCTATTTGAGCACATGGCTCCTATTTTTAACCTTCACCTAACCTCACTACTCTAACCTAACCCATCATGCTAAACCTACCCACTTCCTTAATCATGCTTGCTTTGCATAATCACCTAGCTAATCTCCTTTTAATCCTAAGTGTGTGCTCACACGTGTGAGCAATCCTCACACATGTGTGAGAGATGTTCACACTTTCCTCATCCCTCATGTCTTTCATGCCTCTTGCACACTTGTCCTCTTGCATGAGAGTCAAGGTGTCTCACATACATGTGAGAAGCCATGCCTTCTCACACCTCTTGCACACTTGTCCTCTTGCATGAAAGTCAAGATGTCTCTCACACATGTGTGAGAAGCCATACCTTCTCACACCTCTTGCACACTTTTCCTCTTGCATGAGAATCAAGTTGTCTCATACATGTGTGAGAAGCCATGCTTCTCACACCCCTTGATCATGTCACCATCAAAGTTTGCTCACTCCTCTACCCTGCACACTCTGCTAGCTGCCGCTCGACTTCCCCCCGCAGCCACTTCCTTCAAACCCTTCCCCGTCGCAGCCTCCACCTCCACTCGCTTGTAGCAACCCCTCCACCCTACTTCCCTGCGCCCCACTGCAACTCCCTCTGCCCACTCAAACCCTTTTGCTCAACCTGGTATCCCTCCACCATCTTTTACTTTAAATTTTTTTTTTTTCAAAATATTTAGATTAAACTCATAGAATTTTAAATTTTTTTTTTCAATTAAAATTTTAAAAACATCTGGGCAATATAAGGTTTTTCAAACATTTGGATTTTATCTTTTTATTTTTTATAGCAAAAACATCAAAAAATAAAAATAATTTTTTTTTCGATATTCCCCTAACCTTCAAATTTTTCCTCCCAAGTCACTGACATCATCACTGCATCAGCAAATATATGCCCTTTTAGACCATAAGGAGCAATGTTTGGTTTTTTGTTCATAACTTGAGCATACAAGCTCTGTTTTTGCAAAACAAAATATTGCTGAAAAGTTGATTCCGAGCCCATTGTCATGGTGCTAGTTTCATGAGATTTTGATGTTGTTTATATCTCTATTTTTCATGTCAAAGACAAAAATTTGTGCTAACTCTTTCATTGCAGGATTGTTTCACATTTGTCCTACATTTTTGCTGCATTAACTTACGTTTTTTGGAGGGATATTTTGTCACTAACCATATTCCTTTTAGATTTTTGCTTTAAGTTTGTTTTGGAATGAACTTGTAAGGTTAAACACTCATCTTTGAATGCATGGTTAAACACTAAAACAATCAAATTCAATCTTGAATGACCTAAGGGAATTGACATGCATGTTTAGGGTAACAAAAATTTTGGCTTGGTGTTTAAAATGAATTCATACACTCTTGAATTACTTAAGGAAATGGAAATGTATGCCTAGGCTAGATCACATTTGGATTTGGTGCTTCAAACAAATAATCACACACTCTTGAATGCCTTAAGGAAAATTGATTTCATTTTTAGCAATTTTGCTTATGCACATGCTTGATTTACTTTCTTGTTGACAAATCTGCATTTTCACTTACGTTGGCAACATTTCAAATTGGTAAGAACATTGTATGTTATAAACATGTATGTCTTCAAGTAGATTACAAAACCTAAAGTTTTATTGGGAATGAACGCATGCCTTTTTGAACCCCGAGGCCACTTACATATTCTCTCCCCTCACACCTTCGGGTGATCTTGGGTGCACAAGAAATAAGTGGTCTTGTTTTTCTTTTTTAGGAGGCCTGCTTGGGGATTTCATCACCCCTTGGGATGACCTCAACTCTCGTGTTCTGGCAGAGTATAAAAATTAGGAGGTGAATCGAAAGACACCTCTCTTGGAAGAAAAATATTGTCACTTGTGGCTAAGCCCCAAAGAACTTTATACCTTTGGGAAGTGAAGGAAGAGATTTGGGTTACCGTCTCCCCTTGGCTGTGTGGTAGTATTTTCTTTCATCTATAGATTTGGGCCTCACGTACCTTGTGTATATCAAGGACGCCCTCTAGTTGATCCTTGTATATTCTAGTCAAAACCTTATAGAATTGTTGGTGTGTTTGACGTTCTTGAGTGTTTGAAACACACTTGCCTTGTACATATTTCATTGTATATATTTTGCATCTCAAATTTGAAAAACCCAAAAAAATTGTAAAACATAAAAATCCAAAAAAATTGTAAAACTTCAAAAATTCAAAAACATCAAAAAAATTTCAAAAACAACAAAAACATGTCTTGGTGTAGGTATTCTTAGTCAAGTTGTTCAGATCACTTCCACATCACTTCTTCTATCCATCCATCTCATCATCATCATGCATCTCTTGTCTTAATCACATTCTTAATTGTTTAAATCTTTGCTTAAAATCTTAATCATCTCTATTCATCCAAATCATTTCCTCATTTTCTTAATCATTCAATCTCATCCATAATCTTCATCCTAATCATGGTTCATAATCCACATCAAGATCCAATTCCATCATTCAATGACTCATCCTCATGATTCTTAATCCAATCCCTTGTCAAATTCATTCTTTTCTAATCAATTTCTAATTCAATGCATTTACATCTTCAATTCAAAATCAATCAATCTTTCTTCATCTATACAAATATTCTTCTAATTTAATCTTCATAAAATCATTCTACTTTGGACATAGGAGCATTATCATCAACATTGGACTTTAATTCAAATCTCACATTCACTTGTTCATAATTTGATAAGGTTTTTATCAAATCAAATCAAACCCTAATTCAATCCCATCATATCCAATCAAATCAAGTCAATATCAAGTCAAATCCAATTTGAATCAAGTCAAAGTCACAATTGCTCCTAGTCCCAAGTTCATATTCCATCCATCATCGAATCTTTCATCATTCTTCATCTAACATATATGGATCTGAGTTGGCTTAATCAAATGGTTGGCAATCTTCAAAGAAAATATGGAGTTATACCTCTTGTTCAACCTACATATCAAATCTATCCTCAAAACTTCATATCCAACTCTAATCCATCTCATGTTCATTATTCTTCTACCTTTGACAAGCGAAATCCACCTCATTACCCTTCCACTACATACAATTCCATTCATAGCCCACACAATTCCTCCAACACAAATGCCCTTGCCATGGAAATGGAACAATTAAAGAATTATCTCTTGGCAAGCCAACAAAAAGAGGCCACCTTAAATGCCATGTTTCCTCTTCCCCCATGTTTTGAAGACCATGGTCCTCATGTCCCATCCCACCCCAACCCTCCATGCAATTCCCTTCACAATCCTAATCCTCCAAAAACATCATCCCCACCTTGTAAGGGGTTTTTCTCATCATTATTGGCTAAATGTAAAGAACAAGATACAGTGAGCCAATCAGCCAAAGTCATACACCCAATTCCATCTCATGACCTTCCTCTAAAGCATGACATTATAGATGCCTCTTCTCCTCTAAATCCGAGCATTTCTCCATCTCACTGTTCCCCTATCCCTCAAGATCCATTTATCCCCCCTAGTCCATCTCATGATTCCCTTCCTAACCAAGATCAAGACATTCCATGTACCACACACCTTACCACTTCCATTCCATCTAACAAGTTAGCCTCCATAGATCCTCCACTTCATGAAGAGATTCCTTCCACTCCATCCACTAACATTCCTCCATGTCAAGATCAAATCACCCTATCTCATGGATCCATTCCCTCCACTCCATTCAATGATCCTATTCCATCTCATGATCCACTTGTTCCCCTACATGATCCTCTTTTAAGTCAAGATCAAAGCACCCCTTCATTTTCCTTTCATGATGCCACTCCATCTCTAGATCCTATTATCCTTCATAATCTCCCTTGTGAGCCTCATCCTCCACATGATCCTACCACTCATGAAGCTCATCTACCTAGACTCACATCTTGTGTTGAAAATGCTAAGTATCCCATTGAAGAAATAATGTCTCAAGATGTTGGTACACCTTCCACAATTCCTCCTTCCAAACCTAAACACTTCCATAATTCATCTTCCAAGTCCATTTTAGGACCTTATATCCATATCCCTATTCCTTCCTCACTTCCATCCATTCTAGGTCCCTATATTCCACTGCCAAATCCTTCATCCCTTCCTTCCATTTTAGGTCCTTACATACATCCATCCACCATATTCATGCTTTCCCCTTCATCTCCTCATGGTCCTACTAAAGATCAACAAAGGCACACATCCTTGAATTCCTTCCAACATTCACCATCCATAAGCTCTCCATCTCATTTACCTTGATCCACCCATACCATATCCAATGTAAGAAAATTGGATGCCAAAGAAAATGAAAATAAAGCCAAAAATCCACAAAAATCTAAGGATCAACATGTCCCCTCTAAAATACATGTTCAAGAAAAGAAAAATCTAATCCAAAGAAAAATAAAAAAGCCACAACGGCTGAAAATCAAAACTGCAAAAATTTTGTGAATCCCAAAGCTACTTAATGTAGCAATGAATCTCAAAGCAAGATTCCAAATGGCATCTAATTCTGCTAATCCAAAGGCTTCAACATCCATTTTGGGTCCTTATATACCCAAATCCACCATCCCAAACCCATTGTCTCCTCCATCTATTTTGGGTCCCTATATCCCAAAATTCAAACTTTCTCCTACCTATCCCCCACAATTTCCTCCTTTCCATCACCCTTCAAGGTGTGTGCGAATGACAATCTTTCCACTTCCTTCACAAGTCTTCCAACCTAGTATCCATCAACCATGTCTTCCTCCCACCCACTCCACCCCCTTAATCCAACCTTTTTCATAAGACATTTTCCTTCATTCACTACCCTATCAACATCTATGAGCAAATAATCAAAATTGCTTGAAAATAAAAAAGAAAAGAAAAAAAATCAAGGGATACCATCCATGAAAAATAGATGCTCGAGTCCTCCCTTCATTCTTCTATCATGTATCCATTGTCTTCCACTTCCACTTATCCTTCCATCTATTCACTTTTCCTCTTCCACTTGCACTCTACATTGGGGGCAAGCTCCATCCATACCAAACTTCCATACATATCTTCCATACTTCCATCTACCATTTATTATCCCTTTCTAGCTTTGATCTTGACTTTCACTTTCCTTTCATTCATCCATATGCACTTTCCATATCCCTTGTGCATTATCCACACATTTTCCTGCATGCTTCCATCATCCTTTCATGCATTTGATCTTGACATCCCATCCATATCTTCCCTTCCATAGTTCTTTTCATGTTCATTTCATCCATTTTTCCATCCATACTCACACGTACTTCCATTCCCCTTTCATATGTCCTTGATCTTGGTTATCCCTTCCATTTCATCCCCTTCATATCCCACATTTCATCCATTCCCTTCATATCCTTATCCCTTTTTCATACCCTCCCTCCCATATCCCTTATCCATTCCGCTTTCATCCCCATGCTCATGATCACTATTAGAGGCACAATACTAAAATGTTCATACATGCTTTTGAAGAGCACATGCCTTCTTTTCCTCCATACGCTAGTGTTTACACCATCTTTCCATTTTCATGCATCCTTTCCCACCATATTTCCTTCCATTTTCCTATCCTTCGTATGGGGGATTTGGACTCCTTCAAGACATGGTCCTTGGTTCCATATTTTCTGACACCATATCATTTGGCTCCTCATATCCTTTCACCATCTCTTTTGTCCATCGAATCCCATTTCTTTTCCTCCATTTACCATGCCTTGGCTCTCCCTTGTCATTGGTCCTAATTCATTTCTATCCATTCTATGCATTCATTCATATCACATTCAAACTATGTCTTCCAGCTCACTTCAATCAAATTCATTCAATCAATTTTCCCTTCTTCTAATCAAATCAATTTCAATTGATTCTACTATCATCCTTCTTCATTCTATCAACATCATTCTTCCAATATTATCCACATTCATTCTTCTATCCACCATAAAATCAAAAAATCAAAAAAATTAGTATGCAATCAATACTAATTCAATCAATCTCATCTTGCAATCTTGTCCATCAATCCCTAATCGATTCATCAATTTGATCCGATCAGCTGATAATCCATTGACCATATTCAAAAATCATTATCATGGGATGAATCCTTCCCAATCTTCGGATGTGCATTATGCTTATCATTAGCGTTGCCATCCTTAATCAACCATCGTCAATCAATTCATTAATGGGTTTTCAGCTTGATTAGGGGAAAAATGTTGGTTTGCTTTTGGTTAATTGTGCATGATTGCTTGTTACTTGTCTACATTAGTATTTTTGCATTTATCATGGTCTTTGCATCCTATTGACCTAGGAATCATGGTCTTCCATATCATGGTTTCACAAGGCATATGGTTGTATTAGACCCCTATTTTCACGTACTTGACACATTGTCATCTTGGTTCCTCATACCTTGGTGCATAGTGTTGATTATGATATCAAACTTAGGTTGTTCACAACATTGCAACATAACTTTTCCACTCCCTTCCATCTTCCTATCCATTTTGAGAGAACATCCATGTTCTCCTAACCCACATGTCCTCTTGAGGGGGCATACCCTTCCACCCTCGTCATCCTTCCTCATCCTTCTATGACTGGGGCATCATGCTACTAGTCTTATCCTCCTAGCCACTATATTTTATTCTTCTTTGATATAACATTACTAATGTTACATCAAAGAGGGGCAAAATGTACACACCTAAAATTTTCCTAATACCCTTAACCTAACCAATTAAATAAATATTCATTATTTATTTAATTCTCCTACCTTAATTAAATAAATTTTACATTTATTTAATTATGTTTGCCTTACCTTGATTTAAATAAACTAAGGTTTATTTAAATCGTAACCCATTCACTTTAATTAAGTACTTGATTTACTTAATTAATCCCTTTCCTAATCCCACTAGGAATTAAATATTGAAGTTAATCCTATTTGAGCACATGGCTCATATCTTTAACCCTCACCTAGCCTCACTAGCCCACCTAACCCACCTTTCTAAACCAACCCACTTCCTTAATCATGCTTGCTTTACATAATCATCCTTGCTAATCTCCTTTTAATCCTAAGTGTGTGCTCACACATGTGTGAGAGATGTTCACACTTTCCTCATCCCTCATGTCTTGCATGCCTCTTGCACACTTGTCCTCTTGCATGACAGTCAAGTTGTCTCACACATGTGTGAGAAGCCATGCCTTCTCATTTCCTATAAAAGGAGAACCCTCTCCTCATTTTCAAAAAGCATTATCTACCTCATTGTTATGTTGCTGGATTTGTAAGCAACCAAATCCCATTAGCAATGAAATCATCAACCACATGGTGATTTGTGAGGTTTTCATAGTGCTATTTTGATTTCATGTTATTCTTTTTACATGTTTATCTTTCATTATGTTGAGGTTCACATAATCATGTAGGAGTATGCATTAGTTTCTTAGTGTTATTCCTTTATTACATTTTTATGCAATACAGATTCTAAGATGAATGTTACAAAAAGGGACTCAAATTAGTTCATCTCCTTGAAAATTGAGAAATGGCAAGGAGCCAATTTCTCCATTAAAATCATTATGGCTATAATTTTAGGTACATATGGTATGGTATGGGGTATGGGCAGATTATTTTTGACCCAATTATTATAGATAGTTTATATAAGGGTTGGCCCCACTTCTACATTGATCAATATAAGATTAGACTTAGGTACTATCCATATCTAGTAGCACTCTAGTCTTCCTTCTCTCCCTAGCCATGTGAAAGGGTTTCTACTTAGACCACTATAGAGGATAGGGTAGAGCACCCTAAGATTTTATGGCTACATAATCATTCGATCCACTTATCTAACCTTAAAGGGGCTCTGCATGCACAATCATTCATTTTTGTTGCTCTCCCAAAGCCCCAAACTTTCTTAACCTTTTCCCTTTCCCATTTCTAATATAGGGTAGGGGTAGGGTAGTTGGGATGGGTGGGAGGATATAGAGATTCTCACTATACCAATTGATTAGATAAAGATAGTCCACAAGCCGTTTGGCCATTTATTTTTTATAGTGAGTAGGGAGTGTGTTCGAGCAAGAGCCATTACTTTGAGTAATGAATGATGCAAGGTCTTTTGGGAGAAGTAATCTTTTTCCCTTTCCAATTTGTACCATGGTATCATGAATAGCATGATATGTGAATGGTTTATGTCTATGCCTATCTCTAATCTTATTGTGAACCAATCCAATCTTCACTTCACACTACTGGGAAAAAAGGAAAGACTAAAAGGAGAAAATGATGTTCAATAGTTTATTCTGGTAGATAAGGCATATATGGTTGGCGTAGTTTCCTCTACAAGATGGGGGAAGATAGAAGGGGCCAAGTGGGGGGAATTCTTACCTACTCAAATAATTCCTCCAATTGGCACTTCATTCAATGGTTCTTTGGTGTAGTGGTGTGTGCAAAGGACCCCCCATATTCTAAGGGGCCATGCCTTGAACCTTTTGTGTGCCTATAGATTGGGTGTTTTGAATGGTTCATGGCCCCCCTAAAATTTTATTGGTTGGGACAACTATTATTTTGAACCTTGGGATGAGACTATGAGCAACTTTGGTGGAGCTAGAGCAACATGATATGGACCAGTGGGAGCACTCACATGATTTGATGAGCCAAGGGGTATTGGGTTTGAGCTAAAGCTCATCCCAAGTTCCTATAGGGTTGGCTAGATATAGAGCATCTGGCAATCTTTTTTCCCCACTAAGAATAGAATGCTAATTGAATAGGTAGTCTGGTCATGATCAATCATGTTCTACAACCATCATATTACTCTCCTATTGGGTGTTGCTTGAATCACACTGAGAATGTGAAAATAAAGTAGGGGTGGGAGAGTGTCCCCAAAAAATATGAAAGGGTGAGATATGAATCACTTCACCTTCTTTCCCTTCTCTAACTTTTCCTTATAGGCCTTGGCAGCAATAATGATTGGAATCAATTCTTCATGTTTATGAACATGGACATTAGTGTATCTCAAGATCCACTTGGAATTCTCTATGGCTAAATCTTTGATGGCATTTAATTTCTCCTAAATCTCCTCCATAGCCACATGTACACATGCGCCAAGTTTTTGGAGCTTAGAAGCTCTGTTATGGTGATAGGAAGATATCTCTCTCAAGCCATCTATATAACTAGAGAAGTTATTTTGCATGATGACCACTTTAATGATTCCCTTTCCTTGTCCATTAATCTAGGAATCTATATGTATACCTTTTAAGAGTTCATAGTATTTGTCTTGATCCTTTTTCACTTTGGCTTCTATTTCTTTAAGACCTTCCTCTTCTGCCAAGATCATTTTAGACTTGAATTGCATGCTCTAGAGCCACTCAAATACAGGCTCGTCTCCCCTAGGTAGAATATTTACTTCCACAGCCTCCTTAGCCTTCATATGGATAATTATCTTTATTAAAGAAATAAAATCTTCACTCTTAAATTTTCTACTACTAGGGTAGCTTGATTGGCTAAAATATTGTCCTTCTTTGTTTTGAGCTTCAATATTGCATTGTTGATCTACTCTATAATTGCAAGTCCTTCTAACTTGAGTTTTCCACTCCATTCTCTATAGATCTACCCAAAATGTTTGTCTTTTTGTAGCTAGAAGATGAGTACTTGAACATCATTACTAGTAGGATTATTCATGATTGACATTCTAGAAATGCTTGCCAATGGGGTGACTAACTACCTGATAAAGCCATTGAGTTCATGAATTTCTACCTTCATTTTAAATTTTGATAATTTAAGGCTTTCAATTTGTCCCTCTATCACATCATTTTTTTACTTCCATAGGCAAACCTTGGTTTCATGTTTGACCTCCCTGAGATCCACAATATGCAAGGAAAAATCATCCGCAGACATATCTTTGATTCTTCCCTCTTTAGTGGGCTTGGAAATTTCCATCACTAGATGCCCTATGTTAGGATCTTGTCCAAGAATTAACAAGGTCTTCTACTTTTTGACTTTTCTTAGTATTGATCTAGAGTAGATAGCCAGAGATAAAGTTTCTTTATTAGGAAATCCTTCCTCTTTTCTCTTCTTTTTTTTGTCTAAGGTGTCCTCTAGCTATGATTCTGTGTTGATCACCTTGGATGCAGTCCCAAGTGTTTCTATACTAAACATCTTTCTCTCAATTGGGGTCAGTGTTTTTGTGGCTAAAGAGAAAGGATTATTTATCACCTGTGAGATGAGCTTTGAAGATTTTGTGCCTTTCTCTACTTCCATAGTCTTCTTTGTTACTTCATCAGACTAAAAAGAATCACTCTCACTTCTTCCACCATCTCCAAGATCTACTACTTGTACTTGGAGACTACTTGGAAGGGGTAGTGTTGCACTAATAGATATGATCAGACTACTATGGGGTGATAGAGAAAGTGTGACTACACCATCTTTAATTCCTCCACCCTCTTCTTATTAGGTGCTATTTGAGTTTTGATTATAGGTAGAGAGCCATCTTGACAAGTTCTAGCTAGGGGAATGTTTTTTTGGAGAGGTTCATCACCTTCATCTAATGGTTGTGCTAGCCCTTGGGTAATAGATAAGGTTGCACCTAGTGTACCACCTTGGGAAAAGTAAGTTGTTGCAAATTTTGGGGAAGCATGATTAGATTTGCCTTTGCTTCGACTCTTAGTTACAATCCATTCAACCCATTTTTTGATCCTCTTGTAGATTTGAGCCATCATTATATCTAGCTCTTCTCCAATGTCTTCATAAGCTTTTGAGCTTATTGAAGTGCCTCTAAGCTTTTTCAAGTAAGTGTTGCTATGCATGTTCTAGTCATCATCCTCTACTCCTTATATATCAATGTTGACTTTGTACATTTTCACCTAATCGACTATTAACCTGGTGAAGGTTGGATCTTGGCTCTCAAACTCATCCTTGCAATCGACACAATAATCCTCAATGGTGCCAATATGGTTAATTACACTTCTAATTTTCAAAACATCCCTTGCATATCCATTCATGTCAAACATGGATCTTAGGACTTTGTACATGTCTAACTTATACTTCATCTCAAACACCTTCAACATGTTCTTAGCATCAAAGTAAGTGTCATAGTTGAAAGCCCCCACCTTCATGGGGAATTCATATACTTTCTTCTTCAAGCTCCGACTTAACATGTTCACTTGTATGGCCTATTGCATAATCTCAATCAGCATGAGCATGTCACTAGGATATCTTGGTAGCTTCAAGGGGAAACCATTGAAAGCTCCTTTCGGGACATCCCTGCAATTCCCTACAAATCCTTGTAGTGAATGCATCATTAACTTTCACATACTCTAAATAGCTATTTTCCAACTATAAGCATGGATAAAACTCATAAGATTTCACATTATTAGGAAAATTCTCCACTCTCGGGAGGCTTGGCCATAGTTGTAATGGGGCCAACATATAGATGAGGAAAGAGGACATATAAAATGTATTGTAAAATCTTGTAGCACAAGGGGCATTCGACAGAATTTTTCTTACCTCATAGGCCTAATCAATATATTGTGTGTCAAATAAAGTGACTTGTACTAAAAAGAAATACTGCTCAACAAAATTTAGAGCTTCTACCTCACCTTTCAACCTATGTAGGAGGACAATAATATCAATAATCTCTTTTTTGAGGTAGGTCCCAAAAAAGGTCTTAGGAACCCTACTCTTAGCACTCTGTGTTTCTGGAACCATGTCTACATAATTTCTTTCCTCCAAATCATATTCTTTGTGGAAAACTCAGAAGTGACTCCTCTAAAGGTCAAGTATAAGAATTATTCCCATTTTATTACTCAAAGTGATGCAGGAGCATCCTAGATTTCCTTGTAATCTCGTACTTTTGTTCATTCTATCAGTTACTGCCAAGTTCTTAAGTTGATGTCGAGCTTCTTTGGTTGCCAAGTGATACTTTGGGTACTGATCAATTTGTTTGGTTGTTGAGTGATCCTTTGGGTGTAAAGAAATTCCTTTGGTTACTAAGCTCCTTTGGCTGCTAAGTGATTTCTTTAGATGCCAAGTTTGGAATGCTGCCAAGTGCCAGTTTTGAAAAGCTTTCTTTTGTCGAGTTATTTGTGTCTAGTTCCTATTTGGGCTGACTTTTCTCACATTTAATTTTGGTATAGGTAGTTATATTTACTAAGTTCTAACTTGTGGCTTCTCTATGCTCTAGAATCTTCTATAAGACATTTTGGCATGTATAAATAGAGTGCCTTATACTTGAATAAAAAAAGTAGAAGCAAGAAGGAGTAAGAATTTGGGAAGCAAGAAGGAGGGTGCAAATTTGTAGCTAGATCATGGATCTGAATGTAATTATTTGGGTGTAACCTAGAAGGCCTTATATCTAGGCATGTATATTTTTCCCTTGATGAATCAATAAAATATCTTGCTCTCTCTCTTTGGTGTTGTATTTGTGCTTTGTTTTCTATTGTATTGACTCTAGCAAGTTGATCTGGATAGCTAGGTGTGCCCTAGACCTTGACTTTCCTTTCCTCCCTATGTTAGGTGGTATCAGAGTATGGGGTTCATTCATCCTTGTGGAGATTGGATCATGTAGAACTTTGGTTCAAATTTGGTTGTAGGTTGGTAGATCTATAGATTTGAACTATAACTTGCAAAGGGTTACAATCTTGCAGGAACCTAATTGGAAAAGATGGTTTGTGGTAGAGGAAATGCTAATAATATTATATTGGATCAATTGAGACAAATTGAAGCCATATTAGATGCTATAGAGATAGGCTAGAGGAGAGGAGTGCATCTTGATGATGTAAGTGATGATGAAGTAGTAGCACCAAACCCTAACCTAGAATAGGGAGAAGAGCAAGATGAAGAGATGTTATTAAGGGTATTTTATAAGGCTAATTCAAAACCTACTGTAGAAGTTATTCCTTATGATGGAAAATTGGATACCAATGTTGTGTTAGATTGGATCTCTGATATGGAGAATTTCTTTGAGTATGAAAACACTCCTAATAATAGGAAGGTGAAAATTGCAGTTATAAGGTTGAAAGGTCATGCCTCACTATGGTGGGAGCATTTGCAAAGTGATAGGCAAAGGAGAGGAAAGGAGAAGATCACCAAGTTAAAGAAAAAATTCCTACCTACTGATTACCAAGTTAGCTTGTTGAGAAAAATGAAAAATTTGAGACAAAAGGACATGAGCGTAAAGGAATATACTGACGAATTCTATAGGTTCAACATCAGATCAGGATATGTGGATGATGATGTTGAGAAAATTGCAAAATATATAAATGGATTGAGATTTGGAATTCAAGATGAAATAAGTTTTGTTAAGTTGGAAAGTGTGGAAGAAGCATACCAGTATGCCTTGAAAGATGAAGAGGTCTTGACAAAGAAGCATGAACAAAGGCAAAGTGGTAGATTCTAGAGAGGTAGAGGTGGATCATATGGAGAAGGTAGCAGATCTGAAAATTATGTGCAAGACAAAGGTAAATATGAAAGGAAGAATGATGAAAAAGGTAAGATGGAGTGGAAAAGTGGTAATTCTTACTGAAGAAGACATAATTCTTATTCTAGAGGTGTATTTCATGGTAATTGTTTTAGATGTGGTAAAGAGGGACATAGATCATTTCAATGTAGATCCTTTAAAAGTGGGCAAGGTAAAAAAAATGTTGCAATCCAAGGAGAAGATGAGGATTCACCAAGTGGACTTGAGATTGAAGAAAATTTGATGGTGAGAAAGACCTTATGTAATAAGGAAGATGATGGGGAACCTATCCTTAGAAGAAGTCTTTTCAAGGCCAAATGCAAGATGGCTAGAAAATATTGCAAAGTAATTATTGATAGTGGAAATTCTATAAATTTGGCATCAGAATATTTGGTTACAAAGTTTCATTTGTAGAGGTTAAAGAATCCTAAACCCTATCATGTCTCATGGATCAAAGATGAGCATAAGATATTGGTAAGTGAGAAATGCCTTGTGAAGTTCAAGATTGAACATTACTTTGATGAAGTTTTGTGTGATATTATGCCTATAGATTGTTGTCATATTCTATTGGGTAGACCTTGGAAATATGATAGATATGTTGTGCATGATGGAAGATTGAATCAATATACTCTTTGGGTGAATGGAAAGAAGCAAATATTTTTGCCTTTGATGGAAAGTCTAGATGAGGTTAACTATACTATTGTGAAAATTTGTATGATTAATGGAAACTAATTTGAGTAGGAAATGAAAAAGAATCAAGTCTATTTTGTTATAAGCCCAAGGAGACTGAGTTGTGTCAATAGTAGTTGAGTGCTAGAAAATAGTGCTAACTAAGTACCAATTAGTGGTGACAAAGTGACATCTGGTAGTATTGACTAAGTACCAGAAGAAATTATTGAATTGTTGAATGAGTATAAAGAGATTGTTGCAAAAGATATACCTAATGGTTCACCTCTAGTAAGAAGCATAAGTCATTGTATGGATCTAATCCTTGGATCCAGTCTTCCAAAAAAAGCACCATATAGATTGACACCTACAAAGAATATTGAACTTAACAGACAAGTGCATGAGTTGTTGTAGAAAGGTTTGATCAGAGAAAGTTTGAGTTGATGTGTTGTACCTACTATATTAGCACCTAAAATGAATGGAAAATGGAGAATGTGTACTGATTCCATAGATATTAACAAGATCACAGTAAAATACAAGTTACCTATGCCGAGGATGGATGACATAATGGATTTTTTGAGTGGGAAAAAGTATTTTACCAAGATTGATTTGAAGAGTGCCTCTCATTAGATCAGAATCAGAGAAGGTGATGAATGGAAGACAACTTTTAAGAAAAAATATGGTTTGTATGAATGGTTGGTTATGCCCTTTGGTTTGACTAATGCACCTATTACTTTCATGAGGTTGATGAATGAAGTTGTAAAAAGATTCTTGGGTAAGTTTGTGATTGTTTATTTGGATGATATTATTGTAGGATTTGAGCAAATAAGCCAATCAAATCCACAAAGCCTTTGAATCCCTGCATGCAAAAACCTGTCACAGAAGAAAAAGACGAGAAGAGGCAAGGGTTTGCTAAAAAATGGAGATCGAAGAAAAGTTGCTCTCAAATGAAAAATGCATAAGAGATAATGAAAAAAGTACAATGCTCAACCTTATAAAGGTGAGATAGAAACCCTAAACTAAAAAACTAGGTTGCACATTATTAATTAATAATTAATTAATAATGCACCTAAATGAAGCTTAAGTAACTAGAGTAATAGAAACTTATATAATTAAATAAATATGATTTAATTAATAAGTATAAATTAAAAAATACTGTAATACCCCCCCTTAAGCTGAAAGCAAGGAGTAAGCTTACCTAGCAAAGAAAAGCTATGAAAGCAAAAAACAAGTGGGTCCCGACAACAAGGCCTAATCAGGTACCCAGTACAAGGAAATCTCTATAAACTGAAGTAAAGGAGAAAACCTAGTGGGAAAAACCTCTCTCCAAAATGAGATATAATGACTTCAAGAGACTCTCTCAAAGCCATAAGTACAATGCGTGACTTTAACCCCCCCCCCCCCCCCCCTCGTGAGAGAGGGTCAAGGCTCCAAAGCCCCTCCAAAATGAAAGAACCCCTGGATGAATGAACAAACCACTGTGACTCCAGTGCAGAGGAGTGAAAGGTAGTGGACACTGTAGAGGGAACCTTGAAAGCTGAGGTGTCACTGGAAGGCCAAGCTGATGCTCAAAGGAGTAGACACAAGGATCCTGAAAGGGAATCCCCAATGTAAGTGGTATGACAAGTGTGCTGACACTGTCATCAAAGAGGAGATGAATGTCCTCTGTAGAATTTTCAACAACTGCACCTGGTGGCTTGATGAATGGAGTTGGAGGATCAAGCAGTGCTGAAGAAGAACTCTGCTAAATAGAAAAGAGCTCAAGAGGAGGTGGCAAGGCAGTTACAACAACAGTCTCAGGAACCACACAGAGGTTCAAGAAACCTGACTGTACCACATGATGCTCTCTCAAAGGAGGAGAGTCGTGCTCTGGCAAAGGTGGACCAAAGTGTGAAAAGGAGTAGAGACGGGTGGAAAGATCAACTATCCCTGTAGCAACAATACCTCCTGTCATACTATCCCGGATGAAAATTGAATCTGGAGTGAACTCAACTGTCTTCCCGAACCCACTGTGAGAAATCTGATAAACCAAGAGAAGGTTTGCAGACAGAGATGGAACATACAACACATCATTGAATGTGCCATCCTGAATGCATACAGTGCCTTTCCCGCAGACTTTCATAATAGTGTTATTCCCAATGATAATATGGGGAATAGGAGAAGCCTCAAAAGAAGAGAAGATCTCTCGAGAAGATGCCATATGGTGAGAAGCACCTGAATCCAGTATCCAAGGAACCTGTGAAGGGAATGTGAAAGAAGCTCGCAATGCATGACCCTTTCCAAGATCCTATTGAGCTGTAGGATTGATAGAAGAAGACTGATAAGAAAACCCCTGTGAGCTAGAAGAGGATGGAGAGGAAAGATTTCTCTTCTGAAGAAGAGCTTGCAAATCCGCTATCTGTTTCTCATAACCATCAAACTTCTTCTGATAACAAAGTGACTCATCATGTGTTCCCTTCTAACAATAGGAACATGTAGGTCTCTTAGTCTTCTATTTCTCCTTCTTAGAAGAAGATGGTGGGCTAGTAGAGTGCTGAGAAGAGGAATCTGATAACTGGTTCGGCTTCTGTGTGCTCTTAGGTGGCTTGGCAATCAATGCCTGTGACTGTGAACTTGTAAGAGAATCCATACTAGTGAGCTTTGATTGCTCACGAGTCAACCGGTCACAAAAAATCTCAAAAGAGGGAATAACATGTCGTGCACCTAGAGCATCCATAGTGGAGTAGAAGGTAGAAGTGAAAATCTGATAAGGTCCTTGAAGCTTGGACAATATCAGAAAGATACACTCATTATCAGATTTTGTCTTTCCTGCAACCTGTAACATAGATCGAAGAGACTTGAATTTCATCAAGAAATCCTCAATGCTGGTGAATGATTTAGGAATCAAGGAAGTAAACTCCACATCTATCTGTAGAATCTTGAATTGATTCATTGTGACAAATAAGGTTGAAAACTTATCCCACATAGCCCTGGGTGTATTCAAACCATCCAGGTGAAACAATAACCCCTCTGAAATATTCATTGCAATGAGGCCCATTGCCTCATCCATTTTATTCCGCTGCATAAGAAGCTCATAAGGCCTCTATAGAACTGGCTGAGCCACATCGAGACATGACCATAACCCCTTTTCCATAAGCAATCTATTCATCTGTCCTTTCCAAGTATGGTAGTTGTGTGGTGTAAGGCAGGCGACATAGAAGTTCGCCATTGAGAGAAGAAGACGAAAGTAGAAGGGTATTATTCTAAATTAAAGTACCGAAAAGAAAGTGCCCCCCCCCCACAATATATAATGATATCCCTCAAATACCAAAGAAAACAACTATAGAAAGTATAAAAATTGAGAAAAGAACCTGGATTTCGGATGAAGAGAAGAGGGAAATAGAAGTCTCTACTTCAATGCTAAAATTGGAAGCTCAAATGAACTCAAAATGAAACAAAACTAGTACCATTGTCTCCGTCTCTAAACCATCTTTTCAGTGCTTCTTTCGGATCGGAAAAAGACCTCCGTATGTCCAAGTTAAGGCCAAAAAACCAACTGCAAGTCCAAGAAGGGAGCTCTCTGGAAAAATACAGGCATGCGAAAAAACTTGACGGCCGTATGGCTGTCAACAGCCAGGCACTGAGAAAAAATTTGGCTACTGGATTGATGACATCATCAGCTGGTTAGATGATGTCACACTGAGACTGTTGCAAGTGGCAGCGCCGCTGGAGGAGGTGGTGCTCGGGCGGTAAACGTCGGTGGCGCTGCCTGCAGTGGTGGCGGTGGGGCGGAGTCTGCGCTGCTGGTGGTCCGCCGGCTGTGGCTGAGCTCCGGTGGCTGTGGGGTGGCACTAGGGCGGAGCAGCCTAAAAAAAAAAATTTAAATTTTTTTTTTAAAAAAAATGCCTCGATCTGCGTGAAGGAGGCCCTACGGCCCTGCTAGGCTAAAAAAATTTGCCTCCCGGAGCAACGTTGTCCAAATCGGACAAATTTTATATGGAAATAGGGGTTTTGACGCCTTCTGAATCCATTCGTGATGTCCGTTTGGCCTCAACCTGCTCCAAAAAAAGTGACCCCCCTATTTTCTCAAAAAATACTCGAAAAATTCCAGATCTGTTCTGCCAAACCCTCATTCTCCATTTTCTCCAAATCATGAACAAGCTACAATAGATCTGGCTCTGATACCATGTAGGATTTGAGCAAATAAGCCAATCAAATCCACAAAGCCTTCGAATCCCTGCATGCAAAAACCTATCACAGAAGAAAAAGACGAGAAGAGGCAAGGGTTTGCTAAAAAATGGAGATAGAAGAAAAGTTGCTCTCAAATGAAAAATGCATAAGAGATAATGAAAAAAGTATAATGCTCAACCTTATAAAGGTGAGATAGAAACCCTAAACTAAAAAACTTGGTTGCACATTATTAATTAATAATTAATTAATAATGCACCTAAATGAAGCTTAAGTAACTAGAGTAATAGAAACTTATATAATTAAATCAATATGATTTAATTAATAAGTATAAATTAAAAAATACTCTAATAATTATAATATTTAGTAAGACTAAGGAAGAACATCTTGAGCATATTAGACAAGTATTGTAGAGTTTGGAAGAGGAAAACTTGCTGATTAATCTGAAAAAATGTTCTTTTATGCAAAAGAAGATTGTGTATTTGAGATTTGTGATTTTAGCTGATGGATTGAAGATGGATCTTGTGAAGGTTAAAGCAATTTTTGAATGGCCTACACATGATAATGTGGGTGAGGTAAGATCAGTTCATGGTTTGGCTCATTTTTACAAGAAATTTATAAGGAATTTTAGTTCTATTTGTAATGCTATGACTAAGACAATGAGAGGAGATAAAAAGGAATTCAAGTGGGCACGTGGAGCTAATAAGAGTTTTGGGACTTTGAAACAAAAGTTTGCTAAGTTGCCTATTTTGTTTTTGCCTAATTTCAATAAGGTATTTCAAGTTGAATGTGATGCAAGTGGTAGTGCAATAGGAGCTATATTGAGTCAAGATGGAAAGCATGTTTCTTTCTTTAGTGAGAAGATGAATGATGCTAAAAGGAAGTAATCTATGTATGATCAAGAATTTTATGCCATCGTTCAAGCATTGAAGAAGTGGAGACATTATTTGATTCATACAGATTTTGTGTTGTATACTGATCATAAAGCTTTACAATACTTGGGAAGTCAACATCAATTGAATTAGAGACATATGAAGTGGGTTGAGTATTTGTAGAATTTTACATTTTTCATTAAGCATAAGAGTGGAGTTATTAAGTAGAAGATGTTCTTTAATGACTAAAATAAAGGTTGAAGTTATTGGTTTTGATGAAATGAAAAATTTGTATGATATTGACCCTAATTTTTAAGGCATGGAGAGAGTGCAGAGCACCAAATTTGATAGATCACATAAGTAAATATGATGAGTATTTTATTCAAGAAGGTATGTTGTTCAAAGGTATTTAGTTGTGTATTCTTGGAAGTTCTATGAGGTTGAATCTGATTAAGGAAAATCATAGTGGTGGATTGGCTGGACATTTTGGAATTGATAAGACATTGAGTTTGTTGAAGGAGAAGTATTATTGGTCACAAATGTGTAAGGATGTCTAGCAATTTGTGAAGAGTTGTGGAGTTTGTCAAGATGCAAAAGGAGTAAGTCAAAATGCTAGTTTGTATACACCTATTACTATTCCTAAGAAACCTTGGAGTGACATTAGTATGGATTTTTTTCTTAGATTGCCTAAAATAGTGAAAGAATATGATTCTATATTTGTTGTGGTGGATAGATTTTCTAAAATGGCTCATTTCATACCATGTAAGAAGACATCAGATGCTAAGCATGTTGCTAAAATTTTTGTTAAAGAGATTGTAAGATTGCATGGATTACCAAAAATCAATATTTCTGATAGGGATAGTAAGTTTGTTGGTTATTTTTAGAAGACTTTGTGAAGAAGATGGGTATTGAGTTGAAATTTAGTTCTATATTCCATCTATAGATAGATGGATAGATAGAGGTTGTGTGTAGAAGATTGGATAATTTGTGGAGATGTTGAGTTTAGAATAAGCTAAGTAATTGGAAATTGTATTAGCACAAGCTAAATTTGCACATAACAATTCTGTGAATAGGAGTACGAGGAAGACACCTTTTGAGATTGTTACTGGAATGTAGCCTAGAGGTATATCAGATTTGAGGGATATTACTGGTGAAGAGAAGAGAAGTGTTGTAGGAGAAGAATTTTTTCATTTTATGAAGTCTTTGCAGAAGTGAAGTTGAGGTTGGAACAAAATAATCAGAAGTACAAGGAGAATGCTAATCATTTTAGGAGACATCATAATTTTGAAGTTGGTGATGAGGTAATGGTTCATTTGAAGAAAGGAAGGTTTCCAATTAGAACATATAGTAGATTGAAAATGAAGAAGTTTGGACCTTTTAAGATCTTGAGAAAATTTGACAGTGGTAATGCTTATGAAGTAGAGTTACCTGATGACATGGACATATCTCCTATATTCAATGTTGCTGATTTGTATAAGTACCATGAGTCAGATGATGAAGTTTCTTTATGAAGGTGTGAATTTGTCGCTAGATTGTGGATCTAAATTTAATTATTTGGCCATAAAATAGAAGGCCTTACAACTAGGCATGTATACTATTCCCTTGATGGATCAATAAAATATCTTGTTCTTTCTCTTCGGCATTGTATTTGTGTTGTGTTTTATATTGCGTTGACTTTGGCAGGTTGATCTAGATAGTTGGGCATGCCCTAGGCCCTGGCTTTCCTTTCCTCCCTGTGTAATGAAGGAAATTGACTATAGTTTGCATGTCAAATGAAATCAACATTGTATCATCAGGTAGCATAATTTACCTTGTCTTTGGATTGTAATGATATATACATTCATAGATTAACTCTGCGGCCTAAACTATGATTGGAAAGCCAACTGCCTCAACCAATCTACATCCTTAGAGTTTCTCAATGATGGGGTTAATATGCTCAAACTTCACTCTCTTTTGAAAATCCTCCATGTTGTAGAAATGAAGAGAGGTGTCTATGAAATTCTACAACTGGGATTTGATCGTAGACAATCTGTCATGCCCAAGCTACGAGGGCAAAAACACACAAATTTTTTTTTGATAATTAAAATGCACTAAGATGATAAAGTTATGATCACATCTTAAGTATAGGTTCTCTACATTGTTAAATTAATACTCTCGTTATAAAGTTGATATCGATCATAATTTACGTTCTTACATTAACTTATAACAATATGATATCATTAGTTAAAAGACAATGTCAAAGTGATCGAGTTTAGATTAATTGAAAGTAGCTAATCAAAATCAACTATAAATCTCTTAGACAAATATTGATTTTCAAACTAACTGATAATGAAAGGCCACTTTAAAGAAAAACACAATTAACTAAAATTAAAACTGAATATAAATATCCAAAAATTTATTAACTTTAAACTATTTCAACTAACTTAACATAAAATTTAATTATGGATGACTCCGAGTTAGTTGGGTCGAAATATCTAAGCAAAAAGAATATACTTTTAAACTTGTTTTAATTAGCCTATAACCTTTTGAATTAAAACTAATTAATACTCAAAAAATTAAAATAACTTGAATACTAAAACTAAATACATTTAATTATTTTAAGAACTTTCCTAAAATAACGATGACATTAATAATATAACTAAAGTTGAATAAATCAAAGTCTAAACTAGATTACACCAATAATACCTTACTAACTTAAACTAATCTACTAAATATATATTAAAATTTAAAACAATAACTTTTAAACAAATAACAATTAAACAAACATAATTAAAAACAACTTTAAAATAACTTAATTAACTACTAAACAACAAACTAATACAATAATAAATAAATAAAACAAAAAGTAACTAACATAAATATAAAATTTTAACTAACCTAAACTACAAACTAAACTAAAAATTAATACTAACCTAACTACAAAATGACCCACCAAAATCCCCATACTTTTCTTTCCCCCCCAAAGGTCATGTCAACCACTACCCTACCAGCATGCACTTTCCCAAGTACTACTCTGCACGCTGCCCGAGTCCTATTGACCCTGTGTCAGTGAAATTTTCCCCCTTCATCCCACTTGCCTTGGGTGGAAACCAAGGCAGCTGCCCAAGGAAGAAGCATTTTGCTTATAAACTTCAACAAATATATAAAATACTTAAAGAACAAATGCCAAGGTCAACGATATTTATGGAGGGACAGGGGGGGTGACATCATCTTTTATGATGACTAAAAGATTTTGCAAGATTTAAACATATTTAAAACCTCCCTCTATACTGACGCCCAAGGAAGGAGATAAAGCATTAATGTTAAAAAGTTTTATGGGTAGAAAATTTGATAGTTAGGATATTTAGAGATCATTATTAAGTTATTTTAGTTATTCATATTTAATTTATTGATGATTAATTTTTGAATTTAAATTCAAAAATAAGGAATCACAGAGAATATTCTCTGTTGCACAAATAGACTTATTTCTTCTTCCATGCAAAATCCAAAGAGCATTTTGCTCTTGGGGAAATTTTTTTTGAAGCTTTATTTTTCTAAGTATGGATTTTAAAACAATGTATATATATATATATATATATATATATATATATATATATATATATATATATATATATAGGATTTAAAACATAGATTTATTCATTGAGACACATTCATACAAGATTTATTGATATCTCAAACAACTTAAATTGAATCATCAACCAAAATCATTTGTTCTTCTATAAAACTTGGATTGAAATAATTTGACCTATGCCAATAATTTTCTTTTAAATGAAAAACCATAAAGCCTAATTACAACCTTAACATACCAAGAATATGAATTATCCATTTTATTCGATAATGTAATACTTGTTTGATTCTAATTATCAGGAAACTAAATCTACATGCATGATCGTAATTTTCATTTTCAACATACAAGAAAACCTTGAAATCTTTGCCAAATTTTATCAACATCAATTCCATCCTAATTTGATGTGCATCCATCTAAATTAAAACTTATAATTAAATCACATGACAAGCAAATATACTTAAACACCAATTTTATTGGGAAACCTGATTCAAAGGCTCAGCCGGGAAAGAATTAGGAAGAAAACTTGGCTTCGTTGCCAATCCAAAAAAGTTTGAAATACCAATTCACATAGGATATCAATCCCAAATTTCAACAATATAATTGAATTTTCTTCATGACCCTCATCAAGGGATTTATAATGTTTTCTGCAACACATCTCTAGAACCATGGAGGAAACAAATATCTGATCGGGTGACAACCAAGCATAACCAAAAGACAATCAAACAAGCATGCTCATACATGGTTTACACAATAGGATTCACAATGAATCAAAACTAGGGAAAGGTGGATTCTTCCAACTAGGAGAAGTCAAGCACAACACCAAACAGATGCCCAATCGGAGTTATATACCAAGAACTTTCGTTCTTCCATTTCAACATACCATAATCATACAAGGTTTGTGCTGACAGGTAGGGGCCCATAACACCCTACCCTTTCTCCCTCTTCTCATCCTGAGAAGAGACTCTACACTAGTTGGAGTCTGACTAAACAGACCTTTCCCAAAATTGTTCACTTCTGCCCTCTCCAAGGGTGAGTAATATCAAAACACCCATGCAAGAGAAATCTCAAATTTGCAACCATAACATGAAAGGAAATCATCCAAAAATAACATGGTTTTCAAAGCTTCCCAACATACCCGCAAACATACAAACATTGAAACAACAACAAGGTAGCATAAGCATGAAATAATAATGAAATCTAAACAAGTGAGATGAGAATTCCAACCTTCACAAAGAGGTAATGGAAATGAACAAGTTTGAGTAGAGTTTCCCTTTCCTTCCTTCAATCTTCAAGAACTCCTCTCCAAATGTAGAGATTGGGTAACCCCCAACTAGACCAAGAAAGGCCTCTAAATAAGCCTCAAACTCAATCACCAAAAGGAGCAATAACTACTCCCACCCACCTACAAATCTAGAAGCTCCTAACTCAACCCACACTATGGTTAAACACTAAGTGGAGGTGAGGTGAGGTAACTCAAGATAACCACTTGCAATTTTCGCACAAAGGTAAAATGAGACTTTTTGAGTGATCTCCAAAGTCAACAAAAGGGGCTTAGGGGTTGGAAAAGACCCCCAACCCATACCCATACCCCTTGGGTATAATTATTCCATGTTTTAAAGCCTTAGGAAGAGGTTTAGAGCCAAACAAAAGTTAGGAAAATAATTAGGACCAACTAACAACTCTAACAATGCAGATTAAGAACTAATTTGAATTAGGGATGACTAAACTCGATTAAGGACCAAGTTAGCAATTAACACGAACTTAGTCCGTCTTAGGTCCATGGGTTACAAGCTAACCCTAACTAGCACGCTAAGGAGCACAAACAATTCATGAGTGTCAAGTGACACTAAAAGAACATAGTTACAAACATTAACATTCACTAAACACAGAAAGAAAATACATACATCTCACAAATAAAATACTTGAATTAAAAAAACAAGGTTTTCAAAATTAGCACATAGAGATCAGTTTTGTTCCTCTGTCGATTTTCTCAGCTAAAATATCTACACACTCATTGCACACATCAGTAATCCCATAAAATCACATGTACATATATGTATACGTATTAGAAATTCATAAAAATTGAAACATACATCAATCAGGGTTTCTCTCATTTCTTAACCATTAAAATCTCATAATTCAAAGCATTAATCCTACATTTACTGATTTCATCAACATACATATACATGAAAATTTTAAATGATGAACATTAAATATCTAAAAATAACATCACACAACATGAAATAATATGATATGTTCAAGTATCTGATAATGTCTCGACATCTCGAGTCGTGAGTAACAAAAAGATAAAGTAACAACTAAGGCTATGAAGGGTCAGGGCGAGGCCTCACACAATCTATCAAAACCTACAAACCCAGTTTTCATGACTTTGAGAGCAAGATTTGAATTAAGAAAGTGAAAATAATTGTGAATGCAACAAATACTAGCTTTTCCAAAAGTTATGCACATTATAAGAATAGCAGTTCAAAGAAAGAGTGGTAGTTTGTTCAACAATTAATGTTTTCATATATATGGGAGCCTCAATTCATTTGTTAATCTTTAGAGTTCATGCCACATGAATGAATTGAAGGAGATACTCATTGTAGTAAATGTGATGTTTTAATGGGCATCTAGGGGTCTTTTCACTATTTTGTTGGGTTCAACAGTAACTTTCTATATCTCCATAACTTACTTTCCTATTTTCCTTTAAATTTCATGAAATTACCATTAGAGTACTCCATGGGAGAATGTATGCTAAGTCAAAGCTTGATCATTACCTTTTTTTACTGAGATGTTCTACATAGAAATTATGAATCTAACATGATCATTAGCTTGATTTTCTTTGGAATTTGGGAAATTGTCTTTGATTGACATTCTAGTCATGTTTGTTATTAGTGACATATACTTATTTAGATTATGAGCATCTACCAAGCATCTTGTATAGTTAATAGTGTTAACCAAGTATTTTAGTTTCTATCAAGTTCTATATTTGCTACTAAATCCTTTGGACAGATTTTAGCTAGTTTTGAGCAGTTACTACTATGATGATGATCAATAGTGTAAACTGAGCATCTCAATATATGTCAAGATTACTGGTGCAAATCGAGTTGTGCAGTGCTTATTAAGTTTGTAGTTGATGTGATATGAATCTAGTGTAAATCAAGCTACTTAGCATTAACCTAGTGACTCAGTTTATATTGAGCTTGTAGTGATAGCATTGATCAAGCTATGTAGTGTGAATCAAGTGATTCAGTTTATATGCCAAGTTTTACACCATTTGCTGAGTCACCAGTGCAGATTGAGTTCAAGACTACTTGGAAGTGATTTGTATGGATTGAGCTTCTATATCTACAAAGTGCATGATGATGCCAAGCATTGGCAGTAGATGCCAAGTATCAGAACCCCACCAAGTTAGTCTTCTAAACTTGAGTTTCTACACATTGGCCAACTTTGTAATATTTGTGCATACTTGTATTGTGGTTGACTTTGTAATTTTGCAATTGGATTGGTATATATGTAATATATTGTATCACATCCAAATTAGTGCATTAAAGTATGAAATAAGAAGAGAAGAGTAAAAGAGTGAATTACAAAGGCTACAATAGTAAAAGAAGTAGGAAAGATTTATCTATTATAGCAAGGTGATTTGTACACTCAGAGGAATCACATTCAATAAACAATGTTGTAGATCAAAGATCAACTACTACTTCATCCTAATAGGTGGATCAGTCAAATCCTTTAACAAGGTAGACCTAATAGGCTTTTTAAAATCTCTTTACCAAGTGCATACTTCATTGTATGTTTGTAAATCCTTTTGCAAGGTGGATCTAGTAGTCCTTATTGCTCCTAACAGGGTAGATCATCAAAAGTGATCACTATAAGCCTTAACAGGCCAATTTTATACTACAATACTAAATCTTATGGGTATCATCTCCACCCCATATTTTCTTTCTATTTGGAAGGTTTTTGGGTCACCAAAATTTGTGTCAAAAGTGTTATGAATGCTTTAATGTTTTTAGTTTATTATGCATGCAATTAGATCATAATATACAAGAAGGATTAATTACTAATTAAGGATTAAGTTTTATTGGTTAATGATTCACCGCTCCCCTTTTAGTAACTTAACCTTTCATAATATTTCCAAAAATTGGTATTAGAGCACTATGGTTCTCAGAGAAAATTTTAACAACTTGAGCAAAGATCAAACACAATGTAGGTATTCAAACTTGACAAGTCTATTGATAATGAGAAGCTAGATTTGGATTGGCTATTGGACAACTCAAGAAACCAAAAGAGAAACTCTCTCAATCCTTAAAAAGAAGAAATGATCTTGCAATCTAGATGAATGATCCAACCTACACTAAAGAAAGAATTCAAGACATCCATTCAAGAAATTCAAATGAAACTGATGAAGCAATCAAAGAACTATTGGAAAATAATAGTACTCCTTAAGAAGAAGTAAGAAAACTAAGAAGAGAACAAGAAATTTAGTTAGTAAGATTGTGTGAAGTCATGGAAGAGAAAAAAAGATAAGAGAAGAGATAGAAGGAAAGAAAAATGAAATTTAGCACCTATCCCTTTAGCAAGAAAACTTCATTGATCAACTCACCGATACAAATGAAGAAATCATGAATCTAAGATCAGAGAATGAAAAATTGCAAAATGATCTAAAAACTAAAAGGAAAACCAATGAAAGAATGATGAAATCTCAAGCAGACATTAATTAGTTGAATGAGCAAAGTCATTACAAATAAAAAGGAAAAGTAGGAATTGGATATACATAAGAAGGTGAATCATCTAAGCAAGGAGCTCAAAAGATTCAAAATCCTACTTGTAATCACTATAGTAAGATAGGTCATACATCAAACAAATGTTAGAGCAATGGGAAAGCAAAATTCAATGGAAAATGCTACAATTATAATCAGAATGGTTATAGAGAAAGTGAATGCAAAGAGAAACCAAAATTTGAAGGCAAATGTCACAAATGTAAGAAGAATGGACACAAGTCATTAGAATGCAAAACTAAGATATTGAATCCACCAGAGCACATTATAAAAGCTATATTTGGTTGGGACTATAATACTTGGTACAAATGTCATTATTGTGGAGAATTTGGATACATTGGAATGAATTGTGAGAAACATCACATGAGGAAAAGAGATACTACCAAAATATGTTTTATTTGTGGATGAGGCAACAATGGGTTCCAAAGTCTATTGAGAATACAAATTCAACCAATGATGATCAGGTCACTCATGAATTGGGTGACTCCAATATTTCCACTTTATGTCTCATAAGAGAACTAGAACCAGGATACTGAAGAAGACATCTAACATCAGTTCTAGTTGACAAGATAAAAGATCCATATCAGAATTCAAGATACAAAGGGATCACCAAGTAAGAGATGGCAGTTATTACCGAGTTACTATCCTTATTGAGTGAGATCAGGTTGTAGACTCTACCAAGCTAGGTCGGGAGTAACTAAGTTTTGTATGGTTACTAAATCCTAAAAAAATACTAAGTGTTCAATGCAAGTGAAGTGGATGACAATGTTCCATTTCAACAAATAATTGTACCAGGTATTTATGGAAAAATTTGGTAAAAAGGGTGAAATTGAAGTTATTTCTCATAGTGAATTTTTGAGAGTTATTTATGTATAGTGATATTTTGAAGCAATCAAGTGATTTGAGAAAAAAATTACTCTTGAACCCTACTAAGAAAAAATGGCATCTACCAGTAGCAAGTCAAAGAGATGATCAAACATGTTGGTTCGAGGTGTGGAATGGAAGGCACTGAATTTCAAGTTGACTCCTACCATTGCAAAAATCATAGATTTGAGTGGAGTGAAATCACAAATTCCTTTAAATCTACTGTTAATCAATGATATTTATTGGCATTTCATATGTGCTATTCAAGATATTAGAACATTAGAGATGGATGAATATTTGGAGTTATGCATTGATAGTGTGTTGAAACTTGAGCATCAACATCTTGAGACAAAAGGTTCAACTCACATTCCTCATATGCCATGGGATTTTCAAGTAAAATGGATAAAGTTTATCCTTAGTCATGTACACAGTGGTCAGCTATAGTTGGAACAACTAGTTTTGATAACCAAGAAGATGGTCCACAGGATCATTGGTCTTCCAATGATGGCCAAAACAAAAATGACCAAAACCCTAGGTCAGGTTGAATTAGAGAAGAAAACCCTTGTTGAGTGGTATGGAAGGGGAATGAAGATAAGTTGTATCACTAACATGGAATTGAAGTTCAACATACATATCGTAGCTTACAAAATGTACAGTTTGAGCAGGTAGAATAGTTTATCTTGTGAAGTAGTTGATTTAGCATATAAGGTGGTAAAAAACAACCTATCACTTGACCTTGCCAAGTTACTATTGAACCAATTCAACAAGAACATGGAGAGAATCAGAACTTCCAAGAACAATCCATGTAAGTTTGATTCACTCTTGACTTGTTTATTTTTCTATGTTTAGAAGTTCTTCCCATGAAAAGGTACAATAGTTTGGAGAAAAGAGGTACTAGTTCTATATCAGATTAATAAGTATATTGCTGAAATGGGAGAGAATTATGCAAGAATTATGGACAACTACTTTGATGTATTTAAAGAGAAGATAAATAGTAGATTCAAGATCCCCAAGAATTTAGTTGAGGATTGCAAATATGATGTTTGTTTCATGGTTGATAGTGATAAAGTATACATTCAAGTAGTTAGGCCAAGAATAGCATGGGTAAAACCTCTTAGATATGAGGTGAACACTGATGAAACCAAATACATAATTGAGGCATTGATAAATGATCCCATTGACCCTAAAGCTACTTACTTTGGCACCTATGCTAATGAAAAGGCCATGATAGAATTGAAAATCAAAATCCCTCAGGTAGTCAACAAGGGAAAGAAGAGAATTGTTAAACTGAAAACTAGTCCCACTCTTCTATTAACTAATGGAAAAGGAGAGGATGAAGAAGAGCCACTAAAGAAGAAAGGTAAGGTAATTATTACCAAGCCTACCAAGACATCTATTTTTGTGTTCACAAGGAGATCATCTAGGAGGAAAGTAGATAAAGAAGGAGACATAATCTTCAAGAGTTCTCCACCCACCTTTGACAAAAGAATGAAAGAATTAGAATTAGGGTTTGGCATTACAAACTTCAAGGCACTAAAATATGAGACTAGGACTATAAAGGAGTAGAAGAAAATAGAAGATATATTAATATCCAAGATGGGTAAGTGGAAGTGCTCACCAATCTAGCTAGCTCAACAGATTCCTAATGCTTTGATGGAAAAGATTAAGTGAAGATGGAAGAATTCCATGAAAATTTCAAAAGATATATATGAGAAGACCCTGAGGCAACTCATGCCAAATTTGGATGACAAGGAGGTAAAATAATCTCTAAATAAAAATGAATGACAAGCAATTAAAGGAATCTCTAAAGAAAAATGAAGAAAAGATAACTTTGAGATTTAATACTTGTCTTATAATATTGAAAGACATGAGGCATGTTGTGAAGAATACTGCAAACACATGGAAGAGTGTCTATCTTCTTCACAAGCCAAGTGATTTTTTAGTTAGTGTAAGTGATAAGGATGATGATGATTAGGATGAAGATGAAGAGGAAGATGAAGAAGAGGTGACTCATTTTGATAATGTAGATGATGAAGAGGAGTAGGGGCAGGAAGCTAGCAAGGAAGATGCACAAGATATTGAGTAGACTAACCCAATAAAGATTGCTATAGTGGTCATAGCCTCACTTCCTTATTCTCCAAGAACAACATTTAAAACACCAAGACTGAAGATAGTTTTAGTAGGATTGATTGTGACTACCACTGAAAGCACAAGCACTCAATTGATCTTTGCACCTATCTAGCTCAGTACTTCATTGAGAGAAGTGGCAAGTACTTCATCTACTGAGCAAAAAGCTCTTCCCTCTACATCAATTTTGTCTACATCAGGTATTTATACTACTGGTATTTCAATAATAAATGTAGTATCCACTTTTTCAGCAAGTTCTACCATATCTACAATTGTTTCCATTATGAGTATGCAAAAGTAATACGTGCAAGGATAGTTGAGACCAAGGCTCAACTGAGCACAATTTTTTTGGGAAAAGGAAAAGAGAAGGAAGTGGATATAGATCTTGATGAGGATATTTTCATTCCTAAATGGGATATCTCAAATTTAAATCTTGATTAGATACATGTTTTTGAAGAACTTCAAAATAAATCCAAGTAGAAAAGGCTTGGAGAGGAAATAAACAAGGAATTTTAGATAATTGAGGATGTTAAGAATATTCTAGCAAAGGCTCTAGGCATAGAGGTTGATACTTCTCAACCAATTTTGAATTAGTTAGTAGAGGCTATCCAAAAATCTAATGAATATTTGGATGGATAGGAAAAATTATTGTAGAAAGCTGAGAAAAAGTTTTAGAATAAAGATTTAGAACTTATTGCTCAACAAATTGCTATTCATCAAGTAGAATCATCTACTATTCTAGGCTCTCCAAAGACCTCCTACATCAATGTATCTTTAATTTTTAGTAAAATACATCAATCTTCACTAAGGAAATAAGAGATAAATTTTCAAAGATTAATGGGGATCTAAAGGCTAGTGCATAGTAATTGAAACTTGACCCAAGTTCAAACTTTGCCCACTTGAACAAGATCAAATTTTTGATAGATATGTAGGCAGAATTGCTAAAAGAAGAGGCCAGAAAAAGATCAACATTAATAGATATTTAGAACATGATTTTCCCAAAAATGGATGCTTTGTAGAAGTACATTGCACATTCAAAAATGCTTATCCATGCCAAGAACTTCTCCATTGTCGACCGTATGATAGAATTATCAGAAAAAGTGCATATTGCATTACACACATGCAAGGTGTTGCAAGAGAATTCAAACAAGACTTTGACACTTATCTTAAAGGTACATTTAGATTTCTTTTCACATTTTGGCATTAGTGTAGGGAATATATTGCATAAATTTTTGGTATTAATGTCAAAAAGGGGGAGAAGGTGTAAGAAGATGTAAGGAGAAAGGGGGAGAAGATTGAAGAGGATTGGAGAAAGTAATTTGGAGAAGATTGAAATATTGTAGAGAAAATGTATATTGTACAAAGGGGAGAAGATGTATTTAGGTATATTGTGAAAAGATGTAAATTATAATATATATTATGTATGGGGAACATTACCATATTGCTCATGTACAATAATACATCTCTTAAAAAACCAAATTTGAAAAATCTCAAAAACAATATACTCTACCAAGTTGGAGACATAAGGTGATAGATATAAGATATTCTTGAATATTCTTGAATTTAGTTTTGACTGATAATTGTTTCTATCACTAATGCCAAAGGAGGAGATTGTTGACATTCTAGTCATGTTTTTTTATTAGTGACAAACACTTATTCAGATTGTGAGCATCTACTGAGCATATTGTATACTTAATAGTGTTAACGAAGCATTTTAGTTGCTATCGAGTTCTACAATTGTTGCCAAATTCTTTGGATAGATTTCAATTTGCACTGAGTAGTTACTACTATGGTGATGATTAGTAATGTAAACTGAGCATCTCAGCATATGCCAAGTTTACCAATGCAAACCAAGTTGTGTAGTGCTTACCAAGTTCATAGTTTATGTGATGTGAGTCTAGTGTTAATCAAGTTACTCAGTGTTAACCAAGTGACTCAGTTTATACCAAGCTCATAGTGATAGCATTGAATGAGCTATGCATTGTGAATCAAGTGATTCAGTTTATATGTCAAGTTTCATAATATTCATTGAGTCACTAGTGCAGACCAAGTTCAAGAATACTTGGAAGTGATTAGTATGGGTCAAGCTTCTATGTATACAAAGTGCATGACAATGCCAAGCATTGACAATGGATGCTGAGTATCAAAGCCCCATTGAGTTAGTCTTTAGAACCCAAGTTTCTAAAATTTGACCAACTTTGTAATTTTGTAATTGGATTGGTATATATGTAATGTATTGTATCACATCCAAATTGGTGCATGGAAGTATGAAATAAGAAGAGAAGAGCATAAGTATGAATAACAAAGGTTACAATAGTATAAGGAGAAGCAAAGATTTATCTATCATAGCAAGGTGATTTCTACACTTAGAGGAATCTCATTTGGCAAACCAAGTTGCAAATTAAAAATCAACTATTTCTTCATCCTAATGGGTGGATTAGTCAAATCCTTTAACAAATTAGACCTAACAGTCTTGTGTAAATCTCTTTACTGAGTGCATACTTCATTATATGTTTGTAAATCCTTTTACAAGGTGGATCTAGCAGTCCTTGTTGCTCCTAATAGGGTAGATCATCAAAAGTGATCATTGTAAGCCTTAACAAGCCAACTTTATATTTTAGTACTAAAGCTTGTGGTTATCATCCCCACCTCAGTTTTAGTTTCTATTTGAAAGGTTTCTAGGTCACCAAAATTGTGTGTCAAAAGTGTTATGAATGCTTTAATGTTTTTAGTTTTTCATGCATACAATTAGATCAAAATATACACAAAGAATTAATTTCTAATTAAGGATTATTTTTTATTGGTTACTAATTCACTCCTCCCCTCTCAGTAACTTAGCCTTTTGCCAAGGAGAAGATAGTTTCTATTTCTTTGCCAACATTTCCTTTCTTAGTTGAACTTTAGACAATTGCCTCTCTTGGAATCATAAATGTTTTAATGAGGTGTGAAGACCTTGCCAAAGACCACTTATCATTTCATTTCATTATAAACTACCTTTTTGGAAAACCAACTTCATGGGTTGAAAAACCTACCATGGAGAAGTTAGTTTTGAGTTTTCCTTCGTAGATTATTATGAGAGCCACAATGAATTTGAAACATTTTATTAAGTCATAATCACAAATGGAGAATTGATTTGCCACAAGATGCCTTGTTATTTTTATGTTTTTGAACTATGTGCATCATTTAGTGCCTTTCATAGGAAATCATCCTCATGGGTAGAAAACTTGTTGAGGAGAAGACAATTTCCAAATTTTTGCAAGCATTAGTTTTTTGAATAGTGAGATGTTGTAAGTAAGTATAACTTTAGTTCATCATTGAATGAGTAGCATGAATCTCCATTAATTAAGCACTAACCTACTTGTAAGATCACTCAAAAAAATAAAAAACCACTTGGCTAGGAATGAGGAGAGAGAGAAAGGGAAAATCCAATGGCGACTTGTCTAACCTAAGAGGGCTTAGATCTAGACACAAACAAACCAAGACTTCACTCCTCTCATTAAAACACAAGTATTCACTTTTTCTAATCAGTAGAGAATGAAAAGTGTACAAAAATTTAATGGATGTATCATGTAATTCCCCTTGATCTTGTGTAGTTTGATCATTAATTTCTCATAAAACCATCCACTTAGGTTAAGTTACAATGGTTATGGATGATTTGGTATGTTCCAAAATGTCACTCCACTTGGTACACTATTCTCCCAGTTGGATTAATATATTTTTTACATGATAACCATCAAAACATATCTCATTTCTAAATTAGGAATGCCATTGATGACACATGCTCATCCATAATTCCTTTCTCCTTTTAGTCTTACACACTTATATACTATGAATTTCCCTATTTTCATTTTTGTTCTAGTGTCACTAAATCTAGTTACCCAATAGATACTTCCTTGGTAAATTTATAGGTCTTATCTAACCACATATGCTGGCCACACACCCTACTTAGTAGAAATCTTACCTAATCATCTAAGAAAAAGTTAGGACTATCCATGACATGTAAAATTTGGTGTTTATGTTAGAAATTTTTAGAATAACTAGGGGGGGGGGGGGGGTGTGTATTAGTTACTTAAGGTCCATAAGTACCATTTGAACAATTAAAGATAAAAATTTTACTTTTATGCTTATCCTATTATTTTTTCATCTCTACTATAATGATAAAATTACCATCTCAAATATATTATACTTTGCTAAATATAAAATGTAAAACATATAAAAAATTCAACACAAGTTTGGCACTAGGATTTTATGAAAAAACCCAATTTGGGAAAAACCACCAACAACATGTCACAACTTTTTTACTCTTTCAAAATGAGCTTTTTTAGGAGCTTTTTTTAGGAGCTAATCCTGTTAAAAGTTACAATACACATTGTTAAATGTGACCTGGTTAGATGATTTAATTACCATGTTAAGAGTGGCCTTGTTCAAGGACTTTGATCATTCCATTTAGAATATCACCTTGTGAAATGATCTACATATATTTTTAAGTCCTACAAAAAACTATTAGGTCAACCTCTATTAAAAGGATTTCAATACAAACTATTTACAATGACTAGAAAGAAAATAATAAGGTTTCGATTTGTATGATTACAACTCACTTTGCAATTTTAGATATCTATTCGATTTATGTACCGATTCACTGATAAGCTCTCCACTATCATCTTTGTTCTTGATTCAGTTAGAAAGCCTTCAAGAAATTAATCTTCCCCCTTTAACAATACTTAAGACTTCTTGCTCAAGTTTCACTTATCAATATGAACAACATATGTGTAATCAATCTTCTTTAGCTTTACATTCACTCTCACATTTGTGCATCTTTGATCCACCTTTCTCTGTATGCCTCTGTCTCATATGCACCACTTTCACACTTACTCATTCAGATATTTACCTCTTTATATGGGTAATTCTTTCTTTATCATTTTCCATGATCAACATAGATCTTTGGGTTTATGATCAAGTTCAACATGATTCATTATTTCTATCCATCTTCTTGATCTTCTTTTGGAAAATTCTCTAGGATCCTTTTGTTAGGACTTTACCTAATCCTCACCTTGAATTTAATGATCCAACTCATCAATCTTATCTTCAACATGGTTTACATCTCATAAGAAATCAACCAAGTTAGTTGGGAATCATGATTTCCTCAAATTCATTATCAACAATTTTACTTGACAATTACTAAGTTTTGACACTCGCTCATTACTTAACACTCAGTCATCATAAAAATTCTAGGTTGGCATTGACTATCTTTCTCAGTCGAGACTAATGCTTAGTCAAAACTAGATTTTCTTAGCACCTATTGTGGCTTAGTTAACACTAACATCACTCAACATTCCTTAACCATTTATTCTATTACTCAACTTAGCTTAAATTTCTTGATAAAAACAATCATATTGTTTCATCAAACTCCAACTAATCAAATGTCTATTTTAGCTTCCTTTTTATAATTTAACCTTTCCTGTAGGTGCTACTGTTATGAACAATTTCTCAAATCCTCTTCATCAATCAAATAGATATGACATTTAGATTAGATAGAAATACATCTTATCAATAGATTTTACATCAATGACAAAACAATAATTGTTCCAATTGTAAGTTTTGAACTATTTACTAGATGACTCTATTTAGGGTTCAAAACCCCATTCTTATAGAATGACTCAAATATACTACAAATCTTATCATCACAAAGTTCCAAAATTATTACCTTTAGATATCCACCCACATTATCTGTGAGTAGTAAATTAGATGGTAATGATAAAAGTGCTCTAGTCATGTTCCTCACATCTCCCTTTATTGGAATAATCTTATATTCTAGGTGTTTGAATTCCTTAGTATTGACCAATTCTACTTTATGAACTCATTGTACCATTGTGTTTTCTAACTAATGGATAGTAGTACAAATTGTAATAGAAATAGTTTGTTCTATCTTTTTTATTTTTCCTCTACTATTTTAGGATATTTCTTTCTTTGTAGGACAATGGCATGCAATATGTCAACCTAGGGTTTTCCAAATGCACAACTCAAGAGTCGAAATTCATAAAGTGGTAAATGACTCTTCAATAACCCATTTATAGCTTCCAATAAGTAATGTTACGTAAATGTTAATATGTAATGGTAAGAAAGATGCTTACCTACTTCTTAACCCACAATCAATATATATGACTTCTGTGTTAATGGTCATATTCTCTTTATACTTCTATCTTACTATAGGTATTTTATGCTTTACTAGTTCATTTATTCCTTTGCAACACATGATTTACCAATTTTGACAAGGGGACTTATTTAAGATATTTTACTTCACTCACAACCCCTTCAAAGATTATATTAGCTTAATTAGATTATGAAGTCTTACCTTTAACCAATGAACTCACAACATCAATATAATTTGTCTCTACAACCTCATCAATCTTCTCCCTCCAAACTTTGTAGAAGCCCTTTCTAGGTTCCTCTTTCTCTATGATCTTGTTCTTTCCTTTCTCACCAGTGTTCTATGTCTCAAAAATTTTCTTTAATCCACATTCTCTATCAAGATGACCTATATTTCCATAGTAGTAGTAGGTCATGCCTATTCCCCTCTGGGGTCTTGAGCGAATCCTTTTATTGATCTTTAGTTTGGAGTATTTTGTAGTGTGTCAGTCATTTCCACTAATCAAACATACTGGTACAAAAAACCTATTCTTCCAGGTTGGATTTGACATCTTCTGAGATGATTCATTTTATAATTTCCTTGGATGTACAAAAATCAACCTTGTGCCCATAATTTTTACAAAAGTAACATTATCCATCAATTTTTTTCTCATTTAGATGAGATTGAAATTCTTGTGCAATGTAATAGTACTGATGACAAACATGACAATAATTTTTGAAGGTACTGTGAAAAACATGTAAAACCTTTCTATGCCAATATATGTTTGAAGTGTGTCCTATTTTACCAAAAAAATGACAAGTTGGTTTCTTAAGTTTCTTATTTTTAGATAATGTTTTATCTTTTCTTTTGTGGCTCTATTCTTTTCTTCTAGAAGACTTTCCTTCTTTAGTTTTTTTGTTAGCTTCATAGCCAAGATAGGTTGTACTCTCACTCTTTATCTAAGGTTTGAGTTGCTCATCTATCTTCCCAGAGGTATTATTGAACTCCTTAAGCTTGTCATTTCTCTCATTTTTTCTCTTTAATTCCTTAGCTAGTTTGTGTATAAGTTCATCCTTTTATCTTACATCATCCTTAGGTATTCTCTTTGCTTTTGATGCTTTTCTTAATTTTCTCTATTAGTAGTGCAACATAATATTTCATATTTTATGCTTAACTTATCTTTGTTAATATTTCTTCTTATTATTTCTTTAGACATGTGATGGATTTTCTTAGCTTCTCATTATTAGTCATGAGATTAGTGATAGTTTCTTCACATTCATCTATTCCACTATGTTCTTCTAGTTTCTTAATAATTTCATGAATCTTACTTAGTTTCTATCTCTTTGATAATGAAACTCTTAAATTTTATTTTATATCCTCAATATTATCAAGAGATTCATAAAGTTTCTTCTTGAGTTTAATGTCTACTATTTGATCTTGAATCAAGATGTCAAAGTTGACAGTATTAAGGTTTGTGCTTTGATACCAAATGTTTGTCCTAACTGATACTGAGAGGGAGTAGTGAATCAATATGAATTATCCAACTAGTGTCTTGCACTATTGTTCTTATAAAACTAAACAATAACCACTTGATTGATATAACAATGATAAATGTAGTAAGTTAAAAGAATATAATCTCACTCATAAAAGAATACATTAAGTGACATAGATATTTATATGAGAAAAACCTTAATGAGAGGATGAAAACCATAGAGATAAAAGGTTGCTTGGTTAGAGGCTATAGTTGTTCCTTCTAAAAACACATCCAATTATGAATCTCTATAACCTATGAGGATTATAAAATCTTGTCAAAGCTACCCTATTAAAGGATTTAAACTCAACTTATACTAGGTACCTTGTTAGAGGATTTATAACATGCTTTCTACTAAAGCATGCCTAGTTAAGAGATTAAAAATGATTACAATAATAAGAAAGAAATCAAAGTAATATCTAAACTATATGGTACACCTTTCCTTGAAGATCTCAATTGTTTACCATGAAGATATATTGATCTTCTCTTGTTGTATTCACATTCTCTATGATAGCTACTATATCATGTTGAAATATAATTGAAAAGATCATTATTGAAGAAGGGAGATTGTTGATAAAGAATGTTTTCAATCATTTTTTTGTCATTGATGTCAAAACTATTTTTTTTGGAATGACAATTTCTTATAAGACCCAAGTACTATCACTTAATTGATCGATGAAGAGGATTTAAACAACAAGATGTAACAAAAGCACCTAAGGGAAAGGTTAAGTTATGGTTTTGTAATGAAGTACAAGGATCAATTAAGACAATGGTAAAATAATGTATTGATAATAAACTTGAAGATACAGTGGTTGGCTACACTTAGAAACTCTAGAAGAATAAGTTGCAACAAAGCTATCTACAAAGCTTGACTAAATTCATTAGTGGGTGCCGAGCAAGTTAGTTCATGCCAAGAAGATTATCAAAAAGTGCCAACCAAATACAAAATCTAGTGTGTGCCAAGTGAAATATAAGGTTTAGGTGCCAAGCAAGTTTAGGTGCCAAGCTAGACAAAATGTAATAGGTGCCGAGAATCAGTAAAACTTAGTTGATGCCAAGTGAATCCACAGTAGGTGTTGAGTAACACAATATGTTCTAAGCATCAAAAAGTCAATAGGGTCAAGTTGCTACATTGTTTGACAAGTCAAAGATTCACTATATCTAAGATGATAAATTTGTTACCTTGAATTTTTTGAACTAGATGGAAGATAACAATGATGAGCTAGTGGTACATAATTCTAAGCAAACCATTTTTAGGTGAATATAGGAGGATTCTATAAGATGTTTTTAGAAGAAACAAGATCAAGGGTAGATTCATTGAATCTTACCTAATCCATTTGAACCCAAAATAAAAGTGGGAAAATTAGAGCAGAAAAGTACTCCAAATTTCTATTTAAGGAATTATAGGTAAACAAGCAAGAGCAGTTGGAGAGAGTGTGTGGTGTCAAGGAGAAGGCATCAAGAGGGAAGAGTAGAGCATAGATACTCTACTTTGATAGGTGGCCATAGAGGAGATTACACTAGCACAACAAGTATGGAGACTCAAGGAGACAAAGCTTGAAAGGAGGACAAGTTGTCAAAGCTATAGAGACTGAAAGCTAGGCAAAATATGTGAACTAAATTGAGATTTGAAATCTACAAGTTATGTTGTGAGTTATATCAGATCAAAAGCCCTTACTGTTACTCTCTAGTAATTGTATTAGTTGGTGAAAAATCCTATGGACTTAGGTTGCTTTAACAACTATTTTGTAAATCCTTTAACAGGGTAACATTCCAAGTGAATGTTCTAAAGTTCTTTAACTAGGCCCACTTCTAATAGGGTGGTTGAAATCCCTTAACTAGTTCACATTTAAGAGTTTCTTTTGTAGCCTTTAATAGGATAGGCCTTTCACATGGCATAACTTTAGAAGAGTGAGAAAGGAGTAGCATGTTACTAGTGGTTTTACCCAAATTAGGTTTATCAGTAATTTGCTAAGAAGAATGTTTAGCTTGGATGTATGGTTAAATTAATGGGCTCACTATACTTAGTGAAATTTTTTTATCAAGACATTTGGACCTTGAATAACTAATTCATCCCCCCTCTCAATTATTCTAAATAATTTCTAACAACTGGTATCAGAGCCATCTATTGATTTGGTCTAAAGGTACTAGTAGTAGAAAGATCAAAATGTCCAAGACAAAAGTTCGCAAGCTCAATAGAGATAACTTAGCTACATGGAAAAGTTTAATGAAGCTTCATCTTAGATCAATAGGTGATCATGCACAAAACTCAATTGAATTTCAACATGTTGATCTAGCTAGAGTCCCTAATATAGAAGATATGAAGAAAAAGGAGTACAATCAAGCAATGTTGGAGATTGCCTCTACTCTCAGCTATGCTAAATTTGATGAAATCAAGGGATGTACCTCTACATTCAAGATTTTGAAAGCCTTGATAGATATTTATGGAGGATATTAGAACATCCAAAGAGAAAAAAGAGAAAGCCTCAAAGGAAAGTTTGATGACATGAGAATGGAGGAAGGTGAGAACATTTCTCAATATGTCTCTAGAATAAAGGAAGTAGTAAGTGCAATAAGAAGTGCAACTGGTGATTTAGATGATGAAATTGTTATTAGAAAATTCTTAAGAACCTTGCTCCCTATATATGATATTAAATTATTAGCCATCCAAGAGTTGAGATGCATACCAAGAAACTAACTAACTCTTGAAGGTATAGTGGGAAGACTTATTGCATTTGAGTTATCCAACTTTGATAACTATAGACTTGAGAATCTTGAATCTACTTTCAAGGCCAAGTTGTTGTTGAAAGACACTAAAGAGGTGAAACCAAAGAAGAAGAAAAGAAAGATAAAATATGCATCCAGTGATAGTAGCATAGATGAAGAAGATTTGGAACAATTGGAAGCATTGTTGGCTAGAAAATTTCATAGAGACAAACTTGGTAAATTCAAAGGTAAGTTGCCTATCATTTGTTTTAATTACAATGAAGTAGGACATATTGCTGCAAGATGCACACAAGAAAAGAACTAAAAAGAAAGCAACAAGCATAAGAATAGAAGAGGAGATGATAGTAGAGATTACAAAGATAAAGGAAAAAAGTGCTACATTGTTGAAGAAGAGAATTTTAATGAAAATGATGATGAGGTAGTCTATGTAGCTATGAAGGATGAGTCAGATGAAGATGAGGCAACAACACTAGTACCATGTGTAAACAAGAATGATAGGTGGATCATAAATAGTGGATGCTCACATTACATGACAGGAGACAAAAGTAAGTTTGCTACCTTAACTCAGTATGATGGAAATAGTGTTAGATTTGGAAATGATGCTCTATGTCTAATCAAAGGAAAAGGTTCCATTAAGCTTACAAAGAAAATTTTATCTGATCATGCATATTATGTTGAAGGATTGATTTACAATCTGTTGAGTGTGTCACAATTAGGCAATATAGGATGCAAAATAGAATTTGGAAACAAAACTTCCAAAATCTATGACACTGATGGAAATCAAATAGGAAAAAGAGACCAAACTAGGAGTAATCTATTTTACTTAGATATGGAAGATGTCTCATGTCTTATTGTAAGATTTGATGATGTATGGCTATGGCATAAGAGGCTATGTCATGTCAATTTTGATAATCTAATTAACATCAGCAAAATGAAGAAATTCAAAGGTTTGCCTAAATTGAAGAAGCCTGACAATACAATGTGCAAACAATGTCAGCTATGAAAGATGACCAAGTCAAGTTTCAAAAGAAAAACCTATATTTCCAAAGAAGTATTAGAGTTAGTCCATACTGATTTATGTGGCCCAATATAGTTGAAAAGCTACAAAGGAGACAGATATATAATGTTATTTGTTGATGATTAGTCTAGGATGATGATTGTCATGCTCTTAAATAAAAAATTTGATGCATTTCAAAAGTTTAAGTGGTATTTGGCCAGGGTTGAGAGGGAAATTGGAAAGAGTCTAAAGTGACTAAGATTAGATAGAGGAGGAGAGTTTACATCAAAAGAATTTGAGACATTTTGCAACGATAAAGGAATTAAGAGAAAAACATTAGCACCTATAACTCCCATATAGAATGGAATTGTAGAAAGAAGGAATAGATCAATGATGGATTGTTACAAAACATTAATGATGGAGAAGAATGTTGCTCTAAAGTACTAGAGAGAAGTTGTAAGTACAACAGTCTACATCTTGAATCAAGTACAAATCAAGAAAGGTACAAATGCAACAAATTTTGATTTATGGTATGGTCACTCACCCAATGTAAAACATTTCAAAGTGTTTGGCTGTAAGTGTTATATTCTTAAAGACTCTAGAAATTACAAGTTTGATGCAAAGAGTGATGAAGGTATATTTCTTAGATACTCCACTAGAAGTAAAGCATATAAGTGTTTAAATATTAACACCACAAAATTGTGGAGAGTGAAAATGTAAACTTTGATGAGCATACAAAAGTTCAAGTTGATGAATCCAATAAACTAGATGAGTACAAATACTTTGCATACTTCTATGAAGGAATGCCTTCTAAAGAAGAAGCTGCCAATCTAGTTGAAAATTAGCAACAAGTTTTAGTATTTGCTGAGTCACAACCACTAAATGTTGAGTTGCATTCATAAGAAGAGTTGAGAAATGAAGAAAATACACATTTTGATTCTAAAGTCAATGCACATGAAAGAGATGATGAGCTACCTTAAAGAGATGTGCATAGTGACTCTAAAGTCAAAAGACCAAACATGGAAATTAGGAAAGAACAAGGTTATCCAAGTATGTGAGAAGACATCACCCTGTTGAAACAATCATTGGTGATAAGGAAGCTAGACCAATGACAAGGAACAAAATAAGAAATAAATCATGTCTACTAAGCAAGATTGAACCCAAAATAGTGAAAGATGCACTACAAGATGAGGATTGGTGTAAAGCTATGGAAGAGGAGATTGAGTAGAAAGAGAAGAAAAAAACTTGGACCTTAGTTCCAAGACCAGTTGATAAGAATGTGATTGGTACCAAGTGGATATTTAGGAACAAGCTAGATAAGAATGGTGAGATCACAAGAAATAAGGCTAGACTAGTCTGTAAAGTTTATGCACAAGAAGAAGGACTAGACTATGGGGAAACATTTGCCCCTATTGCAAGAATGGAAGGAGTAAGAACTCTACTTGCATATTCTACTTACAAATGTTTTAATGTCTATCAAATAGATGTAAAGTCTACTTTTTTGAATGGTACACTAGAAGAGGAAGTTTATATAGAACAACTAGAGGGATTTTTTGATGATAGCAATAACGATATGGTTTACAAACTACATAAAACACTCTATGGTTTGAAACAAGCACCTATAGCTTGGTATGAGAGACTTCACAAATATCTTGTGAAGATAGGATTTGAGAGAATAGATGACAACAACAACCTATATATCAAGATAGAAAAAGGTAAAGACATTCTGATATTTAAAATCTTTGTTGATGATATAATATTTGGGGGTAAAGATGCACTATGCAAAGATTTTGTAGGTTAGATAAAACATGAGTTTGAGATGTCAATGTTTGGGGAAATCAAATTCTTTGTTGGATTGCAAGTACATCAACTAAAACATGAAATATTTATGACTCAATCAAAATATATCAAAGAGATACTCAAAACATTTGACTTAGAGGATTCAAAACTAGTTAGTACACCAATGGTAATAGGACATTAGTTATCCAAGAATGATGAATTGGCTGAAGTAAATCAAACATTGTACAAATAAATGATTGAAAAGTTACAATATGTTGTACATAGTAGACTAGACATTATGGAATAGTGGCAAGATATTCTACAAATCTAAGAGAAAATCATCTTATGGAAATGAAAACAATAATGAGGTACCTAAAAGGAATAGATGACTTTGACTTATACTAAAAGAGGACTGAAAAGTTTGAGTTGAATGCCTACAATGATGCATATTGGGGAGATAATATAGATGATAGAAAAAGCACTAGTGGAGGATCACTCTTCTTAGGTAAAAGATTAGTCACTTGGACTAGCAAAAAGCAAAGTTGTACCTCATAATCCATAGCTAAAGCTAAGTATGTTGTTTCTACTATCAATTGCACCAATATTGTATGGATTAAGCACATGTTGAAAGGTATAAAGGAAGAAACAACTAAACATGTGATACTCTATTGTGATAACACAAGTACCATCAACATATCTAAGAATCTTGTGATGCATGCCAAAATAAAGCACATTGCAATTAAGTATCACTATGTAAGAGAATTGGTGAAAAAAAAACAAGTGAAGATGGAATATGTCAACTCAAAGGAACAAATGGCTCACATCTTCACAAAACCATTACCCAAAGATGCATTTTAGTATTCTAGAGGTAAGTTAGGGGTAATACCCCTATCAAAGGTTGTTTAAGTAATAGCAAGACTGCCCTGAATTAAATGAGTTGATTGTTGAAAAGATATAAATTGATGCAAAGGATACTTAATTTAGGTCTTACCTAAAGTAATTAAAATACTAAAACTCCAAATCAATCATAGGCAAGGTGATAGAGGGAGAAATAGGAGTTCCTACTAATGCTACACTTACATGATACGATGCTAAAATAATATGTCTTTGGCATTGTTGTCAAAGAGGGAGAAATAGTAAAAATTGATCAAATCTATAGGATCTAATGTCTAAAGGGAGAAATAGCACAAATGAAGGAGGAAATAGCAGCTAAGAAAGAGAAAAAAACACAAATAGAAATCAATCAGGATGACAACATCAGAGAGGGAGTAGAACAAAAAGAGAAGACAATGTATCAGCAAAAGAGATATCCATAATACTTTGAAAGAGGGAGTCTTACAAAATTTAGAGGGAGAAATTAAAAGTTTATTAGAATTTAGAGGGAGTCATAAGAAATTCAAAGATGTTGATAGAAAGGATAATTTTGGATACAAATTTTTTCTTTTTGGCATTTGACTTACTATTTTAACCTAGTTAGCATTTTTGATAACTTGGTTGATCAATTTGGTTTGCCATCAATGCCAAAGAGGGAGATTGTTGAAATTTGATTGAAAAGATCATTATTGAAGAAGGGAGATCATTGATAAAGAATGTTCTCAATCATTGTTTTATTATAGATGTCAAACCTACTATTTTCTAGAATAACAATTGCTTATAAGATCCAAGTACTATCACTTAGTTGATTGATGGAGAGAATTTAATCAATAAGATGTAAAAAAAGAACCTAAGGGAAAGGGTGAGTTATGTTTCGTAATGAAGTACAAGGATCAATTAAGACAATGGTAAAATGGTGTATTGATAATACACTTGGAGAAACAAAGATTGGCTACACTCAGAAACTCTAGAAGAATAAGTTGCAACAAAGTTATCTAGAAAGCTTGACTTAATTTTAAGTGGGTGCCAAGAAAGTTAGTTCATGCCAAGAAAATTATCAATAAGTGCTGAGAAAATGCAAAATCTAGTGTGTGCCAAGTGAAATAGAAGGTGTCGAGCAAGTTCAGGTGCTAAGCTAGAAAAAATGTAATAGGTGTCGAGCATCAGTAAAAGTTAGTTGATGCTAAGTGAATCCATAGTAGGTGCCGAGTAACACAATATGTGCCAAGCATTAGAAATTCAATAGTGTTGAGCTAATACATTATTTGATAAGTCAAAGATTCACTAGATCTAAAACAATAAGTTTGTTACCTTGAATTTTATGAACTAAATGGAAGATAAGAATGATGAGCTAGTGGTACAAAATTCTAGGTAAATCACTTTTAGGTGAATATAGGAGGATTCTAAAAGAAGTTTCTAGAAGAATTAAGATTAAGGGTAGATTCATTGAATCTTACCTAATCGATTCAAATCCAAAATAAAAGTAAGAAAATTAGAGCAGAAAAGTACTCCAAACTTCTATTTAAGGAGTTATAGGTCATGAAGAAAGAGTGGTTAGAGAGAGTGTGTGTTGTCAAGGGGAATACATTTAGAGGGAAGAATAGAGCATAGAGACTCTACTTCAATAGGTGGCCATAGAGGAGATTTCACTAGCACAACAAGTACGATGACTCAGGGAGACAAACCTTGAAAGGAGGACAAGTTGTCAGAGCTATAGAGATTGAAAGCTAGGAAAAATTTGTGAATTAAATTGAGATCTAAAATCTGCAAGTTATGTTGTGATTTATATCAGATCAAAAGCCCTTATTGTTACTCTCTAAAAATTGTATCAGTTAGGGAAAAATCCTATGGACTTAAGTTGGTTTAATAATCATTTTGTAAATCCTTTAACAGGGTGACATTCCAAGTGAATGTTCTAAAGTCCTTTACCTAGGCTCACTTCTAACAGGGTGGTTGAAATCCCTTAACTAAGTCACATTTAACAATGTCTTTTGTAGCCTTTAACAAGGCAAGGAATCACTTCAAAAGAGTGAGAAAGGAGTAGCATGTTACTGGTGTTTTTTCTCAAATTGGGTTTCCATTTAAATCACTATGTTATGTGTTGATTTTTCATGGCTTATACTCACATGTTGATTTATTAGTAATTTTCTAAGAAGAATGTTCAGCTTGGATGCATGGTTGGTTTAATGGGCTCACTATACTTAGTGAAAAAGTTTTATTGGGACATTTGGACATTGAATAAATGATTCACCCCACCTCTTAGTTATTCTAAAGCATTTCTAACATATCATCACTTCCTCTCTCTTTACCCCCATCTATAGTGAACTAGTCTACATAATCTCATCTATTTGATTTCATTTTTTTGTACAAAATTTCTTTTAATAAAACCTCCAACTTGTTCTTGGTATAAATAAGATATACTAAGGGTTGGGTTTTTTTTTTAACCAACTATGGATACCTCTTATAATCTTAAAACATACACATGTGACTAAACTAAAGCATAAACATAATAGTAACACAATGCAACTCATAACACCATTATTTGTTAACTAGGGAAATCTAGCTAAGGGAAAAACCCAATAGGGATGGTACCCAAAAAATGATCCATTAATCAAAAGTATCTTGTGAAAGTTATTGACCATGTTAGGAGTCTATTACATCTTTATAGTGTCATGGTCCTTGTTAGAGTACTAGGTATTGTTAGAAGCCTCAACCCTATTAGGAGTTATTATAGTTACAATATGTATGCAAGATGAGCCCACTAACCAAACATGCAATATACAATGATATTTTGTATACAAAAGTAATAGATACAACAACCTCTTTCCAATGCTAATATCTTCAATATCTAATTTGATCTTTGTAGTTCAAAGTACAACCTTCACATTTACTACCACTTACTATACTCAACATCAAATTCACATTACATAATGTGAGAATTACCATAAAAAAAACCATCGCACAAGCATTACAAAACTTCACATCAAAACATCTTCCTTTATAACACATTATTATAAACTATCAACCTTCATACCATCACACGTGTCCCAAAATGCAAAAATATCTTTTTCTCATTTAGGGTTAACATCTAGATGTTGTCCCTAACTATTCAAGTTTTTCTAAACAAAATAATTCCTTAACTCTTCTCTATTTTACCTATTCATTCTTGTAATCACTAAATCCTTAATTACTCCATTTGTACTTACTATAATGATTCACATACATGTATGCTAGATCCTCATACTCTATATTATCATCTAGCAATCACATACATGCTAATTTAGTGTGTGAACTACACTAATTAAAATTGTGTCTCTGTTGACAAATAAACTTCATAATACTTAAACAATTTTTCTAAGTCCTACCAAAAATTCATTTTCATGATCAAATTACTTAATATTTAATTTTTAGTTCCATAAATGACAACTCCATTATATCTACCTAGCCATATTGTGAACAATCTCCCCCTTTGGCATTGATGGAAACATGTGGAAAAATTGGCTAAGTCCTAAAAATCAAAATCTCAAAGTTTGTGATGTTCTTTACATTACCATGCATAATTTCAAAATGTGAATTATTTTCTATTTATATAATCTTAAAAAATTATATCTCCTAATTACAATAATCATATTACTCCTCCTTTGATTATAATTATACCTTATCTCTCCTTTTACATATAACATATACAATTTTTTGTATTGTACCCCCTTTGATATTAATGACAAAGGTGAGTCAAAAACTATATACAAATTAAAATTTGGATCCACCTTTCTTTAGTTTGATATGCATGAAATACAATTAGCAAAGTTAATATTCAAATTCTTGAACTCATTATCCCATGTATCTTCAGTCTACTTCAAATATGTTGATAAGGGCACATAATCCTTAAGATGTAACCTCTATTGTATTCAATTCTAATTATAAAAACTTCTCATAAGATGCCTCAGCCTTAAGGTATTCATCTAACTAGTTCTAAATATAACTAATATTCAAAGTGATATGTTCTCTATAAAATAAAAACCTCTTGACTATCCTCTCTCTTTTAATTTTTATTAGGCTTATTTCATTTCTGACCTTACCAATTCTACTCACCAAATCCTCAATCTACACATTTGGTGACTACAACTTATTGATAATTCCTAGTAACTCTACTTGTTTCCTTGTCAACTCGTTAGTGATATCTTTGACAAAATTATATGATAGAGTGCATTTCCCATATGAATTATTTCATTTAGCTAAGAATCTTCTTAACTCTCTGATGCAAGAGTCAAGACTTGATAAACCACTTCTGATATTCTTGCATACAATCTCAAATAATTGTGCATAATGATTGACTTGTGCCTTTATAGATGCAATTTCCTAAAGTGTACTGAACTAAATGTCAAAGACTCTAATTACTTTTCAAGATCTAATATTGTAACCTTTAACTGAATGATATCTTGTAATTTATTTTTAACTTTATTAAGAATTTCTTGTGTCCTCTTTATGCTCTTTCTTTTCTCCACAATTTAACTGGTTGCAAGCACTATTATATGTATGAATATGTCTATCTTAGGATCTCTAGTAGGTTTCAAAGATGCACTTCCTATCATGTTGGATAAGAATAATTTCATTAGAGTCTTTGGAGTGCTTGTGCTCAAAATCTTAGCATCAGGTGTTTTAACAAGAGAAACTGACTAAACTTTCATTTTTTATTGTCCACTTGATCTTTTTTGTGTCTTTCCTCCTTTATGATTGATTGTCCTAATCCTTTTCCCTTATTGTTTTTCTCTATTACTTCTTGATACTAGGGATCAAAAATATATGTGTCTTTCTCTATTTCAACCTACTTCAATTGTAGTGAAAAATGACATGTTTCTCATGTAATAACTTTCCAACTGGATTGGAGCTTCTTATCTAGTCTCTTAAGCTCATCTTCTAGAGTAGCCAAATATTCATCCTTCTTTTCATATTCTTATTTATTCTCTTCAACCATCTTCTCTTTTTGTCCTTTCTCTTTTTCTCCATTTTTCTTTTTGTTAGCATGAATGTAGATGCTATCAGGGAGCATTGTAGAACATTGATATGATGTATTCATGACTATGTTTGTGTTCGAAATGAGTTTTTTCATTGATGTCAAACTAGCTACTTGCAGGAATGACAATTTCTTTAGTGATCCAAATACTATAAGTTGGTTGATTGACAAGGAGGTGGCAATCAATAAGATGTAACTAGAGTACGTAGACAAAGGTTGAAGTTATGATGTTGTAATGAAGTATAAGGATCAACTAAGCCATTGATGAAATAGTGTATTGATGACATACTCTAAGACACAGAGGATAGACACACCAAGACATATCAAAGATGTAAGGTTTAGCAAAGTCATTTATATAGCCTAACTAAGTTCTTAAGAGATTGCTTAACAGATTCTTAGTTGAAGCCGAGAAAGTTCACCTTTAGAGTGTGCTGAGTAAATATCAAGTGCCAAGTGATCTTCAAGTGCCGAGTAAATATCAAATGCTGAGTGATCTTCAAGTGTTGAGTAAATATCAAATGCCGAGTGAAGATTAGATGTCGAGTAGAATACATGAGCTGAGTAATACAAAGGGTGTCGAGCATTAGTAAAGCAATAGTGTCGAGGTGCTACATTATTTTGAAAATCAAAGATTTGCTAGATCTGAGCCGACATGATAGTTATCTAGAATTCTATGAAGCAGATAGAAGATAAGAATGATGAGTTGGTGGCAAAGAACACTATGTAAACCATTTTTGACAAATATAATTGGATTATAGATAAAGTTTCTAGATAATAGCAAAATATGGGATAGATACATTATATCTTACCTAATCTATTGGAACCCTAAAGTTGGAAAAAGTGGGAAAGGTATTCCGGATTTCTATTTAAGGAGTCATAAGGTCACGAAGCAAAGTGTGGTGTGGTGATCAAGCATGAAATTATGAAATGTTGAAGAAAGCGCTAAGGTGGAAGAGAGCACAGATACTCTACTTCAATAGGTGACCATAGATATGATTGCATTGGTGTAATGAGTAAGAAGACTCAAGATGACGAAGCTTGAGATGACAAGCTTTCAGAGCTGTAGTGATTAAAGCTAAGCAAAGGATTGAACTAAAGTGTGATCTGTAATCTACAAGATATGTTGTAAGTTGTATCGGATCAAAAGTCATTGTTGTTACTCTCTAGCAATTGTAACAGTTAAGATAAATCCTATGAACTTAGGTTGGTTTAATAGCCATGTTTTAAATCTTTTAATAGGGTGACATTCCAAGTGAATGTTCTAAAGTCCTTTAACCAGGCCCATTCCTAACAGTATGGTGAAATCCTCTAACAAGGTCACATTTAATAATGTGTTGTAGCCTTTAACAGGGCAGACCATCAGAAGTGGTTGAAATAAATTGCACAGTTATTTTGTGGGTATCATCCCCATCCTAGTTTTACCTTCTTATTCCTAGAGGGTTTCTAGGTTATCAAATTCTTAGTGTTATGGTGTGATGGATGTCTACTTTTTATAGTTGTTTAAATGGTCAAATTACATGCATGATAGTTTCAGTTATGCACCATTAAGGATTTGTAGAAAAAGTATTATTAGGGCATTTGGACCTTGAATAATTGATTCACCCCCCCTCTTAATTATTCTAAATAATTATAACAATTGGTTTCAGAGCATTGCTGCTAACTTAGTTTAAAGGGACTAGAAGCAAAAAAGATCAAAATGCCTAAGAGAGAAGTCCCCAAGCTCAATAAAGACAACTTTGTTGCATGGAAAAGATTGATGAAGCCACATCTTGGATCCATAGGAGATTATTCCCAAAATTCAATTGTTACTAAACATTTTGATCCAACTGGTACTCTTACTGTAGAAGATTTGAAAAACAAACAGGAACACAATCAGACAATGCTAGAAATTGCTTCTGCATTCAACTATGCTGAATTTAATGATATCAAAGGACATGACATTGCATTCAAGATGTGGAAAGCCCTCTTAGACATTTATGGAGGAGATCAAAATGTCCAAAGAGAAAAAAGAAAAAGCCTCAGAAGAAAATTTGATTATATGAAAATGGAAGAAGGTGAGAATGTTGTTTAGTATGTTGCTAGAATAAAGGAAGTGGTAAGTGCAATAAGATGTTTGAGTGGTCAATTAGATGATGATACTATTAATAGTAATTTTTTGAGAACCTTACTCCCTATTTATGCTATTAGATTATTAGCTATACAAGAGCTAAGATGTGTGCTCGGAAACAATCTAAGTTTTGAAGGTATAGTGGGTAGACTCACTACATTTGAGTTATCTAACTTTGACAACTACAGACCTGAGAATGTTGAATCTGCTTTCAAGGCCAAGCTATCACTAAAAGATGTTGAACAAGTGAAATCAAAGAAGGGAAGAAAGATGAAATATGTATCCAGTGATAGTAGCACTGATGAGAAAGATGTGGAACAATTAGAAGCATTTCTAGCTAGAAGATTCCACAGAGGCAAAGGAAAATTCAAAGGTAAGCTGCCTATCATTTGTTTCAATTGCAATGAAGTAGGACATATTTCTGCAAGGTGTACATAGAAAAAGAAATACAAGGAAGGTAACAAGTACAAAAATAGAAAAGAAGATGATAAGAGAGATTACAAAGACAAAGGCAAGAAGTGCTATATTGTTGAAGAAGATTCTGATGATAATGATAATGAAGTTATTTATGTGGCCATAAAGGACCAATCTGATGAAGAAGAGCCTACAACACTGGTAACATGTATGAACAAGAATAACAGATGGATTATAGACAGTGGATGCTCACATCACATGACAGGAGACAAAAGTAAGTTTGTTAACTTTACTCAATATGATGGAAATAGTGTTAGATTTGGTAACGATGCTCCATGTCAAATCAAAGGAAAAGGTTCCATTAAGCTTACAAAGAAAATTTCATGTGATAATGCATATTATGTTGAAGGACTAAACTACAATTTGCTAAGTGTCTCACAGTTAGGAAATGTAGGGTGCAAAGTAGAATTTGGAAATAAAACTGCAAAAATCTATGATATTGATGGTAGATTAATAGGAAAAGGAGATCAAACAAGAAGTAATCTATTTTATCTTGATCTAGAAAATACTTCTTGTCTTGTTACAAAATTTGATGATGTGTGGTTATGGCATAGAAGGCTATGTCATGTCAACTTTGATAATTTGGTCAATATCAGTAAAAAGAAGAAATTCATAGGTTTACCTAAACTAAAAAAGCCTGACAATATTATCTGAAAATAATTTCAGCTAGGAAAGATGACCAAGTCAAGTTTCAAGAGTAAAAACTATACATCTAAAGAAGTGCTTGAGTTAGTCCACATTGACTTATGTGGTCCAATAGAAGTACAAAGCTAAAAAGGAGATAAATATATAATGTTGTTTGTTGATGATTATTCCAAGATGATGACTATTATGTTCTTAAAACAAAAATTTGATGCTTTTCAAATATTTAAGTGGTATGTGGCTAGAGTTGAAAAATAAATAGGAAAGAGTTTGAAATTCCTAAGATTGGACAGAGGTGGTGAATTCACATCAAACAAATTTGAGATATTTTGTAAAGATAAAGAAATCAAGAGACAAACATCATCTCCTAGAACTCCCCCATAGAATGGAATTGTTGAGAGAAAAAATAGATCTGTGATTGACTATTCCTGAACATTAATGATGGAAAAGACTGTTTCTCTAAAATATTGGAGAGAAGCTATAAGTGTGGCTATTCATACACTAAACCAAGTACAAGTCAAGAAAGGTACTAATGCAACACCTTCTGAATTATGGTATGGTCACCCAATGTAAAGAATTTCAAAGTATTTGGTTGCAAATGCTTTATCCTTAAAGATGTTAGAAATGGAAAATTTGATGCAAAAAGTGATGAAGGCATATTCTTTGGTTATTCCACTAGAAGTAAAGTGTACAAGTGTTTAAATACTAACACTGACAAAATTGTGGGAAGTGCAAATGTAAACTTTGATGAGCATGCAGACATCCAAGTTGAAAAACCAAAGAAAATGGATGACTACAAAACCTTTTTATATTCTTATGAAGGAATGCCTATTGAAGAGGATACTATCAATCAAATTGGAACTCAATAGCAAGTTTCAGTCTCAACCGAATCACAACCAGTGAATGCCAAGCTACATTTGGAAGCCAAGTTGTAGAATGAATAAAATGCTCATTCTGACTCTGAAGTCAGTACACATGACAGAGATGAAGAACTACCTAAAAACGAAGTGCATAGTGATCTTGATTCTGAAAGATCAAATATGGAAACAAGGACAGAACCAAGATTGTCCAAATATGTGAAGAGGCATCACCCTACTGAATAGATAATTGGTGACAAAGATGCATGACCAATGACAAGGAATAGACTAAGAAATAAATTATGTTTGTTAAGAAAATTTGAACCTAAGATAGTGTATGATGCATTACAAGATGGTGATTGGTCTAAAGCTATGGAAGAAGAGATTGATCAAATAAAGAAGAAAAAAACTTGGAGTTTAGTTCCTAGACCAGTTGACAAGAGTGTGATTAGCACCAAGTGGGTATTCAAAAAAAAGCTAGATGAGAATGGTGAGATTACTAGAAATAAAGCCAGACTAGTATGTAAAGGTTATGCTCAAGAAGAAGGATTAGACTATGGGGAAACATTTGCCCCTGTTGCAAGAATGGAAGGGGTAAGAACTTTACTTGCATACACTGCATATAAAGGTTTTAAAGTCTATCAGATGGATGTAAAGTCTTCTTTTTTGAATGGTATATTGGAAGAGGAAGTCCATATTGAACAACTAGAGGGATTTGTTGATGAAAATAATAGGGATATGGTTTGTAAACTACATAAAGCACTCTATGGTCTAAAACAAGCACCTAGAGCATGGTATGAGAGACTTCACAAGTATCTAGTGCAAATAGGATTTGAAAGAAATGATGATAACAACAACATGTACATCAAATCAGAAGAAGGTAAGGATATTATTGTATCTAAAATCTTTGTGGATGACATAGTGTTTGGAGGAAAGGAAGTGCTTTGCAAAAGGTTTGCAAACAAAATGAAACATGAGTTTGAGATGTCTATGTTTGGAGAGATCAAATTTTTTGTTGGTTTGCAAGTACATCAACTAAAACATGGTATATTTATGATACAATCAAAGTACATCAAAGAGATACTTAAAACATTTGGATTGGAAGACTCCAAACCAGTCAACACACCAATGGCAATAGGACATAAGCTATCCAAAAATGATGTATTAGCTGACGTTAATCAAAAAATGTACAAATCCATGATTGGAAAACTACAATATGTTGTACATAGCATACCAGACATAGAATTAGCAGTTGAAATAGTGGCTAGATTCTCTACTAATCCTAAAGAGAATCATCTCATAGCAGTAAAAAGAATAATGAGGTATCTCAAAGGAACTAAAGATTTTGGCCTATATTATAAAAAGCATGAAAAGTTTGAGCTCAATGCATACACAGATGCAGATTGGGGAGGCAACATTGATGACAGAAAGAGCACAAGTGGAGGAGCATTATTTTTAGGTAAAAGACTAGTTACTTGGACTAGCAAGAAGTAAACATTCACATCTTAGTCCACTGCAAAATTAGAATATGTGGCAGCAGTAGTCAATTGCACAAACATTGTGCGGCTCACACATTTATTGCAAGGAATGAAAGAAGAGGTAACCAAACCTATGATATTGTATTGTGATAATACAAGTGCTATAAACATATCCAAGAATCTAGTAATGTATGCAAAAACCAAGCATATTAACATCAAGTATCACTATGTCAGAGAATTGGTAGAAGACAAACATGTGAAGATGGAGTACATTCACACAAAGGAACAAACTATAAATATCTTCACCAAACCATTGCCCAAGGATGCCTATGAATATCTTAGAGGCAAGTTGGCGGTAATGCCCCTAACTCAAGCAGTTTAAAGCAAAGAAGCTGCCCTACATCAACAGAAACAAATCATTAAAATATCAGAAGAATAATGCAGAGGATAACAACAGAAGCAAGAACACCAAATCAGTCACAAGCATGGTGATAGAGGGAGACAATATGAGATGCAAAGCTTATATCTCACATGATTAAGATGTTACATCTTTGGCATTTATGTTAAAGAGGGAGATATATGTAGAAAATTGATCATCTACAAAGGATCATCTACAAAGTAAGAGGGAGATATATATGAAAGAGAGAGATATATAAGATCAATAGTAAGGATGTAGTAGAAAACGTATTTAATTTTGGTGGTAACTAAGTTGATCGATTGATCTGTTTGGTTTTCCATCAATGCCAAAGAGGGAGATTGTTGGAAATGAGTTTTGTCATTGATGTCAACCTTGCTACTTGTAGGAATGACAATTGCTTTAGTGATCCAAATACTATAAGTTGGTTGATTGACAAGGAGGTGGCAATCAATAAGATGTAACTAGAGTACCTAGACAAAGGTTGAAGTTATTATGTTGTAATGAAGTATAAAGATCAGCTAAGCCATTGATGAAATAGTGTATTGATGACATACTCTAAGACACAGAGGATAGACACACCAAGACATATCAAAGATGTAAGGTTTAGCTAAGTCATTTGTATAGCCTAACTAAGTTCATAAGAGAGTGTCGAATAGATTCTTAGTTGAAGTTGAGCATGTTCACCTTTAGAATGTGCTGAGTAAATATCAAGTGCCCTGTGATCTTCAAGTGCCAAGTAAATATCAAGTTTCGAGCGAAGATTAGATGCTGAGTAGAATATAGGAGCCGAGTAATATAGAGGGTGTCGAGCATCAGTAAACCAATAGTGCCGAGGTGCTACATTATTTTAAAAATCAAAGATTTGCTAGATCTGAGCTGGCATGATAGTTATCTAGAATTCTATGAACCAGATAGAAGATAAGAATGATGAGCTGGTGGCACAAAACACTATGTAAACCATTTTTGACAAATATAATTGGATTATAGACAAATTTTCTACATAAGGAAAAAATATGGGATAGATACATTGTATCTTACCTAATTTGTTGGAACCCCAAAGTTGGAAAAAGTAGGAAAGGTATTCCAAATTTCTATTTAAGGAGTCATAAGGTCACAAAGCAAAATGTGGTGTGGTGGTCAACCATAAAATTATGAAATTCTAAAGAAAGTGCTAAGGTGGAAGAGAGCACAGATACTCTACTTTGATAGGTGACCATAGATATGATTGCATTGGTGTAATGAGTAAGAAGACTCAAGATGACAAAGCTTGAGATGACAAGCTTTTAGAGCTGCAGCGATTAAAGCCAAGCAAAGGATTGAAATGAAGTGTGATATGTAATTTGCAAGATATGTTGTAGGTTGTATCAGATCAAAATTCATTGTTGTTACTCTCTAGCAATTGTAACAGTTAAGATAAATCTTATGAACTTAGGTTGGTTTAATAGCCATGTTGTAAATCCTTTAACAAGGTGACATTCCAAGTGAATGTTCCAAAGTCCTTTAACCAAGCTCATTCCTAATAGTATGGTGAAATCCTCTAACAAGGTCACATTTAACAATGTGTTGTAGCCTTTAATAGGGTAGACCTTTAACAGGGCAGACCATCAGAAGTGGTTGAAATCAATTGCACAATTATTTTTTGGGTATCATCCCCATCCCAGTTTTACCTTCTTATTCCTGGAGGGTTTTTGGGTTATCAAATTCTTAGTGTTATGGTGTGATGCATGTCTACTTTCATAATTGTTTAAATGGTCAAATTACATGCATGATAGTTTTAGTTATGCACCATTAAGGATTTGTAGAAAAAGTATTATTAGGGCATTTGCACCTTGAATAACTCATTCACCCCCCCTCTTAGTTATTCTAAAGAATTATAACAGTTTGTCAATGATGAAAACATAGTAATAAGTTTGTAAAGATTGACAAAGCAACAAACTATGATTTTTGTGTTAAAAACAATATATTACTTATATGTTAATGTGTAGTTTCTAGTGCATACTACAGTATATCTTTGTTACAAGGGTAAGTACACAAAACCTAATTTCATAATATATGGAAGATATGATTGATCTATAGAGAACTGTATGGAAATAGAGTATTAAGAAAGTAATTCCTATTATGTAATTTCTACAATTCATCACAAAAATAGTGAAAGGTTTCATAGTTAATTGGAGATAGTACACTAGCTGTTGATGATGTCAGAGAGTGTGCATGTACAAAAGTCACATGTGTGAAATTTTTTTATAACCGTGAGTTGAAAACATTAATTAGATGTGTATTCATTTAATTAATTTATTATAATTAAGTGGGAAGCTAACATAAGGATTCATTATTGAGCATGGTATAAAGGAAATATATTTTTCATGTTTAATATATAAAGAGAAGATAGGACTTAAGAATTATTGAGCATCAAAGTACTACCAAAGTATAGTGACTTACCAATGTGTGTAAGTGACTTTAAGGGTTATTGGTACTAAGTATAGACTTTGAGATATGATTGCATGGTCTAAAGGAGAAGAAGTTTGACATACTAGTCAGAGGATGAAGTAAGACCTTGTTTCACATCTATTATTCTAAAAGGAATAGTACTGAGGTCAATTGGATAGTGGGTTCATTGATCTAATCCTAAAGCTATTTGGATAGTGGGTTCAACTATCTTCCACAACTCCTAACATGGTTGGAATCTCCTAATAGGGATTCAACATCTCCTAATAGGGACTCTTTGTACTAAATGCTATAATAGACTCCTAATGGGGTCCATCCTCTAAAAAGGAATATTTATATTAGTACATCATCTTGTGGGCATCATTCCCACTAGGGTTTTCCCTCTAATCATAGGTTTCCCTAGTCAACATATCAGGTGTAATTATTTATGTGCAACTTTATGGTTTCTATTCACTTTAGTTGAATGGTTAAGTTTGATTAAAGAGGATAAATGTTTTAATTATTGAATAATTGATTCAACACCCTCCCCCCCCCTCTTAGTTATCATGGTGGACTATTGTTTCTAACAATTAGTATCAAAGCATCATGTCCTTGAAGAAAGGGTTTAAAAACCTAAGGAGATGTATGGAGAACATGTTCAAAAAGTAAAGTCTAAGATTTGGTGGCACCAATTATGATAGTTGGAAAGATAAGATAAAGACTCATCTTTTGTGCATGGGTCCAAGATATTGGCTTGTAAGCAAGGCATTTAAGACTATTGTGGAAGAAGATAATCTTGAAAGCTATATCGAGGAGTAGAGAGAAGTATTTATGTGCAACATAAGGGCAAGAGAAGAAATATTATTAGCTCTACCTGAAAGTGATTATAGTCAGGTAAAACTACTTAAAACATCTCATGAAATTTGGAAAAATTTAGAAGCTAATTCTAAGGGTGATACACATGCAAAAAGAGTTAGATTGAAAAATTTGCATTGTGCATTTCAAGATGCTAGAATGATGGACGATGAATCTATAAGAAGCTATATTAGCATAATATCTGAGATTGTCAGGAATCATGTCTCATGGTGGAAATAAATTGGATGATAAAGTAATATGGAAGATCTTGAAAAGTCTTACACCACCTTTCAAAGCAACAACATGGATGATTCAACTAATGATACCCTATACTAATAATTTGACCAAAGAAACATTGCTTGGTAGATTGGAAGTTGAAGAATTTGATCTAAAACAATCTAGATAATTTAGCAAAAGTTGAGACAACATTTAGTGCATTAAATATTAAACCTAGTCTAGTGAAGAACACAAAAGTGCAATGAGGCATTGCTAGTAGCAACAAGTCTATTGAGGAAAAGATCGAGGAAGGAGTGACTCTTCTTGTGGAAAGAGAAAAAGATGGTAAGAATATCTTTAAGTGTTGGACATGTAATGAATATGGTCATTATGCATCTAAGTGTCCTAAACAAGAAATGAAGTATAAGGCAAGATTCAAACCTAGAAGACTTTAAAATTTCTTATATGCTAATGAAGAATAAGAAGAAGAATTTGATCAAAGAAAACATGAAGATGAATTAGTATTCATAGCTATAATGGAGGGTGATCTTGACAAAGATATTAGAGAAGAAAGCGCATTGATTTCACAAGTTGAAAAGAAAGACTCTATCATTGATAGTGGTTGTTCACATCACATGACTAGTGATATGAGAAAATTTGTCAAATTCAAAAGTCATGATGGAGAGATTGTCAAAGTAGGGAACAATGTAGCCTATCACATTATAGGAAGTAGATCTATCGCACTTGATGGAAAAACAAATACTGATGATGTTTACTTTATTAATGGACTGAAACATAACTTGTTAAGTGTTGGACAACTTATCGACAAGGGTTATCAATTATAGTTTAGTAATGACACATGCATTATCAAGGAAAAGGAAGTAAAATTGCTTGGTACTAGCACAAGAACTAGAGGTAATGTATTTTAGTCAAACACCACTAAAATAACATGTTTAGTAGCTAAAGTTAACAATAGTTGGTTATGGAATAGAAGATTTTGTCACATAAACTTTGATAACATTGTGAAAGCTAGTAATACACTTGCTATGAGATATTTACCTAAGATTATGAAGCCCACTAACATTGTCTGTAAGTAATGTATCTTGGATAAGTAGAAGAAGGTTTCATTTCCTAGCAAGTAGTTTGGTACTACATAGAAGCTAGAATTGGTCCTTCAAGAAAAAGAGGATTTTATGGAGAAAGGTATTTTATAATTTTTTTTGATGATTTCACCAAAATGATGCAGGTAGCTTTTCTTAAATAAAAATCAAAAGCATTCGAGAAATTTAGGATATTCAAGAATAGAGTAGAAAATGAATCAAGAGTTAAAATCAAGAGCTTAAGATTTGATAGAGGAGGAGAATTCACTTCTAGAGAATTCAACATCTACTATGAAGAAGATGGAATCAAGAGGTGATTATCGTCACCTCATTCACTTAAATAGAATGGGATTGTTGAAAGAAGAAATAGATCGATTGTTGAAGCAGCAAGAGCTATGTTATTTGAGAATGATGTGCCAAAGACATTTTGGAGAGAAGCAATTAATAAAGTACTATACAATTGAGTATAAATCATAAAAGGTATGGAGAAAATACCTTATGAGTTATGGTAAATGTTAAACCAAAAGAGATGATGATATTGGCAAGTTTGATCCAAGAAGTGATGGGGTATGTTTCTTGGCTATTCATTAAAAAGTAAAGCTTATAAATGTTTCAACTATAGAACAAAAACTACAGTAGAGTGCACAAATGTGAGAATAGATGAAAAGTTTGGCACCAAAGAGAAGATGACGGATTATAAATCTAATGAAGATAATTATTCTAGGATGACTAATAGGTGTAATGAATTATTTCTCAAGATTAGCAATGACTTGCAAAATAATGTACAAATTGAAGAAATAAGAGAAGAACAAAATTTAGTACCAAAAATAAGAGTTGAAGCAACAAATCCTACCCCAAATAAGAATATAATAAAATGTCATCTTTCTAATCAAATAATAGGAAGTAAAGAAAAATGAATAATGATAAGAAGAAAAATCAATGAAGAACTATGTCTAATATCTCAAGTAGAACCAAAGAGTGCAGATGGAGCAATCAAGGGTGATCATTGGATGAAAGAAATGGACGAAGAACTTCAATAGATACTAAATAATGACACATGGGAATTAGTTCCTAGACCTAAGAAGAAGAATGTGATTAGCACAAAGTGGATTCAAAAAAAAAATGAATGAATAAAGAGAAGTAATAAGATATAAAGAAAGACTAGTATGTAAAGGCTACTCTCAACAAGAAGGAATAGATTATGAGGAAACATATGCATCTATAACAAGAATGGAAGTAGTTTGAATATTTTTTTCATATGCAGCAAATAAAAACTTCAAGATATATTAGATGGATGTTAAGTCAAAATTCTTGAATGGAGAACTTGAAGAAGAAATTTATATTGAGAAACTAGAAGGTTTTCCTTTAATAGAAGAGAAGGATATGGTTTGCAGATTAAAGAAAGCCTTGTATGGATTAAAGAAAGAAAATAGAACCTAGTGTGCAAGGTTAGATAAATACTTAGCAAAGCTTGGGTTTTCTAAAGGAATAGTAGACACCAACTTATACTTGAAAGAAATAGAAAATGGTTTGTTGATAATCATTGTATTTGTTGATGATTTTATTTTTGGAGGAAATGATGAAGCCAGTAACAAATTCTCAGAAGATATGAAGAATGAATTTGAGATAAGTATGATTGGAGGAATACAAATTTTCTTAGGATTGCAAATTGTTCAAAAAAAAGAAGGTATCTTTATTTCTCAAACCAAGTATTTGAAATATTTGCTAAAAAGATTTGGACTAGAAAATCATAAACCTGTTGGAACTCCTATAGTAACTAGTCACAAGTTATCAAGCAACGCTGAGACACCTATTGTCGAACAAAAGAAATACAAATCTATGATTAGAGGATTGTAGTATCTAACTCATAGTAGACTAGATATAGCTAATGTGGATGGAATTGTGGCAAGATTTCAGGCTATTCCTAAAGAATATCACCACATAGTAGTAAAAAGGATATTTAAATATCTAAAAGGGACATCTAATTATGGGATTTGGTATAATAGAAGTAATGATTTTACTCTTTTCACTTATACTAATGCTAATTGGGTTAGAGATATGGATGATAGAAAAAGAACCAATGGAGGATCATTCTTTCTTGGTGGTAGACTAGTTTATTGGCTCAGCAAGAAACAAGATTATACTTCACAAAGTACTGCAAAGGCAGAATATGTTGCAACAATAAACAACTATAATCAAGTTATATGGATGAAGTAGATGATGAAGGATATTGGAATTACATTCAAAGAACCTATTATTATTTATTGTGATAGAACAAGTATAGTTAACATGTCTAAAAATCTTGTTTTACATTCTATGACTAAGCACATCTCTATAAAGTATCATGTGTTGAGAGAAAAAGTTGTAGAGAAAGAAATTAAACTAGAATATGTTAACACTATGGAATAGATTGTAGACATTTTTAAAAAGGCCTTACCAAAGGATACATTTGAGTACCTAAGAGGTATTCTTGGGGTTATGCCCCTACCTACTTCAAAATAGAAGATGCAAAAGTGCATCAATCTAGGGAATAGAGCACCATTGCTAGATTGGATTGAATGTGTTGATGCTTCCTCAATGCGAGAGTATCTGTGATGAACAAAGTTAGCAAAGGATTCTTGGTAATGGTAATTGGTATGCAAACATGTCTCTAGACACTTGAGTTGTTTATGGATTTATATACAAAATTTGTAAGGCAATAGATTGGCTTGTGGTCATACTAGTAAATTATTGTATCTTCAATAAATTGAACCATTTCTGTATTACCTTTGAAATTGATGTCAATGGGGGAGAGATTGACATGAAAAATATTCTATATATTTCAATTGGGAAGAAAATAGAACATGATGAAGAATAAGATGTATATTTGGTATTCTTGGAAGGTAGATGTTTTTCATCTATGTTGCCATCAATGCCAAAGGTAGAGATTGTTAGCATGAATGTTGATGCTAGAGGGGAGCATTATAGAACATTGATATGATGTATTCATGATTGTGTTTGTCATTGATGGCAACATAGTATTATATTTGTAAAGACTGATAGAGTAGAAAACTGTGATTTTTGTATTAAGAACAATATATTACATATTTGTTAATGCACAATTTCCAATGCATACTATAGTATGTCTTTGTTACAAGGGTAAGTGTGTAGAACCTAATTTGATAGTGTATGAAAGATATGATTGATCTATAGAGAACCATATGGAAAATGAGTATTAGGAAAGTAGTTCCTATAGTGTGATTGCTGCAGTTCATCACAAATGTAGTGAAAGGTTGTGCAGTTAACTAGAGATAGTATATTGGCCATTGATGACATTAGTGCATGTACAAAAGTTGCACATGTGAAAGTTTATTTATAACTATGAGCCAAAAACAATAATTAAATGTGTATTCATTTAATTATCATATTATAATTAAGTGGGAAGCGAAATCAAGGATTTATTATTGAGCATGGTATAAAGGAAAGATGTTTTCTCTGTTTAACATATAGAGAGAAGATAAGACTTGTGAAATATTGAGTAGTAGAGTGCTATAGAAGCAAAGTGACTTACCAATGCATGTAAGTGACCTTAAGGGTTATTTTTATCGAGTGTAGACTTCTAGATCTGATTGCATGGCCTAAAGGAGAAGAATTCCAACATACTAAATAGAGGAAGAAGTAAAAGCTTATTTCACAATTATTATTCTAAAAGGAATAGTATTGAGGTCAATTAGACAGTGGGTTTATTGATCTAATCATGAAGCTACTTGGATAGTGGGTTCAGTTGCCTTCCACAACTCCTAACAGGGATTCAAAATCTCCTAATAGGAACTCATTGTACTAAATATTGTAATGGACTCCTAACAAGGTCCATCCTCTAACAAGGAATATTAATATTAGTGCATCATCTTGTGGGCATCATTCCCATTGGGGGTTTTCTCTCTAATCAAGGGTTTCCCTTGTCAATCTATTTGGTGTAATTGTCTATCTACATCTTTATGGTTGATGTTTACTTTGGTTGAATGGTTAAGTTTGATTAAAGATAATAAATTTTTTTAATTGTTAAATAGCTAATTCACACCCCCCTTGCCCAGTTATCTTGGTGGACTATTTTTTCTAACACTTGTCCTCATCTTCAAAGCTTGTATAACCTACCAAATTGTCAACACTTGGGCCATAATCCTTAAAAGGATATTATGATGTATCTACTATGATATTTGTACTATCAATATTCATGGTATATATCTTGATTTTATTCTAAGGTTCCTCTGATGATGGAGTTTATGTTTCCTTTCTATTTTTTGCTTCTCCCATTACTGTATCTATCTTTTCTTCTTCTACTACTACTAGTGTACAAGCTGAAAAATTTGTTGCTCCCCCTAATACTATGCTCTCTACCTCTTTTCTAGGTTTAGAAGTAGTTGATAATATTATGTCTTCTAAAACTCTATCATGACCTTTAAAATAGATTCTTTAGTTTCTTTATTTATTTCTTTAGAATTGCCTCCCATTATCAGAATAGTTCTTTTCTTGTTCCTTAGTAGGGGTTCAAGATTTTTCATGATCCTTTGAATGTTCTCTTTATTCTTTACTTCACATAGTTTTTAGGATAATGTTTCTCTTATGGCTTTATCTTCTTATATTACCCACTTCTTTCTATTTACTAACCTTTCATTCAAATCTTTAGGTATCTATCCCTGTGCATATATGAACTTTTGATTAGACAAGGTCATATGTCTAGAAACTAAATTTTCTAACTCAAATTCCTCAAAATCATCATATAAATGGTAATACTTTTTCATCTAAGTCAAGTTCCCATAATCAATGATTGTATAATTTTTTTTCTCAATCTTAAGCTTCCATTTCTTTCTTCCTCCAGTGATAACTTTAGGTTTGTCTATTTCTTTTTCTTCTTCTCTTTGTTGAGTAGCCTCAAGAATAACAACTCAACCTCTCATTCTTTTATTTCCTTCATAGGAAACAAGTAATTTGTGTCTTTTACCTATTATAGTAGCCATTTTTTCATTCTTTTAAGTTTGGGAGCTTCCAATAGTTCTTTTTTGACCTCTACTAACCTCATTGATCTCCTTGTACCTTTAGATGCATATGATTTCACTTCTACTATAGTGACACTTTATTTTCTTCTTCATTAGGTTGGACTTTTGGTGTTAGGATAACTAATATAAATGGTTCAATTGTGACATAATGAGCTTGTAGTGTTGGTTCTACAATTGTAACTCCTTTAATTGATTCACTTAAAATCATTGAGCTATCATTATGTAGAATGCTAAATGGTAGGAATTCTTTCCAACTCCTCTCTTAAAGAATCAATCTTGTAAATTAACTCCAAGGTTCTAGGAAATTTTATGACCTACTAGAATTTTCTCAATTGAAGATAAATGTTTTTTTTCATGAGGATGCCTTTGATGGTTCATTTGATTTTAGATGAGATGTAGAATCTGTTTGCTACTTCAAAATAAAACACACAAAGAGAATTATGTTTTTGTACTTTTTGTTTTATATGAATGCAATCTAACAATGCATCTAAAATGAATTCCTAAATTAAAAATGGTTTAGTAAAGCAAATAAAAAAACTTTTAATGAAAATAATGTGAAAGTAAAATCCTAATGGATATAATCTATGAAAAACATGTTTGCGAGTTAAGCTTTCGAAGAAATTAGTAGGTAACCAATGAAAATAGGAGCAATGCTTCCTTGATTCCATTGATGCAATTGTCGATGGGAAACTTGATAACTATATGATGTTTCACTCTTCATCAAATCACAAGGCCACAGAAAGTGTGCCCATGCAAGACAAAGAGTTATGCAGGTATAATTTGGTGATTTCTTCTCGAGCTAGATATGTCAATGGAATTTGTTATACCATAGCAAACATCAAAATTAAAAGATTTCACATCAAAAAAAAAATCAATAAACTTTTGGCTCAATCACAATTCCATGAACATAAATTCAAAAAATAATGACACATTTAGGCAAGAATCACTACACTCTAAATGTGAGCACCAAAAGCATAATATTATTGCAAAATAACAGCAACCTTGATTACATATTACAATGTTGTATTTATAAAAAATAATCTCCTCAATTTGTTTTGAGAGTGAGAGATATTTTCATGAAATAATATTCTTTTAAATTAATAAAAAAAACTAATTATATACAAACTAACAATCTAACTAGTGCTTAGTAGGATTCCATCCATTTTATATTCATTAATTGGATGCACGAGCCTTTACATGTCATGAACAAATAATTTATGAGAGAAAAAGAATAAGAAAGCCTTTAGTCAATGTGGTAGTGTCTAGAAGTGCCAAAAATAAAATGTTATCCTTCATTGGGCATCTATCAAAGTTAAACTATTTCCATAATGCATTTCTAATGCATGGAATGCTCTATTTTTAGTACTAACAGTTAACTATCAGCGTACCTTTAAAAAAGAACACCTTAGAAGAAACACACCAATGCACCTGCTCACCTCTGACTTCTTCAAAATCATTCCAACACATTGTAGCTAAAAATCACACCAGGGCACCAACGTAGTAGTGAACTAGGTCAATAACTCACTAGTTCACTAGCACACCTCAAAGGTCAAAAATACAAAAATTTCACCAAGCGTCAAAACTGAAATTTTGGCTTCTGGGTTTTGTTCCCCTTTATACCAGAGCAATATTTATATGCTTGCCCTTGAATTTCACAATAATCTCAATGATTTTCAATGCATTTGGTAAATCTAAGCAATCGTACTTATCCTTGACCTTTTGTCTATAGTTGTCTACTTTAATACGGGTCTCAACAAAATCCTTGAGTTTGGTATCCAACTCTAGCAAGGCTTCTTCTATTCTAAATGCTTACCGAATATACTCATCACTAGCAGCTTCTTCAAAAATATTATTGAATTTCTCTACTACTACCTCTATTGGCATCAATTTCTCCCATGCATCATCTTCAAATATGTCAAGACATGCATCACTATAATGTTTCTTTGCCTAAAATTTTTTCTCTTAGGCTTGGTCCTTGAGCTAATGAATCTCTGCATGTAATGTTTCCATTACTTTATTACTATCTACTATTTTTTCATTCCAATCATCAATTAAATCTAACTATTCTACTTTATATACATCTACAAGAATTTTGTATCTCTACCCCTTTATGGCCTATAGTACCTATAAATCCTTACCCCGTGCATGTACCTCATCCATAATACTGAAATTCTACTTCAAAATTGCTACCATTTTATCTACATTTTCCTAAATAGCATGAAGTAGCTTTAGGTTTCCTTGGATGATTAGCACACCCTTTTCCTTAAAAATTTCCCACCATTGCTAATAGGCCTTCAAAAATGGATCCAAACATACTCCTCCCCTGTCTCTTCTATGAAGCACAACATTTAGAGTCTCCTCGGGGTGTTTAGGATCCAATGGATTGACAACTTTACCTAAATATCCTTTTAGGATTTCATTTTTCCTACAAAGTGTCATTAGTTCTACCCCTTCTTGCTCCAAACTTCTAAACACCTCCTTCATCCCCATTGTGACCATCAACTTGGTTGTATCCAATGTGGGCCTACTAAGTATAACCTCTCTAATCTGATAATCTTGTGGACCTAAATCTTCTATTTCTAAGTCAGGAGGAGGGATAGCGACTTGTGTGAATAAATATTGATTTTTTCCACTCTTGATGAATGGCAATTCTCTTGCCTCTCTTGAGGGGGATTCAGGTTTCCTCAAAACTTGAATCAACTCAATCATATCCTCTTTATCAGCATTGAATTGTGGCCTTTTACTTCTGATCATTTCTTTGTGTAACCACCTTGGGACTTGTTCCACTAAAGGCCTGCCTCTTGAGGATGAAGGAGTTTTCTCTACCATCCCTTTTCTCTTATCATTCATTTCCAAGGTTTTCTCCCTCTATGATGGCTCTTCCTCTATATTTTTTTCTCTTAGCCATAGTTCTTATCTTGGTGTCTTGGGGAGCTTGTTGAGGATATTGAAACATTTTCCCTTCCCCAGACACTTCATCAGTTGATATTTGTTGTGGTTCTTCCTCTTTCTCCTTTTGAATTTTTTCTTCTTTGGTACTTGGAGATAGGGGAGTAGCAGAGCCTTTATCAATAACTATGACCTACAATGGGGATGAAGGAGTTATTTCTAGACCTTATGATTCTTGTGGCATTTGCATCTAATCCTCCTATTCTGGATCATTTGTTGGGGTATCCTAAATCTTGTCTCCCACCAATTCCATCCCTATAGGCATAAAATAAAAATTTGACATCTTAAATATGTTAGTGCCCTCTACATCTTGCTCATCAATACATTTCTACATTTCATCCTCTAATATAGTTGTCTACAAAGGTTCTTCTAGAATTGATGGTGGTGTAATAGTGGAACTTCTTCTTCTTTGTTGTTCCTTGGCTCTGGCTAGCCAAGTTCTCCTATTTAAAGGTAGATTATCCTCATCATCATCATCTTCTTCCTATTTAGCGATAGGTTTTGGAATATATGGGAAAGGAATTGCCCTCCTAATCACCTTTTGTCTCCTCTTGACTAGAGCCTTAATCTTTCTTCCTTTCTTAGGTGTGAAATGGGATACTTGTTCTACTTTCTGAAGAGGAGAAACTTCTTGAATTTCAACCTTTGTTTCTACGTGGATGGGTATAGCTAGTGGCCCTTGAGGGTCTACCTAGACTTATGAAGTTCCAATATATTTTGGCTCTTACATCTTCTTGTTGCTATAAAGGTGTCGAGATTTCACCCTCTTCTCCTTCAGCTCTTTGAGGGGAACTCCTCTTTCTTTTTCCCTTTCCTTTTCTCTCCTAAGGGTGATAGTATCCAACTAGTCTATCAAGTTGCTATAATATTTTAGGCCTAATAGGTAACTAAGCTTCAAAGGTAGGGATAGTGAATTTCTTCCCTCTACCTTTGGTTGGGTGGGCTTGTGCATGGAAAATTACCATCTTAGGTATTGGATCAAGTTTAGATGGTTTCTTGATCTAATCTTGTATCATTTTGATGACATGCCTTTCCTCATGGTTAATATCATCATTCTCTTCCCTATCAACCTCAATATTCATAATGGGTTGTTCCCCAATTTTATCTTCATTGAACAAAGTGTCAAGTAGCTCTCCTAAGTCTTGTTGCAATATCTATAATGGAATCTTCATCTTTAAGGCCTTTTCTGCCAAATACAAAGTCATCCTACAATAATCCCAAATATAGACATCATGGTCATCTATTGCATTTATCCAATGGTCTTCAATAGCTTTAGGGTTATAATTAATAATTACATGTTGGACCAAAATCTTGATAAAATTGGGCCCAAATTTTTTTTTACGAGGTGATGCCTTGAGCCCCAAAGAGTTTATGAAGTATGTATAGTCCTTTCCTGATCAGTCACCATAATCTAACAATCTCCCACTTGGGAACTAATTAGACTCCACACTAAATAACAATTTCTCACTTGGAGACTAATTCGGTAGCTATGTTTATACTCCATGAGGCTCCCATTGGATCAAACCACCTTGGACATTGCTATGATTTTATTCATGTTTAGTTGAGAAGACCAACTAAAACTAAAGAGTTCAACTTCTCCCTTATTACTACCTTTGTCAACATATCTATTGGATTGTCATTGGTATGCATCTTCTCCAGCTTTAACTGTTCATCCTCCAAAACTGACCAAATAAAATGGTACTACAACTATATGTGTTTGGTCTTTGAATGCAGAGTTGAATTCTTTGCAAGATGAATGACACTTTGACTATCTATAAACAAATAATTATCCTTCTGAGGGTGTCCCAATTCTTCCAAGAAGAACTAAAGATATATCTTCTCCTTGGCTACTTTGTAGTATTGTGAGTATTACAGTCATGATTTTCTTGAATTTGCAGACTAAGTTCTCCTTACTTTTGACCACAAATCCCTATGGTTGTGCCATATATATCTCTTCATGAAAATCACCATGAAGGAAGGTTGTTTTAACATCAGGCTACTCTAAGTGCAAATCTTTACTAGCCACAAGAATTAAAATAGTACGGATAGAAGTCATCTTAACAATAGGAGAAAATATCTCATCAAAATCAATACCCTTTTTCTATGCAAATCCCTTACAACTAACCTGGCTTTAAATCTTTTCTTGCCTCCTTCCTCTTCTTTCAACCTATAAACCCACTTATTCTATAAAGCTCTTTTTTCTACAAGAAGCTTGCATAAATCCCATGTCTTATTCTTTAGCAAAAAGTCCATTTAATCTTTCATTGTAGACTCCCACTAAATCTTTGTATCCACTTGCACTAGTTTATCATAACATTTAGTTTCGCCAGCATCTGTTAATAAAATATAATACAAAGAGGGAGAGAATATTTTTGGAGGTCTAATTTTTCTTGTTGACCATCTAACATTCATCAGTGTGTGTGTATTTTTTGTTATAGTTGTTGCACATCATGAAGAATGGTTAGAACATTAGCTTTTGGAGTATCATCCAGCACTACATAATCATCTTCTTTCTTCTCATGTTGCTGCAATAGATCTTTGTACAACACTTTCTCATTGAATATGACATCCCTACTTCTTAAAATTTTATGATTTTCAAAATCCCATATCTTATAACCAAATTCATTAATTCCATATCCAAAAAATACACATTTCTTTGACTTAGCTTCCAACTTGCTTCTATTTTCAGAATGTATGTGAGCAAATGCTTCATAGCCAAAGATTTCGAGAAAAGAATAACTGACCTTCTTACTAATCCATGTGATGAGTCTAAAAAATGCCTTTATTTTGTTATGTTTAAGATACTTTATGATACCTTGTTCATCCTTGTTTTAACACTTATAGGCTTATGTTTGATAAACCTTTGATGATTTATGGGGTAGAAAAACTATGTCATCCTTTGCCTAAATTATATCTAATATGCAGTATTTCATATAAATATCCAAATGTGTGTTTTTATGCTTGAATTTAGTTTGATGGATGTTTATTTGCAAACATGTTTTATATCATAACTAACCTGATGATAAGGATTAAAGGATGAGTGGAAGAATCCAAAAGTTGGTTGCCGACAGCATTCAAGGAGAAATTAGCATCAAGGAACAACCACGAAAAGGAAGTTATAACCACTCCAGGAAACATGGTAGTGAATAAGGAGGAGTTTTTACAAGCCATTACCTTCTCTGCATTTACGTTGTAACAAGTGGATGCCACGACTTCATTTCTCCCTCCTCAATTCCGTTATCCTTCCTTTCTGCTTTTAGTTGTTCTCCTATATTCTCTCCTGTGGACTTAACTTAGGATAGTTACTTTTCTGTTATGTAATAAAGAGTAGATTCCCTATATATGTCAGGATCGACTCCTGTGTGTGAAGTTTTTAGTTTTTAGTTTTTGGTTTTGATAAGTTTTATCGAGTAAGAAGAAAAAACTGATTCATAGTTTGTTGCAGTTGTGTTTTACAATTTTGAATTATGTAATGACTGATTAATAAAATGAATTAGTTCTCTTTAGTCTTTATCCTGCGTTGGTAGATTAGAGAAGCCAACCAAGGGGGCCCACTTGGAAGGTAGATTAGATTAGAATAGAATAGATTCATTTTACTAAGCATTAGTAGTATTTTAAATAAGACATAGCTAGTTAATTCCTTCCTGTAGCATCACACTTCATGAATGTTCCTACAGCATCTGCGAGAATAGTCTAATGGATGAGTCAAGATGGAATCTCTGTTATCTTGTCATTGTATTTTCAACATTCATAGATTTAGTAGTTTCCTTTCTACAGTAGTAGTGTAGTTTCCTTCCTTTTTATTTTTACTTTCTCGCAGCACAAGCATAATGACTCATCAAAGTACCTAGTGCACATACTGTGCCGACCATTTCAAGTATACATCCCTGGGTTGACAATCTGAATGCACCTCATGGTAGGGGAAAAGTAGTCCTTAGCTTGAATAGATTATTCCTAAGCCAGACCTAACACATGACTATGGAACACCTATTGTGAGGTGCTTCATTTTTGGCGCCATTGCTAGGGATGGTGTAAAGCTAGGAGCATTTTTGAGTCATAGTTTTTAGATTAAGTTCTTTTTCCTAGTGTGAAAATTTTAGTTGCATGCATCGAAGAGGAAGATGACAAGATGAATATGGTGGATTTCTTCCACAGGGATCTATTAATTTGAATGAAGAAGTTGAAGAAGAAGTTGAGTTGGCCTTTGAAGAGGCAAGTCCTATTTTCCCCACAGTATCATCATCAAGAGCTGAATCCGTAGATATATCTGGTCTCTAGCCCTTCACTGAAATATTGACCAATTCCCTTGATAACACTACCTCGAATCCACCAGTTGTTAATCACCTAGTGCCTAACCTTCCTTTTTTGCAGCAACCTCATAATCCAGTTCCACCAATCATGGCGCAACCCACTTTTCCATTTCCACTTCCAAGTCTCATAACCAATGCCAATCTCAAGAATACACCTCCCACTGCTCTTTCAAAGTTCTATGGCCTTGTAACTGAAGACCCTGATACCTTCTTGTTTGAGTTCGACATCCTTTTTCATAGTTTCAACTACAACACTGATGCCCATAAGATTAAATTATTTCTAGCCACATTGAAAGAATTAGCTTTACGATGGTTCATGGGCTTAGGAGCCAATGCAACTGTAAATTGGGATGAAATGCAAGCCTTGTTTTTGGAAAAATATAAAGAATATTGCAAAGCATCTGGCACAAGAGGAGATGATATCTTTAGGATATCACTAAAGGAGGAAGAGACATTAGAAGACTATGTTTCTCTATTTTTATATACACTACAAGATAATCCTCAGCACACATTGTCTGAAGATTCCCAAAAACTAGTCTTTCTAAGAGGAGTGAATGAAGATTGTTTGGAAGCATTGGACCTGATGGCCGGTGGAGATGTATATCAAGCTCAATGGGATGACCTCAAAAAGATATGTCAGAACTACTCAAGGTCAACCATGAAGAAAGGTCGAGGACCCCGTTCTACGATTACAAAATGAATTAGTCAAGGCATTTCAAAACTTGAAATATCCAATTTGTTGTCAAATTTCAAACAAGACATCACTAATGATGTCGCTACATAATTGGATACAATGACCACAAAGAAGAAGCAAGTAGAGGCTGAGTTACAACTAGTTGAGTATTGTCCTCATTGCTAAAAGCAAAAGAAAGATTGCCACTATAAATTGGTTGCAAGCATGGAGAACCAGCATCTTCCAATTGAATATGTAAAGATAGATGGGGATGATGAGCAAGTATTCTTTGTTGCTCAACGCCGACCATGGGGTCAACGTCAAGGTATGCCTCAAGACCCCTTGCAAAATTCAAATTTATATGGTAATAAATGGCAAAACTGCAATACCCAAGGTCCTCCACAAAACCAACCCAATTGGAATAATGCTAGGAAAAATAACCCACAACAGTCTCAATGGTCTCAAAATTTCCAACAACCTTGGCCTAACCAGTAGAATAACCAATGGCCCCAAAACTAGCAAAACCAATGGAAACCACCCCAAGGGAATTGGCAATCTCCAAACCAAGAGAATTGGCAATCTGTAAACCAATGGAAGGGATCTCAACAATGGCCTAACCAAAATATTGGTGTTCCACAATTACCCCCTCCAGCTCAACAACCTACTTTAATGCCACCACCTACAAATAGTGGACCTCAAAAGAAAACACAGCTACCTGTACAGCCTCAGCCAAATCCAAATAGCAAACCACAATAGCCCATGTATAGTACTGATACCCAGCAGTACCCTGCTTATGCCCTAGATGTTGCAGATATACATTTGAGATCTGGAATGACCTTACTAGCACCAAGGCCACCTCTTATAACTGAAGTATCAAACTCTCTTGCAGCATTAGAACCTTTGGTTGATGAACTTGTTGACCCAACTAATGTTACCATACCAATACTAGACCAACCAGCAGTAGAGCCTCCTTTTCCAGACCAACTAATACAAAAGGAACAAAGAAAGGGACAACCCTTTGACATTGTTAACCAGTTGAAGAATATGCATGTCTGACTACCTTTGTTTCAAGCTATTAAGGACATTCTTGCTTATGGAAAAGCTATAAGGGAAGCTTGTCTAAAGAAACCTGGAAGGAAGCAGAAGGATCCTACCACAGTTCATGTTGTTGGACATTTAGCTGATATCATGTTAGGAAGATTGATTACACCAAAATATTCTGACCCAGGGAGTCCAGTAGTAAGTGTCAGCATCAATTGTCAATTTGTTAAAAATGCCTTAATAGATTTGGGAGCTACTATAAATGTGATGACTAAAGAAACCATGAAGAAGTTACAAATAGAAGGATTAAGGCCCACACCAACTATTTTGTAGCTTGCAGATAGTTCCACTATCACTCCTGATGGAATGATAGAAAATATTGTTGTGACCTTAGATTCCCTAGAATATCCTACAGATTTCATGATTTTGTCCCCTAAAGTAAACCTATCTGGCTATCCTGTCATTCTAGGTAGACCATGGTTGGCCACAACTGATGCAAACATAAATTGTAGATAAGGGAATATGACCATATCAAATGGCCAAGCAACCAAGAAATTTGATCTATATCCTCCTGCACAACCATTACCAGATTTGAGTACATCTTTTTGGCCAAATTTAGGAGATGAAGAAGAAGAGATAAATTCCATAGTAAAACTTATGATGTTACATAGAAAATCTTTTCTAAAGTTGCAAGAAGAAGATTCAGTAATCCAGAGCATCCTTACCAACACCTATGTGGTGGGAAAAGATGTGTCTGAAAGCTCTATATTAGAATTGATTACATATGAGGAGTGGGATACAAGTTGTACTTTACTTAAGGAACCTAAAAATCTTTGTTCATTACTTCCCTGTGAAGTAGAAGGAAGCCCAATCTCTAAAACTACTATGGTAGAATCCACTATTCCTATTGAACTGAGTAAAGGCCATAAACTGCATGTTAACCCCAAATTGACATCCATATAGATGGAACAATTAAAAGAATTGCTTCAGAAGCTGAGAAGACTTTTTCTTGGGATTATGATGATATGAAAGGATTAAGCCCTACATTGTGTACCCATAGGATATACATTAATGAAGGTTGTCTACCACTTCGTCAACCTCAAAGGAGGATAAATCCAAGCCTCAGAGAAATAGTCAAAATAGAATTGCAGAAACTGCTTGATGCTGGCTTTATCTATCTTATATCTGATAGTAAATGGGTATCACCGCTGGTTATATTACCTAAGAAAGGAGGAAAATGGAGAATTTGTGTAGATTATAGGGAGTTGAATAAGGCGACTAAAAAGGATCATTTTCCTTTACCCTTCATAGATCAAGTTTTGGATACACTAGTTGGAAAAAAGTACTTCTCCTTTTTAGATGGATACAGTGGCTATAATCAAATTAGTATTGCTCCTAAAGACCAAGACAAAACTACATTTACCTATCCATGGGGTACTTTTGCATACTCTATTTTACCATTTGGTCTTTGTAACGCTCCTGCAATGTTTCAACGGGCTGTAATTAGTATTTTTGCTGATATATCACATGATTGTATGGAAATCTATATGGATGACTTTACAACATTTGGAGTTACTTTTGAAGAAGCAATGATAAATCTTGAAAAAGTTTTGGTAAGATGTCAAGAACATAATTTGGCACTAAATAGTGAAAAGTGTTTCATGCTCATGCAAGAGGGTGTGGTACTCGATCATTTCATATCTACTACAGGTATACAAGTAGACCCAACTAAAATTGAGGTAATTCAAACATTACCCATACCCACTAAATTAAAAGATGTCAGATCTTTTTTGGGACATGCTGGATATTATAGGCGTTTTATAAAAGATTTCAGTAAAATAGCCAGTCCCTTGTATAAGTTGCTTACAAAAGAAGCCGAATTCAAATGGACACCTAAGTGTGATAAAGCTTTCCTGCAGCTTAAGCAACTTTTGACCACATCCCCAATTTTACAAGTCCCTGATTAGAACCTACCTTTTCACATATATACAGATGCTTCTGATTATGCCATAGGAGCAGTTTTAGCATAGAAACACTCAAATCTTGAGAATGCCATTTATTATATTAGTAAGAGTCTTCATGGTCCAGAACTGAATTACACAGTAACTAAAAAAGAATTGTTAGCAGTAGTCTATGATCTAAATAAATTTCTGCATTACATCACAGGCTATCCTATCTATGTTCATACCGATCATGCAGCAATCAAGTATCTCATGAGCAAACCCTCTATTACTGGCAGGTTAGCAAGATGGTTACTCTTGTTATAAGAATTTGACATAACTGTTGTATTTTAACTTTCTCACCAAAATTAATAATTCATATTGCCCTTCCTGCCTTTGAAATATCCATAGTCAAATACCCATGAAATATTAAAAAATACCACAAAGTTTTAAACCTTATGATATGTTTTGCGGCTCACAAGTTCTCTACCGTCAGATTTGAGGAAGATCTATGGAGAGTGTTGTCTCGCTATGGTGAAGTTGTGCAAGATTTATGTTAGCAACATCATGCCTTGTTGACGCGTATCTGGTGGGTCTAGTTTGCAGGTCATCCAAGACTCTTTGGCGGGTCAAAAAAGTTTCACGGTGGGTCAGAAAGGTTCCATGGCACCGTGGGTGCTATTTCACTATCATGTGTTGGCTAGAAAATCTTCATAGTGACATAGCGCCCGATGAAAATGTCTGATGACGGGTAGGTTGCATCACCGAAATTTTTTTATGATTAACAATCAGTTTTCATGGGCCAAAAAGTTCAAAAGGCAGCAAGGCACCATGTTGCCATTGAAAAACCCATGAGTTTTCTGATAGTGACATAGCGCCTGGCCAGTCGGAGGTTGTTTGTACGGTGAGTCCTAGTGTCGGCAGCAAGGTTCGCGGCAATGAAAAAGATCAATGGCAAGAGCTCCAGGGAAGTGGTTGGGTCCCATTTTGTACCTCATCTACCTAGTTGGAGGGGTCCTTGATCCATGCTAACAAATCAGAACATGCCACATCTGCAAGGAAGAGCTACTCAATGAGTCGAGGTAGTACAAGTTGCCTAGATGATGCTACGCCGACCAGTGTGGGGATGCCACATGTATTATGGGGCCAAGGTTTCTAATGTGATTAGTAGGATTAGGGCAAGTCTTCGTGGGCATAGGATCAAAGTCAGATCAACGGTTGGCACTATCCTGCCTTCCGAAGTTGCACGGAGAATATGATGGCAACATAGTGCCCTTCTGCCATGTGTCCAGTGAGTCTCAGATGTCAGCAAGGATTCGTCAGTCAGTTGGTATGTGGCCAATTCCTATTCATTGATGCACTAAGGGGGATGATCTATCTTGCTCATCGTTGGATCGGTTCGAATCAATGACAAGCACCATCTTGCTATGGTAAAGCTGCACAGTCTATACCATGGTGACATAGCACCTCAGTGACACGTGTCAGGTGGGTTGTGATATCTCATAAACCTTAGGGGTGATGCCAGGTGTGCTGACAGCAGAGGAGAAAAATGAAAATTATGATGAGTCTTTATGATCGTCAGATTAAGTCATATCGATGGATGGTGCCATCTTGCTATGGTAAAGCTGTGCGATCTTTACCATAGTGACATAACGCCCTTTCGCCACATGGATCAGTGGGGCCAAGCTGCACCAAGGTACGTCTGTTAGGTATTGCTAGGTGTCATTTGGGCGTGGTGTGGTTGCTGAGGTGGCACTAGGTATGATGGGCCTAGGGTAAGGGTCGCACAGTGGTATGACGAGTCTTCATGATCGTCCAATTTTAGGCAGATCAACAGTTGGTGCTATCTCACCATTGGAAGCTGCATGGTAGATACCATGGTGACACAGTGCCTTGTTGACACATGTCTCACTAGCTTGGCTAAGGTTGGCAGTTAACGGCTGGCAGTTAGTGTGATCGCTACAGTTAATGATAACAGTTTGAAGGGTGGCGCAGTTAGTTCAATAAAAGGAGGTCAACCACAGAGGACTTCCCAAGTGGCAGAATGAAAAGAAGCGATTGACCCACATGGCCTAGTTGGCTTGTGAAACTAGGTTGACTCTCTAACCCTTGCTGATTCATGAACCTTAAAATTCAATATTATTGTGCGATCTGATCTTCATGATCAAACTCGACCTACCCGAAATGAATGCATAATGGAGAAGAACACTCAACCATCTCAGTCGATCCATCTACCCAGTCAGAACATCGATGGCACCATTTTTAGTCCTCTCAGGACACCTGTTGCAACAAAGATCATATTTTCCTCAGATTTCCATGATTTTCCTCCACGAGACTTAATGGCAAGTAGTTGCAGGGTCACTTCAGCAGCAAAAGATCTCAGTTATGCCTGAACTATAAAGGCAGATTTTGTAGTTTTTGTAAAGGGACCTTCTCTCTGATTTTCCTCTACTTTTGCTCTGCAATTCTAGTGTAAACTCCCCTGTGCCTCTAAACTATCTCATTCTCTATTTATCTCCTTTAGCCATTGGTATTAAGTGCAAGAATTCTTTGCCTGTGCCATTGTTTTGTGGAAATCTATAATTTGCATGACTGTATCTCTGCTAGCCTGTGAATGATATATAAGTGAATTTCTTCCTTGTGTCATTCATCTTGGTTTTCTGATCTGTATGTGGTTATTTGATTAAAGCAAGTTTGGATGTGTAATATCCTTAGTTTCATTCTAGTTTAGTAGTGCATGTATGGGCAGAGAATTGGTCTGAACACTCTATTTTGGTGCATCACCTCCTTAGATTAGACTAGGTAGATTTTCTTTTGTGCTCTCCCTCTCCCTTTTCCTCTCCAAGAGTAGATAGGTGTGCCCTGATAGTAAGAGGAAGTTGGCCTTCTCTGGAGACTCAACCTCACAATTCAAGTCCCACAGCTTGGAGGTTGTTTCCATGTTTCACTAGGTTGTCCTCGCGCATAGGCCTTGGACAAGGGTGCAAACCTAAGTGACAACAATAACCATAGTAGATAAGCTTGGAAAAACAAATGTCGTAGCTGATTATTTGTCAAGAATCAATCATCATGATACTGACACTACTCTGGTAGATGATGCATTTCTAGATGAACATTTGTTTCATATTTCTGTTAAAGTTCCATGGTATGTAGATATTGCTAACTACATTGTAACTAATAAGACACCAATGCATTTTTCTTATAAGGAAAGAAAACTACTCATACAGAAAAGCTTCCATTTCTCATGGATAGACAATTTTCTGTTCTATACTGGACTTGATCAAGTTATGCACAGATGTGTAAAGAAGATGAGACATATGATATTTTGCATGCATGTCATAATGAGCCCTGTGAAGGACATTTTGCAGCCAAAAGAACAGCTTTCAAAATCTTAGCCACTAGTTACTATTGGCCTACCCTTCATAAAGATGCAATCAATTATACAAGGAAGTGTGACCAATGCCAACGAATGGGTCGCCCAACCAAAACAGATGAAATGCCTTTGAACCCTCAAATGGTGTTAACACCATTTGACAAATGGGGAATGGACTTCATCAGTCCTATTGATCCTCCATCCAATGGGAAGTCTTATATTCTAGTTTGTACTAACTATCTAACCAAATGGGTTGAGGTTAAGGCTATGAAACATGCCCGTGATGCAAAAGTTTCCAAATTCCTGTATGAAGAGATTTTTACACGTTATGGAGTTCCTAAAGAATTGGTTACTGATCAAGGCACATAGTTTACTTCTAACCTAATTTTAGAATTGATGAAACAATATAACATCAGGCATTGCAGATCCAGTCCTTATCATCCACAAGCTAATGGACAAGTAGAAGTTACCAACCGTGAGCTAGAAAATATTCTAACTAAAATAGTCCATTTGCATCGTCGGGATTGGACCAATCGGTTATAAGAAGTTGTTTGGGCTTGTAGAATAACTTGGAAAACCACTACCAGATTCACACCATTTGAGCTTTTGTATGGGAAAGTGGCAATGCTTCCAATTGAATTTGAACACAAGACTTTAAGAACAGCCTTGACCTTAGATATTGATCTTCCTGCAGCACAAAGAGAACATCTCCTGCATCTTAATTCTTTGGATGAAATGCGCAAGACTGCTTTAGAACATACTGAACTGGTGCAAAAATAGAGAAAACATTGGCATGATTCTCATATCCTCAACAAACAGTTCAAAGCTAGTGACTGGGCATTATTGTATGATTCCCGCTTCAAGGATATGCTAGGGAAGCTGCAGACCCAATGGTTAGGACCATATAAAATCATCCATGTCTTTGACAATGGAATAGTTCAACTAACCACACTTGATGATCTACCTTTCAAAATGCTGATCAATGGTGATCGACTTAAACTTTACAAATAGCCTCAAACAAAAGCCAAGTTCATGCAACAGTTCGAACAATCAGATCCAACAACAACTCAATTATCTCTTCTTGCAGTCGAAGGTGAAAACCTTCCACCTGCTCTTCTTCAACATTAATTCTAATTTGTATGTCCATGATAATAACTTTATGTTCACATAAAGTCCATTTTCTTTTCATGATATTTCTTTCCATTCATATCTTAATCTTCCATCCACCCACCTCACTCCATTTCTTAATCTTCCATCCACTCACTTTCTACATACTTACGTTTTTGTGTTTTCAATCAAATCTGCACATGCTAATGGATACTGCCATTTACATTATTTTTTCCACCTTTCTTTGGAGCACATGACAATCCACTTGGTAGGTATAAAAATTTTCAAACTATTATTCATTTATAAGTTTGCAAATTTTGTTAATTATATCTAATACTGCATAGTCTTTATAATTACGGCATATTCCAGTCCCTAACCCATACTAGTCTAACACGTGAGGACACTTGTTGTAAAATTAGCAAGGGGCAGGGGAGTGTCGTACTATCCAATGACATGCCTGATTAACTGTGATAATTTTCAAAAATCTTGGCATTACCCTTTATTAATGAGAACTTTTTTCCATAAATATGCCATGTCAAGTGTTGTACTCCCACTTTCTGAATGAATTTTTCTTTGTTCATGCCAAATTTTTCGTGCTAAGCTAAGCCATGATGTGACCTATTTTTTTTAAAAAAATTTGGCATTTGAACCATGTTTCTGAATGATTTCCATGCAAATTCATGATTTACTTTTACTTAAAGTTTAATTATGGAACATAACAATTGGTTATGACAATTAATGTTCCCAAAAAGAAGCAGTGAAGCATCTAAGAAATAACGTAGAGTTTTGAAGTTTGCATTCAGAAAGGGAGAGGGAAATGGAGTATCAAAAGTATCAAGAAATGGGAGGAAGTTTACAGAGAAAAGAGCTGGTCGAGCACATTTTGTTGCTCGTTGATGTAGAAGCAATAAGAAGATTCAATGCATGCGGGTGGTTAGGTTATTGTTTGAATTTAATAGCATATGATGAAGAAGAAGCTGTAGAATTCACCAAGACATTTGATGAAGGTGAAGCTTCTGTGTGGGGTTTGACAATAATTGCAACAGAAGAATGAATTGCAGAAGTAACAGGATTACCTCCTGTTGGAGAGCATTATCCGAGCTCACATGATGCTAGGTCAGCAAGGGCCCAGTTCACTACCCCACATGACCCTCGATTGGATGTTACAAAGTAGGGGTGCAAGAGATTGTCTTTGCCGCCTCCATACCCTAACCTAGCAATGCATGTCATCAGGTATTTTACTTGTGAAGGAAAATTTTCTCACTTACATGCACACCATTTTAAGTTGCTTAGTTGTATAAGGCACAATATTGCCGTGAATCTTCCAAATTTTCTATATAATATGCTTTTTATTAGTGCGAAAGAGACTCAAAAAGGGAAAGATAATTTTGTCACTCACCATGCTTTGATTAAGTTGTTAATAGAAAGGTCTCTTAGGGACATATCCCCTTTGACATGGGATGAATTTGTGAAATTCAAAACTCTACAACCCCAAGTTGACCTTAGTGAATAGCAGGGTGAGGAAAACATAGTTCTCAGTAGTGAGCCTGCAGAACAAAATATTGAGGGAGCTAAAATAGAAAACACACAAGGGATTGAGCTAGAAATTGCTTCCACTCAAGTGAATGTGCCTTCACTTGAACAGGACATCCCTAAACCCACTACTAGTCAAGCTAAAAGGAAATGGAAGTCACTAGAAGAAATCGTTGCTCAAAAAAACCAAGTCCTACAATTCAGCAATAGAAGAAAATAAAGAAGGTTCATGCAACAACCAATCCTGCAGTAGTGATACCGAAACAAAAAAGTTGGCAAAAGACAATAGTGCAAGAAGAGACTCCTTTGCGGAGAAGCCCTAGAATGAGAGGGCAGATTTTTAAAAATTCTATATTATCTAAAGCACTGTCATGTCCCGCCCCGACCATCATAGCACTATTGACATTTTGTTTCTTTTGGACTTTGATAGTTAGACTCTAGATGACACATTATTACCCACTATGGACATTGACATTTTGATCCTTAGACTATTTGATTTCATGTTATGTTATTGGGACATTGATACCTATATCATTAGGCTATATGATGATTCCTTATGATGTTACTAGGACACTAATATTCTAAGTAGTTTTTATGATGTTATTCAGATATGCTTACTTACCTTCTTGATGATCGATATGTCATGATTAAAGCTTATGTTATACTCAAGTGAATGTTTGATTTTTGAATTATGGTCTCCATATGGTGCTAGATTATCATGTCTTAGCATATTTAGAGTAACATTAAGAATTCATGTATCATTTGAATAAACTAGAATTGTATACTTATATTATATTTGATGCATTGCTTAAGGTAGATTAATTCCATAATTTTCTGTAAGAATAAATGATCATAATGTTTTACTATCTAGATTAGAGAATTGCTACAAATGTGAAGTGTGTAATGTGATATGAATGGAAATACATATTTCATATTAGTTATGTTATTCATTGATGATAGAATCTATGTGATTTATATTTACATTATCATTTTATCACCTTATTCTTGGACTACTGATATTTGCAATAAGTGTGCAGGAAAGAAGCCCATGGATTTATGGAGAACCTTGTTAGGTGTTTGGAAAAATCAAGGTTAACCCTAAGGAGGGTATAACCTTTTTACCCTTGTATTTTATTTGTAAAACCAATTTGTGTGTATTATTGTGATTCTATAAAAGTAAATTTGTTTTTCTTGATGGCTTGCCAAGTGTGTTGTGTGTATTGTGGTGTCACTTGACACATGTTCTCCTTTGTAGCATGCTTAGTGGGATGGTAGGTGGTTGAGTGAACCAAGGAGTGGTTTGGTAGGATTTCTTTTCCCTAGGTGTATTTATGGGTCCAAGAGGGATTCTTTCCATGCTAGGTCGAATGTACACCTTTTGTGAATTTCTAGGAGGTTTACACCATCCCTAGGGGTAGTTTGAGGTCTTATTTTAAAGCCCATATGATATACCTAGGGGGTAGGGGCATTTTTAAGTATTATAAGCTTCCCTAGGCATTGAAAAGAGCACCCAAAAATTGTGGATTCCCAAGTTGGCCGAATTTGTAAACTTAAGCATCAAAAGAAAACATTCTTGAGAGAGAGTTGGTTGGAGAGTTCTTGGGGGGAGAATTTTTGGAAAAAGAATCTAAGTGGGGTAAAATTTTGGAAAAAAAGGAAAAACAAGGGGAAGAAGATAGCTTAGGAGGAGGATTGCTGGTAAAAAGAGAGGGAGCTCAAATTTGCTTGGAAACCAGGTTGGTAACCTTATGTACCCTTGCTATGAAAGCTTGTTGTCAAGTAGTTTATTTTTATTGTGTTATGCATGTGAGTTTTCTGTAATGTAGTTGTAATATGGTGTGTTGTAATGTTGTGTTGTGTAAGGTTGAGGGATCATGTTTCAGTTTTGGTGTATGTGTGTATTGTGATTTACTTTGTGTTGTGAATTCATATGTTCTTGTTGCAGTTTTCTGTTTTGGGTGTGACAAGGTGAGTCTCATCTCTTGGGAGGGAAAGAGAGCCTTGTGAGGGTAAGGGGTGCATAGGGAATGTGTTGGGTGAGAGTCTCTCCTAGAGTAGGAGAGGGATGCCATATGGGTGTTATGGGCCCCATATGCCACCTTGCTGGAGTTATAAGTATTGTAAAGATGCCATGTGAGGGCATGTATGTGGTATTGGGTTGCCTTGTGAAGGCATGTGTATAAAATGTATAGCCTAATGAAGGCATAGTTGCAGGTGGAGTCTCCCCAACATTCATTTTCCACACTTACCCCTTGAGATGGATCTACATGTGATCCTAAGTGGTCTACCTTGGTTGGGAATTTTTGTGGTTTATTTGTCAACTGTAAAATGTGTGAACAGTTTTGTAATGTGAGCATTGTGTGGTAAATGGTTGTTAGTAATGTATGTCCACCTAGTCAAGGTTCTCCCTGCTCGGGGGTGGCTTTTAAAAGGCCTAAGGTTGGGAGGAGAGTACCATGGGCTTTTTTGTGTGTGTTGTACTGCAGGTTGTGATCTATGGATTGAAGACTTGAAGAGAAGAAGGATGTTGTCTTATTTTCATGTGCAACAAAAACATACTTCCAAGTGAATTCTTATTGTATTAGGGAGAGTCACCCTTGGGTAACTCCCAATCTTGTGTTTTATGACAGCTTGTAAGCTAAAAAATTGTATAAGTGGACTGTATAAGTGGACTGTACTTGTTGATATGTTGCTACTTTCAGTGATTAAAGAAATTTATATATCATGCACTATCCTATAGTATATAGAAATGAGTAAAGTTGTTATGCTTTTGTTTCTAAAATGATTCTAAGAGAAAATGTGTGTCTCCATTTGAAATTGATACATTTGGTTATAAAGACATTTTGTTAGAATTTCAAATAATGTTCTGGTTGGAAGGAACTAAAGTGGTCAGTGAAGTTAGTTAAAATGTATTGTAAGAATGTACATCAATATTGTAGATCAAGGAAAATAAATATAACAAATAAAATAAAATAAAAATGCTTTCATTGAAAAAGAAAAATATATTTATATTTGCTGGTTCCTTTGACTGTAATATTGGTGCACTACACTTGGTATCAGAGCCCAAGTTTCCAAAACTAGGACCTAGGCTCATTATGTTTCTAGTTTGAGTATTTTGTTTGTTGAAAAAGAAAACTTGAAATGTTTTTTTTTTAATTTTGAGTATTTTGTTGATTTGAAAAGGAAATTTAAGTAGTAGATCTGAAACTCCTTTCAACTATATTCAAATACTAGACATTAGAAATATGAATCTGTGATAACACAAAAAAAAAACAAATATATATTTATATATATATAACCATGAATCCGAAAAACTACAAGTTAAAATATAATAAGGAAGTTGTGTATATATGCATGTTGATACAGACCATGGTATCAATGGATCAATGCATGGCTGTGCATAGCCCTTGATCTTGCCTTCAAAACCCAGTTTTGAAATGAATAAAGAAAATATGCTATAAACTAAAAAAAAAAAAAAAAAAAAAATGATGCTTTTATTAAAGACTTGTAACTCTATGTGCGTTCAAGTTTTGTTGATTTTGCTCGCGAGAGACCTGAATAGACCCCTTCTGGAGAAAACCCAGAAAGCGTTTGGAAATATTCGATTTCATTTCTCTAAAAACGCAAACGCAATATGACTGACTCTTAAATGACAGAATTTGTTTTTCTCTTGTGTGCTCATCACTAAGTACAGGCAAGGCCAGGGACAACCCCCTCTCACACAAAAAATTAATAATAAAATGCTCATCTTTATATCCATGAAACAAAAACAAAAAAAACCTGCAACAAATTATGAGCATAATAATGCCATAGGATATATCAGAGAACTCATGCATGGCTGAACATGGATCCCTCTACAAATATTGAGCTCTATCCATCTCAAACATATATCCACACAAGGATATGTGTGTGTATATCAAAGATAAACATATACACATCATTTATCCTCCATGGAAGCTTGCTTCCATCTCCAATAGCATTCAAGTACCTGTACAAAACAAAAACAAAACAAAAACAGAAACATACACACAATAACAAGAGGAAAAAACAAAGAAATGCATAAGGGTTTGAAACCCTACGGTAGGAACATGAAAAATAACATAAGAAAGAGGGAAAAATTACTTTTATACTTTGTCATAGCCCTAATTTCGAATTAGGGTTAGGGTTGGAAGAGAAAGATAAAGAAATGAATTTCAAATTTATCATAAGTTGACTCTTTGACCCAAATTCAAATGGGATCCCCCTTATTAAAATGTTTTCTATTTCAAAACATAAAGTTAAAGAGGGAAAGTTGGTTAGTGGGGTGGGTGGAAAGGGTGGAATTCAAGAGGTCATGTGTTCAAATCCCACTCCCACCATGCCATCTTCCTTTTTTACACAAATTTAAAATGCACTTATTTTATTTGCCCACATGAGTTTTATTTTTTATTGAAACTACTTAAGAGATAATTATTTAAATAAGTTTGTGATAGTGAAGCAACTAAGTGGTAATGGGTTAGTAATCATGAATAAGTGCTATTATATTTCATGTCCATGAAGTTACCTATTAATGATAATTTATTATAATAATAATAAATAAATATTTTTAAAAATAATAATAATTAAAAATAATGAATAAATAAATAAATATACATATATGCATATGCAATGGAAGATAACACTTTAATATATCTAACCAATGTGGGACGTTGGCTAAGCAACTATGGTGGCAGGACACCGACCCTAAGTTGACTTTGGCCATGATTCCTCACCAAAAAAAAAGAAAAAAAAAGAGGAATTACCTTGTCTTAGTTGTTTGAGACTCCAATAATGAACTTTAAGGCTTCTTGACCCTGACTCTTAAACTCTCTTTTTTTTTGTAGGATGCCAGTGGTCACTCGTAACGCTCGCAGGCGTGGACGAGGTGGTAGACGTGCACGAGATGCACAGGTAGAGCAGGATGCCAATGTAGAGCATGGTGCTAGTATGGCACAAGAAGCTAGGGTTGGGCCAGAGATAGAGATTGGACAAGGGGAACAGCCCCAGAACCCCAACCAGGACATTCTAGATGCTATCCAAAATCTTATTGGTGTGGTACAACAGAGGTTGCCTGCAGCAGCAGCTCACCCTAGTCAGCAAATGTCAGAGGAGCATAGGACTGTTATCAGAGAGAGGACAAGGAGTCCTCCACCTAACCATATTGGGAGTCATGCTGAGCTCGAGGGGGAGTCTGTCCACAGACCTGAATCTCCAGCAGGGGTAGAACTTTGACCTATACTGAGAGCACTCCGGGATATAGGAGATGAGATTAAAGAATTGCTTCGTCTTCAGCCACCCCCTTTTCATGGGTCTACAGATGGTTTAGAGGTAGAATCCTTCTTGTTATGTTTGGAGAGATGTTATGGGTTGCGTCCTTTTGGGAGTAATGTAAGGGCCCGTTTTGCTATACACCTTTTGCGAGGACCAGCCTCCAAATGGTGGGATGAGGAGAAGGCTATGGGGGATATTGATATGGACACTCTCACTTGGGATACCTTCCTACAAAGGTTCAAAGAGAGATATTTATCAGAGCATTATAGGCAGCGAAAGATTGATGAGTTCCATGACTTACAGCAGAGGGGATTGACAGTAACACAGTATGAGGATAAGTTTTTAGAGCTCCTCCCTTATGTTGACTATATGAGAGATGAGAAGCTCCAGATTAACCGTTTCATTAGAGGTCTTAATCCCTCGATTGCAGGACAGGTTCGCATGGCAGCACCAGTAGGCTTTAGAGCTACAGTGGAGAGGGCTCTTATTGCAGAGGATATACGCAATAAGGCTCAGGATACTCATGATAGATCTTAGCGTCGGGGTACTACCCCCTTTCCACCTAGGTCACAATGGAAGGGAAATCAGCGACACTCTTCAAGATCTTTTAGAGGCCCCCAATCATAGCAGGATCAGAGGCAGAAGCCTCCACAGGGATACCAGGGCACTAAGCCCAAGTAGAGGCAGGCACAGGGTTCTCGTCAGGATCATAGATCACAAACTTCTCATACACCTCCAGCACAGACTCAGCAGCCCACTAGAGGTGGTTTTAGTGGATCTACTCAGACAGGGGGACACCAGCAGCCCCGATCTACAAGATTACAGACTCAGACCTACAAACCTTGTTATTCTTGTGGTGGCATGGGTCACATTGCTAGGGATTGTCCACATAGACAGAGGGTAGCTGCATCTGAACCAACAGTGGGTGACATGGGACGTTCTCATAGGGTATTTGCAGCAATAGATGACAGACAGGCTGAGCATCAGGCTACCGTGATAGAGGCTACAGGTATTATTGGTGGTAGTAGTATATCTATATTGTTTGATCCAGGAGCTACTGATTCTTTTGTATCACCCTTAGTTGTGGAGCATTGTAGGCTGGTGGCAGTTAAGCAAGATGTTAGCTGGGATGTAGAGTTAGCCTCAGGTGCTAAGGTATTGGTTAGATCCATGGTCAGGAATTGCCCTATTCAAATTGGGGATATCACTACTTGTGCAGATCTACGTATCAACCCCTTAGGATCATATGATGTAGTCCTTGGTATGGATTGGCTATGTGCTCACCATGCCAAGGTGGATTGTAGGAAGAAGGAGGTGGATTGTAATGATGATCATGGTACACCTATAGTGATTTCAGGTGTTCAGAGACCTGTGTCCCTCCGCATGATCTCCGCTATGAAACTTAAGCGATGTATGAGAAAAGGGTGTCAGTTATATGCTATTACCATTAATGATCTTGAGGGAGAGGAGAATGAGCCATGTCTCGAGGATTACCCAGTGTTACAAGAGTTTAGAGATGTATTTCCTTCTAAATTATCGGGTATGCCTCCACCCAGAACAGTGGACTTCCATATTGATTTGGTTCCAGGGGCCCAACCAGTATCTAGAGCTCCATATAGGATGACTACTAATGAGCTCAATGAGCTCAAGATTCAGCTAGAAGAACTCTTGGAGAAGGGGCACATTCGTCCTAGTGTCTCACCATGGGGAGAACCAGTTGTCTTTGTTAAGAAGAATGATGGATCCTTGAGGTTGTGCATAGACTACCGCCAGCTTAACAAGCTAACCATTAAGAACCATTATCCACTTCCTAGAATTGATGACTTATTTGACCAGCTTCAAGGTGCTTGAGTGTTTTCAAAGATTGATCTGAAGTCAGGATATCACTAGTTGAGGATTGTGGAGAGTGACATCCATAAGACTGCCTTTCGCACGAGATATGGGCATTATGAGTTTACAGTGGTTCCTTTCAGTCTCACTAATGCCCCATCTGTATTCATGAGCCTTATGAATGGAGTTTTTATGTGAGTATGACTTTGATGTACACTACATCAAGGGGAAGGAGAATGTGGTTGCAGATGCCTTAAGTCAGAGATGCCATAAGTTGTCATCCATGGTCACCAGCACAGATTTGAGGGGGAGAATAATGCAACACTTACCAAAGGATGATTTTTATAGGGATGTGTGTCAGATGATTAGATCTCAGAGGCCTCTTCAGGGGAGGTTCTCCAACTATGTGTTAGAGTCTGATGGACTTCTACATCACCGAGGGTGCATTTATGTACCTTCTACTGGAGGATTGCATGATTTTATTGTTCTTGAGGCTCATAGGGCACCTTATGCAGCACATCCAGGGGTTAGGAAGTTGCATGCAGACTTGAGACGACTCTTTCATTGGCCCGGCATGAGGATGCATATTGCAGGGATAGTTGCTAGATGCCTAGAGTGCTAGAGAGTTAAGGTAGAACATGGACATCCTGGTGGGTTACTTTATCCTCATGAGATTCCAGAGTGGAAGTGGGATGTTATTTCTATAGATTTTGTTGTGGGTCTTCCTATGTCTTCTCATCGTCATGATGCCATCATGGTGACAGTTGACACATTGACCAAGGTGGCCCACTTCTCACCTATACGTACCACTTTCACTGCTCCTACAGTAGCACAAGTATTCATGCGAGACATTGTGAGACTCCATGGCATTCCTCGCAAGATTATTTTTGATAAAGACTCTATATTTACCTCCTCCTTTTGGAGAGAGTTACAGGGAGCCCTAGGGACTAAGCTTAACTTGAGCACAACATACCACCCTTAGACAGATGGGCAGACTGAGAGAGTTAACCAGGTATTAGAGGACATGTTGCGCATGTATGTGATGGATAATCAAGTTAAATGGGAGGAGTATTTGCATCTAGTAGAGTTTGCCTATAATAATGGGCACCATTCTTCTTTGGGCATGCCACCTTATCAGGCCCTATATGGCAGACCTTGCAAGACACCATTAAGTTGGGATAGGATTGAGGACAGGGTAACAGTTGGACCACAGATTGTCAAGGAGATGGAGCAGCAAGTCTTGTTGTTTAGGCAACATCTCAAGGAAGCTCAAGACCGACAGAAGAAGTATGCTAATTCCCATATGACAGATCGAGCCTTTATGGTGGGAGATAGAGTATTTCTGAGAGTGCGTCTGCACAAGAGTCCAATCCATTTTGGAAAGGGCTCTAAGCTTGCTCCTCGATTTGTTGGGCCATTTGAGATTTTGGAGAGGATAGGACCAGTTGCCTATCACTTAGCCTTGCCACCTAGCCTATCACGCATCCACGATGTTTTTCATGTCTCTTCCTTGAGGAAGTATATTTATGATGCATCTCATGTTATAGATTGGGGTTTTATGCAGGTAGCACCAGATGGCCAGCTGTCCCTAGAGCCCATTCGCATATTGGCCCACAGGACCCTTCAACTTCAAGGCAGAGAAGTGGACCAGGTTAAGGTCCAATGGGATTGCTATGATGAGGTCACAGCCGCATGGGAGGACACGATGCAGATGAGACGTGACTACCCCTATCTATTTGATGAACTCCAAGAGGAAGTTCATGCCTAGAGGGGGAGGATGTCATGTCCCGCCCCGACCATCATAGCACTATTGACATTTTGTTTCTTTTGGACTTTGATAGTTAGACTCTAGATGACACATTATTACCCACTATGGACATTGACATTTTGATCCTTAGACTATTTGATTTCATGTTATGTTATTGGGACATTGATACCTATATCATTAGGCTATATGATGATTCCTTATGATGTTACTAGGACACTAATATTCTAAGTAGTTTTTATGATGTTATTCAGATATGCTTACTTACCTTCTTGATGATCCATATGTCATGATTAAAGCTTATGTTATACTCAAGTGAATGTTTGATTTTTGAATTATGGTCTCCATATGGTGCTAGATTATCATGTCTTAGCATATTTAGAGTAACATTAAGAATTCATGTATCATTTGAATAAACTAGAATTGTATACTTATATTATATTTGATGCATTGCTTAAGGTAGATTAATTCCATAATTTTCTGTAAGAATAAATGATCATAATGTTTTACTATCTAGATTAGAGAATTGCTACAAATGTGAAGTGTGTAATGTGATATGAATGGAAATACATATTTCATATTAGTTATGTTATTTATTGATGATAGAATCTATGTGATTTATATTTACATTATCATTTTATCACCTTATTCTTGGACTACTGATATTTGCAATAAGTGTGCAGGAAAGAAGCCCATGGATTTATGGAGAACCTTGCTAGGTGTTTGGAAAAACCAAGGTTAACCCTAAGGAGGGTATAACCTTTTTACCCTTGTATTTTATTTGTAAAACCAATTTGTGTGTATTATTGTGATTCTATAAAAGTAAATTTGTTTTTCTTGATGGCTTGCCAAGTGTGTTGTGTGTATTGTGGTGCCACTTGACACATGTTCTCCTTTGTAGCATGCTTAGTGGGATGGTAGGTGGTTGAGTGAACCAAGGAGTGGTTTGGTAGGATTTCTTTTCCCTAGGTGTATTTATGGGTCCAAGAGGGATTCTTTCCATGCTAGGTCGAATGTACACCTTTTGTGAATTTCTAGGAGGTTTACACCATCCCTAGGGGTAGTTTGAGGTCTTATTTTAAAGCCCATATGATATACCTAGGGGGTAGGGGCATTTTTAAGTATTATAAGCTTCCCTAGGCATTGAAAAGAGCACCCAAAAATTGTGGATTCCCAAGTTGGCCGAATTTGTAAACTTAAGCATCAAAAGAAAACATTCTTGAGAGAGAGTTGGTTGGAGAGTTCTTGGGGGGAGAATTTTTGGAAAAAGAATCTAAGTGGGGTAAAATTTTGGAAAAAAGGGAAAAACAAGGGGAAGAAGATAGCTTAGGAGGAGGATTGCTGGTAAAAAGAGAGGGAGCTCAAATTTGCTTGGAAACCAGGTTGGTAACCTTATGTACCCTTGCTATGAAAGCTTGTTGTCAAGTAGTTTATTTTTATTGTGTTATGCATGTGATTTTTCTGTAATGTAGTTGTAATATGGTGTGTTGTAATGTTGTGTTGTGTAAGGTTGAGGGATCATGTTTCAGTTTTGGTGTATGTGTGTATTGTGATTTACTTTGTGTTGTGAATTCATATGTTCTTGTTGCAGTTTTCTATTTTGGGTGTGACAAGGTGAGTCTCATCTCTTGGGAGGGAAAGAGAGCCTTGTGAGGGTAAGGGGTGCATAGGGAATGTGTTGGGTGAGAGTCTCTCCTAGAGTAGGAGAGGGATGCCATATGGGTGTTATGGGCCCCATATGCCACCTTGCTGGAGTTATAAGTATTGTAAAGATGCCATGTGAGGGCATGTATGTGGTATTGGGTTGCCTTGTGAAGGCATGTGTATAAAATGTATAGCCTAATGAAGGCATAGTTGTAGGTGGAGTCTCCCCAACATTCATTTTCCACCCTTACCCCTTGAGATGGATCTACATGTGATCCTAAGTGGTCTACCTTGGTTGGGAATTTTTGTGGTTTATTTGTCAACTGTAAAATGTGTGAACAGTTTTGTAATGTGAGCATTGTGTGGTAAATGGTTGTTAGTAATGTATGTCCACCTAGTCAAGGTTCTCCCTGCTCGAGGGTGGCCTTTAAAAGGCCTATGGTTGGGAGGAGAGTACCATGGGCTTGTTTGTGTGTGTTGTACTGCAGGTTGTGATCTATGGATTGAAGACTTGAAGAGAAGAAGGATGTTGTCTTATTTTCATGTGCAACAAAAACATACTTCCAAGTGAATTCTTATTGTATTAGGGAGAGTCACCCTTGGGTAACTCCCAATCTTGTGTTTTATGACAGCTTGTAAGCTAAAAAATTGTATAAGTGGACTGTATAAGTGGACTGTACTTGTTGATATGTTGCTACTTTCAGTGATTAAAGAAATTTATATATCATGCACTATCCTATAGTATATAGAAATGAGTAAAGTTGTTATGCTTTTGTTTCTAAAATGATTCTAAGAGAAAATGTGTGTCTCCATTTGAAATTGATACATTTGGTTATAAAGACATTTTGTTAGAATTTCAAATAATGTTCTGGTTGGAAGGAACTAAAGTGGTCAGTGAAGTTAGTTAAAATGTATTGTAAGAATGTACATCAATATTGTAGATCAAGGAAAATAAATATAACAAATAAAATAAAATAAAAATGCTTTCATTGAAAAAGAAAAATATATTTATATTTGTTGGTTCCTTTGACTGTAATATTGGTGCACTACAAGCACCTACTCTAGAGTCTCTTGTGAAAATAATTTCTGACCATTCTCCCCTTCACACTGGGATGACAGAAGCTTCTGGTAGTCCTCCTGTAGCATGTGAGCAAGAAATTAATGAAACCTTAATGGATTTACTAGGTGTTTCAAGCCATGAGAATGAAGTAGTTCTTGAAATTCATGATTCGAATACTACCTTAGTCTCCTATAACTCAACATGGATCAATAGTTTGGCAGAACATCTATGGCGGGAACGAAAAAAGAAAAAGGATTATGAAAAGGATAATAGTGCCATCACCTTGCAAAAACTTCTTTTCCAATTATATGGACAGCATTTATTTGCTGAGACACTATGGAAAGAGGAGATGAAAAGAATGAGCAAGATCATAACATCACAAAATGAGGAGATTGAACAATTGAAAGAATAGCTAGAAAGACAAAAATAGTGCATGGTAAATGCACTTAAATTAGATGATCAAGCTCTTGCTTGCAGACCACCTCCTCGAGTATATGCTTTTTATTTGGAAGAACAATATCTTTTGTTTCAGTTAATGTTAACCCTAAAAAATGTAAATGCATAATTCAAAACCGCACAAGAGTTTTATGGGCTATATCAAACCTTACCACCATGACAAAAAAATCTATTGTGTGAGTTGTATATTCATAATTTGGTCATTCCTGCAGAAATTGAATGGAATCCTTTTCTCTATATAGGAGATGTGCATCTGAAAGCTTTAATGTCATGGATGTCTAATGAGGTGAATTATGAAAGACAACTGGTTAATTACAAAGATGAGGAGAGAACAAAACCTTTACCCTTAAGGGTCGAAAGTAAAAAACCAGAAGAAATGCTTCGAGACTAGTTCACATTAACCTATGGGAAGAGTAATCCAGACATTAGAAAGAAGGTATTTGTTGCTAGAGCCAAAGTATATGCCGAATATGAAAACTTTCCCTACTTTGCATTCCAAAGAGCTATGACTAGAGTAAGAGGTAGATGGGCACAGTTACCTAATTCTCTCAAGAAATCAGAGCCACAAAGTCCTATTAATTTGGAAGCAGCATTATATAGAGTTCCAAAATATTTAGAACTAGGAAAGAAACTAAGGCCAGAGCTATGGTGTCCTTTAACCATGCAACCTCCAAAGCTTTTATGGCCCCTGTATGATATTGATGTTGAAAAACTTGATAAGTTTCAGGAAGACCACAGGCAAGAAGTATGGGAAAGGACCAGAGAATTCTATTACACCTTCAAGAGTAGCAGAAAGGGAAAGACTGAAGTTGGGGAGCTCAGATCTTTGACAAAGAAGTGTAATGCTTGAGGACAAGCATTAGTTTAGCAGGGGGCAGATGATGAGTCTAAAAAATGCCTTTATTTTGTTATGTTTAAGATACTTTATGATACTCTATTCATCCTTGTTTTAACACTTATAAGCTTATGTTTGATAAACCTTTGATGATTTATGGGGTAGAAAAACTATGTCATCCTTTGCCTAAATTATATCTAATATGCAGTATTTCATATAAATATCCAAATGTGTGTTCTTATACTTGAATTTAGTTTGATGGATGTTTATTTGCAAAAATGTTTTATATCATAACTAACCTGATGATAAGGATTAAAGGATGAGCAGAAGAATCTAGAAGTTGGTTGTTGACAACATTCAAGGAGAAACGAGCATCAAGGAACAACCATGAAAAGGAAGTTATAACCACTCTAGGAAACATGGCAGTGAATAAGGAGGAGTTTTTACGAGCCATTACCTTCTCTACATTTACATTGTAACAAGTGGATGCCGTGACTTCATTGCTCCCTCCTCAATTCTGTTATCCTTCCTTTCCGCTTTCAGTTGTTCTCCTATATTCTCTCCTACAGACTTAACTTAGGATAGTTACTTTTTTGTTATGTAATAAAGAGTAGATTCCATATATATGTCGAGATCGACTCCTGTGTGTGAAGTTTTTAGTTTTTAGTTTTTGGTTTTGATAAGTTTTATCGAGTAAGAAGAAAAAACTGATTCACAATTTGTTGCAGTTGTGTTTTACAATTCTGAATTATGTAATGACTAATTAATAAAATGAATTAGTTCTCTTTAGTCTCTATTCTATGTTGGTAGATTGGAGAAGCCAACCAAGGGGGCCCACTTGGAAGGTGGATTAGATTAGAATAGAATAGATTCATTTTACTAAGCATTAGCAGTATTTTAAATAAGACATAGCTAGTTAATCCCTTCCTGTAGCATCACACTTCATGAACATTCCTACAGCATCTATGAGAATAGTCTAATGGATGAGTCAAGATGGAATCTCTTTTATCTTGTCATTGTGTTTTCAAAATTCATAGATTCAGTAGTTTCCTTTCTAAAATAGTAGTGTAGTTTCCTTCCTTTGCATTTTTACTTTCATGTAGCACAAGCATAATGACTCATCAAGGTACCTAGTGCACATACTATGCTGACCATTTCAAGTATACGTCCCTAGGTTGACAATCTAAATGCACCTCATGGTAGGGGAAAAGTAGTCCTTAGCTTGAATAGCTTATTCCTAAGCCAGGCCTAGCGCATGACTATGGAACACCTATTGTGAGGCAGTTCACCATGCTTCCTCTAGAATACCACAACCCAAAGGAGTAGAGGGACCTCTATTAATGAAATATATAGTAGTATTGATAGCCTCTGCCCACATGTGTAAGGACAACTCAACATGTAACCTCATGATCCTTGTGTGCTCCATTATAGTCTTGTTTATGTGTTTAGCCACTCCATTTTTTTGTGGAGTCCTTGGAATAGTTTTCTATCTACAAATACCATTAATGGAGCAATAATCTTCAAATTCATGACTGCAATACTCACCACCATTATCAGATCTGATCCATTTTAATTTCTTACTAGTCTTATTTTCAACCAAGCATTTCCATTTCTTAAAAGTTTGAAATACATCAAATTTCTATCTAAGGAAATAAATCCATAATTTTCTAGTTGTTTCATCAATAAATGTAACATGATAATGAAAGCCACCAAGGGAAGATACTTGAGCTAGTCCCCATACATCTATATGCACAAGCTCTAATTTCTCATTTTTATTTTCCTTCCCAATCTTTATGAAACTCACTCTCTTTTTTTTTCCATACACACAACTTTCAAAAAAATCCATATTAATACATTTCAAACCTAGCAAAAATTTCTTTGAATGAAGTACTTTCATACCTTTCTCACTCATGTGCCCAAATTTGTTGTGCCAAAACACTATATCAAAATTTATAGCAGCTATTTGTTCTTCCTACTCAACTACAACAACTATTCCTAAACATTGTTTTTTCTCTGAAACAATTGAAGTAGAACGAATAATATGACCTGTAAAAAGACATAAGGCACCTACTTCCACACCTTTTGCTGCTACAAGAGAACCTTTTGAAACCTTCCATTTTTTATCATTAAAAGTATCTACACAACCCTCATCAATGAGTTTTCCTACTGAAATTAAATTCCTACTCAGCCATGGAACATGTCTTACCTCATGTAGTGGCCAATGATTCCCATTTTTCAACTTAATCTTAATTTTTCCTTTTCCAACAATTTGATATAGTTCATTATCCTCCAAATAAACAAGTCCAAAATCCCCTTGGAAATAATCAATGAAATAACCTCTATGAGATGTAGCATGAGATGAAGCACTAGAATCTAAAACCCATGAATCATCAACACTTTCTAAAGATAGAAGCAAAGCATCCTCTTCAGATTGGTTACTTACCACAGTTGCCTCTTTGTCTCCATCTAGTTTATCTCCTTCATTTGTCTTTCAATTCCAACAATCTTTCCTTTTATGATCTAGTTTCCCACAATACTGGTAGTCATTTGGTCCTCTTAATTGATACCTCCTCCCCTTTGACTTTCATCTTGATTTCTTACAATTTCTAGAATTACTTCCTCTCTCAATCGTTCTACCCTACTTTTTGCATTCAAAACACTTCTTGATGTAGATCCACCTAAGGATTTCCTAAGACTTTCCTCACTCAAAATAACACTAATCACATCATCATATTTTAGGGTACTATATCTAGGAATAGAATTACTCACAACCATTACCAAGCCATTCTAGCTTTCAGGAAAAGAACACAAAATCAAGAGATCCTTAATTTCTTCTTCAAAATTGATACCCACAAAAGATAACTAACTAATAATAGTATTAACCTCATTTAAATGATCTATAATAGATCTACCTTCTACCATTTTCATAATAAATAAATGCTTCCTGAGAAATACCTTGTTTGAAGCGCAGGGCTTTTTATACATTGTCGCTAGGGTTTTCATCAACTCTTCTATTGTCTTTGCTTTTGTAATATTAAATTCCACCAATGATTCCACACGTAATTGAATACTTCCAAGTGCCTTTTTATCTAAAATATCCCATTCATCATTTGCAATAGATCCTTGATTCTTGGTTTTTCCTTCCAATGGCTTCCATAAATCCTTCTGATAAAGATTGTCTTCCTTTTGCATCTTCCATAACTGAAAGTTCTGACCATTAAGCCTGTCAACCCTTAGCTTACCCTTGTCTACCATAACTCCCACTCAACCATGAGACTTTCCTATAGAGGATAATTGAAAAAAAAAATCGCTCTCATACAACTTATTAGGATTAAACCACAAACAAAAATAACAATTAAATGCAAATATAACCGATAACAAAAAATAGTAGATAACACAAAAAAGAACACAAGACACCAAGATTTAATGTGGTTCACCCAATCCCTAGGCTATGTCCACCAAAGAGCAAGTCCAATATTATTATGATCTAGTGATTATAACCTGATTACAATCCGTAATCTCTTACAACTCAATACTGCCGCAAGAACCAATTTCACATCACAACTATGAAACAATCCCTAACCCTAAGATCTTTTATACAAGTATTTTTACCACTTTATGGTTATAATTAATAATTACATGTTGGCCCAAATCCTAATAAAATAGCGCCCAAAATATTAGTCACCACAATCTAGCAATTCTTGAAGTATGTATAGTACTTTCCTAATTAGTCACCACAATCTAACAATTCACACTCAAAAGAAGAAATACCATCCTTCCTCTTTACTTGAAAAGGTCCTATCATCAAAGGCCAAGTACAAAAAGTTTTACATTCTTTCCTAACTCTGTCATATGTAGAATCAAGTTGTTGAGAAATCTCCAAAAGAATAAGTCTGTCACTAGGATATCTCAGGAGTTTCTTTGGATTGATAGTGGTACCAACTACCCATAGATATGTAAATGTTTTGAAATGAATGTAATATGGTCTGATTGTTTTTATTTATGCCACTACATCCTCTAAGAACCTCTTCACATAATCTCCTTTTATGAATCTGATTATGGTGAATATGAAAGCATCATTAACAATTTTGTATTCCTTGCATTTCCTTGAGAGTCTCTTCTTCACCAATTGTGGATAGAAAATATATGGCCAAGCATTAGGATCCTACATGTTGCCTCTTTTCCATAGCCCTAGGTAGTCCATCACCCTCATGGCTAATAAGTACACTAGGTAGGATGTCATGTAGAAATTCCTTTTGTCCTTTACTACCTCCAATTGTTCACACAAATTTTCAATCAAAGTACTAGCCCTTTCAAGTGGCATCTTTTCCATCTCAATAGTCTTGATAAAATGTACCATGAAGATATTTAGGTGTCCAATTTCTGGCAGACCCATTACTCTACTCAAAAGTATGATTAAGTACCCGATATCATCCTTCATATATCCCCTTATCATGTCCACTTTATTAGTTTTCCTCCCTAGAGGAGTCTTCTCTATAAGATAAGAGGATTAGATAGTCTCAAAATCCTCTTCTAAGTGATCTCTATACCATCTCTCTATTTCTTCATAGGTTAACTTGACAAAATTGATCTACTCTTGGGAGATGGAATACTTTTTCAATGTTCTTAGGTCATATATCAAGAATGAGCTCTCCTATAACACTCTTAACAACCCTCTCTTTAGGGATAAAATGTTGTGCAAGTTTCATAATGACTCTAAAGATTACATTGACACTAGGTGAGATGTTGCATTCACTAAACCTGAACAAATCAAAGTGGAAACCATAGTAGATCTCTCAATGGGTTTGTTAAATATCTTCAAGAATTCTCTGAAATCTATGTGTCCTAATTCTGTATCCTTGATTTTTTATTAGTCATCATGAAACCTTGATTTCATTGGAGGAATGCCTTAGAACTTGAAGACAACTAGTTTTAGTGTCATTTTATCACCCAAAGCTGATGATGATGCAATAATATTTGCATAAAGGAACACCCATTAGTTCAAAATTAAGAAAGAAAAGATTACAATAACTCTTAGTCCTATCCAAGGAAAATTGTGAAAGTTAGATGTAAAGAAAGTATGAAAAAACCTTCCCATTATCCTCTTTATAAGAAAAATGGTGCACCTAGCACACCTAATAGGTGTGGTAGATGTGTATATTATGAAAACAAAATTGAAATGTAAGGTGCTTACTAGCACACCTCATTAGATGCACTAGTGTGCACCTATATTTTTCTTTTTGAAATTACTTATACTTGTGTTTATCTTGGGGGCTAGTTGTGCACTAGTGCACCAAGTTAGGTGCACCAGTGTGCACTTAGCCCTTGGCTTTAGTGTGTTTCACTTATGTCTTGAGGGGGAGTTTTTTGCATAGATTTGGTGCACACTAGTGCACCAAATTAGGTGCACTAGTGCACACCAATCTAACTTGGTTATTTTTCATCATATGTGTAGGATGTAAAAGTACAAGTGAAGAAGGTGATGGTTGAGCATGGTACACCTAGTTAGGTTTGAAAGTGCAGGTGAAGAAGGTGTGCTCTTGTAGAGAGATCACCAATGCGAAGAAAATTGAGGAAAAAAAGGTAAGAAGGGAGGGTTCTCCCCCTTAAATAGAATTTTGAAAACTTTGGTGGGGTAGCATAGCACAAAACTATGCTACTATGTAACTTTGGGCCCTCTTTGCATTTCAGGCACACTAGCACACCTCATATGGTGCTCCTAGTGTGCCCAAACTTTTTATTTTTTAGCCCTTTTTCTTAAATTCTCTCAAATTTTTGACCTTCCTACTTTTTTGACAAGCCTTGTTCATGACCTTAGGAACTAAGGAGAAATCCCAAAATTGCTTGAACCCTAGATTAAGATTCTAAAAGCCCAAAAAAATATAGTAGGGGGTCCCCATTTCTTGATAGGAAATGGGGCATGTGTTGTAGAACTACAAAAAATAGCCCCAAAAAAAGGAAGAAATGATAAAGGCATTTCTTCATCAGCAAACATTCTTTCAATGTGTGTGGAACACCAACTGAATCTTGAACATTCCAAGAAAATTTTGAATGAGTTCACAGTCAAAAATTTAGGATCCAAAACATTCAAGCTTAGTGTGTGCTTCATGTATTCATTCCCTTTGATATCTTAGGATGCAGTCTATCAAAATCTTCTAACAACTCAGAAATAATCTTGCACGCTTCTTGGCACATGCATCGAGAATCTTTGTGAAGGTCATTTGTTGATCCTTTAATTAACCAGATGACAGAATTAGTTCGAGGGCTCTTAGCGGGATGTCACTTTTCTTTTAAATTCCTTGGTAATCCCTTGGGTGATTTCTCCATGTAGTTCATAAAGTCACCATTTGATTCTTCGATGAAGAGATATTTTCATTTGTATCCATTTATCAGATTACCTCTTTTAGATCTTTTAAAATCCTTCAGTCTTAACACCATTCTTTCCTTTATTTTATTTTCTTTTCTTTTCCTTTTTTTGTTTTATTTTCTTCTATATCCTAACTACCCTTATATTGTGTAGCTAGGACTTCAGTGTCATTTCTTGGATTTGGTCCTTTGTGAACATCCCTTGTATTCCTCTTTTATAACTTTTTAGAAATTCTCACACCAAAAAATAATCTTAGCAATCCTTCGAGAAGACCCCTCTATTTGAAGAAATAGGGGTTTGGATCATTCCTTGCTACTTTCAACCTTGATTTGACAACACTTGAGACAATCAATCTTTAAATTTGTAAAGTGTTGAGAACTTCTTGGTCTAGAATCCTGAACTCAAGATTGAAAATCCTCATATTTCTGCAAGTAACATCTGTTCCTCAGTTGGTATAAGACACACCGTCATCCAAATGTTTTGACAAAGAAATACCTCTTCCTAAAATTGGAACAAAAAGAGCAGTTAGTAAGGTATATCAGGATAAAATCTCAAGTGCACCTTACCCCCTAGACTAACACAACTTTGAAAGGAAACATGAGACTGAAAGCCAACACACAACTAAAAGAAAACACACTTGTAGAAATAAAAACTATCTTTTTTTCTTCTTTTTTTGGTGTGTTGTTATTTAGGGTTAAAAATAATTTTTTATAAATTTCCCATTGATTGGGAACATAAGTAATTCCCCATGTAAGGAATTGAGCCTAAAAGTATTTTCTTTGAAGATTTCCACAATTTGATAAGGACCAATCTACAAATGTTGGAACTTGGTGTAGCTACCCAGGTTTTCTCTCACCTTATCCCAAAGAAAAACAAGGTTAGAAATGCTAAAGGATTTTGTAATGGCCCTCTTATCGAACCATCTCTTGAAAATTTTTTGATGTTTAACCATGTGCTCTAATGTAACTATTTGTCTCTCGTCCATCTTTAAAAGATTCATCAATTTGATTTGTACTTTGTCAATATCTTCAACATACCCACTCATGAATCTCAAAATAGGAATCTTGAGGTTGAGTAGGAATACTAGTTCTTTTCCTTAGACAAGAAAATATCGCAAAGTCCCCAAAGCATTCTTGACCCTTACACAATCTATCCATAGAGCATATTTGAGTTGCATATGTCAATCTTTAGGATTCTCCTTTAATAACCATCTTATTACTGAAATCAAGTTCTTGTTTGTAGATTCTACTACACCATTTCCTTATGGATAATAATTTGATGAGAACTTGATAAGAACCTAATTTTCAAATTCCCCTTTGTGTCAGGAATAATGATGCAAAATTTGATATGTTATCGCACACTAAAGAAAATGGCATCCCAAATCTAGTAATAATGTGTTCCTCCAAGAAGTTTGTTACCACCATAGCAGTGCAATTTTTAAAAGTTTATGCTTCTATCTATCTTGTACAATAATTAGTAGCTATGAGAATGTAGGTGTGTCTAGTAGATGATGGTGGATTGACTAGATCAATAAAATCCAGCCCACACTTTGCGATGGGGTGCACCTTGTACATTGGGTGTAATGGCATTATCAGGTGTCTTTCTTTGTTGGCACTAGTTTGACAAATATGACAAGAATCCATGTATTCAAAAGTGTCCTTTAATATCATGGGCCAAAAATAACCCGATCTTAAAATCATATGAGCAATCGCTTCTGCTAAACCATGTCCTCTACCATACTTGTCATGAAATTGTTCTAGGACTTCTTTTGCTTCCTCATGTCCTAAGCATTTTAGGTAGATCCATTCATAGTTCCTTTTGTACAACTTGTTATCATGTAGCATATAGGATTCACACTTCATTTTAAGTACTCTATGTTGTGAACTATTCATCCAACTAGGGAATTGGTTCTATAGAAGATAGTAAACAATATCCTAGTACCAGACATCTATCACTACTCCTTGGCCAATGTCAACTTGAGATACTATCAATTTATTTTGATCCTCTATATCTATTTAATTTTTTAACTTAAATTTCTTTTTGTTTCCAATCTAGTTATCAACTATCATTCTTGATAATCCCTGACCCCTAACTAATCTCATGGGTTTTATCTCTAGATAAAATTCTTGCAATATTGCCATCCATTTACCTCATCTTTCACCAAGTTCATTTTGCATCAATAATGTCTTTATTGCTGGATTATGTACAATAGCATACACCTTCCTCCATAGTATGTTATGGTATAACTTCTTTATCACTTTAATCAAGGTAAAAGATTGTTTATCGAGATTGGAATAATTCAACTTGGTATTTCTTAGAAGGCAGCTCATAAAAGCAATAGGTCTTTCATCTTCCTTCCCCATCTTCTAGGTTAGGATCTTGGTGCACGAATGTTTTGAAGAAAAGGAATATATCTTAAAGGGAAGCTCATAATTAGGACTTACCAATACTAGAGCTATGGAAATGGCTACTTTGATATCTTCAAATGATTTCTTGACCTTAGGAACCCATTCTATTTTAGCCCCCCTTTTGAGTAAATCATTAAGGGGACACACTATCTCTGCGAATCTTCTTAGGAATTTTTGCATAAAATTTATCTTTCCAAAGAAATACTTGAGTTCCTTCTGACTATTGGGAGGTGATAACTTCAAAATGGATTCGACTCTATTGGGATCAATGGAGATGCCAGCTTCAGAAATGACATGGCCTAGAAGCTTTCCCTTAGTAACCCCAAATGAACATTTCTTTGGATTGAGAGATATGTCATATTTATGACACCTATTGAATACCTATCTTAGATCAACAATTTGAGTAGTTTAATCCTATGAAAAGATAGTCAAGTCATCCATATAGATAATTATACATTTATTAATCAATCCCTTAAAAGCTTCATCCATGGCTCACTGAAATGTAGCCCCTATGTTAATCAATCCAAATGACATTCTCCTATAGGTGAAGGTTCCCCATTTGGTCATAAAGGTAATTTTTAGCCTATTTTCTTCTTTTACCATTTCCTAATTATATCCTAAATATCCATCCAAGAAAGACATCTTTTTCAAACCATTCACAATTTGTAAGACCTCATCTAGTGAGGGCAATGGTAGTTGTCCTTTTGAGATGTCAAGTTTAGGTTATAAAAATCCATGTAAAGTCATATCTCCCCAGTCTTCTTTCGTAAAAGAACTAAATTATCCACCCATGTAGAGTGACATACAGGGAAAATAATCTTAGCATCTAATAACTTCTTGACTTCCTTCATTATCAAAGGTTCTAGGATGGGATTGATAGGTATTTTCCTTTGTTGGAATGGTTTGGCATTAGGTTTGAGTGGAATATCATGTTTAATAATTTGAGGATCATACATCTTTAGTTCTTCATAGCTCTAGGCAATGCCATCCTTATATTCCATAAATAATTTGACCATGTCTTCTCTTCCTTGTGGACTACATGCTTTCCCAATTCTTACCATCTTGGGATCGTCTTCCATTCCTAAATTGTATGAATCAAATTCCTTAGTCCCTTTCTCTTTAGTGTTTCTTTTATCAAATTTTGATTCATCATGATAAAAAATGTGCTCCAACTCAATCATCCCCTTATTGAGTTGCAACATTGTTAGGTGCATCATCTAGAATGTCATCTATTTCTTGTCCTTTAAATCGGCTACTGCACATAATAAATTCAAGAATATGTTGATAATCCTAAAAAACATGAAATTTTGTGATATTGTCAAGAATAGATGGAGCAAAAACCAATTTTACTAAAAATCATTTTAATTTTGTTCTTTTGATTGGTTGTAATGCACTTACTAAAATAGCAAGAGCATTTGCTACCGTGTTTTTCCTTCTTGGAATGACTTTATGTTCAAAGCTTCAAAATCATCTAGTAGGTAACATACCCTTTTCCTATAAGTAAGAAATCTCTTATCATTATAGGAATATAATGATTTCACTTGTTGAATAACCAACTGAGAATCTCCTTTGACTATGAGAGCTATAACTCCTTTCTCGAGTGCAAAAAGAAGTCCTAAAATCAATGCTTCATATTGTGCAAAATTATTAGTACATCTAAACTGCAATCGATATGCTACATAGAAGGACTTACCTTTTGGACTATTCAACTCAATACCTACACCGACTCTTGATTTGCATTTGGAATTCTCAAAGCTAAGTGTCCAAATTGGGCTCTCCTTGGGGTTTCTAACCTTATGCTTATTTTTCCTCAATTTTTCCTTTACTTGAGCTTGGAAAGATTGTCTCTTGGGTACTCACTATAGTCTTTCATGGGGTGGGCTTACTAATTTTCCATTGTCATTCTTCAAAACTGGGAGCATATGTTTTTCTTGTTTTTCTTGAATCTCATCCATCAATTCTTTGATTTCTTCCACTTTGAGTTTGGGATGGATGACTATCAAAGTCTATCCCTAGCCTTTTATGTACAATCTTCTTCTTTGTACTTTGATCATTCTAGTTGGAGAAGAAGACATGCCTCTACCATCTGAATAAGTATCACTATATGACACATTTAGATCTTTGGTTTCCTCTTCAATCTTTTTGTTAGCATCAGACATGTTTGTAAGACTTTGGTTTTCTTTGGGTTGATTTTATAGATCATTGACTTTCTTTACTCCCATCATTTGTGTTAACACCTTAGTAACTATTGCTTGACATGATGAACATTTGAACTCTAAATGGCTAACTTTATGTAACCAAAAAAATCTTGGAAGGATGAGGATATTGGGGTTAGCTTCTTCTCCTAGACAATGTAAATTAGCCATTGTTGCTGGTGAATAATGGCTTGTTGACTGCATTAGTGGAGCATTTCCATTCATAAATGAACATCTTCCACCTTCCTTAGGGAGAGATAACTATGACTTTGGAGGACATATAAAAGAACCTACAAATCCCCTTCCATGGGCTAAGAGTGATCTATGACATGGTGCCCTAGGTAGGTATAGAGGCATTGTGTACCATTTTTGGGATATAGTTAGCAATTGGATGGGCCATCACCTAGGATAAGCTTGTTCATACATATGGTTAGACACATAGATTGGCCTCAATTTTGGCCATATTCATTAGCTACTTCTTGGTACTTGATAGAGTGTAGCATGGACTAGAGTGTGGATGGGGGATCATGTTGTAGAGGATGTTGGATTCACCAGAGAGATTCGGATGGGGCTAGTGCATGCTCACCCATATGTTCTATGAGATGCACAAGATAGTGTACCATAAGTGAAAGAGTATGGCTATTGATGCATAGTTCTATAGGTTTGGGCATGGGAGCACCTTCCAGTCACACGAATAATTTTTGAGGATGCTTGGCAGCCTATAGAACCATACATTTGCAGATATAGAGAACATATTACCAGGTAGGCCTAGGTAAGATAGAGTAGTGGAGGGCTTGTCTTGATGACCTAGTCTTCATCATATGGCAGCCTTGGTGAGAGACCAAGGAGTGGGATGATGCTCCCAGGGAGCTTAGCCAGATGTTTAGCTCATGGCTAGTGGTGGGCAAGACTACATAGATCATCAAGTGGTTCACCATTAGCCAAGTATGGAGGCAATATGGGAGGTAGCAAGACATCTCCTAGGAGTTTTGTACTTATGCACAAGTTGTGAAGGATCTAACATGGGGATGGTTGGTAAGGCTAGATGCAGGGTGGTCGATGATTGATGTGCACAACCTAGTTGTGACATAGTGGGACTGCCATCTAGAGGTAGCAGATGCAGGGGTGACAGAAGAATATCAAGCATATCTTATTGGTCACCCCTTCCCATGGTTTAAAGATCCCTTGGGGGGAGCAGTGCCAAGCCCACAGTAGGCACCATCACAATAGTAGCAAGCTCCCCTAGAGTAGGCTCCTAAGCAATAGGTTCCATAGGGCCCACTACTAGAGGTGTGGAAAAGAGTGAGACAAGTAGAGATCCTTGCATAGTAGATGGGATCAGACCTAGGGGTTGGGGGTAGTGGAGAAGGGTAGAGATGGTGATAAAGGTTGAGGGTGGAGGAGTAGGCACCCACTAAGCATGCACTAGATATGCTTGATGAGGAGATGCAGGAGTTTCTTGCCATGGGAACTCAGGAGATGTTCCAACAATAGAGGGAGTGGATTCGATAGGCTTCCCAATAGATCAAAGAGTTATAGATTGTAGTAGCAATGAGGGATGCATGATTAGAAAAGCAAGATTAGGAGATCCTAAGACTATGAGAGTAGGAAAAAACAACCAAGAGGAGGGTAGAGATGCTAGAGGATGAGGTTAGATTGTAGATAGCTTGAGCAGCTTGTTATTTCTTAGCATACTCTATAGTTGTACTTGATGAGGTTCAATAGGTTCCTCAATTTTCTTAGTATGCTTGAGATTCTAGAGGTGCACATCCTCTAGTAAGACCAGATATGCCACCTCCTCCCCCTCCTCCAGCTGTAGGGGGTGATGGTGCAGGTCATAGTTAGCTCTTGATTACTTTGATCCTTGATTTTGATTCTAGCTATGTATCCCTTGGTGTGCTAGCACCATTTTGTACCATCTTGATCGAGAGTGCTCGAGTAGCACCCATTTTTTGTACCGACAAATTATATATATATATATATATATATATATATATACACACACACACAATATTTTGAGTTGAGTATCACTGTGTATGCATCATTGTTAGTGTATGTGCTTTACTTTGATGCACTTGAGATATTTATGATTATGATATGCATGTGTTATGTGTCATGGATGCATATGTAATCTAATGGGATATGATGCAATGTATGTAGAGTAGATGATACAAGTATATGGATGCAATGCATATGAAAATGAACTTACATCTCATGTAGTGTTGCATATTTTTTCTTGAAAGCCATCAAGGAGTGTGAACCAATGAACCAAATGCTTGTGTAGCCATGGAGAATTTGGATATGTTTGAAGAGACCCTCAATCCTTCATCACGAAGGATGAAACAAAATTGCAATTGAATAGTGTGTTTATGCAAGTAAAGTATGCAATACAAGACTATGTTAAATGCAATCCTAGACCTGATTACCAAGCCTTGACCATTTATCATCACTGAGCATAGGACAAAAAATCCCATATGTCATATAATTCCCACTGACATTGCAATCATGGGAATATGAATAAAACATATGTTGTAAGTTTTTCAGGATTAAATATAAGAATTTGAGGCATGAGAAGCCAGAATGACTAGAACATTTGTCCCTTTTATTGTAGCAAGTTAACATAATCATCAAAACATAAACATTAGGATGACCAAAATGTTGCTTGCATGATAGACACACCAAACACACAAGAGATCCATCTCATGCTAAGTATTTCATAAGTATTCTATCCATAATGACCCTTACATTCATGACCTGAGATAGAAATTTGCTAGATATACTCACAGTGACCTGTACATTCACTTAGCAAGATGAGTATCAGTATTTACTATAGCATGAAGAGTTCACTCCAATAGACAAGGAGAAGAACCAATTTTGTTGATGTATTCATATAAAAAGAGTTAAGGGACACTTGGCCATCGAAAATGAGATGGATTCTCTTATAGTGGACACCCCACTTATAGGAATTTTTCAACTAATTGGAACTAAATTGCAGATAGAAAGCAAAGAGATCATGCCTTGAATCATTACTTCTCTAATAAAAAATGACATCATCAAGTTGCTTGAGGGAATATGATAAAGTGAAAACAAAGAAAACAAATAAAATGCTCAGCATATCCAAACAAGTATGTCATTTTGAGTTCATTTTTGTGTCATAGGATTGATATCAGGTATCAGTGTCTAGAACATGTTTGAAAGAAATCTATTCAGTAGGGTGACAATAGTAGGTAGACATAGTTAGAACAACTAGTGACTGAGGTCAAAGAGGAATCTTCAAGGTGAAGAACCTAAGAGGACTAAGTAGCACTAGACAAACACAACCAGGATGACTAGTGACTAATGCAAGAGAGATCTTCCATAAAGGGATATGAAGATGTGACACAAGAAGTAGTAGGAAAACACAACTGAAACAACTATTGACTATTGCAAAAGACATTCCATGAAGGGAATATCAAAAAGGGTGACACTAGCAACAGTAGGTAGACTCGGCCAGACCAAATGGTGACTATCACAAAAGAACTTCTATGAGGAGAATCTCAAAAAGAGTGACACTAGTGACAATAGGAAGACATAGCCAGAATGACTGGTGATTGTCACAAAAGAGATTCTATGAGGAGAATCTCAAAAAGAGTGACACTGGTGATAGTAGGAAAATATAGGTAGAATGACTAGTGACTATCACAAAAGAGATTCTATGAGGAGAATCTCAAAAAGAGTGACACTAAAGGGGGATGCCCCCAAGCTATGACAAGACTCAATCCATGGATACATGAGCAAAAAGTAGGAAAAGCAATAAAGCAACTATACAAAGAGCCAAAAGATGTGCTACAAGATGGTGCATTGGGAACAAGTTAACATAAGCATCAAAACATAAACGTTAGGATGACCAAAATGTTGCTTGCATGATAGACGTACCAAAAACACAAGAGATCCATATCATGCTAAGTATTGTATAAGTATTTTGTCCACAATGATCCTTACATTTATGACCTGAGATAGAAATGTGTGAGATATAAATGTAGTGACCTATACATTCACTTAGCAGGATAAGTATCAGTATTTACTATAGCATAAAGAGTTCACTTCAACAGACAAGGAGAAGAACCAATCTTATTGATGTATTCATATAAAAGGTGTCAAGGTACACCTAGCCATCCAATACAAGATGGAGGCTCTTATGGTGGACACCCCTCTTATAAGAATTTGTCAACTAATTAGAACTAAACTACAAATAGAAAGCAAAGAGATCATGCCCCCAATCATTACTTCTCTAATTAGAAATAACATCATCAAGTTGATCGAGGGAACATGATAAAGTGAAAACAAAGAAAAAAAAGAAAATGCTCAACATATCCAAACAAGTATGTCATTTTGAGTTCATTTTTGTGTCATAGGATTGATGTCAAGTATCAGTGTCCAGAACATGTTTGAAAGAAATCTATTCAGTAGGGTGACAATAGTAGGTAGACATAGTCAGAATGATTGGTGACTGTGGTCAAAGAGGAATCTTTGAGGTGAAGAACCTAAGAGGACTGAATGACACTAGATAGACATAGATAGGATGATTGGTGACTAACGCAAGAGAGATCTTCCATAAAGGGATCTGGAGACATGACCTAAGCAACAGTAGGAAGACACAACTAAAACAATTAGTGACTATTGAGAAAGACATTCCATGAGGGAAATCTCGAAAAGGGTGACATGGTGATAGTAGGTAGACTCAGCCAGAAAAATTGGTGACTATCATGAAAGATATTCTATTAGGAGAATCTCAAAAAGAGTGACATTGGTGATAATAGGAAAACATAGCTAGAATGATTGGTGATTATCATGAAAGAGATTCTATGAGGAGAATCTCAAAAAAAGTGACACTAAAGGGGGATACCCCCAAGCTTTGACAAGACTCAATCCATGGATACATGAGTAGAAAGTAGGAAAAGCAATAAAGCAACTATATAGAGAGCCAAAAGATGCACTACAAGATGGTGCATTGGGAATAAGAGGTGTCTATTTACTAGGTTTTCACCTTCTTGGTAGAAATTCTCTTTTTTTTACTACAATGATGCCTATTTCTAGGTTTTCACCAATGGCACTTTGTTATTTTTTCAAAAAAAAATTGTATTTTTCTTCTTTTTTGATTTTTTTGTATTTTTTTTATTTTTCAATATTTTTGGTGTTACCAAGGTGCCTATTGCTAGTTTTTCACTAGGGTAACAATTTTTTCCAAGACATTTTCTAATTTTTATGATTTTTTCAAGACATATAGATATGTACAAAGAGATACTGATATCAAATCAACTATAATACCACGTTTGGTGGAGAGTGTTAACAGGTTCCTTGAGCACTTCTCCTTCGGTTGTGGAAAGATAATAGGCACTAGATCCATATACTGTAGTAATGATGTAGGGATTGAGCTAGTTTGGTTCAAACTTCCCCTTTTGGACTCTTTGTTGTTGATTCTTAAGATTCTCTCTCAAGATGAGATCACCTAGCTGGAAGTCACGTGGCCTAACCCTCCTATTGTAGCTTCTTGACATTCATTATTGATATACTCACAGATGATCACACACCACTTGTTGATGTTCATCTAGTAACACTAGCTCCTAAAGCCAAGTTATCATGTAGTCATCATTAGTTATAAGACCCTTCATAGAGATTCTCAAGGTAGCAATCTCAACCTCTATTGGAAGCACAACATCTTCTCCATAGAACAAAGCAAAGGGAGTTGTGCCCATTGGGGTTCTAATGCTTGTCCTATATGCCCACAAGGCTAGATTAATCTGGAGGTGCTAGTCTCTCCCTGATTTGTTGACTATATGATGAAGAATTTTGAGGATCACCTTATTGGATCCCTTAGCGTGGACATTACCCTGGGGGTAATAAATAGAAGACCAATGTTGGTGATTTTGAATTTCTTGCATAGTTCCTTAAGGTCTTTGTTATTGAATTGTCCTCTATTATCTGTGATGATTGAGGATGCTATGACATATCTATAGATGATATAATTTGTGATAAAAAGAGCTACAATTTTTCCATTGAAAACTATGAGAGGTACTACCTCTACCCACTTCATGAAGTAATCTATAGCTATGATGATGAACTTATGGCCATTAGAAGAGGTTGGGTGGATCTAACCCACCAAGTCAAAGGCCCATTGTTGAAATGGCCATGTTGTAGTAGAGGAAATTACCTCTCTAGCTGGAGCATGAATTAGATTCCCATGAAGCTGACACTACTTATAGGATCTAGCATACTTGATAGCTTCTTAATCTATTTTAGGCCAATAGTAACCAGCTCTAAGGAGTTTGTGAGCTAGTGTCAGGCCATTTGAGTGAGATCCACAAATGCCCTCATGAACATCAATTAGTGCATGTTTGATCTCTTCAAGTTCTAAACACCTCAGGAGTGTTTTGTTGAGACCCCTCCTATATAGATCATCAATAATAATGACATAATGGGAAGTATTATGGGTTAGGTAACATTTCTCATTCTAGATTAGACCTTTCAGAATGATTTGATTGCAGAGATAGTAATAAATGTGATGGTAGTGGGATGATTCTTGTCCTACAATAGAACAAATTATCCTAGAATCAGGAGTGTTGTAGGCTGGGTAGTGTAATGCTTCCACTAAGAACTCATGTCAAAGATCATTTTTAGGTATCTATAGCAGGGAGGCTAAAGTAGTCATGGCATCAGTAGCTTTATTACCTACTCGTAGAACTTTCCAGAAGGTAATGTGTGCAAAATACTTCTTCAAATCATCAACCATGCACTTGTAAAGAAATAGTTTTTCATCCTTTGTTTGGTATAGATCATTAACCTAATTGATGACAAGTTGAGAGTCCCCAAAGATATCTAACTGATCCACTCTCCATTCGGCTACAATTTTCATGCCATTGATCAAAGCCTCATATTTAGTAATGTTGTTTATACAAGGAAATAAAATATTGTATGCTTTGGACAATGAATATCTTTAAGGTGTAATGAAGAGTAATCCAACACCTAATCCTTGTTGTGTGAAGGACCCATCGAAGAACATGACCCATGTTTGGTGTGTGAGTGTTAGGATTGACTCATCAAGGAAATAAGTGTTATTGGTAGAAGACTCTGCATAGGTGCATCAACAAGCTGATCTACAATTTCCTATCCCTTAATAGCTTTGTGTTCAACATATTGGATGTCAAACTCACTAAGTATCATAACCCATTTAGTCAATCTTCCTATGAGAGCTACCTTACTGAGCAAGTACTTCAGTGGATCTATTTTAGCCATGAGCCACATAGTGTGGGCAAGCATGCAGTGTCTCAAAGCAAAGACATCTGCCAAGAAAACTTTCTCAATAATGCTATAATTCCTCTCATAAGAGATCAGTATGCAACTCAAGTAGTAAATAGCTCTTTCTTTGTTGTCATTGTCTTCCTGAGCCAATAAGATTCCTAGAGATGTTTTAGTAACTAAAATGTATAAAAGAAAAGGCTTCTCATGGATAGGAGGCATCAGGATTGGAAGATTGACAAGTTATTATTTGATCTATGTTAAGCTTTGTCCACAATCCTAGCTCCAATTGAATTTCACACCCTTATGTAAGGTCTTTGTGAAGGGTTGTGATCTATCTACCAATTATGAGATAAACCTACGAATAAATTGGAGCCTACCTTGTAAACCTCTCATTTGACTAATGTTTTGAGGTGGTGACATATCCATTATTACTTGTACCTTCTCTGAATCCACCTCAATTCCTTTTGCAAAGATGATGTATCCCAACAACTTTCCTAATGTGACACCAAATGTGCATTTCTTAGGATTGAGCCAAAGACTAAATTTTTCCATATGATCTAAAATGGGTCCCAAATCTTGTAGATGAGTATTGCATTTAGTACTTTTGACCAAGGTATCATCCACATAGTCATCCATGGTCTTATGCATCATGTCATGGAAAATTGTAGTAACAGCTCGTTGTTGGTTGCTCTAGCATCTTTCAAGCCAAATGACATTACATTCTAGCAAAAATTTCCCCATGCACATGTGAAAGCCATTTCCTCCTAGTCTTCTAACATAATTTTTATTTGATTGTATCCAAAAAACCCATCCATAAGTGAGTACATCTCATAGCTGGCCATCATTTCCACTATCATATCAATATTATGAAGCAAAAAATCATCCTAAGGACATGCCAAGTTGAGATCAAGGAAGTCAATACAAACCTTGATAGATTTATCATGCCTAGAGACTAGAAAAATATTGGATATTCATTAAGCATAATCAATTGTGCAGGTGAAACTATCTTTTAGAAGTTTTTATAGTTCTGCTTTGACGAGCAATGCAATGTGAGGATGCATTTTTTGAAGTTTTTGTTTAACTGGTTTGATGCTTAGTGTGATGGAAAATGTAAGAAAAACTTGGCAACAAAGAATATAACTATTTCCACATAACCCAAAAAAGATTTGAAAAATAAACATGGAATTAAAATCAACATGCAAGAGAATAGAAAACATACCCACAAAATTGTGACACAAGATATACCCTGGGAAACTCTCATTGAGGGAAAAAAACTCAGCCTCCAAAAGCATCCATCACCATGTATTATTCATCAAAAAATACCATTTCCATACAACCATGGAAGCCTTTATGGCCATAGCCACAACCAAGAAAACTATGTGAACAAGCATGAATCCACACATCCCATGCTATGCTTTCAACCTTCACAAATGCTCCCTTGGCTAACTTGTCAAGCCTTGTCCTACTCAACTCTTGCCTTTTTCACTCTTTTCCTTGTCACACCAACAACTACCCTTGTGGTTGCTTATATAGTATCAAGTCCCACAAAACCACTAAGTGGTATTACATAAACCATGTGCTACCTAACCCACTGACCCCACATTTAATATTTGGCATTTAATTATTTTCCCCAATATCAAATATATATATCAAATATTATCACAATGTTACAATAAAAATTATCAAGAATATTCTATGAGAATCTTTACATGTTGCACATCCATCTAGGCACAACATTACAAAATAAAATAATAAAATATAACAATATTATGCAATGTGTGCAACACCCATTATCTCAACAATCTCCCACTTGTTGTATACATTGCATAGGGTCAATCCGTAGCCACACAAATTAACAAAGGAACAATCTCACCCAGCACATCCACCATCATGGATCAAAATACACCAAGTGCTCCATCCTAGTACCTGCAAAAAAATCAAAGTATCCAACATCTCGAACATGAATGATCTCACCTCCTATTATGCCACTGCCACTGGACATACATAGAAGCCATCCAAAGAGAAAGCCACTCAACCTATCACATTAGAAGATCATAAAATCCTCTACCAACTAAAAATTCTGAGCACAAATAACCTAATCCAAAGGTAATCACATGTATCCGTAGTTATCAAAATATCCATAGCTGAAATAGCACCCACAACAAGTGCCAAACCCATCCAACTATCCATACCTCAAAGGTATAACAAGTGAATCTCATATCACCGACATATCCAATCTATAATATATATGCATAACAAGTGAATACCTACCACATATATACCAAGAAGCTCCCACTGCAAAAGATAATGTCAAATCTATAACCAATCCACTCACAACATCTCAAAGAATTGAATCCATGTAGTATCAAGGACATCCACAATACATAAAATAATATCCTGCAAGAACAACTCTCATAGCATGTCTCCAATGCTCTCCCAAGTTCTCCATAACCAATAGAGGAAAGAGATAAAGTAATAACCATGTCATCTCTCACATGACATACATGAACACAAACTAGTGATCACAATCTCTAATCAATCTCAAATCCAATGTAGTCAAAACTGAACATCCAAGAAGATAACCAAGACCAGAGAAACCATGCAAATCATAACTTGTATCATGTCCTTCTACACACACCTCTAGATGTAAATTGTGCAAGTATGATCTCCTCCATAAAACCCCAACAAGAAGCCTTAACAACACCCAAACTATACCATATAACTAATCATGGATGTAAGCCTCTCACAAGAAGATCGAACTCATAAAACCATTCCTAATCCAAGAAATATGCCCAATATAAAACCATCTCCCAAACTCAACCAACATAACAACATATGCACATGGAGATAACCAATGCTAAATCATCTCTCAAATGAACCCTCCAGAACTAACTCATGTACCATAGCTCAAGATCCATATCCATGAAAGACAAGCATAAATAAAATGCACCTGAGAAAAAAATAATGGGCTATACCTCTCAAGAAGATCACCAAGTAGACCAAGAGTGGGGAATGAGAATGTTCATCAAGATACCCAGGTCTCCAACCAAGACTCATCCAAGAACAATCTCCTCTCAAGTCCATATCAGGTGAGTGCCCCTCGAACTTCCTGCTGAAACCATCAACCATCCCAACAAATACTTCTCTAATCCAAGAGAAATCAGCATCACCACAGTCTCTAAGTATCCATGAGAACCTATAACCAATCAATCCATGCCAACTCCAAATGTAACATAGCAATATCATGAAGCATCCAACTTATGATCAATGTACTCAATACCAAGAAACTAAACCAAGATCAATGTCAAAGTTCCAACCATGGCTTCAGGAACATAAACATGACAACATGAATTAACCATCTCAACTAGAGAGATAACATGCTCTACCATAACATGTCATAACTCTAAACTCGTATCAAGAGTATAACATGACATAATAATGAAACCATCCTCATACCAAGGATAACATACCAAATAAAAGCATAAACCACACCTTTTCCAAGAACCCTATGAGTCCTCAAGATGCAACCATATCTATACACCATGAAGAAAACCATCTCCTCATACTAGGAAAAACCATCTCCATACAGCATGAAGATAACCAAGAACTCCATGAGTCCTCAAGGTTTGACCATATTCACACACCATAAAGATAAAATGTGCACCATGCAAATGTCAAAGATTCTTTTGCAGTAACAGGATCTAAGACAAACCTCCAACATCTACAAACACTCAATAAATATATCAATGTCAAAAACTCCCACTCAACCATGGTACCAAGTCACCTATGGCATCATAAAATCCATCTCCTACATGAAGATCCAAATCAAATCAGGAACTAATCCTGCACTGTCACCCCATCACTATCACAAGCTCCTACTAAACTATGTATCCAAGCTATCCATGACATAATGATGAAAAACCATCCTCTAACCATGAGAATCAACCAAGACATCAAACCATCAAAGAACTCAAAGTGCACATCATGAGCTCTTCAAAAGAAACTAAATAACCATGATCCTCAAACCAAGAAGATATACCACCATAATTGAATTAGAAAATTCAAGCTAATGAACATCAAGGATGTACCTGTATATCCAATCATGTCATGCCAAAATCTATGACATCATGATCACATCCATGAATTGAGCATCTAGCTTTCAATATGTCTAACCTGTCAACATAAAATAGTCAACCACAATCCTCCACCATGATTGTACCTGGTAACAACATCTCATCCCTTCTACATAAAAAAAAATAGCAAATCATGTGACTTAGGGCATAGACAACCCAAATCCAAGCCACCAATTTGATTATGCATCAATAATGAAATATCAATGAGCAAAGACAACCCATAACCAAGCTATAAATGCAACTTGTACATATAGACCACTTACAACACTGCACAACTTGTAGATCCAACAAGTCATCATACATATCCAAACCAAACACTGATAATCATATCATCATGAGACCAATCTGAATAATGAACCAAGTATACAATGGCATCAAATCTTAAATCTCCAATGCCATAAACTCACAATGTTACCATAGTTAAAGTATATCTGTAAACTTTTTAGATCAATATATCACCAAATAAATCATGCCAAACCTACACCAAATCTGAACCAATGTGTAGAACTCTCCAAGAGCTTTCCGTTGACTACTCGAAGTCCAAAATCTGACTTTGTATGCCCAAGTTATGCCCTAATCCGTGCTCAAAATAAATAACATCTGACTTTAGGGCTCTTAAGACCTAACAAAATATCAAAATCATAGAACCAAACCTATACCAAGTTGTAGTGTTCTGAATTAGCTTTCCAATGCCAATAAGAACTCTGAAATCTGATAATTTGAGAGAAAGTTATGGCCATTTTACTAAGACAGTCTTTTTACCATTTTCAGTGCAATTTTTCATTTTTTATTTTTTATTTTGTGACGAAAATTTGATAGGATTAAATTTGACAGCCATCATGGGCTGAAACCAAAAAAATCTTTCATTTCTTCTAAACATGGCCAAACTTGGGCATATTATATATCAAAATTTATGGAAATGTCGACCCAGATCCAATGGTGAGGTTTGTTTTTACCTAGAAAGTCATTTCTACATGCTACCCCCCAAAACCCTCATTTTAAATGAAACATCCAAAAAATCTTTTTGTCCAAAAAATTTCACATGCCCAAATATTTTAACATCCCATCATAATAGAAAATCCAAAACCCTTAGATCTGCAATAAATCACTCATATATCTTTCCTTTTCTTTTATCCTCTCATGCATTCCCATGATTCAATCTAGGGTTAAAATAATAAAACCATAGCTTTGATACCACTTATAAGAAAAACTTGGCAACAAAGAATATAACCATTTCCACATAACCCAAAATAGATCTGAAAAATAAATACAGAATTAAAATCCACATGCATGAGAATAGACAAGATAGCCACAAAATTGTGACACAAGATATACCCTGGGAAACCCTCATTGAGGGAAAAAAATCCAGCACCCAAAAGCATCCATCACTATGTATTATTCAGCAAAAAATACCATTGCCATACAACCATGTAAGCCTTCATGGCCATAGCCACAACTAAGCAAACTATGTGAACAAGCATGAATCCACACATCTCATGCCATGCTTTCAACCTTTACAAATGCTCCCTTGGCTAACTTGTCAAGCCTTGTTCTGCTTGACTCTTGCCTTTCTCACTCTTTTTCTTGTCACACCAACAACTACCCTTGTGGCTGCTTATATAGTAGCAAGTCCCACAAAACCACTAAGTGGTATTACATAAACCATGTGCTACCTAACCCACTGACCCCACATTTAATATTGGGCATTTAATTATTTTTTTCCAATATTAAATAATTACATCAAATATTATCACAATGTTACAATACAACTCATCAAGAATATTCTATGAGAATCTTTACATGTTGCACATCCATCTAGGTACAACATTACAAAATAAAATAATAAAATATAACAATATTATGCAATGTGTGCAACACCCATTATCTCAACAGACAAGTGATGCATGATAAGATTAGGATCTAGTCCTAGCATGTCAGAGTATGTGCAAGCAAAATTTATCTTCTTTTCTTTGAAAAAGGCAATGAACTCTTCATTTCTTCAGGTGACAATGACTGTGCTAGATGTATCATATGAGGATGTTCTTCTATGCCCAAAATAATTGGCTATGTTGGCTCTATTAATACTGATGATCTCTCCTGAATGTGACTTGGAAGAACATCAAATATATCATCCATAGGCACTTCAGAGAGGTTTTCACCCTTGGATATGTCTTTTATTTTTACCTTTTTGGATTCCAACACTACCACAATGTGGTTTTCACCATCAGACCTTTTGAATTTTTTCTTTTTAATTGTATGACTAAGATATTTGATGTTGGCCTTAGTTATGTTGACACTCTACTCATTGGTGGAAGACATTATAGGTTTATTAGTGTTTAGGTGGCAGGTGAGAACATAGTCATTTTGGAATGTGGGGACTTCACTAGATGCATTAGGGTTCCAGTCTATAAGTTTAGGATGTGTGAGTGAAAGAGTAGTGGCTAGTTTAATTGTGTTCATAGTATAGTCATTAAGTGCTTGGACCAGCAATTCAAGACCTATGAAAACTTTGTCCATAGGTGTGTTCGGATGCTTGTGAGTACTAACATCAACAATTGATGACTCTAGGACACTAGTGGGATTAGACCCATCTGATCTAACCCTAGATGTTTCACTCACTTTAATTTGGTTTTCATAGACATGCACTTGGTCAATGTCTTTATTAGTAGTCACTTCTAAAAGAGAGTCAAACTCATATTCCTTAGAACCAGTGCTACATGGTGATAGACTATAGAACTCCCCAATAGTGATAGGGACATACTCACCTTCATCATCTAATTTTTTACAAAAATACTCAATACATAATGATTGACTAGACTCCCCCTTTTTTGAATGATCTTTGGGTTGCTCAGTGTTGTCCTTAGAAGAATCACTAGTATCATCCATAGTGTTAACACGTGGCACAAGGTCATATGGCTTAGTGAAGAATTTAGCAAGATTATGAGGAATAGGATAAGGATAGGGATCCTCTTCACTAGATTATTCCTCTTGAATGTCTAACTTAGCTTGTGACTCATTTCCAGATGAATTCTCAGGTTTTGGTATGAATTTATTAGGTCCCAAATTAAAAGGAACCTTCTTAAATCCTAGGCCAATTGTATCACTATTGCTTCGAGCTATTGCTTTGATAGGATAATTTAGGCCATCATTATTGCACCCAATACGGCCAGTTCCCTTGTAACCAAAATGCTTCAGAAGCCTAAGACCAGGCCCTTATTTCTTAGGAGTGATTTCTTGAGCTTTCTATGTTAAGTCTATTGGAGCCTCTTCTCTATAAAGCCATGCAACAATGGCTCTATTTTCACTTTCATCCTCTAAGAGAACTATAGCTTTGACAAAAGTGCCATTATACTTAGTCTAAGGTGTCAGCACAAATGGCTTCCTTGCCTCTGAGTGTCTCCCATAATGATGATGAGACTCTTGAAAATATGTTAATGATAGAACGGGTTCAATATGATACTCTCCCATGCCAGTTTCTTTCAGTTTGAATGACTGCTCAATTTGGTTTTAGTTTATGATAATTAGTGGATTCACAGTTAGTAGGAACAAAAGTTTTAGCAGCTTTGAGCATATTGCAAGTATATCTAGTAGTAGTAGGAATAGTAACTTTAGAGCCATGAAATGGGAATTTGATGCATTGGTGATATGTGGATGGTACAACGCATATCTCATGTATTCATGGCCATCCTAATAGAATGTTATAAGCCAAGGTAATGTCAAGAACTTAATAGGTGACATCCCTTTCTACATGACTGATGTGAATGGGTAAGACCACAAGATCTAGAGACTTTCATTCAACTTCATTAGAATAATTCAATTGTCTAAGCAGAGCAATAGAGACAATGTTTAGGCCAGCGCCGTTATTGATGAGTACTCAATGAACATGTATCTGATGGATCATAACTTTGATGTGTAGAGGTTGATTGTGTGGGTGACTCTATGAGTTATCATCCTCCTCAGAGAAGGTCATAAGATAAGGTGACGTTAGGTGACCTACCATGGATTGATATCACTCAAGATCAAGATCTTGAGGAACATTTTTCTTAGTGAGGGCTTTGTCCATAATCTACTTGTGAGCAGGTAAGATTTTAAGCAGCTCAAAGATAGATATCTAAGCATTAGTTCATTTTAGTTGATCGAGAACACTATACCTAGTCACCAATGAGTTTTTTGTGAGTTTTGCACCTTTTCCAAATGGACTAGCAAGGGTTTTGTCCTTGTGTTGTTCAAGATCGTAAGTAGAAGGCACATGGCTTCTAAGCACCAACTTGGTGCAAGAGTGAGTAACAACATTAGCACAATGTTGTGAAGGTGTGTTATCTATTATATTGGAAGTATGGCCCTTCAAGACAATGGTGTCTTGGGTTTTTCATTATCTTGTTTGCCCTTAATTGTAATGACATCACAGTATTCAGAATCCACAAGTTCAACCATGTCAGTCACATTGTCATCATTGGAATATGAATAGTTGACCTTGTTGTTGGGTTTTGGTTTTGAAGTCTCTCTATTTTCATAGGTTTGGAAAGGCTCTTTGAATGCCTTGTGATCCAATTTTTTGTTATGTCCATCTACCACAAGTTCACTAGCATCAATCATGTCCCGAATTTTATGGCACAAGTTTATGTAGTAGCTAGTTTTGTGTCCCTTATTTTGGTGCTACTCATAGAATGAGATTTTATTCCACCATGGTGGACATGGTTGTGGATCATAGGGACGAGGGTTGTCCATTGGTAAAATAAGCTTGTATTGTAGCAATGTTTTGTAAACCACATCCAAAGGTTCACCCAAGGGTGTATACTCTCACTTAGAAAGTGTAGCCCATGAGTTTCTCAATTTGTTCCAGATGTCTTGTTGTTAGGAGGAGGCTTCTTAGCATTTTTGGCCACATTGAGGCTTTCTACGAGATTAAATGTTGTCTTAGTAGGTTTGGGAGTGACATTGTCAACAACTCCATCATGTACAAATTCTCAGTTCTTGTTGACATATTTGGTTTTATCCTTTTTGGAAGTTGAACCTTGTTTTGTGTCCTTCTGAAGAGTGATTTCACCTTTCTTGACCATAAATTCCTCAATGTAGATAACATGTGTGATCATGTCTTCAAAAGTACGTAGACCTTGAAGTTGGACTCTATATCTAAAATTAGGTAGGAGATTATTAGTAAAGATGTCAAGCTTTTCCATTTTCAAAATTTTGCATGAATACTTAGTGTAAAGTTGTCTCCACCATTGGAGAAAAGTGAGAAAAGGTTCTCCAACTTTCTGCTTAAGGTTGCATAGATCTAAAATATTGATAAGGCATTGAATGTTATGAGAATACTGCTAGACAAATAAGTTGGCAATTTCATCGAATGTCTTGATACTAGGAGGTAAGTGGGAGAACCATTCCAAAGCTTGACCACCTAGGCTCCTAGGAAATAAATGCATGACGTATGTCTAATCATGTATAAACTCCATAGACAAGGTGCCAAATTCTTGCAAGTGATCTTGGGGATTAGTGGTGCCAAAGTACTTGTCATACTTAGGTAGTTCTATGCCTCATTGGAATGGAGGCATGTTTATGCTCTTGTAAAATGGAAATGGACAAAGAGCATCTAATGTGTAAATTTTTGTGGGTTTCTCTTTCTCATGCATCATCTGAGCTAGTTGGTCTTGCATAATTTTCAATAGTTTTTGGAGTTTTGAAGTCTCAATTTCTTCTTTAGGCATGACAATGGTTTCCACATTGAAATGAGAGGACAGCTTAGCTCCCTCTTGGGAAAGTTTGAGAAAGTACTTTTCTTTCTCTTTGTTGAGTAGGATTCCCATGACCTTTTAAAAGTTTTTGTCTCTTCAACATTTTTCTATGTGTTTAGGGAGTATTTCCACCTCTTATTATTCCTCATTGGTGTCATGGTCTTTCTCTTTCTCTTTGTCATTCCTAGGTGGTTCTTGATGTCTACTATGACTACCATGTTCAAGTTCATGATTAGTCATTGTAGGAATGTGTTCAGTTTTAGTATGTTGTGTTTTGAAAGGTCCTTTGAAAAGGAAGTAAGAAATCATGTTTGGAGATACAAGACCTCTACCTACCTCAAGATCCTCCTAATACAAAGGATTCCTAGTTTGTTACAGGTTTATGCAAAATGTTGGTTGGACTCGAGGTGACTTGACAGGTGAGGGAGATCATGAAGATGCCTCACTAGATGAATTGGATGAAAACTATGTAACAAAATGTAAGAAAACTCTACCATGATTCCAACCCCTAGCATGACCTCACCTAAGTCTAAGATGATAAAATATGTTGCCACTCCTTGTTGCAACATTCGTAGACAAGAGAAAAGAGAAAAAAAACTTGGACAAGCACTGTACTAGGACTAAGTCTCTAAAAAAAAGACAAAGTAAGAATGTTGTATACTAAGGCATAAATAATCTGATTTAAAGGCTAGAATAGCCAAAGGTTATGACTAATGTAGCTCAAATCATGGTGAGCACTAAAGAATGAGGGTGAAGACAACTTAAGAGATGAGACTAGTCAAAGGACAAGACACAAGTCTTCAACTAAGAAAAGTGTCATTGTTCGAGACTATTTGCAAATAGATGATAGACAACTTAATTCAAGAAATAGACTAAATATAGGTCATAGATTGATCAAATAAGCTGATTTTAAAATTTTAGAGTAAGGTCTCACATGTAGATTCTTTGTGAGCTGCACAAGAAAGTTTACCAGGTCATGCAAAGACTCAAAATGACAATTTAAATCCATTCAAAGACTTTCTCTAGCTCCCATGAAGAAGTGATAGGACAACAAAGATAGTTGCAAGATCTCATGCTGGTATATGGATGTTCTCGCGTGTAGACCTAAAATGGCTCTCATGAAAAGATGAATATTGGCATGCGAAAATACAAGATTGTGTGCAAAAATTAGGACTAGATTGATTGTTTGGATAGATTGACAGGCTAGTTGGACTAATTTTTTGGATAGACAGCAAGGTTAACTCTAAAAATTGTTTGGACAGTGTTTAAGTTTCAACCAAGGCAAAGTGTTTGAACAAGATAGTGGGAAGCAAGCAGTAGTCGAATACAATCCAAATGAGGGCAAAGCAACTCAGAGGAACAAGGGAGTCTTGACTCTTAGTTTTTTTGAGGAAGTTTGGACATGTTGAAGACTTGATAAAAACATGCTTTATCCCTAGAAATGGAAAATGATAGAGAAGGAAAAACCTTTTTCCCACATATTATGCCCATGCATGTACCTCACATAGCCATGTCAGCCCCTAGAGGGTGCCCGTGTTTTTGGTATATTCAAAGGACTCAATAGTATATGCTAAATGAGTGCCCTTGTGGTAGGGGATGAGCACATATACCACCTTCAAATGTCCAGTAAGATGCCTATGGTGAGTTCTACAGGAGAGAAGATTATGCCTCCTTTTGGAGGTGAACTGGGTAGCTTCTAACTAGGAGGTTTTTACTTGGCTTTCATTTGAATTAATCCTTGGTGGCTTCGCAAGTGGAGTCAAGACCAGAAGCCCACACCAGCATTTGAAAGTGCACACTACTTGCTTAGCAAGCTAGGGGCTAGTTCCAACCAGTGCATAGACAGAGCCTCTCCTTGACGTGCGATATCAAGAGTGAAGGAGAGGAAATTAATCTGGCCTTGGAGTCTTTTTCTCTATAAGGCTTCTTTATTATAGTGAGTTGGAATCTTTGGCAAAAGGAGTGTGCTCACTTGGGTCATTCTTGGAGGTTGGATCACTTCGGTAGGCCCTCTAAAGGATTGTCACAGACTGGTGTTCTAGATTTAAGGGTCCAATTTTCTTCCCTCAAGGGGAAGAGCATAATCCTCTACCTTATTTCCTCACCCAAACATGCAAAATAGATTAATTACCCACTTAGCTTAATCAATCCATACTCATCCTTCCTAAATATTTTGATTCCCTTAAAAAGGAAACCATCATCTCATCATAGAAAAGAACAAGCACTAGAGAACCACTAAGCTACTTGCCTCCCTTGGAATGTCCTCTTTTAGAAGCATCTAGGTTTTTGATTCACCCTTGGTCATGACCTCCAAGTTGTGAAGAGAATAATCCTTTATTCTTTTGTCTTGCACCCTAAGAAATTCACAAGCCCTAATTAATCTATGTTTTGAAAGAAAGAAAGAAGACATGCTATTTTGTGGGTTTTAAAAGTAGTCTTCATCAAAACCTATCTTCAAAAATCATCCTACAAATAAGGGTCAGGTTCTGTTTGAGTGGGTTTGATAAGGAATCTTTGTCAAAATATCCTACAGACAACAATTAAGTTGTCAAAAACCAAAGAAATAGAACAATGATCTAGAGAAAAACACATTAGCAAGATTGAATGAACAAAATGCTGAAAAAATGCTGAAATTGAACTTGTTGTTGTAGAATTTTGTGCAAAATCTTGCATAGGGTCGTGCAAAATCTTTCACCAAGTCACACGAGAAAATGATATGCCGTGTGAAGACTTGTGTAATGGGGCACTTTTTTGCGCAATATAGTTTAAAAATTCACGTGAGAACCTTCAAATCCTAGCACAAAAATGGAATGTCTCGCATGAAGATTTGAGTAATGGTACATAACAATATGGACAAAATACTAAAATAATAGAAAAAATTGCAAATGAGGCTAGAGATATTTATTTCCTCGACCCCACAGTGGGCACTAGAATTGTATGCATGGAATGTGGCCTCTATTTAACACACACTTCAACATGGTCTTTATATGCAGATTCATCCTGGAATGAACATGCTATTGCTCACCCAAGAAGAGTCTTGAAAGACAACCTTTTGCCTCTATCTAGGTGGATTTTGCCTACTTTTGCTCTCAGATTTGAGGTAGAGGCAATCAAACTAAGCTAGAATGAAATGAGTGAAATTATTCTAAATGTTATGCAAACATTTAATCTAAATAATAAAAGAAATTAAGCTATATGCAATGCATTTTTTAATCTAAATGAATACTAAGATGTTAAGCAAAAGCACATATAAAGCTATGAAAGTGGATATGTAATTTGACAGCAATTTAGTAGCATAACAATTCCAACCTCCTTAATGAGGAATTATGAGCCTCTTAAATAGAATTCTTGGAATCCATCAATAAGTGAGATCAACTCGGATCGACGGTTAGGATTGAAGAAAAGATTTAATTAAGATGGAAACTTCCTTGTGCAAGTGAAGTGAACTATTTTTGATCTAAGTGTGATGAGAAGTTAACTAAACTTGTCATGGGTGTGAGATCAAGTTAACTAGATTGATTCCAATTTGAGAGGTAGTTCACTCAGAGTTTCCATTTAGAAATGAAGAGTAGAATTAGGAAAGATATTTAATTTAATAAAATGAGATATGACCTCATAAATATCTTTTCTATTGAATTAAATAATTTTATTCAATTAATTATAATAGGCATATTTATTAAAGTAAATAAATTTAATTCCTTAGTACATTAGCCTTAGGTGATAATTTAATAAAGTATAAATGCTTTAGATTAAATTAAATCTTAATCAATAGGTTTAATGTGACTAATATAAGTCTATACTTAGGGAATTAAATAAAGAGTATGATGAATATAGATTGAGGTTTTCTAAATTTGACAATTAAGTCACTTAGCGACAATCAGAATGAGAACTTCCTAATGAGCTAGGACTTTAGGATTGATTAAAATAGACAAGAATTGGTGATCATGGAAATGAGCCAATTTTGGGGTATTACAGGTTGAGGTATTTCTCCTAAATTTTGCACTATGGACAATGGCATGACATTACATGAAGCTCCTAAATCAATAAGGAAATTGTGAAGATTATTCCCATATATTTTGATGCTGAGCAAAAATAGGGCACCTCAACCTTGTCTTTGCAACATTAACTTGTTGGGAAGTTATCTTTTGAGGGGTAGTATTCATATTGTAGGAGGTCTTTGTATGATCCAAAATCTTCATGAGAACTTCTCATTGTGGTGGACAATTTTGCAACATGTCAAACATGGATATGTTGGCCTTTATTCAATTCATGTCTTCTATGGCACTATACTTTTCAATAGACCAAATAGGGTTTTTCAATATTGTTGGTAAATTCCCTTGGTTCTAATTTTGTTGTCCTCCATACAATGGTTTGACTGGTGCCAGATTGTTACTTGCTCTTGGATTAGGAGGAGTTGGTTATAGTGCTAGGGGAATTCCATCTATTAGAGGTTCCTTTCTACTTCTCAAGATATACGTATTCTGATTGTCATTGCAAAAAGAAAACATCTCTTCATGTTGAAGGTTAGGTTCTTATCTAAATGGGAATGAGAATTCTTTGTTGACTAGCTACTCTATCTGTGTACTTTGTGCAAAATCATAGGATGCTAATAACATAGCATTAAATTTCACAAGAGGAACATTATTGTTTACTTGTGGATTTTGAGTCATTTCTTGATTTCCATCATGATATGAACCATTGTTGCTAGATGCATTTTGACCATCATAATATTGTTGTTGTTATTGTCTATAGGAATGCTTCCATTATTTGGATGGGTATTCCACTATTAGTTCTCTCTTTGAAAGCCATTATTATGATTAGGAGGATTGAAGTTGTTCCCTCCATTATTGTTTCCTATATTGTTGTTTCCACTATTATTGTTCCGATTATAATTTTGATCATAATTGTTGTTATAGGTACCAATGCTATTCCTTTGAAAGGTATTATTCTATCCTTGTGACAACCTTAGACAAGTTAGCTCATTGTTCATTTGTGACATCATCTTTTTCATTTGATCAAATTTAGAAATAAAGCTACTGTCTACTTCAGTGGGTACTATTGCCTTTTTCTAAAAGAAGGCAGCTTTTGGAGGTTCATACTCTGGATATGTTAGAGCAAAGTTTGGTAGATTAGGTGCCTATTGTAATGGAATTAGATTTATATGTACAAATGGACTATGCATTGTAGGTACTTTGATAGGATATATTGGCATTTCTATGATAGCTTGGGCTAGAAGCACCAATCCTCCATTAGGATTGACTTTCTTAGTAAAAGTTATTCCTTCTATGAAGACCTTTTCAAATGTATCAATATTTGTTGCAGGAAGTATTCTTAGAAAGATAGCAGTAAGAGGGTCAATAGCATTTAGGTAAATCTGAATAGCCACTTCAACTGGTATCATATATGGTGTTTCCAATTTGTGATATGCCATATGAAAGCGATGATTAAAGTGCGAAACTATCTTCGCTAGATCCATTTTGATTGATATGAATTGTTTATGTATCACCATTGGGTTGACAAAAGTTTTGAATTGTTCTAAGAACAATTATTTGAAGGAATCCCAATCTCTGATACATCCAAGTGGAAAATTGACATACCAATTGTAGGCAACTTCCCCAAAGAGTAAGGGAATAAATGAAGAACTACATCCTTGTTGGTAATCTATTTTTGGTTGCAAATTTCTTTGAATACCTTGATGTGATCTTTGGTAGTTCGTGTTTCTCCATAAATGAACCTTGGGCAAAACTTCTTAGGATTTGTGGGAAGGTCATGGAGTGCACCTCTCAAGTTTATTGGTAAATCTACAGTGTTTGAAAAAAAGGCCATTGGAGGATTTGGTAGACCTAAAGGTTGTTGTTGCAGAGGTGGAATTGTTGGAATATTTGGTGGTCCACTAGGTGGTTGGAGTGGAGACAGAGTTGAAGAAGAAGATGAAAGGTCAAATGGAAGTGGTTGAATTTGAGGTATTCCTTTATCATTGCATGGTTTGTGAAAATGGGTAAGCTCAAGAAACTCATGTGCACTTGGTGAAGATCTTAAAGCTCACTAAAATGGAGATTCTAGATCAAAACCCTCTAGTTTGTATCAACTTTGGAAAAAGCACACCTCTGTAGAAGTACACTTTCTCACAAAATGAGGCACACCATAGAATTTAGTGCACCAATGGACCAGTGCACCAACCCACCAGTGCATTTGAATTTCTCAAAAAACTCAAAAAAAATTTTGAACTTTGTAAAAGGTGTAGAATTTTGAAAATTTGACAAATTTTTCTTCTATTCCAAAAATCAAAATCAGGCCCTCCTTCTTGTGCCTCTTCTATTGAGCTATCGTTATGCATGATGCTAAATGGTAGGAATTCTTTCAAACTCCTCTCTTGAAAATTCAATCTTGTGAATAAACTCTAAGGTTCTAGGTGATCTTGTGACCTATTGGAATCCACTTAGTTGAAGATAAATGTTTTTGTTCATGAGGCCTTTTTTGGTTCATTTGATTTTGGATGAGATGTAGAATCTATTCACTACTTCAAAATAAAACACACAAAGAGAACTATGCTCTTATATTTTTTGTTTTATATGAATATAATCTAATGATACAACTAATATGAATTCCTAAATTAACAAGGGGTTAGTGAAGAAAATAATAAAAAATTTAAAGCAAATAATATGAAAGTAAATTTCTAATGGACATAGGCTACAGAAAATAACATGTTTGTTAGTTAATCTTTTGAAGAAATTGGTAGGTGACCAATGAAAATAGGAGCAACACTTCCTTGTTTCTACTGATGCAATTGTTGATGGGAAACTTGATAACCATATGATGTTTCACTCTTCATTAAATTGCAAGGCCATAGAAAGTGTTCACATGCGAGACAAAGAGTTATGCAGGCACAATTTGGTGATTTCTTCTCCAGCTAGATACGTCAACAAAATTTGTTCAACCATAGCAAACACTAGATCAGAAAACTAGAAATAAAGCAATAAACTTTTGGCTAAATCACAATTCCATGAACATAAATTCACAAAATAATGACACATTTAGGGAAGAATCACTACAATCCAAATGAGACCACCAAAAGCATAATATTATTGTAAAATAATGGTGGCCTTGATTACATATTACAATATTGTATTTGTAAGAAATCATCTCCTTAATTTGTGTTGAGAGTGAGCTATATCTTCATGAAATAATATGCTTTTAAATAATAAAACAAACTAATTATATACAAACTAAAAATCTAACTAGCGCTTAGTAGGACTCCATCCATTTTATATTCATTAATTGGATGCATGAGCCTTTACATGTCATGAACAAAGAATTTAGGAAGAAAAAGAATAAGAAAGCCTTCAGTTGAAGTGGAAGTGTCTAGGAGTGTCAAAAATAAAAGTTGATCCTTTAGTGGTTGTCTGACAGAGTTAAATTGCTACCAAAATGCATTTTTGATGCATGGAAAGCTCTATTTTTAGCACTAGCAGTTAACTATCGGTGTACCTCTAGAAAAGTACACCTCAAAGGAATGCACTAGCACACTTGCTCACCTCTGACTTCTTCAAAATCCTTCCAACACTTTGTAGCCCAAAAGCACACTAGTGTACATGAAAGGTCAAAAATGGAAAAAATTCACCAAGTGTCAAAATTGAAATTCTAGCTTCTGAGTTTTGTTTCCCTTCATACCAGAGCTATGTTTGGATGCCTGCCCTTGAATTTCTCAATAATCTTAGTGATTTTCATTGCATATGGTAAATCTTAGGCATCATACTTATCCTTGACCTTTTGTCTATAGTTGTCTACTTGAATATGGGTCTCAACAATTGGTATCCAACTCTAGCAAGGCTTCTTCTTTTCTAAATGCTTGCCAAATATCCTCATTACTACTAGCTTCTTCAAATATCTTCCTAAATTTCTCTACTACTACCTCTATTGGCATGAATTTCCCCCCATTTCATCTTCAAATATGTTGAGACATGCATCACTATAATGTTTCTTTGCCTATAAAATCTGCTCTCGACTTGGTCCTTTAGCTAGTGAATCTCTACACATAATGTTTCCATTACTTTATTACTATCTACTATCTTTTCAATCCAGTCATCAATTAAATCTAACTCTTCTACTATATATACATCTACAAGTATTCTATATCTTTCCCCCTTTGTGGTCTGTAGTACCTATAAATCCTTACCCCATGCATGTACCTCATCCATAATACTGAAATCCTACTTCAAAATTGCTACCATTCTATCTACATTTTCTTACATAGCATGAAGTAGCTTTAGATTTCCTTGGATGATAAGCACAACCTTTTCCTAAAAAATTTCCTACCATTGCTGATAGGCCTTCAAAAATAGATCCAAACGTACTCCCCCATCTCTTATGTCAAGCATAGCATTCAAAGTCTCCTTGGGGTGTTTAGGATCCAAGGGACAAACAACTTTGACTAAATATCCTTTCAGAATTTCATTTTTCCTAAAAAGTGTCATTAGTTCTACCCCTTCTTTCTTCAAACTTCTAAACACCTCCTTCATCCCCATTGTGACCATCAGCTTGGTTATATCTAGTGTGACCTCCCCAGCATAACCTCTCTGATCTGATAATCTTATGGACCCAAATCTTCTATTTCTAAATCAGGACAAGGGATAGCCACTTACACGAATATATCTTATTTTTGGTCACTGTTGATGAATTTCAATGCTCTTGCCTCTCTTGAGGGGGAATTAGGTTTCCTCAAAACCTCAATCAACTCAATCATATCCTCTTCATTAGCGTTGAATTGTGGACTTTTACTTTTGATCATTTCTTTACATAGCCACCTGGGGACTCATTCACCGAAGGCTTGCCTCTTGAGGATGAAGGAGTTTTCTCTACCACCCCTTTTCTCTTATTTCTCCTTTCCAAGGATTTCCCCATTTTTCATGGCTCTCCCTTTGTAGTTTCTATCTTAGTGGAGCTCATAGTTCTTACCTCAATGTCTTGGGGAGCTTGCTAAGGATATTGAACCATTTGCCCTTCCCCAGACACTTCATCAGTTGATATTTGTTATGATTCTTCCTCCTGTTCATTTTGAATTTTTTCTTCTTCAATACCTAGAGATAGGGGAGTAGTAGAGCCTTTATTAATAATTGTGACCTACAATGGGGATAAAGGAGTTATTTCTAGACCCTATGATTCTAGTGGCATTTGCATCCAATCCTCCTATTGGGGCTCATTTATCAAGGTATCCTAGAACTTGTCTCCCACTAATTCCATCCCTATGGGCATAAAATCAAATTTTGACATCTGAAATATTTTAGTGCCCTCTACATCCTACTCATCAATCCATTGTTGCATTTCATCCTTTGATGTAGTTATCTGCAAAGGTTCTTTTGGAATTGATGGAGGTGTAATAGTGGTACTTCTCCTTCTTTCTTGTTCCATGGCTCTGGCTAGTCAGGTTCTCCTATATAAAGGTAGATTATCCTCATCTTCTTCTTCTTCTTCTTCCTCTTCAGGTTTAGGTTCTAGAATAGATGGGAAAGGAACTACCCTCCTGATCACCCTTTGTATCTTCTTGACTAGAGTCTTAATCTTTCTTCCTCTCTTAGGCACAGAAGGGGATACTTGTTCTACCTGTCGAGGAGAAGAAACTTCTTGAATTTCAACCTCTATTTCTACTTGGCTTGGTGTAGCTGGTGGCACTTGAGGGTCTATCTGTACTTTCAAAGCTCTAGTATCTTCTAACCCTTGCACATTTTCTTCTTGTTGTTGTGAAGGTGTCAAGATTTCACCCTCTTTTGGTTCAAATCTTTGAAGGGAACTCCTCTTTCTTTTGCCCTTTCCTTTTCTCTCTTGAGGATGATAGTATCCAACTAGTCTATCAAGTTGGTATATCATTTTAGGCCTAATGAGTGACTGAGCTAGAAAGGTAGGGATGGTGATTTTCTTCCCTCTACCTTTGGCTGGGTGGGCTTGTGCATAGAAAATTACCATCTCAGGTATTGGATCAAGTTTAAATGGTTTCTTGATCCAATCCTACATCATTTTGATGACATGCTTGTTGGGTGGTCATTATGCACAAGGTCAACAATAGGAATCCATTGTGTAATTTGTCTCTTGAAAAGCTAATCTTTTTGGGATCAACTCCAAGGATTAGTATTTGTCTTGTGATGTACCAAAATCTGCTCAGTTGAAGATAAATGTGATTGTTCACGAGGAGGCCTTTTTTGGTTTGATTATGATATTGGAATGAAGTAAATCTATTTGTTGTCTCAAAATCACACACAAAAGAACAATATTTTTGTATTTTCTAGTTTTTTAATGAATGCAGTTCTAATAGTTCAACTAAAATGAATTCCTAGTCTAATAAGGGGTTAGCAAAGTAAATAATGAAACTGAAAGAAAATGACATGAAATTGAAATAACTTGAAATTCAAATTATAAATGGACATAAACTACAAAAAATAACATGCTGCAACTTAAACTTTCAAATAAATTATTAGGAAACCAATGAGAATAGGAGCAGTGCTTCGTAGAATCCACTGATGCAATCGTCAATGGGAAATTTAGATAACTAAATGATGTTTCACTCTTCATCAAATTGTAAGGCCACAAAAAGTGCACTAATGTGATACAAAGAGTTATGTAGGTACAATTTGTGATCTCTCATCAAGCTAGATATTCAACAAAATTCATAAATCTGTAGCAAGCACTAGGCCTAAAAGATCACACAACTAGAAACAATGCAATAAACCTTTGGCTCAATCACAATCTTATGAATAAAATCCACAAAAAAATGACACATTTAGAAAAGAATGGCAACACTCCAAATATGAGCACCAAAAGAATAATTTTATTGCATAATAATGGTGGCCCTTGTTACATTCTTGAATGGGGTATTTATAAGAAATCATCTCCTTGATTTGTGTTGAGAGTGACAGATATCATCATGCAATAAAATGCTTTTAAAATATTAAAACAAACTAAATATATACAAACTAACAATTAATCTGGTGCTTAGAGGGACTCCATCCATATTTTATTCATTAGTTGGATGCATGAGCCCTTTACATGTCAAAAACAAAGAAAGCATGAGAGAGAAAGTAGGAGGAATCCATTAGTCAAAGTGGAAGTGCATGGAGGCACCAAAAATAGAAGCTGGTCCTTCACTAGGTGTATGTCAAAGTTAAATTGCCATCAGAATGTGCTCTCGATGCATGGAATGTGCTATTTTGGAACTAGCAATTAATTGTCGGTGTACTCTTGAATTGTAGAGTTGTGGACTTATGCACCTATGGACCTATATGAAAATGTGGAGCTGCAGACTTCTTCCATGAAAATGTAGAATTGCGAACCTGCGTACCTCTTCTAGGTCAAAACTTCAAAATTTTACTAAGTGTCAAATTGAAATTCTGGCATTTTGGTTTTGTTCTTCTTCATCCCAAAGCTATGTTTTGATGTTTTCCATTGAATTTTTCCATCATCTCAGTAATTTTAACCACATCTAGAAGATCCAAAGCCTTATATTTATCCTTTACCTTCTTTCTATAGTTGTCCACCTCAATTCGAGTCTCTACAAAATCTTCAAGTTTGGTGTCCAACTCTAAAAATGCTTCCTCTATCCTAAAGGCTTACCTAATATCCTCATCATTAGATGCTTCCTCTAATTTCTTCTTGAAATTCTCTACTAATACCCCAACTAGCAATAGCTTCTCTCATTCTTCATCTTCAAAAATGTCCAAGCATGCATTACTATACAACTTTTCTACTTCTAAAATTCACTCTCAGGCTTGGTCCTTGAGCCAATGGATCTCTTCATGTAATGTTTCCATTACCTTATTGCCATCCACTATCTTCTCTATCTAATCATCAATCATGTCTCGCTCTTCTCTAGTATATACATTGATCAAAGTGCAGTACCTTTGCCCTTTTATGGCTTGTAGAGTCTACAAATCCTTGCTCCATGCCTATACCTCATCCATGATACTAAAATCCTACCTCAAAATTGCTATGACCTTACTCACATTCTCCTACATAGCATGCAGTAACTTCAAATTTCCTATGATTGTGGTAACACCTCTATCCTCAAGGCTTTCTCACCATTCTTGGCAAGCTTTCAAAAATGGATTGAGCCATACACCTTACCCCTCTCTAATAATGGTATTTAGAGTCTACTCGGGGCACTCAGGATCAAGAGGACCAATAACTTTGGCTAGATATCCCTTTAGGATCTCAACTTGCCTTTGAAGTGTTTAGAGTTCAATCTCATCTTGTTCTATGTGCCTGAGAACCTCTTTGACTCCCATAGTCATCATCTTCTAAGCTAAATCCCATGTAGGCCTTCCTAACATAACATCCTTTACTTCATAATCCTCAAGAGTAACAACTTTTTCATCTATACCTTTAGTAGGGAGAGCCACTTGTGCAAATAAATCCTAGTTTTGTATGGTAGTGACAAATGTGAATGGCGTTGCATCATGTAATGGAGACTCAAGTTTGTTTAAGATCTCTACAATATCACAAATGTCATCCTCTAAAGCTCAGAATTGAGGCTTAGCACTCCACATTATCTCCTTTTGAAACCATCTTAGAATGTGTTTCTCTACAACCTTGGCTCTTGATGATGAAGGGGTGTATTCAACTACATCCTTCCCTTTACCACTATTGCTTTGAGTCATCTCCTATTGCGAGGACTCTCCTTCTATAGCCTTAGTCTCTGTAGATCCTATAGCTTTCTCCTTAGCATCTTGCGAAGGTTGTTGTGCATATTTTACCATTTTTCCCTCCTGTGATGCTTCATCAATAGCCCTTAGCTTTGGTTTCTCTTGTGGTGATGGTTCCTTTTGAACTTGTTCCTCTTATAAACTCGAAAGTGGGGGAGTTACTAAACCCTTATCTACCACCGTAATTTGTGGTGGAGATGGAGGAGTAATATCAGGACCTTGTATTTCTGGAGGCATCTGCATCTAGTCTTCCTATTAGAATTCACCTATAGGGGTGTCTCAAATCTTATCTCCAACCAACTCTGTACCCATAGGCATGAAATAAAAATTTGTCATGGAGAAAAAATCCTCACCTCCTTCCCTTTGCTCATTCACCCAGTGCTGCACTTCATCTTCTGAAGAAGAGAGTTCTATTGGTTTTTATTGGGTAGATGGTAGGGTACCTATGGCACTCTTTCTTCTTTCCAACTCTATAGCTTTTGCTAACTGAGTTCTTCCTTGTAGGGGCACTTGTTCCTCCTTCTCTTCTAATTTTATATCTTCCTCATCTTCTTCTTCCTCTAAAATAGTTTCAAGAATAGATAGATTAGGTACTAATCTTCTACTAATCCTTTGCCTTTTCTTCATCTTAATCTTGATCCTCTTATGTTTCTTTGGGATAGAAGGAGAAGGAGGCTCTTCTTGTATAGGAGGAATGGAGGCTTCTATAATTTCTTCCTCTTCTAGTTGGCTTGGCACAATAGGAGGCAACTAAGGTTCATCTTGAATTTGAGTAACTCTAATACCTTGGAACTCTTGTGAACTTTGTTCCTGCTACTGAGGAGACACATGTTCTACCCCCTGTTTTGTCTAAATTCTCTAAGGAGAGGTTCTCTTCCTCTTTTCCTTTCTCTCTGGAAGGCGATAGTATCCAACTGGGTGATCAAGCTGATAGACTGTCTCTGGCCTGCTAGGAGATTGGAGCACAAAGGTAGGAATTGTGACTTTCCTTCCTTTACTCCTTTCTGGGTGAGCATGTGCATGGAAGATCACTATATCTAGAATTGGATCAACTGGAAAAGGTTTCCTAATCCAATTCTTGGTCATTCGAATAACATGCCTCACTCAATGATTACTATCATCTCCTTCTTCCCTCTCAACCTCTGCATTCATAATAAGTTTTTCACCAATTTTATTTGCATTGAATAGGGTATCCAGTCATTCTTTAGAGTCTTGTAGCCTTAGCTCATCAGGGATATTCAAATGGAGAGCCTTTTCTGCTAGATACAAAGTCATCCTATAATAATCCCTAATGCAGACATCATAGTCATTTGTGGCATTCATCCAATAATCTTCAATGGCATCCTCATGATGGAAATCCTTTCTTGCCAGGCTTTCCACTTTACCAACATTGTCAAAGTATGGCTAAGGAGAGTTATATTTTGCAAAAAGATAGTTCTCCCGATTCCACTCGAAGGTCAGAATATCCTATTTCCACTTCAATTGATATGGCCTGATGACCAATGGCCATTTCTAGTAGGGTCTCCATTGCATTTTTATCTTCTCATAGGCCAACTCAATTTTCCTAGAGATCTCCAATAGTACCAACTTGCCACTTGGGTATCTCAGAAGCTTCTTAAGATTGACAAATGCACCAACTACACATAAATATGTGAATGTCTTGAACTAGATGAAGTAGGCTCTAAGATCTATGATCTATGCTTTGGATTCATCAAATAACCTTTTCCCATAGTCACCCTCAATGAATCATATGATAGAAAAGATGAACACATCACTTACAATCCTATATTCCTTGCATTATGCTCAGAGCTTCTTCTTCACCAACTGAGGATAAACTATGTAAGGCTAGGCATTAGGGTCCTGCATACTACCTCTCCTGTACAAATTAGGATAGTTTGTCACCCCCATTGCAAGCAGGTAGACTAGATAAGAAGTCATGTAAAACTTATTCTTGTCCTTCATCATCCTCAGTTGCTCACACAAGTTTTCACTTAGTGTGGTGGCCTAGTCCAATGGTATCTTCACTTATATGATGGTCTCAATGAAGTTTATCATGAATGTGCTAAGGTGACCTACTACAAGTAAGCCCATGACTCTACTTAGGAGAATAATTGAGTATCCAATGTCTTCCTTCATGTATCCCCAAGTCATATCCACTTTTTCAATTATCCTTCCTCGAGGAGGCTTCTTAGTCAGGTACAATGATTGTATAATGTCAATGGCCTTTTGTTGATGCTCCCTATACCATCTCTTAGCTGCTTCATAGAAAAGTCAGATGAACTGGTATGCTTTTGGTATGTCGAAAACCCTCTCAATGTTATCAAGTTGCAAATTCAATACCACTTCCCTTGTGATGCCCTTGACCACCCTCTCATTAGAATTTTTTTTTTTGTGATGGGGCCATGATTAGTTCAGCCAATTGAATTGACACTGGGTGAGATGTTGTGTTCACTAACCTAGAATAGATAAATGTAGACACCAAAGTTGACCTTTTAGTTGGCTTGTTGTAAATTCTCAAGAATTCACCTAGGTCTATGTGTCTAAGGTTAGTATCTCCAGTGTAATCATCATGGAATCTTGACTTTGAAGGTACACCTTGGAATTTGAACATGACTAGCTTGGGTGCTGCTGCAAATGTGGATGCCATTTGGTTACATTACCTACACATTGCAAGAGAAAACATTATTAATCCAAAGATAGCATAAAAGTTAAACAAAAACATGAGTAAAAAAAAAGTTCCCTTTGGGTGATTTTATTATTTTTTTTATATTTTTTAAATTTAATTTTTTTTTGTTTTTTAATGTTTTTAGTTTTTTTAATTTTTAATTTTTTTATAAAAAAAATTCAACTCTAAAATCTAACTTTGATAGAATTTTCTTCTCTTTACTCTTGAATTGTGAGTTTGAGATTCAAAAAAAGTAGGGGGTCTCCATTCCCAATGAGGAATGGGGCGTGTCTTGTGGACACCACAACAGTGCTTTTCCTGATGGTTAATATCATCATTCTCTTTCCTATCAACCTCAGCATTCATAATGGTTGTTCTCCAATTTTATCTTCATTGAACAAAGGGTCAAGCAGCTCTCCTAAGTCTTGCTATAATATTTGCAATGAAATCTTCATCTCTAAGGTCTTTTTTACCAAATACAAAGTCATCCTAAGATAATCCCTAATACAAATGTTGTAATTATTTGTTGTATTCATCTAATGGTCTTTAATAGCTTCTTCATGTGTGAATTTCTTTCTTGCTAGATATTGTACTCTCCTGATATTATTAAAAGATGGTTGTGTAGAATTGTACTCTTCCAAGTGATAATGATCCCATTCACACTCAAAAGAAGGAATATCTTGCTTCCTCTTTACTTCAAAAGGTCCTATGATTATAGGCCATGTCCAACATAGTTTATGTTGTTTCCTAACTCCATCATATGTAGACTCAAGTTGTCGAGCAATCTCCAAAAGAACAAGTCTATCACTAGGATATCTTAGGGGTTTTTTTGGGTTGATATTGGTACCAGCTACCCATAGATATGTAAATGTTCTAAAATGAATGTAATATGCTTTGAGTGTTATTATCTATGCTACAGCATCCTCTAATAACCTCTTCATATAATCTCCTTCTATGAATCTGATTATGGAAAATATGAAGGCATCATTGACAATTATGTATTCCTTGCTCTATGTTGCAAGTCTCTTCTTTAACAATTGTGGATAGACAATATATGGCCAAGCATTAGGATCCTACATGTTTCCTCTTTTGTATAGCCCTGGGTAGTTTGTCACCCTCACAACTAGTAAGTACACTAGGTAGGATGTCATGTATAACTTCCTTGTGTCCTTTACCACCTCCAACTATTCACACAAATTTTCACTCAAAGTAGTGGCCTAGCCAAGTGGCATCTTCACCATCTTGATAGTCTCAATAAAATTTACCATGAAGATATTTAGGTGTTTTGCTATTGGTAAACCTATTACTTTGCTCAAAAGTATGATTGAGTACCTGATATCATCCTACATATATCCCCTTGTCATGTCCACTTTACTAGTTGTCCTTTCTATAGGAGTCTTCTCTATAAGATAAGAGGATTGGATAATCTCAGAACCCTCTTCTAAGTGATCTCTATACCATCTCTCAGCCACCTCATAGGTTAACCTGATAAATTGATCTACCCTTAGGAGATGGAATACTTTCTCAATGTTGTTGGGTTGTAGATCAAGAATGATCTCTCCTATAACACACTTAACAACCCTCTCTTCATGGATAAAATGTTGTGCAAGTCTCATAATGAGTTCTGAAGATTATACTAACATTGGGTGAGATATTGCATTCACTAAACCCAAGTGAATCAAAGCAAAACCATAGCAAATCTCTTAGTGGGTTTGTTAAATATCTTCAAGAATTCTCCCAAATCTATGTGTTCAAATTTAATATCCTTGATTTCTAAGTAGTCATCATGAAACCTTGATTTCATTGGAGGAATACCTTGGAACTTGAAGACAACTAGTTTTTGTGCCATTTTCTCGCTCAAAGCTAATGAGGATGCCATAATAGCTGCACAAAGGAACACCCATTAGTTTAGAATTAAGAAAGAAAAGATTACAATAACACTTAGTCCTATCCAAAGATAAATATAAAAGTTATATGTAAAGAAACTATGAAAACACCCTCCCATTATCATCTTTAAAAAAGGGCACACTTGGCACACCTAATAGGTGCACCAACTACGCATATTATGAAAACAAAATTTGAATGTAAGGTGCTCACTAGTGCACCTCATCAGGTGTGCTAGTGCACACCTATATTTTTCTTTTTGAAATTATTTATACTTGTATTCATCTTGGGGGCCAGGTACACACCAACACACCAGGTTAGTTGTGCTAGTACACACTTAGCTTTTTGCTTTAGTCTATTTTACTTATGTCTTGAGGGTGAGTTCCTTACATAGATTTGGTGCATACTAGTGCATGAAATTAGGTGCACTAGTGCACACCAATCTAACTTGATTATTTTTCATCATATCTATAGGGTATGAAAGTGAAGGTGAAGAAGGTGATGGTCAAGTGTAGCATACCTAGTCAAGTGTAGAAGTGTAGGTGAATAAGGTGTATTCTTGTGGAGAAATCACCAATGCAAAGAAAACTAAGAACAAAAATTAAGAAGGGAGGGGTTCCCCCTCCCCCCCCTTAAATAGAATGTTGAAAACTCTAGCAAGGTATCATAGGTGTATAGCTATGCTACTGTGCAACTCTCGGTCCTCTTTGCAGTTTTGGCACACTAGCACACCTCATGTGGTGCACCTAGTGTGCCCAAACTTTTGATTTTTTAGCCCTTTTTCTTAAATTCTCTCAAATTTTTAACCTTCCTAGTTTTTTGACAAGCCCCAGTCATGACCTCAAGAACTAAGGGGAAACCCCAAAATGGTTCAAATCCTAGGTTAAGAGTCCAAAAGCCCAAAAAAATAAAGTAGGGGGTCCCCATTTCCTAATAGGAAATTGGGTGTGCATTGTAGAACTGCAACAAAAAATACTAATGGTGGAACACACAATATTTTCTTGTCTAATTTGTTTCATCCCATATATAGTCTACTTTATTTCTATAAAATCTTGAGGGATCATATATATTTCTTCTATAATATTTTTATTGTACTCTCCACTCTTCTTTTACTATACTCATCAAGGTTAGCTTGATAATCCAACTACATATTTCCTCATAAGTTACAAACCTTCCAAATTCAAGGTTTAATTCTAATTTAATAATTTCTTGTACATACCCTTCAATTTCCTCTCCATTTGTCTCATAACCAAGAGGGTAAACATATAAAACTATAGGTATAACTACCTCAATTTAGGTAAAATCTATATTAGTCATAAAACATATTTTATCCTTATACTTACTAGCAATAGTGGGTGGAATTCTAAATATTTTATTTATCTTTATCTAAAATGTCTTTACAATAAGTGGTGTACTACTCTCAATTTTATCAATAGGATGCCTCCTATATAGGTATGTGATCTTATCCATAGTGTATTTGTTATTATTTTAGTCAAAAAGGGGCATGAATGGAAATATTTTGAACAGATGAAAAAAATGTAAGTAATTAGAGATTGGAATCTAAACTATCCATTCCTCACTTTCTTGATTCTCTCCAAATTCTCTATCAACTAAACTTTTGGAATTTTACAAAAGCTAAATTTCATTTTCTCAATAAATAGTTTGCATGCTGCATGAACAAGTCCATCTTCCATGTCACCATCTCTAGAACTAGGGAATAACTTGGTTACCAAACTCACATCATCTTGTTTGATTATGCTTAGAACTATGCCTCTACCATTGTATGACAATTTGGTGTTCTCAATTATAGCCTTCTTTAAAAAATTCCAAGTTAAAGGAATAGAGCCTTCATTGGTTAAACTATTTACTTCATAAATTAGGTCTACTATGTTTTCAACCATATTGTCTCCCATCCAAATTTTTTGATGAAGGGTGCTCCCATTAATACCTCAAACACATAACATAAACAAAGAAATAACAACAATTGGTGAGAAAAAATATGGGCTTTTTATTATCACCACAAATAAGTTATTATAAAATATTAAAATACAATATGCAAACCCACATGGGCACCTTCCTTATAATAATTTGCAAAATAGAGTTGTAAACTATCACCCACAACTGTCTTAGACAATGTACAGGCATTTCCTAACTAGACATTTTTACACTACCTAGAAAGTTTCTTGATGGAAAACCCTAGCCCTTGAGACCAACTAACTCTAAAATCACATATAGAGTCAACTTGATATATCTTTGACACTTATTTTGGAAAATTTGGTCTACCCAACTTTGAAAGGCCATAACTTTTGAACCATTTATTTTATATGCTATTATAACCACTTTTCGAAATTCCCATCTTCTAATCTACAAGGCCTACATGGGGAAAGCTCTAGTCGATCCCATTTCAAAGCCTATCTAGGGCCTCTAAGGTCTTTAATGGCGAAGTTAAATTTTTTATACCAAAATTGCGCAAAAAAATTCCATAATAAATCCATGAATACTCATGATATGGTATTGAGCCTCAAGTAGTAGGATGATATATCATAGATGAACATCCACCTATGTAATTAGGACATTCCAAGATTGTATGACTGACTTACTAAGTAGAAAGCCCTCACGAACAATAAATCTACATCATGAAAACCCTTATTTGATAAATAGAAAGGAAATATTTTTTTGTGATGCAAGATTTCTCTCACACCCAAGATGCTCCTACATTAACTTCTCATCATGAATTCTACTAAGGATTATATTTTTCTTGTCTTCATTGTTGAATTCATAGTAAAAAATATACTTTAATACATCATTATGACCTAGATTTTCATAAAATATCCTTGAATGAAATTATTTTGTTTGTATATTTTTTCAAATTCATTAGAAATATTTCCTTCACCTACTATCCAAAATTTTCACCATTTATATCTACCAATATCCTCCAAATACAACACTCCATCTGGGGTTTGCAAGAAAGCACTTGTAGGATCATTCTCTAATGATGGAATAGGGTTTAACTTAATCTCATGTCTTGCGATTTCCTCAAAATTGTGAATCATTGTTCCTTCCATCTCAATTGATAAAATACTGAATACTATTTCACAAATTAACTATGCAAGATCATATATAACTTTGAAATTATGGAATTAGGGCTTGTTGAAATTACCCTCCAATTTTCTCTAAATCACTCCAATTTTCTCTCAAATTAAACTTTTCATTGCTCACTAACTTTTTCATGACAAAATTCTACACAAAAATTGAATTTCATCCTTTAAATCTTTTCAAATTTACTTTTGCATTAATTACACAAGTACTTACAAAAAAAACATGTTCTCAATAACTAGTAAACTTGTTTCTCTTTATGCACTCACATATGAATTCAAAATACTATGCACAATCAACCATAGCTTTCTTACATCCATATCCACCTTCTATTAATTTCTTAAACCTTAATTCTTCATCTAAGGGTCCAAGTGATTTTCTGATGTTAATTTTATATATTTGTTATAGAATAAGTTGCTCAAATATATAGGGGTTGGTTTGCAGCTATCACATACTTTAATTTTTTTTCAAGTATTTCAATTGAATTATATTCTAAATAATCTTGTGATATTGTTGGAGTCTAAGCTTAACAAATGTCTCATTAAGACTTTCTACATTTTCTATCACATTTTCTTTCTAACTGTTACTACTACTCTTATTGCTTTTGACATTATTCACATTCCTTTCTTAAGTTTTGTGCTCTCATGTTGTTTGGTATTCTAACATTTTTCATCCTATAAAATCTTGCTATATGTCCCATATTTTTGCAAATTTGATGAGTGATCTAAAATATGCAATTTGCAATCTCTAGCAATATGTCCAAAGTTGTTGCACTTATAGAAAATGATACCATTTCTTATAACATTGGTCATGCCAATAGGTCTATTAGCTATAGGGTTAGTACCTTTATATATATTATTATTAAATCTAGGTTTTCTACACTCACTAGATCTATGTCCAAAATCATAACAATTATAACAATAACTAGAAATAGGGTTAGCATACTTACCTATATAATCCTTATTTCCATGACTGACCTAATTGCATGCATAACATTTTCTCATAAATTTCCTCCTTACTTATTTAGATGGTTTATATTTCTTAGCTACATCATCATATTTATTTCAATCAACCTTGTTCAGATCTTCTTGCTATGGTTCATGGTCTTGCATCAAAAGCTTTGGTTCCTTAATAACTTTAGATCTCTTAGAAAATTCTCCTCAAAATTATCCAAGAATAATCTTATCATAAGAAGCACTCTCTACCAAAATATGCTTATCAAGGTTTTAATTACTTGAATACAACTTCTCAAGATCTTTCTTAGACTGTGTAAGCTCTACTTTCAAAATGGTATCATACTTCTCAAGTTTTGCATATTCCAACTTTATAGCCTCAATTTCAGATGTCCCCTTTGTAAGCTTGGCTTTTAGATATGCATTTTTAGATCTCAAATCTGATTCAATTTCTTTTTTATCATCCTTCAGACTCAATTTTAGATTTATAATCTCTAGGTCATGTTTCATGATCTCAATTTCTTTCTTAAGCGTTGAAATCCTAATTTGTTCCTTATTTTGATCTTTAGACTCTTTCTTGGATTTGATAGATTATATCTTGTCTTTAACCTTCTTAATGTAGTCTTTCACATTTTCATACTTGTCCTTAAAGGTATCTCTTTCTTTTTTAATTACATCATGTTGCTCAAGAGCTTCATTTAAGATATTTTGTAACTGGTCCATATCCATAGATATATTAATCAAGCTATTAAGGCCTCTTCTAAGTAACTATGATATGCTACCAATGGTTAGAAATAGGAAATATTGAGAGGATGAGAGGGGGGTGAATGAGTATTTCAAATTTTTTGCCCAACTATGGATATCTCTTATAATCTTAAAACATGCAAATGTGATTAAACTAAAAAATAAACATAATAGTAATAGAATATAACTCATAACACTATTATTTTCTAACTAGGGAAACCCTAGCCAAGGGAAAACCCCAGTTGGGATGGTACCCACAAAATGATCTACTAATCAAAAGTATCTTATTAAAGATATTAATCCTATTAGGAGTCTATTATATCTATATAGTGTCTCACTCCTTGTTAGAGGACTAGACCTTATTAGAACCCTTAACCCTATTAGGATTAGCTGTTACAATTTCAAAATGTTTGTGAGATGAGCCCACTATCCAAATGTGGAATATAAAATGAGATTTTATATACAAAAGAAATAGATACAAAAACCTATTTCCAATGCTACTATCTTCCATATCTAATTTGATCTTTGTAGCTCACTATAAAACATTTTCATATGTTTCCTCTTACTACTCTCAACATCAAATTTTTATTATATAACAATAGGATTACCATCACAAAATCATCACACAAGAATTATAAAACTTTGCATCAAAAGATATGTCCTTTATACCATATTAATTCTTTTCATTGACCTTCATACCATCACCCATGTCCCAAAATGCAAAACTTTATTTTTCTCACTTAGGGTTAACATCTAGGATGTCATCTCTAATTATTCAAGTAATTTTTTTCTAAAGAAAATAATTCCTTAACTTAAAACATCCAATTTCTTAACTTTTTCTTGTTCTACCTATTCATTCTCGTGATTACTAAATCCTTAATAAATCTATCTCTATTGACTATAATGAATCATGTAATTGCATGCTAGTTCCTCATACTCCATACTATCATCTACCAGCTATGCACATGCTAACTCTAAATGTGCGAACTATGCTAGTCAAAACTATGTCTTTGTCAATTGATAATATTCATAATACTTAGACAATTTCCTAAGTCTTTCTATCAAAACTTCATCTTCATGATCTTCTCACTTAATATTGGATATATGTTTCCATAAATGACAACTTCATTCTAACTATCTAGTCAAATTTCTAAAACTTCTTATGTATATCCTTCACCATATCTTTTAATAATTAAGTTTTCAAATCATCTACATATCTACAACCCTCTAGATTCGTAATCCTTAAAACATCTCACACAAAATCAATGCATTTAAACTTTGAATCAGATGTCTCAATTGCTAATGGAAGACCCATGAATTCTACAATATAAGGTCTAGAATAGAAACCTTTCTAGTCCTAAGCTAGGCCTAGGTATCGCATTTTTTTCCTTCCTTCTTTCCTTTATTCCATATGAAATTCAATCACATCATGGTGTAGACCATGTCTCTCTATTGTGTCACACTAATGGTGACTCATTATGCTGATTGTGACTCACTTCTTTTCAATAACCTTATCTTCACACTCAATCTGACTAGTGTATATTTTTATTAGTGTTGATGAGATGGTATGCACATTGATTCTTCCTCTTTACTAGTTTCCAATCAATGACAACACCTTGTTGTCTTATATATTCTCATCACCACATACCTTTATTAATGTCATTGAGTCTTGTAGGATTAACAATGACACTATTTGATTTGGCGATGATAAGGAAGCACATTATGAGAAAGGGATCAATTACTTTTTATAGTAATAATTGCATTAATAATGGTTATTATATGAAAGGCTCATAGCATAATCTATTGAGTGTTGATTAGATGTGTGAAAATGGATATGATTGTTGTAAGTTTTAATGGGAAGTAAGATACTGAGAGCGGGGTGGGGGTGAATCAGAATCACTAATTTTTTTACTCCTTAAAGTAGATAATAGATTAACTATATTCACCCCAAGTCCATCTCATAGCTAGATCATGAACCATAAACTTAAACTTGAAATACTGAAATAAATCTAACTGTGTAGCACATCCATAAGTAAAATGTAGACAAATAAATAAAAAATTGGTTACCTAGAAATCCTCCAAGGTGAAGGTAAATCTAGGGTGGGGATGAGACCACAAATCTTCACCACCTCAACAATAAAGTGTGTTTGTTAAGGCTACAATGTTTGATCACTTCTGGTGATCTACTCTATGAGGGGTCTTCCCTATTAGGAGTTTGCAAGACTTATTTAGTCTACCTTGATTAAAGGATTTGAACTTATGAATAAGTAAGCACTTTGTTAGGATATTTGACTAAGTCTATTAAAACTACTCTATTAAGAGATTTATCTTGATCCACTTGTTGGAATGTCATAGTACTTGATCCTTTGGTTAGCACTTAATGCTAGATTATGGATCTCCTCTATCCTTGTTTGAATTGATCTTTTAATCTAATAAACATTTTTATGCTCTTCATTGCTAGGTTTCTCTATATAATATGTATCTTTGATTATCAAACTTAGCCTTTTTCCATTTTGTACTTGACCTTATTTTGTACACATGATCATACTTATGATTTAGGGCTTGATCCCTTCTTAAATAGACAACTAGGCAAAATTTTAGATCATGATCAATGATCTAGAGTTCTCCCTTTTTCTACTTAGTACTTCTAATTTTCTAATTGGTTACTCTTAATTCCTAGGGATTGATTTATTATGAAAAAATGTGTAATTACATCCTTAGCTATCTCTAAAATCTTAAAATATCACATAGAAGTTAGAAAATTTTTTTACATAAGTGTTTGTGCCATCACAGACTCATATGTCAAAACTAGTTTACTCAATAATTGAATATCTTGATGCTTGGTCATAACTAATAGTAATATTGTCCCTTGTATTCTATGTGTTTGATAATAATTTACTCACTCAACATATACTATCTCTACTTTTCTTGGCTTTCTTATATTTACTTAGCATATGTTATGAATTAGTCTTTACTAGGGTGCTTAGAAACTATAGACTTGCTTGACTTGTAATGAAAATATAAATAAGTCCAACAATATGCAACCTTCATTAGGTGGCTTAGTTGTAGTGATGACTAACCAAATCTTCCTAGAAAATTACTTAGTGTTGGACACTAATAGGAAACAAGGATTAGAGATCAATATTCTCCCCCTTAACATTAGTGAAAAAAATATTTATCATGGCTTAGAAATCCATTCAGAATCATAAAATGTAGCAATACCCCTTAGAATATGATTCAATCTCCAAGAAGACTTCACTATAAACAACATATGTACATGATTCTCCAAAATTGAATATTCTTACCTTTGATATTTCCTTTACATATGAATTTTCCCCTTGTAGAATGTGTGATGATAATATTCCCCCTTGTTTGACACTTAGGGGTTGGGATTTGTGAGGGTCAAATTATACTTGTCCAAAAATGATTTGTGATTCAATAAAATCACCTCTAATCCATGATTCCATAACTTGAATATGGATTTCTAGCTATGTTGATCGATCTATTAAACTGCCTATGATAGAGAGATTTGAATCTCTCTTGACTAGATTCTTTGTAACTGATAGTTCCTTCTACATGACCTCCAAATGAGGTAGCAACATGGTGTGAATAGAAATCAATTTTGTTCTAATGTTTCTATCTTTAGCCATCAACTTGGTTAATCTTCCTTGACCAAATGTCAATTTATTAAATTATATAGATCTTGAACTTGTATCCTTGCTCAAAGAATGTGCACATGCCTTCAACTGTTCTTGTAATTGATCAATAGACCTATTAGTATTTTAAAATGTCATGTTTCAAAAATTCCAATGAGAACATAATATATCTAGGGGCAACTAATTCTCTTCTACAATACATGCATTTAGACACTAGGGCCAACTATAAGGTGTTGTGCTTTCATAATGTACACCCATTTTTGTTCTACAAATGGGACCCCCTACTTCATTCTTTTAGTTTTCCAGAACCCTAGTTTGGGTTTGGAGTATTTTTTAGGGTTTTATCTATGGTTTTTGGTCAAGACTGGGTCCCAACTTGAAAACCCAATTTTCAAAAGTCAAGGTTTCAGAGAGAGAATTCATTTTGCAAATAAAAAAGGGGGCACACTAGTGCACCTCCCCAAATGCACTAGTGCACCAAAGTGCTTAGTAAAAGGGATCACCCTTGGTGATGTACAACTGTGCCATACCAAGGGGGTGTTTAGAACCTAGGTCTACATAATATGAGGGGGGCTCTTGTTCCCCACTCATTTCTTCTTCTCTGAGATTTGGCCACAACACAACACCTCCGAGGTGTGCCTCCTCTGCCTTCACCCTACAAAAAAGAAAACAAAACAATGTTAAACTTCTAAATTAAGGTGCACAGTAGTGCACCTAATTAGGTGCACTACTACACACCTTACTTTTACACACAAAAATTTAAAAAAAATTAAAAAATAAACACAAAGAACAATAAATAGGGTGTGCAGTAGCACATCTAATAAGGTGTACTACAACACACCCATAAATAACAAACAACCTTTGCACTAAGTCTAAAAAAGGGTACACATTAGTGCACCCCATAAGGTGTGCTACTATGCACCCTGTTGGTGTTTGAAAATGCTAAAAGGTTTTCAATTATCCCCATGAGAATATGACATATCTAGGGGTAGCTAACTCCCATTTTTAACATGCCATTTCAGACACTAGGCCAATTATAAGGCATGACCCTTCTTCTACTTTAGGCTCTACTAAACCTAGGTGGGTAGAAGTCAAATTCAAATGATATCATACCAGTGCAAAACATATCCCTAAATCTATTTACTGCAGATGAAACCCCTTATATCTCCTAATAACTCATGAAATGACACAGATCTACAGTAGCTAAATGCAAATCTATGAATCTCATAAGCTGAGTGAGGGCATCACAGTTTAGTTCTTCAACATAAAAGGGAAAGAACGTTTGATTAATAGTGTTGATTTAAACAAAACCTCAGATATGTAGTAGAAAGAACTAAGTGATCCTTTAACTGATCAGAGCCTTATCTATTGGGAAATTCCATGAATTAATCACATACATATAGATATCTAAGACATACTTGTATCTTCAAATATATGATCTATCCATTCACCTTGTAAATAGACATCCATGTTCAATCTAAATCTCATTCTTGCATGATATCTTCTCAATAAACTTACAACCCTATTGATTCCCTAAAGAATTTACATAACTCCTTCAGTCATAAGCAACAATAAAACAACATACAGCCTTAAGGGACTGCAACTATGACCTAAGCTCTTTGTTCAAAGATCATAAAACATTGAAAATTCATTGAGACTAGAGATGAGAATCAGAATGAAACTAATGAAATTCTTCTGCTCTTTTTATTATTTCCTTGAAATTATATAGTCATATGCATGAAATGAAAAACATGAAACAACCTAACATATTTGAACTATCTATATTAACCTTCTTAATGTTGTTCATACAAGAGTGAAAGTGTTGAAAGAATGTGGTTTCACAGTAAAGATTGGAACCTTGCTGGTATTACCCAGAGAAAATTGCTAACCATTACAATGAAAGAAAGAAAGAAAGATATAGGAAAGAAAAAATTCTTGGATCTGATCTATGACTAACATGTGTCCACTTGGAATTCAATCTCTTGCAACTAAGTAACCTCTTTCTTCCTTCTCCCATTTTGATCTGATTTGGTTTCATCATTTTTGCAATTGATTTGAAAATATCTTCTGTTCAATGATGAAAACTTGTTGAGTCATCAAAATATCTGAAAGCTTCATGAAAATGCTGGTGAAATTGAGTTTTTACTGATTTGAAAGTGGTTAAATTTGCCTCAAACTACATTTTCACTGTTTGTTATTGATCTTGTAACTACATTTTCAATTTTAGCTCATTCCATTGAGAAGGCCCCAAATTTCACATTTTTGGCTATAACTCAAACCAGTGGCACTCTGTGCAAAAATTGACCTCAGAATCGAAAAGTTTGGTTTCTCCTGATTCTGGTGATATATAACATCACATATTTGTCTTATCAGGAACCTCTAGAAAGCCAGTTTGAAAAATACCCCTCTATTATAACTATTAGGTCTACATCTTTTAAAAATTAAATTTTCAAAAAATTGAAAATATCTAAAGTTCAAACTTTAGGAAAGAAATGCCCTTTTGATTTAAAAAAAAAAAAAAACCCGACGTGCATTCCCACTGCTCACTGAGAAAAGAATTTAAAATTATATTTTATTCCTTTGAAAATTTCCCCTACCCTCTGAATTTGGGGTCAAACCTCCTTTGACCAAATGCCACATGGCACTTTTTGATTAGTCTACCTAATCTTCATCATCTGCCATGTTACTGTCTGCTCCAAGCCCATGCCACATGTCACCTTCCGACATTCTTGCACTATTTAACTGATGTGCATCTTTGTCTTACGGGAATGTGCATGGCATCCAATCTACCATGTGGCAGCATCCTATGCAATCTATCTGAACCTGCTCTTTCTTTTTGCCAACTAGGACCTATCACCACATGGCATGATCTTGTATACCCATAATATTTAAACCTCGATCATTTTTATTTTGTGGGCATGGGCCCATCATCGGATGAAGACATGTGGCATGATCTCGTTTATCACCACCACATCAACACACTCACATGTTTGGTCAAAATTATGCTCTATGCAACCCCGCCAGCTGTCGTCATCAACTTGGTCGATTATAGGGGACCCACCATATGTGCTAGTGGCTTTTCCAAAAGCCCTCTTACTTCAAGACACTAAACGTTTGCAATGATTTGTATTTAAAGAATTAAATATTTTATTTCCCATACAATGTGTGACAATGATTTTAAACTATTCTTCCTACTCTTTGATTGTAGAGTGCTTCAATGCTGGCATCATTTCCCTTCTTTCATGGTGCCTAGCTCCCTTCTTGTTGGCATGGAGCTGCTTCATTCAATAAGTAGACTCTCTACTTTCACATGAGGCCAGACTTGTTATGGGTTTGTCTTAATGCCCCTAGAGTTCTTTTACCCGCTACTGGTCTTCTTTTTTGGAGTGTGATCTCCTTCATACTAGTGTGGGTTCCTTATAAATGCTACATTTCTATCTTTTCTGATATTTTCAGTGCATGGATGTATCCCCATTCAACTGGCAGCTCCCTTTGTTCTTACTGCAGAATATATGCACTTGCGTGGAGCTCCCTCTAAAAATGCCTACCGCAAGTCTTCTATTTTTCTTTGACTACATTTTTTTTTAGAATGCCACCTCCCCCGTTCTTAATGCTACATTCTCCTTTTACCATGCGTGGATCTTTGCTTAAAGACTATGGATTTTTTCTTTATTTGATCCATCAAAGGGTGCTACATCTCTGTAAGGCTCAATGGAGCCATTATCGTACTTGAAATGCTTTCATAGATACAACCCCGAGCTCATCCTTTGTCATGGAGAGACAATATGCACGTGCATCCCCAAGAGAATGAACTTCTGAATGGACTATGTCCCCTAGGAAAAATGACACATGCATGTTACCCTTGTCAATTTTGTTTTTCCCATTCATCTTGTTGTCTCACAATCTCTATAAGCTTTTCTTTGACCACCCTTTAAGGTTACTCTTCAACACACACACCATGTATATTATAAAAATTTGGCCAGTCAAATCACAGCCTTTTCAAATCTAGTGCCACCTCCCCTACTGCTCACATGGATGTAGATGCCCCTTTTGTTCTTGGTTTTGAATGCCACTTTGACTGTTTGAAAATCTTCCTTCAGTGTTGTCAAAACTGTACAAAATTAAAGACACTAAGGCATTGTCCATATATTTTAGAATATAAATATTTTTCCATTTAAATTAGTTCTCTCAATTTTGACTTGAAATCCCCCACATGCTGATCACTATTCCTTTGCATGAAAGTTTCTCCATTTTGCATAATCTCTTTCATGATATGTCCACCCGAGCCTTTCCTCTTGATCCTCATGCCTCCCCCTTTAAAATGTCACTTTGCCTTTTTAACATGCCACCTCTTATACTAAAATGGTATTCTAATTTTAGTATTTGATCATGTCATCTACTTCAAGATGAGCAAAATCCTTTGACACGAGTTCTACTACTTACATGTTATCTCTTGTGAGTGTAAAGGCAGTGAATCATTGCCATGATGTTTAGTAATACTCTAGACCTTCAACTCTTGGATGACGTACATTTGGTAGGGATATTTTAAACAAATGGGATTGATATCATTACACAAGCAATGTGAATGAATTTTCTACTATGACATTGACCAATAGACTCTCTAAGAATCTCTTGGAAACATTGGGAAATTGAACCAAACAAAAAGAGGGTAGGAAGATAAGTAAATCCTTTGTGTCAACCATTTGAGCCCATATTGTTAGAGTCATTGAGAATGGTGATTGAGTACGATTTAATCAGATGATTCATGACATAGTTTTGACAGGGTTTTTTAGAGAGGCATAATTTTAACTAGATTCTCACTTTTCTCTAGAATTATTCTGTAGGTAGGATTGAGTTGACTTCACTTGCTTCTAAACAAAGTCCTTAACTTCCTCTACATCTAAATCTTCCAGCCATCTATAGGGATAAGGTATAATTACACCATGATTATTGTTTGCCACAGGTTGATCCCTTCTCACATCTAGATATATATAACCAATTCTCCTTTTAATATATCCTTAATGTCCTCAAGCTCTATCAATTTGATGCAAATTAATTGGGCCCCATAGTGGGTCCAACTAAAAAAAATTTCATTTTCAAACAATTGAATTCTCAAACTAACCTACTAAACATCTGACATTGACTAGAATCAAAATCAAGCATTGAATTATCCTTAAAAACTCATTTTTACCCTTTACTGCCAACTGTCATTTTAGTGCCAGAAGGTCCTTTGACTAGCCTTAAAAATTGACTAGAACACCTGATTGAGGTTTGAAAATTGGCACACTGACTCTTTTCTCTGCATTCTTGCATCATGTCAAATCTCATCTCATGAAGAATTCCCAGTCAAAAGATATTTGCTATCAAAGTTGCCTTCTCAAAATTATTTGCAAGTAAACATCTTAGAAAATAACAAACTAGGTTTGGAATTGGCCTAGAAAACTAGGCAAATGAGCACATGGGAAAATGAAAATTGGGGCGTTAAAGCTCTATCATGAGGACATTATAAATCTACAATTTGGGCTCATAAAAAATAATGGGACATGAATGGTGAGTAGTCAAAGTAGGCTACTTGGATTTTGCAAACTAGAAACAGTGACAAAACATTTTTTGCAAATGAAATTGACCTGGGAAAGTGTGCAAATGGATTCATCATGACTTGTAAACTGACACACTTGGAGTATTTTTAGAGTAAAAAATAATGGTACAATCCATTTGATCTCACCCATCATGGATCTCAAGTTACAACATCACGAGTAGGAGTTCCAACAAATCTACAAATGTTGACACCAATAAAAGATAGAAATTGCGTTTGGAATCGCATTTGAAAACTGAGCAAACAGATTCATCATGAGCTGAAACTTGAAACATAACAAGTCTCTGACATCTACAATGCAACACAAAAGGAATTTTAGCATTTTGGTCAAGTGGTTCAAAGTTATAGCTTGTCAAATAGAGCTTCCCAGAATTCTAAACATTTCATATCAGCATGACATTGATAATTGACCAAATTTGAGGGATTCAAAACCTAGTCAAACAAACTTGAAACAACTCAAAATTTGAAACATAGGTTCTCATGTATGGACACTAGATTCTCCTAAAGTAGTGAGTCCTAAAAAATTTCTGGGTGCAAGATATTCAATTGCAAACATGGCCTCTTGTCACTGTTTGACACTTAGGTGAAAATGCAGATTTGGAATTGCTCAAAATGGGACTTCACGAAATGGCTCAGAATCTCAATTTAACTTCATGGAATGAGTGGATAGGCTAAATGGAAGGTGTTGGAAACATTAAACACCTCATGGAGCTCAGAGGTATAGCCGGGTATCGAGGCATCAAAAAGCATTTATAGGGCTCAATTTTTTCAAAAGTGCTCAAAATTTGGACTACAATTTTGAGAGCCAACACACCCCACATTTTGAAATGGTAGAAGGCACACCAAGTGCACCAAGTGTACTCCTTTTTTTGCATTTTGGGGTTAGAATTAAGTTTTTTAATGTTTTTAAACAATTTTTGAGAGTTGGGGCTTCTAGGTTGTACTTTTTTCATCATTAGGGTTTGTCTTAATTAAGTATTTTCAACTCTCCAAACTAATGTTTTCTTCTTTGTGTAGGTAAAAAAGGCATCCTTAACTTGTTGTGGTCATAACTTTTGATCTAGAGCTCATAATTCAAAACCATTTATAGTGTTGGAAAGAAGAATTAAAAATCTAATTTTAGTCCCTAAAATAATGAGCCTTTGGCTGCCTAGTTTTAGGGACCAACGAAGGTTTCAATTTGAAATTTTGAGCAGAAGACCTCTAGAAAAGCCAGTTAAAAAATGCCTAGAAAATCTTGTGAAAAAGTTTCAAACATTTGATCATTTTGGATAATTTGGATCACCTGGTCTCTCTTTGGGAAGGATAGGGTAGTTAGAGAGAAGAAAAAGATAAAAGATATAGAGGTTGGACACATAAAATAGAACAAGTTTTTCATCTTATGCAACTATTAATGACAAGATTCAACACAGGTGCCTTGGAATTTTAGATAGAAGAAGCAAAAGAAGTTTAAATGTATGAATTTTTTGGCTATAAAGAAGTTATAAATAATCAAAAGGATTAAAGCACACAAAATTGATCCCAAATCTCATGTGAGAAAAACCCATAAACCATTTTTAAAATAGAGAACTTTGATTTTTTGGCAAATTGAGCTTCCAAGTTTCTGAGGTGCATAGGTGCATTGGTGTGTCATGTGTGTGGTTGTGCTTTTTCAATGGTGTTCTAGAATATATTGAAGAATTTAGAGGTGTACCTATAGTTAGCTGCTAGTTCTAAATTTAGAGCTTTCCATGTATCAAAAATGCATTCTGACAACAATTTAACTCTGACAGACACCTAGTGAAGATGGAACTTCTATTTTTTACCCTTCCAAAAACTCCTACGTCAACTGAATGCCCTCTCTTTCTTATTTTCTCATGCTTTCATTTTTTTAAGACATGTAAAGGCTCATGCATCTATAAAATGATGTAAATATGGATGGATTTCTACTTAGCACTAGTTAGGTAGTTAGTTTGTACATAAATAGATTTGTTTATTAGTTTAGAAGCATACGATTGCATAAAGATATCTTTCACTCTCAACAAAAATTAAGGAGAAGATTCCTTATAAATTCAAGAATGTAATATGTATTCTAGGCTTCCATTATTTGAATGCAATAATATATGCTATTGGTGCTCACATTTGGAGTGTAGTGATTCTTGCCCAAATGTGTTAAATTTTATGGATGTATGTTCATGGGATAATTGAGCCAACATTTTTATTGCATTATTTTAGTCATGTGATCTTTTAATTTTGGTGTTTGTTATGGGTCTACAAATTCTATTGATGTACTTAGTTCAAGAAGAGATCATCATATTGTTCCTGTATAGCTTTTCTGTCTTGCATGAGTGCACTTTGTGTGGCCTTGTGATTTGATGAAAGGTGAAACATCTTATGGTTATTGAATTCCCATTAATTATTACATCAATGGAATTAAGGAAGCACTACTCCTATTTTCATTAGTTACCTACTGATCTTTTTAAAGGCTTTACTCACAGATGTGTTGTTACCATGGTTTATGTCTGTTAGGATTTACTTTTCATGTTATTTTCTTAAATTTCTTGTTTCCCTACCTTTGTTACTTGCTTTAACAACCCCTTGGCCGAAATTAAGAATTCATATAGTTGAATTGTTATATTACTTTCATCTTAAAACTAGAAAAATACAAAAATATATTTCTTTTTGTATGGTTATTCTTTTTTTGAGACAACAAGTAGATCATAGATCTTATTTGAATTGTTTCAAAACCAGCAAAGGCCTCCTCATGAACATTCACATTTATCTTCAAATAAATGGATTCTAGTAGGTTGCAAGATCACTCAAAACTTTGGAGTTGATCCTTAGATTAGCTTATCAAGAGAGAAGATTAAAAGGATTCCTGCCATTAAGCATTGTATAAAATGATAGCTCAATATAAGGCTAGAACCTTCTTCTACTGTAGGCTCTACAAAAATTAGGCAGGTATACCTTATATTCATTTATATGGTACTAGTGTTAAAGCATACACTTGAATCTAACAAAGCCAATAATACCCTTAATCTTCTAATACTTATGTAGGCAACATAGACATGAAATAGCTATAATCATGGCATATGAACTAGATAAGATAAGTGAGGGTGACATTCTTCATCTTTTCAATAGGAAAGGGAAAAGATTTTTATTAATGATGTTGAATATCAACAAAACCAAGGTCTAAACAAAAAAGACCTACAATCTCCTAGCTGATCAATCCCTTATCCATTGGGAATAAGCTAAGTCAAAACATACACATGGATTTCCAAGATACACTCATATATTCAGATATCTAATCTATCCATTCACTTTGTAAACAAACATCTATCTTCAAAATGAAATTCATACTTATAAGGTTCTCCCATGATCCTTGCAATTATATCAATGCATATTAAGAAATTTACTCAAGCCCTTGACCCAACCAAAAAACATGCAATGGCATACAACTTCAAAGCCAAGTTGTAACTAGACACTATGTACCTTATACATATATCAATAGAAAATTGCAAATACATGAAGATGGAAACAAAGTTCATAGTGAAACTTTCAATAAATCTTTCGATTAATCTCCTTGAAATCAATACATCAAATGTATGCAAGACTCAAAATATACACAATAGATGACTGTATAATCTATTTTCTTATAATAAATAAAAATTACTACTCATAATAGAGAAAAATACTAAAGAAATGGTGGAAACCCAACTGAGCATGCTCAAAGAATTTGGGAACCAACCTAGTGGTATCACAGACTAATCGGAACCTTGTACAAGAAACAAGAACCAACCCTTACAATAAGAGAGAAAGAAAAAGATATAGGAAAGGAAGAACAAGTCAAATGTGATCTATAAATGACACATGTCCTCTTAAATCTACTTCCATTTCTATGCAAAGTTTTTCTCTTCTCTCTACAATCAAAAACTAAAAATAATCTCATTATTTAGTGTAAAAAACTTGAAATTATTCTTCCTAATTATGAGAACCCTTGCTCTAATAAAATATTAGATATGCATCTAAAATGATGATAAAATCTTCTACTAAGTTGATTTAGAGTGATAACTACATCTTTACTATATTTGGCACACATTTAGTTCATCATTTCACCAAAAATCAAATCTAAATTACCATAGTAGAATGTGGTTGAAAAATAGGCACTTGGTACAAAGCCCTAAATTACACAACAAATGGCTTCCTTTGCAAAAAGCAAAAACCTCAAAACTAAAAAGTACATTCCAAGAGCTTTATGACAGTATATGATAGTCTGTATCTGCTTATAAAAATGTGTAGAATCTCCATTTGAAAATTAGGTTCTTACCATAACTCTTAGGTTTGCACTATTTCAAAATTTTAATTCTAGCCTAAAGTTAGAACTATAGTATATAATCCTTTTTTATTTAAAAGATTCTTGTATGCACAAAAACATAAATAATAGTAATAAAATATTTTTTCCTGAGCTTTGGTTTTTCCCTCTATTTTCTAATTTGGATCAAACTACTTTGACTAGGTTCTACCACACATCACTATGTGATTTGTTGGCCTCTACATCGTCACCTTCTTTTTAGTACCTTCACCACCTAGGCACCACATGGCAATACCCCATTGGTTCTCAGAGTGCCATGTTTGTCAAGGCCTACTGCTACGTGACATCTCTAATTGGGTCAACAAGTCACAATGCTTAACCTCCTTGCATCTTTCCTTGGTGATATGCCAACAACTATTGATCCTATGCCATGTGGCACAATCTAGTGCATCTTTCCTACCAATGCCATCTCATCCTTGATCACCATGTGTCACAATGTCACTATGTCACTATCCACATCACCACCCTACAATATCATTGTGATATAGAAATGTCATGACATGTGGCACCTCAATCCACATCACCCATCTCATAATCCATGCCATGTCATCATTTCTGTACACTCGATTTGTGTCACACTCTAAACCCTTCTATCCAAACGATTCCATGAGTTGGAATGCTTGGATGCCGACTTAGAGCTCCCTATCCACGGAGTGCAAGGAGTTAGTATTTCAGCATGAAGGCTCTCAGCCAAGCCTTGGAAATGTACTTCTTGCTAGTAAACCATGCAACGGGAGGTTCTTTGAGACAAGAGCAAGAGTGCAAATATCTTCAAGGAATCCTTCAAGAATGCAATGCAAGTATGAAAACTAAACTAGGATGATAATGCAAAATGCAGCTATGCTAAAACATGTATGAGAGTGTTACAATACCATTATTAAGCTATGTGAGATTAAGCTACATGTAAAAATGAAAGCTAAGCTAAGATGCTATGGTATGAGAGAATGTAGACAAGAAATAGAAGTTCTCCACAAAGCTCCAAAGAAACCTGTTAGAAAACCTGCAGCATAACAATATTCAAAAAATGAGGATGCTTTGAGGGGGAAAGCTCTCTCCCTTTTAAAGATGTATGGACGGTGGAGATCAAGATGAAGATGGTGGATGATCAACGGTGGAATTCGAAAATAGGAGTGATCCATGTGCACACACAAATCAACCAATAGAATATAAGTTGACTTGTCATATAAGACAAAAGTCACAAAGCCTTTTCTTTTAATTGCAAAATAGAAAAAGGACTTTATGTGTGCACTTTAAGTGGGTTAGAAGAATGGGGTCTTTTATTTAATTAAAAGGGGACATGTTCTTTTAATCAAATAATGAACTTAGGATAGCATAGTCAAACTATAGGTTATAATCAAATAAATTGATTATTAGCAATTTGGCTTAGGTAAGTGATTAAATTAATTTAGCCAAAATGCTGAGAAGGGGGCTAATAGTCTAGATGACCATTTTTAGGTGATTACATTTGCCCCTCTTTGACTAATGTGTGATCGATCTGGGAACACATTATGTCAAAGAAAATTGAAACCAAGTAGGCGATGATAGATATAGATATCTGATTTTGAAGAACGAAATGTAGAAAAAGATAGCAAGTCCTGAATGTACAGCCTGATAGTGATAGTACTAAACACTAGGAAGAGATGATGTCAGAATTCAAGAAGAATACTAACACTTAGAAAAGCAGATAGAGTGAGAGCAAGTGAGAAGATCAAACAAATGCTCCTAAGCAGTGATAGAGTATTTCTGCCCCCTCGGGATCGAAATTGAAATGAGGTAAGGGGATGCAAAAATTGGCTAGAAATGAGAAAATTAGAATATAGCAATGTCCAAGATGACAGATAGATGATTAGAACCCAAGAATGACTATATAAAAAAATTGATAAAATGCCCCAATTTGACTAGAGTTGACCTTGAAGGATATAGCATAAAAATTAGGTCAAAACGAGTAGAAAGGTGATTTTAGACATGAAATAGTGAATTTAAGTAGATATGAAGTATGGAAATGATGAAGACATGAAGAAATGAAGATGCCCCAGTGATGATTCAGAGATTAGACCTCAAAAGGTCAGCTAACTGCTCAGAAGAAAGTAGAATTTTAAAAGACAATTTTGACCATCAAGATGAACTCGAATTTGGATTTCGATCCCGAAAATGAATCTAGGACGGTGAAATTATTTAAGATGTCAAAACTTTATATAATGTGATGATAAGATAGAAATGAGATGAAGCAAAAGATTAAGAAGGTGAAAAGACATGAACAAGAAGAAAGTAAAGAAATATATGAAAGGAGTTAGCCGATATGTCCACAAAAAGATGAAGAGAGAGCTCTCCCCATATGCAAGAATGCAAGACTAAGCTAGAAAATGAACCTAAAATGCAAGCTAATATGCAAAGTGGTTTACCAGCAAGAAGTGCATAACATTTAGACTCTTAATTTCATCATTGAGCATTTATTAGGGACATCATGAGATCATACAACCATCACTAGTATAACTATGAGGATATGAATATGATCAATATGAGATAGGTATGTGGAAATCCAATCTAAGCATCAGAGACATGTAAGTCAAGATAACTACACGATTAGATTCCCTAAGTTTAATTTAGCAAGATTACACCTGTATCAAGGCATAAGTGCCAGGATAAACCCTGAGTGCGATCTTGCAAAACAATCAAGGATGATACATTTATAAGTCAAAGTGTTGAATAGGACAAGCATGAATGCTTACAACACTATAGACAAACAAAAGTATACCCACAAGCAGAAATCAAGAAAATATGTCCCATGCCCCCAGTCTTCTAGTCAATGACATCCTTGAAAGACTATTAGGGAGGGAATACATGGAAAAGAAATCATCATAGACAGCACACAAAGTAGATAAATGTCAGCATAGCTCAGTCATTTAAGTGTTAAAGTGCGTGTGTGTAAGTCACTTGGCCATTTCTTCCAGACTTGATTCTGATAGTGAGATATCGCGACATCGGAGACCGTAGGTAAACTATCTGTAAAGTGTTAAAAAACACTTGATGTCAAAGTGGGGGAAGTGTTGAGAAACACTATTTTGTGAGTTGTCAAAGAAACCCTAATCCACAAGAATACCTCAATAGGCTAAGTAGCTATGCCCCCAAGATGAGGACAAGAAACAATTCCAAGCTAGGAAATGTGTAGCAAAGTAGGTGATTGAGACTGATAGACATAGGTGCGAGGGTTTCAAGTAGTGCCTATTTCAAGGTTTTCACCACTTGACAGATTTTTTTTTTTTTTTTTTTTTTTTTTTTTTTTTTTTGGTGATACATCAAAGTGAGGTTTTCACTAAGATGATCATTTTTTCAGGACATTTTTTGATTTTTAAGATTTTTTCAGACTCATAGATGTATACAAGATAGCTGAGCAGCAAGCCTCTAAGTATAGAACTTCTTCAAGTGTAGGATGTTGATAGGTTCTGCAAGTTCTTCACCCTCTGAAGTAGACAACTGGTAAGCACCAGACCCAAATGATGTTGTGATAATGTAAGGACCTAACCAGTTAGGTTCAAATTTCCCTTTTTGTTCTCGATTTTGCTGATTTTTGGGATTCTCTCTAAGCACGAGTTCACCAACTTGGAACTCACGGGGGTGAACCTTTTTGTTATATTGTGCAGACATGCGCTTCTGATAAGCTCTCATGTGATCAAAAGCAGCCTTGCGCCGTTCATCCAGAGTCTCTAATTCCTGTACTCTCATAGCTCTATGGTCTTCATCGGTTATTAACCCATGTAAGGAGATGCGCAAAGAAGGTATTTCGACTTCTAATGGGAGAACAGCCTCAGAACCATAGACTAGAGAAAAGGGTGTAGCCCCTGTAGGAGTACGAATAGAGGTTCTATAGGCCCAAAGTGCCGGATTTATTTGCAAGTGCCAATCTTTCCCAGACTTGTGAACTGTGCGGTGTAGGATTTTCAGCAGCGTTTTATTAGAGGCCTCAGCTTGGCCATTCCCTTGGGGATAGTAAATGGAAGACCAGTGTTGCTTAATTCCAAACTTTTTGCACAGCTGTTTTAAGTCTTTATTTTTGAATTGTCCTCCATTATCTGTAACAATAGAGGATGGGATACCATATCGACAAATGATGTGATTTAGTATAAACAGGGCAACATGTTTGCCTGTAGCAGCAGATAATGGTACAGCTTCAACCCATTTAGTGAAATACTCCGTTGCTGTGATGATAAATTTATGACCGCTGGATGAGCTTGGATGGATCTTTCCTACCAAGTCAAAGGCCCATTGTTGAAATGGCCAATATGTCACAGAAGGGATTAACTCTCGCCCAGGAGCATGTATCAAGTTACCATGGAGCTGACATTTCTGACAGGTCTTTGCATAGCGCACAGCATCAGCTTGCATGGTGGGCCAGTAATAACCCGTCCTAAGCAGTTTTCGGGCAAGTGCAAGGCCATTAGAATGCGCCCCACAAATGCCATCGTGGACTTCAGCAAGTGCCTTCTCGGACTCTTCTAGTTCTAAACACCTAAGCAACGTTCCGTCTAGACCCCTCCTATACAAGTCACCAGAGACCAAAGTGTAGTGTGAGGCATTACGAAGGAGTTGGCATTTTTGGTTGCGTGTGAGGGTTTCGGGAATAACCTGATCACGTAGGTAGGAGAAAATAGCCGCATAGCGGGAGGAATCATGACCTACAACAGTGTAGATCACCTGGTTATCTGAAGAATCATAGGCTGGATGACACAATTCTTCCACCAGGAACTCAAATCGCGATTCATGTTCTTGTAATTGGAGGATAGATGCTAAAGTGGCCATAGCATCAGCAGCCTTGTTTTCTGCTCTAGGAATTTGTTGGAATGTTACAAAGGTAAAATAGTTCCTTAGAGCATCTATCAACTTTTTATAAGGGATCAATTTATCATCCTTGGTTTGATATTCATTATTCACTTGGTTCACAACCAGTTGAGAATCCCCATAGATGTGTAGCTCAGTTATTCGCCATTCAAGGGCCATTTTGATCCCATTTGTTAATGCTTCATACTCTGCAATATTGTTTGTACATGGGAACAATAATTTGTAGGATTTTGGGATCGTATAACCATGAGGGGAAACAAACAACACCCCTGCTCCTGCTCCATTCTGTGTATGGGATCCATCAAAAAACATTTTCCATGTTCTGTCAGTAATGTTCATGATTGAGGCATCTGGAAACTCAATTTGTAGAGGTGCTACATCTTCAAGTGGGAAGTCAGCCAACTGGTCAGCTATGGCCTGTCCTTTGATTGCCTTACGTTCAACATACTGAATGTCAAATTCGGAAAGAATCATCATCCATTTAGCAAGGCGACCAGTAAGTGCAGCTTTACTTAATAAATATTTCAAAGGGTCTATCTTGGCAATCAAGTGAACTGTGTGGGCCAACATATAATGTCGAAGTTTTTGGGAGGAAAAAACTACAGCAAGGCATGCCTTCTCTATACTTGTATAATTTAGTTCATAAGCCACCAAAGTTCGACTAATATAGTATATGGCTCTTTCTTTACCCGTCTCATCACTTTGGGCTAAGAGTGCTCCTAGAGAAGAATTCGTAGCTGAAATGTACAGAATCAAAGGTTTTCCCAGAATGGGTGGCATCAAAACTGGCGGTTTTGCCAAGTAGCCTTTGATTTGGTCTAAGCTTTGTTGACAGTCACTGTTCCAAATATGGGTAGATCCTTTATGCAGATTTTTATTGAAAGGTTGAGCCTTATCAGCTAATTGAGAGATAAATCTTCTTATGGATTGTAGCCGTCCTTGCAGACCTCTAAGTTGACTGATAGTCTTTGGTGGAGGCATATCCATGATAGCTTGGACCTTTTCAGGGTCAACCTCAATGCCTTTTGCTGAGATGATATAACCTAGCAATTTTCCAGAAGTGACACCAAAGGCACATTTTTTTGGATTCAACCTAAGTTGGAATTGTTCCATACGGTCCAATATCAAACTAAGGTCTTTGAGATGTGTGTCTCGTTTCTTTGATTTCACCAGTGTGTCATCAACATAGTCTTCCATGTTTTTATGCATCATATCATGAAAGATGGTTGTCATTGCTCTTTGATATGTAGCGCCAGCATTTTTGAGCCCAAAAGGCATGACATTCCAACAAAAGGTACCCCATGCACATGTAAAGGCTGTCTTTTCTTGGTCTGCTGGAGCTATCTTTATTTGGTTGTACCCAGAAAATCCATCCATGAGCGAGTACATCTCATAACCTGCAGTCATGTCCACTATCATATCGATGTTTGGTAGTGGAAAGTCATCCTTGGGGCATGCTTTATTGAGGTCTCTAAAATCAGTACAGACTCGTATGGATTTGTCATGCTTGGAGACAGGTACAATGTTGGAAATCCACTCAGCATAATCAATGGCCCTAATGAAGTTTGCATTCAATAGTTTTTCTAACTCTGTCTTGACCAGTAGAGCCACATGTGGATGCATTTTTCTTAACTTCTGTTTGACAGGCTTGACATCTGGTGAGATTGATAAGTGATGCATGATGAGATCTGTATCAAGCCCTGGCATGTCAGAGTATGTCCATGCGAAGTTGACCTTCTTGTCTTGAAAGAACTGAGCAAACTGTGTCTTTTCTTTGTTTGACAAAGATTGAGCTACATGGATAATCTGAGGACATTCTTCTGTTCCCAAGTTGATAGGCTGTGTAGGTTCGACTAGAACCGAAGATCTATCCTGGAAATAGCTTGGCAGACTACCAAGTACCTCATCCGCAGGTGCCTCAGAGAGGTTTTCACCATTAGATACGTCTTTATTTTTACTTTTTTGAGGGTCAGACACCGCCACAATGTGGTTTTCGCCATCTGATTGCTTATTTTTTCTTTTAATTTTTTGACTGAGGTACTTGATATCTGATTCTGTCATGTTAACCGCGGGTTCGCTGGTGGAAGAAATGACAGGTTCAATTGCGTTGAGATAACAAGTGATCTCATAGTCATTTTGGAAAGACCGTATTTCAGGTTTTTGATTTTGGATAGACCAATCTATGAGTTCTGGGTAAATTAGTGAGAGTGAGGGAGAAGTTTTAATGTGATTGATATGGAAGGAGTCATCTCTGGTGACCTGTGAAGTTGAGCCTATAGAAAATGTCGCAAAAGAGTTCAGCTCAGGAATAGTCCTAGAGGAACTAGCGTGATCCATTAAGACATGTTGTGAGTCAAACTCATCTGACCTCATACTAGACCATTCGACTACATTGGGTTGGGTTGCATAGGCATGAATGACATCCACCCCCAGCTCACAAGATGCATCAGAGAGGCTTTCCCATTCATACTCATGAGAATCTGTACTTTGACCCCTATTTATGAGATGAGCAATATTCTGCCTAATTCGTCCTCTATTTATGTCCTCAGAAGTAGACCCTTCTTGTTCCTGTTGTTGGGAGGTAGAAGCTTCTTCATTATTAGCAATAACTATGTCTTCTCCCCAAAGGAGGGAAGTGAGAGGAACAAAGTCTTCGTCTTGTGTAGTAGTAGCAATTATGGGAGAGTCATCATCCTCCGATTCACTAGACATGAGTAATATTTGACTACAGTTTGGTGTATTATTGTCTAGCCCAAAGCCTAGACCAGCGGTGTCTTGAGCATCATGACCTTGAGTGTGACTTAAAGGTTCAACTAGAGCATTCTTACAACCAGTTAAGGACCCGTGGCCCTGGTAGCCCATTTTTGTCAAAAATTTATAGCCTTTTCCATATTTTTTGGGAGAAATAGGGGTAGTCATTGTAACCTCCTCGTCTTCCTCTTCTCTGTAGATCCAGTCCCTAATGGCTTGTTCTTCCTTCTCTGCTTCCAGTGGTATGGAAGATTGCACAAAAGTGCCAAAAAGTGTCATAGCAGAAGCAGAAGACTTCTTTGCAATAGTTGGTTTCCCATAAGACCGAGGGGAAATTGGTAAGGCAGCAATAGAGTCCAAAGTGTACTCGCCCATACCAAGGCTCATCATTTTCAGTTTTTGTTCACATTCTGTGAAAGATGGTGCTAGCTCATGAGAAGAGCGATTGTGCGGGACTAGCGTTTCAGCAGTAGATAATGTGTTGATAGACATGGAGTTGTCGCCGGGGACAACCACTTCAGTACCATTAAAAGGGAACTTAATGCACTGATGGTATGTAGAGGGTACTGCTTGCATATCATGAATCCATGGTCGTCCCAACAACAAGTTGTATGCAAGTGGTATGTCTAAGACTTGGAAAATGACATTCTTCTCAACTGGACCAACTCTGATTGGAAGTACAATTAGACCTTTAGAAGGCCTTTCAACCTCATCATAGGCCTTTATAGTGATCTTGCGCTTAGGATCGATGGCAAATTCAGACATGCCCAATTGTTGGATTACATTGAACGAAATGATATTTAACCCTGCACCATTGTCTATCAAGACTCGACGAACACGGGTACGAAAGATTTGAACTTCGACATGAAGAGCAAGGTTATGGGGATGACTAAGAGCTCGGTCATCTTCTTCAGAAAAGGTGAGATAGCGGGGCGAGGAGATGTGGTTCACCATAGCTTGGAATTGTTCCGCATCAATATCTGTGGGAACATTGGCAGAACGTAAAGCTTTCTCAAGGATATCCCTGTGCAAAGGAGATAACTCTAGTAACTCAAAAATGGAGATTTGTGCTTGTGTGCATTGCAGTTGGCTAACAAGATCATAGTTGGAGATCTTGGAAGTAATTGGTTTCTTAGATGATGAAGCATTTTTAGGATCATTAGCAACTTTTAGGACAACCTTAGATTGCCCCCTAGTGACAACGTTAAGTGGTTCACCCTGAGAAGATGAAGACTTAGCCACTTGGAGTACCACCTTGGGTCTAGTATCAGTATGATCTTGAGGAGTGGATCGTGTCCTTAAGACCACTCTTGGTCGTTCATCTTTAGCGTCATAATTTGGCCAGTTGTCATTGTTGGAGCTTGCCATACATATGTATTCAACAGGCTCAAGCATGCTTATAACATTATCAGTGTTAGTGTAAGCATAACTAATTTTGGCGTCATGATTCTTTTTGGCAGCTACCCTTGAGGTCTCACCCTTTTCGTATTCAGGTAATGGTTTTTGGAAAGCCTTATGATCAGTATTCTTAACAAGGCCATCTGTAACAACTTTTCCAGCTTCGATGAGGTCTTGAATTACATCTTTGAGTTTGAAGCAATTCTCTGTGTTATGTCCTTTACTTTGGTGATAGCTACAAGTATGATCTTCTCTCCACCATGGGGGTCTAACAGGTGGATCGTAAGGACGTGAGTTGTCTGGTAAGGTAACCAATTTGTTTGCAATTAAGGTTTTTAAAACCACTTCATAAGGTTCGACCATAGGTGTGTAAACATGTCGCTTCTTCATAAATTTAGAGCCTTTGTCAAAGGGTTGTGGTTTTGAACCTTCTTGTTGCTTTGCTGCATAGATGGCATTGGAAAGGTTAAACGCAGGCTCCTTAGTCTTAGGAGTGTCCACTACTCCATCATTGACAACATACTTGTTTTTGTTCCAAGGTTTGCCTTTGTCTTTATTGTTCCCATTGTTAATTCTATCCTTGTTTATGGTAATATCACCTTTTTTGATAGCAACATCCTCAATGCGATATGCACTTTCTACCATGGCGTTGAAGGATGTGAATAACTGTTTTCTTAGATCAAAGTATAATTCGGGTACAAGCGTGTTGACAAAGATGTCAATTTTTTCAGCCTCGGGCACTTGCCGAGGATACCGAGAGTATAAAGATCTCCATCGTTGAAGGTATATTGCAAAAGACTCTCCTGGTCTTTGTTTGATGTTGCATAAGTCTAGCACTGTCACAGGATGTTGAATGTTGTACGAATATTGCTGGATGAAACGTTGTGCAAGTTCGTCAAATGTTTTAAGAGGAGGACTCAATTTTGTGAACCACTCCATAGCTTGTCCTCTTAGACTTCTAGGGAACAAACGCATAAGAAAGGTGTCTTCATGCATAAAGTCCATGCTAATAGCATAGAAATGTCTCACATGGTCGTGAGGGTCACCATTTCCATCGTATTTGTCATACTTAGGAACCTCTATATCCTTAGGAAATGGTAGCATGTATAGACCCCTATCAAATGGAAGAGCACAAATTGATTCAACAAATGATGTCTTAGGTGGCTCTTTTGAAGTTTGCAGTTGTGTAAATTGTTTTCTTAGTTCTTGTATTTCTTCCCTTAAGATTTCAGCCTCAGTGGGCTCTCATTTTGGGATAATATGTTCAACATTAAAACCTTTAGGGAGTTTCCATCCCCTAGCTGCCATGTATCGGAAGTATTGGTCTCCATTTTCCTCTAAAGCTCTGAGCATTAGTTTTTGGGCGAAGCCATCTTGTTGAAATTTGATCACATCTTCGCTAGTTACTTCTTCATCACTATCATGATGAGATGGTTTAGGTGAAGGACATGCACTAGTGGCAACTGTAGGAGTCCTTGGAGGTGTGTGATTACCATCATTATTTTCAAAGGGATTTCGAGGACAAGTTCCTTTATATCCTTCGTAGCGTGCTTGATTGTCAGTTTCAGCTTGTTGATTTTCTCTCTCTGTAGCGTATATAGCCTCCAAAGTCTTTTGGGTTTCACGTGCTTGTTCTTCTAAGCGACGTTTAATTTCATCAGGATGCACCATTGTGACTATACCACTCGTACCCTCGGGTGTCTCAAAGGGTGTGCCAAAGGGATTTTCAAAACTATAAAGTGGGTTGTGTCGAACGTTAGCTGTTTGTGTTTGATCAAATTTGAGGTTCTTATCACAAGGTTGTTTGCGAGGACGTTTGGGTGGTGTTTCCAATTGTTTGAAAATGAAAGGCGTGTGGCTACCGTTACCACTTTGATATCTAGTTGTGACCGGCATGTAAAGAGTTGTCTTTGTTTAGTAGGACAAGAAGAGCGAGCCAAATTTGAAGCTTTTACGATCAGGACTAGTCACTTGTCAAAATGTGATTAGATGGCTTGTCAAACAGTGCTCAAGATCTTACAGCACGGGTGACTCGAGCCGAGCGGACGAGCGAGAAGCTCAATAGTGGATAGCTAGAAAAATAATAGCTGAATTTTGACAAGTGATTTATCAAGACGTTTCAAGACTTACATTCGACGGACTAAACCCATCTTTTCAACTTAGGATGAATTCTTCACACACTGATACGTGGCCAGGATCAATTTTTTGGCTTGGAGTTCGTTTCAATTTTGTCAATCAGATAGTTGTTTTAATCAGACAGCATTTCGTCTCAACTTGTATCAGTAAACAGCAAGGTTTGCAAACAGTAAGTGTTGTAACATGTCTTCAAAACAATTGATCAAGGGTAAAAACAACCTTGTCAATACGCACTTGGGATATCAGAACAGCCTTCCTAACAAATCTTTATCGGAATGTTTATGTTGCAAGAATGTTAACACTGGTCAAAACATCAAAAACAATAGCCAAGCAATCTACCTTAGAGTCATGGTTCATTACTCAACAACTTAGCCCACGCTTGATGCTCCTTCGCCTCACACCAAGTGGTTGCCCACAAGAGATATTGGCTTTGTCATGGAAATGCCATAAGCATAACCAAGGGAACACATATGGTGAGTGTAAATCTTGGGGTGATCCGGGTAGTCCACTAGGATCGATCCTTGCACCAAGAAGTTGAGCGGCTAAAAAAAAGGTAGTTACTAACTTAGAGTGTTTAGATAGGGCTTCCGTTCATAGTGTTCCTCTTGCTCCCAATTACGGGACACCTCACCTTGCGATGAGTAACCGATCTCGCGATCACAAGAGTACCTTAAGCATTCTTGCCTAGTGATCTCCCTATGGTCGAAATCCCATAAGCGATCACACTAGACGAAGATAAACACTACGTCTACCAAGGTTTTGTGTCCTTGATAGCCTTGAGTTTATAGTGGGTTGGAAGAGCCAGGTAATCGGCTTGTTCCCACTTGGGTCGTTCCTCTCAGGTTGTCCGAGAGCAGGCCCTCTAAAGGATTCTAACTACACAAAGTGGATCAAATTTTGGAAGTCAAGATTTCTGGTTCACCACAAGGGTGAAGAGCATACTCTCCTATTCCAATCATTTTCTCCCAAACACGCCAAGAAGATTCATTTACCCCTTGCTTTTGAAACCAAATGGCAAGTCAAGATTTCTGATTCACCACAAGGGTGAAGAGCATACTCTCCTATTACCAAAAGACTCCAATCACAAGTTTTATGTGCCTATGAAAAATGAACAATTATTCAATGCCACACATGAAAACAAAAAAGCAAGAAATTTGGGTTTTTATGCTTTGGGCAGCCCTGCAAACAATCGTTAGTAGCCCTTGTGCATTTGAAGCTTTGACATGCGTTCTTTTTATGCAATGTTTCAATTTTTTTTCACAAGGATGGCAACCTGAAATCACAACTTGTTAGCAACAAAAGTTAGTGTGAAATAACATAAAAATATGCAATAAAAAGTGGTGAGTTGCTTCAAAAATCTAATTTATCCTCCAACCAAGTACATGCAAAGAAAGTGCAAGTTAATCACAAATGCTTTCATTTTTACTCTTTGGTTTTGACCTAGTCAACAAGATTGAACTTTTTTTCTATGATTTCGTATCCAAAAATGAAAATGAAAAAAAGAGACCCCTGTTAAAAATCAGAGAGCTTTCCAAAAATGCAAGAAATTTTAAAAAATCTCTTCATTTGCTCCCTAGAGATTGATTTTGTCAAAACAGGCCAAATTTATCAAATCGAATTTTTTATTCTTAATACGATCTCAAAATTAAAAACACAAAGAAAGAACCCCCATTATAATTCGAAAAGCTTTCTGAAAATGTAAGTTTTTTCAAAAAATGCGCTGATTTGCGATCAAAAACGGCTTTTTATGGAAAATAAAGAAAATATCATAACTTCCGAAAATCATGTCAAAATGCTCTGAAAATTGGACTGAAACATTTTGAGCATATACGGAACCTGCAAACAAAATTTCAGAACCAAATTCTAAGCGGTTTAAAAGATATGATCAAATCTTTAAACCAACTAAGTTTTTGGCCTTCAAACCAATTTACTTATGGCTTGGCCTTAAAACCAAAGTGAAAATTATACAAAAGCATTTGATTAGACCCAATATGCTGCTGTAAAAAAACCAGAGATAAGAAATGAAAGCAAATGGAGCTGAAAATTTGATTCAAGCCCCACGGTGGGCGCCAAAAATGTACACTCGATTTGTGTCACACTCTAAACCCTTCTATCCAAACGATTCCATGAGTTGGAATGCTTGGATGCCGACTTAGAGCTCCCTATCCACGGAGTGCAAGGAGTTAGTATTTCAGCATGAAGGCTCTCAGCCAAGCCTTGGAAATGTACTTCTTGCTAGTAAACCATGCAACGGGAGGTTCTTTGAGACAAGAGCAAGAGTGCAAATATCTTCAAGGAATCCTTCAAGAATGCAATGCAAGTATGAAAACTAAACTAGGATGATAATGCAAAATGCAGCTATGCTAAAACATGTATGAGAGTGTTACAATACCATTATTAAGCTATGTGAGATTAAGCTACATGTAAAAATGAAAGCTAAGCTAAGATGCTATGGTATGAGAGAATGTAGACAAGAAATAGAAGTTCTCCACAAAGCTCCAAAGAAACCTGTTAGAAAACCTGCAGCATAACAATATTCAAAAAATGAGGATGCTTTGAGGGGGAAAGCTCTCTCCCTTTTAAAGATGTATGGACGGTGGAGATCAAGATGAAGATGGTGGATGATCAACGGTGGAATTCGAAAATAGGAGTGATCCATGTGCACACACAAATCAACCAATAGAATATAAGTTGACTTGTCATATAAGACAAAAGTCACAAAGCCTTTTCTTTTAATTGCAAAATAGAAAAAGGACTTTATGTGTGCACTTTAAGTGGGTTAGAAGAATGGGGTCTTTTATTTAATTAAAAGGGGACATGTTCTTTTAATCAAATAATGAACTTAGGATAGCATAGTCAAACTATAGGTTATAATCAAATAAATTGATTATTAGCAATTTGGCTTAGGTAAGTGATTAAATTAATTTAGCCAAAATGCTGAGAAGGGGGCTAATAGTCTAGATGACCATTTTTAGGTGATTACAATTTCCACCTAACCTACCTCTGCCATTTGGTGGCCTATCACTATGTTGCTATGCCAGGCATCTAGTCACTACATCATCATGACATATCTTCAATGTTGCCATGTCATCATTGTCATCATTAGTCTGCATGTTCAAAATTTGTTAGCCTACCCTCTAAACTAGCTATGGGTGGGCCCCTCCATGAGATACTTGTGGCTTACAAAAGCCTAGTGCCTTTGAGATACTTGGTAAGTTAGTGGAACTATATTTAAACATTATTAAATTCCTTCATGACATGAATGTGGGATTATACATCCTTTGTTTCTTCCACCATTTGTAACCCCAGAAAGTCCTAAGTGTGCCTTCTACTCAACATCAAGAATGTATAGAAGCTTATTTCCCTGAAGTTTCACCTCTCCTTTGACTCAAATGCTCCAATTTATTTTACCCTCCAAAAGTTCATAGAAGACATTTAATTGTTTCAGATTGTAGTTTCTCTAAAGAATTTTGAATCCATCAAACTAGATGGGAGTTTGATGAAGACCTCCCTATTGTAACACATGCCCATAATTTGGCCACTCAAAGCCTCTTCTATATGTTCCCCTCCACTCTTCCTTAACCTACAATTTCCACACCTTCTACCTCATGAGTGGGCTGACTTATCATGAGCTCCTTTCTTTAGGGGAAATTAGACAACCCTCTTCCATATGAATTACCTCCTAATGCATTTTTTATTAGCATTATAGTCCAAAATGATGGCAAGATTTATTTGCAATTAACTTTGGATAACATCTAACTATGTAACTCCATGTCTCCTTTGTTGTCACTATGGAAAAAACCTCACCATTGCCTTGCATGGATTGTTGTATAGTCCAAATAGGAGGTGGCAGTGCTATGGGAAATATGAATTACCAAGAACCTACAGACAACACAACTGGTATAGATGGGGGGGAGAACATACTAAAGTATAAATTTGATGTCTATGGAAATATACTAAAGTATATCAAATGTTCTAGCTTGAACATAAGATGAAAGCCTCTACTCATATAGGATTTCCATATCCCATCACTTATCTCAAATTCATGTAAACTTCTATCAACATCAGCTTCATCCTTTTCTTAAAAAGGTCTCACAAAAAGTTTCATATACATAGATTTATCCCTTTTTCTTTGGATTAAAAAGATACAAAATGAATGCAATGTTAGCTTCAACATACATAAGTGACCAAGAAATGAAAGTATCTAAAACCTTTACAAGCATTGCAAATGTTGTAATTATGATCCAATACTAGCACCAGAAATGAGTTTCTATATCTCTAACTTATTCTTATTTTAAAAGCATTCAAATGTTGTATATGCATAACCAAGTATCAATATGATGATTCTTGAAATAAACAAATTCATCATTCAAATCCAAAAACCTTTATTGTGCCAAAATTTAGCAGCCTTTAACTTTCACAAGAATCTATTGAGAATAATCTAACTAGTTCAATTGAGAAGGAAACTAGTGCTTATTGTTTATACCAAGAAGAAAATCTTCTTTATATTTTGACTTTAATTTTTTTTTTACACTCAATCTCTTGATGTTAACAACCTTTAGTAAAGTGGCATTGCTCCTCTCAAGAGATTACTATTTTTTTTATACACAAATCCAACAAAAATCACTATATGTCATTTAACCCAATGCAAATGGCACTAACTCTGACTAGGGAGTAATTTCACCATCCAATGATAGGCATAAATTCTATTGGGATCATCCCAAGTTCACAAGAATCAAAACATAAAAACTATTTTAATCCCCTAAGACATCTTTACTTCACAAGTACAATTTTGCAATCTGGCAAAAATAGTTGGGCCCCCAAAGTGGGTCTAGATAATTTTTTTTTAATTGAAACATCTAACCCTTCAAAATGATCAATTGATAACCTAAAAATGATTGAATTTGATCTAGATGAGAACTAATCATTATTTGATCATGAAAACTTATTTCACCTTGTTATTGCAAACTATGAAATTCATGCCAAGAGATCCTCTAACTGGCATTAAGAACTGATAGGAACATCTGACTGAGCCTTAAAATAAGAAATATTGATTCTCTATTCCAAATTTTCTTACCCTATCATATTTCAACTCATGAAGACATTGGGGTCAAAAGATATTGACCATCAAAGTTACCTTTTTAAAACTATCTGCAAGTAAACATGTCAGAAAACCATAAAATGGACTCAGTTCTGACTTTAAAAATAGGTCAAATAGATAATTAGAGGAATAAAAATTGGGGCATTAGTTTAGTATCATGGGGAGAGTATAAATCTTTTATTTGGGCTCACGAAGAATAACTAGGCACATTTGGTAAGCGATCAAAGTGAGGTACTTGGATTTGTGGAACTGGGAACACTAACAGAAGAGTGATTTTTGCAAAGGGAATGTAGATGGGAAAGTGTGGAGATAGATTTGTCAAGACCTAAAAAATGGAACACTTGAAGAACTTTTAGAGTAGAAAATAGTAGCACACTCCATTTTTTTTAGAGAATCACTAATTCAAAGTTATGGCATCCCAAATAGGGGTACTGATCAATCTACTTTTCTTGACACCAGTAAAACATTAGAAATTATATTTGGAATTGCATTTGAAAATTGACAAATAGATTCATCATAAGCTCAAAATTGAAACATATCATCTATCTAACATCTAGAATCTATTTCAAAAGGAAAAATATATTTTGGTCAACTAGGTTAGAGTTATGACTAGTCAAACAAGGCCTCCCAACATTTTTAACAATTTACATCAACATGACAACAGTAAAAAACCGACTTTGAGGGATTCAAAACACATCAAAATTACTTGAGAATTGAAAAATAGGTTTTGTGATATTCATAATAAACATTCCAAAAGAGGGATGTCATGAAACATAACTGGGTGTGATATATTCAATTGCAAAATAGGCTACCTGTGATTGTTTGACAGTTAAAAAAAAATACAAATTTGAACATTGCTCAAAATGAAACTTTATGGAATGACTCAGAATGGAAATTTACCTGCATGGGATTCATGGATATTCTAAATGCAAGGTGTTAGAAACATTAAAAACATCGTAGGCCTCAAAAGGACATTCGGATACACATGTATTAGATGCACTTATAATTGTTGAAAATGACTCAAAAGCTCAAAATGGTCCTCAAATTGGGAATGAAATTTTGAGTCCCATGAAGACCTTTGAGTCTCCATGGTGAAAAATTAAACATCAGAAAGATTTATATACAAGAATGAATAATCTACAAAATTCTTTCCAAAATATTTACAAGGATTCAAAGTTCAACTTGCTTAAGTGCAATTTTTGTTAACATGACTTTCTCCAAAACTTTGTGTTCAAAATTTTTCTTAGACCATCTCATCAATTTCTCATTGGCCTCTATATCCTCATTATTAAATTTATCAACAATATGAACTAATTGTTCCAAAATTGGTCAAAATTTGAGTCCAAATTTACTAGTGACTAATAATGATACTCAACATCTATATTATGCATTCATTTTCTTTACTCAGTTATTTCCTCAAATCTATCCTAATGTATCTTAATTCATATAGATGTGGACTCTAACATGTTTTATGTTAGGAACTAGTGTAAGATATAGCAATTGAATGTATAGTCCCTTTGATACCTTCTTTTCTTAGTTAGAAGTGGTGTGATCACCTGATCCTTTGGATTGGGTGACCTTGGCTTCACTTAGTTCACCACTTCTTTGTCTACCTTATTTCTCTAGGTTTGATTCACTTTATTCCTTGTTTTCTTCTAATCAACTTTTCCTTTTCCCTTGATGTGTTCATTTTTTGGTGTTGGTGCTTAGGTATTTCAGTTCTTGCTGACATGTCTAACCTTGTGAAAAATAAAATGAACTAAGATTCTATTTAAGTGTTTATTTTAATTCCCTCTGAAATGTCTCCAAATGCAATTTTTTAGAATGTGATCATATTCTCCATAGTAATGACAGTTATACCATTTTTTATAATCTCAATTATGAGAATTACCTTGCTTAGATGCATACCCTTGATTCTTGGATATCCAATTAGATTTTTCCTTGGATTTGCATCCTTGAGCCTTGTGGCAATACTTCTAATAGTTGTAGTAGTTTCCTTCAAATCTACGTGCAATAGGTGCATTACTTGCCTTTGTCCCACATTCATGTGCTTGGCATTCTTCTTTCTTGTAGGTAAAACAATGTCCTTTGAATTTTGGTAGCTTATTCCTTAGTTGGTCACCTTGTGATGCATAGGTAAGAGTGGTGGATGAATGACCCAATTACAAGCTTATAAATTTGTGAAGGGTAACTAGTGTTTCTTAAGGCCTCAAGCACTTCAATTTCTTCAATACCTAAAAAGAACTCCTCACAAGGGTTCTGAGTGATACAGTTGATATATTTTGATGGTATTAGATTATATTTAAGGATTCTTAGGGTTTTAAACTATTCTCAACTCTCCAACCCTTCTAATATCTTCAAACTACCTCCTAGGCCTAGTTTCCCCTATTAGGCCTCCAATGATAAAGAATCTTGATTTCCTCTCAAATTTCCCAAAGACCAAGTCTAACTCTATAGATCTTTAGGTACCCATTTGGCCATATTCTAATATATCAAAAGGATACCTAGGATTCCTTTAAACCAAACTCTACTATCACTATATTATGGCTCCAAAATGTATAAAAAGAGGGTAATTTAATAAAGGAATTATAAGTTTTTAGTACTCCCAAGATTCCAAACTCTATAAAATCTCTTCTTAGGTCATAAATGTCATAAATCTAAGAGGAATTAGACCCAAAGTTTTCATAACACCAAAAGCCCCAAATTGCTTCCTAAAACCCTCTCAAACTAGGGCTTTCTAATTAAACATTGCCCCCACACTTTTGGGATAAAAAAGGGTGTATTCAAATTTTCCTCAATATACTCAATCACTCTCAATCATTAAAAAATGACCTCGAATGGATAGAACTTCTATTGTTGCTCCTTAGCCAAGAGTTTAATGTCTTTTACTCCACAAACTTCAATGGTGATCACTTATCCTTAAACTTTCCTATCAAAATATGGTTATAAATTATTTGTACATACTATTAAAAGATCATTCCATGAGAATGGAACTCCTACATCCATGGAATGATCAATATGTTAACTAGAAACTCAAACTTGTCAATAAAATAATGAAATCCTTCAAAATAACAACATCAAACTTGATAGAAATGATCTTTACAAGCCTTAATGTATTGGGAATTGATCAAAAAACATCTAGATAAGATTAAGAGATCTCAAGCCTATAAGAAAATCAATGAAAGTCAATTCACCATGCGTCAAATGCTTGAAAATGAAGATTTTATTGGTTTCCTTCACATAGTTCATACAATACCTCCAAATGAACTTAAAAGCCTTCCTATAAACTATCCCAACTGATTGGAATTGTTTTCCATGCTTAGTTAGGCTTAAAACACTTTAAAACTACTTTCCCTCCAAAAATGCACTAACTGTTGGGATTCAAATATTTGAGTTCTCCAACTTATAATTTTTTGCATAAAGCATCTATTTAACTTTGTAAACTTTCCTATTGGGTCATCTAGACCAAGTTAAGAAATCCTAGACCTTCCTAAGATTCCTTATACCTATTTGAGTCCATATGTCCTTTCTACCCTTAATTCACCATTAGAGATCCTAAGGTCCTTAACAGGCCCTTTAGGATTCATTACAACTCTTAACATTTTTAAAGCCTCCTCGGGCCATGATTGGCTTCAAAACATGTCAACTGAATGGTTCATACACTTATTTTCCTACAATCCATATTTTGTCTTCTATTGGGATCCTTGCATGTGATGATGCCCTTACATCACCTTGTGATCTCAGATTTGCAATCTCTATATCCTTCTAATTCAGTCCTTGATTTGTAAGTAATAATTGATTCATCATGTCTAGCTAGTTATTTGTGAGATTTTGCACATCATATGTCATTTCATCAAGTTTGGTAGCCATTTGTCTCTCATCTTCTTCTACCATGACTTTGTCTTCTTCATCTTTTTTTTTTTTTGTTCAATCACTTCACCTAGTCTTATTGATTGTATTTCATGGTCTCTCTTCAATCCTCTAATTTTTTCATTTATAATGTTGTTCTTCTCTAATAAATTTGTTATTTTTGGACCACTTTCACTCGAAATTCCATCTTCAAACATTACTTTTGTGTTCGCCTCTTGATAAAGTGTGTCATTTTTTTGAATGACCATCTCTTTTTTCTTCTTCATGGATTTCCTCAGTTCTTCTCTAGTTGCTTCAAGCTACTATAGTATGATCTAGATGTCAAAAAACTAGTACTCGATAATCTTTCCCATTTTATAAGCCACCATCACCAAGATTTAGATTCTCAAGCTATTAGACTTCTTCTAAGAGAACAAAGCTTTGATACCAATTGTTGGAAGTATTAGTGGGAAGTATGATACTGGTGGGGTGAATTAGGATCACTAATTTTTTTTTACTCCTTAAAGTAGATAACATATTAACTACATTCACCACTAGTCCATCTCATATCTAGATCATGAACCATAAAATTAAACTTGAAATACTAAAATAAATAGAACTATGCATCACATCCACAAGTAAAATGTAAAAACATAACACAAAATTTGGTTACCTAAAAACCCTTGAAGGTGAAGATAAAATTGGGGTGGGGATGACACCCATAAATCTTTACTACTATAGTGATAAGTGTTCCTTTTAAGACTACAATATTTGATCACTTCTGGTGATCTACCTTGTGAGGGATTTTCCCTATTAGGAACTTACAAGACTTATTCAATCTTCGTTGATTAAAGGATTTAAACTTACAACTAAGTAAGCAATCTATTAGGAGATTTGAGAAGGTCTATTAAAACTAGTTCGTTAAGAGATTTATCCTAATCTTGTAGTGGTTCTCATGTTTGCAGTCTATGCCTTGTTATATTTTGATTTGAGAGATACTTGTTACTCATGTTATTTTTAAATTTTATACGACTTGAGGGTTAGATGTTATACTTTGATTTTAGTATCATCTATGTTATATTACTATGCTATTCAGTTGATCATATTTGCATGATGATTCCATTTTGAAATGAGAGTATGTTTTATGATGATATCTCGTTATTTGATATTTGGACATATTTTTAATTTATTTATATGTTGGATTTAATGCTATGGTTAATTACTTCATTCTTTCCTTGTTATGCTTTATGTCAACGTGAGTGATGTAAATGGATTATTTTAGTATAATGGAATAAATGGTTAAATATAGTTTATTTAATGCATTTATTGGTTTGGCTATGTTATTATATGAAATTCCACTTGATCACGTGTTTTAGTCTGTAGGCACTATATCCTTGGTAGTGGCACATAGAGTTATTGATTCAACCATTCATGTTTACCAATGTTATCCTTATATAGTCAGTGTACCCTATTAAATTATTTAAATTAAAACCTTTTGATGATTTGATAAATTTAGACTCATTTTCATTATGTGTTTAGACCTATGAATGTGTGAATGCATTTGGAGGTTTGTATTGTAGCAAAAGCTGTTAAGGAATTTCCATGATTTTGTAGGTTTTTAGGCTTTATTTTTATTGATTTTAATTTCTGGTAGCTTTTCCATAAATGAATTCCAATTACTTGGAATAGCTTATTTTTGTTTGGATTGATTTGGGATTTAACTAGGTTTCTTGGTTAATTTCCCTAATTGATTATTCACTCAAAAATTAAATGTGCCCAAAGGGGAAATTAATTCCTCCTTTCTCACTTTTGTAAATTACAAAATTGAGAGATTTTTCCAAAATCCTCTTTTGGAGGATTGTGTTTCTATTCATTGTGAGAGCTATGAGAGTGGGATCTTCATGAGATTGGTTTCATTGGATCCATCTCAGACAGACCTTTCTTTGTCATGAATTTTGACAGTTTCTATGGATATTTATTTTATCTAGCAATTTTCGATTTTAGTCATTTTAACTATTAGGTAGGGCTGTCCCATTTTCATGTTTCAGCTCTATTTTAGCCTTTGTTTCTATTAGTTGCTAGTTAGGAGGCTAAAAACTAGTGTTCTCCTCTATTTCTAATTGCTAGTTCTTCTCAATTTGTCAGGTATGAATTTTTTCCCATTTTTTAGGATGAGGATTTGGGGTTTCACACCATTATGCTAGTCACTTTTACATACAATGTCCCAATCTAAATTTTATTGGATTTTTGTTACTTTTGTTCCTTAAGACCAAAGTGGTTTTATTTTTGAAGTTTCTAAGTTTTGAGTTTTTTTACCTCAATTTGGTTGTCACCCAGTTTTCTTAGATTTGTCTTCGCACAATGTTGGTGTGGACTTGGATCATCTATAGGATGTTAGTCACACCATTGTTGCACTTTTATGTTTTATTGGGATGCATTTTGCATACATCCTCCTGAACTTTTATTTGGTTGAGTGTGAGTTTTCTTGTGTTCTCATGTAGTCCTTGTGTATGATCTTTGTGATGGTTGTGCACCACATATGAACATGTGTGCATGCATTTTCGAATGACTTATGATTCTTGATCTCCTGCATTTATTTTGGTTCAGATATGATCATTTGGGGTTGGGTTGGAAATATGTATGCCTACAAGCACTCATCATTGGATGAGAATGGGTAGGGTAGGGTAGCACCATGGAGGAGGCTTCTATCTCATAGCTACCCATTGGGTGTCTAAAAAGGACCTGTAGTACTTGCATTGTCTCGTGACCTTGGTTTTAATTATCTTAGTATCTAGTCTGAGTGTTAGCCATGGACATTTACTTTATGTGTGTTTGTCGTTGGGTCATTATCTCCATCAGCGCTATGAGATTGGACCTATGGGTTTCATGTGGTTTAGAGGCCCAAGTATTTATACCACTAATGTGGACCAGTGTACAAAGATTATCTATTGTTCTAGTGTGACTATTACTTGATGTATGACTTGGTATGTTTGGGATTCTAAAGTATTCTTCCTTATGATTTATGCTTTCATCGAAATGTGTGGATATCATGTTTATATGATATTAGTTTATTTGATGCATTCTTGTATTATGATGTTTAGCATATGATTAGATGATGTGATTTGATTAGTTGGAATACTTATTGCTTTACTTGTTAACATGTTAGATTTCCTTATTTTATGATATTATTACACTTTAATTGTGAGGCCCTCATAAGATAACTCCATCTATCTAGTTGTTAGTTTTGGATGTTAGGCATGGGGGGTGACTAGGACCTTTGAGGTATATACATTACCAAGTGAAAGTATGTTAAGGAGATACTAAAAACTTTTGGATTAGAAGATTCCAAGACAATAAGTACACCTATAGTGACCATACATAAATTGTCAAAGAATGATGATTCAGTTGAGGTGAATCAAACATTACACAGGTCTATGATTGATAAATTACAATATGCAGTTCATAATAGATGTAATATTGCATTATCTGTAGGGATAGTTGCAAGATTCTTTGCTAATCCTAGGGAAAATCACTTGATAAAAGTAAAGAGAATAGTGAGATATCTAAAAGGAACAAAGGAGTAAGGTCTATACTATAAGAAAATGAGAAATTTGAATTGAGATCCTATACTGATGTTGATTGGGCTAGAAATATCGATGACTAAAAGAACACCAATGGAGGAGAATTTTTCTTAGGAAAAAGGCTAGTTACATGGACTAGCAAGAGTTGAATATGGTGTTGCTATGGTAAATTGTACAAAAATTATATGGATCAAACAACTACTCAAAGGTATGGACTAATGCAGGTAGTACGAGTGAATAACTAGGGACAAAGGCTCACCTAGCTATCCAAACCCACCCTACAAGAGTCAACATAGCATAAAACACAACACAAATACAATACCAAGGAGAGAGAACAAGATATCTTTATTGATTCCTCAAGTAAACAACATACATGCCCAGCTATAAGAACTCTTGGGTCACGTCCAATACAAATTACAATCATCAAATTCTCACTTTCAAGCACATATCTTCTTTTTGCAAACTAACCTCCAGCTTCTATCTACATATCCTTTACTAAAACCTAACCTAAGACTTCCTTAAATACTCATCAAAATGGCTTACAAAAGATTCTATAACATAGAAAGGCCACAAGTTGGCTCTTTACAAATATTGGCTACCTAAAAAAAATTAAATTCAAGTAGAGTTGACCCAAATTGAAACTAGACATAGACAACTTAGCAAATGAAAACTGGCACTTAGCATCCACATGAGCTTAGCATCCAAAGGAATCACTTGGCAACAACTACAAACTCAGCATCCTCCAATTATTAGCAACCAAAGAAAATTACTTGGTAACCAAAGGCACTTGACAACCAAAGGATTCACTTGGCATCCAAAGAATTCACTCAACAACAAAAGGAACTTGGTAGCAACTAAGAATGACTTGGCACCCCAAGAGTTCAGTTAAAACCAAAGGAACTCAGCAGCAACTAAGAACTCAATAGATACTGGAAAAAGGAGCAAAAGTACAAGATAGCAAGGGAACCTAGGATGCTCCTACGTCAGACAACTAAGGTTGGAGAAAATGATTCTCCTGAATCATGTAAGTGTCACAACCTAAGCTGAATCCAACTCAGATTGAGAAATCCATGTAGCATCTTCAATTGGTCTATTCTTCCACTTCACCAAATACTCATAGTAACATTTTCCTCTTGTGCTCTTACAAATTCTTTGACTCAATATCTATACAACTTCTTCAATCTATTTTTTAGAATAACCATCTGATATAACAACTTCATCATCTGACTCATGATACTTATATAAATTTACAACATTAAAGATAGAAGATATATCCATGTCATCAGGTAACTCAACTTCATAAGCATTACCACTATCAAAATTCTTCAAGATCTTACAAGGTCCAAACTTTTTCATCTTCAACTTACTATATGTTCCAACTAGGAATCTTTCTTTCTTTAGATAAACCATCACCTCATCACCAACTTGAAAATCATGGTGTCTTCTAGACTGATCACCATTCTCCTTATACTTTTGATTACTTTGTTACAACCTCAACTTCACTTCCTTATGCAACGACTCCATAAAATTAGTGAATTCTTCTCCTACAGTGCTTCTCTTTTCTTCACTAGTAACATCCATCAAATCTGATACACCTCTAAGCTATATTCCTGTAACAATCTCAAAAGGTGTTTTCCCTATACTCCTATTCATAGAATTATTATATGAAAACTTAGCTTGTGCTAATACCATCTCCTAATTACTTGGCTTATTCCCAACTAAACATTTTAGTAAATTACCTAAGCTTCTACTCACAACCTCTGTCTGCCCATCTATCTCTGGATGGAATGTAGAACTAAATTTCAACTTAGTACCCATCTTCTCCCACAAAGTCTTCCAAAAATAACCAACAATTACTATCTCTATCGAAAATAATACATCTTGGTAATCCATGCACTCTCAAAATATCTTTAAAAAAAAATTCAGCAACATGCTTAGCATCTAATGTCTTCTTATTTGGTATGAAATGAGCCATCTTAGAAAATTTGTCCACTACAAAAAATATGGAATCATACTCCTTCATTGTCTTGAAAAAAATCCATACTAATGTCACTCCAAGGTTTCTCAAGAATAGTAATAGGTGTATACAAACCAGTATTTTGACTTACTCCTTTTGTAATTTGACAAACTCCACAACTTTTTACAAATTTTTGAACATCCTTATACATTTGTGGCCAATAATACTTCTCTTTCAGCAAATTCAATGTCTTATCAATTCCAAAATGTCTAGCTAATCCACCACTATGCTTTTCCTTATTAGATTCAACCTCATAGAACTTCTAGGAATACACAACTAAATGCCTTTGAATAACATACCTTCTTGAATGAAGTACTCATCATACTTACTTATGTGATCTATTAGATTTGGTGCTCTACACTCTCTCCACACTTTAGACAAATTAGGATCAGCGTCAGCATTATACAACTCTTTCATTTCATCAAAACCAAGAACCTTAGCCTTCATTTCAATCAACAAAGAACATCTTCTACTCAATGCATCAACAACTCTGTTAGTGACTCCACTTTTATGTTTAATTGCAAATGTGAAATTCTACAAATACTCAACCCACTTCATATGTCTCTAATTCAATTTATGTTGACTTCCCAGGTATTGTAAAGCTTTATGATCAATATACAACACAATTTCCTTAGGAATTGAATAATGTCTCCTCTTCTTCAAAACTTGAACAATAGCATACAATTTTTGATCATACATTGAATATTTCCTTTTAGCATCATTCAACTTTTCACTAAAGAAAGCAATAGGTTTAGCTTCTTGACTTAATATAGCTCCTATTGCATTACCATTGACGTCACATTCAACTTGAAATACTTTATTAAAATCATGCAAACCTAATACAAGCAATTCAACAACCTTTTGTTTCAAAGTCTCAAAACTCTTATCAGCTCCATGTGTCCACTTGAATTCTTTTTTATCTCCCCTCATTGTCTTACTCATAGCATTACAAATAGAACTAAAATTCCTTATAAACTTCCCATAAACACTAGCCAAACCATGAAATGAAGTTACCTCACCCACATTCTCAGGTATAGACCATTCCAAAATTACTTTAACTTTCTCAAGATCCATCTTCAAACCATTAGCTAAATCACAAATCCCAAATACACAATCTCCTCTTGCATAAAAGATACACTTTTTAGATTATTTAGTAGTTTTTCCTCTTTCAACCTTTGCAATACTTGTCTAATATGCTCAAGATGTTCTTCCTTAGTCTTACTAAATATTAGAATATCATTCAAATAAAAAATCACAAACTTACCCAAGAATCTTTTTAAAACTTCATTCATCAGTCTCATGAAAGTACTAAGTGCATTAGTCAAACCAAAAGGCATAACCAACCATTCATAAAAACCATCTTTTGTCTTCAAAGTAGTCTTTCATTCACCATTTTCTCTAATTTTGATCTAATGATAGCCACTCTTCAAATTAATTTTGGTAAAATACTTTGCTCCACTCAAACAATCCATTATGTCATCCATCCTTGGCATAGGAAACCTATATTTCACTATGATCTTGTTAATAGCTCTAGAATTAGTACACATTCTCCATTCTCCATTCTTTTAAGGTGCTAATACAATAGGTACAACACATGGACTCAAGCTTTCTCTGATCAAACCTTTCTACAACAACGCATGCACTTGTCTATTAAGTTCTTCATTCTTTGTAGGTGTCAACTTATATGGTGCTTTTTTCGGCAATATAGCTCTAGAAATCAGATCCATACAATGAATTATGCTTCTTATTGGTGGTAAACCATCAAGAATATCCTCAACAACAATATCCTTATACTCATTCAACAATTATTTAATTTCTACTGGTACTCGGCTATCACTATTTGTTGTCACTCAGTCATTACCAGCCTTTTCTACTTAGTCTTTACTACCAACACTTGGTCCTCTAGGAACTATGGAAAAATAGATTTGATTCTTCTTTACTTCCTTTTCAAATTGCTTTCCATTATCTATGCAAACTTTTACTATAGTATAATTGACCTCATATGGACTTTCAATCAAAGGTACCAATGTTTGTTTCTTCCCATTTACCCAAAGAGTATATTGGTTCAATCTTCCATCATGAACAACATATCTATCATATTTTCAAGGTATACCCAACAAAATATGACAATAATTCATTGGCATAATGTCACACAAAACTTCATCAAAGTAATGTCCAATCTTGAACTTCACAAGGCATTGCTCACTTACCAATATCTTATGCTCATATTTGATCCATGAAACATGATAAGGTTTGGGATGTTTCAACCTCTACAACTGTAACTTTGTAACTAGATCTTTTGATGCTAAATTTGTAGAACTTCACTATCAATGATTACCTTGTAGCATTTTCCATTCATCTTACATCTAGTCATGAAAAGAATTCTCCTTAAAATAGGTTCCTCATCACTTCCCTTATTACATAAGGTTTTTCTCACCATCAGAATTTCTCTAGCCTTAGGTCCACTTGGTGAACCCTCATCATCTCCTTGAATCATAGCATTCCTGTTACCTTGTCCATTTTTAGAGGATCTACATTCAAAAGATCTATGTCCCTCTTTACCACATCTAAAACAATTACCATGAAATTCACCTCTAGAATAAGAATTACCTCTTCCTTGGTAAGAATTAGTACCTCCTCGATAAGAATTACCACTTTTCCATTTGTTCTTGCCTTTTTCATCATTCTTCCATTCAGATTTGTCTTTATCCTACACAAAAATTTCAGATCTACCACCTTCACTATAAGATCTACCTCTATCTCTCTAAAATCTACCATCTCTACCTCTTTGTCTTTTTTCATGCATCTTTGTCAAGATCTCCTCATCTTTCAAGGCATATTGATATGCTTCTTCAACACTTTCCAACTTTACAAAACTTATTTCATCTTGAATTCTAGATCTTAATCCATTTATGTACCTTGTAATTTTCTCAAAATCATCATCCACATGTCTAGATCCGATGTCCAATCTATAGAATTCCTTAGTATACTCTTTTACACTCATGTCTCTTTGCCTCAAATTTTGCATCTTTCTCAACAAGCTAACTTGGTAATCAACAAGAATGAATTTGTTCTTTACCTTATTCACCATCTTTTGGCCAATTTCTAATCTTCTCATTTCCTCTCCTTTTTCTATCACTTTGAAAGTGCTCCCATCATAATGTTGCATGACCTTTCAACCTAGTGACTGCAATCTTCACCTTTCTATTATTAGGAGTGTTTTCATACTCAAATAACTTCTCCATATCTAAGATCCAATCCAAAATAGCATTGGTATCCAATTTTCCATCATAAGGAACAAATTCGATAGTAGGCTTTGAATTTTCTCTAGAAAACACTCACAATAATCTTTCCTTATCTTGATCTTCTTCCAGTTCTAGATTATGGTTTGGTACCACTAGCTCATCATCACTTACATCATCAAGATGTGATCCTCTACTCTAGACTATCTCCATAGCATCTAAACTGGTTGTAATTTGTCTTAATTGATCTAATATGACATTATCAACATTATTTCCTCTACTACGAACCATCTTTACAAATCAAGTTCTTGCAAGATTGTAACCCTCTACAAGGTATAGGTCAAATCTACAGATCTACCACCCTACAACCATATCCAAATCATGGTTCTACATGATCCAATCTCTCAAGGATGAACCTCAAGCTTTGATACCACCTACTTTAAGTAGTATGGGTGAATAACTAGGGCCAAAGGCTCACCTAGCTATCCAAACCCACCCTGTAAGTCAACACAGTGGAAAATATAACACAAATACAACATCAAGGAGAGAGAACAAGATATATTTATTGATTTCTCAAGTAAATGGCATACATGCCTAGTTGTAAGACCTTTTGGGTCATAGCCAATACAAATTACAATTTTCAAATTCTCACTTTCAAGCACATATCTTATTTTTGTAATCTGACCTCCAGCTTCTATCTATGTATCCTATACTAGAACCTTACCTAAGACTTCCTTACACACTTGCCAAAATGGCTTATAAAATATTCTAGAACATAGAAAGGCCACAAGTTGGTTCTTTACAAATATTAGCTACCTATCAAAAATTAAATGCAAGAAGAGCCAACCCAAACTAGAACTAGACACATACAACTTAGCAAATGAAAACTGGCCCTCGACATCCACACGAGCTTGACATCCAAAGGAATCACTCAGCAGCAACTAAAATCTTAGCATCCTCCAACACTTAGTAACTAAAGAAAATCACTTGGTAACCAAAGGCACTCGACAACTAAAGGATTCACTCAGTATCCAAAAAATTCACTCGGTAACCAAAGGAACTCAATATCAATTAAGAATGACTCAACATCCAAAGAGTTCACTCAGCAACCAAAGGAACTTGGTAGCAACTAAGAACTTAGTAGACACTACCAAAAAGAGCCATAAGTGTAGGATTGTGAGGGAACCCAGAATGCTCCTGCATCAAGGAGGAAATCATTAAACCTATGATACTTTATTGTGATAATACAACTTCTATTAATATATTGAAGAATCTTATGATGCATATAGAGACTAAGCACATTACAATCAAGTATCATTACTTAAGAGAATTAGTTCAAGATAAAGAGGTGAAGATGGACTATGTCAACAAAAGGTATCAAATAGCTAATATCTTCACAAAATCATTACCTAAGGATGCTCATGAGTATCTAAGAGGTATACTAGGGGTGATACCCCTATCAAAGGCTATCTAAGAAGCATGAGGAGTGCCTTGCATCAAACAAGTTGATTGATATATGTTAGACATTAATGTAGCAGATATTACTTTAGGAGCTTCCTAAAGTAATCAAAGAACTAGAACTAGAAATCAGTCAAAAGCAAGGTGACCAAGGGAGAAACTAAGAAATATGCATATCTACATATGAAGATGAAAAGTCTTTGGCATTTTTGTCAAAGAGGGATAAAGTGTACTAAAGAATGAATAGAGGGAGATGAAGGAGAAATCCTAATCTACCTATTCATACTAAAGGAGAAATCCTGACTGTTGAGGGAGTAAGTGTGCTGAGGGAGAAATTGTATCTATTGATTACATCTACCTAGTAAGAGGGAGATGATGTTGAGGGAGATATAAAAAATTATCAAGAAGGAGTCATAAGGACGAGTTGATTGTCTATTGATCAGAAAATGTTTTTGTAACATATTCAAAAGATGTAAGTTGTTGAAGGAGGGAGGGATTTCAATAAAAGGAATTATTTTCTTTTTGGTATTCTGATTGGTCATACTGATTAAGTTTGGTTAGTTTGGTTTTCCATCAATGCCAAAGATGAATATTATTGAAAATAGATTAATAAAAGTATGATAAATGTGTTTCAATCATTGTTTTGTCACTGATGTCAAACCTGCTACTTGCTGGTAAGACAATTGCATATATGATTTAAGTACTATCATTTATTTGATTGATGAAGAGGATTTGATCAAATGAGGTAACAATAGCACCTAGACTAAAGGTTGAGTCAATGAGTTATGATATGAAAAAGAGTACAAGGATCAATTAAGATAGTGATATTATAGTGTATGGATAATCTACTTAAGGTTGCAAAGGTTTCTTACACTAAGTAAGTTTAGAAGAAAAAGTTAAATGAAGTTTTTCTACCGAGATTGATCGAGTGGACAATAAGTGCCAAGAAATGTTAGTGCAAGCTAGGTAGAAAATCAGTTGGAGCTGAGAAAAGTCAATTTCAGTGTTTACTGAGTGATGGAACTATAATTTTTATCGAGTGATCGAAGTGTAATGTTTACCGAGTGATGAGAGTACAGTGTTTACTGAGTAATAGAAGTATAGTTACTATGTGAAATCAAGGTAGAATGAATGATCTAATTTTTATCGAGTGACACTATATCTACCAAGTCTCCAATGGTTATCAAGTTCCAAGCTACATTGTGTGGTTAGTATGGACTAGGCCTCTACTTCTATCAAGTGCATGATGATGCCAAGTAATGCAGTGGATGCCAAGTATTAGAAGGTCACCAAGTCAGCTTGAAGAACTTGAGTTTTCTTCTATTTTGCCAACTCAGTAATGTTTTTTTCACTTGTGTTTTAGCCAACCTTGCAATTGTAATTATTGGAATGGTATATATGTAATGTATTATATCATTTATAATGTGTGCATGAGAGTATTAAGAGACATATATAATTTTTTGAGAAGTGTAAATACGAATTAGCAGAAGAGCAGAATATTCAGCAAGGTCTATAAGGAGCAGTAAAGATTCATCATTCACAAGAGGTGATCTATCTTTCAAGGATCTAATCAAGAATCAAGTTGTAAGTAGATCCACTATTTCATTCTAATAGGTGAATCAATTTTGTAAATCCTTTAATAGGGTAGATTTAACAGTCTTTTGTATAAATCTCTTAACAGAGTGCATACTTCAGTGTATGTTTGTAAATCCTCTAACAAGGTGGACCTAGCAGTCCTTTGTACTCCTAACAGGGTAGATCACCATAAGTGATCAATGTAAGCCTTAATAGGCCAACTTCACATTGCAGTAACAAAGTTTTGTGGGTATCATCCCCACCCCAGTTTTACTTTCTATTTGGAAGGTTTCTGGGTCACCAAATCACTGTGTACATGTGTTATAAATGTTTGTTCTCTCATATATGCAGTAAATTAGATGAATGAATGGTGAATAGTATATATGGTTAAAGTGTTGAATTGTTTTAATGTTTTAAGGTTACTGATTCACCCCTCCCCTCTTAGTAACCTATCATATCTTGAATAATTCCAACAATTGGTATCAAAGCAATTTGGTTCTCAAGACAAAGCTTGATAGCTTGAGAAAATATCAAGGACAATGGGGATATTTAGTCTTGACAAAGCTATTGAAAATAAAAGCTAGATCTAGAAATAGCCATGACTCAACTCAAAGAAGCTAAGGAGCATCTTTATCAATCCTTGAAAAGAAGGAAGGAACTTGCAAGAAAAATGAATGACCATCAATATTTTGAAGAGAAGATTCAAGACCTTTTATCATCAAGTAGCTCAAATGAAGAAAATGAGGCTATTAAGGAACTCCTAGCAAAGAATGGCTCTCTGCAGGAAGAGGTAAGAAAGCTTAAAAGAGAATAAGAAATTAAATCAATTAGGCTATGTGAAGTTTTAGAATAGAGAAACAAGGTAGCTGAAGACTTAGAGGCAAGAAATAATCAATCCCTTCAGCATGAAGATCTTGTGGATCAACTATCTAATGCAAATGAAGAAATTATGAATCTGAGATCTGAAAATGAAAGCCTGAGGAATGATCTGATCACTAAAAGACAAGTCAATGAAAGCTTACAAAGCAACTTGAGATCTAAAAGATAAATCAATGAAAGTTTGGAAAATGACTTAATCACTAAAAATCAAGTCAATGAGAGAATGATGAAATCTCAAGTAGATATGACTCAATTAAATCAACAAAGTGAGCAGAATCTTCATAGAAAAAAAGGTAAAGTTGAACTTGGTTATAAGGAAGAAGGTGAAACCTCCAAACAAGGTGCCTAAAGGAATCAAATACCTACTTGCAATCACTGTGGTAAGCTAAGTAACACATCAAACAAGTGTTGGAGCAATGGAAAAGGTAAATTAAATGGTAAATGCTACAATTGCAGTCAGCATGCTCATAAAGCTAATGAATGCAAGGAGAAATAAAAATTTCAAGGAAATTGTCACAAATGCAAGAAGCATGGTCACAAGGTATTCCAATGCAGATCCAAATCATTCAATCGAGCTGAACAACTTGTTAAAGCAATATTTGGATGGGACTATAATACCTGGTGCAAATGTCATTATTGTGGAGAATATGGACACATTGGCAAAAACTATGCAAGACATCACCTAAGGAAGAAGGAAACTACTGTAAGATGTTATAAATGCATTGAACTCGGTCATATAGCTGAAAACTATATGAACATAAGAAGAATTGAAGATGAAAAGAAAACTAAAGCTGATAACATTGAGATGTAGATGAGGCACGGTGGATTCCAAAATCTATCGAGTAGGATAGTTCAAACAATGAAAATGTCACAAAAGAAGTGGGTGACTCCAAAATTTCCAATAAGATTCATAAACAAGAATATGGAACTGCATCTTCTAGTAATATCTCAAGAAATTCCAAAATACAAAGAAAGAAAAATGATCAAATTAGTATTCTAGATACACAAAGATCAAAGAAAGCGTTTCTTTTGCTGAGTTGCATCTACTGAAGAAAGTTGGTTGAAGACCTTACCAAGCTAGGTTGGGAGCAACAAAAGTTTTATTCAATCACTGAGTTGCAAGCTTCTATCAAACAAGTGAATGATAACCTATCAACCACTATGTCATCTCAGCTGCCTTTGTACCAAGCATTTATGGAAGAAAAAAATTGTCAAAAGGGCAGAATTTGATTTCATTCTTCATCATGATTTTAGAGCTAAGAAATTTTCACGTGCAATTCAAGCAATTCCAAGTGATTCCAACAAAGATTTTTTTGAAAAATTTCTATCTTTTACCGAGCATCAATGGCATCTAGGAGCAACAGTGACACCAAGGCAAAGAAGGGTTTAGAGATGCTAGTAAAGGGTACAGAATGGAAAGCGCCCAACTTCAAAATTGTTTCAGATATTGTAGAATCACTTGACCTTATTGGTGCTCAAGCTCAAATTCCACCAAAGGTACTTATAAATGATATTTTTACACATTTTAAATATTCTATTTAAGATATTGGAAACCTAGAGATGGATAATGCCCTAGGAGAAATGAGTGTTGATGGCTCTTTGAAACTTGAGCATAAGCATCTTGAAACCAAAGGCTTGACTCATATCTTACATATGCCAAGAAGCTTTCAAACCAAGTGGATTAGATATATTTTGAGTTAGGTGCACAATAGACAACTATGGTTAGAGCAACTAGTGTTAATCACAAAGAAGATGATTCACAAAATCACAGGTCTCCCTATGCTCAACAAAGTGAAGGTTACCAAAACCCTAGGATGGGATGAGTTACAAAAGAAAACCCTAGTTGAATGGGATGATAGAGGTTTGAAGGTTAGCACTATATCTGATGTCGAACTAAGATTTGGCATTCATGTCATTGCCCCCAAAATCTATAGCTCTAGTCAACTGAATAGTGTACCCTGTGAGGCTATGGATTTGGCCTTCAAAATTGTAAAGAAAAACCTTGAATTTGACCTGTCAAAATTATTGTTGAAATAATTGAACAAGAACATGGACAACATAAGGACTTCAAAGAACAATCCCTGTAAATTTGGTTCTCTACTAACTTGCTTATTTTTCTAAGTTCAAAAATTCTTCCTATCAAAAGGAACTATAGTGTGGAGAAAAGATATTCCCATTCTTTATCAGATAAATGAATTTGTAGCAGAAATGGGTGAAAACTTTGATAGCATCTTGGACAATTATTTTGAAGATTTCAAGGAAAGAATGAATAATAGGTTATGAATTCCACCAAAATTGGTTGAAGACTACAAAGATGATGTATGCTTTATGGTTGATTGTGATAAAGTATACATTCAGGCAGTCAGACCTCAATTTGCATGGGTGAAACCTCTTCCTTATGAGGTTAATATTGATGAGGCCAAGGACATTATTGAAGCATTGGTGAATGAGCCAATAGACCCAAAGCAACCAGTTTTTGGAATATATGATGAGGCAAAGGCTAGAATTGAGCTTGAAATCAAGCTACCCCAGGCTATAAGCAAAGGCAAGAGGAAGATAGCTAAGTTGAAAATTGCTACCGGCCCTCTTATGCTTACAGAAGGAAAAGGTGAGGATGAAAAAGATGGAGAAGAAGAAGGAGGTGAAGAAAAAGAAGAACTTGAATCTGAAAAAGAAGAGGAACCACCAAAGGATAAAGGAAAGGTGGTTATCACCAAACCTAAGAATAAGCCTACTACAGTATTCTCTAGAAGAACAAGAAAAGGCAAGTAGGAACCTATACTAGTCAGGCCTCCACTCATATTTAAGGAAAGGCTTAAACAATTGGAAGAGGGAGTTGGCATCACAAATTTCAAGGCATTGAAATTTGAAGCAAGAACTGATGCTAAGAAAATTCAGATTGAGGAACTGGTACTCAATAAGATGGGTAAATGGAAATACTCCCCGGACCAGCATGCCCCTCAAATCTCCAAAGAGCTATTGGAGAGATTGCAACCAAGATGGGAGTTAGCCACCCAAATCACCAAAGACATTTATGAGAAATCCCTAAGGAATCTTCTACTGAGTCTTACTAAAGTAGAATTAAAGGTAGCAATGAAGAAACATGAAGGTAAAATGATGATTAGATTTCACACATGTTTGATTTTAATTAAGGACATTGAGCATGTTGTAAATGATGCAACAAATATGTGGAAGAACATCTATCATGTGCAAAATCCTAGTGATGATCCCGTTAAAATTAAGGATGATGACAACAGTGACAGTGGTGATTTTGATAGCACTCCATCCATCACAATTACTCCAGAAGAGCTGCATGCACTAATGGAAGAAAAAGAGGAAGAAGACAAGGAGGAAGAAGACAAGGAGGAAGAAGCACATGAGGAAGAAATAGATGAAGAAGATCTAGTTAAAATTACAGTAGAAGTGATTGCATCCCTTCCTCACTCTCCACCAAAGACTATTACATCCACTATGGAGATAGCTTCTGCAAGTGAAATTGTGAGCATAATTGCCACATCAATTGCTCAATCATCACTAGCCACCTCCTAGCTCCAAGTATCTAAAATAGATGTGCCAAGCACTTCATCTCTCAAGATATTTGTCACTTCTTCAGCTACTGAGCCAACATCCTCAGCTCCTTCATCATCAGTGAGTGTACCAGTAAGTTCCACAATTTTGTTTTCATCAATTCTAGTAAGTTCTATAGTTTTGTTTCCATTAGCATCATCTATATCCACTTCAACTCTAATCAATTTAGTTTATATTATGGGTACTTTACCATGCATGATACCATTTTTGGGAAGTGTTCCAATTTTTGATCCGGTTAGCACTTCTATTGGCATTCAATCCTCAAGTCCTATCCTAGCTTTTACTGCTATACCTTCTATCTCCACTATTGTGTCTATTCCTAATTTCAAACCAATCATCATAGAAGTCAAAAAAAAGCATCCATTAAAACTTCTGATCACTGGAAAGGAAATTGGAGAAGACATTGACTTAGACACAGAAATAGTGATTCCTAAGATTGACTATGACAATGCTACCATTGAAGAGATGAGGTTAGCCAATCAACTCATAGAGATGAAAGCTACATAGAAATAGTTAAGATAAGAAAGGGATAAGGAATATAGAATAATTGAAAATGCCAAGAATATAATTACAAATGCTATAAATGTTGAAGTAGATTCTACTCAACACATTTTGATTCAGTTAGAAGAGGTTGTACGAAAATTTAATGAAAATTCTTCCGATCAAGAGAAACTTATTGGGAAAGCTAAAAGGAAATTTGATAGTAAGGTACTAGAGCATATTGCTCAAAAGATAGCCATAAAGCAAGTTGAATTGTCAACATATTTGGAAAATTTTGAAAATTCTTTTAATAATGCAACATCACTTTTTGCTAAACTTTGTGATTTTTTTAGTTTTACCAAAGAAATAAAGGATAAGTTAAATAAGATTGAAATTGATATGAAATCTAGTGCATCCAAGCTAAAGGTGGACTCCTCCTCCAGAACCTCCCATCACACCAAAATTAGATATTTTGCAGGTGTTTAGGCTAAACTATTGAGAGAGGAAGTAAGGATCTGGTCTACACTCATAGGCATCCAACACATGATCATTCCTATCATGGACGCAATGTAAAAACATCTTACTCATTGCAAAACATTGGTCCAAGATCAGAACATCTCAATGGCTGATCACTTGATCCAATTATCAATAGAATTTCAAATTGCTCTCTCTACCTATAAAATTTGTAGCAGACTTGGGATTGTACTTTTGTAACCATCCTTAAGGTACATCAAAAATTTCTATCTCACTTTGGTGTAGCCATATAAATTGTATATATGTAGTCCTTTGACATTATTGCCAAAAAGGTAGAGAGATTCAACATAATAAGTGAGGAGAGTTATCACTATGAGTGATAGGGGGAGTTAGCACTCAATAGAGTTAGCATGTGTACATAAGAATCTTTATATATACATTATAAGTCATCAAGAAGATATATAGAAATGTATATGTAGTAGTTCTACAAAGATCAATTTTGAAAAACCAAAAATTAGTGAGTCAGGTTATGTACATATATTTTGGCTCATAAGTGTTTTGTCACTAATGCAAAAGGGGGAGATTGTTGGCATTAAGTTATTATTTCCATTAGTGACAACACTTACTTGATTCTAAATGATTACCAAGTGCATCACTTAGTATATAGTGTATACCGAGCATTCAGTGGTTACCTTGTAGGTTCATCACTTAAGTAGTTCATATCGAGCATTCATGAAGCTATCAAGTGGGTGTGTAGCCCAGTAGTATCTACCGAGCTTCACAGTTTACACTGAGCTTCACAATTTACATTGAGCTTCATAGTTTACACCGAGCATCTTAGTATCTACCAAGCAGTCATACTGTGTCATGGGAATCCAGTGTTTACCAAGTGATGGAAGTGTAATGTTTACTGAGTGATCAAAGTGTAATGTTTACTAAGTGATGAGAGTATAGTGTTTACCAAGTAACCGAAGTATAGTGTTTATCGAGTGAAATCAAGGTAAAACAAAGGATCCAATTTTTATCGAGTGACACTATATCTACCGAGTCTCCAATGGTTACCAAGTTCCAAGCTATTTTGTGTGGTTAGTATGGACTGAGCCTCTACTTCTACTGAGTGCATGACAATGCTGAGTAATGCAGTGGATGCCAAGTATCAGAAGGTCACCAAGTCAACTTGAAGAACTCGAGTTTTCTACTGTTTGGCCGACTTGTAATATTTTGTTCACTTGTGTTTTAGCCAACCTTGTAATTGTAATTATTGGAATGGTATATATGTAATGTATTATATTATTTACAATGTGTGCATGAGAGTATTAAGAGAGACATATAATGTTTTGAGAAGTGTAAATACAAATCAGCAAAAGAGCAGAATATTCAGGAAGGTCTACAAGGAGTAGTAAAGATTCATCAGTCACAAGAGGTGATCTATCTTTCAAGGATCTAATCAGCAATCAAGTTGTAAGTAGATCCATTGTTTCATTCTAATAGGTGAATCAATTTTGTAAATCCTTTAATAGGGTAGACTAAACAATCTTTTGTATAAATCTCCTAACAGAGTGCATACTTCAGTGTATGTTTGTAAATCCTCTAACAAGGTGGACCTAGCAGTCCTTTGTGCTCCTAACATGGTAGATCACCATAAGTGATCAATGTAAGCCTTAACAAGACAACTTCATACTGTAATAACGAAGTTTTGTGGGTATCATCCCCACCCCAGTTTTACTTTCTATTTGGAAGGTTTATGGGTCACCAAATCACTGTGTACACGTGTTATAAATGTTTGTTCTCTCATATATGCAGTAAATTAGATGAATGAATGGTGAATAGTATATATGGTTAAAGTGTTGAATTTTTTTAATGTTTTAAGGTTACTGATTCACCCCTCCCCTCCCAGTAACCTATCATATCTTGAATATTTCCAACAAGTCATAGTGAAACTGAACAACTCTACCTAGAAAAGATTAAGTGTTGGAAACTAATAGGCAACAAGGATTAGAGATCAAACATGATATCATATCAAAAATCAAAATTTATAAAATTAGGAAGATATCAAGAGTATTGATTGTACTTGGAAAGAGAACTAGGAGAAATATATACTAGCTAGAAAGAGCTACAGAGGGATAACTCATATGCTAAGTTGATGATAGTTGGCCTTGGCACAAGAGGATGTGGCATATCAATTTTTGACAATTTGGCAAGGATAGGTTCATCTCAATTTTCTAAAAATGTATCAAAATTAAGAAAGCCATAAAATGTATTATGTAAAGGATGTTAAGAAGGAAAATCTAGAAGAGAAACAACCAAGGCAAAAGATCACTTATCTACTGGTTTAATGGATCTTGTATACATCAAAATTTATGGTCCTACCAAAAAAATAAGTTTCCTACCTATGGGTGATACTTTATACTATTCATTTATTATCATACTAGATATAAATGGGTTGCATTTCTAAGAGAAAAATATGAGGCATTCAAGAAATTAATGATATTTAAAGAAAGAGTTGGAAATGAATATGATTAGAGGATTAAGTGTTTGAGATCTGACATAGGTGGAGAGTTATCTTTGACGAGTTTGAAAGGTATGGTAAGAAAAATAGAATAAGGAGACAAATATATGCAACTAGAACACCACAACAAAATGCTATTGTAGAGATAATGAATAGAACAATTCAAGAGGTAGAAAAGACTTTGATCAAGGAAGAATATCTACTAAGGGTTTACTCTAAAGTGGGGGGAAATGTAACATAAATATAAGGAGGAATCAAATATGCAATTCATAAGATCGGTAGTATTGAGTTGTAAATTTATTATCCCTTATTTCACTTATTACATTAGGGAAAGAGAAAAGAGACCTTCAAGAATAACATTTCAAAGGGCCCAAATTAGATCAACATGAGACAAGGTGAAAGGGAAACCACTACTAAATCCAATTCCTTTTCCAAGATGTATACTTAATGCATATAATTATTGATTTGATTATGTATTTATCTAGTGCAAGTAAGTTGATCAATTTTTGATGCAAGTAATTAAAGGCACACATGAAAATAATATACTTGATTAGGATTAGAAAAAATATATCAAATTAAGAATGATGAAATGAAAGATAGGAAATAAAACCAACCTTGAAGATAGATAGGACAGATTACTTTAAATTTAAAATTTAAACAAATTGAGATTTGGGAGTTGGAAGCTAATATTAGCAAAATTTTAAAATATGAAGGTCATTTGTCAAGGATGACTTGAAGTCCAAGGAAGAATTAGATGTTAGGGATGACATGGGTTAAGGATGAGGTAATATCTAAATTTATCAACACATAATTGTGGGATAAAAAGGCTCCTCCTTGAACCTAAAACCCTAGTTTTCAAATATGAGTTTCTTAATCCAAAAACTTATAAATCTACAATTAGACATAAGAAAAATGGTATTATTTTGGGGGGGTGATATTTCCTTAGTTAAGCCCTAATTGAGGAATAAAACCATTAAATGAGAAGACATAGAAAATTAAGTCAAATGTAAGTATTCATCTCACTTGTCAAATCTACATGGATGGATTTAGATCTGCTATCCACGAAGATGCTAGAATACTTATATGTAGATGTATTACTATAATTTATACTAATACCCAAAATGACACCAATGATGACCAAGGTTAGTATAAAAAGAACTGAAAAGAATGTAGGAGAATTGGATAAATTATTATTTTTTCATTGATGTCAAGACCATTGACTTATTAAATTATGTAAGTTTGAAAATCATCTGAAGGATGTGGTGTTGAGAAAATAAATGGTTGGTAAATATAAAATATAAAATCAAGAAGTAATGTTAAGTGTATGAGTTAAAATGTGTAATTAACGAATCAGTATTTGATAGGGTAATATTGGTTTGATTATTTCAAATTATTTGATATAGAGTTAGAAATATATACAAGTTAGATATTGTTGAGTTGTCATTTTACATGATGCTTAATGACATGAATCCTTTCAAACTCCTCTCTTGAAAAGTTGATCTGGGATCAACTTCAAGGATCTGGGTGATCTTGCGACCTACTAGAATCTACTTAGTTGAAGATAAATGTATTTGTTAATGAAGAGGCCTTTCCTAGTTCAAACCAATTTTGGATAAGATGATCAATCTACTTTCTATATATTTGGTATTTTTTATTTTGAATGAATGCGATCTAACAATGCAACTATATGAATTCCTAATTTAACTAAGGGTTAGAAAAGAAAAAAAGAAAGATAAGGTAACAAGAGATGAAATTAATTAGCATAAAAGGGAAATTTCTAACAAAAATAAACCATTATAACAACACATCTACGCGTTAAATTGTTGAAAATATTGAGTAGGAAACCAACAAAAGTAGGAGTAGTGCTTCCTCAAATCCATTAATACAATCATTGATGGAAACTTAGTAAAATTGAAAGATGTTTCACTTCTTATCAAATTGCAAGGCCAAAAAAAGTGTTCTCATGTAGGACCAGAAGCTATGTAGAAATAAAAGGGTGATCTCTTCTCCAACTCTGTACATCCACAAAATTTGTCAACATGCAACAAACACCAGAACTAGAATATTGTAGAATCAAATCAACACAATAAATCTATTAGCTCCACTATTATCATGAACCAAAATCCACAAAAATAACACACTCTAAGGAGAATAACTACATTCAGAATGAGAGCACCAAAATCATATATTATTGCATCAAAATATAAGATTGGAATACATGTTACATTCTTGAATTTATAAGAAATCATCTCCTCAATTTGTGTTCAAATTTTGAGATCTCTTAATGCAAACATATGCTTCTAAACTAATAAAATAAATCTAATTATGTATAAATTGACTCTCCAAATAGTGGTAAGAAGAAATCCACCCTTTTTTATGTCAACTAATTGTTAGAGTAATTAGTTGTTTTCACTTATTTTAAATCACTTTGATTTAATTAAATAAGTTGCCTATTACTCTAGTTTGCTTAAGCTATCTTGTAGGTGCATATAATTAATGTTTCATTAATTATATTGTGTAACCTAGCATTTTTAGGCTTTAGGTTACCCTTTTTAGGTTTTGATCTCCTTTTATAAGGATTGATCTCTTTGTATTTTTCCAATTATGAAGATCCATTGAATATTTTTCTTTGTCTAAGTTTTTTAGATCAAACCCTTGCCTCTTCTTGTCTTTTTCTTCTCTATGACAGGGTTTCTGCATGCAGGTTTTCTTGGGCTTCATGGATTTGTTGTGTGCTTTTGCTCAAATCCTACAGGGTATCAGAGCTAGATCTGCTATAGCTTGTTCAATGTTTCAAGAAAAAGGGAGAATAAGGGTTTGGCAGATTAGATTTGGAGTTTTTTTGGGTTTTTTTGAGAAAATAGGGGGGTCACCAATTTTCAAAGTAGTTTGAGGCCAAACAGACATCACATATGGATTTAGAAGGTGTCAAAACCCCCATTTTGATATAAAATTTGTATGATTTGGACAACATTGATCTGGGAGGCAAACATTTTTTTCCCAATAGGGCCATATGGCCCCTAGCACGTAGATCGAGACGCAAAAAAATTATTTTATTTTTTAAAAATTTTTGGGTAGCACCACCTAGCGGCCACCGCGGGGCCACCCATGCTCAGTCTGTGCTTCGGTAGACATCAACGTGCTGCTCTTGCAACACTCGGCCCCCACTATAGTTGTGCCTCTTGTTCTTTCCACTGCAGCACCACAGTTTGGGCCACCTCCGCTAGGATCCTACCACCTATGCTACTCTATTGAAGATCCTACCCCCTCTGCTACCTATTTGTAGTGACTACCCACATCATTGCCTGTGTGGTATTTTCTACATAGTTGGCAGTTTCTAGGGGTGATACGTGGCATGAGTGCCATGTTGGCACTTTGCCACATGGCCCCTACCATGTCCAGTCAGCTTCTAGCCATGTGGATGCCACCTGGCCCTTTTTTGCTACAAAGGCCCCCTAGTTGTCAAATTTTTTTTCCTTAAAATGCTGACATCAGCACTGCATCAGCACACCTGCAGGCTTGTCAAGGTCCCTTTTTGACCTACTCACACTTTTTTGGCCATATCTTGAGCATACAGAGGTATTTTTCCGATCCAAAAGAAGCACCGAAAAGCTGGTTCCAAGACAGAGAGAGTGGTGTACGATTTTTTTTGGTTTTAATGCAGTTTAGTTTCCTTTTTATAGTTAAAGTTTGAAGTTCTATTTTTTACTCTTGCGAGCGTTTCTTGAGCATCTGATCTTCAATTTTGGACTTCTTTATATCATTGGAAATCTCATTCTATGCTCTTTTTAGTGATGCTAGTTGTTGTTCTAGATTTTTCTCTAAGCACATTTTATTCATCCTTCTACATTTTTGCATACTAGTGGATATCCTAGTTGTTTCAAGTCCAGGGATCAATTTTTGTTGCTTTATATGCTTTTTTTTGGGCTATACCTTCTATTGTATCAGCCTTATGCTTTTTCTGATCATTGTTGATATTCATTGTAAGCATCTTTATGCAAACACACTAAGATAAAGTGTCACTCTTTCATTTCGGGATCCTTTTCATCATATTGATTCATTGTACTCCCACTATTTTATAAAGTGCCATGGGGGGGATAGTTGATTGCCATTTAGGCCCCCTTCCTTTGTCAAGTGAGTGTCCCTTCCATGAGATTAGCCCCATGGTGTGTCAATGACACGTGCCTTTATGGGTGTCTATACTTCACTCTCAATGTGTTTGGTTCATGTGTTGTAGGAGATTTTTGGCCCATCTTTTTAGTTACCTGTCACCTCACCTCATCTACATTAAGGGGGGGTTATGTTGTTGTTCTATGCTTCCTTGGTTTGATGGTTCATTATTGTGAGCTATGTATTTATTACTTGATCCTACATACTAGGCAATTACAGTGGCTGGCTACCTATGAATTTCAATGAGATGGATCATCTACCATATAGACACACTTGATTTGTGCCTTCTATTTCCATGGAGGTTCTAAAGATCAGCATTTTGATAGAGTTTTGTAGTTCTTCATACTTTAGCAATTCTCTTCTGGTCTCTTTGTTCCTTCTTTTGGAACATTCTTTGCTATCTCTTTTTGGAGTAGCATTTTTCCTATCTAATCAATATAACACCTTCTTAGTTACAAGATTGGACATCCCTTACTACCAAAGTACTATGCTAATTTTCATTAAATGTCAATCTTGGAGCATGAACTTGAGATGATGTCTGCAAAGTATATGCTCTAGTTTTCACTAAAAGTCATTACTACCTTGAATGCAATAACCATTAAGGAAATATAGTTTATCCAAAGGAAAGAAAATTGTCAAATACTTGGAAGGAAATTCTAATTATTTAGCCATACATCTATGCACCTACTACTACAGGAACAATGACTGGTTCTGTTTCTAGTCGCTATAGGAACATCAGTTCTATCTTAACTTAGAAAACTAAGTCTAACTCCTACTTACTAAAGTAAACTCCACCTTTTGTGTGGGCCCCCATGGAAGAATGAAGGAAAGATAAGCTTAGATAAAAGTGTAGAAACTCAGTAAAGGCATGTATTCATCAAATATGCAGTATTACAATAACTTGGGAAAACAATAAGATTTCTATCAACTTTGTCTATCTACTCACTACTTAACCTCATAGATACAAAAGAGGTCTTATTTAAAAGGAAGGAAGAACAACAAACTCCTAAAACTATGACTTTTTCATGAAGGAAAGTCAGTTACAACTTAAGACTGCAAACATGTAATTGGAAATACATTAATTATCCCTTAAATTCCCCATAAATATAGATCTTAGGAAATGCTAGATTTTCTCTTTTATCTAACTTCAAACAACTTCTAGGAATCTAGCTATCGTGTGTTGCATGTTTAACTGATTACTTTGGTGCTTGCTTCCTTGCTTAGTTGCTTTATCAAGTCCTACTTTGTTATTCATTAAAATAGGTCCCTTCTGACTTTTCCGCCAAGTCTTTCAGCTACAATGGTGTCATAACAGTTGTCCTTAATAGCATCAATGTCTTAGCACTATTCCTTCACAGTTTGTTTAACTCCCGCTCAGCTTGTATCCCTATGATCAACATTTAATACACAAGACTTCGCGCAAACATTTATTTTCATTTGTTAGTTTATAAAGAAAAGGCATTAATTATTCAACTAATAGTTTTTGCAATATCTTCAGTTGTAGGAAGATCTACCCATATCAAACATTCATGAAGAAAGATTTTTACCACAAAATGATCCCCTTTTTCAGATATAATTCTGATTGTCATTTTTATGCCCTATGTCCATACTTTATACATCAAAAGTTCAAAAACATTTATACTAAAAGATGATAAAGTTCGGTATGTTATAGAAAAATGTTCACAAAAAGGGCTAATATGACTTCTATTTCTTCATGTCATCATTTTTTCCCCCAACCATCCTGAGGCTGGTCCCTTCAACATCTATAGGTTTCTGATCCTCATCCGCAGCCTGAGATCATTGGTGATTTTCTCTCCTAATTCATGAGCTCTATAATTAAAATATCCATGATTTTGTTTCAACCTTTCCCATTTTTGTTCTTTGGCAATCATGTTATATTCAACAAATGAATCATACTTTCCAAGTATAGGATGTAAGAGTATTGGTGGTTGGAAACAAAGAGGTACCCAATAATTTTTTTGACTTCTACCTAACATCATATACTTGGGCATCCTACTGATGGCCAACTCCAAATTTTGGGGAGAGTGCAACTCCCTTATTTTTAGATCTTCTGGCAATCGGATCCATCTTTGAAGGAAGGCTTGTATCACATCAGAGGTATTTGCAAAACAATGCTGCTCCCAATCTAGAAATGCCCATTTTGTGGATAGGGTGAATTTTAGTAGCAGCACTTTGATTATTGTTAACAAAAAGCCAATCGAAGAATACTCTATAAGTATTTTGTACCTCTGGTCAAATGTACAATGGTTCAAACATTTCCTTTTCCTTGCAAGGAGCAACTTGGTTCTCTCGACTAATCTCATTCTGCATCCATGACATAACGGCCCTAAACTGTACATCTCCCAGATATAACAATGAATTCCAATCTTTATCATCTAGAACAGCAAGATTATGAACATATAACTCACAAAGGAGATTCTATAGAGTCATCAGAACTGATTTGAATGTTGCATAAAATTCTTGGGGAGTGTGTAAGCAAGGGTTCAACCCCTGAGTAATTTAAGACAATTGAAAATTAATCATTTTCTCCTTTAGGAATAGTGTGTAAACTAGAGATGGGGACCTGCAATTTACAAGCTCTGAAATGAGCTCTATAATCTTCGTGACACATTGTTGTAGGACCATAATTTTACTATCCTTCTCTTCAATTTTTTGTGCTTGTTCCCTGATAGTTCTAAGCAATTGCTTCCTTTCTAGATCCCAATTTTCTTTTTTCCATTGAAACTGTTGGTACAAACTAAAGCTGGTTGTTAATAGTGTAGAAATGTCTAGTGGTGTATGATGATGAACAACAGGTCTATAATCTTCAAGGCAGTGCTTAGGATGATGGTGGTCATCAGTGATGTCATCTTGAGAATGTTGACATTCAACAAAGCTATTATTTTGACAAGCAATAGTGTTATCAACTTTTTTTGAAGGGGCAACGGCTATAGGATAGGGTGCAATAGTCATTTTAACTTGAAATGTTTCAACAATTTCCTAAACCATTTCTTGTACAACAGATGGATATTCCTCTGGTGATAGATAATCAGTTTCCTCTGCTGGTTGTCCAACCCTAGACACTATTTCTTTTGAGGACTCTGTGTCACTATCAACATTAATAGGGCTATTTGTCTTTGCAAGAATTTCCTCAAGATTATTTTTATGCTTAGGAGTAGGTGTTGTGTGCTTTGGTGATCATGCAGGTGTAGGTACTGGAGTTTCAACATCAATAGGTGGTATAGGAGGCTCAGCAGATGGTGTAGGAGGTTCAATTCTCAAATTTACCCTAGACATTCTAGTGACTCATCGTGGAGTAGAAATTGGTTTCTTGCCCTTATTGATGAATTTCCCTTTATTCGGGTTAAGTGTAGGTTCTTGTGATACTAGAGATACTTCTTCTCAACCTTCCTCTGTGGCAATTGTGCATGATTTTTTCTTCCTAGAAGTTGAGGCTTTTGCAGCTAGAATTTTCCTTTTTGTAGTTTTAGGTAGAGAAGCAGAAGTCGAAGCTTCTTGAGCCATTCTATATGCTACATTCCTGACTCCTACTACTTTCCTGACTCCTACAATAGTTTTCTCTCTTGTCCCTACTCCTTGCCCTTTAGGTCCACCCCTTTTAGGTCCCTCTATCCTTAGTTTTACAAAATCCTCCCATGTTCCCAAGTGTTTCCTAGTCAATTCCTTTTCAATTATAGCTCTAATAAAGCAATGGTGGGATACCGACTCAATTTTTCCTTGTTGTACATAGGTAGCTTGCCTTTTGATAATATTATAAAGGAAACTTTGAAGATTTATAGGGCAATCCCCATGCCACAAACCACTCAAAATTTTGAAATGAATAGCATGCAAATAGGAATACCTTCCTTCACAGGTAAAATATCTTATGATAAATTTAGTAGGGTGGATGAATTATAAAGGGAGAGATAATTGTAATGTACCTTGCTTTTTGTTTTCCTCTAGCTAAGGATCTCTAGGTATTGAGAATTTATGTTTTGCTTGTCATGCATCCATGTCCTCCATCCAACATTTTCCATTTGTGGGTAAACTAGAAACTTCTACCACCACTTCTTCAATGAATTCTATCTGAATGCCCTTAACAGTTGCATATCCATCCCTCAATGTATTATGAAATTGGACCACAATTTCCTAATCAAACTGCTTCAAACTGAGACAATAAGCTAGCCAACCTCATTTTTGAAATAAACTACATGTTGTTGGGTCTTCCAATAAGACTCCGTGGTCTGCTGGTTCATGTTGTTGAGGTTCTCCACCCATATTTTCGAAAAAAAATTCTAGCATAGGAAAATTTACTGCAAGTGATTTTGAAAGTATGGACAGTGATAGCTACAAGGGTTTCAACAAAGGGAAATTAAAATAATTCAATGCTTTCCAAACATTGCATCCTTCAGTACTCTATGACAACATTTTAATCACCAGACCATAATGAGGATAAAGATTGTGCTAAAAAACATACGCCATATTAATGAGGGGTTATGTGAAATAATGATTTAATAGTTAGCCTTCTTTACATTATTTCACACATTTTGGAAGTACAAAGGGGTGCCAACTCATTATTGAAATGACCCTTCCCCATACATCCTACATGCCAACTTAAGATTTCCTTGATTTTGCATTCATGATTTCGATTTTCCCTCCCCACAACCTAGCAGAGACTGGGTCCCACTAGATCGTAAAGATTGCAAATTCCAAAAACTGAAATAACATGCTTTTCTAAATAAATAATAAATTAAATAAATGCAAAGTGGTCAAATGTGACTGACCTGAGGTGCGATAGGAAAGATGGTCCGAATATTGTCATATGAGAGAAAGTGAGATGGCATGATGATGGAAAGACAAGAAGATGGGATGGAATGAGGTGGAAAAGGAATGAATTTTCGCATGAGTGTGAAATTTTTATTATGAAGGCCTTAAAAATAAATTCAAGGGGCTGCAGGCATCTAAGTGGGAGACTCAGATGAAGTGGCTGTAGAAAGAGATGTCTCTGTTGTGAACTATTGAAAAAATTCTTCCTCGGTTGCTGGTTTATGATATAACTTCAGGCAATGCCCATTAACCAGGAGTTTAAATTTGACCAGATCAATTCTTGATAATTGAACCACTCCATTGTTAAAAATTATAATGATTTCATAGGGACCAAGCCATCGTGTCTGAAATTTTCCTTGGTGATGCTAATATCATGAATCATACAGGAGCACCCAATCACCAATAGAAAATTCTCTATCTTTAATGAATTTGTCATGCCATTGCTTTGTTTGACTCTGAATTAATTTTGTGTTATGAAGAGCTTATTTTTTCCATTCATCCAACTCATTGAGATGCAAAATGTGATCCTATTGTGTTGCAGGAAGGGTAATATCAAGTTCCAAAGCTATTCGTAAAGTTTTATGTTCAAATTCAATGGGCATAACAACCATCTTCCCATATAGAAGTTGAAAAGGCATAAACCCAATAGTGGATTTACATGTTGTTCTATATGCCCATAAGGCTTCAAGAAGTCTAACTACCCAATCTTTCCAATGCAAAGACAATGTTTTAGTGAGAATATGTTCAAGCTCTCTATTTGTCACTTCTACCTATCCATTGGCTTATGGATGATATGGAGATGATTTGTCATGCTGAATTTTATACTCCTCCATAAGTGCTACTATCAGATTAGATATGAATTGAGGCCTTTGATTTGATTGTAATTCTCTTGGAACACCAAATCTAGTAAAGTTACATTCGTACAAAAACTTGGCAAAATTATTTTCATGAGGAGGCTTCATGGGTTTTGCTTTAGCCCACTTAGTAAAATAATCAATGCAAACCAATATGTAACTTTTCCCTTCTAATGGTTGTTCAATAGGGCCAACAAAATCAATTCCCCATTTATCAAATGGTTCTACTACTATCTGTGGCTATAGGGGCATTTCACCTATTTTTGTTGGTCGACCCATTCTTTGACATTTATCACATTTTTTTGTATACTAAGCCACATCTTTTTGAAGTGTAGGCAAATAATAACCTATATTCAGAATCTTTAATGCATTTTGTTTGTTAGCCAAGTGACCACCACAAGGTTCGTCATGACAAGCACGAAGAATATCATATGTTTCATCCTCTTTGAGACACCTTCATGTTACCTGGTCTAGTCTAGTATAAAACATGAATCCTGAGATCCATGAGAAATTAAAACTCTTTTCTACCAGCAATCATTTTTCTTTTGCAAAAAAATGTGGAGGAGTTTTACCAGTAGTTAGATAGTTGGCAATGTCAGCATACCAAGGGTTTTGTGTTAACAAAAGGAAGAGATGTTCATTAGGAAAGCTATCTTCTATGGCCGTAGGATCATTAGGTGTTTGAAGTCGAGACAAGAAATCAGCTAAAATATTTTCTCTTCCTTGCTTGTTAATAATGGTGATGTCAAATTCTTGCATTAGTAACAACCATCGAGCCAATCGTCCAGAGATTGCTGGCTTGTTCATTAGATATTTGATAGTAGAGTGATCTGTATGTACAAATATTTGGTATCCTGAAATGTAATGTCTGAATTTATTCAGAGCATAAATTACAACGAGTAGTTCTTTCTCTATCATAGTGTAGTTATACTCAGCTCCTTGAAGATTTTTGCTGATATAGTAAATTGCATGATCTATTGAATCTATCTTTTCGCCAAGTACCACTCCAATGGCATGATCTGAAGCATCTATGTGTATGTGAAAAGGTAACTCCCAATTTGGTCCTTGGAGCACTGGTGCTATTGAGAGGACTTCCTTAAGCTATAGGAAAGCTTTTGTACACTCTGAATACCATACAAATTCTACATCTTTTTGAAGCAATTTATATAAAGGTGCTACAATTTGACTAAAATCTTTGATAAAACGTCGATAATATCCTGCATGTCCTAGAAAACTCTTGACTTCTTTCAATTTAGCTGGTATAGCCAATGTATGTATGACTTTTATTTTTACTGGATCTACTTCAATTCCTTTAGGGGAAATAAAGTGTCCCAACACCACTGCTTCTTGCATCATCATAAATCACTTTTCACTGTTTAAAGACAAATTGTAGTCTTTGCATCTTTGTAAAACCTTGTCCAAGTTTTCCTTGGCTTCTTCAAATTTTTGTCCATATGTGGTGAATTCATCCATATATACTTCCAAACAATCTATAGATATGTCAGAAAAATGCTAATGACAGCTCTTTGGAAAGTTATAGGTGCATTGCACAAACCAAATGGTAGGACAACATAAGAAAATGTACCCCATGGACACGTGAATGTGGTCTTGTCCTAATCCTTTGGTGCTATCTGGATTTGATTGTAGCCACTGAATCTGTCCAAGAATGAAAAATATTTTTTTCCTGCAAGATTGTCCAGAACTTGATCGACAAAAGGCAATGGAAAATGATCCTTCTTGGTAGAAAAGTTAAGTTCTTTGTAATCTATGCAGACTCGCCATTTCCCCCCCTTTTTGGGAACAATAACCAATGGTGACACCCATTGGCTATCTAAAATAGGATATATGAAGCCAACATTGAGTAGCTTTTGCAATTCATTTTTGACAATATCCCTTAATGCTAGGTTTATCCTATGCTGAGATTGTCTCACAAGTTTATAATCTGGACTGATATAAATTCTATGGGTACAGAGTGCATGATCCAAACCTTTCATATCTGTATACTCCCAAGAAAAAGCATCCTAGTGCTTTTGTAATAGTTGCAGGGTATTATGATGTTGTGCTTGAGATAAGGACTTGCTTATATTTAATTCTTGTCCTAGAACATTTTTTGTTTTGACTACTTTTTCAGCCATTGAAATTTGCACAATTGGTTGTGAATCTATCTCATGTGGTAGGAGTGAATGCATAGGTTGTGCAAACTTGGAATAATGAAGTTTAGTAGATAAAGGTAGAATGCTTTCTAAAACACACTTTTTCTTAGAAGATGTCTCAGGTTGTGTTCCATACTCATTCAGTATGATAGAAGAAATGACATAATCTTCTTCTTTAATGTTTACAAATGAGTCCCATGAGATCATCATCAATTTTTGAATAGAATCTATCTCCATATCAAAGTCATTCATATTTGACCAGACAACTTGATCATCTTGTAGCAAAGGCTCAGCAGGCGAATACAAGGTTAAATTTTTAGTGTTTGTTCCATCTAAAATAGTCATTTTCCTTGATCAACATGCAATATAAGAATCTATTATGGCCAACCATGGTCATCCTAAAATGATAGGGTATCCCCCAATACTAGTTTTTGGAGAGAGTACGAAAAAATCAACTAGATACTCCCATGAATGTAATGTGATAGTGACATCTTCTAGCATACCATCAGGAATGATGGTAGAACTATCTGCTAGTTGCAAGATTGTTGGTGTTTTCCTGAGACCAATGATCCTTAATTTGGACACTACTTCCTTGGTCATTACATTAATGGATGCTCCTAGGTCTATTAATATTTTTTACACTTGCACTCCTTGAATGGTGAGGGTCACTACTGGGCTCTTAGGGTCTGCATACTTAGGCATTTTGCAGTTATCAAGTGTACGATTAGAAAGCTATCCAAGGACATGGATAGTCTTTGGGTCTTTCTTTTTCCTTCTTGGTTTTTTAACACATGCTTCTTTGATACCTTTTGAATATATAGGTACTTCTTTTATTGCATCAAGCAAGGGAATTTCTACCATCATTTGCTTGAGTTGCTCAAGTAAGTCTAGTGCAACTTGATTTTCGCTTGGCAGAGTTTGCTCTGTTAACCTGCTAGGAAATGGTGATGTCTTGGCTGTAGGAGAAATAGTGGTGGTAGGTTCTTAAACTGACTCAACATTTGTATCATCTATTTCTGTTATAATGGGTTGCTAAGGTGAGGCAAGAATTGTTCCAGATCTTAGATGGATATCATTCAAGGTAATGGAATAACTTTGTTGCTAGGCTAAAGGTTTTGCACTATTAGGATTAGGTGCAGGTTGTACAGGTAACTGTGGTTGTTTTAGAGGGGTTGTATTGGCTATAGGAGGCATTAATGCTTGCTATTGAGGAGGTTGAGTCAAGGCCAGTTGATGTTGGTGTTGCTACCAATGTTTTGTTTGTTGTCAACCCTACTGAGGTTGTTGCCAACCCTACTGAGGTTGGTGCCAACCTTGGTTAGGATGCTGCCAACCTTGGTTAGGTTGTTGCCAATGATTATAATTACCATGCTATTGTTGCCATTGAATATTACCACCATAATTAGGGAGTGGGTCTTGAGGAATACTTGATCTTGGAGCCCATGGCCTTTTTTGAGCAACATAGAGAACTTTCCCATCTTCATCAATTGCCTTGAACTCAACAGGCACATGCTGTGATTCCAAGCTAGCAATAGGCTTACATTTGCAGTTGCATTTGTTTTCTCTCCAATGGGGGCAATATTCTACCAACATACTATCAGCATCCTCCTTCTTCCTTCATTCTTGCATGGTATCCAATTGTGTAGCAACATCATTAATGATGTTTTTCTTGAAATTTGATAAGAGGTTTGACAATTCTGTCTTAGATACGCCCACCCCAAGAGTTTTTTGGAGTAAGTCCCTTAAACCTTGACCTTTTTTTTTTTTGCTTTGGAATAGTTCAAACAAATATTCCAAATTTTAGCCCATGTCTTCTATGTAATATCACCTCTATCCATTAAGTCTAAAGCTTCCATACTCCTGTCATGTACTCCTTTTAGAAAGAGATTCTTTTGAGACTCCTCATTCAGCTGATGTTATGCGTTGTGTTGTAGGTTAAACATGAACCAGGCAACATAGTCCTCCAAAGTCTCATCCTCCTTTTATGACATTTTAAAAATGTCATCTCCTTTCAAATCATGGCCTCTGTAATATTCCTTATATTTATTAAGGAATAGGCTACTCATAGTTGGCCAATCTATCACAACATTGGCACCTAGACTCATGAACCATCTCAAAGTAGCTTCTTTGAGAGTTGATGGAAAAAATTTAATCTTATGGGCATCAGTTGTGTAGTCATAACTTTGACAAAGGATGTCAAACTCAAAGAAAAAAGTTTCTAGATCTTCAGTAATAAGGCCATAGAATTTAGGCAAGGCAGCTGAGGGTATATTTTTAAGATTTTGATTACCCTGCTGAGGAGGAATTGGAAAGGGAAAGGTAGGCTAAGTTGCTGCCATTTGTAGATGTCCTAGTGGTGGCTGATAAATGACTAGAGCTAATGGATTATCTTGATATTCTGACTCAACAAAAAGATTATTCAAATGCAAGGATTCTTTAGATGTGGTCAATGATTGTACTTGTTCTGATACTTCTGCAAATATGTTCTCAAATAGTTCTTCTTCTCTTTCTTCTCTCTTCTCTTTCTTCAAGGTTAGGATAAAAAGGATCTTCCTAATTGAAGTTTGAAAGAAATCTTCCAAGGTGGTCTCTTCTTCTATGCATGCAAAAATGCTAAAAATGAAACTAAATGACTCAATAGTGAATACTAGACTGACACCATCCTCGGCAATGACACCAAAAATATGTCTAATCAATATAAAACCTTTTTAGTTAAAGGATTGGACATCCCTTACTACCAAAGTACTATGCTGATTTTCATTAAATTTCAATCTAGGAGCGTGAACTTGAGATGATGTCTTCAAAGTATATGCTCTAGTTTTCACTAAAAGTCATTACTACCTTGAATGCAATAACCATTAAAGAAATATAGTTTATCTAAAGGAAAGAAAACTATCAAATACTTGGAAGAAAATTCTAATTATTTAGCCATACATCTATGCACTTGCTGCTGCAAGAATAGTGACTAGTTCTATTTTCAGTGGTTGCAGGAACAACAGTTCTATCTTAACTTAGAAAATTAAGTCTAACTCCTACTTACTAAAGTAAACTCCACCTTTTTGTGGGTCCCCATAGAAGAATGAAGGAAAGATAAGCTCAGATAAAAGTGTAGAAACTCAATAAAGGCATGTATTCATCAAATATGCAGTATTACAATAACTTGGGAAAAACAATAAGATGTCTATCAACTCTGTCTGTCTACTCACTACTTAACCTCATAGATATAGATAAGGTCTTATTTAAAAGGAAGGAAGAACAAAAAACTCCTAAAACTATGATAGACAAGGTCTTATTTAAAAGGAAGGAAGAACAAAAAACTCCTAAAACTATGACTTTCTCATGAAAGAAAGTCAGTTACAACTTAAGACTACAAATATACAATTGGAAAGACATTAATTATACCTTAAATTTCCCATAAATATAGATCATAGAAAATTCTATATTTGCTCTTTTATTTGACTTCAAATAGCTTCCAGGAATCTAGGTATCACGCGTTGCATGTTTAACTGATTGCTTTGATGCTTGCTTCCTTGCTCAGCTACTTTATCAGGTCCTGCTTTGTTATTCATTAAAATAGGTCCCTTCTGACTTTACTACCAAGTCTTCTAGCTACAACGGTGTTATAACACTTCTCCTTAATATCATCAATGCCTTAGCGCTATTCCTTCACAATTTGTTTAACTCTTGCTCAGCTTGTATCCCTGCGATCAACATTTAATACACAAGACTTCCCACAAACATTTATTTTCATTTATTAGTTTATAAAGAAAAGGCATTAATTATTCAACTAAGAATTTTTGTAATCTCTTCAGCTGTAGGAAGATCTACCCATATCAAACATTCATGAAGAAATATTTTTACCACAAAATGATCCCCTTTTCAAGATATAATTCCGATTGTCATTTTTATGCCCTATGTCCATACTTTATACATCAAAAGTTCAAAAAGATTTATACTAAAAGATGATAAAGTTTAGTATGTTATAGACAAATGTTCACAAAAAGGGCTAATAAGACTTCTATTTCCTCATGTCATTATTTCTCATGTGGTTTTCTCTATTTCTCTAGTTTACAGAGATTTCCTTGTATTGGGTACCTCATTAGGCCTTGTTGTCGGGACCCATTTTTCTACTTTCGTAGCTATGCTAGGTTAGCTTACCTCCTAAGCTTTGCTTAAGGGGGGGTGTTAGAGTAATTAGTTGTTTTCACTTATTAATTAAATCACTTTGATTTAATTAAATAAGTTGTCTATTACTCTAGTTTTCTTAAGCTATGTTGTAGGTGCATATAATTAATATTTTATTAATTATATTGTGCAACCTAGCTTTTTTAGGCTTTAGGTTACCCTTTTTGGGTTTTGATCTCCTTTTATAAGGATTGATCTCTTTGTATTTTTCTAATTATGAAGATCCGTTGAATATTTTTCTTCGTCTGAGTTTTTCAAATCAAACCCTTACCTCTTCTTGTCTTTTTCTTCTCCGTGATAGGTTTTTTGCATGCAGGTTTTCTTGGGCTTCATGGATTTGTTGTGCACTTTTTCTCAAATCCTACACTAATGGATGCATGAGACTTTACATGTCTTAAAACAAAGAAACAAGAAATATATAAGAAGAGGGAGGCTATAAAAGGATTTGAGTCACTAAAAACTCTAAAAATCAAAGCTTGACCTCCTCAAGGTGTTTCTAGGAGTTGAAATACCGTTAGAATGCATTTTTGGTGCATGGAAAGCTCTAAATTTGGAAATGGTAGTTAAATACTAGCACACCTTTGAAATAGTGCACCAACACACTAGCACACTTGCATGAAATTTGTGCAAGGTGCTCAATTCAAGAAAAAAATAAAGTTCTCAGTTTTGAAAATGGTTTCTAGGTTTTTCTCGAACGAGGTCTTCTAGCACTCTAGTGTACTTATTTTTCCCTTTTAAAATTATTTATACCTTCTTTATAGCCAAACATTTTCATAGATTTAAACTCTTACTTCTTCTATCTAAAATTCCAAGGCACCTGTGTTGAATCTTGTCATTAATAGTTGCATAAGATGAGGAACCTATTTTAGTTTATGTGTCCAACTTTTGTATCTTTGAACTTTAGTGTAAATTGCTTGATTTTTTTCTTCTTTCTGTCTGCTCAATCCTTCCCAGTTAGAGATGAAGTGATCTAGGTTATCTAGAATGATCAAATATTTGAAAAAAATTTATATTTTTTTAACAAGATTTTCTAGGTATTTTTAACTGGCCTTTTTGGAGGTCTTCTACTCAAAATTTCAAGTTGAAACTTTCATTGATCCCTAAAATTAGTTAGCCAAAGGCTTGCTATTTTAGGGACTAAAATTAGATTTTTAATTCTTCTTTTCAACAATATAAATGGTTTTAAATTCTAAGCTCTAGATTCAAAGTTATAACCCTGACAATTTAAGGATGCATTTTTTATCTGCACAAAGAAGCAAATATTAATCTAGAGAGTTGAAAACCAAACCCCAAAAAAACCCTAATTAACAAAATAAACCTAGCCCAAATTCTTCAAAATAATAAAAAGAAAATTTAATCCCCCTTTTACCCTTAATATGCAAAATAGTGCACCTAGTGCATCTTTAGAGGTGTGTTGGGTGTGCTGAAAAGGAATCTCGAGGGTTTTTTTGGCATAGTTGCACAATTGTGCACCTATGCACCTGGGTGAGGTGTGCACATGCACTTAGTGCAAGTGCTATGCGGGAGGGGGGGGGGGGAGGACTTATCTTTTAAATGTGCAAAAAAGGGTGCACACTTGAGCACCTTTATGGGGTGCACATGTTTGCACCCTTATGTTGGTTTTAAGTCTCCTTTGACAGGTTCACATGTGTGCACCTTTGGGAGGTGTGCACATGCACACCTTTCCTTAGGTTTTTCTTAGCTTTTAGACCCAGTGCACACCCTTTGGAGGTGTGCACTAGCACATGTGCATAGGTGCACATCTCCAAAGGGAAATAAGTGTGCACTTATACATTCATCACATCTATTCACCTTGGATAGGTATGCATGTGCACTAGTGTGAAAGTGCACATTTATGCACTAAAACACTTGAAATCTTCCAATTTTTCATAGTTTTGACACCCTATTCTTGTCCACTAAGAGAATAGGACTTGATCTAGACTCAAGAAGAGTTCCAAAAATGACTTAGGCTCTAGACTAGGGGTCTAGGAAATAAAAACTTTACTAGGGGGTCCACATTTCTAGGAGAAATGGGGTGTGCATTGTGAAACCACAAAAAATAGCCCTAACAAAAAGGAAGAAATAAAAAAGGAAATTCTTCATCTATAAGAATTCATCTGACATGTGTCAAATAACAACTAAATTTTGAACACTTCAAATAGTTTTCAAGTTCCTTGATAGTCAAAAGTTTAGAATCTCAAATCTTTAAGTTCAATGTGTGCACAGTGTATTCATTTCCTTTGACATTTCAAGATGCAATCTATCATGAGTCTATGGAAACTTGTAAACAATCCTCCACTCTACCAGTCCATTTATTAGGAATCCTCATAGATCATGTGTAGTAACCATTATTTAAGTAGATGAGAGAATTTGTTTAGAGGGCTCTTGATAGGTTATCATATTTCATATTTTAGGTATTGAGTAATCTTTTGAATCCTGCTTCATAGAGCTCACATGTTTCCATTTTACTCTTCCATGAAAACATTTGTATAAGTAGTAGATAGCCATTTTGGAGGGCATATCCCTATTGTTAGATAATCTTTCTCACACCTTTTGGAATATTTTATTCTTAACAACATCATTCCTTCTTTTTTCATTATGCAGCTTGACCACACTTAGGCTATGTGGCCAAGGAATTGATGTCATTTCTTAGACTCTTTCTTTGGTTTGATAACCTCTACATACCTCTTTAAAGAACTTTTGGAAACTCTCACATGAAATAGTGACCTTAGCAATTCCTTGAAAAGACTTTTTGTCTAAATTAACAAGTTTCAGACTATCCCTTGTTGTCAACCTTAATTTGAAAACACCAAGATAGTCAAATATTTAAATTTTCCAAGTTGAGAACTATTTATATGTGATTCTAATTTCAAGACTTAAGTCCTTTATGACTGAAAGTAATATTCGTTCTCCAATTGGTATAAAAACAAAAATCATCTAAATTCTTTGATAAAGAAATTCCTCTCCCTAAAAGTCAAAACCATAAGGAGTGGTTTATGAAATACGTCAAGAATGAGTCTTGATTGCACCTAACGCCCAAACTACCACAACTAAAAAAGAAAAAGAAGAAAAAAGAAATGAAACTGAAAAAAAGAAAAGAATTGACTCAAATAAAACTAACACCTAACTAGAAATACTAAAAGGACTAAAAAAATTAAAACAAAAACAAAAACTTATATACAAAAAACCTTGAATAATAAGAATGTGAAGTGGTTGTTAGTATATTTATCATTATGTGTAGTAGTAATGAATCACCCCATATAGTCCTAGAAAGAGCTAACTTGTCTTTATACTTAGAAATTTTTTTTTAGCCAATCTTGGTTCAAATTCTAGGCACAAATCACACAAAATAAAAAGTTTTGGTGACTCTCCATCACCATAATTAATTCACAAACAAGTTCTCTTACCTTTAGCATCATATTGAAATTGAAAATCATCAAACTAAGAGGGGTAATGGGAAAATATAATTTGATTTAGTGAGTCCACCACCATAGGGGTACACTCACACATTTTAATTTATCCTTTCGATGGTCTTATCTCATAGTACACAACTTCACACAAATAAGGAAACATTAGCATCACTGATGTAATATAGCTATCACAACAAGACCCAAAAGATAAAACAATATTTTTATGGTCCCTATTACCACCATCATTAGCCTTAAGCCATGAATTGTCACCTTTAGGCTCCTTCAGACTAGAAAAATCAATCATAAGCCTTTCTTTTAAATTATAGGATTCATTAATGTCTCAAAGAAGCCTATTCAAAATCATACTTGCCCTCCATTGTGATCTCCCAAGCTAAGAATAAATTAGAAAAAAATTCTTCTAAATGGAACTCAAATGGATGGATTCTACATGACTTAGTTATTGTGTTTTTTGATATATGTGTAGAATACCTACAAATAGACATTTCCTTAGTCAAGCTTGAGACCAAATTGAGCACTCTATCCATCTCTTCTGATGACATATCTTTTTTTGAGGGAGGTATCTTATCATTATACAATAGGGAATCAATATGAAAATAGAAAGGATTGTTATCTTCTTCTTGGTGACCTCCTTATTCAAAAATCTCACCAACCTCAAGATCTTCTGCATTTCCATAACTTTTTTGCAACTTTTAGAATTTTTATAACTACATGGAGTTTTGGAACTTCAAAATATTCTACATCCTTAAAAATTTTTGTCATATCCACACTTATTGGAACATCAACACTTGGAAGAATTTATTCATTAAATGGGAACAAAATCTCCTCTTGACCATCTTCATCATTTTGTCCTCCTACAAATTTATCATATGATTCAAACACCATTGCACTAAATTGCAAAGGTTGTTCCTCCATAATTTGGGGAGGCTGATCCAAAACATCATTGTGCCCATATCCATTGTCACTTGGACTCATCCCTATAATAAAATTATTCTCATTGTTGATGTTATTGTAAAGGCCAAAAATTTTGCTCTGATTTTGAGAATAATTATTCTAGGTAGCAAGTTGCATTGGATGATTGCCTTGGTTTCTTGAGGAATTAAAATTTATTCTGATGAGTTCATTGGATAAGAGAGACATTTTCTCGTTCATGGCCTTAACCTTTCTAGCCATATTGTTCTCAAGTTTAGCAAGTGGAGAAGCCTTTTGCTCAAATAATATAGTCTTTTGTGGCTCACACCTTGAATATGTAATTATTGGCATTGGAGCAACTATAACTTTTTTGGTGAATGTAACAACCTCTTTGAAGACCTTTTCAATGGTATCAATGTTTCGAGGTGGGAGCCTTCTTAAAAAAATGGAAGTTAATGAATCCATTGTTCCAAAATAGATTTGGATGGAAGTCTCATGTGGTATAGTGTATGAAAACTCCATTCTTAAATACACCCTATAGAAGTGATGATTAAAATGTGAAATAGTCTCATGGGGATCCCTCTTAATTGAGATGAACTAGTGATGTAGGATAGCTAGATCAATATAGATCTTGAATTATTCTAGAAATCATCTCTAAGGAGTTCTAATCCCTTATGTTTACATTATAAGTTTTTTATTAGTGGTACACACTTATTTAGATTTTAAGTATCTACCAAGTGTATTATATAGTTAATAGAGTTAACCAAGCAGCTTGTCATGTCCCCTTTTCAAATAATTAAAAAAATAATAAACTTTGCTAAGGCAGGTAGGCTCCAAAAAGGTGAAGTTTCGGCAAAAGGGGCTAATCTTTGGAAACCAATGGACTAATAAATAAAAATTATTATTAAATTATATTTTATTAACCCCTCTTTCACGTGAGTTAGGGTTATGCCCTCTTTTAAGGGGTTTGGAGGCATTTTGGGCTCATTCCAGAATTTGATTTTTGCTCATTTCTTTGTTGTTCTTCAGAGGCTGCCAAACTTGTGGAGAAGGAGACCCAAGAATGAGAGTTTGCAGGTTTCTAGGAAGGCTAAGAATAGGAGTTTGAAGCCATTCCATGTGCATGCTCATACAGAGTTTGCCTTTGTGCTGAACAGTGCAGATTTGTGGGTTTTTGGGTGTGTTTTTTGTATGAGTTTGGTGTTTTCAGTTGAGTATTTCATATCAGATTGGGTTTCTACTGTATATCAGACTTTTAAATGTCAAAATAGAGCTAAATATATGTATTGGGACGTGATTAAACTTCTGAGATAGATTATTAGTTTTTTTGTGGTATTTTCGGGCATATTTTGTGCTATTTCGGGAGCCCGATGAGTATAGTTTTTGTCCTACATTTTTGAGCTGTTGTGTAAAGGCTATACGGATCTGGAAATGTCAATTTTTAGACTTTTATGCTGCTGAAATTTCTGTAAAAATTTCTATTTTCAGATTTATCAATAATTTGTGAAGTTGTGAAGCTTTTGGCACTATTTTCAGCATACCCGATTTGGGGTTTCTTGAGAAATTTGGTGGATCTTTGGGATATTAGTTGTTTGATTTTAAAGATCTAATTTGAGGCTTGAAATATCATGTAAAATCAGAAGAGGGAAATTTCAGTGGTATCAGAGCCATGATCTTGCCAGCCTGAGGGTTTGTAGAAGTTTGCATGTCAGTTTTAACAACTACCCAAATCTTGCATGTCAGTTTTGACAACTACCCAGATCTTGCATGTCAGTTTTGACAACTACCCAGATCTTGCATGTCATATTCTATGGTTTCATGTTGCTTCTAATTAGTTGCATGTCAAAATTTATGGTCGCATGCAACTAAGTGAAAGAGAAAAAAGATATTTGCAGCGAGAAAAGAATAAAGAAATTTTGATCAAACCTCCAGTTGAAAGTAAAAGTACAAAATCCAAGGAAGGGAAAAGTATGGCTGATCTAGATGAGATGGCAAAGAAATTTTTCCAAGAGATCCAAAATACTCAGAAACAAACAGCAGATAGTTTGGCAGAAACTAGAGAGGCTTTGCGAATATTGACATAAAAACTACAAGGAGTTGCATCTATTAATGAGAAAGGGAGCACTTCAGAGGAGCCAAGAAATCTAAAATCCACACCATCTAAATCAACTAAAACTATTTTCTTGCCTACAGATGAGCCACCAGTACCAAATCTAGCCATTAATCCCATGGAAGAGGTTACAGGTAACTTGATTGCATTAAGAACTACTTATAATGGCTTAGATGATGACTTTTGTAGTTCGGTTCCTTTTAGAGAATATGTGGATATGATGAACACTTTGATGCCCAAGAAAGAGAATAGGAGGGAGCATGATAGAAGTGGAAGAGAGCTCAAAAATAAAATAAGAAAGTTTATAGCACCTACTTTTGATGGAACAAACAAAATTTCAGCTAGAGCATGGCTACAAAAATTACAGACTTTCTTCACACTTAACCCCATGAAGGAGAGTGATGTTGTTCAATTTGCAAGTCTACACTTGGAAGATGTAGCCTATGATTGGTGGTATCATGGAATGACTACTCAAGGTCATGATCAGGTAACTACATTTGATGATTTCACTCAAAGAGTGATAGACAGATTTGACCTCAAGGATGATGAAGAGTACTTTAAAGAATTGTCAAAGTTGAAGCAAACCAAATCAGTTAATGAGTATATAGAAGAGTTTCAAAAAGTGGCTGTTATGGTACCTGATATGAGTGAAAAGAGGATTGTTTATCTTTTTCTTGATGGTTTAGAAGATTCTGTTAAGGGTTTGGTTAAGGCTTTCTCACCCTCAACCTTACAGGAAGCTATCAAAAGAAGCTTGCAACTTGAAACTTGCTTGCCTATGAAATCAATCACTAATCAAAAACCCCCAAATCTTTGGCAACATAAGGGAAATTTTCAAAAAAAAACTTTCCCAACACTACCACCAAAAGATGTGATAAATGTGGCAAAAAAGAAGGTAGATGAAGAGACTAGGAGTGAATTATGAAGGAAAAAGCTTTATTTTACTTGTAGAGAACCATGGGCTCCAGGACACAGATGTTTGGGGAAAGGTCAAGTGCACTATATTGAAGTTGCTTCAGAATCTGATTCAAATGAGCATGAGGAATTTCATGATACTAAGGAGGAGGTAGAAGAAGAGAAAGAAAAAGAAATCAGCAAGGATGGCACTTTAGCAGCATTATCAAGAGTCCCAAGATACCATCCCTTTCGAATTCGAGGGGTACTAGCAGGGCAAAGGTTGACAGTTCTTCTTGATAGTGGGGCAACTCAAAATTTTATTGATGAGGGATTTGTTATGAAAAGAGGGCTTAAAGAAGAAGATTTTGAGGGATTCAATGTTACGGTAGCTGATGGATTCACTATGCCTTGCACACGGGTGGTGAAACAACTCAAGATGACCTTAGGAGATTATGAGTTATGTGATGACTTCTATGTGGTTGGTATTGGGGAGACAGATCTTATATTGGGTGTTCAATGGTTGCACTCTATTAGAGGCTATTACATGAACCATCAAACTATGGAGTTTAAATTTCATTCCAATGGGAAAGAAGTCATATTGAGAGGTTTATCGAATGGAGCACCTAAGACAGTCTCTGCAAAGAGGATGGAGAGGACTTTTTGAAGAGGACAAGTAACATGGGCAGCAGGAGTCATAATCCAACCAACAAGCTCTCCAAAGAATCAAGGTAATTTCCATTTTGAAATTCAAAATATTCTTGATAAGCATAGTATAGTTTTCAATGATTTTCCTCCAGGATTACCACTAGATAGAGGTTTTGAGCATGTTATAGAGTTAGAATAGGGTGCCAAACCAGTTATAACAACCCCATATCATCATCCAAGAGGTTATAAGGAAGAAATTGAAAAAACTATTAAAGAACTCCTGGACATGGGATTCATAAGGCCTAGCTCTAGTCCATTTGCATCATCTGTGGTACTTGTCAAGAAAAAGGATGGTACAATGAGAATGTGTATAGACTACATGGCTCTAAACAAGAAGACCATAAAAAATAGGAATCCTATACCATGCATAGATGAACTCATTGATGAGTTACATGGTGCTGTATACTTCTCAAAAATTGACTTAAGATCAGGGTACCATCAAATCCGAATGAGGAGTGAAGATGTGGAAAATACTACTTTCAGATGTCACTATGGGCACTTTGAATTTGTTTTTATGCCATTTGGACTCACTAATGCACCTGCAACATTCCAATCTTGTATGAATAAGGTATTCAGCCAGCATCTTCAAAAATTTGTTTTGGTATTTTTTGATGATATCTTGATACACAGTAAAACATGGGAAGAGCATCTAAAGCACATAGACACTGTTTTGGAAATCTTGGAGCAGCAATCCTTCTATGCTAAGCTATCTAAATTTGAGTTTGGTTTGACAAAGATCCTATATTTGGGACATATTATAAGTTCTAAAGGAGTACAGGTTGATCAACAAAAAATCCAGGCAATTTTGGATTGGCCTCCACCAACTAATCTTACACAGTTGAGAGGTTTCTTTGGGTTGTGTAGCTACTATAGGAGATTTTCCAAGGGATTTTCTCATCTTGCTTCCCACTTGACTGATTTGAAAAAGAAAGGAGCTTTTGTTTGGATAGAAGAGGCACAAAAAACATTTGATAAGCTTAAGGAGGTAATGAGTTCATGCCCTGTGCTTGCAATTCCAGATTTCTCTTTACCTTTTGTTGTTGAATGTGATGCTTTTGGAGAAGGTATAGGGGCTGTCCTAAATCAAAGGGGACATCCAATAGAATTTGAGAGTAGAAAATTAAATCAATCAGAGAAAGGTTACTCCATCTATGATAAGGAAATGTTGGCAATCATGCATGCACTTCATATGTTTAGACAATATTTGGTATGTGGGAGATTCATTGTAAAGACAAACCATAATAGCCTTAGGTTCTTCTTGAACCAAAGGGATTTGAATGATCGTCAATAAAAATGGGTAAGCAAATTGCAAGCTTATGATTTTGATATTGAATACATGAAAGGAAAGAATAATGTGGTTGCTGATGCTCTCTCAAGAAAGCCCACTTTGTGTTCCTTATCATCTATCTCTGCTGATTGGAAAGTCTCCATAATTTTAAAGTATGCTAAAGATTCCTTTTCCATAAAGATTTTGGATAAGTTAGTGTATGATAACATGTACAAGGTTGTTGATGAATTGATTTATTACAAGAACAGGATCTTCCTAGTGCCAGGGTCAAAAACTAAGGAGAGGATATTGAGGGCCTTTCATGACACACCTTTGGCTGGTCATTAGGGATACTTCAAGAAATATAGGCAAATTCGAGAGTAGTTTTCATGGAAGGGTATGAAGGAGGATTTCCTTGAACACATTAAGGAATGTATGGTATGCCAACAAAGCAAGAGTGAGCAAAATTTTCCTGCAGGGTTGTTGCAGCCACTTCCTATTCCCAAACAAAAATGGGAAAGTATTTCCATGGAATTCATCAGTGGGTTGCCCAAGGTTCAAGGTAAGGATTGCATATATGTGGTGGTAGATAGACTAACTAAGTATGCACATTTCTTTCCTATCACATCTGATTTCAAGGCATCACAAGTGGCCAAATTGTTCTTCAAGGAAATTTTTAGATTACATGGTTTGCCTAGAAACATTGTTAGTGACCAGGATAGTAGATTCCTCAGCTCTTTTTGGAAGGAGCTCTTTCATTTGGTAGAAATTGAACTCACTCCCAGTACTAGCTATTACCCTCAAACAGATGGACAAAGAGAGATAGTTAATAAATGGATAAAGGGATATTTGAGGAACTATGTTTCAAATCAACAACATGCTTGGGTGAAATGGTTACACCTAGGGGAGTATTGTTACAATATATCTCATCACATGTCTATTGGTATGCCTCTTTTTCATGCTCTTTATAGTTATGATGCCCTTTCCTTTGTTTATCTAATACTTTCTGATAGCAGAGTACCCGCAGCAAGTGATTTCGTCAAGCAAAGCCAAGACATAATAAGGTCCCTCAAGGATAACCTACAACATGCACAGAACCAAAAAAAGATATATGCTGACAAGAAAAGGATTGAAAGATCTTTTGAGGTGGGAGATTTGGTATTTTTTAGGTTGCAGCCATATAAGCAAAGCACCTTGAAGAGGAGTGGGGCAGAGAAACTCAAGCCAAGGTTCTATGGGCCTTATAAAATCATCAAGAAGGTAGGAGAGGTAGCTTATGAATTGGAGCTCCCACCAAACAGAAAAATACATAATATTTTTCATGTATCTTGCCTAAAGAAGGTTCTAGGCCAGAAAACCATAGTATCTACAGAATTACCACCCCTTGATGATGAAGAGAAATTAGTTTTGATACCAGAAGAGATTTTGGATACAAGAGAGAAAAGATTGAGAAACAAGAGCGTCATAGAGCATTTGGTCAAATGGAAAGGATTACCACTAGAGGATGCAACTTGGTAAGGAGCACATATTCTTGAGAATTCCAACCTTCATTTCTTGAGGACAAGTAATATTTGGGAGGGGAGGACTTGTCATGTCCCCTTTTCAAATAATTAAAAAAATAATAAACTTTGCTAAGGCAGGTAGGCTCCAAAAAGGTGAAGTTTCGGCAAAAGGGGCTAATATTTGGAAACCAATGGACTAATAAATAAAAATTATTATTAAATTATATTTTATTAACCCCTCTTGGACATGAGTTAGGGTTATGCCCTCTTTTAAGGGGTTTGGAGGCATTTTGGGCTCATTCCAGAACTTGATTTTTGCTCATTTCTTTGTTGTTCTTCAAAGGCTGCCAAACCTGTGGAGAAGGAGACCCAAGAATGGGAGTTTTCAGGTTTCCAAGAAGGCTAAGAATGGGATTTTGAAGCCATTCCATGTGCATGCTCATACAGAGTTTGCCTTTGTGCTGAACAGTGCAGATTTGTGGGTTTTTGGGTGTGTTTTTTGTATGAGTTTGGTGTTTTCAGTTGAGTATTTCATATCAGATTGGGTTTCTGCTGTATATTAGACTTTTAAATGTTAAAATAGATCTGAATATATGTATTGGGACGTGATTAAACTTCTGAGATAGATTATTAGTGTTTTTGTGGTGTTTTCGAGCATATTTTGTGCTATTTCGGGAGCCCGATGAGCATAGTTTTTATCCTACATTTTTGAGCTTTTGTGTAAAGGCTATATGGATATGGAAATTTTAATTTGTAGGCTGTTATGCTGCTGAAATTTCTTTAAAAATTTCCATTTTTAGATTTATTAATAATTTGTGAAGTTGTGAAGCTTTTGGCAGTATTTTCAGCATACTCGATTTGGGGTTTCTTGAGAAAATTTGGTGGATCTTTGGGATATTAGTTGTTTGATTTTAAAGATCTGATTTGAGGCTTGAAATATCATGTAAAATCAGAAAAATGACATTTCAAATTTTAGACTCTACCCAATTCTATAGTTTCAACCGAATTCAAGGGATAATATTTAATTTGTGCCCAGTAGTTTCTACCATGATGGTGATCAACAATGTAAACCAAGCTTCATAAGGTTTACCAAATTCCTCAGTGAAAATCAACTTGTGCAGTGCTTATCAAGTTAGCAGTTATGGTGATGTGAATCTAGTGTTGACCAAGCCACTCAATGTTAACCAAGTGACTCATCTTATATCGAGCTCATTGTGATAGCATTAATCAAGCTATGTAGTATGAATCAAGTGATTCAATTTATATGTTGAGTTTTATGGTATTCATTGAGTCACCAATGTAGACTAAGTTTAGACTACTTGGAAGTGATTAGTATGGACCGAGCTTCTATGTATACTAAATGCATGATGATGTTTAGCATTGATAATAGATTTTGAGTATAATAACCTCACTGAGCTAGTCTACAGAACCTAAGTTTCTACAGTTGAGAAGACTTTATGCATTTTTATGTAAACTTGTAATGTAGCCGACTTTTTTTATTTGTAAATTGGATTGGTATATATGTAATGTATTCTATCACATCCAATAAGATATATGTGTAAAATGTAACTAGCATAGAACAAAAAAAGTACAAAATACAAGGCTACAATAGTATAAGGGGCAGAAAAGATTTATCTATCATAGGAAGGTGATCATTACACTCAAAGGAATCTCATTTAGCAAACCAAGTTGCAGATTAGAGATCAGCCATTATTTCATCCTAATAGGTGGATCAGTTAAATCCCTTCACAAGGTAGACTTAATAGTCTTTTGTAAATCTCTTTACCGAGTGTATACTTTAGTATATGTTTGTAAATCCTTTTGAAAGGTGGACCTATTAGTCCTTATTGCTCTTAATAGTGTAGATCATCACAAGAGATCATTGTAAGCCTTAACAACCCAACTTTATACTGTAGTACTAAAGCTTGTGGGTATCATCCCCACCCAAGTTTTACTTTCTATTTGGAAGTTTTATGGGTCACCATATTATGTGTCAAAATGTTGTGAATTTTTTAATTCTTTAGTTATTCATACATGCAATTAGATTAGAATACACATGAAGGATTAATTGGTAATTAAGTATTAAGTTTTATAAGTTACTAATTCATTCCTCCCCTCTCAATAACTTAGCCTATCATATATATTTCCAATAATTAGTATTTGAGCTTTTGTTGTTCTTAGGAAAGAAGTTTAACAACTTGAGAAAAGATTAGAGGCTATGGAGGTATTTAGACTTGATAAGGCTATTGAAAATGATAAGCTAGATTTTGAATTGGCTATAGGACAACTCAAGAGAGAAAAGGAGCAACTCTCTCTCAATCCCTAAAAAGGAGAAAAGATCTTGCAATCTAGATGAATGACCATCTCTACATTGAAAGAATTGAAGACATTCATTTAGAAAGCAATTAAGATGAAGCTAATGAAGCAATCAAATAACTATTAGAAAAGAATGGGTATAGTTCAAGAAGTAAGAAAGCTGAAAAGAGAACAAGAAATTTAGTTAGTAAGATTGTGTGAAGTCATAGAAGAGAAAAATAAGATAAAAGAAGAGATAGAAGGAAAGAACAATGAAATTTACCACCCATCCCTTCAACAAGTAGACTGCATTGATTAGCTCACCAATGCAAATGAAGAAATCATAAATCTAAGATCAGAAAATGAAAGATTATAGAATGATCTAAACACTAAAATGCAAACCAATGAGAGAATGATGAAATCTCGAGCAACCATGAATCAATTGAATGAGCAAAGCCATTACAGACAAAAAGGAAAAGTAGAAATTGGATATATAGAGGAAGGTGAATCATCCAAGCAAGGAGCTCAAAAGAATCAAATACCTATTTGCAATCATTATGGTATGGTGGATCATACATCAAAAAAAATATTATGGGAAAGATGAATTCAATGGAAAATTCTATAGTTGCAATCATCATGGTCATAGAGCTAATGAATTCAAAGAGAAACCTAAACTTAAAAGCAAATATCACAAATGTAAGAAGCATGGGCACAAATCTTCAGAGTGTAACTCTAAGATATTGAACCTAATAGAACATATTGTAAAAGCTATATATGGTTGGGACTATAGCACTTGGTGTAGACGTCATTATTGTGGAGAATTTGGATAGATTGGAATGAATTGTGTAAAACATCATCTTGCCAAGAACTATATGAATACTAGAAGAATTGAAGATAAAAAGAAAGAAAAGGCTAATAAAATCAAAAAGAAAATGAGACAGTAGTGGATTCTAAAATCTTTTGAGAATGAAAGTCCAAAAAATGATGAACATGTCACTCAAGAATTGGGAGACTCAAGCATTTCTACTTGATCTCTCACAAGGAGTACTAGAACCAGGATTCTGAAGAAGACATCTCACATCAATTTGAGTCAATAGAATGAAAGAACCATACTAGCATTAGAGATGTAAAGGGATCACCAAGAAATAAATAAGATGCCAGTCATTACTAAACAAGGTCAAGTTGCAGATCTTACTAAGTGAGGTCAAGTTGCAAGACCCTTCCAAGCAAGGTTGGGAGCTACCAAAATTGTTGTGTGGGCACTAATTCATGGATGACTCTAAGAACTTAATGAAAGTGAAGTGGATGATAGTTTTTCATTTGTGCAAACAATTATACTAGGAATTTATGGTGATCAAAAGGAAAAATTTGATAAAAAGGACAAAATTGAAGTCATTTATCATTGTGAATTTTTGAGAGCTATTTGTGCAGAACATTCTTAGTGCATGCGAGTGATCTATGTGAATTACTATTAAATATTTCCATGTTCTCTCAAATCCTACTAAGAAAAATGACATCCACTAGCAAAAAATCAAAGAAAGGATCTAATATATTCATTCAAGGCATTGAATGGAAGGCACTAGACTTCAAGCTGAGTCTAGTTGTCGCAAAAACCCTAAATCCAAGAGGAGCTCAATCTCAAACTCCACCAAAGGTACTACTAATTAATTATATTTTTTTGTAATTCCATTGTGTTATTTAAGATATTGTAACATTAGAAATGGATGAGTCATTGAGAGAATTGTGTATGAATGGTGTGTTAAAACTAGAGCATCAACATCTTGAAGTGGAGGGTTTGACTTACATTTCACACATGCCACAAGATTTTCAAATCAAATGGATAAGATTTATCCTTAGTCATGTAGATAACGATCAGTTATGGTTGGAATATCCCATTTTGATAACCAAGAAGATGATCCATAGGATCACTGGTCTTCAAATGTTGGTAAAACCTAAAATGACTAAAACCCTAAGTCAGGTCGAAGTAGAGAAGAAAACGCTTGCTGAGTGGGATGGAAGGGGAATGAAGATCAACTTTGTCATAGATATGGAACTAAAGTTTAGGATACATGTCATCAGACACAAAATATACAACTCAAGTAGACTCAATAGTGTATCATGTGAAGTAGTGGATCTTGCATACAAAGTGGTCAAGAATAATTTGTCACTTGACCTTGCTAAGTTGATGTTGAATCAATTTAACAAGAACATGGAGAGTATAAGAACTTCAAAGAAGAATCCTTGTAAATTTGGTTCATTTTTAACTTGTCTTATTTTCTATGTGAAATTTGTTTTCCCATCTAAAGGTAAAATTATACAGAGGATGTACATGTTCTTAATCAGATCAATGAATATATAGCTGAAATTAGAGAAAACTATGTTAGTATTATGGACAATTTGATGCATTCAAGGATAAGATGAGTAATAGATTTAGGATCCCTAAGAGACTTTTTGATGATTAAAAAGATGATACTTGTTTCATGGTTGAGAGTGATAAAGTATATAATATACTAGTAAGACCAATAATTGTATGGATTAAGCCTCTAGGTTATGAGGTTAACATAGATGAAACCAAGGACATCATTGAAGCAATAATTAATGAGCCTATTGACCAAAAATTTGCATACTTTGACACCTATGATGAAGCAAAGGAAAGAATAGAACTTGAAATAAAACTCCCTCAAGCAGTTAACAAAGGGAAGAAGAGAACTGCAAAAATGAAAACCAACTCCACTCTTCTATTGAATGAAGGAAAAAGTGATGACATTGAGGATGATAAAGTAGAAGATGAAGAGGAGTCAAAAGAACCTATAAAGAAGAAAGGTAAGGTTATTATAACCAAACCTACCAAACCTTCCAAACCATCTACTATTGTGTTCACAAGGAGGACATCTAGGAAGAAACATGATAAAGAAGGAGGAGATGTGATCTTTAAATAGCTTCCACCCACTTTTTAGGAAAGGTTGAAGGAAATAGATTTTGGAGCTAACATAGAAAACTTTAGATCACTAAAGTATGAGACTAGGACTATAGAGGAGAAGAAGAAAATAGAAGACATGATAATGTCTAAAATGGATAAATGGAAGTATTCCCCAGGTCACCTTGTTCAGTAGATTCTGAGTGATTTAATGGAGAAGGTCAAGCCAAGATGTGAGAATGCTATGAAAATTGCTAAAGACATATATGAGTAGATGCTAAGGCAACTAATCCTAAGATTGAATGATAAGGAGGTAAAAGAATCCATTAAGAAGAATGAATAAAAAATTACCTTGAGATTCAACACTTGTCTTATATTAATGAATGACATTGGACATTTGGTAAGGAATACCACCAACACATAGAAGAACATTTTCAATCTTCTGATGCAGGAGCATCCAGAGGTATAAGGGAAATCTTGTGTCACCAAAAAAAATGTACTTAGAATTTTTTTTTTTCATGTGTTTTAATTTCTAGATACCCATTTGGGTCAAATAAAGGTTCCAACTCTCACAATTCACTATTAGTGTTCTAGTTTAGAGTTTTTAAGCACCTTGGGATACATGAAAAATGCAAAAAAAATAGGACTATGTAATTGAGCCATAATTATGATGATTTGGAAGGTGTAAATTGGAGGGATGATTAAAATTATAATTTAGAATATTCCAAAAAAAGAATAAGGTCAAAAGGCTGCACGGTTTGAAAATTATCACAATTTTTCAATTTATGGAGACCTCCTAAGAATGCTTCAAAGTCAGGTTCACAACATTAAATGACCTCATACAGGACCAAAAAATGGGGGATGAGTGAAGCTATCTACAAGGCTATAGAGCACTTCAAGAGCTTTCTAGAAATGTAAATAGTTCATTAATCAGAGCTACAGTTCAAAAGTTATGCCTCCCGAAAGTTTAGTTACCATTTTTGGATTCTTCTAATTTTGTGCCAACTTCTAATTTGACTTCTGGAGCCTTCTATTTGGTTGGTGGATGCTAACTAGCACTTTCTAGAATGTATTACTAATCCTTAACCCTTTGAGGTCTATTTAAGAACATTTTTGGCATTGTAAAAGGCAGTTCAGAGTGGAGTTTGAGAGAAGGTACTAGGAAAAGAAATTATCTCCAGATTTATGCTATTGTAAGCCCATATGACATGTTTTGGGAGTTTGTTTCTCTGCACTAATTGTACTATCATATTTTCATAGTTAATAAAATTTTCCCTTTCCTATTGTGTCCATTTTGTGCTTGGGTTATGTCCCCATCAAGTGGTATCAGAGTAGGTTTTCTTGAGTATGTAGACAGAGCGCCGACTATGAGGTAGTTTGCACCAGGACTGTGTGGTTGTGGGTTTGAGTTAAGAAGATGCCTCCACAAAGAGAGTGTGGTGGAAGGGCCAGAGCTATTAATCTTGAGGAGGTCAGAGCCCTCCAAAGGTAGGTTTAAGCATTGTAGGAGGAGCTCCGTAGAGGAACAAATGTTGCCACAGGAAATGAAAGTGAGGTTGATAATGAAGAAGAAGAAATTAGACCGAAAGGGGGAGTTGAAGGGGAAGTTCTGAATTAGGCAGAGGAGAGGCTTTTTAGGGCCATTACTAAGTTTGGGAAAAGACCTACAATTGATGTGGGTGTATTTACAAGAAATTTGAAACCAAATGAGTTGATCAACTGGATCAATGAACTGGAAGAGAACTTTGAGTATGAGGATATCAGGGATCCAGATAGGGTTAAGTTTGCAAAGGCCAAACTAAAAGGCCATGCTAAAATTTGGTGGCAAGAGGTTCAATTAGAAAGAAATAGAAGAGGAAAGGAGAAGATCACAAGGTGGGATCACATGGTGGACAAATTAAAGAAGCAGTTCATTCTTGTTGACTATGAGCTTGATTTGATTAAGAAGATGCATGGGTTAAAGCAAGTAGGAAAATTAGTCCAAGAATATATGGAGGAGTTTTACCAACTTTTGATTAGAGCAGGGCATGCAGAAAAAAATAAGGAGAAGGTTGCTCATTATATCAATGGGTTACGACCTAGCATCTAGGAGGAATTAAGTCTGGTAAGAATGAATAGCATTGAAGAGGCATACCAGTTTGCCCTACAAGTTGAAGAGAAGCTAAATAAATTTTTTGAAGGGAGACAAAGAGGGCATAGTCAAGGAGGAAGGGGTAGTGGTAGGTCATCTAGAGGTCAAAATGAGACCCAAAGGAAAAATGAAAAAGTGGGTACTAGCAGGAACTAGAGGAATGAGGATTTCAACTGCTCCCATGATCAAAACTTTGGAGATCAGAGAGGAAGATGTAGAGGACATGGAAAAGGTTTAGGAAGAGGAGGTTTCCATGGTACCTATTTCCATTGCAATGAACAAGGTCATCATGCCTTTGAGTGCCCTCAATGACAAGGAAGAATAGATAGGAGAGCTGAGGGCCAAGCTAGGGTTGTTCATGTGGATGAGGATGCACAGTCATCACATTCAAAGGATGTAGAAAGAGGAGAGCCTTTAGTAAATGAAAGGGTCCTACTAAGTGGTGAGATTGAACTAGGAAAAAGGAGGAGTCTATATCGTATTAGGTGCAAATGTGAGAATAAATGTTGTGATGTGATAATTGATGGTGGTAGCACTAACAACTTGGTGTCAGAAGAGATGGTCTCTAAGCTGAAATTCAAGAGGGAGAAACACCCCTAGCCCTATCAAATCACTTGGGTGAAGAATGATCATAAGGTCCTAGCAAGTGAACAATGTTTAGTAAAGTTCAAAATTAGGAGTTACCATGATGAAGTTCTCTGTGATATTATTCCAATGGATGTCTGCCATCTATTATTGGGAAGACCATGGCAGTTTGACAAGCATGCAGTACATGATAGTCATGCAAACACATACTCTCTAACAAAGGATGGAGTTCACCACAAACTGAAGCCCATGGTAAAGGAAGGTGAAAAGGTATGCAATAGTGCTAGGATCTATCTTTTTGATGGAAGAAAGCTTTTAGATGGCATGAAATATTAGCATATTGGCTATGCTTTGATTCCTAGAAAAGATAAGGAAGGTAGTAGTCAAATACCACTTGAAGTTTCAAATTTATTAAGTGAGTTTGGAGATATCATTTCTGATAATGTTCCAGAAGGATTGCCACCAGTAAGGCAAATTAGTCATTAGATAGATTTAATCCCTAGAGCTATTTTTCCTAACAAGGCTACTCATAGGATGACTCCTACTAAAATTGAGGAGCTAAATAGATAGGTTCAAGAGCTTTTGAAGAAGGGTTTGATTCGAGAGAGCCTGAGTCCATGTGCAGTACCTGTAGTACTGGCACCAAAGAAGGATGGAGAGTGGAGAATGTGTATAGACTCTCAAGCTATAAATAGGATAACCATCAAGTATCGGTTTCCTTTACCCAGAATGGATGTTCTTATGGACTACTTGAGTGGGGCTCAGTACTTCACAAAGATAGACCTCAAGAGTGGCTATCACCAGATATAGATACGAGAAAGAGATGAGTGGAAAACTGCCTTCAAGACCAAGAATGGTCTTTATGAGTGGCTAGTCATGCCCTTTTGATTGTTGAACACCCCAAGCACCTTCATGTGGCTTATGAATGAGGTACTTAAGAAGTTCTTGGGAAAATTTTTTATTATCTATTTAGATGATATTTTAATTTTCAGCAAGACTTTGGAAGAACATTTATTGCATATTTGTAGTGTCCTTGAAATGTTGAGGGAAGAGAAACTGTTAATTAATCTAAAGAAGTGTATCTTTACAAAAAGGGAGTCAGTCTACTTGGGGTTTGTTATATCACTTGAAGGTCTTAAAATGGATCTAGATAAGGTAAAAGCCATCTTGGAATGGCCTACTCCAAGGTGTGCTACTTAGTGAGGTCATTTCATGGTTTGGTTAGTTTTTACAAGAAGTTCATTAAGAATTTTAGTGGCATATGTGCACCCCTGACTAACACAATAAGAGGGGATAGAAAAGAGTTCAAATGGACTATGGTAGCTATGAGAAGTTTTGAATTACTGAAGAAAAAAGTGATAGAATAACCTATGTTGGCACTTCCAAATTTTAGTAAGGTGTTCCAAGTGGATTGTGATGCTAGTGACAGTGCTATTGGAGTTGTATTGAGCCAAGAAGCTAAGCCTATTGCATATTTTAGTGAAAAATTGAATGATGCAAAAAAGAAGTGTTATATTTATGATCAAGAGTTCTATGCAATAGTTTAGGCCTTAAAGAAATGGAGGCATTATTTATTGCCAAAGGATTTTTTTATATACTAATCAGTAGGCATTATAGTACCTAAATAGGCAAGGTAAATTGAACCAGTGGCATATGAAGTGGGCAGAGTTCTTGCAGAGCTATACATTTGTGTTGAAGCATAGAAGTGGAAAATATAACAAGGTTGCAGATGCATTAAGTAGGAGGCAATTGTTGCTTACAGTAATGCAGTTTGAAGTAGTTGGGTTTGATGAACTCAAGAATCTGTACCCTAAGGATCCTGATTTTGCTGAGGCATGGAAAGCTTGTAAAGAGCCTATTGCTGTAGATAGAACTAATTGGTTAGACTACTTGATTCAAGATGGTATGTTGTTCAAGGGAAATCAATTATGCATTCCAAGGAGTTCAATGAGGGAAAATGTGATTAAGGAGAAACATAGTGGAGGGATGCTAGGACATTTTGGTCAAGATAAGACTATTGCCATTCTTAGAGATAATTATTTTTGGCCTCAAATTTCACATGGTGTGGAGAAGTTTGTACAGAGTTGTTAGGTTTGTCAAGTGGCCAAGGGATTTAGTCACAATATTGGACTTTGTCAGCCAATTCCTATTCCATCAAAGCCATGGGAGGACATAAGTATGGATTTTGTTCTTGGATTGCTGAGGACACAAAGGTGTAATGACTCAATATTTGTGGTGGTTGATAGGTTCTCCAAAATGACAAATTTCATTCCATGCCATAAAACTCATGATGTTGTCCATATTGTAGACTTGTTTTTCAGAGAGGTGGTAAGACTACATGGCCTCCCAAAGAGTATAGTTTTTGACAGAGACACTAAATTTTTGGGGTATTTCTAGAGAACATTGTGGAAGAAGTTGAGAATGGACTTGAAATTCAATACCACATATCATTCACAGACTAATGGCCAAACAGAAGTGGTAAACAGAAGTCTGGGAAATTTGCTGAGATGTTTAGTTGGGGATAAGCCTAAGGGATGGGATATAATTCTACCACAAACACAATTTTCTTACAATAACTCTATAAATAGGAGTACTAGTAAATCACCATTCCAAATTATATATGGAAGTAGCCCAAGGACTGCACTAGAATTGAGGAAGATGGAGCAAGGGGAGAAGACAAGTGTTGAAGCAGATGAATTTGCTTAACATATCAAGCATCTACATGAGGAGGTCCAGGCACACATTACCAAGATGAACCAACAGTATAAAGTTAGGGCTGATCAAAGGAGAAGACATAAGGAGTTCCAAGTAGGGAATCTAGTCATGGTACACTTAAGAAAAGAATGATTTCCAGCTAGTACTTACAACAAGCTGAAGATGAAGAAATTTGGTCCCTACAAAATTCTAAGGAAACATGACTCAAGAAATGCATATGAAGTGGAGTTGCTAGATGGAATTCACATTTCTCCTATTTTCAACATTGCAGACTTAATGGAGTATCATGATGATGGTGCAGATGAGGGGTTGACGCTAGAGCCATGTCCAATTCCTGCTTCTAAGAAGGAGGAAATGGAGGAGATTCTAGATAACTGTGTGGGTAGGAGTACCAAAAATAGGTAGTATGAAGAGTATCTAGTCAAGTGGAAAGGATGGATGATAGAGGACTCAACTTGGATATCAGCAGCTGACATTTCCCATTTGGGATTTTCTCTACCATCCATAAAGTGACAGGGTCACTTTTCAATCTACCCTAGGTGTCTGATGCAGGAGCATCTAGAGGTATAAGGGCAATCCTATGTCACCCAAAAAAATGTATTTAGACTTAGTTTCTATTTCATGTTTTTTAATTTCTAGATACCCATTTGGGTCAGATAAAGGTTCCAACTCTCACAGTTCCACTATTAATGTTCTGGGTTAGAGGTTTTAAGCACCCTGGGATACGTGTAAATGCTGAAAAAATAGGACTATGTAGCTGAGCCATAATTATGGTGAGTTGGAAGGTTTAAATTACAGGGATGATTAAAATTGTAATTTAGAATATTCCAAAAAGAGAATCAGGTCAAAAGGCTGCACGGTTTGAAAATTATCGCAGTTTTTCAGTTTATGGAGACCTCCTAAGAATGCTTCAAAGTCAGGTTCATGGCATTAAATGACCTCATATAGGGCCAAAAAATGGGGGACAAGTAAATTTTTCCATAAGGCTATAGAGTGCTTTGAGAGCTTTTCAAAAATGTAAATAGTTTGTCAATCGGAGCTATGGTTCAAAAGTTATCCCTCTCGAAAGTTTGATTACCATTTTTGGATTCTTCTAATTTTGTGCCAACTTCTAATGTGACTTCTGGAGCCTTCTATTTGGTTGTTGGATTCCAACTAGAACTTTCTAGAATGTATTCCTAATCCTTAACCCTTTGAGGTCTATTTAAGAATATTTTTAGCATTGTAAAAGGCAGTTCGGAGTGGAGTTTGAGAGAAGGTACTAGGAGAAGAAATTATCTCCAGATTTATGCTATTGTAAGCCCATAGGGCATGTTTTGGGAGTCTATTTCTCTCCACTAATTTTACTAGCATATTTTCATAGTTAATAAAATTTTCCCTTTCCTGTTGTGTCCATTCTGTGCTTGGGTTTTGTCCCCATCATCTTCACAAGTAGAGTTATGTTGTTGTCAATGTTAGTGACAAGGATAAAGATGATGATGAACATGAAAAACATGAGGAAATTGATGTTGAAGAAGTAACATTTTGATAACATAGATGTTGAGGAATAGGAACATGAATAGGAAGTTATAGAGGAAGACTCACCTGAAGTTTAGAACTTTGAGGAGACCAACCCAAAGAAAATTGCAGCAACATTCATAGCCTCACTTCCTAATTCTCTGAGCAAAGCATTGAAAACATCAATCCCAAAGAAAGCTACTATAGAACTAATTGTGTCAAACATTGTAAGTACAAGCACTCAATCAATTTTTGTACCTATTTAACTCACTACTTCATTGATAGAAGTGAAAAGAACTTCATCTACCAAGAAAACAACACTTCCTCCTCCACCAGTTTTGGTTACACAAGATATTTCATTAATAAGTACAGTATCTACTTTTTTACTAGTCCTACTATTTATACTATTGTTTTCATTCCCAACATGAAAATAATAAGTGCAACCATAGTTGAGACCAAGCCTCAATTGAGCACACATTTTTTTACTAAAGGAAAAGAAAAGGAAGAAGAAATAGATCTTGATGAGGAGATTGCTATTCCAAATTGGGATATCACCAATCTAAATCCTGATTAGATGCATATATTTGGAGAACTTCTTCAGAAGAAATCCAAGTAGTAGAGGCTTAGAGATGAAAGAAATTAGGAATTTCAAGTTCTTGAAGATGCAAAGAATATTCTAACAGAAGCACTTAGCATAGAGGTTGACACTTCTCAACCAATTTTGGCCCAGTTAGTAGAAGTAGTCTAGAAATTCAACAAATATTTGAATAGGCAAGAGAAATTTTTGAAGAGAGCTAAGAAGAAGTTTGAGAATAAAGTTTTGGAAATAGTATCACAACATATTGATATTCATCAAGTAGACTTGTCTACTATTCTAGGCTTGTTGGAGACGTCTTACAACAATGTGACTTCATTATTTGATAAACTCTATGATACTTCAATTTTCACCAAGGAAATTAAAGATAAACTTTCTAAAATTGATGAAGATCTAAAGGAAAGTGCACAACAGTTGCAACTTGACTCAAGTTACAGCACTACCCAATACACAAAGATCAAATTCTTAACTAATATGCAAGAAAAATTGCTAAGAGAACAAGCTAGAATAAGAGTCACACTGGTAGACATACAAGGCATGATTCTCCAAAACATGGATGCATTGAAGAAACATATTGTACATGCTAAAATGCTCATCCATGATAAAAAAACTTCTCAATTGTAGGTCATATGATAGAACTTTCTATAGAAGTTCAAGTTGCATTGCACACATGCAAGGTGTTGCAAAAAAATAGGGACAAGAAAATGGCACTGATCCTAAAGGTACATTTAGATTTCTTGTCACATTTTTGCATTACTGTATAGCATACATATTTGGCATTAATGTCAAAAAGGGGGAGAAGATGTATATTGTAAAGGCAAGAAGATATAATATAAGATGTATTATACATAAAGGGGGAGAAAATGTATATAGAAAATGTGAAGATGAGAAGATGTGAAAAGATGTAAAGTATATTGTATATATATTTATGGGGGAGAATTATCATATTATATATGTACAAATACTCAAAGATACATCTCTTACAAAAGAAATTTAAAAAAAACCAAAAAAGTAGGGTACTCTACCAAGTTGGGGACACAAGATGATGGATAAAAGGTGTTCTTGAACTTTTTGAATTCAGCTTGGTTTGATAAGTGTTTTTTTCACTAATGCAAAAGGGGGAGATTGTTGAAATTATAGTCAAGTTTGTTATTAGTGACACACAATTATTAAGATTGTAAATATGTACTAAGTGTATTATATATTTAATAGAGTTAACCAAGCATTTTTAGACTCTACCAAGTTCTACAGTAGCTACCGAATTCAAGGGACAATATTCAATTTGTGCCAAGCAGTTTCTACCATGATAGTGATCAATAGTACAAACTGAGCTTCATAAGGTTTATCGAGTTCCTCACTACAAAATGAGTTATGTAGTGCTTACCAAGTTCACATTTATAGTGATGTGAATCCAATGTTGACTGAGCCACTTATTTTTAACCAGGTGACTCAGTTTATACTGAGCTCATTGTGATAGCATTGATTGAGATATGTAGTATGAATCAAGTGATTTAATTTATATGCCAAGTTTCACAATATTCACCAAGTCACTAGTGTAAAATAAGTTTAGAGTACTTGGAAGTGATCAATATGGACTGAGCTTTTATGTCTACTGAATGCTTGATGATGCCAAGCATTGACATTGGATTCTAAGTATTAGAACCTCACTGAGTTAGTCTACAGAACTTGAGTTCTTGTAGTTGAGCTGCCTTTGTGCATTTTTGTGTAAAATTGTATTGTAGCTGACTTCATTGATTTGTATATTAGATTGGTATATATGTAATGTATTATCACATCTAATAAGATATATGTGTAAAATGTAACTACTAGAGAAGAGTGAAAGTACAATATACAAGGCTACAATAGTATAAGGAGTAGCAAATATTTATCTATCATAGGAAGTTGATTATTTCCCTCAAAGGAATCTCATTTACCAAACCTAAAAGTTTCAAATCAGAGATCAGCTACGATTTCATCCTAATAGGTCAATCAGTTAAATTCTTTCACAAGGTAGACTTAATAGTCTTTTGTAAATCTCTTTACTAAGTGCATACATCTATTGGAATTTACAAGTGGGAATAATACTTCTGAGTAGTGGGGGGGGGGGGGTGAATTAGAATCACCAACTTTATCCTCTAAAACTTATTTAATTGAAATCAATCACATGCATCTAACACATCTAATAAACATGAAAGTAAAGGCATGCATGAAAATAGATAACACAAGATTTGATTACCTAGAAAGCCTCCAAAATGAGAAGATAAAACTAGGGTGGAGATGACATCCACAACTTATCATTACAATAATATTTAATTGGTTAAGGTTGCAAATTTTGACCACCATCAATGGTTTTCCTTGTGAAAGGCTTACCCTATTAAAGGATTTACACCTTGTTAAAGGTTCTAGAAAATAGCTATTAAGCCAACCTATCCTCATAGAATTTTCATTCTCCTAATATAATGGCTAGAAAATATTATAGAATGTATTGAACTAATGACTTACAATCTTCAATTTTTGATTCTAGATCCTTGTTCTGTCCAATCGGATCTGATCCTTCTTGATCTGATATATCTCTATTCAAAATGCTAATATTTTGTTCTAATAACTTGATTCTGCAATACTACTCTTCTTCTAAGTCTTCACACCCCTTTAAACTTCCTTTAAAACTTCACTAGAATTCTCTCATGCATTCCATACAATCCACATGACCTCTTACACACTCTTGAATTATGAGGTTTTTTCCTCCTTATACAGATTTCAAGACTTAGGGTTAGGTATGAATCTATGATCGAGATTCATCCATCTTTCCCTCTCAATTCTTTCCATTTTTTCTAATTGGTTGCATGCCCTTTCCATTTTTCTAATTAGTTGCATGTTGATTGCATAGGGAATGTGATAGATTTGATCTTATCTTTTAGATCCTCTGAGATTCATCTTGAGTTAGCTCAAAAAATGATTTACATCTGAGTTTGTGAGGGCACAAACTCTTATGCTGATTTTGTATTACTCGACACTTGTTGATTATTGATGCTCAAAGCATATAGGAATTCTATTTTGGTCAGCTCCTATAGTAACTTTTTCTTTCTTGGCACCTATACTTTACTCAACACATATACTAGCTCAACATCTACTATCACTCAACACTTGTGTTGGTCTGATTTCTCGCATGACAAAATTTCCTTTGCCTAGATATAAAAAATTAGATTGGATCCATTAATGAGGAATAGGGTTTCTCATTTAAATAATCCATTTGTTAGCCTTTGAAATTTTTTGTTAAAACCCCTTTAGCTCATTCCTTTTAAATCTTGTGGGCATGAAATATTTTTGAAAAAAGGAACTTTGGTGAATATTCTATTTTCTTTTAATTTTTTTGCGCCCTCAAATAGTCTTTTCTCCCATGTTCCTCACTATACAATTTTGAAAAGATCTATAGTTTTCATTATCTTGCTATGGAAAGGTGTGCAGAGCATATGTATAGTGAGGTAGCAAGTATCAACAAATTTAGAAAATGGAACTGTACAATGAAGGTGTGGCAGTCAAAGATTTGGTTGTGGTTGAAAATTTAGTCACTTGCACTTTGTTGGAAATGTCAGAGGAATAAAAGTAATCCAATAAAAGGTAGCCATAAGACATCACCAAAATAAGGGTTTTTCTGATGACTCACTACCTCTCTATCAAAAAACTAAGTATCTTGCTATTAGTGAAGTAGCAAGTAGTCGATAAGTATAAGATACGATGGTTTCCAAACTTCCTAGTGACCATAGATTTGTCCAAGTGGCATGGTGAGTGATAACTATCATTGTTAGAAGTAGTTAATATGGGTGATGGTGGCTTGATTTTTTTCTATTCTTCTAGCACTGAGTTTTGTTAAAGACACTAGAGCTCACTACCTTGCTATCAAAAATTTTCAATATCTCACCATCTATGACATGGTGAGTCATCGAGAAAAGAACACATGGTGGAACCTCAAAAAAATGTGGAAAGGTGATTTGAATTAGAGTAAGTTTTTGTTGTGCAAAATGTGTAGAATTTTTATGTCATCAGTATTCTAGGCCCATGCCCCATTCATAAAATGCATGAGGGATTCTGATCGTCAGATCAAGCTGAGATCAATGATCCTCGCTACCTTGTTAAGGAAAGATGTCTAGTGTTTACTCTATATGACATAAAAAATATGGGACCCACCACTCTTCAGTGTGCTTCATGTAGTTTCTTAACCTTTGAATTGATATCAGATCAAGAGCTATTGCTATCTCACTAGGAAGAGTTGCTCAAAGGATATATATAGTGAGGTAGCAACTTGATGACATGTGTCCTCAATTTCTGGAAGGTCCAAATAGAGATGTCACTAGGAAGGGAGATATATATGTGGTCTACTCTCATTGGATTAATTGACCAACTTGTCAAGTGTAATACTTGTCACCTTTTTTTGCATCCCTTGATCACAGGATTTGTTAAGATTAACAATGCAGATTTTAAAAGAAAAATAACAAAAGGTGGTGCTATTCTATGTATTTATTTGATATGAAAGCCTCGCATTTGTAAAACAAAATAGAGTATAATAAAAAATATTTTCATAGTCCCACCTTATGCTAATAAAGATTTCAAACCTTTTATGAGCAGAAGCAATTAATGAGAAGATTGTATTTGGCAAGTGTATGAAGTAATTTGTTTGTGAAAAGGTTGCAAAATTGTAGAAGGAAATAAGATAGAACTTTAGTTGAGTAACTATACTGCAATTTCTATTGTGCTCCAGCCCTGCAAGTATAGTCAAGGAATCCCTCCAATGGATTCATCAAATCTTGGGTTGTGGATAGTAGAGGGATTGCTTAATGAAAGCAATTGGGTCAGGGATGATGATATCTCGCAAACTAATTTGAATTTGTGCAAAAGATGGTTTGCAAAGAGGAAGTTGTTTATTCAACTTTCCAATATATGGAATTTTAACTGAGGAAGACTAGTAATCTTGGGTGTTTTTGTGGATTATGATCTCTTTGAGACTGTGTTAAAGAGTTATGATCAAGCCACTAAGGTAGTGAAAAGAGCCAAGGGTAAGCTTGGCAAAATTAGAATCTTGTCAACAAAAACATCATTCTTTAAAGATTTTTTCAAGAAAACATACCTCGGTACCAAGGTAATAGAGATATATAGAGTCCTGTGTAGAGTTTTTGAAGAGAATGAAGAAGATTTTATACTCATGGGTTTCATGCATATAATTACTCTTACTTTTTGTTAACACACATATTTCTTTGCAAAAGAGGGACATATTTTGGTAGAGGAATGGTTTTGAATGTAGATAGGGCTAAAGAAGCATGAAATGCTCATTTTGTTATATTTGATAGCCACATTGCCTCTAAAGCTCTGATGTGTCATATTAAGTGACAATCCCATTACCCTAGGATACCGGTATAACCAAGCAATAGTGGTAGGTAAGAATGACTCTCATTGTATAGTAATGATAATGGAACCCACAATTTGATGTTAGTTTGCAATCTTCAAAATAGATCTCATCATTGGTGGACTTAGCAGTTGCATACACAAAGGAATCAGAGTTGCAGCCAGATCATAATACCAAAATGTAACAGAAAGAGACCTGGAAACGAATATTTGATCTACAAATGTTTTTTTTGTTTGCGGTTTTGTTTTTTTCTAATAGGTGTTTTTAGGGCTCTTATGTAAAGGACACCTATAAATCACATTTTCCCTTAGCTTGTTGCAACTCATGCCTATATAAATGAGTTTTCAAGGTTTTCAAGGCAATGTGATACAATCAGTCTAGTATATGTAGTTGTTCTTTTGAGTTTATTTTCAATTATGTATCTCCTGATAGTATCAAGGAATGATAGAATCATTAAGATATTCTGGGTTTCTGAGTGAGTTTCTTCTAATTATTGTATTGGTCATATAAAAGGATAATGCAAAAGGGTATTCATATTATATCTATGTCACCATTTTCTATCTCCCATTTCATGAATTTGTAAATTTTGAAGTCATTTGAATAAGGTTCAAATTGGTTGAATGTAGTCTGGATGGGTTATATATTGTTTTATAGTTGCTTATAATTCAAGGGATTATGCAAATGCTTTAGTAAATCGATAGAATTCATGAGTTTATGATGGGGATATTTCATAAGAATGGAAGTTGGTGATTATAGTTGATAAGTTTCATTACAATTTATTTGAAATAAGATCTCCTACCAATAGTTGACTCCTTGCCCCATGGATAAGGCACTAGTATACAAATCAGGACTAATTGAGATCAAGTTCTACTGCTACATGAAAAATCAATTTTAAATTCAAAATTATTCTTATTCTATCTTGTTTAAGTTTGTAATGTTTGTCACCACTTGTTTACATTCAATTTTTTTAGGTTTTAGGTAGCCGCTATTCCCAAGAATGCTTGTGAACTCAAGGAGAATTACGACCAGATCTGCTTATCTGGGATGTATATAGATTTGAAAGTTTTAAAGAAAATTGAAAAACTATTTATGTGCTTGAGGGTAGAAGATGAGAATCAGAATGAAACTAAAATAATTCCATTCCACTATTTGTAATAGAGTCATCCCTAGGTACACCCGCCTTGGTGTAGTAGAGCCTAAAGAGTAGGAAACCATCCTTGGTTTCATTGATGTTGGGTCTAGGTGATCTTCTTATGTAATTTACTATGGGAATTGGCTAATCCTTATGTTATTTGAGTATTATCATTATGGTATTGAGGGTCTCTATTGCTCAGTAGTTTTAAAACTCCAATAAAATGGCAACTCTACTAGGGATATATTTAGTGTTGCCACAAAATAGTTAATTATTAGAGATTAGTGTCCCCTTGGGTAGAGTTGCAAAAAATTCATGAGAAGATTCCCGTGGGTTTGAAAGTTGTTAACATTTTGTTTGAGATTATTAAGTGAGGTAATTGTGATTATCCATTCAGTAGATTTATTCCCATTTTGATAGGGTGGGTGGCAACTCAAATAGTTAACTAGTGTCAATTTTTTGAAAATTTTTGTCCCAAATTATGGAAAATAAAAGAAATGCATAGGAAAATGTGAGAAAAAACCCAAGAATCAAATTACAAACTGATCTCCCTTCTAGAGGAAGATAGAATTGGGCTGTTAAGGGAAACTAGGTGCAAAAAGGAAGCTATTCACAAAAGAAAATAGTAGGGAAAGATAATTCTCACCATTCCACTATTGAAAAGGTGCCTTTCTCCAAAAGTCTGAGATCTCACCCAGTTTTGTCTGATGATGATTTCTATAATACCCTTGAAATGATATGTCAAGAAAAGGTTGTACAATTGCATGCACCTAGTCTTGAGGATAGGATTAGTAACAATCTATTCCATCGTAACATGAACCCTTTCATGTTAGATTATTCTCCTAAAAAAATGAGACCTAAACACTTAGAACCTAAAAGTTTCAATGATGAGAAAACATCAGGGTCTGAGTTTACTATCTCTAATCCTGATGAGAATGAAATTTTGAGAGCATAGCTTGCTGAGCAAGAAGTTATTGATAGGAGGTTTCAAAAGGAAAGAGAAGAAAGGATCATGAAGGATTATAAAGAAAAGAAAGAATTACTTAGGTGAATTGCTGCTCTAAAGAAGAAAAATGAGATAGCAGCTAGTGCTTTGTAGCCTAAAATTGTGGGACAAGTTGAACACCTTAAGAGGCAAGAGAAAAATTTACTAGAAAATCAAAAAATGAATTCAAAGGGACCTGTAATACAAAAAATTAGGAATTATACTACTTTAGAAGTGGATAACAATAAAGTAAAGAATGTGGAACCTACTATAGGTGCTAAGGACAAAGGAAAATAGAAAGAGATTGGTATTAAGATTAATGAACTAGTTAAAAAAATTAAAATCCATGATTCCATGTCACTTTTAGATATTGAGCTAGAGAAGAAAAGAAAAGAGAAGGACGCCTTGGTTAAGAAATTGGAGATTGCAAAAAATAAAGCAGCCATAGCTGAGATAAACAATAAGATCAAATTCTTGGAGAATGCAAAAAGGCAATCTGTAGCTATGCCTAAAGATGATGGTGGATCTAATGATGCAAATAAAAATACTACTAAGGTATCTTCTCCTTTCTTATCCTCATTTTCACATAAAGTTGATCTTAACAAATCTGTTGGTGATGCTAGCACTAGTAATACTATAGGTAACATGAGGAAAGATATTGACCATTATCCTAAGCTTGATTTACACGGAAGACCTATCTAGTTAGAATTCTATAGGCAAATATTTTTTGATGGAATCTCTGGTTACCCTAACCCTATTCCACAAGAAATGAGAAAAAGGTTGCCTAAATTTGTTGGGAATAATGCTATAACTTGTGAAGACCATTTGAGGAGTTTTCTTGATATGATGAGTGATTATGAGGTTGAGGTTGAGGATGTTATTATGAAGTTGTTTGTTCAATCCTTAACTGAAGATGCTAGAGAATGGTTCAAAAGACTTCTTGAATTATCAATTGTTGATTGGAAGGATATTGAATACTATTTCAAGGAACAGTATGGTGATAAGCAAAATTAGAGCTACATTTTGAGTGAATTCAATAATATTCAGAGGTTACTTAATGAATCTGTCACTGAATTTAACATTAGATTCCAGAAGAGAATGTACAAGCTTATGCAGGTCATGTAATTAGATGATAAGGTATGCTTAATTACTTATTTGAATGCTTTTGATGGTAAAATGGCATACCAACTTAGGGATAAAGAGCCTAGGACTTTAAGAAATACTTCCAGAATTGCCATAAATGTGGAAAATAATTTGAAAAATTCAGGAAGGCTTGAAAGTAAGAGAGATGACCCTAGATTGTTTGGAAATAAGGGAAACATAAAGGAGGATAACAAAGGTATAGGTGGGAAAAAGCAAGAACCTAGTGAGATAAGTCAAGTTTTAAATTCTATAATGAATTTAAATATCCCTCAAGTGAAAAATGATAGGAATCCTACTGAAAATAGGGTCCCTTACCAGTCAAATTTTAATAGACAAAACATGTTGCAAAATTTCCCTTATACTAGCACTTGGAAAGATTATCAACCAAATTTCCCTTCCCCCAAGAATACAAACAATAGGGTCAACCCTGACCCCTTATCTAAAAACTCTATAAATGTGGCAAATGAACCTGAATTCACTACTAAACTCGTATGGTGTTTTGTGTGTCAATTAGCCCATGTTCTTGAATCTTGTGTAGTAGCCTTGTCTTTCCATGGAAATTAGAATGTAGTAGAAAAATGTCAAGAATATCAAGAAGACCAAGAGGATATAGGGTGTAATATGTTTGAATCACATTACAATCATTCTGACTATGAGGATTATGACAGAGATGTAAATGAGAAAAGGAAGTTTCAGAATAAAGTGCAATGGTAAGTGTTCTCTGATGAGAGTGATGTTGAAGACACTGTATGTAACATGGTAAGTGCCAAAGAAGAAATAATCTTAAGGAAGCTTTCTAGGGAAGAGATTGACCAAATTACTACAAACCAAATTACTACAAACATGATAGCTCAAGTATAGACTAGAAACATGGTTAAAAGGGAAGGAAATGATAAGATGGCTAGCATATTTATAAAGGGAGTTAATCCTAAAAAAGGGGAAGCTATGAAGCCTAAAGAGATTCCTACTAAGAAGGTTAAGATTACAAATAAAAAGTGGGAACCAAAGAAGGAAAATAATCCTAAAGTTGGTAAGTTCCCAAATAGTGTACCGAAGAAGTTAGATGAGAAGATACCAAAAGTGATCATTAAAAGTGATAGGAATCACCAAGGTGAGGTAAGAATTTTTGATAAGCATCATGATAAGAGGAGTACAATCATTGATAGCTCATTTGATTCTTTTATAGATATTACTACAATGTTATCACAAATCACTATCAAAATTCCTTTATCTAAATTATTAAGGATCCTTGAACATAGAGATAAAGCTTTAGCATGGTTGGGAAATACTGGTACAAATGTAAGACATGAGTGTAATGAAAACCATAGTAAAAAAGAGAGTAGTAAGGAAAAGGTAAAAGAAAAAGAAGTTGAAGTAGTTGTATCCCAAATTCCTTAGATGTTTTTGGATAGCTCTATTAATGAATGTTTGGGAAGTGTTGAGCTATTCTTCTTGAGTATCATAGTAAATGGCAAAACATTAAAAAATTGTATGATTGACTCTGGTGCTTCCAATACTATTATGCCTTCTAAAATAATGAAGGAACTAGGTTTGAAGGTTGACACCAGTCTAGGGAGATGTTGTGCCATGGATAAAAGAGAATTGATAGTCATAGGTACTATTAATGCCTTACCTTATAGACTAATAGCCTGTCCAGACACAAAACTTACTATGAGCATACTAGTTGTTGATATTCCACCTTAGTATGGTATGTTATTATCTAGAAAATGGACTGCTACCATGGGAGGGAGTTTGCAATGTGATCTATCATTTGCTACTTTTAACATTGATGGGAATTTGGTAAGAATAAATAGAGAACCAAAGATCATATATATGATAGAAAAAGATATTGAGGATGATATGAAAAATTTTGTGGATACATATGTAAATGCATTTAGAGAAAAGGTTTAGACTTTGAAGAAATCCAAACATAAGTCTCAGATGGAAATGGAAGCTATCACAAAAATAGACAAGGGTAATTTATGGACTATGTTTTTTTGATGGTGCATGTTGTAAAGATGGATCTAGTGCAGGCATTTTGCTAATATCTCCAACAAGGGTAACATACAAATCCTCCTTTACTTTAAGTTTCCCTTGTACTAACAATATAGAAAAATATGAGGCTTTATTGTTAGGTCTTAGATTAGCTCATAAGCATGGGATAAAGTGTTTACATGTTGTAGGAGATTCTAAATTGGTGGTATCCCAAGTAAGAAATGCTTATGTGTCAAAGAAAAAAAGGTTAAAACAATATAGAAATGTAGTATGGGATATGATTGAATGTTTTGATGCATTTGGGATAATTTGGAAAGAGAGGACAAATAATAAGATGGTAGACTTAATGGAAAACATAACAATAAAACTTGATGATATTACATTTGCTAGTGTATCTAAGATTGAGATTCAAACTAGGCCTTCTATCCTTGATAATGTTCAAAATTGGCAAGTGTTTGAATATGATAAGGATATTCTAAGATTTTTGAACTGTGAGAATATGTTGTCAGGACAAGAGATTGATTGTGCAGCTTATGTAGAAAACATAAATGGAAAAGATATTGTTTTTGGGCAAGAAGTTATGCAATTTAAAACAAACAAAATTCCAAAGGGTTTAGTTGTTTTAGAAACTATTTTTGACAACCAAGATAGGTCACAAATGGATATAAGGCCAAAGATTTAGAGGAGGTGAACTTGGGAACTCAGGAAACACCTAAAAAGGTACATATTGGTGAGAAATTGCCTCCTAAAATTAGGAAAGATTTAATAGACCTGCTAAGGAAGTATTAGACATGTATTTTCATGGTCATATGATGATCTAAAGGCCTATAGGGAAGATCTCTTTCAACATGAAATCCTTTTGAAACCAAATGCTAATCCTTTTAGACAAAAACAAAGGCCAAAAACCCAACCTTGGCTCCCAAAATGCAAGAAGAATTGACCAAGTTAAGAGACGTTGGGATTATAAAGCCTATCAAACATTCTTCTTGGGTATCCAATCTAGTACCAGTAAGAAAGAAAAATGGAGATATAAGGTTATGTGTTGATTTTAGGAATCTCAACATAGTTTCATTAAAAGATAATTATGATTTACCCAATATGGAAGCCATGTTGCAAAGGGTCACTAGATCAGAATTGATGTCCATGATGGATGGGTTTTTCAAGATATAATCAAGTGGTTGTCAAAGAATCAGAACAATTCAAAACTTCTTTCACTACTCCATGGGGTACTTGTGTATATGTCAAGATGCCATTTGGGCTTACTAATGTTGTGGCAACTTTTCAATGAGCAATGTATGTGGATTTTTCTGATATCATTAATAAATTCTTGGTTGTATATTAGGATGATTTAACTACTTATTCTAAGGATGAAAATGATCATTGCATGCATTTAGAAAAGGTGTTTATTAGGGCCCTCAAGTATGGTGTCTACTTAAATCCCAAAAAGTGTCAGTTTGGTGTTACTGAAGGAAAATTGTTAGGACATTTGGTTGGCAAGTATGGAGTGAGGATTGACCTTGAAAGGATAGAAGAAATAGATAACATTCAAAAACCAAAAAGTGTTAAAGGCATTCAGTCATTCTTTGGACAAATCAACTTTCTTAAGAGATTTGTGAAAATTTTTGCAGAGATTAGTAGGCCAATATCAAGGATGCTAAAGAAAGGATCTGAGATAAAATGGGATGGTGAACCTAGTATTGCATTTCAAAAAATTAAACAAGCTATTAAAGATGCCCCTATCCTTAGAGCTCCAAACTATGACAAACCAATGCATATATTTTCTTTTGCCTCATTTCACACTATTGCTGCAGTATTCTTACAAAAAATGAGGAAGGTTATGAGCAACCCATTGCATTCTTTAGCAAGTCTTTGCAAGAAGCAAAACTTAAGTATGACATCAATGAAAAATAGGCATATGCACTGGTGAAAGGGATTAAAGCTTTTAGATGTTACTTAATGGGAGCTACTGTCATTTCTTTTGTTCCTACTACTACTGTGAAGGGCATCTTTTCACAACAAGAGGTAGCTAGTAGGAGGTGTAGATGGATTAAAAGGATACAAGAGTTTAATATTGATATTCAGACTACCAAATTGGTTAGGGGTAAAGGTTTGGCCAAATTAATGATAGAAGCTAACCTAGAGGAAAACCAAATTAATCAACTTGATGATAGTTGTAAGGATAATCTTTGTGATATGGATGCCTCTGACTAGTATAGAGATGTAATCTATTTTTTTCAAAATATGAAATCTCCATTAGAGTTAACAGACAATCAAAAAAGATCTCTTAAGTTATAGGCCATAAGGTATGTTATAGTGCAAGGTCAGTTGCAGTGGAGAAATCTAGAAGGGATACTTTTAAAGTGTGTGGATGAGATTGAGTCTGAAAGAATTTTGAAAGATATGCATGAAGGTGTGTGTGGTTGTCATTATATGGCTAAAACCACTACTCATAAAATACTTAGGTCTAGTTTTTGGTGGCCAACACTTTTCAGGGATACTCATGAGTTTGTAAGAGTTTTTGATGCTTGTCAAAAGTTTAGTGGAAAGTTAAGATTCTCTAGGAATTTTCCATTAAGACTTGTTGAAGTACAAGCACTATTTTAGTAGTGGGGAATTGATTTTATAGGTGAGATCAAAAATAGGTCTAGTGGTGGTCATTCATGGATCTTAGTAGCCATTGGTTATTTCACTAAATGGGTGGAAGCAATCCCTACCAAGAATGCAATGAGCAAAGTGGTGATCAAATTCATCTTAAATAATATTATAACCAAATTTGGTTGCCCATAGAAGATTGTAACTGATAATGCTATGTGTTTTATATTAGAGGAATATAATTTTTTTGTAAGAAGTATGGCATTATAGAGTACACATCATCACCTTATCATCCTCAAGGGAATGGTCAAGCAGAATCAAGCAATAAGAGTTTACTAAAGATTATCAAAAGAATTCTAGGCAAAAAAAAGAAGCCATGGGATTCAAAATTTCCATTAGCTCTATGGGCTAATAGGGTTACTATGAAAGAGGCCATTGGATGTGCCCCATTTGATTTGGTCTATGGTATATAGGCTAAACTCCCACAAAATAACCTAAAGCAAATGTATAAATTTATTCAACTATATGAAGATGACATCATTGATGAGATGAAACTCAAAATGGATGATATTTTACAACTAGAGGAAGTAAGGAGAGAGTCTTCTATTCACAGTGCCAAGTTACAATCATGAATGAAGCATTTATATGATAAAAGAGCTAGTGATAGGAAATTTGAAATAGGTGACATGGTACTGATGTTTAATGCTAAGGTGGAAGATAAAGGAAAGCATGGTAAATTTGACCAAATCTAGCTTGGCCCATATAACATTTGTGATAAAAATGGAGAAGATTCATATTTTCTGAAGGATTTAATTGAAGGTATTCTTGAATTGCTAGTTCATGGACAATTCTTGAAGAGGTATTTTTCTTGAAGTATCTGCTTTCCATGAACAATAGTTTAGGGTTTCTTGTACATATTTGTAAATCCTTTTATCTTTGTATAGTTTCTTATTCATAGTTTTCCTATGTATGTTTCTCTCTTAGTGTTATGGTCAGTTTGTAGGGAGTCTGGTTGGTCTGCTTCTCCTAGAAATTCTAAGCCCTCATTTGAATCTAGAGAATTCAATGTCCCCAGATAGAGCCACTATTGGTCTGAGTTTTTGCATGAAAAAATTTCCTTTGCCTAGGTATAAATAATTAGATTGGATCCATTAATCAGGAATTGGGTTTCTCATTTAAATCATCCATTTTTTAGCCTTTGAATTTTTTTGTTAAAACCCCTTTGGCTCATTCCTTTTAAATCTTGCGGGCATGAAATCTTTTTGAAAAAAGGAACTTTGGCAAATATTCTATTTTCTTTTAATTTTTTCACGCCCTCAAATAGTATTTTCTCCCATGTTCCTCACTATTTTATTTTGAAAAGATCTACAGTTCATGTTATCTTTCTATGGAAAGGTGTGTGAAGGATATGTATAGTGAGGTAGTCAGTATCAAAAAATTTAGAAAATGGAACCGTACAATGAAGGTGTGGCAGTCAAAGATTTGGTTGCGGCTGAAATTTTAGTCATGTGCATTTTGTTAGCAATGTTAAAGCAGTAAAAGTAATCTAGTAAAAGGTAGCCAAAAGATGTCATTAGAATAAGGGTTTTTCAATGACTCGCTACCTCGCTATCGAAAAAACTAAGTATCTTGTCATTAGCAAAGTAGCGAGTAGTCGATAAGTACAAGATGTGGTTGTTTCCAAACTTCCTAGTGACCATAGATTTGTCCAAGTGGCATGGTGAGTGATAACTATCATTGTTAGAAGTAGTTAATACAGGTGATGGTAGCTTGATTTGTTTCTAGTCTTCCAATGCCAATTTTTGTTAAAGACACTGGAGCTCGCTACCTCACTATCAAAATTTTTCACTATCTTTTCATCTATGACATGGAAAGTCATTGAGAAATGAACATGTGATGGAACCTCAAAAAAATGTGGAAATGTGACTTGGATTAGAGTAATTTTTTGTTGTGCTGGATGTGGAAACTTTTTATGTCATCAGTATCTTGGGCCCATGCCCCATTCATAAAATGCATGAGGGATTTTGATTGTCAGATCAAGCTAAGATCAACGATCCTCTCTACCTTGCTATGGAAAGATGTACAATTTTTACTCTATGAAACATAGAAAATATGGGACCCACCACTCTTTAGTGTGCTTCATGTAGTTTCTCAACCTTTGGATTGATCTTAGATCAAGAGCTATCACTATCTTGCTAGGAAGAGTTGCTCAGAGGATATGTATAGCAAGGTAGTGACTTGATGACACGTGTCCTCAATTGCCAGTAGGTCCAAATGGAGATGCCACCAAGAAGGGAGTTATATACATGGTCTACTCTCATTGGATTGATTGACCAACTTTTCAAGTGGAATACTTGTCACCCTTTTTTGCATCCCTTGATCACAGGATTTGTTAAGATCGACGGTGCAGATTTTAAAAGAAAGAAAAAACAAAAGGTGTTGTTGCTCTGTGTATTTATTTGATATGAAAGCTTTGCATGTCTAAAAAAAAATAGAGTATAATTTAGAATATTTTCATAGTCCCACCTTATGCAAATAAAGATTTCAAACCTTTTATGAGGAGAAGCAATTAATGAGAAGATTGTATTTGGAAAGTGTATGAAGTAATTTGTTTGTGAAAAGGTTGTAGAATTGCATAAGGAAATAAGATAGAACTTTAGTTGAGTAAGTATACTACAATTTTTTGTGTGCTCCAACCCTACAAGTATAGTCAAAGAATCCCTCCAATGGACTCATCAAATCTTGGTTTGTGAATAGCAGAGGGATTGTTTAATGAAAGCAATTGGGTCAAGGATGCTAATACCTTGCAAACTAATTTGAATTTGCACAAAAGATGGTTTGCAGAGAGGAAGTTGTTTATTCCACTTGCTAATATATAGAATTTTAACCGAGGATGACTAGTAATCCCAATTGATTTTATGGATTATGATCTCTTTGAGACTATGATAAAGAGTTGTGATCATGCCACTAAGGTAGTAAAAAGAGCCAGGGGTGAGCTTGGAAAAATTAGAATCCTTTCAAAAACAACATCATTCTTTAAAGATTTTTTCAAGAAAACATACCTCAATACCAAGGTAGTAGAGATATATAGAGTCTTGTGCAGAGTTTTTGAAGAGGGTGAAGAAGATTTTATACTCATGGGTTTCATGCATAGACGTCTTTCTTTGCAAAAGAGGGACATATTTTGGTAGAGGAATGGTTTTGAATGTCGATAGGGTTGAAGAAGCAAGAAATGCTCATTTTGTTATATTTTATAGCCACATTGCCTCTAAAGCTTTGATGTGTCATATTAAGTGACAATCTCATTACCCTAGGATACTGGTATAACCAAGCATTAGTGACAAGTAAGAATGACTCTCATAGTATAGTAATGATAATGAAACCCATAGTTTGATGTTAGTTTGCAATCTTCAGAATAGATCTCAGCATTGGTGGACTTAGCTGTTGCATACACGAAGGAATCAGAGTTGCAGCCAAATCAGAATACCAAAATGTAATAGAAAGGGACCTGTAAAGGAATGTTTGATCTACAAATATTTCTGTTGTTTGCAGTTTTATTTTTTTTTATAGGTGTTTTTAGGGCTCTTATGTAAAGGACACTTGTAAATCACATTTTCCCTTAGCTTGTTGCAACTCATGCCTATATAAATGAGTTTTCAAGGCAATGTGATGGTCCAAGAAATGTATAATTTTTAGTCTTTTCAAAATGAATATAGTCGGTCCAGTATATGTAGTTATTCTTCTAAGTTTATTTTCAATTATGTATCTCCTGATAGTATCAAGGAATGACAGAATCAGTAAGTTATTCTGGGTTTCTAAGTGAGTTACTGCTGGTTATTATATTGATCATATAAAAGGATAATACAAAAGGGTATTCATATTATATTTGTGTCACAATTTTCTATCTCCCATTTCATGAATTTAATAAATTTTGAAGTCATTTGAATAAGGTTCAAATTGGTTGAATGTAGTCTAGATGGGTTGTATATTGGTTTATAGTTCTTATAATTCAAGGGATTATGTAAATGCTTCAGTAAATTGATAGAATTCATGAGTTTATGAGGGGGATATTTCATGAGAATGGAAGTTTGTGATTATAGTTGATAAGTTTCATTAGAAGTTATTTGAAATAAGATCTCCTGCAAATAGTTGACTCCTTACCCCATGGATAAGGCACTAGTATACAAATCAGGAATAATTGAGATCAAATTCTTCTTCTACATGACAAATCAATTTTAAATTCAAAATTATTCTTATTCTATTTGGTTCAAGGTTGTAATGTTTTTTTTTGGGTTTTAGGTAGCCGTTGTTCCAAGGAATGCTTGTGAACTCAAGGAGAATTATGACCAGATTTGCTTATCTGGGATGCATATAGATTTGAATGTTTTAAAGAAATTTGACAAACTGTGTATGTGCTTGAGGGTAGAAGATGAGAATCAGAATGAAACTAAAATAATTCCATACCATATTTTGCAATAGAGTCATCCCTAGGTATACCTGCCTTGGTTTAGTAGAGCTTAAAGAGTAGGAAACCATCCTTTGTTTCGTTGATGTTGGGTCTAGGTGATCTACTTGTGTAATTTACTATGGGAATTGGCTAATCCTTAGGTTATTTGAGTATTATCATTCTGGTATTAAGGATCTCTATTGCTCAGTAGTTTTAAAATTCCAATAAGTTGAAACTTGCTTAGTACTTGAATAACTCTAGACCTGTTGAATTTTTGGCTTAGCACATATTGTTGCTTGACATTTATATTATACTTGGCATCAACTTAGAAGTTTCTTAAGTTTGTTGAGTCTCAATTTTCAAAACCACTCTGAGACCAAGAATCTCCCCATTTGACATGAGTGTCAAAAACACTTAACTGGTCATTATGAATCTGATCTCTATGAGTACAATATACATCTTGTTTGGCATATGTACAAAACTTCAAAAACTTGTTCAAAATTTTGTAGAAGACTATATACCTCAAAAACTTGTAACTCCCTCTGAGTTGATGTGCCATTTCTATATCCCAAACTCCTTATTCTTGATGTGTCTCATGCTAATTATTATTATTTTCATACTTTTTATCTTTGCCTTGTCATTACTTCCCTTGTTTTCCCTATTCCTATCTACTTTGTCTTTTGCTCCCCCTTTCACACATTTTCCCTTGTAGTTTTTATATCCTTTTGGCTTTATCTCCTTATCTCCTCAAAAGTCAAAATTTTATTATCTCTCCCAATTTATTATATCTCCCTCTTTTGGGTCTCTTAAATTATTATCTCCCTCAAAATATATTATCTCCTGAATATATTATTTCCCCCTTTTTGACACTTATGTCAAAGGATTCTATTAATGAATTGAATACTTAGCCAAAAAAGATTTTTTTACCTCCATAATGATATTTAGAGTAGCATACCAATTGTCTAATGCAATTTCTAGTGCTTTAAGCTGGATGGTTGTCTCTATGGCAAGGTGTACTAGGCCTTCAAATGTAGAAAGATTAGAATCATTTTTCAAGACATTCTCTACATAGGCCATTTCTTTGTGCAAAACTTTCATGTGAGGGGTTATGACAAACTAGATTTGTATTAGCTTGGCCTTGGTGTTTGCCTCATCTATTGTGAGTATAGCTAATTCCTTTTGTGTGTGAAGCATTGTAGCAAAATGCTTCCCACTTTGAGCTGGATCCTTGGATAGCTACATGCCAGATAATTTAAGGTTCCTCTCCAAGCTCAATATCATCTAACTGGTTTCTTGTGTGAAGTATGAGGAATCACACAATTTGGAGTATAATGAGAATATATTCTCAAGTACTACTTTTAACTTCTTTATCTTCTTTGCTAGCTCTACTTGTGGCAATGCTATCTCACAAGATATTTTCTCATTTACCTTCACCTAGAATTTCTTCTTAGGCCATTCAAATAATTTGGCATTGATGTCTAGGTCTTAATTCTATACCTAGTCCACCATGGGCTTTGTCTCATTAGGTACTTGCAAGCTGAATGCATCAAGAAAGAAGTCTTTGATTTCAATCAGAAGTTGTCTTTCTCTATACTCATTCCTGAGTATCTCTTGTTTCTTCTTCTTTTCTAGGGCCTCTTGCACTTCATTAATCAAATCAATACTCATAGTTTTATAGTCATATCTTGGAATGACTATCTCCTCAACAAGTGTAGGGTCTCCATAGTGAAGTATCCTTGCTACCTTGGTAGAGCTCAAGCCTAGTGCTAATATTTGTAGTAGTACTACATCAGTTCTTGGCTTTTGTGTTGTTCTAGTGGGAGTCCCTATAGTAGGAAAATTTATAGATGTTTGAATTGCCTCTTGTTCCTTTTCCTTAGGGCTCTCTTCCTAATCCTCTTTAGTTCTACCTTGATCTATTATCGTTATCTAAGGAGGTGCACCTTGTCCTTGTGCTATAATGATAGAGGTATCCTTCTATTTTTTTTCTCTTTTCTTTGCTCCTCAGTAGTTGAAGTCACTATGATAGTGGAATCAACCCTAGTTGATGCATCTTGTGTTGCTTGATCTTGTGGTTGTCCACTTGTAGCTATTGGAGTTTTTCAAGGTTGTTCTTATGGATTCAATTTCTCTTTTATTATCTCAACTATAGCCTTTTGTAGTTCCTCCACACTCACCAAGACTGGATTGGTACATAATTGTCCTTGTAGTGTGGTCTAGTGAAGGATCTTTCTAAGATCCTCTACAGTCAATGGGTTGATGTTCTGACTAGAGGTGTTAGGAACATCCTTCACAACTACTTTCTCTGTAGGTGTGGGTGTTGGACGAGGACTATGAGGTGGCAATTTTGTGTCTTGTACACTCTATTCCTATTGTTGTTCCTCAATAGTTGTTATTTCACTACTTTGTGTATCTTTCTCCACTATAACTTCTTCTTTGTCATTCTCTATTTCTTCTTCCTTATCATTTTCATCTTCCTCTTCATTATTTCTACCCTCAAAGGGGTCTTCTTCTCCTTCTTTCACTATAGTCAGCCCATAAATCAATTTCCACATTTTTGTGGACTTCTTCACAACATCCTCTATTTTATTTTACAAAATGTTGAATGCTCTATACTTGGGTGCAAATTTTCTCCCATGCTTCTTATTAACCTTTCTTATTTGGCTTTTTGTAAGTTCAGGCATCACACAAGCCAATTTTGACTCTCTTATTTCATTTTCCATGTTTAGGCAATAATGCCATTTATTTTCTACAATAGAGAATAACTCCTTAGGCATAGTATTATCAAGTTCAAGTGGAGTGTTCTTGAACTTTTCCATCATAGTGTATACTAATTCTTCCACTATGTTTTGTTCTTCTCTACTTAGCTTATTAAAGTCAATACTTTTCAATTTAGATAATTATGCATTATCTCTTATATTGTCACATATATTATCTAGATCAAACTTAGTGGTGTGACTTACCACTTTGAATTGTCCATTGTCATTTGACTTTGTCCTCTCTTCATCTAACTCTAGAGGTGCCACATTTTTTCTCCTCTACTTCTTCTCTAGTGGTCCTCCCTACTCTATGGATTTCTTCTTTTCTTGTTCCTTGGCCACCTTTGTTGTAGTCCTTTTATCTGCCTTAGTGATAGATTTTGTTCGGCTTAGCTTAGATTTCTTTTTGCCTTTAGGCTGAGCAATAGGTTATTTCTGCGCTTTCCTCTTCTTAGGCTCTACCTTAAATGCTTCCTCTTCTTCCTTGACACCTTCTTCTTCTTCAACATCTTCACCCATGCTTTGGGTTAGTGTTAGTGGTCCTTGCACCTTTTCATCATCATCATCATCATCTTCTTCTTCTTCTGCCTCTGCCGAGCCTTGTCCAAATTTTTCCTTAAGCTTATTCACTAGTTTATCCTTTTTCTTGAATGTAGAATCAGTCTTCAATTCCATATCTACTTTAGATCTTACTACATCATATGTGCCAAAGTGTTGGGCACTTTTGTCTACTTCTTTTGCAAGTGGAGTTGTTATTGTTGTAGATGCTTCATCAATATTTATCTCATATCTAAGTGGTCTAAGTCATCTTACCCTTGGTATGACTACTTGAATGTAGGTATAATTAATATCAACAAGAAAAAAAATGTCATTTGTATGTTTCTTCACAAGTGAGACTAGAATCCTAAGTCTCTGTTTCATTCATTTCTTGAAATCTTCAAAGTAGCTAGTCATGAGTGTCTCAAAATTTTCCCCCATTTGTTCAATGTATTCATTCACCTAGGCTACTATGGACCTATTTGTCTTCCAACTAATGTTTCCAAAACAAGGAAAATCATTTTTTACACAAAAGAATATACATATCAAACTTGCTCCAAACTTACATTGAGCTCCCTTTTTTCTTCTTATAGCTCCCAAATTCTCATTGATCTATTGTAGTTGTAGTTTAGCCAAATCATAAGTATGATCCTTTTTAACAAGTTTATAACCAACATCCAATGTAGTATAGGGAACACTATTGAGTCTGCTAGATTGGTAGAATTTGTGGGAAATGACTCTAATAGAAAAATCAACAAGAGGATCCTTAATGGTATCAATGGTCATGCCTCTCTTATTCCACTTGGCTCTAGTATTCTTATCAATAGCTTCTTTGGAGCCACTCTTAAGGGTTTTTGGCTGATCTATGGTTGGATACCCTATTGCCCTATGAATAATCCTTTTTGATATTTTAACTAGCCCATCTTCTAACCACAAGTTGCCATCATGTATCCTACTCAACATAATTCGGATCCATTCATTCCTTAAAATAGTAGGGAAATCTAGGGCACGGGTTAAGCCCTTCTTCTCAATGATTTGAAACTCTTCTTTCAAGATCCCATTCTTGTACAACTTGTCATATGCTTCCCTGATTTCCATGTCTCTAATGGCACCTATCTTATAGTTATAGCATCTCCTAACATCTTGAACCATTACAACCTTAGGAGGAATTATAGATAGGGCTTTGGCAGGGTTGTTTTTATAGGAAACTTTAGGGATAGGTCTGAAATCAAGCTATTTGATTTCATTACTCACTAATTGGACTTCAAATAGCTCTTTATCCTAAGGTTTTATAGAGCTAGAGGCCATTTCTTCAAACTAGGGTTCAAACACAAAGAAATTTTAAAATTGTGTAGCTTGGCACAAGTATAAATACCTTGAATCATTGAGACTTGTTAAATCTCTATAAAAATCTACTCAAGTGCTTCAAACTCTACTTGAAAATCATTCTACAATCTTCTCATATTTTTCTCTTTGTTCATGATGGTGAGAAATGATTCAAAATGTAATCATATACCCTTGTTTCAATGTATTTAATGCTTAGTACATTTATAGTTGTCCACTTAGCTCCTTAAGCAATTCTACTTTACTTGGCTTCCATTGTCTTTCCAACACTCAACATATACTAGAGTTTCCCTTACTCAGCTTTAGTACAAATTTTCCTTTACTCGACATCCTCTACTAACTTGGCTGCAACTAATCACTCAGCCTCTACCAACTTTGGCAGACAAGTCAGCATGTACTAGGATTTTACTTGGCTTCTGAAGGTAATTCAGCAACACTTGTGAAAAATTGAAATTTTAACTTTGCATCTCTATTCATGCTGATCTATCCTTTTTAGTACTTGTCTCAGAATTGATGTATGATAAAGCTTTTTATATTAGTTCCACATACATTCTTTTCATTAGTTAGATGAAGTGTGACTACTTGACCTTTTGGGTGAAGTGATCCCTTCATTGGATGTGTTGCCTCCATCTTTCTTCTTCTATGTTTTATCCATTTCTCCTCTGATGTATTCAACATCTACCTTCTCTTTTCCTTTTTTGAACTCTAAGTTGAGTGCCTTTGACCTTGTTGGGTAGTTCTTGCTGATATCACCAATCTTCAAACAACTGAAGCATGTAGTTGGCTCAACCATCTACTATAGTTTCCATTGAAATGTGTTCTTATGCAATTTTTAGGGATGTGTCCATACTCTTGATATTACTGAAAGCTTTGCCTAGTTTTGTAATCCCAATTGTAGTCATGTCCATGACTTTTGGTCTTTGCTGGTTGATTTGGTGTCCACATAGGCTTTGATCTACACTCAAAGGCTCTATGTCCATAACTTTTGTAGTTGTAGAAATGACCTTCAAATCTTGGTGTTCTAATGGTTCTAGTCCTGCACTCATGTGCATGATGTCCTTTCTTGTTCCACTTGTGATATTGACCCATGTTTTTAGGTTTGTCATGTTGATTATCATTCTTCCTCCTACACATATTAGAGGTATGTCCCTTTTTACTACAAAAATGACAAGTGGGTTTAGTATTCTTACCTTTTTCACTTCTTTCTTCTATAGTCTTGGATGACTCTCCTTTTTTAGTGCTGGTTATGCTAATCCTAAAGTGTCATTACTAGATCTTGGTGATTTTAGTAGCTATTAAAAATACTTGATAGCTTCATTAAGTTTGTTGAATCTCTCTAAGATCTCCTTATATTTTCTCAATTCATTTTACAATTGTTCATTTTGCATCTTTAGAGTAGAGATCTCAATGTCCTTAACATTCAGCTCATGATGTGCATTCATCATCTAGCTTAAGGTGTCTAGTTGCATATTGGAAATTCTTGCAAGCTCAATTGACTTTTCCTCCAATTTGTTAGCAAGGTTTCTCTTGTCATCTTCTATCATATATTTATCTTTAATAACTCTTTTCTTCTATTCAGTCACTTCACAAAGCATCATGGCTTGTGATTCTTGTTCAATCTTGAGAGTTCTTATTTCTTCTACTTGAGCTCTATTCTTCTTCATCAGATCTACTATTTCTACATCAAACTCCTTGGAATCTCTATTTTAACACTTTTTAGGTGTCAATCTCCTTGTACTATGTATCATTCTCAGCTATGGCAATCTCTCTTCTTCTCTTTATGGATTTTCTCAGTTCTTCCCTAGCTTCTTCCAAAGAATGTAGAATGAGATGTATCTTAGTCTCCCATTTTTCTATGATCTTCCCAAGTTTGTAGACTTCCATTTCTAGATCTTTTTTCTTGAAGCTTTAAGGCTTCTCCTTGTGAGAACTCAATTTTGTAACCAATTGTTGGAATTTAAAAGTGGGAAGAATACTTTTGAGAGGGGAGTAGTGAATCAAAAATACCAACTTTATCCTCTAAAACTTATTTAACTAAAATCAATCACATGCATCTAACACATCTAATAAACATGAAAGTAAAGGCATGCATGAAAATAGATAACACAAGATTTGATCACCTAGAAACCCTCAAAATAGAGAAGGTAAAAATAGGGTGGGGATGACACCCACAACTTACCACTGCAGCAATATGTAACTAGTTAAGGTTACAAAGTTTGACCACCATCAATGGTCTACCTTGTGAAAGGCCTACCCTATTAAAGACTTTACACCTTGTTAGAAGTGACCTATCTAAAGGATTTACAAAGAGTCACTTAGAATGTCACCTTATTAAAGGATTTAACACCTTGTTAAAGGTTCTACAAAATAGTTGTTAAACTAACCTATCTTTATAGGATTTTCATTCTCCTAATACAATGGCTAGAAAGTATTATAGAATGTATTGACTTGATGACTTATAATATTCAATTACTGATTCTAGATCCTTGTTCTGTCCAATCTAATTTGATCCTTCTTTATCTGATATATCTCTATTTGAAATGCTGATATTCTTTTTTGATAACGTGATTTTACAATACTACTTTTCTTCTAAGTCTTCACACCCCTTTAAACTTCCTTCAAAAATTTGTTAACATTCTCTCATGCATTCCATACAATCCATATGACCTCTTACACACTCTCAAATTATGAGGTTTCAACCTCCTTGTAAATTTTTTGAGACTTAGGGTTGGGTATCAATCTATGATCGAGATTCATCCATCTTTCCCTTTTAATTATTTTCATTTTTTCTAATTGGTTGCATGCCCTTTCCATTTTCTAATTGGTTGCATGCTAATTGCATAGGGAATGTGATAGACTTGATCTTATCTTTTAGATCCTTCAAGATTAATCTTGAGTCAGCTCACAAAATGGTTTACATGTATGTTTGTGATGACATAAAATCTTATGTTGATTCTATGTTACTCAACACTCACTAATTCCTGATGCTCGACACATATAGGAATTATATTTTTCTCAGCTCCTATAGTAACTTTGTCTTGCTCGACACCTATACTTTACTTGGCTCATATACTGGCTCAGCATTTATTATCACTTAGCACTTGAAACTTGCTCGACACTTGAATAATTCGACACCTACTGAATTTTTGGCTCGACGTATATTGTAGCCTGGGATCTATATTATACTTAGCATCAACTTAGAAATTTCTTAAGTATGTTGACACTGAATTTTCAAAACTAATTTGAGACCAAAAACTTCATTGTATGTTTGTAAATCCTTTTGCATGGTGGACCTAGTAGTCCTTATTGCTCTTAATAGGGTAGATCATCAAAAGTGATCATTGTAAGCATTAATAGGCCACCTTTATACTGAAATACTAAAGCTTGTGGGTATCATCCCCACCCTCATTTTACTTTCTATTTGGAAGGTTTCTAGGTCACCATATTGTGTGTCAAAGTGTTGTGAATGCTTTAATGCTTTCAGTTTTTCACATATGCAATTAGATCAGAATACACATGAAGGATTAATTGGTAATTAAGGATTAGGTTTTATAAGTTACGAATTCACCCCTCCCCTCTTAGTAACTTGGCCTATCATATATATTTCTAACACCTTATTGATGCTAGTGGTAGATTGAGGTACCAATTGAATGCTATTTCCCCCAAAGTGTAAAGCAAAAGGGAGCATGCCATGTCCATTTGTTGAATCTAGTTTTGATTACAAATCTCGAAATTTTTAATATGATCTTTTTCTGTTTGTGATTATCCATAGATGAACCATGGGAAAAAAAAATTTAGAATTTTTGGGCAAGTCATGTAATGGACCAGTCATATTCAAAGGTGAAGTTTGCACATTGAAGAAAGACATGATGCATAATGATGGGAATGTGTGAAGTAGAATATAGAGTGGATGATGATGATAGAATTTGTAATGTGAATGAGTGGAGTTATTGGTATCCCTTTATCACTATGATGCTTGTCAAAGTGACTGAGTTCTATGAAATTGTGTTTATTCTAGAAAAGTGCACCTCTAAAAAGCACACCTCAAAAAAGCACAACTTCAAAAAGAGCACCTATGCACCAGTGCACCTGTCCACCTTCTAATAGTTCATAGAATTAGAACTTTTTTGTTTGAACTTCTAAAATTTTAGAATTTTAAAATAAAAATTTGGGTGTTTGAGCCAAATGGTTTTCAGGCCCTCCTTCTAGCACCACTTCTATTGAGATGTCATTTTGCATCATGCTTAATGGCAGGAATCCTTTCAAAATCCTCTCTTGAGAAACTAATTTGGGATCAAATCTAAGGTTTCAAGAAATCTTGCGAATACTGGAATCCACTTAGTTGAAGATAAATATATTTGTGAATGGTTTGAACCAATTTTGGATAAGATAATTAATCTATTTTCTATTTCAAAATTAACTACAAAATGAAATATATTTTTGGTATTTTCTATTTTTGAATGAATGCAATCTAACAATGCAACTATATGAATTCCTAATTTAACCAAGGGTTAGCAAAGAAAATAAGAAAGATAAGGTAATGAGAGATGAAATTAAATAGCATAAAAGGGAAATTCATAATGGACATAAACCATAGTAACAACAGCGAGTTAGAATGATGAAAAGTTTCAGTAGGAAACCAATGAAAGTAGGATCAGTTCTTCCTCAAATTTATTGATGCAATCATCGATGGAAACTTAGCAAAATTGAAAGATGTTTCACTTCTTATCAAATCACAAGGCCATGGAAAGTGAACTCATGTGAGATGAGAAGCTATTTAGGAACAAAATGGTGATCTCTTCTCCAACTCTATATGTCAGCAGAATTCATCAACACATGAGAAACACTAGAACTAAAATGTTAAAAATGGAAACTTGACCTCCTCTAGGCATTTCTGGGAGTTGAACTACTATCAAAATGCATTTTTGGTTCATGGAAAGCTCTAAATTTGGAATTGATAGTTAACTATCAATGCACCTTTGGAATAGCACACCAATGCACATGCATGAAATTTTTGCAAGGTGCTCAATTCACCAAAAAATCAAAGTTCTCAATTTTGAAAATAGTTTCTAAGTTTTTGTCAGAGAAAGATTAGGAGCACTCTAGTGTACTTAGTTTTCCCTTTCTAATGATTTATACCCTCTTTATAGCCAAAATTCTTCATAGATTTGAACTCCTACTTCTTTTATCTAAAACTCCAAGGTACTTGTGTTGAATCTTGTCAATAATAGTTGCATAACATGAGGAACCTATTTTGGCTCATGTGTCCTGTTGGTCTGATTTTTTGCATTATAATTTTCACTTTCCTAGGTAAAAAATTAGATTGAATCCACTGATGGCGCAAAAACCTTTTAAAAATATGTGAATATTCTCCATCCTTTTCAAACTTTCCGCATCCTGAGTCTCCCATTTTATTTTCTATTTTTCACCACCCAATTCCTAAAAGATCTATGGTGATCACTATCTCACTATGACAAGATGCAAGTGTTTTACCCTTAGTGACATAGCGACTATCACTAAGTTGAAGAGTGGTACCATCAAATGGAGGTATGATGATCAGAGATTGTATTGCTTCAAAAATATTTGATCACATTTTTATGACAGACCTATCAAAACCTGAAAAGGGGTTAGAACATTGAAGTACAAAAGGTGTCAATAGAAATCTCAACTTTTTTGATTAGTCACTTTTTTTCTATCAAAAAAATTGAGCACTTTGCCGTTAGCGACATGGCGCCTTCACCAGAAGTAATGGCTGGCAGTCACTTTTAAGTTTTCTAGTGACCATAAGTTTTCCAAGCTGTGTGATGGATGTGCAATTTTATTGTTATGTCAAAAGAATTAATGAGGGTGGTTATGACTTCACTTGCCTTTATCTTTTCAACCTCAAATTTTGATAAGTCCCCAAAAATTGCTATGTCACTATCAAAAAAATTTTGTTTCTCGCTGTTAGTGACATAGCACCCAGACAAAAAGTAATACTGCAACAACATTTTAGAGAAAGTGGGTCCTAGACAATGCTCTGTCAGATATCAGTTATAAAGTTTTGGCACACAATGGCATCTAGTGGGAAACACATTTACACTAGGAAAAATGACGGCATCAAAGGTCACTATATCACTATCGAGAAACTTGTTCTTCTCACCGTTAGTGACATAGCGCCTAGCCAAGAAATAAACACACGATGGGACCCAAGCAGCATGGTAATATGGAAAAGTTTTTAAAATATGAATTTATATGCCAGTGGTGTAGGGTTTTCTCACATCATCAATAACTAGACCCACACCCTAATTCATGAAACATATGAAAGATTCTGATTGTCAAATCGATCTCAAATCTACGATCATCGTTATTTCTCTATGGTGAGTTGCACAAAGGTTATGAATAGTGACATAGTGACAAGGGGCCCACCATATTTCTCTTAAGTAATGCATCAAATTTTTCCCACATGATCAATGCAGAATCAATGATGGTCACCATCTCACTATGGCAAGTTGCTCACTTTTAATGTATAGCAAGATAGCAATTCAGCAACACGTGTCCTCAGAATTTTGTGGGTCTAGTTCAAAAGAAACAACAATGAAAGAAAGATACACATGGATAAATCTCATTAGGCTGACTACCAACACAAAGGTGTGAAGAATTTTTATTATTATTCATGAAGACATTGTAGAATTGCAAAAAGGAATGAGCAAAGAATCAAAGTTGCAGGCCTGAGTCTCATAGCAGAGGGGTATTTTTCAAACTGGCTTTCTGGAGGTTCCTAATAAGACAAATATGCGATCTTATATACCAACAAAACTAGAATGAGATGAAATTTTTGAATATGAGGTCAGATTGTGCACAGGTCTTCACTGGTTCATGTTATGAGTCAATTTGTGTTTCTTGGGGTATTGGCAACAGAACAAGCAAATTTGATCATTAAGAATTAGAGCTTGTTAGAGGGCGGGTTTGTAAACTTTTTGAAGCCTAATTGTGGTAAAAGTAAGTTGGAAAAGATTATCTTGCATTCTGAAGGCCACTTAACTAATTTTTACTTTTTACTTTGAGTTCAATTTGATATCAGAAATCAGTTATATTTTCTACCAAATATCTCAGATTCTTTATGCCTTTAAGAGCTAGAATCATGGGGATTTGATAGAAAGTTACAGAGAGAAGGTAGAGAGAATATTTTTCATCTTCTTGGGAAGGAATTTTGAGGGTACACTTGTCAATTGTAGATTTAATTCGAGTTTTGTTTCCTTTCTATTTATGCTTTCTTCTTCTCTTTTATAAGGGTTGAAAAATTTGGAAAGTTTCTCTGGTATGAAGATAGTTAGTAGAATTGGCCCTAGAATTGATGAATTCTGAATGGAAGACCTAGGATGTGTTGGTTCCAAACCATGAAGCTTTGCTTTGGCTATGATACCCTCTTCAGAGGTCTTCTACTCCAAATTTCAATTTGAAACTCTCATCAGTCCTTAAAATTGGGTAGCTGAAGGCTTTTAGGGACTAAAATTAGAATTTTGGTTCTTCTTTCGAATGTTGTAAAGAAATTTCAATTCCAATCTCTTCATCAAAAGTTATTACCCTAATAATTTAAGGATGCATTTTTTATTTGCACAAAGAAGTAAACATTAGTCTAGAGAGTTGAAAACCAAACCTAAAACAAACCCTAAATAACAAAAAAACCAAGCCCAAATGCTTCAAAACAATGGAAAAACAAGTTAATCTCTTGTTTACCCTTGATATGCAAAATAGTGCAGCTAGTGCACCTTCAGAGGTGTGCTAGGTGCCCCAAAAAGGCATATCAAGGGTCTTTTGGCATAGTTGTTCTCTTGAACACCTGTGTGAGGTCTGTGCATGCACATGTTTTTAGTGCAAGTGCTATGTTGGGTGGGGAAGAATTAGCTTTTAAATATGCAAAAGAGGTTGTGCACTTGTGCACCATTATGGGGTGTGCATGTGCACACCCTTATGTTGGTTTTAAGTCTCCTCTGAAAGGTGCACATGTGTGCACCTTGGGGAGGTGCGCATACACACACTTTTGCTTAGGTGTTTCTTATCTTTTATACCTAGTGCACACCCTTTGGAGGTGTAGAACTACACATGTGTGCAGGTGCATATATCCAAAGGTAGATAAGTGTACACTTATGCATTTAGTGCACCTTGGATAAGTGTGCTAGTGTGCATTTATGTACTAAAACACTTTAAAATCTTTGATATTTTCATAGTTCTAACACCTCATTCTTATCCAATCTGAGTCTAGGACTTGATCTAGACTCAAGAAGAGTTCCAAAAATAACCTAGGCCCCATACTAGGGGTATAGGAAATAAATTTTTACTAGGGAATCCTCGTTTCAAGGAGAAATGGGGTGTGTGTTGTGAAACCACAATAGATATATTGGTTGGAAAGAAAGAAATAAAGTTGAAAAGTGAAAAAATAAGGAATAAGAGTGTGATATTGAGTTGGAAATGGTGTTCAATAACCAAAAGAATAATTTGGTGAAGGTTATCAAACACATAATTAAGAGCCAAGTTTCTTATGGTGTCACTGAGAAATAAAGAGTTATCAAGAAAGGAGATTTCAACTGAGTGAACAATGTTAATCAAGAAGATGAGGTTATTCAGTGAAGCAAGAACACAAGTTAGTAAAGGATAATAATTTTGATAAAATATGATTGAATAATAACATTGAGTGAGAATATGCAGTATTCTAGAAGATTCTAAGGAAGGAAAGAATTTTATTAGTAAAATATATTGATGAAATTGGTTATGTAAGATCAAATTGGGAAGATTCAAGAAAAAGTTCAAGATCCAAGAAAAGTTCATGTTCCAAGATGAATTATATCTAACACAATGCATAAAACTTTTTTTTGAGCACTAGATATATTGAATTTAAGATGATATATGATTTAATGGATAAGAGGAAATCATAGAAACACTAATGAATATGATTAAGTGGAAAAAAAATCCCTATATAAAGGATGAGCAAAAATATTGGTGATTGTTGATAGTTGTTGATAATTGAATGAAGATAGAAGAGTCACTGAGAAGAACAAAGGCCATATAAAGTGCAAAGGAAAGAAATGATATGAAATGTGTGTATTCATCAACCAATAAGGAATAACATGAAGAAGAGTAAAGGGAAGAAAGGAGATCTATATAGGAAAAGGTGGTTGATATTTGTACATATCATTTCACTATTAATTTCTAACCACTATAGTAGAAAATCTCTTAACTAAGTGGATTTAATAGTCCTATTTCTAAATCCTTTATAAGGTGGAATTCTAATGAATGTACTAAGTCCTTTAATAAGGCCACTCATTGAGGAGTGCACTATTTAATTGATCTTTGGTGAAAATCCCCTAACATGATCATATTTAGTAAATGTGTTTGTAACCTTTAACAAGGTTGATTCTTAACCAAGCTCCCTTCAGAAGAGTGAATATCTTTGTGGATGATGATTCCTATGGTGATTTTTACCCAAATTGGATTTCCACATTTAATGATACTATTAATGTGATTTGATGTGTTGCATGCTATTTAATATGTTAGAGTAATAAGGTGTATTTTTATTAACTATATTTTACTTAAGCTAAACTTTAGACATCTACTAATTAATTATTTTATTAATCAGTATAATGAAACCTAGGTTTTACCTTTAGGGTTGTGATATCCTTTATAAGGATTATCTCTCTTTGTAACCTAATTCATTCGTTCACTTGTTGAACAATATGAATTTCTCTTTTTTCTCATCAAGAATGTCTCCTCTTTTATGGATCTATGAATTTCATCATCCATAGCTTTGCTCCTCTCTTTTTATGATAGGTGTTTTCATGTAGTGGTTCTTGGGAGCTATTGGTTGAGTTTTCATCAATCTCAACTTGGTATTAGAGCTCTAGACTTCCATGCCCCTATTCTTTTTCTGAGAGATTTGGCAATAGTTTTGAGATTTGATCTTTCAGAGGGTTTTCTATTGGATCTAGGGGAAGCTTTAATTTTGTTCACTTTGAGCCTAGACAGACATCACCATTGAGCTAAGAGCACCCAAAAAACCCCATTTTTGTATAAAGTTTTTATCTATTTTAGACAAAGATTGTACAATTTGGCCATGAATATCAAGGTGACAATATTATTTTTTTAATTCCAAAAAAGGGTTTTAATTTTTTTTGGTAAAAAGAATTTTAAAAAACATGTAGCCTTTTTATTAAAAGGTGGGAATTTCTTTTTTTTTTTAAAACATTAGAAGGGACCTTTTTGGGCATACCCCATGGATTGTAGGTCCACGACCCTACATCAACGAATTGATAGCTATCATAGGTCTGACAACATTTAGCACTATCAGTGGCTGACCTTCCACTCTACCTCACTCCAATGCCATCTTAACCCCATAGGCCATGTACAAATTTGGAACCATTGATTTTTTGGAGTCGATACTTCATCGCATCATACGGTATTTTTTGCAAGTACTTTATGGAAACTCACCATCCCAATTAGTGTTGGTGTCACACAGACTTTTTTGGAAATCATGTATGTTTTAGGGTCCTCTATTCTTAGACCATCAATCACATGCTCACCTTGTCAATAGAGTTTCTTAGCCTATTTTCCTAGAAGCTTGTGGTTGTTTTGACTACGCGTGGCTACTCGCAAGCCTTTTTTAGGGCTTGCTACTTTTTACATGCTTCAAGATGCATATTATTTTTGGAGAAGGGAATTTTTTAAAGAAATTCACCCCCCGCCACCTCTCCCCCCCCCAAACCTCTCCCCTAATAGGTATTCCCATATGGACCAAGTGTGTGCCTTCCCTCCCTCCTCGAGCCTTACCTAGAGTTCTATGATTTTGGGCATGTGTGGTCATTTTTTATGGAAGCAATGGTGCATAATTTTTAGGTGCCCATGTACTAAATGTTGGATTGTTCCTTGGCACTCACCCCATCCACTAAATGTGCACATCACCTCTAAAAGTAACCTATCCATGATAGGCACATGACCTATCTCCAGTGTGTGAGCATTCTTTTCTTTTCTATAAATTATAGTGAAGAGTGCATTATTATTTTTTAAATAGATAAGGTATTGACTATACAAGTTTAACACATGCCTATTGAAGGAAGCTTCCAAAAGTTTTCTTGCATGTTGCTAAGTTTTTTTGACCCTTGTACATGTAGGCCCATGCCAAATCACATGCATGTGGCATTTTTATTTTTGGAAATTTGAAGGCACTTTGGCATTTTTGCATGTGTTTACATTGGGAGCAGTTTCCATCATGGTAGTGTTTTCATTGTCTTTTTTATGATATCTATTTTTTTTGAATAATAGGTTTTATGCATTGTTGGTAGTCACACATGGTGTATTTATGGCATGCATGGAAAGTTTTGTTTTCATCACATGCTTTATGGCCACTGGATTTCTTTTTCCAAATGACTCCTTTTAATGTGATAGAGCTTTTTCAATAGGTGATTTTTTTTTTGTAAATGGGGAGTTTTTTCAAGCATTTTCTCACCTTGATGACCTTTTGACTCATCACTTGTTGACATCAGCACTACTATAGTGACCCCACAAACCCTTTTGGCTTAGTTTAGACTTGTCTATGAATTTTTTACCATATTTTTCTTATCTAGACTAGTTTTTTGGAAAATGAGATATCGTCGAAAAGCTAGTTCTAAGCCCATCATAGTGGTGCAAGTATTTTATAGTTTTGATGCTTGTTTGATGGATTTTTTTGTTGTCAAATTTAGGAGTTTATTTTTACACTCTTGGAGACATATCTTGAGAATTCAATCTCTTATTTGGGAATTCTTTATATCATTGGAAAGATTTTTCAAAGATATTTCCAATGATGCTAGTTATGTTTCCTATTCTTCTCTCTTCACATTCTATTCTTTTTGTGCATTCTTGTAGATATCTTGGTTGTTTCATGTCTAGGGAAAAATTTCATTACCTTAGATGATTTGTCATGAGTTATACTATTTTTTATATGAACCTTATGTCTCTTCTAGTCTTTATAGATATCTATTGTATACATATTTAAAAATATACTGAGATAAAGTACCACATTCTATCTATATTTTGGTTTTAGTTGTCTTTCCTAGTTTTTCCTTCTAATTTCAGTAGTGTCACCTAAGAAAACTCATATATATTACTATATTCTTGGGATTCACCATAACTTGTGCCTAATTCTACATTCAATAATCTAATTAAAGTTCCAAGGGGGTTGATATTTTGTCTTTATTTTCCATCTACTTTTTTCTAGTAAGTTTCCCTTCCATAAAATTAGCCTCATGATATGTCTAGAATTGATTACCTTAGTGTATTATTTTGTACCTATATATGGATCTTGATAGTGGTTCAGTCGGTCCAGTGGTTTATGAAATGGATCTTGATAATGGTACCATTGTGTTGGTGTTTAAAAACTACTGAACAAAAAAATGTTCAATACCAGAATGATAATACTCACATGACCTAAGGATTAGATGATTCCCATTATCAATTATATAAGTAAAGCATTTGGACCCAAATTCAAAATAATTGAAGGATGGTTTCCTACTCTTTTGGCTCTACTAAACCAAGGCGGGTATACCTAGGGATGATTCTAGTGCAAATTGTTGTGTAGAGATTCTTTTAGTTTCATTTTGATTCTCATCTATTACCCACTAACACATGAGTAGTTTAACTCACTTATTTTAATGTTCTCTAACTTGTACACATCCTTTATCAGCAGATCTGATCATCATTCTCCTTGGATTTACAAATATTCCTGACAATAGAAGCTACCTAAGACTTAGAGAATAGATATAAATGAGTCTTGACCAGCATTATAATTCTAAAAAAATGGAATGAAATGATTTTAATTTTCTTAATAAAATTATTTGATATGCAGCAGTAGAATTCACCCTTGCTTGCTTCTGATTTATGAGACCAGTGCCTTATCCATTGGGCAAAGAATTAGCTATTGGTGGGAGATCTAATTCAGATAACTTGTAAATGAATTAATCAATTGTAATCACCCATCTCCATTCTTATGAAACATCCCTTTATGAATTCACAAACCCTATTGATTCACTGAAGCATTTATATAATTTCTTGAATTAAGAGCAACAATGAAAAGAGTATACAACCCATCCAGATTGCATTCAGCCAATGAAACCTTATTTAAATAACTTCAAACTAAACAAACCCATAAACTAGAGACAGAAACTAATGACACAAATATAGTGTAAATGCCCTTTTGTATTACCCTTTTCATATGACTAATACAGTGACCAATAGAAAACCAATTGAAAGCCCAAAATAGATTGCTATTTCTATCATTCAATATGTTATTAGAAAGTACAATGGAAACAAACTCAAATCAGCTATACTCTATTGGACCAATTGAATGTTCTTTTCTTGAGAGAAAACAAAAATTATACAAGTCTCGAACCCCCACATTGCCTTGAAAACTCATTTATATATGCATGAGTTGCAACAAGCAAAGGGAAAATGTGATTGACAGGTGTCCTTCAAAAGAAACTTACATACACCTATCACAAAAGACAAAAATGAAAATAACAGAAAGGCTATTACATCAAACATCCCTTTGCGGGTCCCTTTCTGTTATATTCTCATTAATTGAGACAAGAGCTTATGATTTAATTATTTTATTTATTCCTCATCCTCATAGTATGTGGTCATTAAATTTGAAAGGGATGAATCATCTGTGATTACCTACAAACTTAATTTAATCTAGGGATTTTCCTTGTCTTTATCATTAATTGTGAGGGTAACTTTTACTTTTGCATCTTTGTCCTTCTCATCTTTTGCTTCATCATCCTGTAACAACTTCTCTTCTGACATAAATTTGTTTCTCCACTCATTATAAGCAGTGTCCTCTGGCCAATCAAAATTTAGAGCCTCTCTTTGTATAGTTATTAAAGAATTTACAACTTCCTCTAAATCAACAAAATCCTCTCTGATTGCATTATAAAATAGCTGCACTTTCACCAATTCTTCATTTTTTTTTTCCCATAGCCAGTAGCCAATTTCATTAATGATATTATTCATTCTTTCACAAGATATCTCATCCAACTTCTTTTTCCTTCATTTTGTCAATAGTCTTTAAAGCACACAAAAATAGACTAAAATTTTCAGCCATATATTTGGAAAAAAAATTTATTAATCTTCTGAAAAGAGTCTCTTTTTTCATCAAAATCTTCTAATTTATTCAATAAATAAAAAATCTTCTCTATTTGATGACATGGCAGCTGGATGACAGATATGCACATAGTTGTAATATCATTATTTCTTTCCCTCCATTTTTGTACAAGAGATCTCAACCTAATCTCATATCTCTGTAATTCATCCCTAATGGATGCAATCCTTGCCAATTGATAAAAAAAGGTTAACCATTCTACCCTATCCATTAAATACATCACACCCTGCCTCAATTTCTCTTCATATTGATTTTTTAATTCTACATGGAATTCATAAAGCTTGGTTTTCTCTTCTTCAAAATCCTCTGTAGTGTAGAATTGAGGCCTTTCAAGGGTATCAGGTACCTCAATAATTGGAGTGGATTTGAAAGGCTCAATAGCTAGCCTGGGAGGGTATACAATCATGGGTATACTAGACTCTTCTATTTTTCTTTTTCCTAGTATCTTCTCCATTTGAGACACCTGATTCTTCAGTGTTTGTATTTGTGTGCCCCTTTCTTCATATGCATTCAGTACTTCTTCAAATTTAGCATTTAGCTGGGCAAATCTATCCTATTCTTGGCCAGACACCATGCTGCCAAATTTTAGCATTTCTGAAGCCATCCCAATTATCCTTTTACTACCAACTTCACCAGTCCTAAAGACTGTTAATGCACAAGTATGCTCTGTAGTAGAGATTTCCTACATCCTTGTTTTATCCCTTTTCTCAATAGACCAAATTACAAGGGCTTGGTGGTCATCACTAAATTTGACTCCTCTATGAGCTTGTAGTATCTCTTCTTCAGTTTTTAATTGGACATCCTTTTATTTTCTTACTAAATCAAAAACCATAGCATTCATTATATCCCACTCAGGTAAGATAAGGAATCCTGATCGGTTAACTAATTGCCTCCTAGCCTTAGGTGTAAATTGGGCAAAATCACTCAAAAACTTGGATTTTACATCTTCTTTAATAACAGAGTCTAGTTTATTTGGTTGCTCTACCTTTATCTTTTCACAAGTCTTTTCAAATCTTCCTATATTTAACCTCCACAAAAATTGTGAAAATGCCCTAGATTTCACAAAATTTTCATCATTTATAAACCTCTTAGAGGCTTGGGTAACTATAGGAACAATTTCCTTACCTTGATAATCAGCAACAGTGAGCTCCAAGGAAGCTGGAGGGGGTTCTTGTGGTTCCCCAATCTCCAGCTTTGTGGAAGTAACAATTATATCCCCTTCACCATCAATTTGTCTAAGTTTTTCCCTTAAAGATGTTTCATCATCTATTTGTTTTGGGGACTAGCTCGGGGAGTATTGTTCTGGCTGAGAAGAAGAAGACCCTTGTTCTAATTTCTACCTTTTTGGAGCACTGGTTGTAAGTGGACTTCTTGGCCTTTGTCTTCAATGAAGAGGACCTTGTTGCACATTCTATGTCATCACATAACCTGACCTTCTTTGTAAGGTATATTGATCAGGAGATACTATTTTTTTACTGTTGATTCTCTTTTGCACTTCTGTAGCCCTGTCTGGATATGTCCCAACATATGTAGCCTTCTTTTCATTCATAGCTTATATTATCTCAGCAAAATTATTCATCAGAGCTGGCATCTTGGCTCCCTAGTATTTCTTTTCTTTTAATGAATCATAGTGAGGGTGAAAAACATTAATGAATTCTAGGGTTTTGCTAAATACGATCCATTTTTATTCCTATTCTTATAAAGTAAAAACATTTCTAATCACATCTTCAGGATAGTAAACTTGTTGCACCATGCAGGAAGCTTTTTTTCTCTCCCTTAGGACATCATAGAATCCTTCAAGATCAATAAATCTGGCATGAGATTCAACCTTGTTATATCTATCTAAAAAAAAATTCAAATGCTTCTAACCTTTCCTTACAAAGACAAAATCATGGGTCATAGTAACAATTGGAAAAAATGTGCCCTTCCTAGACAATTCCCTCTCATCTATGGTGCCTATTTTCCATAACAGCTCAGCTATTCCTATCTTTAAAGGCACATGAAATGGTAGCACATGAGGCTTCCCCAAAAATCCATATACTCTTATCACTATTGAAACATTGTAGGGAATTATATCCCCCCAATTATGATTGACAAGTAGCCCTTTAGCATGGTCCTTGGGTCTGACCAATTCTAACAATGCTTGTGGAATTCTAGGGCTGTCTCCTCTCAAAAGAAATAGAAGCTTTGATGCAAAATACCTATCAAACCTCACATAACTAGCATCTATGGCTTCTAAGGTCATATCCACACTCCACAATTGTACTGGATTCTTTTCTCCATCCCTAGTTGTCTTGGGCTCCATACCCTTGGAAAAGAAGGTGAGTCCCTTATGCAAACATATATACATAAGCATTGAATACCCAGAGAAAGGTTTATCTACTTTTCCCTTTGCTATCCCTACCAAACCATTATGGATTTCTCTTGCAAGAAATGTTGCAAAATCTAGAATAGTGCTCATTCCAAATTGAAGAGTTTGAGCCATTATGAGGACAACTAAGCCTGGGATTTTTTCTACTTCATCCACTCCAAAAATCTTACAAAGAGAAACATATAATGCTTGAGCCCTAATGTTAAAATGTCTTTTCAATAGTGGCTTTGGGGTGCTAGTAGTAATCATAGACAAAGTACCAACTTTAGTAGCATGCTCCTGTAGTAGCCCTTTTTTCAAGTAAATTTTTTGTGCATCATACCTTGCTTGAAAGTAACCCATGTCAATAGTTTCATGCACAACATGGATAGAGTTAAGATTGAAGACTTCTCTAATTAATTCAGGGCAAACCCTAAAGAGGTTTACTCTAGCATGATTCTTTACCCACCCTGTAATTGGATCATACTTATTTTCCAAATCCACTAATAAATCACTATCAAAGAAAATTGTGGGGACTATTAATTTTCCAATATCAAACTCCCAGACATTTCTCAGAGGAGTATCCAGTCTTTTCTCTAAAAACGTTTTTCTGAATAATTCCAAACCTCCCATGGAGACCTGAGCATCTTGTACCCAATTGGACTTGTCATAGAAACCCTCTACTATGGCTACTCTAGGGTTTTTAGGAATCAACTCCCTCCCCTTAGTTATCTCATGTACTGACAAAGGAAATTGTTCTAGAAAATCATCATGCACATCCCTTTTTGAATATCCAATTTGCCCAAAAAATTCTTTTCATGGAGGCATTTCTAAATCTTACTCAGCAAATTCTTGATTTTCACTGGTTATAGATCACTTACCTGCTAAATTTTTCTCTTCTTTCTGCAACTTTCTCTACAAATTCACTGAAGTCCTTGAGGAATTCTATGCCCTAGCTCTAGAAATCCTTTTTCTTTGAGAAAATCTACAATCTATGCTTCAACAATGGCAAATTTACATGTTATATCAGAGCATTGAGGTCGCACAAAGGAAACTTTGTATCATATTAATTCCTGCAATTGTTATTTTCATGTTATATTTTGAAATTTGATTTTTACCCATCGATTTCCCATAGATCAGATGGCTTCATTTCAAAAGGAAAATAGCCTTTTAAAACTTTTAGACCCCCGACCATGCGTGAGAAGCTTGCTTGCCCACATTATTTAAAAACCTTGCATTTTGATAATGCAGGAATGCAGGCACCATCAATCTTACCCTAATCGATGGTGATTATTTGGTGGCCCACTAAACTATCTTGATCAATGAAAAGTTACCTTTTAGTCCATGTGCCAAGTTTAATTACAGTAATTAAAGTTTTCGTGCCCATGACAATTGTCGCTTCCGTCTTGGCACACCTGTCACCTACCACCAATGAGCATGCTTCATTATATTTAATCTTTTCCAGTGTGGCATGAGTTGACATACTTCCTAAAGCTTGGTCCAGGTCCCACCATGCCCGCTTGCCTACATTATTTAAAAATTGAGCAGTTCCATATTGCGGGAATGTGGGCTTCGTTGATCTTACCCTAATCGACAGTGATCAAATCTTGTAATGATTGCACATCTATTCAACTGAACAGACCAATAAGAAACTTCCTCTGTGTTCCATATCATTTGACAACTTTCCATGAAAGATACAATGCTATTAATTTTCTAAGAAAGGTGGGTCCATGATGTCACTCTGTGCTATGTGTCAACTGCCTGCTTCCCCGCATTATTTAAAAATGGCACAACTTCATAATGTAGGAATGCGATAACCGTAGATCTAAACAAGATCCACAGTTGATGAAATTTGATCATAAGGTAAATTTTTTTTAATTGAACAACCAATGATAGTGCAAGAAAATAAAATGTGCACAAGGTACTAACAGGTCTACAAAAAGGTTCTAACCAATTCTGACAAACAAGAACTTTTGTGGCCCACTGAGTTTTGAACATCAGTAGGGGCTACATGTCACAAATCTGTTTCCTCGCATTATTTAAAAACCTTGCATCCTCATAATGTAGGAATGTGGTAATTGTAGATCTAAACAAGTTCCACGATTGATGAAAATATACTATGATTAGGCCCCTCTTTCAATAAAATTAGGCAATTAAAACAACTCTATAAAGTTTATCGAAAGATTAAAAGGTTATTCTGACGTAAATAACCTTTAGGATAAACATGCCCCACCAAAATATATTTTAAATCATACCTTTTTGAATTTTTTAAAGACTAGGGCAACACAAAACACAAGCATACGGGTTTCTCACATACATAGGGTTTTTTTCATGGATGACTTGAGAGACAAACCTTGAGAATTTAAAAGGAAAATACAACACATGGAACAGGCCACAATTAGAGCAATCTAAAAACCCTTAGAATCACTTGAAATAAAACCATAATCTACATAATTCAAAGACTTAAATGATTTTTCATCCAAATGTCAGAAATTTTTGTATACTGTAAAAAATTAGACCAACAGTGGCTCTATCTAGGGATGATAGACTATTTAAGTCTATGCAAGAATTCAAAATCTATGGAAGAGCAGACCAGATACTTGGTGTAAGAATGACAACTTCTTCAGAGAGCACAAAGCAACACACAGAAACAAAAAACCAAACTGTACAAGGAAACTTACAGGGATTTACAAAATATACAGAATGTACAAAGAAGCATAAAACTATTGTTCATGGAAAATAGATACTTTAAGAAAAGTACCTCTTCAAGAATTGTCCATAAGCTGGCAATTCAAGAATACCTCCAATTAATTCCCTCAAGAAATATGAATCTTCTCCATTCTTATCACAAATGTTATATGGACCAAGCCAGATTGGGTCAAATTTTCCATGTTTTCCCTTATCTTCCATCCTGGCATTCCACATCAGTACCATATCTCTTATTTCAAACTTTCTCTCAAAGGCCCTTTTATCATATAAGTGCTTCATCTATGATTGAAGTTTAGCATTCTGAATAGAGGAATATCTTCTTGTCTCCTCTAACTATTTTATGTCATCTAGTTTGAGTTGCATCTCATCAATGATATCATCTTCATATAACTGAATGAATTTATACATCTCCCTTAGATTATTCTGGGGAATTCTAGCCTGTATACCATAAACTAGGTCAAATGTGAAACAACCAATGGCCTTTTTAATAGTAACCCTATCAACCCACAGGGCTAGTGGCAATTTTGAATCCCATGCCTTCTTGTTTTCCCCTAGAATTCTTTTGATAATATTTAATATACTCTTATTGCTTGATTCTGCCTGACCATTCCCTTGAGGATGATAAGGTGAGGATGTATATTCTGTAATGCCTATTTTATGCAAAACTCTTTGTATTCATCAAATCTGAAACACATAACATTATCAGTAATTATATTCTATGGGCAACCAAATCTAGTCATAATGTTATTCAAGATGAAGTTGATCACCACTTTACTTGTAGCATTCTTGGTAGGGATTGCTTCAACCCATTTGGTGAAGTAATCAATTGCCACCAGAATCTAGGAATGTCCACCGCTAGATTTGTTTGAGATTTCACCTATGAAATCAATCCCCCACTGCTGAAATGGTGCTTGTACTTCTACAAGTCTTAGTGGTAAATTTCCAAAAAAAATCAATTTTCCACTGAATCTTTGACAATTATCGCACGTCTTAACAAATTCATGAGCATCTTTGAAGAGTGTTGGCCACCAGAAACTAGATCTAAGTACTTTGTGGGCTATGGTTTTAGCCATGTAATGACCCCCACACACACCTTCATGCATATCTTTCAAAATCCTTGCAGCCTCAATTTCATCTATACACTTCAAAAGTACTCCTTCCATGCTCCTCCACCTCAATTGTCCTTGTACTATAACATATCTTATAGAATGCAACTTAAGGGATCTCATTTGATTATCAGTTACCTCTGGTGGGGACTTCATTGTTTGCAAAAAATAGATTACATCTTTGTACACTAATACATTAGGGGTCAATTTGCGATGTCAATTTGCGATGGTAGGCAAATGTAATGTGTTTTTAGCTCTTTTTTTTCAATTATAGCTCGACGACATCGCAATTGCGATGCCAATGAGATATAAGAGAAAAAAAAAAGGAAATGTTGCTCATTTGTTTGAGGGCAATATCGATGGATGCAGGCAAGGGAAAGTTTGAGGGAAATCTTGTATGAGATGGTTGCATAGGAATTGTGGCAAAGGAGCATAGAAGAAGACCAACCATCAGTATTAGTGTAGACAACTTATTTGGATGGGGTATCTAAGGGTGGGGTGTGATGAACTGGTGAAGGATAGAGAGAAGCGAATGTAGGTTCACCCTACTATTTTAAGGCCATCCCATCATCTAGTCCATCAATATCCATAACCTCAGTAGTAGTTCCCACCATACCAGGGAAACGATATAGCTAGTGCCATTGAAAGGAGACTCATTGCCCTCTACTCTAGCTGCCTATTCGATGTATCAAATAAAAAATGGAGGTGCAATAGTAGGTTGTGTTTGATTGGGAAGGTAAGCCATCATTTTAAAACCTTGATGGTCTGCCCCATTAGAGGTAATCTCTGATTGCAAAGGAGAATTAGATTCCTGCAACTACAATAGTAGTAGTCAATGTAGTATAAGTCTTTCAATTTTTTCTGTCATTTAACAGACACTATCACAAGATTTATCTTCTAGTTTAGTTTTGTTCTTGCTCAAGATTGCAATGAAAATATGGTGGAAGCCTCTGCAATTGAAAAAGCACTTTGAAGCCCAAGGAATCAGGGGTCCTCCATGCAAACTATTCCATGGGAATACCACAGATATATCTAGGCTCATCGATGAGAAAAGTGCAAAACTCATGCTTGCACTCTCACATGATATAGTCCCTCACATTCTTCCCCATATTTACCAGTGGACCAAGACCTGTAGTACACTTACTATTCTCCATTGAATAAAGAACACAATGCTGACATTACACATGAATACATAAACTAATATGTACTTTTAAGAATTGTTTCAATACAAAATACCACATTGATTTAGAAGAAACCAAGTTTCTCCATAAGGAAGAATATTATTGCAAGTGGAAATTAAGAGGTATTGTTGAAATTAATAGGCATTTGCATAGTCCCAATAGAGACGAATGGTGAGGTTTAAGTTACTCCTAGCAACCTATTGTAAATGCTCACAAATAAAGTTGGACACATTCATTGGTTTCTTCTTCCTCCCAATTTATTGCAATCTCTTGGCTTTTTTTACGTAATTTTTTTGTACTTATTAATGCAACTGACCTTAAAAACACTATATCACACACTTTTTTTTTCTTGCAATGAACTCTGGCATTAGCAATGTTAAAGATTTTAGCTGTGATAGAAATCTTTATCTCTAATTTTTCTCTATGTATTGAAAGTGAGATAATACCTATGGATTCTATTTATAGTTGGATATTTGAGATAATATTATATGAAGTGACATGTGTATATTTCTAATTAAAGATAGCAAGCTTCCACAATCCACATTGAATTCTGTATTATGTTTCTGGAATTTGATTGTGTAAAATTATTTTTATAATTAATGTTTCAAATCATACACCTTGATCCAATTTTTGGCTCATTGAACTCTTTCATCCTGATGATGGATCATGGAGTATGATTCAGATGGTAGAAAGCATGTTTTAGAGCTAGAGGCTGCTATCTCAGCAGTATGAGTAGCAAAGTAGCTAGGAGCCAAAAAACTTCATGTTGAGGGTGATTCACAAATCATTGTAAATGCAATAATAAAAGGGAAATGGAGGCTTAGCACTTGTAGAACTACATAGATCAAATTAATGCAAAATTAGCTTCTCTGGATGACTCCAAATTATCACATTTGAGAAGACAAGGCAATAAAGAGGTCAACACCATGTTCGATTGGGAACTATCAACTTCATCCATTGTGATTATTTCTTTCCTTTCTTTTATTGGCCACCACCAACTTCATCCATTTAATGAGGCATGTAGGAAACAATAGTGATGTGATGGGAGTTCTTGGCAATCCTTGCCGGAAGTGCCATGTAAGTACCATCAATTAGGTTGATAATGATTGAGAATGTTTTTCTTGTGTGCCCCCAAAATTGAATCCTCAATACAAGCTAGATTTGGTAAACACATTATTCTTTGAGAGGCTTTTTGCAATTGGAGTGATGGAAATTGCTTTCACTCTCACTTGCACCAAGCAACAAAATTCTTATCATGGGAAGAGTAAGAAGACTAGGGTTGATAAAATGTTCAATTTTATGGACAATAAATTAGTGGAGAGTGTTTTGCTTTTACTGAGGAAGTTATTCCAGCAAGTTGAGAAACATCACAAAACAAACACCGACATCCATTCCAAGATCATGGTATGGGCTCTGCAGTTGGGCATTGGGTGGAATGGAGGAGCTTTTTGCAAAGTCCATTCCAAGAATAGGGGTAAATTTGGGTGAAAAGAAGAGTGGGCTGCTGAGGATTAAGGCACCAAGTACATGCCATTTTTGGTGGTTTGATGAAAGATTCAGAAATAAGAGGTTTATAGAGGCCAGAAAGGGATAGTTTACAATGAAAATGGTGGTAACAAACAAGTTCTTGGATGAAGATAGAGAGAGCTTTGTTTTTCACTTTGTGTCACATTTTCCATATCATTCAACATCCCTGAACTCTCAATAATCAGTCCTCATAAATTATTATGAGATTAATCTAGAATTTGAAGATTCTTGAATGTAAACAACTTTGGTGAGAGAATGTTTTACAACTCATTAAAAGACAAGCTGAGAAATCGTAACTCTGCTAGTTCTCCAATCCAAATTGAGATACACCCCTAAATTTTGTTTTGTAAGTCAAATACTCAAAGTTTTGTACAATTTGCAATAGGAGGAGGAATAATATGATCTCCATCTTCACTGCTAGCTGGCTTTCCTAGCTTTTGTAAACATTTTGTTCTAGAATCTTCATCAAAACACAATACAAATGGTGCTTCATGGCCTCAATTTTCTCAAGGTCACTGTACTTGTCCCCCGAATTTATTCCTAATTTTGAGATTGATTTCGCTAAGATTTCATCAAATCCTCCCAGTGCCTCCCTAGGAACAATTGTTTCCATAATTAGCCTTATGATGGCTTTATCTTCACCTAGCCGCAATGCCCAAGCCATAATAATGAAGCAAACATCTATGTTGGTTCTGTGTCTATCCTCAACTTGGTGGAACATTTCCCCCTGCAAAACCAAGATGTTGTTTGTTGTTCACAAAATTGAACATGATTATCAAGTCTTAACCTTTTTCTTTGCCCACAGAATGGGTTTTTCTACTTAATGCAAGTGAGAGTAAAGGAAGTGTCCATCTCTTCAAGTTGCAAAGCGCTTCACAATTGGGATTGAAAGAACCAAAAAAACACTCACAAATTTTTTTCTTGAGGCACTCAAAACAATCCTTCCCCATCATAATCAATATGCTTGCCAGTGATCACTTGTCATCGCAACATAGATCACAATGAACTTACATCACATCTCTGGTGTCACCAATTGCATTAAATGGTTGTAGTTATTTGTGGCCAAAAGAGGGGTGAAATTATCATGGAGGATTTTCCATATCCATCCTTAAAGCTTGGAAATCTTCCAGAATGATTTCGTGTACCTTGAGAGTTAAGGTCCAGTTTGACAGTTTACCAGCTTCCTTATTGCCTTGCCTTCTTATTTATTTAGAGCATCTACACACACACCAAACTACCAATTAGGGGTATCAATTCAACTTGTTTGCAAAGTTTTCTCCTTTCCCAATTCATCAACACCTTTCCCTTTCGGGGCTTTCCAGGAATCTATCATATTCTCCAATCCCCTCAATACATGCTCACTGACTCTTTAAACATATCTGATCCACTCTAACTCATGGCAAAATCTAATCCATCTATTCCTTCTAACTGAACACACACATTCCCTCATGAAAATAATGGCTCCCTTGACTTCTTACAACACTAACTTGACTTTTTATTAGACTCATTTCATGGGCACTTTCCATTCCTTCACAAGACTTTATAAAATCTATAACTCTTCCAATACTCTGAACTATTGGATTGACTGTGATTGCCCCATCATACACTTTTGAAATTGACACCTTATATTTATCCTTACAAATTGGATTCTCAATTTCTCACCCACACAAAGGACATTCCTATATCACTTGATTCATTAGATTTCATAACCTTCAACAAACTAGCCAATCCAATCCTTTGATCCCACTCGAAACACGTAACATCAGTTCACTATCAAACTATGATAGGCATGCGTTATTCCATTGAGATAGTCACAAAGTGGTTTAGAGACCCTCTAATTCCCATCCATTAGGATATAATTAGGACTCATCCTTGCATGTGCTTATAGCCATTATACCTTCAATAAATTCTGTATGTGAGCAAAATCATGAGTAATTTATCATATCTCTATTTTATGCAATCTGAGACAACTTTTCACAGTTTTGTTTGATCAAATACACATGGATTCTTGTACATGGGTTCCTGCAAAGAAGAGGGAATATAATACACCTTTTTCCCCACCATCTATTTGAATTTGGGGCCTTGGTCCAAATTTTATATTATGAATTTATTTGTACAAAGTTACAGATTACCCTAGTAAGGGTTTGGACAGCTTACACAAAAAGTTGAATATCTTTTCATCCACATAATGAAATTGAGTACTTCACAAACCAAAATAAAGTAGATTTGACCCTCTATCATCTAGAACAAATGGATCATCATATGGGTACCAATATTGCCAGAAAAGGACACAAAAATTAGACTTCTTTTTTACTAATCAAAGTAAGGATTATGCAGGAAACCTTTTTTGCATTGGTTTCCAAACTTCATGTATCAATTTGGGTCCCTTTGTTTGCTCATTACAATATTATTTAAACTTTGGCTTAAAAATATTATTTTCCATTACATCATTGATCTAAATTATCGATGTAATTTATTATACTTATTATGCCCTACTAGGAACTTAATTAGTTTTGGCCTTTAATCTAAGCTTGAGGTGTTCTTGCATGATACTTTCAAAGAGAAGAAGTCTAAAGTCCTCTTAGAGAAAAATTGATCCAAATCAATAAATTTCTTCCTAATTTCTTCCTCTAGCATCCATGTGGCTTCGAAGTTTTATAGTCTGATCGATTATCAATTATTTTTTCCCATTACACCATGTGCCTTGTCATTTTGGATTCTCTAGTATCCACAATAGCTTTAATCTATGTTTCCTTTGTCAGTGGTAATTCAGACACCTAGTCTTCGTCATTTAGAGTTGAATATGTTTTTTTAACACCTTCATTCATAAAATCTTTGAACATGGTCAACTCTTAGATATTGAATATAGGAGAAAGGCCTATATAAGGTGGTTACAACAACTTGTAAAAAATTTCTCCATACTTTCTCAAGATCCTGTAGTGACTAGTATTTCCCATTATAATCTTACCCTAACTATATTTGGAAATTCTCTCCCTATTCAAGTGTATCATTTTTGTATATCTTTTCTCCTAACATTTTGGTCGGTTGTAAACACTTCCATAAATTAGCTCTCACTTTTTCATGAACCTCTCTCATTGCTTCTACTATATCTTCAGCATGAGAACTCCTCTTATCCATACTCTTCATATCCCTCAATTTAAAATATCCTCTATCTTTTTTGATATACTATCTTAAAAGGACTAATACCATTTCTCCTATTTGTCCATTCATTATAGGAATATTGTTCCTATGGTATTAATGCATCCCATTCTTTCCCATGATCCTTTGTTGGACACCTTGACATGTTTTTGTTAAATAACTAAGGAGGGAGGGGGGCTCAATTTTCCTTAGCTATCAAATAGGGCCTTAAAAAAATCTCAACATCTTACAAATTTAAACTTTTCCTATATGAACTTGGTAACTATATTAAAACTTCATAATAATATCTAATTCATCCTTCACTAGTAAATTGTTAGCTTTCACCAAGTATCAGAGTAATAAACTTTTAACTATATACTTCATGTACTAAGTTACATCAACAAGAAGTATACAAAAAATAAGAATAAAATAACATGTAACACAATAATCCACACATTTAAACATAATAGTTTTTAACAGAAAACCCTATTAAGAGAAAATTCACCTATGACTAATCACATCAAATTTGTAGTATCAAATCTTCACTTCCTTTCCTTTACTAATTATTTTCTCCTTATTGTATATTCATTCATTTCTATCCCTTGTCAACAATGCATATGTATATTTTAGCTCTTCCTTAGCTTGTGTTCAAATGTTCTCTTATACCACAATCTTCCTTCCTTCCATACCTACATATTTCATGTTTAGATCTTCTCTCCCTTTGAAAAAAATGCCAAAAAAAAACTAAAAACTTTAATATAATGGTAGTTGTACCTTTTACCTTACATTTGCTAATACATTTTTGTTTTAATAAATATTTTCTTTCTTTCTTACATATTCTTCACATATTTAGGACTACATAAAGAGTGAACTCCTTCTTCAACTCCAAATAGATATTCCTAGGGTATATTGGTTGTAGTGTTTCTTTATTAATTTTTTGCTCTAGTTTTAACAGTCCTAGCTATCTTTTTGTGTACTATTTTCTCTATTTGGTGTGTATGGTTAGCTCTATGCCATGAATCTCCAACCATGAAACCCTATTCTGCCATAGAAAGCCTGCACTACTTCCTTAGTTCCGCCAAGAAAAAATACTGTAGCTTTGCAATAAACTTGATGAATAGCTTCACATTTTCTTGGATTTAAGAAAAAATCATATATATTCATGTTCTTGTGTCTAATTTCATATGTTGCATAGTAATTAATATCTCTTGTATACATTACACTAATGTTGGTATATATTATGCTCTCTTCTATATTAGAACATTCTAACCTTTTATTTATGGATATGGTGCTCAATTTGGTCACACTATAATCTATATTTGGTGTCTCATTTGTAATAGCTGCTTTAGTAACTACATAGATAAGCTTAATGTGATTTTTATAAAAATATTGTTATGTAATGGTGTTTCATGTGCTGGCCAAGGCTGGTTTGAAGGCCACCCACTTCAATACCCTGCTAGTATTTATAGATACAGAGTTCTATAATATCATAAAAAAAAATCAATATAAAAAAGCTCATTCTCTTTGTAACATTTTTGGCTTTCATTTTAATTTCATCTTTTCTTCTATTGTGACAGGCAAGCTAGAGAGAAGTGCTATATTGAAGGCCATATGTGCAGGATTTAAAGAAACTATCGAACCTCTAATTTGTTTGACTGGAGGTAGATTCCTGATTCTTTGCCTTAGAACACTATCATCTTCAAAATCCTATATGAAATATATATGACCATTTCATTTCTTAAATATGCCTTATGGATGTCCCTATCTAACTATATATCTTTTAATTGCATATAATAACTAATTTATGTGCTTTTTCATGACTATGTTTGACTCATATAATTGTGATCTCTCTAGCACTATGATGTCATTTAATATGTCTTGCTAAAGCTTGTAAATTTTGTTCCTTTTTCCATGTCATGTAATATGTCTTTCCTTGTAGCTTATATGTTTTGAAATTGCTATTAGGCCTTGTAGCTTGTATAATTTTATTGCTAGAGAGCTTCTATAGCTAAGCAAGAAGGTCGTTGCATGAGTTATAGCCACGCGCTCAGGTATGAAAATTGTATATTTTTTAATCTAATGTATATTTTAAATAGAATTTTTTCTTATATGTTTTGAACTTTTTTTAGTGGCTTAATGTTGTAAGATCTCTTTAAATAAGACTTTTAGGTGGTTGGTCAAAGTTTTACAAATAATCTTATCCACAAATTTGCCTAGAGCAATTGACTGAATGTTATAAAAGGTGATTGGATTAAATGTCTTAGGAATAAAGTCAAAGAAATTATTTTTAAAATATTAAAGTATTTAGCTAGGTCTAAGAAGATTTGTGTACTTTTGATAGTTTTTGTTAGTTTGTGAAAGTGGTAGACTAAAGTTTTCATAGCTCAATTTTTGCTTCTTGCGAAGAATGATCATGTCATATAATATAAGTGAAGAACAAAATAGGGAGACAATCGCTAGATTGTGGTCTAACTTGAAAAGAAAAGGTGATGGAAAATTTTATTGTCCTCGCAAAATTTGTAAGGGCTTAAATCGTATAAGATTGCTAATCAAAACAGTTAAGGGACATTGTAGGGAGAATGGTCACATTAAAGGGGGCATGACTATCATCCACTGGTAAGTTGTTCATTTTATCATTTTAACAATTTATATACATATGAAATCACTTGATGATGAGTTAATTATCATGGTTTATTTATGTTAATCAATTTTATATAGGTTGATCTCCCAAGGGAAGTACATGATATGAACCACAATAATCTGAAGAATATGGTTTTTGAAGTGGAGGAACATGAAGGTGAAAATATCCAAGGTGAAGATAATGATTCCATGGAAGATGACGATCATGTGCCAGAAAACACAATTGAAGATGATGGTATAAATGCATTGATCCATGACACATTTAGTCCAAGCGTATCTGACCATGATGATGATGATAGCCTCGATGTACCTCTACTTAAGAAGGCATATGAGCCCCTGTACAAAGACTCCCAAACAAATCTTCTCTCTATTGTATTGTTGTTGTTGAACTTGAAGGTTATGAATGGTTTATCCAACATAACAATGTCACGTATGTTAAGGTATGTCATATATGTCTTTATAGTTAACAAAGGGTGAATAATGTACCACTAATCTTGTTTATATTAACAACTTATATTTTTTGTTGTAGATTGATAGGCGAGTTTTTGTTACCACCATCAAATATTCTACCTCACTCATATCAAGAATTATCTGCTATTATGAAAGATATTGGGAAGCAATACATGCTTGTCCCAATGATCATATTATATATTATAAAGAACATGAATTTTCAACACAATGCCCTGTATGTCATACTAGTAGATATCAAACAGATCAACTAACAAAAAAGGTGCCTCAAAAGGTTCTTCATTACATCCCCATTATTCCACGGATGTGACGGTTATTCAAGTGTAGTAGCTTGGCTCAATTTATGGATTATCATGCACACAATAGAAGTTAAGATGACATTATTTGAATCCCTATGGATGGTTTGGAATTTATGCACATAAAGGAAAAGTGGCAACACTTCAAAGAAGAACCTCATAATCTCAGGCTTTCATTGGTAGTGGATGGTGTCAATCCATTTGGAGAGATGAGATATGTTTACTCAGTGTGGCCTATTTTTTTATCAATAATAACATTCCTCTGTGGATGTCAATAAAGAGGGAGCACATTATGTTGGAAATGATTGTTCTAGGTATCTTATCATTTGATAGTTATTAATTTACATGTACTTACAAATTTTGCAGTAAAACAGTCACAATAATTATGTAATGTTACTATTCATTCAAGTAGGTAAATATCAAGTAAAAGATATGAATATATATATTGAGCCTCTTATTGACGAGTTGGTGGTGGTATGGAACGGTGTCACTATGTATGACATGTCTAGACCAATAGGACAAAGACAATTTCAATTCCATTCAATACTTGCATGGACAATACATGATGCCCCAGGGCTAACACATTTTTGTGGTATGTTATAGGGAATTCAAGTTGCGCACGATAATTCTAATTATAAAAATCAACATATTTAATAATCCAATTATATCATTATCTTGTAGGTCTTCAAACAAAGGGAAAATTTGCATGTCCATTTTGTGGTCCAAAGATGAAATCTCGTCATTCAAAAAGTTTAGGAAAGTAGGTGTTTGATGAGTGTAGACACTTCCTCCACAGGAATCATAAGTATCAAAGTATGAAAAAACATATTTTCAATGGGAAAGAAGAGACTACATCAAAGCCATGAAGAATGACACCTCGCCTATGGAAGTTGGAATATAATAGAATTAAATGTTGAGGTAATGTTGTTCCACCTAATGTTTTATGTTTGTAATTTATATATTTCTATTGTGATTTTTGTTTACTAATTGTGTAATTGATGATCATGAAGGTCGTCAAAGTAGTACTAACAACCTTCCAAATGGACTAAAAAGCTATCCCAGACAATTTAGTAGGTTTCCCTACTACGAGTGGTTACAAATTATTCATTTGTTTGATACTATATATATTGGAAAGAATATAAAAGATACATTGTGGAAAATATTGGATGGGAGGCGTGACAAAGAAAAAATTGTCAAAATTTGTAATGACATTCATGAATCCAATCTTGCATTGAAGAATTTCATTCACTCAAATAGCAACATAGATCAGATTAATATAAGTGCCCTTCCTTGGTTATTAATGGAGCAGCAAAGTGATGCCATAAAAGAAGGCATATGAAAAATTTGATTTCCCACAGGATTTGCTGTGAACATAAACAATCTCATATAAAAAAAAAGTGAATTTGAGCTAGGGCTCAAAATGCATGATTGGCATACTTTCATCAAGGTAAGTTATGTTCTTCTATATTTACAATATATTCATAAACTACATGTACTATTTGTTATGTTATGTTAGAAAATAATAAAATGATTGGTTTATAATTACTACAGTACATGCTTCCTCTATCTCTCCTAGAGCACTTCAACAATAACATCAAACAAGTGATATACGATCTTGGAAAATACATGAGGTAAGTAGTAATATCCATTCAATTTGTTGTATATATTTATTATATTTGCAATTTTCTTTTCTTTCTATGTAATCTATTATATATTATTTTGTAAAGTCTCGTATCTATATATTTTTTGTGACTTGAATCTCTTAATGTAGGTGGTTGTCATCTAAAGAAATCCATAAAGAAGATATAAACTATTAGAAGAGAAGAATTCCTTATTTACTATGTGAAATGCAAAAGTGTCTACCTCCAACTTTTTTCAATGCACAAGAACACTACCTCATACACCTAGTTGAGGAGATTGAATTGTGTGGACCTGTACACACTAGGTCAATGTGGATGGTTGAGAGGCACTTGAAATATTTGAAGGCTTTGGTTCGAAAAAGAGCACATCCTGAGGGTTCTATGGTAGAGGGATATATGGTATACCAGACTATGGTGTACATTACTAAATATCTTCCTAAGTTTGCATCAAATATCCATGTAGATCGCATTTGGGATCTCGAGCCTTTTAAAAAATTAGAAGGGGAGTACTTGATGGGGAATGGTACATTGAGGAAAGTGAGAGGTAATAAATTATAAGATGTTTTTGAAATTAAAAGTGACCAAAAGCAAGGGGGTCATCTCTTAACAATCAAAAGGCTAGTAACTAGCACATTACCAACTAGTAACAAAAATAGACAAAAAGAACAGGAGAACTAGTAGTCAGAGACAAGAACCTAAAACCAGAGAGCTAGAACCAAAAAGGAACCCTAGAAACTAACCAAAGTCCAACAAGGCACCCAAGCCAAATAAAAACTTAATTACAGCTAATAACCAGAAAAACTATAACTGTCATAACATTATATAAAGTCTTTGGATCCATGGACCCCATAACTGAACAAAAATAAAAAAAAGAGACTTAGATTTCTTTTTTCCCTTTTCCTCTTGCATGAAGAAGAATTTGGGCCCAGTCATCAGCAAGGAACTTAAAGAGTAAATTATTGTCCTCCATGTCCAAGCTAGTTTCCTCCTTCTCCTATGCCAGAAATTAGAGGTTAGTTACAATAGCATGAGTAACTTTAAGTCCAAACTTGGAGAAGGTGAAAAACCCCTCCTCTAAAGCTTTGACTCTTTCCTCTAGGTTTTTGTAATGCTCCTCCACCATCACCATCTCCTCTTTATGCTCCTCCACCTTCTTAGTAGCAACCTCCTTCATTTTCTATCCCTTTGGTTTATCTTGCAGCACCCGTGGGTTAGAAGAAATCTTCAAATTTTCCTTAACAGGGGAAGAATGGTAATTGGGGAGTTATCCATTTTCCCGCTCCTCATTACCATCATCCTTTTGAGAGTTGGAAATTCTTTCCTCCTCCCTTCTGTCATTGTTATTGTTTGAGCTATCTTCTTCAACTTCCTCAACAGGGTATCTAATTGACTTCTGCTTACCCCTAGCCTGTGATTGAGCTAGCCTACCAAACCTTCTTCTTGCTTTTCCCCCAATATCTTCACCAGAATCCTCTCCAACAACCTCTACCACCTTATCAACTTTTAATTTCTTGTTTCCCTTTTGTTATATGGCTATGTCAAGTTTTTTCTTTTTCTTAGTATCCTTACTAGGAGATGGCCTAGGAGTATGGATTTTTGTCCCCGTATTGGAGCTCGAGGGGGAAATCCTACTATGGTAGGGGTTTTCCACAACAACCTCTCTGGGGGGACATAAAGCTAAGTGGAACTGATACAGATGGAAAATTAACCCCTAATGAATAATGGTGAAGTTTAGGGCCTTTACTTTTTTTTCCTTAATATCCTTAATCATATCCTCAAGTGAATGTAGAAGAAAAAATGGAATGTGGAAATGAAATCCCTATTTGTAAAATGGTTCAACAAGGGAAAATGTTAGTAATAGCACACTCCAAACCTACCTTCCATGGTGAGATACTTCATTAGGACCAGACACACATCATCCCAGGGCTCAGGTAGCTTATCCCTTTTAAACCCTCCTCTGTAGAGAATTGGATCCTCATTCTCTGCAAAGAAGTTTTTCATGCTATTCTCATCCAAGACTTTGGTGACTTTCTTCCACTTTTTTTCCTTCATTATGAGTCATGTTGCCATGGCAATAACCTCCTCCGTGACTTGAAAAGTAATTCCGTTGATTGTGACCTTCCTATCATCCCAATTATTCACAAATTGTAACGCACAATTTTCATTGTGCCCAACCATGGACAACATATATGGCAAAAAAACCCCTTCCTTTAGGAGATACCAGGTCACCATCCTGTCCTTGAAGTTCTCAAGTCTTGTTGGTTCCAACTGATTTAGATCACTTCCCATATCAATTTCACCACTATCTTGCCTCTCTTCCTTAGAAATATGCATCAAAACTTTATCGCTTTCCAATTCTTTGTGGATGCTCTCTAGCTTTAATCCTTTGGGGGAATAGGGATCAAAATTACAGACCCATGTATGATGAGCACCAGAATCCCATAACATCTTATTATGAGATTCGTGGGTATTAAAAAACCTAATTTTCTCTCCCTGTCGATTTCTGACATCCCAATCTATAATATCTATCATACTTCCATTTGGGAATTGATTCAAAGCTTGCCCCGAGTTACCATAATTGCAAAAAGATAATTTTCTTAATTCATAATTGCTCCACTTGTCATTTGTACGGCCATGTCTATCTCTTATTTCCAAAATGCTAAAGTTAAATTTAGCAACAAAGTTCTCCATCTCACCAAAATTGGCCTTACTTTTAAATTTAGTGATCATTATTTTGAATTCTGTCGCCTTTTTCCTTGAATATCAACATCCTTAGATTTTCGTTGATATCAACTAAATTTTCCTAGCACGTGATTGACCTAATGTTAAACCCCATAGCAGCCATAGCGTTTGCCACTTGATTACCCTCCCAGTAGATATGCTACAAGTGGACCATTCTCATTTCCTCCAATATATTTTTAATATCTAGGATGATATTTCTAATCTTCCATCCCAATTTTGCCTCCCGCTTTACCTAATCGATCACTAGTTTGGAGTCCCCTTCTATAGTTAACTCTAAAATGTTTCTTTCCCTAGAGAGTTGTAGACCCCATAATAATGCCATAGCTTCTACCACATTATTACTACCAATGCCCACCTTGCCTACATAAACCAATAGAACATCACCATTCCTGTCTCTCAGCACACCACTAGGTGCTCCCTGTCCTCCTTTCGTAGCTCTGTCAAAATTTAGTTTATACTGTGTGATGGTGGGTGGTCTCCATATTGTCTATTGTCTCCTCCTCCTAGTAGAGTTATTAAAAAGGAAGAAGTCCTCTTGACAACCCCAATTCTCAGCCACAATGCCTTCAATTCTTTTGGGTTCCTCCTTTGACATCTTGTATTTAGCTACTCTTATATTTTCCTTCAACAATTTGTTCATCACTCCAAAAACCACTTCAACCATCCTATTTTCTCCCTTGAATATCCTACTATTCCTTTCTTTCCATATGTGCCAGCATACATATGGTGGGATAAACTTCCATAAGAGGATTAGTCTTGGATGATGGAATGGACAATCCCAATTATCCACAAACTGTTCCAAGTTATCTTTCATGACTCATACCACCTCCAATCTTTCCCAAACCTTAGTCTAGATGTCAACCACAAACTGACATTCAACGAAAAGGTGGTAAATACTTTCTTCCTTATGTTCACAAAGGCAGCAACGGTTTGTTATGTAGAATCCCCTTTTTTTCAAATTATTGATTGTTAGGATTTTCCATGTTGAACTGTCCACCAAAAGAAATTAATATTAGGTATAAGGTTACTAATCCATACCTTACTCCACATAGCTGGGCATAGTTCCTTACTGAACATTAGGGTATAAGCAGATTTGATAGTGAAGTTCCCAGTCAGAGTTAAATTCCAAGTTAAAACGTCCTCCTGTGGTAGTATTGGGATCTTCTGTTCCTTTATTAGTTCTTCTAGTTCCTCTATGAGAATACCTATCTCCCGTAGATACTCCTCCTTCAACAGCTTCTTCCATCTCCTCCCCTGATCAATGTAGTCTCCTACTCTAACCCCTATGTCCTCCTTAAGGAGTTCCTTTAAACCACTATATTTACCTAAAGCTAGAAATTTCCCCTCCATCCACCTGTCTTCCCAAAACCTTATATTGAAGCCATTGCCCATAATGCACCTCAATCCTTCTCTTAGCAGTCCTCTATTTCTAATAATGTTCAGCCAGATCTTTGAACCACTTGGGAGGTCATTATTATACAGGTTCCACCGAAAGGAGGTATTAGACAAATATTTAGCTTTCATAATATTTCCCCACCCCGTGTTTCCTTCTGCTAGTTTCCATTCAATTTTTGTAAGGAGAGCTTTATTAAGGTCTTTCATTCTTCTAATCCCAAGCCCTCGCTTAGCTTTTGGTTTACACACCTCCTCCCAGTTGACCAGAGTCAATTTATTTTTCTCTTTAGTCTCTGACCATGAGAAATTCCTTTGAATTCTCTCAATTTTCTCAGCCATATTAAGATTAATCTTAAATATGGATAAGAAATAAATAGGGATTCCCTGAAGGGGAGCAACAATCAGTTGACATTTTTCGACATTGCTTAATATCTTCCCTTTCCACCTTGCAAGCTTCTTTTGAATTCTCTCCACTATCGAATTCCAAAATGCATTAGACACCTCCTTGGTAGTGAGAGGGAGGCATAAATAAGTGTCTAGGAGGTAAGCAGATTGGCAATCCATGATTTTCCTAATCCTTCTTTGAAGTGAAGGATCAGTGTTAAAGAAATAAATCTTGCTTTTATGGTAGTTCACCCATTGCCTTGAGCTTTCTTCATAATTATGTAAAATCATTTTCTAGGCTTTAGCCTCCATGATTGAAGATTCTCCAAATAGGAAGGTGTCATCCACAAATTGTTGAATAACCTCAGCTTCAGCATTAGTGGCTGGTTTCACACCTTTAATGCAACCTGAATCAGCTAATTTACAAAATGACCTTCCCAAGACTTTAGCAACCATGATAAATAGGTAAGGTGAGAGGGGGTCACCCTGTCTTAAGCCTTTTCCTACCATTATGTTACCTCATGGGGACCCATTTAGTAGGACGAAGTACTACACTAAGCTTACCATCAACATGATCAAGTTTATAATCCTATTGTTAAATCCAATTCTTTCTAGTACATCCTAAAGGAAGTCCCACTTGACCTTATCATAAGCTTTGGAAATGTCTAACTTGAATGCCATTCTAGGTTGCCTACTCTTTTCCATTGAATGGATAACCTAATGGGTTGAAATAGACACATTAAGGATCTGCCTTCTTGGCACAAACTCCTTCTGAGGACTACTAATAATTTTTTCCAAGAAAGGCTTTAATCTATTCACTAAAACCTTGGCAAAGACCTTGTAAATAGTATTAGATAGACTTATAGGTCTAAAATCATTCAAATTCATAGGATTGGAATTTTTAGGAACTAGTGCAATAAAGGTCTTATTTATGCTCCATAGTATTTTGCCAGTTCTGAAAAATCCCTAGTCACCCAAATAACTTTTGATTTGATCACCTCCCAGAAATGCTGAAAGAAAGTAGGTGGGAAGCCATTAGGGCCCAGGGCCTTAAAAGATTTCATTGAGAACACTACCTTTTTCACTTCATCTTTTGAGATCTTACCAAGGATCCAATCATTTTCCTCTTCTCTTATACTCCTTGGGATTGAATTAATCAGACTTCTCCTTATCACCTGGTTCCTAGTAAAGTTATCTTCCTTAAGCGCCTTATTGAAGTGATCAACCACAAGTTTCCCCATTTCCTCCTACTCTTTCCTCCTTCACTTAGTTTTGAGATAGTGTTTCTTCTTTTGTGGTTAGAAGTAGATCTGTGAAAGAAGGTGGTGTTTTTATCCCCTTCCTCGAGCCATTGGATTCTAGATCTTTGTTTCCAGAAAATTTCCTCATTTTACAGGATCTCTTTCCACCTCCTTCTAAGTTTTTCCTCTTCCTAAATATTCTCCTCCAAGTTATTTCCTTCTGCAATAGCCCCTTGGATTTTTTTTAGCTTTTCCTCTACTTCTCCTTTACCTTTATATAGATCCCCAAATGAACTTTTAGCCCAAGCTCTGACATTTCTTCAAATATTATCTAGTTTCTAGGTAAGTCTGCACATTGCAATACCCTCTATTCCTACATTCCACCACTCTTGAATCTTATCTTTGAATTCTGGATGTGATTCCCACATTATTTCATATCTAAAAGGTTTATTTCCCCCTTTATAGCCATCCTCCCAAAGGAATAAAATGGGTGAGTGGTCAGACACCGTTCTGTTGAGATTTTCCAAGTAGGAGTTGCCCATGCTATTCCAATTCCTTAACAGTAATAGTATGTCCAGCCTAACCTAGATGAGATCTTCACCTTTCCTATTATTAGTCTAGGTGTATGGGTTACCCCTCAACTCCACATCCATGAAGTCTAGCTTCCCCATAAATTCACTTAGATCTTGCAAGCTCTCCTGACATTCTTTGTTGCCTCCCCTCTTCTCCGAATGGTAAAGAGGGGTATTGAAATCACCCATACACTTCCATTTCTCCTCCAACATAGTTTCAGATATCCTTATCAACTTGTCATACATTTCCTTCCTCCCTAATCTTCTATTAGGTTTATAGATATTAATCAGTTTCCAGTTGTGACTATTTGATTGGAAATGAGTAATTATAAAAAAAAATTTCCTTCCAGATCTCATAGTCCTTCAATGAGTTTAGATTCCACATGGTAGAAATTCCCCCCAAAGCTCCATCTAAATCCCTATGTATATACGCTACGCTTGGCTAGATATAACTAGCAATTTTATCAAAATTTGAGCTAGACATTTTTGTCTCCTAAATTAACACATAGTCTATTTTTTCCTGAGATATTAATTTCTTGAGAGCATATTGCTTCTAGGTATTATTCAATCCCCTTATATTCCATGAAATGAGTTTCATTTCTTACCTTTTGTTACTGTCTCTAGTGTAAGCTATTTACCATTGGCTACATCTCTAGCAATTTACTTTGTCCTGGTAACTCTTCTTGATGGTGTTACTGCTATTCCTGAAACTCCAATATTTGGTTTTCTCCCTCCCCTTTTCTTCTTTTTTTCAACTTCCCATTCCCCATTATCCTCCTGAGGCAAAGAGTGGCTCATCTCCTTATCCATATTATCAATGCTTGCCATTACTCTCACCACTATCTTAGCCTGCGAGGCCTTTACTATCCTCAGAGGGGAGCAAACTAACTCCCTTATATTGCCTTCCTTATGCTTATGGTCCCCTCCATATTGTTGAGGAGCCCATAAAAGGTGGGGTTATCCCTTTCCCCTCAGAAGGGGTTTCAAGCTTGCTCCCCCCAAACTGGATTGTTGTCAAATCTTGTACAGTGTTGGTTCCTTCTATTTCTCCATCTTCCAAACACTCTTCCACCGAAGACCTCGCCAAAGGTGAGCCTAGAAGAACCTCAAAATCTCTTTTGAAAGGGTATTCCTCCTAAGCCTTCTCATCTTCCTTAGTCTCCTTACCCCTAGGACTCATATCCTGCATAGAGGTCATAATGGGCAAGGTCATAGGAGGTTTCGTTGCTATCTTCTCAGTTTGTATAGAAGGTTCCCCAATGTTCTCCATAACTATCCCTGGGGAGCACTCCTTCTATTTATCTTTTTGCATTTTAGCTTTGTAATCCATAATAAGGTGACCAAATTGCCCACATCTTTGGCAAAACAAGCCAGCATTCTCATATTCTATGGGCTGAACTCTCTCACCCCATTTAGTTTTTAAAGTGACCACAATAGGTAGTGTTCTATTCAGTGCTACATTCACACATAATCTAGCATAGACAAGTCTTGATTTTTGCATTGTCACTTTGTCAATAATAACAAAATGACCAACAGAGTTCCCCACCCATCTTAATATCCTTTCATCCCAAAATTCTAGAGGGAGGCCAGGTAATCTTACCCAAACTGGGGCAAGTTTTTTTAGCTCCAAACGAGCATCAAAGCTCGAATGCCATCTAGTTAGGGCTAGATAGTGCTTCCCAAAATACCAATTCCCAGATAGAACTGCCATGAGATCTTCTTCCATGGTGAATCTGAAACAAAAAAGACCACTTGGAATGGTAGAAACACTTACAGTTCCTTTGACCTTCCACTTATGGTCCACCCATTTCCTTACCATCTTGATAGAATGAAAAAGCAACAATTCTACCAACAACACAAAGTTTGAGGCCAAAAGTCACATTATCCATCATGCCATTAGGGAGTACAATCACTGGACCTTCTTCTCCACGTGTTACCATTGGATTCTCTATGATGGGGCTGGACATCTTGGAACCCACGAGTGCATTCTTCCATCCCAACAAAGAACCCATATCCAACTTTTTGGCATCTCCATGCTAACAACCGACAGAACTTCCTCCCATCTGCTCAGGGACGTCTACACTCGACCATCCATCCTCCAAAGCTGGCTTGTCATACCCTGACCCATCAAACACCATGGACCCATCGCCAAACAACTAGTCAACATCTCTACTCACAACAAGCACCATTTGTAGGTCCAAGCAAGAAGGCAGATTCAGAGGTTTAGGGCCCTCCATCATTCAAAATTCAAAAAGAAAATGGGCAGCAAGGTTGCAGAGGTGCACTAAAGATTCATAATATTAATGTATAAATTATAAGATGTTATTGTAATAAATTATTTCTTAATCTTCAAAATAAATCGGTTGTAGGTTGTCTATTTTTTTTTTGTACAGGTGCTCAAGAGTGGGATGCACTACATTTGTATATTGCAAACAATCTTGACTGGATGATGGTATGGATTGAATGATGTCAACATGCTAGTCGCACATTAACATGAGAAGGTGTATCTTCATTGGTTAAAGAAGCTCATCATAATGGAGATTCCAATGTTACGCAAAGGGAAATAGATTTAGCATTTGGTTCAAGAGATTTCTAGGTACGTACACATTTATTAATCACCCATATGTTTATCAACTCATAATACAATAATCTTGACATGTTTCACATATTATTGCAGGTTAAAGACTACAAGGCTATGTTCTGTAATGGTCAAAATTTTCACATCAAAGTGTTGGATGACATGAAGAAAACTTGTGATTCAAGAATAATTACAGTCTTTCAAGTGACTAATATTTCATCTAGAAACAACTTACATCCTTGAGAGTCTAAAAATTGATACTATGGCATTTTGGATGATATACTTGAGTGTGACTTTAGTTCCTTCAAATTAGTACTCTTCATTGTCAAATGGTACAGGCTACAACTTAATCCAAATGATAATGGATTTACAATGGTTAATACAAGGTCATTTGAGCCAATTGGGGATGAGCCCTATGTTCGTCCAAGCCAATGTGAGCAGGTATTTTACTCAGAGGTTCCACATAAACTGGGTTGGTCATTTGTTGTTAGACATGAACCGAGAGGAAGGCCAATAAAGTATAATGTGATGGAAGAAGAAGATACCAAAGAAGTAGAAGATGATGTAGATGGTGATCACGATCGACAGTTATTGGATGATGTTCCTAACACAAATTTTCATGAAGAAGAAGAAGAAGAAGAAGATGATGATGATGCTACTGATGATGATGAAGATGATGTTGGTGTTGATGATGATGATGTTGATGATGATGATGATGATGACAATGACGACGGCGATGATGATGATGATGATGGCAAGGATGATGATGATGATGATGATGACGACAATGATGATGAGGCAGAGGATGATGATGATGATGATGATGACAACAAGGATGTTCATGATGAAATTTAGAGGTCATTTCTTGATAGAAAGATATTTGTCTTTTATGGTTACATAGTTTATTCATTATCTATTTAAAAGCTACAAGTTTTAACTACAAATAGAATACTGCTAATCTAAATTAACTATTAATCTAAATTAATGAAATAAAAATATTTAAAACACATATTGATGCGTGAATGTATTGAGCCTTATTTTCTTTTAGGTCAAAAGAATTTGTAAGTGTTTAGTTTAGAAAAGGGAATTCATTAAATATCTATAAAATGGAGTTGTACCTAGAATAAAATTAATAGGGAAAACATAATATAAGTGCTTACCCAATTTGTTGGTTAATAATTCTGCCTCTTTAGGTGATGCAGAGACCCTAGGTGGACTTGCAATCATTCATAAGAAGAGGGACTTCCATAGTGTTCTCACAACACCAACCAAGCATCTTCATAAGATCCCTCTCCTTGATCCAAGCTAACTCCATAACCTATCAGAGTGCACACCAAATCCTTATGCCACCTTAGGTTCTACATCTTTGGAATAATCCCATGAATGTCACTCAATCCATCCAATGGATTCATCCAAGCAATCTAATAAACAAACTATCAAATGCTCACAATGCCTCAATAGGTGCAAAACTTAACTTCACCTTAACTAGGTGTTTCCTCCACCTCCACACACATCAAACAACTTCAAAAAGCATGTCCCCAAGGTGACTAAGCCCTCAACTCATCAGCTGATACAAAAACCCAACTTTAGCCCTTCACTAGGCCTACTTCCCTAGTAGGCTTATAATGTGAGTTTGATTTAAGTGTTATATTGTGTACCTTTAATGTTTTTAATTTTTATGTGATGCTTATGATGGATGTGATTATGATTATGATGTGATTATGCTCACAATAATTGAATTACATTTGCAGGAAACTGAACCCCTTTCAGAAGCATCCCTCAGTCTCATGGATTGATAGGTATAAGTCAATACTCCTTATAGACAGTCTATTTAATACACTTCTCAATAGTAAGATTGATGTCTTCTAAGATCTCTCTCATTTGCAAGTACTAGCGAATAGGCATTTTTCAAAAGTGTCTTCCTTGAGTGAGGGAAATATAGAAATAGAAGAGGAAAGTGAGACATGCAGTTTATCTAGAACAGGGAGATTAAATAGAGTTCAAAGGACTAGAAGGAAATTCAATAAATGCATGAAATTTTCCCATTCTCAAGGGGGGTCATGTTCTTATGATGATGAGACAGAAGGCGACATCAAGGTGCCCTTAAGGTACCAACATCTACAGAAACATTGGGTACCCAAGGAACTTCCTCCAATAAATACTAATTTTTGTGTTAACGAGAGGATATATTGCATAGCACCATCATCATTACATGGTTTGGGCCTATTTTCTATGGACAGCATAAAGGTGTCTTACAACAAAGTTTCTAAATTGATAGAGTATTTTGGACCATGTTACGATTACAAAAGTTGGATGCATATTGTTCAATATAAAAAAAGTATGCATAGGTATGCCCTCTAAGAAAATTATATACAAGAGCAAGACAATAATCAAAGTAAAAGTGTGGCTATATACATTGATGGAAGGCCAAAAACAACAAGGAATATTACGGGTTTTATAAATAGTACATGACTTGGGTCAACTATAAAGCAACCTGATTGCATATTTGAGGCATGCGAGGGAAATTGTGTATTCATCTATGTGATAAAATCAATACGTGCAGGGGAAGAGATTCTTATTGATTACAATTTGAACCACATAGATACAAACAAGGCTACTATCATGGGTGTGGTACATACTATTAAACCAACTTCTAATCAATGACTCCAACATACCATGTAGTCAATAAATTTTTTGCTAACATTTTTTATACTTGATCTTTGACACAGGGGCACAATATGGAGCGACTGCCCGGAGGGGATACTAGCGATGTTCCTGGCTCATCTACACACAAGTAGGTAAAACTCATTGTAATTGTGCAAACTAGATAGAAGCAAAATGTTATTTTTTTAATGTTGTTTTCTTCATTGTTTTGGAGTAATTTTGATAATAATAATACTATTGTTATCACAGAGGGCTAGTGGTTGGAGGGAGGGAAAGGAACTTGCAGTCCCTGATCAACGACCACCCCCCCCCCCCTTGAGGATGACCCTTTCTATATTGATTTAGCAAAGACCAATGACCCGATCAGTTCGATTAAAAAGTTGCTAAAGAAAATTGGCAGAGAAATTATATGTTTGGTGACCATAAAGCCTAATACTCAAGAAATAAAAGATAGCGGATCTGAATTCTTGCTCACCTCTGAAACCTTAAAAGTAAGTATTAATGAAATTTTTAATTATAACAAGAGTTCAATAATGGTTTTTATGATATGCTCTTTTATGACATTAATTAGAATATGGATGCATTGTCTTTATAGAGTTTTTTGCATGATTTTGAGCCCCATTCCCATGATGAGGGTGCTGTAGGTGGTTCAGGTAGATTACATGTTCCATTCCCCACTTGTGTTTTCCACTGAATATATATAGGAATGATCATAATCATTGACAATACATGCTCGAACAATCCTTTTTTTTAATTCTCTAACAATCTTGTCCATGCTAGTCCATGTGTTCTATATTTATGCATGCTCTAAAAATTTTATTCTTCATCTTCAAATCAATTGAACCCTATGATGATGTCGTCTCCATCTAGGACAACCATAAATCTCTTTCTGACTGTTGAGTCAACAATACACAACTTACAGGCATCGACTATTGCACCATCTACTAGTACACAAATCCTTCTTTTTCTCTCTTATGACATCAACAAACAATTTATTTTTTACAAATTTTTAACATCAATTATCATTTGTTCTTTTATACTTCATGACAAAGACTTATGAAACTTATGAAACTTTTTGCAATAAGAGCTGCATCATCATTTCCTAGATGTTCCTATGTTCCTAGTATGGGAACAGTGAAGGATGTCATATTGATTGTTAGCATTGATGAAGGCATTCCATTATAAGTAGCCAAAATTCCAAGTACTTTAAAGTTATTATTATTCTATAGTGATGTTGGTGTTTTAAAATGGACTAAAACTACTAAGCAGCAAAATGCTTAATACCAAGATGGCAGTACTCATACAATCTAAAGACTAGCCAATTCTTGTTAAAAATTGCATGTGCAAAGAACTTGGGCCCAACTTCAACAAAGCCAAAGGTGGTTTTCTACTCTTTTAGCTCTATAAAACCAGGGTGGGTATACCCAGGGGTCATTCAAGACTGGGAAAACTGTATGAGGATTATTTCTAGTTTCATTCTGATTCTCATCTCAAATCCTCGAATAAATAAAAAATTCTTGATAACTTGATAAACACATCCCATATAATAGATATGGCCAAAAATTCTTCTATAGATCTATAGATGTTCTCAACAATAGTGGCTAATTGAAGCTAAAACATTTCATGCAGACAAGTACAGGCCAACTTTTAAGATCTAAAGGAAACAAAAGTAAAATTGATTTAATTCTGCATTTTTGACAACCATTTGTGATATATTCCTCTTTCATTTGGATCAAATTTGATCAGTGCCTAATCCATTAGGGTTTAGAGTCTACAAAAAATCCTTAGATCTAATTTCTTGCCTTACAAAAAATTTTATTAGCAATTCTTATCAGAATTTTATCATTCAAAATCCTTTCCACTACTATAGCAACCTTATCACATTCACCAAAACTTTTACTTTATCCATTGAATTAACAATAGTGATAAATAGATATAAAACCTAACTGGATTGCATTCAATTGCATAAGCCTTTACCTATACAACATCAACATAACCAAGTAATTAAAAGGAGACAAAGTTTAGAAAGAACTGATATGGGGACAGTTCAAAATTTGTATTCATTTTCCTTGAAAATTGTATACAATTTACAATAGACTTAGAATGACCTTCAGAAAGAAAAAAATATCATTCTATATTCATAAATTCTCAAAGAAATGACAAAGAAAATACATCACAAACTTGCTTTCAAAACATTGGACCAAAGACAGACTAAGCATATCACTTAGAAAAATAGAATTCAGACCATTCTTTAGCCTTGGAATCTCACTTAAATAGTGTGAGATGCAACAAGCTTCAGGCTAAGAGAAAGTGACAGGTGTCTTTTACAAAAGGAAGACATAGACATCTGTCAAAAAGACTAACATGAAGTTATGCCAATCACACATTCTCTTGCGAGCTTTTGCCTATCACCTTCTTTCATTGATTTTGCTCCAACGGTGATTATATCGTATATGTAACTACTAAGGTTGTCCCTGACAAAATCCATTCTAATGATTGCACTCTATCCTCGACCTGTGGGTTTTGTCAAGATAACTACTTTTTGAAATTCATCCTTACTTCCCACTCTTCTCTGATCATGCTAGGCTTCAGAAATAGTGGAAAAGTTACTTAGTGCACAACCTTGGAGCAGGGAGACGATGTGGCTGTCAAATATAACAAAATGGGTAACTTCTGCTCCCCAACCACGCCTACTTTCTTAACCAGCCTTTAACCAAAATTTGCCATCCACTGATACAACAAGGGTGCAGGCTAACAAAAAGAGAGAAAGATCATAATTGTGAGTATGAAATCTTCCTCATCTTCCCCAAAAACTATGCATAGGACCCCACACATTTCTACTACCCTGGCATCAGGCTATGATATCTTGAAAATTTGTTTAAAATATGATGTTACCACTGAGAGGGCTATTATCTTACTAGGTTAATTCATTATCCTTCTCAAAACCTTGGCTATTTGACTACAACATCTTACCATAGTTTCAAAGAGATAAAACTTTAAGAAAACACTCAGGATTACTAGTTTTCCTCTATCAAAAACCCAAATACTTCTACATGGGACAAAACATTTCTTTTCTGCAAACTAGTTCAAACTAGTATGCGGGATATTACAATTCTAGGCTCAAATATTTTTCCCTAGTAATCCCTCTGCTATCCACAACCTAGGATCTAGTGAACTCTTTGGAACCATCCTTTAATTAAACCATACAAGACTGAATTTTTTTTTGGAAACTATGGCATGAGAACTTACTTGAAGTTTTTTTCTCTTTGTAATCTTGCAACTTATGTTTGAACCAATCACTTCACACTCGTGCTAGATTTATCTTCTTTCAGAAAAGATTTCAAAATCTTTATTCATGCAAGGTGAAACTAAGAAAATCTTGCCTATTATACTCTGTTATTAACTTCACATGCAAAACTTTTCACATCTTATTAATGTGCAGAATGCCACCACCTTCAGTATTTAAAACTTTGTTGTCAATCTTAAAATTATACGATCATGGGGTATAGAGAGAGATAACTAGGTATCACACTTGACAAGTTGGCCCTCTAATCCAATGAGAATCTCCCACATACATAGCTCTTTCCTTGATGGTTCTTCTGTCTAGATCCATTGGCAACTAAGGACACATGTTCGCAGGTCGCTACTTCGCTATGCATAAAGAACGAGCACCTTGCTATAGCGAAGTAGCGACAACCATCGATCTAATATTAATCTAGCAGATGATATGTTATTGTACTTTCTTAGAGAGATGGCAATGGGCCCTTATTCACTATGTCACTATACGTATCTCCCTGGCAACTCTTCATGGTGAGAAGACAATGGTCATTGATCTGAGATCGAATCAAAGGTGGGGAAGTTGCACGAAGTTTTTTGAAAAGTGGTTGGCCCTACACTCGCTATGTCACAAAGACTAAACATCATGCAACTCTTTATAGCGAGATGGTGAGGATCGTTGATTGAAACTTGATCTGGCAATTGGGATCTCTCAAATGCTTTTACGGGTCCAAAACATTGTTGACGTAGGAGAAATTGCACTGCTGGAAATCAACAAAACCTTGCTTCGAGCCTAGTCAACCATCCACATTTCCTCAAGTCCCACTAGCCATTAGTTTTTATGATGCCTCGCTACTTCGCTAATGGCGAGGAGTTAGGTTTTTTCGATAGCGAGGTAGTGAGCTCTGATGACTTGAAAAGAACTTGGCACCATGAAATACAAAGACCTATCAAATTGTTATCGTTTATGCCAACTATTTTTGACAACAATTATTGCTTGTCATCCCACCTAGTCATACCATAGTTACTAATAAATTTTGAGGCCACTATGCATTTGATTTTGCGGCACCTTGCTACTTCACTAATGGCTATATGGTAAACTTTTCTAATAGTGAGATATCAAAGAAATCATCATTCTGGTGCTGATTTCTAATTGTTTCCAATTGGGTCCCTTTTCTTGATCTGACAGCATTTGCCAGGTGTCCATGACTGAATGATTAGTTAAAATTTTTTGCCTGCTGTGTCTTCATCTTGAGGTCCCATTTTACATTTTTCAAGCACTCGCTACCTCACTATACATAAAAAGTGCCCACATTTTCATAGCAAGGTAATGACAATGATGGATCTACTTAGATCAAACGATTGGGGAATCTAAGAGGAAAGGTAGCTCGGGGGCACAGAAGATAAAAAGATAATAGAATATTCACCCTATTTGAAATTTCAAATATTTTGTGCCTGACAATTTACGAATGGAATGAAACGTAGGGTTTTCACAAAAAATTTCAAAGGCTAGCAAATGGATGAATTATGTAGAAACCCTATTATCCATTAATGGGTACAATCTAAATTTTCTATTATTGGACAAAGGAATTTTATCAGGCTAAAATTTGGACCAATAGTGGCTTTTTCTGGGGATGCATGTCCCTTGTGGGCATGGCAAGGATTTAGATCTCTAAGAAAAGAAGACCACACACCTAACAGCAAAATTTTCCTCTCAGATAGCTTTACCAAAAGCAAGAAGCTACCACTAAGATTATGTATAAATGATGGCCCTAGGCCATCGAAATTAAACAAAAACTTTTACCTCTATCATTAATCTAATTCTCATCTGAACATGCATGAGGTAAACTAAAAATATTTCTTCTATCAATTTCACCAATCAGCTTAGCATCATGAATCAACTCTCTTGGTAAAACTAGAACTACAACTTCACCTTCATAATGCATATAAAAACTAAATTCACTTTCAACCACTTGCTCATTATAAAGGTTTTGATCAACATTCTCAAACATATCAGACTGAAAATCCTCTTCATTTAATGACTTATGCATGCTATCAATCTTGAATAAGAAAGTTTCATATTCAACTTGAGGAAGAGGATCATTCATACCTTCAAATTGTGTATCCTTGTGCATATCTAGATGGTACTCTGAAGAACAATTTGACTGGTACTCATATATCATCAACGTCAAAATCTAAAACTAATCTGAGATCTTTAAGTGATTCTCTGAGATCAGCAAGTGGGTTAGTCACCTCATTAGAATATTAATCATAAAATTCATTACAAGGTGCATTCTGATTTTCAGCATCTTCATCAAACACCTTGTCATAAATTTCATAAGATGCCATCTCAACAATACTTTCACCATCATATCCAGAAGTAGAACAATTCGATCCCTCACAATAGTAAGATAATGCATCATCATTAAACTCATTCTCAACTAAATTTGGACTCTCCAAGTCTTCTTCAAACAGAGGATTGATAACTCCATGCAATGACCCTCTTTGAACATTTTGATAGAAATTAGGTTGATCATCCTCACAAGCATCATCATATAAAGTGTTATCATATACTTTAAATTCACTACCCATTTTATCCTCATGGAAAATTTCATCGTATGAAGAAAAGTCAGAACTATATGGAGACTCCTTGTCTATTTCTTCTATCAAATATATAGTGTTCATAATTACATCCTCTTTATTAGATTGTTTAGGATAACCATTATGAACAGACTGTGATTCATTCCTAAACATCCCACTATATGCTCGATCTTTATTGTCTAATATAAAAGCACTTGACAACTCTTCCTCGAAATCTCCATATTCAAAGTTATTAGCATCAACTGACCTTACCATCTCTTTATCTTCATACTTTGTGGATAAATTACTTTCATATTTTTCATTTGCTAACTGATTCATGTAACACAAAAACTGAGATGCACTTTCTTTTTCAGATTCAGAAGAAGAATTCATACCCTTATCTTCAAATGAGTGTTCACTATCATCATTGCTCTCTTCCTCCCATTCAGTATTAGACTCATATGAAGTTAAACATATTGTGTTATTGTCCTCATTGTGATTCAAGTTACCACTCTCATCATCTCCTTCATACAATTTGTCTTGATAACACACTTGGTCAACAATTTCATTATCATCATTTAAAAATTGGCTTCCAACTTCTTCAACCTTATGTTGAGATGCATATTTTTCCATTTTAATTTTTAAAACATTCTTAGCATGATACCATCTCTTAATAAGATAGTTCATTTCCTGCACATTTTGCTGATCAACCTTATCATCTCATTTTATTTCTTCATGGTCTATTGGATCAGTAACATTAGGTCCATGATCAGAAGGATAACTTTTAGTTTTCTCATTTGCACAAAACTGAGATCTAGGTGTAGCAACTTCATTAGCAATAGAATCATATATACAATCAATATCACAAGAACTTGCTAATGTATCTAATTCTTGATCTCCAATATCAACACATTGCTGAACCCTATCAAGGTCTGAGATACATCCTATTGTTGTAGCATCATGAGCATGTGTGTTGTCATTTGTAACCAAGCTAACCTTTCCTACACCCATATTCTAATCAAAAATTTCCATTTGCTTAAAACCTATAGTAGGGATATGGATATGCTTATTTGAAACTAAAGCATCAACACCATATTCATCCTTTCTTTCAAATACATTATACTGGTAGTCATACATAGAAAAATAACCTTTAGTCAATCCGTATCTCAAGTTATTTTCAATATCCCTAGTGGTCACAAAAGCTTGATATAATGTCTGGGGTTCTTTATTCCTTAGTAGATAATTCATTTTCTTGTCAAATGCATCAAAATACACTGCTAAACACATTTGATCATTGGGTCTATAATTCTCAGGGATTTCATTCAAAACTATTGCAAATCTGATGTTAAAATGAGAAACAAGTTCATCACTTTGAATATGAATCTTCAAGAACTTATCATAAGAGTCAGATACGCTTACTCTTTCTCCAAATTGCTCCATGAAGGTAGAATGCAATTTACCCCAAGATGAAATAGAACATGCTGGCAAAAAAGAAAACCAGTCTCTAGCATCACCTTCTAAGGTTTGAACAAATAACTTCATATGCAAGTCCTCATGAGAAATTTTGTAGTCACACATCAAATCAACAAACAACTCAACATGGTGACTGGCTGTAACAAGATGGTTTCCACTGAACTTAGGAAAACTTTTTCTAACATCATTGGGAATGACATTTAGGAAACCATGAATACCATTAAAAATTAATGGCATATACCACTTGGTAGAAATGGATCTAGGAATTTCATTAATTGGTTGCATACTGGATGAAATGAATCTTGACATTCTTAACAAATTTGAACCTCATTCACCCCTATTCTAATCTATAATTTGCGGCAAATATACACCCTTCTACTAATGAATCACTTCAAATTATACACTTCACAAACTTAGAAACAACAACTGAAACTGATCTAATGAAATGTATAACCTTAAAACCATTCTCCTCTTCTTAGTGCTGAAGCTTCACTTGACGGAGAGCACACTTGTATAACAATCAATTCTCATAAAAGGAAAATACACAAAAATGAGAATACCTTTAGTGTTGTTGCATGAAACCACTGATCTACTGATTGGTTTGGTGCTAACATGAATTCTTCATACCACTGATCATAACCTTATAGAGTCTCCATCTCCTTCAGGAGAGAAATAGAATCACAACAGTGATTTGCATTTATCATTTCAAAATTTTGTTACAGCAAATCAAACAACACTTTGAAACTTACTAGTCAGACACTTATATACTCTCTCCTCTATTTAAAATTTCAACACTACTTTCAGATCTATCTAACTAAACTAAAAAATCTTGAAGACAATTTATACATCACTGATCTACAATGGTTCAGAGATCCTTTTAGAGTTGCCACTCACTATTGTGAAAAATATTTTAAACATGATTCATAATAGTATAGATCTGAACTGAATTGTCAACTTTGTAAAATTTTGCAAATCTTCAAAACACTTAGAAGAGAGAAACCTTTATTCAACAATTCTGACTCTGATCTTACAGCAGTATTCTGAAAACCACAATCGACTGAATTGATTGAGAATAACACTAAATAACAACACAATCTACATCCAATTCTCATGACATACTGCTGCAAATGGATAAAACCTTACTGGGAGACATGAATCTTCAGCAAAGAAATGGAAAACACTTCATCACCTTGCTATTTATACCAGAGATTCTAGTAATTCTAACAATGAATTTCTTCATAGACTCTCTAGTAGAGTTGCCATTTTTTTGGTTTTTTAAAATGGACTAAAACTACTAAGCAACAAAATGCGTAATACCAAGATGATAGTACTCATACAATATAAAGACAGGCCAATTCTTGTTAACAATTACATGTGCAAAGCACTTGGGCCCAACTTCAATAAAGCCAAAGGTGGTTTTCTACTCTTCTAGCTCTATAAAACCAGGGTGGGTATACCCAGGGGTGATTCAAGATTGGGAAAACTGTATGAGGATTATTTCTAGTTTCATTTTGATTCTCATCTCAAATCCTCAAATACATACACAATTCTTGATAACTTGATAAACACATCCCATATAATAGATATGGCCAAAAATTCTTCTATAGATCTGCAGATGTTCTCAACAATAGTGGCTAACTAAAGCTAAAACATTCCATGTAGACAAGTACAGGCCAACTTTTAAGATCTACAGGAAACAAAAGTAAAATTGATTTAATTTTGCATTTTTGACAACCATTTGTGATATATTCCTCTTTCAGTTGGATCTAATTTGATTAGTGCCTAATCCATTGGGGTTCAGAGCCTACAACAAATCCTTAGATCTGTTTTGTTTCCTTACAACAAATTTTATCAGCAATTTTTATTAGAATTTTATCATTCAAAACCCTTTCCACTACTATAGCAACCTTATCACATTCACCAAAACTTTTACTTAATCCATTGAATTAATAGTAGTGATAAACAGATATACAACCTAACTAGATTGCATTAAATTACACGAGCCTTTACCTATACAGCATCAAGATAACCAAGTAATCAAAAGGAGACAAAGTTCAGAAAGAACTGATATGGGGATAGTTCAAAATTTGTATTCATATTCCTTGAAAATTTTATACAATTTACAATAGAATTAGAATGACCTTAAAAAAGAAACACATATCATTCTGTATTCATGTATTCTTAGAGAAATGACAGAGAAAATACATCACAAACTTGCTTTCAAAACATTGGACCAAAGATAGACTAAGCATATCACTTAGAAAAATAGAATTCAGACCATTCTTTAGCCTTGGAATCTCACTTAAATAGTGTGAGATGCAACAAGCTTCAGGCTAAGAGAAAGTGATAGGTGTTGTTTACAAAAGGAAGACACAAACATCTATCAAAAAGACTAACAGGAAGTTATGCCAATCATACATTCTCTTGCGGGCTTCTGCTTGTCACCTTCTTTCATTGATTTTGCTCCAACGTTGATTCTGTTGTATATGTAACTGCTAAGCTTGTCCCTGAAAAAATGCATTCTAATGATTGCACTCTATCCTCGACCCATGGGTTTTTTCAAGATAACTACTTTGTGAAATTCATCCTTACTTCCCACTCTTCTCTGATCATGCCAGGCTTCAAAAATAGCAGAAAAGTTACTTAGTGTGCAACCTTGGAGTAGGGAGATGATGTGGTTGTCAAATATAACAAAATGGGTAACTTCTGCTCCCCAGCCATGTCTGCTTTCTTAACCACCCTTTGACCAAAATTTTCCATCGAATGATACAACAAGGGTGCAGGCTAACAAAAAGCAAGAAAGATCATACCCGTGAGTATGAAATCTTCCTCATCTTCCTCAAAAACTATGCACAGGACCCCACACATTTTTGCTACCCTAGCATTAGGCTATGATATCTTGAAAATTTTTTTAAAAGATGATGTTATTGCTAAGAGGTTTTTTATCATACCAGGTTCATTCATTATCCTTCTCAAAACCTTGGTTATTTGACTATGACATCTTACCATAGTTTCAAAGAGATGAAACTTTAAGAAAACACTCAAGATTACTAGTTTTCCTCTATCAAAAATGCAAATACTTCTACATGGGACAAAACATTTCTTTTCTGCAAACCAATTTGAATTGGTATGTGAGATATTACAATCCAAGGCCCAAATATTTTTTCCTACTAATCCCTCTTCTATCCACAACCCAGGATCTAGTGAACTCTTTGGAACCATCCTTTGATTAAATGATAAAAGACTAAATTTTTTTTGGAAACTATGGAATAAGAACTTACTTGGAGTTTTTTCCTCTTCGTAATTCTACAACTTATCTTTGAACCAATCACTTCACACTCATACCAAATTTGTCTTAGTCCTTTTAGTAATTATCTTCATTCAGAAAAGATTTAAAAATCTTTGTTCGTGCAAGGTGAAACTGAGAAAATCTTGCCTATTATACTCTGTTATTAACTTCACATGCGAAACTTTTCACATCTTATTAATGTGCAGAATGCCACCACCTTTAGTATTTAAAACTTTGTTGTCAATCTTAAAATTATATGATTGTGGGGTATAGAGAGAGACAACTAGGTATCACACTTGAGAATTTGTCCCTCTAATCCAATGAGAATCTCCCACGTACACAGCTCTTTCCTTGATGGCACTTCTATCTAGATCCACTGGCAATTAAGGACATGTGTCAGTGGGTCACTACTTTGCTATGCATAAAGAACGAGCACCTTGTCATAGTGAAGCAATGACAACCATTGATCTGATCTTAATCTAGCAGATGATATGTTACTGTACTTGCTTAAAGAGATGGTAGTGGGCCCTTATTCGCTATGTCACTATAGGTATCTCCCTAGAAACTCTTCATGGTGAGAAGATGATGGCCATTGATCTGAGATCGAATCAAAGGTGGGGAAGCTGCACGAATTTTTTTGAAAAGTGGTCGGCCCTACACTCACTATGTCACAAAGACTAAACATCGTGCAACTCTTTATAGCGAGATGACAATGATTGTTGATTGAAACTTGATCTGGCGATTGAGATCTCTCAAATGCTTTTACAGGTCCAAGACATTGCTTACATAGGAAAAATTGCACTGTTTGCAATCAAAAAAACCTTTCTTTGAGCCTAGTCAACCATCCATATTTTCTCAAGTCCCACCGGCCATTGGTTTTTACGGTGCCTCGCTACTTTGCTAACGGTGAGGAGTCAGGTTTTTTAGATAGTGAGGTAGCGAGCTCCGATGACTTGAAAAGAACTTGGTGCTGTGAAATAAAAAGACCTATCAAATCATTATCGTTCATGCCAACTATTTTTGATAACAATTATTGCTTGTCATGCCACCTGGTCATACCATAGTTACTGATAAATTTTGAGGCCACCGTGCTTTTGATTTTGTGGCACCTCGCTACTTCGCTAACGACGATATGGTAAACTTTTTTGATAGCTAGATATCAAAGAAATCATCATTCCAATGCCAATTTTTGATTGTTTCCAACTGGGTCCCTTTTCCTAATCTGATAGCATTTGCCACGTGTCTATGACTGAATGATCAGTTAAAATTTTTTGGCTACTGTGTCTTCATCTTGCGGTCCTTTTTTACATTTTTAGGCACTCGCTATCTCGCTATACATTAAAAGTGCCCATGTTTTCATAGCAAGGTAACGACAATGGTGGATCTACTTAGATCGGACGATTGGGGAATCTGAGAGAAAAGGTAGCTCAAGGGCGCAAAAGATAAAAGATAACAGAATATTCACCCTATTTGAAATTTCAAATATTTCTCACCTAAAAATTTATGAATGGAATGAAATGTAGGGTTTTCACAAAAAAATTCAAATGCTAGCAAACATATGAATTATCTAGAAACCCTATTATCCATTAATGGGTACAATCTAAATTTTCTATTCCTAGACAAAGGAATTTTATCAGGCAAAAATTTGGACCAACAAGTGATATAACAGTAATTTAGTTTTTGATCACTCTTCATCGAGTAATGATCTCATGATTGTTTTGTAGGGAATGATGTTTTTTGGAGAAAACTTGGTGATGAGTGTTTGCAAATATTCGGGCCCACCCTGTGTACCTGGTGGAACATCATATCCTAACTAAAACCCCAAACCACTATTTTGATTTCATATCATTGCTATAATAGTTTTCCTTTTCATCCATTTATTGAACTATATTAAAGGTAGCTTCACTTCATTTGTGAGTCTAACATGTTTTTTGTACTTAAAAGGTGGAATAACCAAGACAAACCATTGAAGGATGATCTTATAGAGAGCATGACCCAACTCTTTGGACCTCGTGCATTTGAGAGAAACAAGCTCCTTGAAAAATCTAATTTATGTTTGAAGTATATTAGGGACCAGTATAGAAAAAATTTATGGGATAACCCCAGGTACGAGCGTCTACCCTATGTTCCTGAGGCTGAGTGGTAGGCTCTGATTTTGGATGGAAAGTATAAAGCTGACAAGAAAAATAATATTACACTAGTGGAGAGTACAACAAGGTATGTGATACTATTGAGAATTTAATTATATACTAATTAACCTCTATATTTATACTATCTAACATATTTCAAAATTTTTATAGATTGCCTGACACATCAAAGGAAACAAAGGCAAGACTAGAAAAGAATGGGAGACACAAGCTCGGCTCTAGTGGTTTTTTGAAACTTCAAGGAAGAGTTGTAAGTATTAGTAAATGAAAAATTGTATCAAATTTTTTATATAATGTGATGGGAAAAACTAGGATAGACTAGCTTGTCTATGCTCCTGATCCTCAACTTGGATCTTAGTATTCCTCCACACCAATATATGATGTAGAGTAACATGCTTTGGAAGCACCAACAAACTCCTAGCACCTTGGAACAACTAAGAAATTCAAGTTATCACCCCAATCCTCTATTCTCCACAAGAACATTCAAGGCTTGATTCAACTTCAAACAAGGAACTAATCTGCTATTACAACTACTCCTTTAATTCATGGACCCAACTCATCACATAAGGCTGCATACTAGTTACTTCTCCCTTGTACCATTCAAGGCCTCATACACCCAACCTTGACACCAAGTGTTTTGGACAACTCCAACCCTCTAACATAAATGGAAACCAAAACAAACATCACCACAACCCAAAAAAAATCAGGTCTAAGGAAAACTTGTTGTTACCAGTCACAGGGCAGATTGCAGCACTTGACCTTTATTCTACACACCCAACCAAGAGTGCAATTGGATCCTCTAGGACTCCCTGACATCAAAGATAGTTTAGAACAACTCCAACATGAACAAAATAAGGTGTAACAAGGGTTGAAAACCCTACTAACTATTTACCATTTCCTTTTGATATTTTAACTACCCTCCATTGGTTGATGAAATATGCAAGTAAAATTCACCATATCACGCAAAAATGTAGGGCTCTGAGTTCAAGAGATACCTCATAGAAGAGGATAAGAGAATTGGCTTCCAACAAGGCTATAGAGCCATGGCTGAATGGATACAAGCTAAAATTAGTGTGGAAGGTTCTAATAATGATGCATCTAAGCCACAGGTAAATAAGCTAAATGAAATTTATTTCAAATTGAATACTTTACCAGTTAGTCTATTTGATGTTAAGTTCCAATATAAAGTGAGTATCTCTATTTTAAGCAAACAATGATAACAATGCGTAGGATGTTGGAATGCAGCCTAACAATCCTTCTACACAATCTATGGATGCTAAAGCTTCACATGATGTGCATCCCAGTGGTGGAGGTATACATTTGCTATTAGAATTTTTTATATGTAATTACAATTGGTGTTTGGATTAATGTAACATTTTGTATAGCAGCTGTAGAGGATCAAGGGGTCAATGTTCATGAGTGTGTTGACGTTGAGTCCAGACAAGATGATGTGGTCAGATCAGGTAAAGAGCACCACAATTATGTTATTTAAAATAATTAAATACTTGTAACAATTATAATAAACTATTTTTAATTTAAATATTTTATTTTTTATTGCAGAGGACCCCCCTTTGCAACAACATAAGAATTTGAGATTATCAAGAAAAGAGAACGTAACAACTGATGAGGGGGGAATTGATGATGACACTGATGCTCCTCTTAGAGCTTACATAGAAAAAAGAAATATAAAGAAAAAAAAGAAATGATTGTCATCTACATACCTTAATTGATAATGACTAAATTTTCTGTCTTAATGAATTTAATTATGTGCTAATGAATGTTCATGAATTATGTGTTAATGCAGAATATTGATGAATGTTCCATGTTAATGAATCTAATGTATTAATGCCAATAGCGGCATATTGTGATGGTTAAGTTGTTGAGTTGTTATCCTTTCCATCAAGGTTCAAATCTAATGGGGATGAGGTCCCTCGTTTGTGGCCTCACAGGTTCATAGCTCCAGGTCAAAAGCGTTTACCCCTCTTTAAAATAGAATCTAATGTGTTAATGAATGTTATCATGTGATATTGATTGAATGTTACATTTTATTAATGGTTGAAAGAATGAATGAATGTTAGATGTTAACGGGGAATGTAGAGTGATGTTATTGGGAGGGGGGTGGGGCCAAATGAGCTTCCACCTTCACGTGGTTGGCCCTGTTTAGTAGAGAATATTAAACTATTCTTGAAACAAAGTGAAGCTCAATAAGATACTAAATATTTCTCTATTTTTTCCTATGTTTAGACCTATAAGACTGTGTCTTGCTAAGGCCCCTTTCAAGTGGAAGGACACAAGCATCTTTTACAGTGGAGAATGTAACCAGGAGCACCAAATTAAGACCCACACATGTTGGATATAATACATTCAAATAGGTACTATGCTTGTAACCCTATTTTATGGTGAGAGCTTCACTTTAGAAGAAAATAATGGATATCCTAAGATTGACTTGCACAACCAACCCCTTAGCTCTACTTCCATGTGGCAAAGATTTTAGTGTTTCCTCCCTCAACTTGTTGATTGAGCATCAATTAAGTCCATGTGATAGTTTAGAGTCTACACAATGGCTTATGTCTAGCTTAATAGATTGAGTCAATCTATTTCATACCTACCTCTGACTTTCCTTCACAAGTGGGAGCAAGATAGTGTAGTCTGATGCAATCTAATCTAATACATCTCCCAAAGAACACTTTTGTGTTTGGAGGGTTTCTTAAAAATCTGTGCCCTATATTACATCTACTATATCTTTTGCAATGAGCCAATTTTAATCTTAAAGATAATGGTGATTATTTTTTATGTTTTACATCAAGTAAGTAAATCCCCCTCTTCATTAGTGCTCAATTTTGATAGAATGACTTTGGCTGTCTCAATTTTTGTAACTGATGCTTTGTTGATTTGAGATTTTTGCAACTATGTTTGGGGTTATTTCTCTTTCATTTTTATTAAATGTTTCTTCTTGAGGCTATTAAGATATGGTTCTAATTGTTAAGTAATATTAAGAATTGTTGAATTAATAATGTGTCAAATGTTGGCTAGAATAGTTATAATTTTGTGAAAGCTGCTTTGAAAATAAGTTCAATGTAGAACTGAATACTTTTTGTCATAAGACACAAAAGCTATGAAAGGCTAGTTTAATAGACAGTGGGAAACAAAGATAGATTATCATGATAGAGGAATGGTTAAGGAATGATGGATTGCTAGATTGTTTACTATATAAGTGTCTCCTCCATTAGTGTGCAATTCACTTGTTTTCTTTTAGAAACTCAAGATAGCCATAACAGTGTATTTTGTAGTTAGTTTTACCTACAGGAGGAATACTCATGTAAGATTAGGAACTCTTTTTTTAAGGTACACTGATTATAAAACTTGTTCAATGATAGCTAAAAAAGGGGTTCATAAGATTCTGAAACCTTCTTTTAAAAAAAAATTAGCAGAGAAGCTTAAACTGTTGAACTTCAACATATTAGTATTGAATTATTACAAATGAATAATTAGTTTAAATATGACACAAATCAGTTCGTGACATGCTATGTCCCATCACCAATATTTTTTTGGATTCATAACCCGTATGTCCATTATTTGCCTCAGTTTATGGGTGCATAAAATTGACATCTCTAGTCATAGATCTAATCCCTAAATATGTAAAACTAAATTTCACAGATCCAATCTCTAATCTCTAAACTTTTAAAATTTAATAAAATTCATATTTTGACTTGTTTATTATTTGACAGGTTGTTTTTGGAATCATGATTGTAACTTAATTTCATCACAATGATCCTTATGAACTTACATGTACATTCACTAACAAGTAACTCTAGATGAAACTTTAAGTTTATTTATCACATTTCAACATTCTCACCAAAATCTGAACTACATTATCTCATGATTAGGGTATAATTTAGTGGCTAATATTCGTAAATTGGCTAATTTTAGAATTTTTTGCCTAGTAATTTGGCTAATAATTTAAGATTTGATACAACCTAAATCACCATAGTTTTATAAAATTCAGTTCTAGAATATTTAAAATCGCTCAATAATTTATTTTGTTAAAAAATTTAAACTCAACTATTCGCCACAATATTTGTTACATGAATAGATTTGAGTTACCTAAATATAATATATTATTGGAGAAATTAAATTGAACTGACCAATAATTATCATAATTATTAGTTAATTTAGGGATATATCCCCAATATTTATTATTCACTATTGATTTAAAGTATATGTAACAATTCTCATAACATTCCACAAGGTAAAAAAATGTTCAATTTTGATTTGTAATATTCCATGGTGATTAATGAACTTCCTATTATTATTGAGATTCGTCAATATTTTATACAAAAAAATTTATGATTCAAAAATAATCGCCAATATTAATCATATTTAGAATAAAAAATTGAGAGTTTTGCCAATATAAATAATTTTGTTTTTTCAAAATAATGAAAGATTCACCAATATTTTATATCTTTTTTTAGAGGCAGCTTTCTTAAAGTTTACCCTACTCATGATTGTTGTAGAGTACCACTGCTCACATGTGAAATAGGCATCTAGATTACTAAACCCTTCTTAAAATTAGTTTCATTGAATTAATATATGTTATGCTATCACTGGGTGTGTAATTTGAGCATGACAATAATGTCATATCTATCTACGTGTTTTGCCTAACAAACTTCTGAAATATAATTTCTATAAGTTTTTAAAGTTAGAGTAGATGGATTATTCTATAGGAAAAGGTGTTGCATTTAGGCATTTATTGATAGGTTTGGACATGAACAATTTTCTATTTCTAGTAGATTATAATGATGATAGTATTGGATTTTTTTCCATGTTTAATTTTTCTCATGATTCTTGAACTTTTAGGTTGTCGCTTCACAAGATTTGCCTAAACTTATAAAGGATGCAGGTTTATTCTATGTATGCTCAAGGACATCAGAAAGAATTGACTCAAGAGATAGAAAGATCATGTGAGAGGCACTGTATCTGGGGGCATGATGAAGTATGTATTGTCTTGCTTATCCATCCCTTGAAGGTTTTGACATAGCCTAAACATTTATTCTATATATAAATCGATTATAACATCTCAATAAGTAATAACAGATAATATAAATATTTCCAAACTTCTAAGGTGTATAAAATGTTAAATTAGTATGAAATGATTGTTTAGAGTAGGTTACTATGTGTTAGTCTTTTGTGTTGTTTAAAATACTTCTATTGTATTGAATAAATGATGTGTGGGAGGAAGAGTAGAGGGAAGACAAATATGAGTCTTTTAACCATATGAATTATGATTATAGAAGACATTACAGTCTCCTTTCTTCTTGAGCATGGTAATAAAAAGTAAAACAACGTGTAATTGGGTGGTTTCTATGGGATTTTAATTTCCTTCTTGAACCAACCAACCAAAAAAAGTTGCTTATAAAGGTACAATTATTTAAAGTAGGTTAATACATTTTATTACTTCAAAACTTGTAAATGCTCTAGAGACTTGTTAGATGCATTACATGAAAACAACATAGCCATAGAGTAAGCTTTTCATACCAATTGTATATAGAAGCTATATAATTTTACAATTTTTATAGTTTAATTTCCCTTTCTAAGTATGATAAAAATATTGTTAGTATTCTAATTTAAAAAAATCCAAAATAATATTGTTATTTGTTTTCACCCAAGGATTTTCTAAGACAACTAATTATTTTATCTAACTGCCTTTTAGCTTGCATAAACAACTGCAAGATTATTATTTTATCGTAACTCTAATTTCTTACGATACCATCCTTATCTATTTGGAAACATTGTAGATAAAAATTGCTTCCTTGGCTTCGATTTTTAATGAATATGCTGTAAAGAGCCAATTTGAGACAAGCATCTACCTTCAGGTGAGTAATTTGTAGTGATCTACTGATATCCTAGAGATCATTACTGGTCTAATACAAGTTTGTCATTCGGGCATGCTTAGTAGAAATGAGGATTTTCTATTGCTCATAAAACCTAGTAAGTATATGATAGTATTTTCTATGATATTTATATTGAGTAGAAATTGTGTCCTTACTATTTGTGAAGTGCTAAAATGTTTTTCAACAAACATGACTGGTTTCACCCTGAAAGCTTTAGTTTCCCCCAATATGTTGGCTATCTGACACTTGAGGCATTTGTTCAATTCTTGGATGAGTTTCAGGAGGAGAAACCTAGGGATTCAGTCTTGGAAAAAAATGAACATGAGATTGGATGGCTTGAAGCTAGGAAGCCTTTCTATCCAACAATGTTTGATCTTGTACTTCAAATTTTAAGTCATGACCAACCACTTAGTTGTCTAGGAAGACCCAAGTATGTAATTGCATTGTATTAGATATGGTTTACATTTTTGTCAAGATTCTATTACTACAAAAATGTTGTGCAGCCCGTAACTTCTAATTGTATGGTGTTTTAACATAAGTTTTGTTTTAATTTGATTTAGCTATATTGAAAAATGTCTACACAGTTACTACTAGAAGCTCTTTCAATTTTCACCTGATGGAATGTAGAAATCTCATGTCTTCAAATGTTTAATAGAATATGTATATAAATTTTGCTCACTTCCTTTTATTGCAAGTCAATTATTCAACTAATTTTTTGGGATCGACATTTGAACTTCCATTTTTAGAGGTTAGAAAGTTAGGCTTAGAAACTCAAGTTATGCTGAACCATGCCTGGACATCAATGTCTGGTTCAAATAATAATAAATCTACACATGAATCTCAATCTAAGAGAAGCTCTAAGGTATTCTTTTGGTCAATAAATAAGTTTGGTTCTTGAATTGTGTTCATCATTGAGGTTGTACTGAGATTTGAAACAATCTATTGTTTTAAGTTCTTTCTATCAAGCTTTTGAGTTTTCTCTCCAATTCATGCCTTTTTGGATTTTTTCTCATAGCTAATAATTGAAAATCAATTTGTCACCATTGCATGCCTAGCTTCTACCTCTTAGTTATGACTTATTGTCATGCAGTACATGCTTCTATGATGAAATGGTAAAAGTGAATTCATGTTTTCCATGGTGTTATATATACCATTTTCCAAGTTATTTTTGTTTGAGAAGTATCAAAATGAAATAGATTAGTTTCATAGATATGCTCTTTGATATTTGGTTATTGCTTGTTATGACTATATATTGGATCAGTGTTTCAACACTTGAGTGATTAGATATGGTTTCTACATCAGTGTTCCAAGTGTGCACTATCAAACTACATTGCTTGTTGAATTTCTTTATTGTTTTCTTTCTTGTACAATAACTTATTTATTGTTGTTGCATATTACAACTAGGCAATCTGTACATCTAGTGTCATTGTCTGTACAAACTACAAACAATGGATGTGGATGGTGACATTGAAGAAAATCTATTTGACAGAGAATTGAATGATGACCAAGCAATTGTATGTACAGATAATTGTACTTGATAGACACCATATCAAGCTAAAAATAGTTTGACAGTTGACTTCAACCAAACACCAGACCTACTGATAACACACTTGCCTAGATTATTTGCTGATGATTGGTTGATCCTAGAAGTCAAGAGAAAAGTCAAGCAAAAATATTCTACAGATGCTAGAATAGAATTCATCCACGAAAAGCTGAAAAAGAAATGTCATGAATGAAGGGAAGATGTGTCAGTCAATGCCCAAAGCTCTCAAAAAGGAAGGCAATTATGGGAGTCCCATTTTGTATGATTTATAGTAAGAAAAGCTACATGTCTAAGGAAAAGGAGTATAACCAATGTGATGCACCTGGAGGTAGACATGAAACTTTTAGCTTGAGAAGTTGTTTCCTTAGAGAGATGACATATCTCTTGACCTGGCTTCATGTATAGAGTTGTTTCTTAAGATGATCCCATGCTCTTGGGAGGTTTGTGCACCATTGCAATAAGTGCCTCACAAGCCTATCATCTTTGATATACCCTGCCAAGCACAAGCGGTATACAGTTCTTGGCATGGATGAATGGTGAAACAGATTGTGTTGGTCTGGAGCTCCTTTTCTATTGGGTGATTCTTTCAGTGGAATATTACTGTTTCTATTGTAAGACAACTCGCCATAGGCATTTTCCCCTTGTATAATGTTCCTGGTAGTAATATTTTTTGCAAGCAATATTGGAATGCAGTTGTATTCAATGAAAGTATTTAGATGTTACTTTTGAGATTGTTGCAAATAATTGGTTAGTGGAGTACAATACATCATGGAGTACTGATAAATTGGATTTGTTGATAGTATTAGTATATGTTGCTATACACATTGTGGTATATATACTGAGAATTTGTACCATTGCAAAATAAATATTATCTTTTGTTGCATGCTTCACGTAAAAATGCTTCTTTGTCATACACTTTTTGAATTCAATTTTGTTTGAAAGTTGAAGATAACATTATTGAAGGTTGAATGGGATCTTTGCTTCTTATCATGAAAATTGATATTTTATCAGTTTTTTTTTTTGTAATCTATTTTTTTTAATGCACTCTAAATAATGTAAAATAATGAAATCCCTGAGGACTTTAATAATGTTTAATTGGTTGATTCTTTTGTTTCTTTTTATAGGTTTTGATTTGATGTCTGATATTGTAAGTGTCCTAGGGAGTCTGATTATACTTTTTGTTTAGGGTTGCTTTCAGGTTTCTACTGCAAGAAGGTACCATGTTTGATATTTAGCCAATTGGTGACTATTAAGATTTCTACTTGTAATGGGTCTTTGATGTCGTATGCTCTTTGGTATGGTGTAATATATAGGTGGATTTATCTATTCTTATACTAAAAATTCTTGATTGTTTTGGAATTTTTAGTATTTACATCTATATATTACTAGCAATCCAATAGAATTTGATCACAAAGATCAATTAGTTGTAATGAACATGTCATATCCATCTACAAAAGGTTTACTGTGCAGTTGCACTAGAATGCACTATTCTACTTTTACAAGTTTGGTTATCCATTAGTATTTTATTTAGAGCATCTGCATTCTCTAGGCTTCATCAGTATATGATCAATCATTTGTTTTAACAAAATGGTGCTGGATATGTTTGAGGCTCTTAATTGTATATGTCTTTATTTGTCACAAAATGCTGTTACATGTGTGTGAGGCATTTGACTATATAGGATGCTTTATTTATCTTAACAAAATTGTTCTACGTGTTTGTGAGACATTCAACTATAGGATCCTATTTTTTTCTTAACAAAAAGGTGCTATGTACATGTGAGGCACTTACTATTAGCATTAGCAATGTCAAAAATTCATTCATTTCAATATCTGTTGCCCAACAACCTTTGGTTATGGTAGTTTTTATAACCTTGTGAGTAAAGGAAAAAATAATTGGTTCTAGTTTTTAGGATTGTAACAAGTCCAACTAGGTCTACATTCCTCATTAATAGACTAATAGTTTATGTTAAACTTATTTATGCTAAAAACAAAAGGCTTCTGGGCACATCAATGTTACCTACACTACATAGTATACTGATTGTTCCTACTTCAAAATATTTTATTATGATCTTTGAAGAAATTTAGCAAGCTTAGATTATTTTTGTCAGTGAAGAAACACAACCCACTAAAATTCTTTCCACCAAAGCTTAAGACATTCTAATTTCTTCAAGCATGTCCACTAAATAAAAATTTCATTTTCCACAAGCCCAACTTAGCTATTTTTATTCTTCAGTTGTACTAATTTTTTTATCCCAATCTCTTCAAACTCTCTGGTTAGACCCATTATTCTTTTTGGTGTGGTGGTTTGGGAATTGTCTCTTCTTGATTCTGATTGGGTCTTGATCAAGTAGGTGTAGACCCTTTTCCTCCATCAAATTGTCCATTGCCACTGCTACACTCCAGATAGTGTTGTTTTGGCTGAGTTTGGGGCTCACCCTTTCCAACTTAGTGACATTTTTGACTTGGTTTGGTTCATTCACCATCTTAGAGACTTTTCAAACTTGGCTAAGGGCTGAAACAAATACTCATACCTTGCTTACCATTCCTCTATGGACATTGCTAGCTCAGCAAGGATGACTAAGGCTCATTCCTAGTATACCTAGGCCACTATTTTACCAAGTTTGATTAGGACTGACATCGATCATCTTTTTCCATACTAGTTCTCCTTGGATGCTCCCACCCATCTCCCTTCTTGGTAGGAATTGAATGGAAACGTTAGACTCGACATTTATAGGAAGTACATCTTGAGGACTTGGATGATCCCTCCTTGTGGGTTATGCCCTTAGATGACCTTCTACTTGCAACACTTTCTAGAGACCTGTGATGGCATTATTGTCCGTCCCTCTTACCTGAGTCAATGTTGGATCCATGCCCTTTGCATTGCCCTAGAGTCTTTTAGAGTTGGATCACTTTGACTTTGTTGCCAGATTGAGCACCACCTGATTAGAGGGGAATGAGTGTGCCGCCTTTGCACCATATCCAAGATAGAGAGTAAGACCCACTTTATCTTTAGTGCCCCATCTACTATGAGATCAAAGGTAGGTTCCATTGCCTATTCAAAGATTGTAGATCCCTCTCAACATCATCCACACCTATCTCACACTTTGACCATATAAAATTTCCAAATGTTTTGTAGAGATTTTTCCTAGTCTTTGAAGCAAGTCTTCCAACATTTCTTTCAACAAAGTCTATTCTTTCCTCATATATTTCTAAAATTTTGACAAAGGAGCTTCTCATAACATAGGAGACCATCATTTCATAATGAGAGGTGTGATAAGTATTCCTCATGTTGTTCCCAATCAAAGAGGAATATCCCTAACCAAGCTTATTGTGATCTATCTACAAAAAATACAGTGTCAAGTCTCACAATTCTTGCATCACACCCCATAAACCCCATCAGCTAGATTTCAAGGTTATGCCAAGCCGTAGTGGCTAGGAATGTCTCCTCTTCTATCTCAATGAACTTCGTGCCCAACAATAACTTGAATAGCTCAATGCTCTCTTGGAGTTGTTTGGAGTTTGGTAGATTCATGCATAGTGAGCTCTCCAAAGCAAAGACTTCCATATGCTAGGCCACATAATATCTTCTCAAGACTACTGCTCACCTAGGCACCATATTTGTTCAAGCATCAACTATGTGAATGCTTTCAATCATTAATTACTATCATTGTCTCAAGTGGGTTTATACATTATTGTGGTAATCCCCATGGGCCAACTGGAAATAATGAAATTGAGAAGGATTTTGTTTCTCAATTGGTTCATGAAAACCTCTAAGATTGATGGAATAGGTCTCAATTCATTCATCTATTAGGGAGGTGGCTCAGATATTACTAGGATGGTCTATGGACTGAGTTTTGTGCTTTCCACATCAATACTAGGATTTAGATCCATGTCTTTCTTCTTCATTTTATTTTTGTTTTGATGTGTGGTGGGTGGCATGAAATGATGATGCACCTAAGGGTGGTATGCAAGATGATGTGATAGGAATTGCAAAGTGCAAGATGAGTTCTAAGACCTTTTAAAGATGAGATAACATATAATTTATGATGCAAAGTATTTATTGAGATCTAAAGACTTCTAAAAAATGCAAAGGAATGAACATGTGGTAATACAAAGGATGATGATGGAGGATTCTATCCCAAGGGATAAAATTGTGATGAGATGAGTGAAAAGTGTGTGAGGAAGAAGAAGGATCTAATTGTAATAGCTCTAAGTCGTGAGTTGGATAAAACTACAAATAACTCCACTTTTTGTCTTATGTTATCAATCTTGCACTCCAACTCTTCTTGTAATGTGTTTTTAGTGCCTTCTTTCTCAATTCAATCTAGCCTAGCAATCCTTGCCTATATGGAAAAATAACTCTATTAACAACTAATTGACATTGGTGGTCAGTATGGGCAGGTATTGACAACTAAATATAACCGAGGACATTTTTTTTGTTTTCGTTTGTATCTATTGCAATTATGACATCCACCCCAAGAATTGTGATGGGGATGTTGTAGTGGCGATGCCATCTGTCATCGTAATTGCCTGGGTGTCTGTTAGAATTGTGATGTCAACCACAAGACTTACGACGGGGTTGCTATAGTTACAATGGAAGTTTCCGTCGCAATTTCTAGGGTTTCCATTGCAATTGCGATGTTGACCATGAGAATTGTGATGGTGTTGATATCACAATAAAGTGGTTAACCACCATCACAATTTCCAACATTTCTATTGTAATTGCGATGTTAGCCATAGGAATTGTGACAGTATTGATGTCACAATTAAGTGGTTGCATAGCGACGGATAGGTGTCATAATTACGATGGTATAGGATAGACGTCATAATTTGCAACTAAAAAACAATGACATCTATTACTATCACAGTGGTGACACATTTTTGTCATAATTATGACACATAGCCATCGCAAATCGATGCCAAATGTATTAGTGGTACCAGTCAAAGATGCCCATATCATAGAGGTCTTCTCTACAATTATCATCTAATTGGTTAATTTGATTTGCCTCTAGGTTTGCATTTGCCATCAACTTGGCTAAACCTTGACCTCTGACCAATTTAGTAATGTGGATGTCAATGTTGAATTCTTGTATTCTATTGATCCATCTACACCTCCTGCCAGATACTTCTTGTTGTGAGAAAATGTCTTTCACAATAGTAGTGGGGACAAAAGCAATAACTTTAGCACCCATTAAATAACATCTGAAGGCCTTAACTTCTTTGATCATATGCCTATTTTTCATTAATATCATACTTTAACTCAGCTGCTTGCAATGATTTGCTAAAGAATGCAATGGGTTGTTCATAACCTTCTTCATTTTTCTATTACAGTACTGTAGCCACAATGTGAAATGAAGCAAAAGAAAATATGTGCATTGGTTTTTCATAATCTAGGGCTCTGATAATAGGGGCATCTTTAATGGCTTGCATAATTTTTTGAAACGCAATACTAGGTTCACCTTCCCATTTTATCTCAGATCTCTTTTTTAACATTCTTGATATAGGCCTATTGACTTCTGTAAAATTTTTCACAAATCTCTTAAGAAAATTTATCTGTCCAAAGAATGACTAGATACCTTTAACACTCTTGGGTTTCTGAATTTTATCTATTGCTTCTACCCTTTCAGGGTCAATCCTCACTCCATGCTTTCCAACTAGATGTCCTAACAATTTTCCTTCAGTGACACCAAAGTTACATTTCCTTTGATTTAAGGATATTCCATATTCAAGGGCTCTGATAAATACCTTTTCTAAGTGAATGCAATGATCATTTTCATCCTTGGAGTAAGCAGTAAGGTCATCTTGATACACAACTAGAAATTTGTCAATAATATCAGCAAAGGCCACATCCATGGCTCTTTGGAAAGTAGCTCCAGCATTAGTAAGCCCAAAAGGCATTCTGACATAGACATATGTACCCCAGGGAGTAGTGAAGGCAATCTTAAATTGTTCTAATTCTTTGACAACCACTTGATTATATCCTGAAAAACCATCCATCATGGACATCAATTCTAAACCAATGACCCTTTGCAACATTGCTTCCATATTTGGCAAACCATAATTATTCTTTAATGAAGATATGTTAAGATTCCTAAAATCAATACATAACCTTATATCTCCATTTATTTTTTCTTACTGGTACTAGATTTGATACCCAAGAGGAATGTCTGATAGGCTTGATGATGCCAGCATCTCTTAACTTAATTAGTTCTTCCTGCATTTTGGGAGCTAGGGTTGGATTTATTGGCCTTTGTTTTTTTTTGAAAGGATTAGCATCTGGTTTCAAAGGGACTTCATGTTGAAATAGATATTCCTATAGGCCTTTAGGTCATCATATGACAATGCAAACACATTTCTATACTTCCTTAGTAGACCTATCAAACCCTATCTTATCTTAGGAGACAATTTTTTACCAATATACACCTTCTTAGGGGCTTCTTTAGTTCCCAAATTTATCTCCTCCAAATCCTTAGCATTATATTCACTAGTATCCATTTGAGATCTATCATGATTATCAAAGATAGTTTCCAGGACAACTAAACCTTTTGGTATTTTTTTTGTTTTCAATTGCACAACTTCTTGTCCAAAAACAGTGTCTCTTCCATCTATGTTTTCTACATATGCTACACAATCAATTTCTTGCCCTAATAACATATACTCACAATTCAAAAATCTTAAAATATCTTTATCATCCTCAAATACTTGCCAATTTTGGACATTGTTAGGAACAGAGGGTTTGATCTGAGTTTCAATTTTAGATATACCAGCAAATGTAATATCATCAATTTTTATGACTATATTTTCTAGTAAATCAGCCATCTTATTGTTAGATCTATCCTTCCAAATTATCCCAAATGCATCAAAGCACTCAACCATATCCCATACTACATTTCTATATTGTTTTAACCTTTTATCCTTTGACCCATAAATATTTCTCACCTGAGATACAACTAACTTAGAATCCCCTATCACATGTATACATTTTACCCCATGCTTATGAGCTAGTCTAAGTCCTAACAAAAAAGCCTTATATTTTGCTATGTTATTAGTACAGGGGAAATTCAATGTGAAAGAAAATTTTTAGGTTACCCCAGTAGGAGAAATTAATAGAATACCTACACCTGCTCCCTCTTTGCAATAAGCACCATCAAAGAACATGGCCCATATATCACCTTTATCTGTCTTTGTATTAACTTTCATCTCTATTTGAGCTCTTTGCTTGTTTTTCTTCAGAGTTAAGACCTCAACTCTAAATGCATTGAGATCTATATCCACAAAATTTGTCATATCATCCTCAACTTCCTCTACTATCATATATATGCTTTTTGGCTCTCTATTGATCTTTACAAAATTTCCATCAATATTAAAAGTAGCAAATGATATGTCACATTGTAAACTTCCTCCCATGGCAGCACTCCATTTTCTAGATAATAACATGCCATATTGAGGGGGTATGTCAACAACCAATACACTCATAGTGAGTTCTTTATTTGGAAAGGCTATCAATCTATAGGGTAGGGCACTAATAGTGCATATAACTATAACTTCCCTCTTATCCATGGCACAACATCTTCCTTGAGTAGTGTCAACCTTCAAACCTAATTCTTTCATTATTTCAAAAGGCATAACAATACTAGAAGTACCAGAGTCAATCATACAATTCTTTAATGTATCACCATTCACCAAAATGCTTAAGAAAAATGGCTCAACATTTCCCAAGCATTCATTAACAGAGTTATCCAAAAACATCTAAGGAATTCGAGACACAACCACTTCAATATCCTATTCCTTCATCTTTTTCTTCTTCATTTCCTCAGGAACATGATTTTCATTACACTCTTTATTTACTTTTACCTCAATGTTCCCCAACCATGCTATGGATTTATCTCCATGCTCTAGGATTCTTAGTAATTTAGACAGAGGAACCTTAATATTAATCTAAGATAGAACAACAAACATATCTATAGCAGAATCAGAAAGGTTATCATTATTCACATTCCCTTTCTCATCATTCTTACCCAAAGTATTCAATGGATTATGATGACTCTTATCTTGATCAATGACATTTTGTGATAACTTTCCATTCCTTTTCTTGGAGATATTATTTGAGCACTCTATATTCTCTGGGTTGCCCCCTTTCCTTGGTTCCCATTCTTTATTTGCAAACTTAACCTTCACAATAGGGGACTTTTTAGGTTCTACAATTTCCCTTTTCTTATGGTCAGTCCTCTTTATGAAAATACTAGCTACCTTATTTTCCTGCTTTCCTTGAACCATACTTCTAGTCTAAACCTAAGCCACCATATTAGTAGTAATTTGGTCAATTTCTTCTCTAGAAGGTTTTCTCAGGGTCACTTCTTCCTTTGAACCTACCATGTTACACACATTATCCTCAATATCACTTTCATTAGAAAATACTTGCTGTTGATTGACACCATGAAAGCATCTTTGATCATTTACATCTTTTTCATAACCTTCATTATCAAAAAAATGTGAATCAAACATGTTACATCCTACATCATCATTGGTTTCATCCTATTCCTAAGATTTTTCCACTACATTCTAATTTCCAGGAAAAGACAAGGCTACCGCACAAGATTCAGGAGCATGAGGCAATTGCACACAAAACACCACGTAGGTTCACAAGTAAATTCAAGTTCATCTACCATATTTATAGAATTTTTTGATAAGGTATTAGGGGTGATCTTCCTATTTGTATTCTTGGGGAGAGGGACATTAGGCTGACCATCTTTCCAAGTGGTGGTATAACGGAAATTTTGTAACCTATTCTATCTGTTGAAATTGGATCGATAAGGGGCTCTATTTTCAGTGGGATTCCTATCATTTTTTACCTGAGGAAGATTTAAACTCTTTATGGCATTAAGAACTTGAGTTATCTCACTTGGCTCTTGCTTCTTACCACATACACCTTTGTTATCCTCCTTTCTGTTTCCCTTATTACCAAAAAATTTAGGGTCATCCCTTTTACTTTCTAATCTGCCTAAAATTCTTAGATTATTTTCAATGTTAATAGCATTCCTAAAAGCTTCCCTTAAAGATCTAGGCTCCTTTTCCCTAAGCTGATATGTTATTTTACCATCAAAAGCATTCAAATAAGTGATTAGGCATACCTTTTCATCAACTTGCATGGCTTGCATTAGCTTATACATCCTTTTTTGGAGCCTATTGTTGAACTCGGTATCAGATTCATTTAGCAATCTCTTGATGTTATTAAATTCAATCAGAATGTAACTCTAACTCAACTTGTCACCATATTGTTCCTTGAAACAATATTCAATATCCTTCCAATCCATGATAGACAATTTAGGAAGTCTTTTAAACCATTATCTAGCATCTTTCATAAGTGACTAAACAAACAACTTCATTATAACATCTTCTGCTTTAACTTCATAGTCACTCATCATATCCAGAAAGCTTCTTAAGTGATCTTCCCAATTATAGCATTATTTCTAGCAAATTTAGGAAATATTTTTCTCATCTCTTGAGGAATAGGATTAGGGAAACCAAAAATTCCATCAAAACATATCTACCTATATCCTTCTAAATGGATAGGTATTCTTTGCAAATCAATCCTAGGAGGAGAGGAAACATTTCTTTTGATATTATCATTAGCATTACTAGTACTAGCATCACCATGAGATTTATTTTGATCTACCCTTTGTGAAACAAAAGATAAAAGAGGAAAAGGTACTTGAGAAGTATCCTAATCTACCTTATCACATCCACCATCTACATTACCCTTAGGCATAGCTACAAATTGCTTCTTAGCAATTTCTAGGAACTTGATCTTATTATTCATCTCAGCTATAGTAGCCTCATTTTCTGCAATCTCCAATTTCTTAGCTAAAGCATCTTTCTCTTTTCTTTTCTTTTCTAGCTCAATATCTGAAGATGACAAAGAATCATGAATTTGGACAACTTGTACTAGCTCATTGATCCTAATACTAGCTTCCTTCTATTTTCCTTTGTCCTTAGCCCCTACAACTGGTTCCACATTTTTTACTCTATTGTTATCAACTTCTAAAGCAGGGTAGTTCTTGATTTGCTATACTACAGGTCCCTCTAAATTCATTTTTTGAGTTTCCAGCAATTTTTGCTCCTACCTCCTAAGTTGTTCAACTTGTCCTACAATCTAAGGCTGCTAGGCAATAGATGCTATCTCATTTTTCTTTTTTAGAGCAGCAATTCTTCTCAGTAATTTGTATTTTTCATCATAATTCTTTGTAATCACTTCTTTCCTCTCCTTTTGAAATCTCCTATTAATAGCTTCTTGCTTAGCAAGCTATGCTCTCAATATTTCATTCTCATCAAGATCAGGGATAGTGAATTTAGACCTAGATGTTTTCTCATCATTAAAACTTTTAGGCTCTAAGTGCCTAGGTCTAACTTTTTTAGGGGAATAATTTGACATGAAAGGGTTTGTGCTATGCTGGAAGAGATTATTGCTAGTCCTACCCTCCAAACTAAATACAGATGGTTGCATAACCTTTTCTTGACATATCATTTCAGGGGTATTTTAGAAATCATCATCAGACAAAGTTGGATGAGATCTCGAACCTTTGGAGAAGGGAACCTTTTCAACAACCAAATGGTGAGCATCATCTTTCCCTACTAGTTGCTCCTATGAATAACTTCCTTTCTACATCTGGCTTCCCTTCACAGCCCAATTCTGTCTTCCTCTAGGAGGGAGATCAGTTTGCAATTTAATTCTTGGGTTTTTCTTCACATTTGCCCATGTATTCTTTCTATTCTCCATAGTTTAGGACAACAATTTTCTTAATTTTGACACTGGTAAAAACCTTCTGAGTCACCACCCACTCTATCAAAATGGGAAAAAGGATTGCACAAATGATAAATCCTTTAGTGATAATCTTGGGCATAATGTATACAAATTCCAAATCTATGGGAACTTCTTATGAAATATCTGCAACTCTACCCAAGGGGACACAGATCTATAATAATTCACTATTTATGACAGCACTAAGTGTAATTCCCTAGTAGAGTCACCATTTTGTTGGTTTTTAAAAACTATTGAACAACAAAATGTTCAATACTAGAATGATAATACTCACATGACCTAAGGATCAGCTAATTCCCATTATCAATTATATAAGTAAACCATTTGGACCCAACTTCAACAAAATCGAAGGATGGTTTCCTACTATTTTGGCTCTGCTAAACCAAGGAGAGTATACCTAGGGATGATTCTAGTGCAAACTGCTATGTAGAGATTCTTTTAGTTTCATTCTAATTCTTGTCTATTACCCACTAACACATGAGTAGTTTACTTCACTTCTTTTAATGTTCTCAAACTTGTATGCATCCCTTATTAGCATATCTGGTCATCATTCTCCTTGAATTTGCAAATATTCCTAACAATAGTAGCTACCTAAGACTCATAGAATAGATATAAATGAGTATTGACCAGAATTTATAATTCTAAACAAATGAAATGAAATGATTTTGATTTTCTTAATAAAATGATTTGATATGCAGCAGTAGAATTCACCCTTGCTTGCTTCTGATTTATGAGAACAATGCCTTATCCATTGGATAAAGAATTAGCTATTGGTGGGAGATCTAATTCAGATAACTTGTAAATGAATTAATCAATTGTAATCACCCATCTCCATTCTTATGAAATATCCCTTTATGAATTCACAAACCCTATTGATTCATTGAAGCATTTATATAATTTCTTGAATTAAGAGCAACAATGAAAATAGGATACAACCCATCTAGATTGCATTCAGCCAATTAAACCTTATTTAAATGACTTCAAAGTGAACAAATCCATAAACTAGAGACAAAAATTGATGACACAAATATAGTTAAAATACCCTTTTGTATTACCCTTTTCATATGACTAATACAGTGACCAATAGAAAACCAATTGAAAGCCCATAATAGATTGCTATTTCTGTCATTCAATATGTTATTAGAAAGTACAATGGAAACAAACTCAAATCAGCTACACTCTATTGGACCAAATGAATGTACTTTTCTTGAGAGAAAACAAAAATTATACAAATCTCAGACCCCCACATTTCCTTGAAAACTCATTTATATATGCAGGAGTTGCAACAAGCAAAGGGAAAATGTGATTGACAAGTGTCCTTCAAAAGAAACTTACATACACCTATCAAAAAGACAAAAATGCAAATAACAGAAAGGCTATTAGATCGAATATCCCTTGGTGGGTCCCTTTCTATTACATTCTCATTAATTTAGACAAGATCTTATGATTAAACTCTTTTACTTATTCCTCATCCTCATAGTATGTGGTCATTAAATTTGAAAGTGATGAATCGTTTGTGATTACTTGCAAACTTACTTTAATCTGGGGATTTTCCTTGTCTTCATCATTAATCATGAGGGTAACTTTTACTTTTGCATCTTCATCCTCTTCATCTTCCACTTCATCATCCTATAACAACTGCTCTTCTGACATAAATTTGTTTCTCCACTCATTATAAGTAGTTTCCTTTGGCCAATCAAAATTTAGAGCCTCTCTTTGTACAGTTATTAAAGAATTTGCAACTGCCTCTAAATCAACAAAATCCTCTCAGAGGGCATTATAAAATAGTTGCACTTTCACCAATTCCTCATTTGTTTTTGCCCATAGTTGGTAGCCAATTTCATTAATGATATTATTCATTCTTTCACAAGATATCTCATCCAACTCCTTTTTCTATTCTTCTTTTTCCTTCATTTTGTCAACAGTGTTTAAAGCATAGGGAAATAAACTAATTTTTTTAGCCATATATTTGGAAAAATATTTTATTAATCTTCTTTGAAAAGAATCTCTTTTGTCATCAAAATCTTCTAATTTATTCAGTAAATCAAAAATCTGCTCTATTTGATGACACGATAGTTGGATGATAGATATGCACATACTTGTAATATCATTATTTCTTTCCCTCCATTTCTATACAAGAGGTCTCAATCTAATCTCATCTCTCTTCAATTCATCCCTAATGGATGCAGTCCTTGCCAATTGATCAAAAAAGGTTAACCATTCTACCCTATCCATTAAATACATCACACCCTATCTCAATTTCTCTTCATATTGATTTTTTAATTCTACATGCAATTCATAAAGCTTGGTTTTCTCTTCTTCAAAATCCTCTATGGTGTAGAATTGAGGCCTTTTAGGGGTATTAGGTACCTCAATAATTAGAGTGGATTTGAAAGGCTCAATAGGTGGCTTGGGACGGTATACAATCATGGGTCTACTGGACTCTTCTATTTCATTTTTTCCCAATATTTTCTCCATTTGAGACACCTAATTCTCTAGTGTTTGTATCTGTGTGACCCTTTCTTCATATGCCTTTAGCACTTCTTCAAATTTAGCATTTAGATGGGAAAAACTATCCTCTTCTTGGCCAGACACCACATTGCCAAATTTTAGCATTTCTGAAGCCATCCTAATTATCTTTTTACTGCCAACTTCACCAATCTTGAAGACTGTTAATGCACCAGTATGCTCTGTAGTAGAGATTTCTTGCATCCTTGTTTTATCCCTTTTCTCAATAGACCAAATTACAAGGGCTTGATGGTCATCACTAAATTTGATTCCTCTATGAGCCTGTAGTATCTCTTCTTTAATTTTTAACTAGACATCCTTTTGTTTTCTTACTGAATCAAAAACCATAGCATTCACTATATCCCACTCAGGTAAGATAAGGACTCCTGATTGCTTAACTAATTGCCTCCTTGGGAAAAATCACTCAAAAACTTGGATTTTACCTCTTCTTTAATAACAGTGTCTGGTTTATTTCATTGCTCTGCCATTATCTTTTCACAAGTCTTTTCAAAATTGCCTATATTTAACCTCCACAAAAATTGTGCAAATGCCCTAGATTTCACAAAATTTTCATCATTTATAAACCTCTTAGAGGCTTGGGCAACTATAGGATCAATTTCCTTACCTTGATAATAAACAATACTAAGCTCCAAGGAAGGTGGAGGGGGCTCTTATGGTTCCCCAATCTCCAGATCTGTGGAAGTAACAATTATATCCCCTTCACCTTCAATTTGTCTAAGTTTTTCCCTTAAAGAGTTTCATCATCTATCCAGATTGGGGACTTGCTCAAGGAGTATTTTTTTGGCTGAGGAGAAGAAGACCCTTGTTCTAACTTCTGCCTTTTTGGAGCACTGGTTGTATGTGGACTTCCTGGCCTTTGTCTTCGATGAAGAGGACCTTGTTGCACATTCTGAATCATCACATAACCTAACCTTCTTTGTAAGGTATATTAGCCAGGAGCTACTATGTTTTTACTATTGATTCTCTTCTATACTTCTGCAGCCCTGTCTGGATATGTCCCAACATATGTAACCTTCTTTTCATTCATAACTTGTATTATCTGAGCAAAATTATTCATCAAGGCCTGTATCTTGGCTCCCCAGTATTTCTTTTCTTTTAATGGATCATAGTGGGGGTCAAAAACATTAATGAATTCTAAGTTTTTGAAAAATACTATCCATTTTTCCTTTCTCAATTCTTGTTCTTGTAAATTAAAACCATTTCTAATCACATCTTTAGGATAGTAAACTTGTTGCACCATGCGGGAAGCTTTTATTCTCTCCCTTAGGACATCATAGAATCCTTCAGGATTAATAAATCTGGCATGAGATTCTGCCATGTTATATCTATATAAAAAAAATTCAAATGCTTCCACCCTTTCCTTGCAAAGAAAAAATCATGGGTCATAGTAACAATTGGAAAAAATGTGCCCTTCCTAGACAATTCCCTCTCATCTGTGGTGCCTATTTTCCATAATAGCTCAGCTATTCCTATCTTCAAAGGCACATGAAATTGTAGCACATGAGGCTTTCCCAAAAATCCATATACTCTTATCATTGTTGAAACATTGTAGGGAATTATATCCCCCCAATTATGATTGACAAGTAGCCCTTTAGCATGGTCCTTGGGTCTGACCAATTCTAACAATGCTTGTGGAATTCTAGGGTTGTCTCCTCTCAAAATAAATCTAAGCTTTGATGAAAAATACCTATCAAACCTCACATAACTAGTATCTATGGCTTCTGAGATCATATCCACACTCCACAACTATACTGGATTCTTTTCTCCATCCCTAGTTGTCTTGAGCTCCATACCTTTGGAAAAGAAGGCAAGTCCCTTATGCAAACATATATACATAAGCATTGAATACCCATAGAAAGGTTTATCTAATTTTCCCTTTGCTATCCCCACCAAACCATTGTGAATTTCTCTTGCAAGAAATGTTGTGGAATCCAGAATAGTGCTCATTCCAAATTCAAGAGTTTGAGCCATTATGAGGACAATTGAGCCTGGGATTTGTTCTACTTCATCCACTCAAAAAATATTTCAAAGAGAAATATATAATTCCTGATCCCTAATGTTAAAATGTCTTTTCAATAGTGGCTCTAGGGTGCTAGTAGTAATCACAGACAAAGTACCAACTTTAGCAGCATGCTCCTGTAGCGGCCCTTTTTTCAAGTAAATTTTTTGTGCATCATACCTTGCTTGAAAGTCACCCATGTGAATAGTTTCATGCATAGCATGGTTAGAGGTAAGATTGAAGACTTCTCTAATTAATTCAAGGAAAACCCTAAAGAGGTTTACTCCAGCATGATTCTTTACCCACCCTATAATTAGATCACACTTCTTGGCCAAATCCACTAATAAATCACTATCGAAGAAAACTGTGGGAACTATTAATTTTCCAATATCAAACTCTTAAAAATTTCTCAGAGAAGTATCTAGTCTTCGCTCTAAAAACCATTTTCTAGATAATTCCAAACCTCCCATGGAGACCTGTGCATGTCATACCCAATTGGCCTTGTCATAGAAACCCTCTGCTATGGCTACTCTAGGGTTTTTAGGAATCAACTCCCTCCCTAACAAAGGAAATTGTTCTATAAAATCATCAAGCACACCCCTTTTTGAATATTCAATTTTCCCAAAAAATTCCTTTCATGGAGGCATTTCTAAATCTTACTCAGCAAATTCTTGATTTTCATTAGTTATAGATCACTTACCTACTAAAATATGCTCTCTTTTTGCAACTTTCTCTACAAATTTGCTAAAGTCCTTAAGGAATTATGTGCCCTAGCTCTTGAAATCCTTTTGCTTTGAGAAAATCTACAATTTGTGCTTCAACAATCATAAATTTACATGTTATATCAGAGCATTGAGGTCCTGTGAAGGAAAATTTGTATCATATTAATTCTTGCAACTGTTATTTTCATGCTGTATTTTGAAATTTGAATTTTACTTGTCGATTTCCCATAGATTAGACAGCTTCATTTCAAAATTAAAAAGCCTTTTAAAACTTTGAGACCCTCGGCCACGCGTCAGAAGCCCACTTGCCCACATTATTTAAAAACCTTGCATTTTGATAATGTAGGAATGTGGGCACTGTTGATCATACCTTGATTGACGGTGAACCAAGATCTCTTTATTTGGTGGCCCACTAAACTAACTTGATCAATGAAAAGTTACCTTTTAGTCCATGTTCTCTTACAAGTTTAATTGTTGTAATTAAAGTTTTTGCACCCATGACAATTATTGCTTCCGTCTTGGCACACCTGTCACCTACCACCAATGAGCGCACTTCATTACATTTAATCTTTTCCAACATGGCATGAATCAGTGTACTTCTTAAAGCTTGGTCCAAGTCCCACCATGCCCTTTTGCCTGCATTATTTTAAAATTGAGCAGCTCCATATTGTGGGAATGCAGGCTCCACGATGATCAAATCTTGTAATGATTGCAAATCTATTCAACTGAAGAGACCAATAAGAAACTTCCTATGTGTTCCATGTCATCTGATAGCTTGCCACGAAAGACACATTGCTATTACTTTGTTGAGAAAGGTAGCCCATGATGTCACTCTGTGCTATGTGTCAACTGCCTGCTTCCCCGCATTATTTAAAAATGACACAACTTCATGATGCAGGAATGCGGTAATCGTAGATCTAAAAAAGATCCATGGTTGATGAACTTTGATCATAAGGTAAATTTTTTTTAAATTGAACAACCAATGGTAGCACAAGAAAATAAAACATGCATAGGGTACTGATAGGTCTGCAAAAAGGTTTTGACCAATTCTGATAAACAAGAACTTTTGTGGCGCACTGAGTTTTGAATGTTAGCAGGGGCTATGTGTCACAAATATGTTTCCCTTCATTATTTAAAAACCTTGCATCTTCATAATCTAGGAATGCAGTAACCATAGATCTAAACAAGATCCATGGTTGATGAAAATATACTGTGATTAGGCCCCTCTTTTAATAAAATAAAGAAATTAAAACAACTCTATAAAGTTTATCAAAAGATTAAAAGATTATTCTGATGTAAATAACCTTTAGGATAAACATGCCCTGCCAAAAAAATTTGAAATCATACCTTTTTGAATTTTTTAAAGACTAGGGCAACACAAAACACAAGCATAAGGGTTTCTCACATACTTAGGGTTTTTTTCATGGATAACTTGAGAGACAAACCCTGAGAATTTAAAAGGAAAATAAAACACATGGAACAGGGCACAATTAGAGCAATCTAAAAACCCTTAGAATCACTTGAAATAAAACCCTAATCTACATAATTCAAAGACTTAAATGATTTTTCATCCAAATATCATTAAAAAATTTATATTGTGAAAAATCAGACCAACAATTCCTTTGCATGGAATTACTTTGGCCCACTTTTCTAGTTTCCCATCACCTCACCTTTGTCTGCATTAGGGGGCTCTTCTATTATTTCCTATGATTCCTTAGTTTGATGGAGTGAGCTATGTATTCAATATTGGTTTCTATGTAGAAAGAAGATGTGGTAGATGGGCACCTATGCATTTCTATGAGATGGATCATTTACCATACATACACTCTTTTTTTTCCTACTTTGGTTATAATCTTCCATGCTCAATTGAGCATCTCTTTAGGATTTGGTGTTTCATGCTGTATGTATCTTCAAGTTTAGTTTTTTTCCTTTGTGTGCCTCCTAATTTAAGTAGTGTCTTTTGAGAGAACTCATGTAGATTAAATTCTTCTCTACTTGGTCAGGTTTTATTTTAGTGGAGGTTCTTTAGATCAGAAGTTACTTTTTGATAGAGCTTTGTAACTTCTATGTCCTTTAATGGTGTTCTTCATGATCATCCTTTTGTTCCTATCTTGTATGTTTTTAACTACACCTTAATTTTTATCTTAAGGTGGGTGTTAGAGTAATAAGGTGTTTACTTATTAACTCTATTTTACTTAAGCATAACTTTAGGAATATAATAATTAATTCTTCTATAAATTATTATCATGAAACCTAGGTTTTACCTATAGGGTTTTGATCTCCTTTATAAGAATGATCTCTCTTTGTAATGTAATTCACTCATTCACCTTCTGATCAATCACAATTACTCTTTTTGATCATCAAGAATGTCTCTTTAGTTATGGATCTATGAATTCCATCATTCATAGATTTTTCTCCTCTCTTTCTATGATAGATGTTTGCATATAATGATTCTTGAGAGCTATGGAGTTGATCTTTTATCAACCTCAATATCATGTTTTCATATGCATAAAGTTGTAAACTATTGTAATTTAGTTGCATGCTAAACTAGATTAGTAAGAATTATTTGTTTATAAGTTTAAGAGATGATTTTTTTTTTTCTAAAGGGACCTAATATGACTAATTCACCCACTCCTCTCACTTATCGAACAATTGGTATCATAGAATTTTGTTCTTAAAGGTAGAATTTTAATAGACTTGAGCTAGATATATGAAGATGTGTAAGATTGAGGTAGCCAAGTTAAACAAAGAAGAATTCTTGTCATGGAAAAGAAAGATGAGGATGTATTTATCTAGAATTTGAGACTATGTATTAGACTACTTGGATAATGACTATACTTCACCACCACTTGGGGCTACAGAAGTTGAGAAGATGAAGAAAAATGTTGAAAATAACACCTTAATAGGTTAGATAGGTTCTTCTCAAATTGATGTTGAGTATGATGATATCAAGAATTGTGCTACAACAAAGGAGATGTGAGACAAACTTGAACTTGTTTATTGAGGTGATCAAAATGTACTAGGTGTGAAGGTTGAAAATCTTAGAGAAAATTTTGATGAAATAAAAATACAAGAAGGTGAGAACAGTGTATAATACATTAACAAGATTAATGAAGTGGTTAGTGAAATCAAATGAGTTTTTGGAATCATAAGTGAAGAATATGTGGTAATTCTTAGAAAAATCAAAGGAGTTTCTTGTATTCAAGAATTAAGATCCATAGTTGGTAATGTTATTAACCTTGATGCTTTGATTGGTAGTTTGACTACATTTGAGACTCAACAATTTTGATAATAGTGTACCAAAGATAGAAAATTCATTTAAGACATCTCTAACCATTGGTAGTTCAAGGATAGAAAGTGAAAGAGTTCACCATAGTTTAGGTGGAATTGACTTTGACATCATACTATCTAAGGAGAAAGAAAAAAATGGTAGCATTATTGGAAAAGATGTTATCTAGAGGAAAATGAAAGTATAAAGGTAAATTGCCTCAAAAATTTTTAATTGAAACAAGATTGGTCATATTGCACCTACATGTCCTGAAAATGATGTAAATGATAAGAAGGATAAAAGAGAGAATCAATACCAAAATTTCAAAGACAACAAGGACAAAGGAAAAAAAATTATGTTATCTAGTTGAGGAATTCCAAATTGATGATGAATATGATGACTTAGAATAAGAAAAGGAAGTTTATTCTATGTTTATATGAAGTATGATTTAGAAGAAGAAAGGTATGAAGGTGAAAAAGACCTTATTTCTCAAGCTTATAAAAATGATAAATGGATTATTGATAGTGTCTATTCACATTATATGATTGGTGACATTTAAAAGTTTGAAAATATAGAAGAATATGATGGAGGATATATTAGACTTGGAAATAATGCTCCATGTTTTGTCAAAGGAAAATGATCCATTTTTTTGAATGAAAATATTAAGTTGCTAATGTTTATTGGGTCCTGGGGCTATAATACAATTTTTTGATTCTAGCATAATTGAATAAAATAGTTCATCGATTGGAATTTCAAGATTGAAAGATGAAAATCTATGATGCTACAAGAGAATTGGTTGGTATTGGTAGTTAATCTAAAGGTAACTTATTTTATTTGAAATCTACTACAAACATATATTTATTGAAAGAAGTGAAGAAATAAGTGATGATGCTTGGTTATGTCATGAAAGGTTTTGTCATGTAAAATTTGATAACTTGATCAAGTTTAGTAGAAAGTAAAAGGTTAGGGGTTTATCAATATAAGGACAGCCTAAAAAAGTTGTATTTAAGGAATGTAAGATTGGTAAGATGAAAAAATAAAGTTTTTAAAGAAAGTATTACTCATCTAATGATGTACCAAAGTTGGTTGATACTGATCTTTGTGGTCCTATGAAGTGCAAAGATATTTTGGTGATTGGAATTTTATTTTTCTTGTTGATGACTTCTTTAAGATGATGTTTGTAATATTTTTGAAGGAAAATATGATGCATTCTAAATTTTTAAGTGGTATATGACAAGAGTTGATAAAGAAATAGGTAAGAAACTAAAGTGCTTAAAATCTAATAGAGGAGGTCAATTTATTTTTTATTGTAAGAATTTTCTTTAGGGAAAAATCACCCAAGATCAAGGAACTCAAGCTCAAGCACAACAATAGACCAAAAGAGTATGATCAATATGAGAATGAATATACCAAAAAACATGTACATACACACTAGGAGTGCTTGTATATAAAGGCCTCTGGAATGCTTCTAGAATACCTAAGAGTTAGCAATATGATAAGTCATACAAACAGGCACATGTCCACCAGGTGTGGGTTATCCTCCATTAAGCACATGAGTAAGTGTGATGATGAGAGGATAAGCCTATAAAGGTGTAGCACACAAAATTATGTTGTAGATAACATGTGCTAAAATGGGAGTGTGAATATCTATGTTGTCTACATGACAACTCAATTAATCATACAAACTCTAGTGTTGTAGACACCATGTGCTAAATTAGAGTTTCTTACTCTAGTGTTGTTGACATGAAAACTCACAAGAGTACAAAAACTCCTAAGTGTCTCACCTAAGAAATAATAAAATAATAAATCAACCTAAGTAAACTTAAGTAAAGTGTAATATGTAAATACTTATTTACACCAACACCCCCCCTTAAGTGCAACTTAGGTGAATGCACTTAAGCTTACGAAAGCTAGGATGAAATGGAAGATGGGTCTCAACTACTAGGCCGTGTTAGGTACCCATGTACAAACCAATGCAATCTCTCATAAAGTAGATAAAGAGGGAAAACCTCATGGAAAAAACCCTCCCCCAAAAAGAGAGATGAAAAATCAAGATGCATGGATGGATGGAGTAATCAAGACCCCCCCATTAAAACATACATCAAGTATATACAATAGTGAAGAATGTGAAGGAAAAAACCCCATAAGAGAAAAAATTCCCCCCATAAGAGAGAAGAAGAGAGACAAGGTAGTCCCCCTCCTAATGTAGAGTGCCAATTAGTGATAGCTACTCTATTGTAGAAGCTGATCCATGAGAATTAAATAATGTTCCTCCCATTTGGAAGAAACAATTATAGAGGTACAAATGAGATGCTTCCCCTATGTTTAGAAAAAATCTCGATGATAAATGATGCCTTTGATACATGCACAACTATCCCTATCTCAATGCTAATGGTTACCCCTTCTAATATTATAGAAAGAACATATGCAAATCTAGTAAGGGTGGATGTAGAACTTGTCCCAAAGAACCAACTATCTCCTCAAATGATAAAGAGTCCTCCTACAACTGTTATACATAGGGATTCACAATCACATCAACTTGTGAAGATTGATCATGTAGAGAATGGACAAGAGGGTCAAAGTGAACCCTCATGTCAACTAAAAAAGATTCTTCCTCATCAAAGAGAGGATGTATTTCATCAATGACATCTCCCAAATCTTCTGTGTGACTCCATAAACAAACCTAAAATATCTGTCAAGAAGTCATTTGTTGATGCTGGAACTAGAAGACTAGGTGTACCCTATTGTGCTGGACCTATCACTATGGCAATGGATGAAGTACTTGCCTCAACAAAAAAAATATGAATATCATATATGATGTCTCCCACATCTTCAATGTGAGACTCCACAAATAGACCTACAATTTTTGGAAGTCATCCCATGAAGCTGAAGTAGGAAGTTATGGTATTTCTTGCTATACTGACTCAGAAGCATCTTTGGCTAGAACTAGATCAGTAGAGTCAACAAAAACTTTAAGAGGTGGAATCTCATCTAGATTTGAAGGAACCATAGCTAAAGTGACTAAAGATAGAATGTCTTCTGGAAAAGGAGGAACTATTGGATCTCCATATTCTTTCCAAAGAGCCATCCACATATCATAAGGGTGAATGAGCTTTTTAATGACATGCTAAGGATCATAACTAATACTGAATATAATGATATCCAAGAGTTTATTAATATTTGGTTTTCCTTTAGTGTCATAGATCAATTTTTTGGAACATAAATAAGGAAATACTTCCTTATGCTCACTTCTTAGATGATCAATAATTAAAGCACTCCATTTGTTATAGTTCCTTTTTGTCAATGAGGGTCTAATTCCATGTTGACATGTGTGACAAAACTTCTCCATGAGATTAATAAATGTATCCACCCCCAAAATACATAAGTAATCAATCAACCCCCCAACATATGATTTGGCACTTTATATTCAGTGTGATTACAATAGCCAATTTAGGGCCTATTTCTATCCACAGAACCTATAATCTAATTATAGATCTAGAAAGTAGACAAAAAAAAATTCACTTTCAGAAAAAGGAAAAAAAAAAAAAAAAAACTTGATTATGTATCCAAATGAGCCCATATTGAACATTTGAAGTGGCAAAAATTAGGATTTGCAAGTTGCAAAAAAATTTAGGAATAGAGATCTCACACCACCTACACCAATGTGTAGATCATGAAATTCTACCCCAAAACAAAAAAAAAAAAATTGCTCAAAAAAAGGAGTCCATATGAGGAAATTATCACTATTTGAAAATCACCTATGTTATTATTTTTCCTAAATTGCTATCAATGCAACTCCAAAAATCAAATGCCTCTATATTTGGCCTCAAATTTCTGATTTGGATGAACCAAAATATGATTTAAGTTTTTTTAAAACCTTTTAAATATGATGCAAATATGTAAGTTGCACTAGCAAGCTCCAATCTTGTCCTGCAAAAAACCTCTCCTCTACAAGCCTGATGTCCAAAAATTTTCTAAACAAAATATGCAGATCCAAAAAATAATGTAGAGAAATTGTAGAGACTAAAATAATAAAATATTTTGATCTTAAATTTAAATTTAGAAATCTAAAATGATCATATCAAATTTTGCAAATCGAGCCTTCGAGTGCTAGTTTGCAAAAAAAATTGCCTCAATTTTGACTATGGCCTAGGGTAGGAAAATTTATAGTCAAATTTCACCAAATTAACATTATGGATGCAATGGTGAGGTCTATTTTGGCTCTAGATGCTTCCAATATCTATGGATACTCCAACTTTGGATCAAGGTGTCCTTAGAGAGGTAAACAAAGATCAGTCTCCAATGGATATGAAATGACACTCCTATGGCTCTAATACCATGTAAGAATTTGGTATACCTTTGATACCATGTAAGAATTTTCTTTGGGGCAAAATCACGCAAGATCAAGGAACTCAAGCACAAGCACAACAATAGACCAAAAGAGTATGATCAATATGAGAATGAATATCTCAAAAAATATGTACATACACTCTAGGAGTGCCTATATATAAAGGCCTCTAGAATGCTTCTAGAATGCCTAGGAGTTAGCAACATGATAAGTCATACAACCAAGCACATGTCGATCGGGTGTGGGTTATCCTCTATTAAGCACAAGAGTAAGTGTGATAATGAGAGGATAAGCCTACAAAGGTGTATCATGTAAAATTATGTTGTAGACACCATGTAGTAAAATAAGAGTATGAATAATTGTGTTGTCTACATGACAACTCAGTTAATTATGCAAACTCCAGTGTTGTAGACACCATGTGCTAAATTAGAGTTGCTTACTCCAGTGTTGTCAACATGACAACTCATAAGAGTATGGAAACTCCTAAGCATCTCACTTAATAAATAATATAATAATGCATTGAACTAAGTAAACTTAAGTACAGTGTAATAAGTAAATACTTATTTACACCAACATTGATGAACTTACTATGTTCTACAATGAAAATGGAATCAAAAGACATATGCTTTCACTAAGAACTCCATAATACAATGAAATAGCTGAAATAAGGAACATATCAATCATGATTGTGCTAGAACATTTATAATTGAGAAGGAGGTTGCACATTTTTTTTAGAGAAAATCCATTGGTACTTCTCTCTACACCCTCAAGCAAGTACAACTAAAGAAATGTACAAATAAGACTCCTTGTGAACTTTGGTATGGGAATACACCTAATGTTAGCCACTTTAAAATATTTCAAAGTAGGAGCTACATACTAAAAGATATTAGGAATGGAAAGTTTGATTCTATAGGTGATGAAGGGATATTTCTAAGATACTCTAAAAAGAGAAAGTGTTTGAATGAAGGTGCTGACAAAATTGTGGAAAGTGCAAATATAAGGATTGATGAGTTTGCAAATAAAAATGAAGAAGATAGAAAAAAGGAACTAGAAGATTATTAAATATTTTTATATATTTAGAAATGAGTTCCTGACACTTTACTCAAGATATAGAAAGCTAAAATTGAGGAGACAATTGAACCTGAATTGAGTGAAGAAAATATTGAACAAAAGAGAACCAATCTTGTCTTATCAAAGTATGTCAAAAGGAAAAAATTCACCAAATAAAATAATTTGAAATAAATATGTAGGAGTCACAACAAGAAGTAATTTAAGAGATAACATATGTTTGATTTTTGAATGTGAGCCTAGATTTGTCAAAGATGCACTAGACAATGAAGATTGGGTTCATGAAATGAAGGAAGAGATTGATCTAATTGAAAAGAACAACACTTGGTCATTGGTACTAAGACATCATGATAAATATGTTGTTGGTACTAAATAGATTTTTAGGAATAGGTTGAATGAGAATAAAGATATGAAAAGGAATAATTCAAGGTTAGTGTCTAAAAGATATACCTAAGAGGAAGGCATTGATTATGGTGAGATATTTGCATAACAAAAGAAGAAGTGTACATTGAATAGCTAGAAGGATTTATTGACAAAGACAAGAAAAAATTTGTATGTAAATTGTACAAGCCATTGTATGTTTTGAAATAGGCACCTTGATCATTGTATAAAAGCATCCACTCATATCTAATGTAAATAGGATTCATTATGAGCAGTGAGAATGGTATCTTGTAGTTGAAAAGTGAAGTGAGGATAAAGTGTTAACAACTGAAATATTTTTTGATGATATCATATTTGGAAAAAATGAGCTAATGTGTAGATCATTTTTTGATATAATACTAAGGAAGGAATTTTTAATTTCAATGATAGGTGAGATCACATTCTTCATTGGATTACAAGTTCAATAAACTAAGGATGGGATACATATAACACAATCAAGTACATTAAGGAGATCCTAAAAATATTTGGGATGAAAGACTCAAGACCAGTTGGTACACCAATGATAATTGGATTTGAATTATCAAAGGAAGATGACTATTGAGGTAAATGAGACATTGTATAGATCAATGATTGGTAAGCTATAGTATGTGGTACATAGTAGACTTGATATTTTTCATGTTTTTAGTATTATGGAAAGATTTTCTTATAATCCTAAAGAGACACATATGACTACTGTGAAGAGAATATTTAGATATTTGAAATAGACCAAGGTTTATGCTTATGGTATAGAAAGAATGGATACTTTGAACTAAAAGTGAATATTGATGGTGACTACAAAGGAAATGTTGATGAAAGAAAAATCACAAGTGGAGAATATTTCTTCTTAGGAGAAATTTTGGGTGACATATATAAGTAAAAATAAAATTTGCATTGTATAGTCTACTACTAAGGATGAATTTGTTATTGTTGCAACCAATTTTTCAAATATTCTGTGGACTAAATAGTTACTTGAAGGATATAAGAGGACTTAAATGGTCCTATGATAATATATTGTGAAATACTAGTTCTATAAACATTTCAAAGAACCATGTGATGCATTTTAAGATAAATAATGTATCAAATAGGTATCACTATTTGAGAGAACAAGTTTAGGAGAAACAAGTAAAGTTGAAATATGTAAAATGTATAGATTTTTTTTTTGATATCTTCACTAGGCCATTACCTAAGGATACTTTTGAGTACTTGAGAGGTAAAATAGGGGTCATTTCCCTATCCAATGTTTAGTAGAGAAAGAGGCATATTGAATCAATTCATGCTTTATCAAATTATCATTTTATAAGTTGATCTTGATGTTCACTCTTTAGGAGAAGCCTAAAGTATTGAAGAAGGTGAAAGATGTGAGGTAAAAAAAAAAAACAATTAGTACAAGAAAGGTAAAACATATAACTCCACAAAAAATTAATTTTAGTTTTGGGGATACCATTGGAATTGTTGTCAAAGGGGAAAAAGAACTATAAGGGGAGAGAAGAATAATATGGTATGAGTAGAGAAAGAGGGAGAACATAATGAAAATGAGAAAAACATTATGAGATAATATTATTAGGAGGAGAAACTAAGAAAGAAATATTTATGATAATATTAGAAAAAAGGAAGTACATGTGAAGATTGAAGAAAAATATAGTTAATGAAGACTATGGAGTTAATTTAAGGATGGTTGGATGGCATATTTCTGATGTGTTTCCATCAATTACAAAGGAAAAAATTGTTACTAGAACTGATATTGATACCCAAAATGATGTTGATGATGAACAAGGTTAGCTAACCAAGCACTAAAAGGAATGTAGGAGAATTGGATTAGTTGTTGTTTTTTCATTGATGCCAAGACTATTGAATTACTAATTTATGTAATTTGGCAAATCATTTGAAGAAGGTGGTGTTGAGAAAACAATTTTTTGGTAAATACAGAAGATGAAATGAAGAAATAATGTTACATGTATGAGTTTAAATGGGAAATTAATGAATTAATCTTAATAACAAGGTAATATTGGTTTGATTGTGTTTACATGATTTGATGAAAAGTTAGAAAGATGTAAGAGCCATATACATTGGTAGGTAAGAAAGGATTGAAGTTGTGAAGTGAAAAGATAAGGAATAAGAGTGCGCCACCAAGCTAGAAATTGTGTTTAGTAAGCAAAGAAATAGTTTGGTGAAGGTTAATAAACATATAATAAAGAAAAAAGTTTGTGATATTGTTATTAAGAAAGAAAGTGTTGTTGAGAAAGGAAATTTCAATTGAGTAAACAATGTTAATTGAGTAGATGAGGTTATTTGGTGAAAGAAGAACATAGGTCAATGAAGGAGAACAATTTTGATAAAATATATTAAAAGAAAACATAAAATGAGAATATGGATTAATCTAGAAGATTTTGAGGAATAAAAGATTTTTTTTTGTGAAAAATATAGATGGAATTGGTTAGAAAAAGATCAAATGGAGAAGATTCAAGGATTCCAAACTTCCAAGATGAATTATAGCTAGCATGATGTATAAAACATTTATTTGAGCACCATATACATTGAGTATAAGTTGAGATGTGATTGAAAAAATGTAAGGAAATTAGGGAAACCCTAATGAATATGAGTAAGAAGAAAAATAGTTCCTATATAAAGGATGAGCAAGAATATTTATGATTGCTAATAGTTTCTAATAATTGAATAAAGACATAAGAGTCACCAAGAAGAATAGAGGCCAAATAAGGTGTGAAGGAAAAAGATGATATGAAGTGTATGTATTGATCAACCAACAAGGAAGAAAGTGAAGGAGAATAAAGAGAAGAAAGAATATTTGAATAGGAAAAGTTAGTAGTTATTTCTATAGATCATTTCAATATTACCTTCTAACCATTATAGAAAAAAATCTCTTAAACAAGTGGATTTAATAGTCCTATTTATAAATCCTTTGTAAGGTGGGATTCTAATGAATGTACTAATTGCTAAGTCCTTTAATAAGAACACTCACTAAGGAAATACAGATCTAGTTTATCTTTGGTGAAAATCACCTTATAGGATCACATTTAGTAAATGTGTTTGTAACCTTTAACATCATTTTCTCTTAACTAAGATTACTTTACAAGCATGAATTTATTTGTGGTTGAGAACTCTAATGGTAGCTTTTACCCAAATTGGGGTTCCACATTAAATGTTGGGACTATAATTGGAACAATTGTTATGTTGTCATTGATGTCAAACTTAATGGTGAGATAGTTACTATCTAAGTAGAGTTCTATATCAAGATGAATGATGAAGAGGATTTGAGAAGAAGAGATAACTGAGGAGTTAGTGGAAAGGTTGAGTTATATGGAATTATAATGGGCACTTGATCAATTAGACTTTGACAAGTTAATGTATTTTTTAATCATAAAAATAAGTGAAGATAGTTATGTTGAAGCCTAGAAGAGATGATCAATGAAGAGAAAATACCTTGGATTAATTGAGCCTCAAAGAAGAATATTAAGGAACTTATAGTTGAAGTTGAGATATGCTATTATGGACCAAGTTAATACTAGAAGCCAAGAAAATTGAGTGTTGATTGAGCACCAATAAAAGATAGATTAATAAAGAAGTTGGATAGAGTGCCAACAAAAGGATCAAGTGAAGCCAGTGTAAGAAGACAAAGATAATTTAGTAAAGACTGAGTTATCAAGTGATGACCAAGGCCAAGGAACACAATGTTGGCTAAGTGACAACATTTTATAGTTTATGAAGAAATACCAATTCTTGGCTAACATAGTTGAATTTTTAGAATATGTAAAGCGTGTTGAAGATAAGGATTCATGAGCTAGAAAATTTAATGCAAGGGGAACCATATTTATGTGTTTCTATGCATAGCTTCTAAGAGAAGTTTGGATAAATTTCTAGAAGAGGAAGGAGGAAATGAAATGATGGAAGCATTCAATGAACTTGACATAAACCTAAGAATAATATTATTGTTTAAGTGGCAAAATATCAAGCTACCTATTTAAGAAGGCATAAGAGATAACCTAATTGATGTTGGAACAAATTTTGAGTTTTTTGATTGAAAAACTCGAGAAAAAGGTTGAAGGTTGAAGTATTGAGGTGAAGAGTGATTTCTTGAAGGGTTTCCAAGAAAATCAATGATAGGGATAATAATGGAGGCCGGTCAATGAGTTAGTTGTTGAGGAAAATTTGTGATATGTATCTATAAAGTGAGTTCTATATATTTAGATTAACTTACTATTAGTTTCTAACCATTTTATTAGTTGAAATCCTTTAATCAAGGCGACGTTATAATAGAATATTCTTAAGTCCTCTAACAAGGCCACTCCTAATAGGGTGATTAAATCCTTTAATATTCTCACATGTAATAGTGTGTATTATAAAATTTAACAAGGTTGGCTCCTAACACAACTCATTTTAGAAGAGTGAAAAATTGGTGACATATTACTAGTGGTTTTTCCCAAATTAACTTTCCACATTAAATCTTGGCATCTTACTCATGTGGATGTTATTTGGGATTTTTTATTGTTAATGTTTAACATTCTTTAAGTTTATTACTATTGGGACAATGGACTACAAGTTTTATGTTACTGATATATTTCTATAGAGACCGAGTTATTTAATGATTAGATATAAGTTGTTTGAATTGTTGAAAAGTTTAAGATGTACAAAAAGGAGATACCTAAGTTGAACAATGATAACTTACATAATTGGAGGTTCAATGATATTCTACTTGGAAAATAATTATGTATCTATATCTACCTCTTTGACATCTTAGTAGATAAAGAAAAAACAAGAGAATAATCAAGCAATGTTGGAGATTACATCTATCCTACAATATCCAAAGTTTGATTATATAAAGGATTGTGATAATGTAAAGAAGATGTGGGAAAAATTATAAAATATCCATGGAGGAGATAAGAATGTACTAAGATCCAAATAAGAAATCTTAAGAGAAAATTCAAATGACATGAGAATGGTAGAAGGTGAGAACATTGCCCAATATGTTGGAAGAGTCAAAGAAATTGTGAATGCTATCATAGGGGCTGATGGAAAGATAAGTGATAAGAATATAATCAAAAAGGTATTGAGAAGTTTACTTCCTATTTATGCTATTAGTGTTTCTACAATACAAAAAATTGAGACTTACTCCTAGTAATGACCTAACCTTGGATAGTTTGGTTGGTGGATTATTGCTTTTGAATTGTCAAATTTTGATAATTTAAATGCCCCTACTATTGAATTCACTTTCAAGTCATAATTGGTTTTTTATAATTCTAAGAAGAACAAAGGAAATCATGAAGATAGTTGGAGAGAATCTTTGATGATGATCTTGAGGATCTTGAAGCATTAATGGCTAGGAGAATACCTAGAGGCAAAGGAAAATACAAAGGTAAACTCCTTGTAATCTATTTTTCATGTAATAAAGTTGGTCATATTGTTGCAAGATGTTTTAATAGGGATGATAAGGATGAGATGAAAGACACCAAGTTCAAAGGAAAAAGAGATTGAAAAAATCAGTAAAGGATACAAAGACTACAAAGTTAAAGGTAAGAAGTCTTGTTACATTACCAAAGAAGAGAGTGATAGTGATTATGATAGTAAAGATGAAGAAGTAGTTTATGTTGATATAAAAGATGTTTTTGTTGAAGATGAAAAAACTACACTTATTTCATATGTAATTAAAGATGATAGATGGATAATTGATAGTGGTTTCTCACATCACATGATTGGTGATAAAAGTAACTTTGAAAACTTAGAACATTACAAAGGAGGTGGTTTCAAGTTTGGTAATGATGCACGATAACTTATGAAAGGTAAATGATCAATAAAATTTATTGATAAGATTAGATGTGACAATGCTTATTAGGTTGAAGGACTTAACTACAATTTTTTGAGTGTGGAAAATTGAACAATTCAGGCTACAAAGTTGAATTTTAGCACAAGAAGTTTAATATCTCCAATGCTTTAGGAGAACTCATTGGAAGTGAAGACCGAACCAAAGGTATCTTCTTATATTCAAACCCATCTAATGATACTTTTTTTCCCACAATTTGAAGATATATGGTTATGGAATAAGAGGTTATTTCATGTGAACTTTGATAATTTGGTAAGCATTAGTAAGATGGAGGGCTACCAAAATTGAAGAAACCTGATAATGTGATGTGTAAACAATGTCAATTGGAAAAAATGACAAAGTCTAGTTTCAAGAGTAAGACCTATACTTTTGATGTTGATTTAGAGTTGGTTCATACTGATCTATGTGGACCTATTGGGATGCAAAGATATTTGGTGATTAATAATTTATTATATTTTTTGATAATTACTCTAGAATGATGTTTGTCATGTTTCTCAAAGAAAAATTTGATGCATTTCAAATATTTAAATGATATTTGGCATATCTAGGAATTTCAACACTTTTTGCATTGATATAGGAATCAAGAGATAGATATCAACACCAAGGACCCCTTTACAAAATGGTATAGCTAAAAGGAGGAATAGATCAATCATGGACTATGCTAAGACATTAATGATGGAGAATAATGTTGCACCTTAATGCTAGAGAGAATTTGTAAGTGCAACTATTTATACCTTGAACAAAGTACAAGTCAAGAAAGGTACAAACCTTGCACCTTTTAACTTATGATATGGACATGCACCTAATGTGAAATATTTTTAAAATATTGGAAGAAAATGCTACATATTAAAAAATAATAGAAATAAAAAATCTGATGCTAAAATTAATGAATGCATATCCTTAATCTATTCCACTAAGTGTTTGAACTCTAACACTAACAAAGTTATGAAAAATGTGAATGTGAAAGTTGTTAAACATATAGAAATGAATGAAGATGAATGTAAAAAGGAACTTGAAGAGTTATTAAATATTTACTTACATTAATGAAGGCGATCCCAAGACCTTACCCAAAACTAAGAAGAAAGCTTCCAATAAATAGCAGCTAGTACATGCTAAGTTACAATAATAGTGTGTCGAGCATTAGGTAGTTGGTGTCAAGAATTAGGAAATACATGTCAAGCATTAGGCTAATCATACTTAGCATCAGCATGAGAATGATGAAAAGCCAAAAGAACAACAAGAGATACATGAAGTGATACTTCAAGGAAATTTGCAAGATGGACTTGAACAAGAAGAAAGAAGAAAAGAAGCTACACTATCAAAGTATGCAAGGAGATATCATGCACCTGATAAAATAATTGGATACAAAGGCTCTGGAGTTATGAAATAGAAAATAATGAGAAGTGAAATATGTTAACTAAGTGAATTTGAGCCCAAATTATTGAAGGATTCTTTGCATAATGAACACTAGATTCAAGCAATGAATGAAGAAATTGAGCATAAAAGAAGAACAAAACATGGTCATTGGTACCTAGACCAAAGGAAAAGAGTGGTATTAGAATAAAGTGGGTATTTAGAAACAAGATGAATGAGAAAGGTGAAGTAACAAGAAAGAAAGAAAGACTAGTTTGTAAGGGATATGCACAAGAAGAAGGCACTGACTATGGGGAGATATTTTTCCCCTCTTGTAAAATTGGAAGGAGTGAGAACTCTACTTGCATATTCTACTTACGAGGATTCAAAGTGTACTAGATAGATGCTAAGTCTCAATTTTTAATGGAATTATTGAAGATGAAAATTATATTGAACAACTCAAAGGATTTGTTGACCCAAAAAAAAGTGATATGGTATGTAAGTTGAAAAAATGTTTGTATGGATTGAAACAAGCCCCTAGAGCATGGTATAAAAGATTGCATACATATTTAATGAAGATTGGTTTTCTAAGAACTAATGATAATGGAAATCTATACATGAAGACTAAACTTGAAAGAAGGGATACTTTTGGCTAAGATTTTTGTAGATGATATTGTATTTGGAGGAAATGAAGCATTGTGTAAGTTATTTGTAGATCAAATGAGTAAAGAGTTTAAGTTATCTATGTTTAGAGAGATCAAACTCTTTGTTGGATTGCAAGTGCATCAAATGAAGAAAGACATCTACTTTACTCAATCAAAACATATCAAAGAGATAGTATAAAATTTTTGGTATGGAAGACTCAAGACTAGTTGGATTACCAATGGCTACTCAACATAAAATTTCAAAGAATAATGATTCTGATGATATAAATCAAACCTTGTATAGATAAATGATTGACAAGTTGCAATATGTTGTTCATAAAAGACTAGATATTGCAGTAATAGTTGGGATTGTTGCAAGAATATATACAAATCTTGAGGAGAATCACATGATGGCTATAAAAATAATATTGAGATATCTGAAAGGAACAAAGGATTATTGATTTATTACAAGAAGAATGACAAGTTTGAACAAGAAGTGTATACTAATGCAAACTGGGATGAAAATGTTGATGTCCAAAAGAGTACAAGAAGAGTATATTTATTTATAGGAAAGAGACTAGTTTCATGGAAAAGCATGAAACAAAAGTGTATTTTCCAATCTACAACACAATTTGAATTTATAGCTACATTAGTTAATTGCTCTAACATAGTGTGGATGAAAAAATTGTTGAAAGGGATGAAGGAAGAGATCACTAAACTTGTCATATTCTATGATAATACAAGTGTTATTAACATATCTAAAAATCTTGTGATGCATACTAAGACCAAGCATATTTCTATCAAGTAGCATTACTTGAGAGAGTTGGTTCAAGACAAAGAAGTGAGATTGGAGTATGTGAATACAAATGAACAAATAACTGATATATTCAAACAATATTTACCTAAGGATGCACAAGATTATCTAAGAGGTAAATTGGGGGTGATTTTCCTAACTAAGGTTACTTAATGTTAGCATGAATATTGATGATACTACTTTGGGGGAGTATCCAAAGAATGGGAGAGTATTGACATGTTGCATTCACTACTATGTTTGTCATTGATGACAACATAGCAATAAGTCTGTGAAGACTGATAGAGTAGAAGACATATATCTTAGTTGTACACAAAAAGTTTTGATTGTCTAGTGATGTGCATTCGTGGACATGTTCACTATAGTGCATTGATTGTCTTCAATAACATGTAAGTTGAAGACTTACAAAGTTGTACTTAATTTATAGAGAGCAATACAAAAACAAAGTACCTAAGAAGAGGTTTCTGATGTTTGTATTATATCTTTTGGCAATGATATAATTTTTTGATGTATGGTCAGTGAGTAACTAATGACATCAGTAGATGCACAAGCCCTAATGTCTCGCATGTGAGAAGTTGTATAGATTATGAGCTGACAATGGTATTGTAATGGTAAATTAATGAATTATCTTATTATAATTAATTGGAAAAGACTCAATGCCAAATCAAGGAATTATTTTGAAGATATGGTATAGATGAAAGATGGTTTTCCGTGTTCGTAAGATGTGCATGGATGTAGTGATCATTTTATGAAGTGTTAAGTACAAAAAGAAGTAGAGAGATTATTGTATGTGAGCAAGCAATCCAAGGGATTATTAGATGTGAGATTTGTGATTTTTTTACAAGATTAGAAGGAGAAGAGGTCTGGTTTAGGGGATAGATGAAGGAAGTACCATTCATTTCTACTATTTTGTAAGGAATAATACAAAGATCATTTGGACACTGAGTTTATTGATCTTTCCTTTGAGGCTGATTAGGCAGTAGGTCCAACTATCTTTCACAACTCCTAATATGGTTGGAATCTCCTAACATAGATTTCATAGTCTCACAATAGGGACTAATATATATTTAATGTTGTTATAGGTTCCTAATAGGGTCTATCCTCTAATAAGGAATATTTATATTAGTACATCATCTTGTGGGTACCATCCCCACTGACGTTTTCCCTCTGATCAAGGGTTTCCTTAATTAATATATATGGTGTTATTGTGCATGACTATCTTGTTGTGGTTTCTAATTATATTGCTCATATGGTTAAATTTTAATAAGGTTTTTAATTGCGATATTAGTTGGATAAGTAATTCACACCTACCTCTCAATGATATTGGTAGACTATATATTCTAACAATTGGTATCAAAGCATCAGGTCCTTGAAGGATAAGCTTAATAGCTTTGGGAGATCAACGATGAATCTTTTCAAAAAGGATGGTCCTAGATTTGATGGGGCTAACTATGATAGTTGGAAGGAGAAGATGGTGACTCATCTACTTTGTATGGATCTAGGTTATTGGCTCTTAACAAAGAGTGAAAAGATAATTGTCAAAGAAGGGAAGCTTGAAGAATGCAATGAATTAGAATGAGATTTGTTCATGTGCAACATGAGAGCTAGAGAACCTTTACTATTTTCTCTTCTAGAGAATGAATATAGTCCGGTAAAATCACTAGAAACATCTCATAAGATTTGGAAAACATTAGAATCTATTTTTGAAGGTGATACACATACAAAAGGAGTAAGATTATAGAATTGAATATGTGAATTTCAAGATGCTAACATGATAAAAGATCAATCTATAAGAAGCTATATTGGTAGGATATTAGATATTTCTATAGGAATCAAGACATGTGGTGGAAGGAAGGACGAAGATGAGGTTCTATGGAAGATCTTGAAAACTTTAATACCACCATTTAGGAAAGTAGCTCAGACGATTCAATTACTTATACTTTGTACTAAGGAGTTTACCAAGGAAGCATTGCTTGGAAGATTAGAAGCAACAAAATTAGTCCTAAGACAATCAAGAGATCTGACAAGAGTGGAGACATCTTTCAATTCCTTAAATGTGTGGCCAAGCCTATCTAGAAGCCTAAGTACTCATAGAGATTTTGCTAGTAGCAATAGAACTAGATTTGATGAAGATAAGAAGACTGAAGAAGGTATAACACTTCTTGTGAGAAGAGGAAAAGATGGTAATAATATCTTTAAATATTGGACTTGTAATGAGTTTTTTCATATGCATCTAAATTTCATAAAAGAGAGAAAAAGTATAAGGAAATTTTAATCCTAGAAGACCTAATAATTTCTTGTATGATAATGAAGAAGAGGAATTTGATGAGAAAGGTGAGAATGAAAGTGATGATGAGCTAGGATTTGTATCTATTAAGGAAGATGCTCTTGATAAAGAAATTAGAGAAGAAAAGGCTCTAGTTTCCCAAGTTGAAAATAAATTTGATTAGATAATAGACAATGGGATTTGACATCACATGACTGGTGATATCAATAAGTTTTTTAAAATAAAAAACTATGATGGAGGTATTGTTAGAGCTGGTAACATTGTAGCCTATCATATTACAGGGATTGGATCCATTACTTTAGATGAAAGAACTAATGTTGATAATGATTAATTTGTTGATGGATTAAATCATAATTTTTTTAATGTCAGACAGTTGGTGGACATAGGATATCAATTGCAATTCACAGAAAACACTTGCAATGTCAAGGATAAAGATGGCAAGATGATCATAACTTGAACTAGGTCCAAAGGTAATGCATTTTAGTTGAATCCCACTGAAATAACATGTTTGGTTGGTAAAGTGGATAAATATTGGTTATGGAATAGGAAATTCTATCATATAAACTTTGATAATATTGTAAAATTTAGTAGCACATTTGTAGTCAGAGTTTTGCCTAAGATAAATTAAAGCCTACAAATGTTCTTTTCAAGGAGTGTATTTTGGCTAAGAAGAATAAAGTATCATTTCTTAGCACAAATTAGATATTTTTTACACAAATCTTAGTGGTCCCTCTAGAACAAGAGGATTATATAGTGAAAGGTATTTCATGATTTTGTTGATAATTTCACTAGAATGATGTGGGTGGAATTTCTTGAAGAGAAGTCTAAAGCTTTGGAGAAGTTTGAGATATTTAAGAATAGATTTGAAAATGAATCTTACATTAACATAAAATATTTGAGATCAAATAGAGGAGGAAATTCAACTCTAGAGAGTTTAATATGTTTTGTGAAGAGAATGGAATCAAGAGATAGTTATCTTCACCTAGGACACCTAAACAAAATGGGATTGTAGAAAGAAGAAATAGATTAGTAGCAAAGGTATCAAGATCAATGTTGTTTGAGAATGATGTATCTAAGACATTTTGGAGAGAATCAATCAATATAATAGTGTACACTATGAACAAAGTATAGATCAAAAAAGGTACAAGAAAGACTCCTTATGAATTATACTTTGGTCATTCACCATCAATTAAGTATTCTAGAATATTTGGTAGGAAGTATTATATTAAAAGAGATTGTGATATTGATAATTTTGATCTAAGAAGTGATCAAGGTATATTTCTTGGCTATTCATTGAAAAGAAAAGCATACATATGTTTTAATCTTAGAACTAAGTTGAATGCACAAATTTAAAGATTGATGAAAAGTTTGAAACTAAGGAAGTTATGTTAGATTATTATTTAGATGAAGAAGAATATAATTATAGAATTGTTAGATATAATTTAGAAGTTTTCTTTGAGACTAACTATGACCTATAGAATAATGTGCAAATTGTAGATCAAAGAGGACAATAGAGGTCTAAACCCAGAGAAGAGATAAGAGTAGAAATATCAACCTATCTCTAACAAAAACATGAGAAAGAATCACCCTCTAGAGAATATAATTGGAAGTAAAGAAAAATGTGTGATGAAAAAAATATAGTTAATGAGGAGATATGTTTGATTTCTCAAGTTGAATCTAAAAGTATAGATGAAGCATGTAAAGATGACCACTAGATTCAAGCAATGAAGGAAGAACTAGATTAGATTGTAAAGAATGAAATATGGGAGTTAGTTCCTAAACCTAAAGACAAGAATGTGATAGGAACCAAATTGGTATTCATAAATAATATGAATGAACAAGGTGAAGTTGTGAGAAATAAGGCTGGACTTGTATGAAAAGGTTAATAAGAACAAGAATGCATAGACAATGAGGATACATATGCCCCTATAGCCAAAATGGAAACAATAAGAATGTTCTTGGCTTAGTAGCAAATAAGAATTTTAAAGTATATCATATGGATGTTAAATCAGCTTTTCTAAATGGAGAACTTGAAGAAGAGGTATATATTGAGTAGTATAAAGGTTTTCCTCTAATAAAAGACAAAGATATGGCATCTAAACTAAAGAAATCTCTATATGGACTGAAGCAAACACCTAGAACTTGGTATGGAAGGTTGGACAACTATTTGGAAAAACTTGGATTTGCTAAATGTATAATAGATAGTAACTTGTAACTGAAAGAACTTGAGAAGGGTTTGTTGATAATATTAATATCCATTGACAATATCATATTTGGAGGTAATGGTGAAGCAAGTGATAAGTTTACTAAAGAGATGAAGAATGAGTTTGAGATGAGTATGATGTGAGAAAAGAAGTTTTTCCTAGGATTGTAGATTGTCTAGAATAGTGATGGCATTTTTATTTCACAAGCTAAGTACTTGAGAAAAGATTTGGATTGGAAAGTTGTAAGTGTGTTGGTACACCTATGATAACTAGTCACAAGTTATCTAGCAAAGATGAGACACTTACAATTGAGAAAAAGAAGTACAGATCCATGATTAGATGTTTTTAATATATGACTCACACCACACTAGATATAGAAAATGAAGTTGGGACTGTAGCTAGATTTCAAGTTGATCCTAAAAAGTATCATTATGCAATAGTGAAGAGGATATTTAGATATTTGAAAGGAACATCTAACTATGGAATTTGGTATAATAGATTGAGTAATTCCACTCTATGTGCATATACTAATGTAGATTGGGTAGGTAATATGGATACCAAAAAGAGCACCAATAGTGGAGCATTTTTCCTTGGAGGAAGATTGGTTTTTGGGTTGAGCAAGAAACAAGATTGTATTTCATAAAGTACATCTAAGGCAGAGTATGTTACAACAACAAACAATTGCAATCAAGTGATGTGGATGAAACATATGCTAAAGGATATCAAGATTGAGTTTGTAGAACTTGTTATCATATACTACGATAACACAAGTACATTAAGTATGTCTAAGAACCCTATATTACATTCTAAGACTAAGCATATATTTATTAAGTATCATGTCTTGAGAGAGAAGGAAACAAAAAATGAGATTAGATTAGAGTATGTGAGTATTAAAGATTAGATTGCAAATATCTTTACAAAGCCCTTACCTAAAGATAAATTTGAGCACTTGAGAGGTATGCTTGGGGTTATGCCCCCACCTACTTCTAAATAGAGGATACGGCAACTACATCAGCCTAGTGGTACATAGCACCATTATTAGACTGTATTGAATGCTAGTACTTTCTATATGGAGGAGTATTTTTTATGAGCTCAATCATTGAGGACTCTTGGTTTGAAGACTTGGAGCAATAAATTGACATAATGAGGCCTTTTTCATTGATTTTAATGGGGGAGAATATGCATGAAAAATCTCTACTAGTTATATATGGGGAGAAGAGTGCATGAGAAATATCTACTTTATTAGGGAGATTTAGAAATATTCATGTAAAGAAGAAGGAAGAATATCTCTATGGGGGAGATATTTAGCATGAGGAATTATGATGTATTGTGAAAAAATATTGCCAATCTTAGAGAAGAAGAAGAAAAATGTAGTGTTCCAGAAGATTTTAGATTTTATTGATGAAGAGAATTTGAGAAGATGAGAACAACAACAACAACAATAGAGTACTATTTGGTATTCTTGGAACTTAGATGTTTTTCATCTATGTTACCATCAATTTCAAATGGGGAGATTGTTAGCATGAATGTTGATGATACTACTTTGGGGGAGTATCCTAAGCATTAGAGATTATTGACATGTTGCATTCATGAATGTGTTTTTCATTGATTACAACATAGCAATAAGTATGTGAAGACTAACATAGTAGTAGGCAAAGATCTTAGTTGTATGGACAATGTTTTGATTATCTAGTTATGTGTGTTCATTGACATGTTTAGTATAGTGTGATGATGTGAAGGCTCAATGCACAACACATAAGTCAAAGATGTACAAAAGTTGTACTTGATTTACAAAGAGTGGTATAGAGACAAAGTATGTGAGAAGTGGTTTCTAATGTTCATATTATATCTTTTGGCTATGATATAATCTATTGATGTGCAATTAGCAAGTGACTAATGATAGTCTAATGATGATGTCAACAAATGCACAAGCCCTGGTGTCACACGTGTGAGAAGTTGTATAGACTGTGAGCCAATAGTGCTATTGTAATTGTAAATTAATTAAATATTTTATTATTATTATTTCAGAAAGCCTTGAGGCTAACACAAGAAATTATTTTGAAGATATGGTATAATGGAAAGATTTTTTCCTTGTTTTTAGTATGTGCATGGATGTAGTGATCATTGTATGAAGTGTGAAGTGTGGAAAATAGAAATATGTTTACTATATGCCAGTAAGTGATCCAAGGGATTATTGGATGTGAGCTTTGTGATATGGTTACAAGATTAGGAGTAGAGGTCTAGTTGATAGGATAAAGGAAGGAAGTATTATTTATTTATATTATTCTACAAGGAATAATACATATATCATTTGGACAGTGAGTTCATTGATCTTTCCCTTGAAACTATTTGGGCAGTGGGTCTAACCATCTTCCACATCTCTTAATAGGGATTCAATGTATCCTAACATGGACTAATATGTACTAAATTTTTTTATAGACTCCTAACAGGGTCCATCCTCTAACAAGGAATATTTATATTAATACATCATCTTATGGATACCATCCCTAGTGAGGTTTTCCCTCTGATCAAGTGTTTCCCTAGTTAACATATCTAGTGTTATTGTGTATGAGTAGCTTATTGTGGTTTTTGATTATATTTCTCATATGATTAAAGTTTAATAACGTTGATAATTGTGATATTAGCTAGATAAATGATTCAACCCCACCCCCCTCTTAGTTATATTGGTGGACTATATATTCTAGCACTTAAGTTGAGATGGAGCTCTACATCAAATGTGTTGATTAATATATCTTACTAGTTAAAGCAAAAGGTCACACCTTAGGACCTGCTTAAAGTTTTCAGAAGTGAAGAAAAATATGTTGAATCAATCATAAGAAAGATAAAAGAAGAAGAACCTAGTTTAAAGAATTGACCAAGATATATCTACATGTTGAAGATGTATGAGATAGAATTACCTAAAGATGCTAAAGCATATTGTTGATACTTGAGTATGGAAGTGTTTTTGGGATTTTTGTCAAAGAGGGAGAGAATATACATTTACCATGTAGAAACTAAAGTCAAGAGGGATATGAGGTATTTCCATCATGAGAGAAATTGAAGAAGTTCAGAAGATGTATATCAAAGAGGGGGATATATATTTTGTTATGATAAAGGGAATATATATATTATTATAACTAGAGGAATTTCATATTAGAGATGTATGGATGACAATCAAAATGAAACTAAAAAGGGAGATAGTCAAACACTAAGATGAGAATCATGATGAATTTAAAAAGGGAAATAGTTGGAACCCTAGATGAGAGTCAAAATGAAACTAAGGATATTAATGAAGATCTGATATAAGATATAGAGGGAGCTAGTTAAAGAAAGTAAATATTTTTTTAATTTTATTGGTAACAAGAGGTGTTTCAATCAATGCAAAAGAGAGAGATTATTGGAGCTACAATTGGAATAATTCTTATTTTGTCATTAATATCAAACCTTATTGGTGAGATAATTTCTTTATGAGTAGAGTGCCATATCAAGATTATTGATGAAGATGAGATAACAAGAGGACCCAGTGAAAAGGTTGATTTACCTAGAATTACAATAAGCACTTGATTAGTTAGAATTTGAAAAAATAAAGTGTTGTTTAATCATAACACCAAGTGAAGAAGAGAGTTGTGTTGAATCCTAGAAGAGATGATCAATGAAAAAATAGTACTTAGGCTTAACCGAGCTTCAAAGTAGAAGATTAAGGAACTTATAGTTAAAACTTAGCTTTTATAGTGTGGATTGAGTGAACAATAGAAGCTAAGAAAATTTAGTGTTGATTGAGTACCAATAAAAGATAGAGTAATAGAGAAATTAGATCAAGCATCAGTAAAAGGAATGAGAAAGGACATTGTAAGCCAACAAAAAGAATTTAGTATTGACTAATTTATCTAGTGATGACCAAGGTTGAGGAACACAATGTTGATTGAGTAACAACATTTACAAATTATGGAGGAATCTCAATTCTTGGCCACCATACTTGAATTATTGAAATATGTAAAGCACATTGAAGACAAGGATTGATAAGATGGAACATTTAATCCAAGGAAAAATATGTTTGTGAATTTTTATGCATGGATTCTAAGAGAAGTTTGAAGAAGTTTCTAGAAAAGGAAGTTGCAAATGAAAAGATGGAAGGATTCAATGAATCTGACCTAAACCTAAGATCAATGGTGGTGTTTAAGTGACAAAAGATCAACTTGTTATTTAAGGAGGCATAAGGGATAACCTAATTGAGGTTGGAACAATTGTTAATTTTATTGATTGGTGAACTTGAGCAGAAGGATGAACAATGAAGTGTTGAGGTAAAGAGTGATTACTTGAAGGGTTGTCAACTAAATAAGTGATGGAGATGATAATGGAGGCCAATCAATGATTTAGTTTTTGAATTGAATTCTTGGTCTATATCTCAAAGTGAGTTGTATTTATTTATATCAACCTGCTATTACCTTCTAACTATTGTATCAATTTAAATCCCTTAATCAAGGTTGACCGAATAGTCATTTGTAAATTATTTAATCAAGGTGACATACTAATAGAATATTCTTAAGTCCTCTAACAAGGCCACTCGTAATAAGCTTACTAAACCCTTTAACAAGGTCAAACCTAATAGAGTGTATTACAACCTTTAATAGGGTTGGCTTCGAATAGAGTTCACTATAGAAGAGTGAAAAATCATTGACATGTTGCTAGTGGTTTTTTCCAAATTGGATTTCCATGTTAAATTCTACTATCTTACTTGTGTAGATTTATTTGAGGTGTCTTATTGTTAGTGTTTTGTATTCTACAAGTTTGTAACTATTGGGATTGTGGATGACAAGTTTTATGTTACTCATATATTGCTATAGAAACTAAGCTACTTAATGATAAGATCTAAGTTGTTTGAAGTTTTGAAAAGTTCAATTCGTACATCTAGACCCGAGAATAATTGATTCATCCTCCCTCTAAGTTATTCTAAATTTTTATAACATTAAATACAAGTGTTAATGTTTGATTGGATGTGTTTCATTCTATTTCATGTTTTCATATGCATAAAATTGTAAATTTCTATAAGTCAATTGTATGTTAAATAAAATTAGTAAGGATTATTCGCTGATAAGTTTAAGAGGTGAAAATTATTTTAAAGGAACCTAAGATAACTAATTTAGCCCCCTCTTATTTATCTAACAAGATGTAGAATTATAATGTAGGATTCAGTATTTCTCCACAAATGCAATATATCTACAAGTGCCAAATCATAAATCTATGAATTTAAGTATTCCCTTGAAAGCTTGAAGGATTGAACACTTGAATGCACCTTGAAAGCTTGCTAATTGGATGAATAATGACTTGAATGGATCTTTCTCTTGATGCATGATCCTAAATCACATTGGATAGCTTATGTATTATGATGGATTTCTTGAATATAGAAATAGTTGGATGAGCAAATGAAGTGAGTAGGACTTTTATAATAATTTAAAAATTGAAACTAAAAAGTTTGACTATACTGGGTGGAAAAGATAATTAAAAAATAAATATTGGTTTACTATTAAAGGTAAAAAAAGGAAAAAAAAGAAAAAAGGGATGAGGTCATCCCTTATTTATAGTTTGGGGGAAGCTCGTCCTATACTTAGGAGTAAGGGATGAAAAGTGCATTCATGAACCTGGGATATTGTTAAAGGGAGGGATAAAAGACCTTACAAAGAAAATATATAATTTTAGGATGATGCATTTAGTAGAAGGTAGTTATGCACAATAGTATGTACACTTTGAACAAAGTTTCTTACTAAAAGAGATAGTGTAAGACTTCATATGAACTCTAACATGGAAGGACACATAATGTGAATATTTCAAAATATTTGGAAGTAAGTGATATATTCAAAGAGAGGAAGAGAATTTTTTGAAAATTTAACAGTATTTTTGACAAATAAATATTTATAGGAAATTGTACTAGAAGTAAAGAGTGTTAGTGTTATAACAAAGTGCTAAATAAATTTGTTGAATGTAAGAATGTGAGGGTTGGTGAAATATTTCAAAAGAAACTATTAAATATGTTGAATATGAATATAATATTGAGGAAAATAAAAAAATTTATAAGGAATAAGAAGGTTTGAGAAAAACAACTACTATTATCAGTAAAACCCCAAGGTATGTACAAAATATCATTTTGAAATTTACATCGTTGGTGATAAGAAAAAGGGTTTTTTTACTAGAAGTAAGGCAATGAAAGAACAAAATCTATAATGCCTACTTCAATAAGTTGAAACTAAATATGTGATAAAATATTGTAATGATCAGATTTGAGTCAAGGAAATGAAAGAAGAGATAAATAATATTGAGAAGAATCAAACCTAGGATCCTATTCCTAGACTAACAAGAAAGAATGTGATAGATACTAAATGGGGTTTGGGGGAAAAAATGGATGAGATTAGAAAAGTTGTAAGAAAAAAGGATAGAATTATATGTAAGGATTAATTTTATATTGAAAGAATTGAATTTGATGAGGCATATACAATTTTTTATCTAATGGAGGCCCTTATAATTCTCTTAGATTTTTCATTTTTCATAAAATTCATTATTTATTAGATGGATGTCAAGTTAACACTTCTGAATGGCGAGCTAAAGGGATACATGTACACAAGAAACTAGAAGGATTTATATTACAACTAGATCCAATGTAGTTTGCAAATTAGAGAAGGAAATTTATGGATTGAATGAAATACCTAGAGATGAGTTTAATCAGTTGGAGAAATATCTCATTAGTCAAAAAATTTAGAAAGGTTGGATACTTGAAAGTCGATATTGACATAATTATGATTATTGTGGTGTTTGTAGATGATATCCTTTTTGAGGAAAAACATGACCTACACATGATGTTTTTGAATATTTGCATAAATACTTTAAAATGTCTATGATAAGAAAATTGGATTTATTTCTTGGATTGCAAGTGCATAATAATAGCCAAGGCATTTTATCTCTCAATCCATCTGTGTGAAGGAATTGTTCGAGAGTTTTGTCTTAGAAAACTGTAAGAACTCATAGTTTTAGTGGCTCCAAGTTGACTAATGAAGATGACTAATCAAAATCATATGTAATTAAGTATAGATTGATGATTGGAAGTTTAATTTACTTGACTAAATTTAGACCAAATTGTTAGGATTAACCATAGACTAAAATAATGGTTAGATGCACATTTGACCAATACCAAAAAATAATAAATCATGAAGAAGAGATCACAAGACACAAGGATTTAGCATGGTTCATCCAATCCCTAGGCTACATCCACCAACACCAAGTCCAATATTATTATTATCTAGTGATTAAAATTTGCAATCCCTTGTTGATGTAGAAGCATCTTGGGTTTGCTTGCAATCCTGTATGTTTGGAGGGATTTTGGTTAAGTGTTGGGAGCTTGGCATGGTCTAGGATCTTAGCATGGTGTAGGAAATCGGCATGGTCTATGGTTTCTTAGCATTGTCTAGAACTCAGCATGGTCTATGAAGCTTGGATTTTCTTAGGAATTTATTGGTGCTTAGCTTGGTCTTGGTTTCTGTGGGTGTCGAGTTGTCTATGAGCCAAATTTTGGCATTTAATTTATGTATGGTTATTAAATTTAGTGTTGTAGCTAACTTTTGGCTCAACCTATATTTAATGTAAGGGATTTAATTTAGTTTGTAATGATTTAGGATGACTTATGTCTTAGTTAGGTATCAATAAGGGGTCTTGTAGTGTCCTTAGGTAGGAGGAGGATGATTCATTCCATCTTGGAGAAGGGGATGAAGTGTAGATGCAAATTTGAAGAGCTAGGGCTATGACTTGAGAAACAGAGGATTACTTGGTGGACTTGAGGGTACAAGTGTGAATTCTTTTTGGTGTTCTTATCTAGTTATGCATCTGGACTAGCTGGAATTGGCGTGTGGTAACTAGATCTTGTGGGATCTTGTAGAACTAGTATTATAATTTTTGTTTTTATTTGGCCCTAACACGAAAGGCCTTATAGCGAGGCATATTACATGTAATCAATTATATCTATGAATAAAGAGTTGTGATTTGGTATTAGATCTTGCATTTTTATTTCTTTGTTGTTTTACTTTTACTATGTGGTTGATTAACTAGGGGTTTGGACATCTCCTTTTGGGATTCTCCTACCTTGCACTACATTAGATGGTATCAGAACTAGGTTGTTCTTGAGTGTATTGACAGATTGCCAAAGTTGAGGTAGTTTGCACTAGGATTTGCAGAGAAGGTTGATCTTGTGGCTAGTTGATCTTCTAGATTGGTGGATCTATTGCTTAGGGTTTGTTAAACTTTTAGAAGATGCCTCCAAGAAGATTATACCCTAGGGAAATTGATGATCTTAGTGATTTTGTGGAAGAAAGTATCTCAGAGAAGATAAGAGTAGAGTTTAGATCTAAGATTTCATTGACGAAGAGTGACATGATTGTTGAAATTTTAAGTGCTTTAGGTGGTGTACCTAGGCATGTGGGTATTTAAGGTAGCTATGAGGAATTTTTTAAAGACTTTGAAGTTGCTCGATCTAGTGGTGAAGATAGAAATGATCATGTATAGAGACCTACTAGAACTAGGGCTAGTCAGTTTGCTAGACGTGGATCTCAATTCAAGCTAAAACATAAGATGGAAGTTTCTAATTTCTTAGGTACTTTGACTCCTAAAGACCTGATTGATTGCATTGGTGAGTTGGAAGACTACTTTAAGCTTGAGGATATTGAGGATCCACTTAGAGTAAGGTTGGCAAAAACTGAGTTGAAAGGACATGCTACTCTTTGGTGGAAAGAACTACAAAGAGATAAAGAAGAGGAAGGTGAAATGAAGATCTCTAGATGGAGATTGTTGGTATAAATACATACTTTACTATTTACACTTAAGTTTACTTAGGTTTAATGCATTATTTAATTATTTTGCATTATTTTATTATTTTTATTTGTGAGACACTTAGGAGTTTGCACACCTTTTGAGTTGTCATGTTGACAACATAGGAGTACACAACTCTATTTAAGCACATGGTGTCTACAACAGTGTTTTGCATGTCACACCCTTGTAGGCTTATCCTCTCATCACTACACTTACTTCCATGCTTAATGGAGGATAACCCATATCTGGTGGACATGCGCTTGGTTGTATGACACGTCATGGTGCTGATTATGAGGCATTCTAGATGTATCTCATAGGCCTTTATATACAGGCACTCCTAGTGTACTCTAATGAACTAGTAATTGAATACATTGTTATTCTGATCATACTCTCACTCTTTTTGGTCTATTGTGTGCTTGTGTTTGAGTTCTTAGTTCCTGAGTGAATTTTTCCCTTAGGCAAATTCTTACATGGTATTAGAGAAACTTGGAGACTTTCTCATCACATAGCCATTCGAGACCTCACTTGCTTCATCACCTTAGCACAAATCCAGAGTGCTATAGAAATTGGGAGTGTCTAGCACTAGATCTAACCTCGCCATTGTGTTTGAAACATTGAACCAGTGAAAATTGACTATAAATTGGGCTACCTTGGCCCAAAGTTGACCGTGAGGCAAAAAAAATTTTGCAAATCAAAACTCAAAGCCCTGATTTACGGTATGGGTATGGTCATTTTTTGCAAATCTCATTAATTATTTTCAGATCTATAATTTTTATTTTTTCTACATATTTTCGTCAGTATTTGTAAAAAACATTTTTCCCTATGAGCACTAGCAAAGAAAATTTTATTTGACAGACCTGGGCTATGACACCCTGAATTTGCTAATTTGGAGGGTTTACTATTTTGTTACAAGGGTTGTTTTATTAGTCGTAGACCGTATTTAATTATTTCATAGCAGACTGAACAATTTTTTGCTTACCCTCTCGAGCGGCCCAATATTTCTGACTACTCGATGTCCACAAACTGATGACAAAAAATCCTACTGTCACTGGCCCGACCTCACCCTCAACAAGTGGTGATATTAATACTCAGGTGACCTCTTTGTCTAGAACTCTGTGGCCTTCTCTTTTTATCAAGTGCTTAAAGCGTACCCACAGTGCATGTGGGATTTTTCATTGTCCACACCGGTTGTAGTGATTATTCCTGCCACTGCAGAACGAACCTGACAATCACAATTTGATTTTTTGATTGCGACTTTGTGGGATATTCTGGCATGGAAGCAAAGTTTCCCGCCCGTGGTTGCATTTTCTTTTCTGGCCACGCACATCAATTTTTTGGGGACTGTTCTTGATTTTGGCAATGGGAAATTTTTGCCACAGTTTAAATACGCCTGCCCACATAGTGACAGCCTGGTGCCACATGGTACAGGCCTATTCACTAGTAAATTTAGGCCTAATTTGCGATGCAAAAAGGTCTCAATTTTGACAAGAGTAGGTCGCTGAAGTGACCAAAGTCATTGTTGCACAAATTTGGTCTTTTTTTTGCCACATTCATTTCATGTCAAAATTTTGACTACATAAACGTGGATTTATCGACACAAATTTTGTCGATTTCTCTAGTCAACCTAAACTATTATTTTCTCAATTTTGACATAAAATTGCCCAATTTCTCATCAGAATTCTGACCACAAACCCTTAGCTTTCGATGCTGGTGCTATACTCGTGACGTAAAAGGTGCCAGTTTGGTGTCTCAATTGCGACGAATATTGGTCGCAATTGAGACCAACATGTGTCGCAATTGAGACACGCTGTCCTATTTTTTTTGAAAGCTTTGCTCTCATAGGAGCATTCAAAACTACACAAAACTTGATTATAAAGCATAATTGCTTGATGCATGATAGTCAAGGTATCATGCACATTTCTACCTCCACCCCATTGCTTCGTTCGTCAAATGATTTATTTGACAGAAAAAAAATGGGAAGGAGGAAGAAATGTGCACAATATCCTATTTCCACTAAGCAATTATGCTTTACAACTCAAATTTTGTGGAGTTTAGAAGGCTCCTATGAGAGAAAAGGCTTTGCAATAATTGGCACAGTGCGTCTAAATTTTGGTTCCTACAGGGAAGAATAAAATTAGGAAATAATTATTTATCAAGAATGAAAGCCAATAATTTCATCTATTTTTCAAACAGATAAACGTGACAAAAAAACTTACAGTCCCAATCACATCATCATAAGAGCGCATATATAACTATAACTATAACTGTCTAAAACCAACATAATTTACAAATATCCACAATTCAAATATTATCCCTTGATGTTTTCTTTAATAATGCTCCAATGCCTTAGGGCATTCAGTTAGAAACTTCAAAATTAATGCTATCAAGTTAGATGTCATTTCATAGCCACCAAGGATAAGGTCCATAATAAGATTCAATATCTCTTCATCCATAATGTATATTAATGCTATCAAGTTAGTTGTTATATTAATAAGATTCAATATCTCTTCATCAATATACCTCTGGTTCTCAACGGAGACGTGCTCCAATCAATAGGAAATGTCATCATGAAGTAGGAGATGAGGTTGAAGGATTTTATGGAGGCATTCAGAAGTTAATTATAGAGGAATAGATTTTAGCCTAGAAGAAGTTGTGGCCAAAAGAATCGCTAGAATGATTGATTGTTACATTAGAATTATCTTCATTTAACATTAAAGTTGCATGCATATTAGAATGGCTGACATCATCGTTAAGTGCATTTGATGATAGCACATTTGTTTAGGATATACATAGAGAATGTCAAGAGTGTTGTTGACAACTTTTGTATTTCTTTTGGCTTTAACATTGATGACTGTGTTCCAACTGTTTTGGGCTAATATTTGCTTCACAAATGGCCGATGCATATGAATCTTGTGCCAATAGAATGAATTTTGTTGAAGTTAACCATAATGTATACACATATTTGTAATCATTATAGTCAGGATGACAACTGTTGTAGTTCACTTGCCCATTGAAGAGTTGATTTTTTTATGACGGCACAATAAAATGTTCTAAACCATAGATTGCTTATCCTAAAAATCTTTCATCATCCTCCAAAACTAATCAATAATAATGCAATATATTGTAGTATTAACTATTTAAATTATTCTTGCAAATGAGGAACTTAATATAATTTGATTGAGCAACCTTACATTTTGTACGTCGCCATTTTCTATTATACCTGAAACAAAAAAATGATGGTGCCATGTGATCAAGATAGCAAAAATCTCTATGGAATGCACAAACCTTGGCACTAGACTTCTTCTCCATCTACGAGGCATTCGATGCTGGAGACAGAACCTTGTATCTACTCCATAAATAATGTGCTTACTAAAGTTGCTGCGATAGAAAGTTCTCATAGGTTAGTTCTAATTAGGTTTGGTGAATAATATGTGAAAAAATCAATACAGCCAAGGCACTAATTTTGCCCCATTTTCCTCATGTATGAGAGCCTTGAAGAGAAGCTCAGATAAAAAGAAATTAGTCGTATGGATTAACTTAACAGTAGCAAAACTGAAGAGAAAAATTGTTGGCGGTGAACTACTTAAGCTGCAAATACAAGAAAAAGATTGGTCGCAATGTATGGGCTATCCTAAGTGGCAGAAATGGTCATAGTACAGTGAAGTTCACAGTTTCAATTAATCTAATTTGTAATTAAAAAGAAATTTCACTATATGGAAATATGAGGGCTTCTTTTACAAACTTTTTTTCATTTATAAGAATTTTAAGAAACTTTTTTTGTCAAATTTTAAACCAAAAGGATTGCATTGAGCTAATGTTTGAAACTCTACCAAGAGGAAATTGAACTAAGGCATCCAAATCTTAACACACTATATTATAACAATAGTTAAGAGTTGTGCTTGTAGACAACATCCAAATCTTATTTGGTGGGTGCCTCTAATATTAAATTTGAAAATTAGATCTTGATAAAGGCTAGTTTGCAACAATTTAACTTCTAATAGCTAGTTTGTAAAAGTACTTAAAATAACTTGTTAGTAATACAATTATCTTCATAAGGAGGTCTAATTTGCATTCTTAGTACAACACTCACCCAAATATACTTTTGAAAGGTATTTAAACAATAATTAGATCTTGAAAAAATTAGATATGAAAGTGGAAATGATAATCAAGTCATGTACCTCTTCTTCATCTCGTTTGTGCTTGTTTTCCTTAACCTTTTCGTGAAGATTTTCAATGTACTTATCAAATATCTCCCGACAGAAGCTTTCATCACTAATTTCCCTGAATATTCATATCCAATATATTTATAGCTACTACTAGTGTAAGGTACATGATAACTACCTTTAATTACTCACAATAAGATTAATTCCTGATAGTGGCTCTTTTACCTGTATGCTTTCACATCTTTGAGAAAAGGTATGCAATCCTCCCATTCTGAGGAAGCAACAATTTCCTGAAATGGAAAAACAATATATAACTAATTTATCGTTACATAGATAGAAATTTGTTTATGATAAGAATAGAAATTCATTCATATTCAGGATTTTTAATGTACAAAAATCTATGAAATTTTACTCCAAGTGTAAAAGTAGTAGAGGAAAAAGAGACAGCATTAGAAGGATTTTTTCCAAAATGAATAATGTAAACCTTCAGAGAATAAAGAAAAGCCGTCAAATCATCTACCAGCCTTTCCCTCCTTTTTTCTTCTTTCTCTTCCTTTTCCTTTACTTGTTCAATCACTTCTTCAAACACAAGCTGTAAGCAATACACAGGATGTCAGTAAGACCTAACAAAATCATATATCCCAAAACAACTTGCATTACTTTCAACATTTGAAATTGTTTCAGTTTAACCTAATAAAAATCCATTATCCACTAATGAGAATAGACTAATGCATTTTTGATAGCGATTCACTTCCAACAACTACTTACCAGTGCAAATGAGTCAAAACATAATATAGCTGATGCAATGATCGAATCAGTTAGGAACCAGAGTCATATGGAACATAAGGATAAGATCCTTGTTTGTATAAATAGTAGTTACTAGGAACATAACAATATGTGACAACATTGTTCAAAGGAAAATACCAAATACTTTTATTGTGAAGTCTTTTGTAGCTGAGACAAAAAATCTAGAAATGTAACCAGAAAAAACCTTAAGATTTGTTTTAGATGCAGTAGCCAAATCATATAGTTCCCCAATGGAGGCTTTGAACTTGTCAAGAGTCCATGCTGATGTTACTGTGAGCTACAATCATTACATCAAAAAGATTACAATATATTTTACATCCAATGGAAAATCTTAAAGCACAAAAGGCACACCTTTCCTGACTCCATAGCATCTTTTATGTTTGATTTGTCCTCCTAGTACTGCCAAAGATACATATTCAAAAAATGGTTACATCAAAGGAATCAAGCATACATTGCCTTGAGTAATAATGATTGCAAGCCTGATTGTGAAAGTGCAATTAAATCCTACAATCAAATCATTAAAATATATGCAACTTTCTTAACTACTTTTTCATCCCTTCTGCAACATCTTCAAACAAATCCTTGGGTGGTGAACCAGATGTATTTGAAGTAGGCTCTTTGCTTTATGATCCTCCAGTTCTTTGCTTTATCAAAGAACTAGAGGATCATAAAGCAAAGAGTCTGCTTCAAATGAAGTGTATCTTTCTTGTAAGCAAGCTAGTTGCTTTATGATCCTCCAAAAATCTTCAAAATTCATCCCGATTTTTGCGTTCTTTTTGGCATAGTTCTTCCAGCATTTAAAAATATTCAAGTCATTCCAATATACAAAAATAAAATAGATGAAAACTATGGAAGCACACTACTCTCTCATTCTAGACAACCTTTTGAATCATTTGTACTTCTTCCTCCTCCAAATCAGATATAACACGTCAAAATTTTAGGATGTTCTCAGGTCATTAGGTATGACAACTTTTGGAAAGATAAGATGCCCGTAACCAAAGCCATTATCCACATAATGACAGCAAACTATTCATCAATCAAGATAAAAACCAAATAGCTTTCCAAACATAGGCATTTCACAGCTATGCCATCTCCAGCACGCCTTCCAAATTCAAGTACAGGAATATGGGTTCTAAGATTACACCAAAAGTAGGTCCAAAGAGAAAGTCAGATAAATTCATAGGTTAACATGTGTATTCAACACAAGATCACAATTTCCTATAGGAAAGACTTTAAGATAGAAAAAAAAGAATGTGAATTTGAGATTTGGTGGGATACCTTGCAAAGTCATTACAATTTTAGAGATTCCTGACTTCAGAATTCATAAAAGAAATGGAATAATGTTTTAAGGAAGATCAATTGGGGTTATAAAACCCAAGCATGAAATTGAGGAATAGGACAAAGAATAAAATGTCATTAGTTTATCAATCTAATTTCGTGTTCATGTTTTCTGCTCACCATAACCTTCCCAAAATGGTAATAAGTACTTAGTGGTATCCCCAAAACAAGCACCATGCCTGAAAACAAACAAGACTTTTAAACACCTATTTGTTGACAAGAAGCCTTAAATTGTCAATCATTTATGAAATGTTAATCACTCAAGCTTTATGAAATGTTAAGCTTTTAGACCATCATGATAGCTAATGCAGATAAAACATATATTTCCCACCCAAAGATTTATCAGAGAAAACTACTAAAACTTAAGCACAAACGACATCCCCTTAAGCAGGGCATGCAAATCTCACAAGCTGTGTAAACTAGATAAATAAGACTCCAAATGCAATTTTGGAATGCTTTACAAATACCTGAATTTCCCAGTGACCAGGAATAGATTGAGAATCATAAGAATAAAAAATCCCATGATTAGGGATATAAAATCATGTTTATAGGACCTGTTAGAGGTCATCCCTTCCAAATTGCTTATCGCTAATAGTTAAGACAGAATAAGAAATCTCTTCCGAGCAAAGTGGAGGAAAGAAAAAAAATAGGGATCCCTTCATATTTGATTAAGTCAAATTTAAGATAGGGTTAATCCTCCAAATGACAGCCGATCAACCAGTTAATGAGGCCGTCTTATCTTACACTAGACATGAGTAGTTATCGAATGCAATTGAACAATCTTTTATTAAATGCAATAAATCATTGCCAAAGAAATGAGTTTAAGTCTCAATAATAGTTTTATGGGGGATTCCTAGAATCAAATCTCAAAATGACACCCACTTCTGAATGTCGCATACCTTAACGTATACCAAAAGATTCTTGATATAAAGAATAATGCTAGAGGAGTCTTATACAAATCTTGTGGAAAAGGTTAACTAGTAGTTAGGGATGTATATGTGGATGACAAGATAAGTCTCAACTACATGACTAACTCAAGGGCTGCAAGACTTCATAATAAGAGATAATTATCTCATAATAAAGTCAGATACTTTTGGAAGGTATGAGCAATTGTTATCCAATTTGTCTAATGTCTAGGATGCACCAATATACAATTAACTTTTATACACCAAATTTATACGTTGGGTGCTTCCTATTTCAATAAATGACCCACTCTTCCTACCCATCTCAAATATTATAATGTGAGCAAATGCTGAAAAATCACCTTGGTTGAGCGACTTGTCCACCCTTTTGATTCCCTCCACTATTGAAAGAACTAAAATATATCAACAAATTAAGTGTTAGTGAAACTACTTGAACAAATGAAAGGGAAAAGTTAACAAATTTTGTACAATCTAAGGGATTTATTGTGAATTAAGTAGACTTCGAGATCATTTGATTTCTAACATATGATAATAGATCACACTATTGAAACATTGATATAACAAGCATACAATATATTGAAAAATAACAACAAAAAGCATTACATATTGTAAAAACAATAATATGTACCAAAGATGCAAGGGGTGAGGACGCCATCTCCTATAACCATACAAGTCCCCACAAGGGCTAGTATTAACAAACATCTCTTGGAAAAGTTACTTTGTTCAAGAGCTTCCTTTATCCTAATGGCTCTATTGGGCTATCTACCTGCAACTTCAAGTGTATATGAGGAGAGTTTCCTGTCTTCTTCCTGGTGATTGGGTATCATGCTGACATTTGCATGGCGGAAAATCAAAGAATAAAGAGCAAACGTTCCAATCGCAAAAGAAATCATCCCTTTAAACTGAGAACACATGTTTTCACATCAAAAAGATCAAACTTTGACCTAAAAACAAAGTGAAACTAGAGCTGTTATAATCTTACCATCTCCATTATCATTGGCCCACAATACAATGAAGACATATTTGATGAGGAGCAAAAGAGTGAGAGAATATATGATCAAAGACAAAGCCCCAAGAACGTCATCAGGATGTTTGATGCCATTAGGAAAAGTACTTGCATACACATAAAGTGGTGATGTTCCTATGTCCCCATAAACCACACCAATACTCTGAAATGCCAATTACATAACTGCAACCATGCTCAACATCTGAGAAATAGAATTTGTCATAAAGTGATGTTAGAATAGTTACTAAAATGGTCATAATTAAGTTGTTATAGTAAAAGAATACTTTAACTTAAGAGAAAAAAACTATACAATATTAAAACATGATATCATGCTTTAAAAACTAAAAAGGTATTTGTAACGAAGAACTTCATTTTGACTTGCTAATTGGTTATCACTATTAACTATAAGCTTATCTTTAAAGTTTGAGCTTCACTTGGTTTCGAGAATAGTTAAATATTCTCTACTTAACAGGGCCAACCACGTAAAGGTGGAAGCTCATTTGGCCCCTCCCCCCCACCTAACATCACTCTAAATTCCCCATTAACATTTAATAACATTCAATTCATCCATTTTTGAAATAGAACATTCAATCATTATAATCACATGATAGCATTCATTAACACATAAAATTCATAAACACAAAACATTCATGAATAATTCATTAACACACAACATTCAAGAGTAAGTCATTCATGAATAATTCATTAACACAATATTCATGATGCCTAATGTAGAGACACTCTAATACCACTGACAAAGGGCCACACCACCCTTACCAACTCATAACCAAGAATGCAACAATATGAAGACAATTTTATTATACTTGAAAATCCAATAGTAATTACAATAACATTTTTGCAAGATCTCTCAAGATCCAACCCAAACCCAAGCTAGTCTAGATCCACACTCTGATAGAAACCTCTGAGATCTCAAGTTTGTGATCGCAAGCCACCAAGCAACCTTCTTGTTTCTAAACTGCAGTCACTAGCTCTTCTCCAACTTTATCCAAGATCCAAGTGTAAACTGCCTCACATTCGGTGCTCTGTCTACACACTCACAAGTCCACCACAATCCTGCTATAAATTGCCTCACATTCGGCACTCTGTCCACAGACTCAAGAAAAATCACTCTTTTTGCAATCATCTTAGGGTCCAATCCTCTTGGAGCCATCTTCCAAGATCTTCATAAAATCTCTGTGACAAATCCTTCCCATGCTCCTTGTGACAACCTTGAACTGTTTGCAAGTCAGATCATGACCTACCACCTCGCACGAACAATCAGGAACCACATCACAAGTCTAGGACAACAGATTTGCAATCCACCAGCTCTCCACAATCATGCCTCAACAAGTTTAGTCTTCCTAAGGTCCTGGTACAAACTACCTCACACTTTAGTGACTGCTTGTACACTCAGGATCTCCTGCTCTAGTAAACTTCACCCAACCAAGGTCTTGGTACAAACTGCCTCACACTTCGGCAATCTGCTTGTACACTCAAGAACTCCTGCTCTGATACCACTAATGTAGATACACTCTGATACCACTAAAAAAGGGCCACACCACCCTTACCAACTCATAAACAAGAATGCAATAATATGAAGACAATTTTATTATACTTGAAAATCCAATAGTAATTACAATAACATTTTTGCAAGATCTCTCAAGATCCAACCCAAACCCAAGCTAGTCCAGATCCACACTCTGGTAGAAACCTCTAAGATCTCAACTTTGTGATTGCAAGCCACCAAGCAACCTCCTTGTTTCTAAACCGTAGTCACTAGCTCTTCTCCAACTTTATCCAAGATCCAAGTGTAAACTGCCTCACATTCGGTGCTCTGTCTACACACTCACAAGTCCACCACAATCCTACTGTAAACTACCTCACATTCGGTGCTCTGTCCATAGACTTAGGAAAAATCACTCTTCACTTCCTCTTTCTCTTTCAAACCTTGAAGACTTCACACCTTCCAACTTTCCTTCCAATGCTTCTCCTTCTCGAGCTTCTCCTTCTCAAGCTTCCACTTCTCAAGCTTCTCCTTGAGCTCCTACTCCTCAAGCTTCCCCTTGAGCTTCTACTTGAGCTTCTACTTGAGCTTGATGCTCATATTCCTTGCTTAAATAAGCACTGACCACCCAATACATGACTTATCCACAACCTTCTAGAATTCCTCCACAACCTTCTACAACTTCCACAACCTTGTACAACTTCCACAACTTTCTACAATATTCATAACTTTCTAGAATTCTACCCACACACCTCGATAAATGGAATGACAACCATTTATTATTTTTATTTTTCTATTATGCCACCTATGCACCTCGAAAATAGAAATCCTCTTTTTCTTTCTTTTCTCCTTTTTCTGCTTTTTTTATTTTTTATTATTTCTCCTCTAATTTTTGTCACTTTCTCTCTCCTCTAGATTTTATTTTATTTTTTCAATTTTTTTCCCATGCAAGACTCCCCCAGTAGATAGAAAAGTGTGTCCCACACTTTGATGCCAAAAGAAAGATCTAACACCATCTTCATCTTCACCAAAGGTTTCCACCTCAACAAGGGCAACAAAACCACCATTCAAATCTTCCACATTTGCATTAATCTATCAAACACCTGAATCTCAACCATCCAATCAGCATGCTCATTCCCAGGAACAAATTGAACATAATTCTTCATCAACAAACCCTCATTCACATCAACAACTAGTGAATCCACACCAGAAAACCCCACACTAGTAGCAACATGTAGATCTCCATCAACACAAGCCAAACTCTCAACACCAACCATCTCATTACTCACAACAAGATGCTTTGCAATACATAACTCAGCTCTAACAACTGGATCATCCATGACCAAGTGTTCTGCAACATACAAGTCACCACCAACATCAACTAGATCATCCACGACCGAGTGCTCCACAATCTCCATGTCAGTCTCAACCATTTGATCATGAAAACCAACCTCTGTGCCAATATCAACAACATTAGGAATATCTTTAGCAACAACCTCTAGTTGCTCTGCAGGTTTTGCATCAGGCTCCACAAACTGATCAGTAAAACCATCCTCTTCCACCTTGACCTTCTTAGCTTGATCATCCAATCTAGCATCCAACTGAGAAATCATCTTAGAAAAATTCCTCTCCCAAAGAAAGATTGGTATGGTGTTGCTTAGTTGATTACATGTGTGATTAGTTCAACAAGATTGGATGAGGATGAGATTTATACTTGGCTAGAGTTCATTGCAAAGGAGAAATTTCAGCAACCGACACTTGTTCCGACTAGGTGTTGGAAAAGAAGAAAGAAGGAAATATATCAGCACCAGATACTTGTTCTAGCTATGTGTTGGAGGAAGAGAAAAAAAAAAAATGTCAACTGTGGCTACTTCATTTTGTGAATCCATACTCACAAAATTTTTCCTACCATGGGAGTCAGATGCAGGAGCATCATGCATCAGGAAAAAAAAAATGTGGAAGCCTTTAGTGAAGATGAAGATGGATGTATATCTTTCTTTTGGCATTAAAGTGTGGGACACACTTTTCTATCTACCAAGGGAGTCTGATGCAGGAGCATCTTGCATGGGAAAATTAAATTATTAGAAAAAAAATATATATATATTGTGGAGGAGAAAGAAAGTGATGAAAATAGAAAGAAAATAATAAAAATTGAAAAATAGGAAAAAAGGAGAAAGGAGGAATTTCTATTTTCAAGGTGCAAAGGTGGCATGAATAGAAAAATAGGAAAAATAGTTATTATTCCATTAATCAAGGTGTGTAGGTGGCATCTTAGAAGTTTGTGAAAAGTTTTTTGAATCATGTATTTAATATTTGTTGTGAAGGAAATGTAATTTTCTAATTGGGCCACATGGTGGTGCTTAGTTGTATTTAGGAGGAATTTCTAGAAGGTTGTAGATATTGTAGAAGGTTATGGATATTCTAGAATGTTGTGGATAAATCATGCCTTGGGTGTCAAGTGCCTATTTAAGCAAGGCTTATTATCATTTGTAATCAAGTTTGGAAATAGAAGCTCTTCAATGTAATCTCTTGTAAGAAAGCTTGAGAAGTAGAAGTTCAAGAAATGGAAGCTCTTCTAAAGGAAGTTCGAGAAATAGAAGTTCTTGAATTGTAAGCTCTTCAAATTTAATCTCTTCTAATGAATTTCAAGTATTAATGGATGCTTTATGAATCATTTTTGTCATCTCTCTATCTCCATCTTGTTGTGATCTTGGATGTGAGTTGGCACGGGTGGTGTGGCCTTTCATCAGTAGTATCAGAGCGGGAGTTCCTGAGTGTGCAGACAGATCACCAAACGTGAGGCAGTTTGCACCAGGACCTTGAGTTGGGTGAAGTTTGTGAAGAAGTTCTTGATTGTGTAGACAGAGTGCTGACTATGAGGCACTTTGCACGAGGTTCTTGTTTTGGACGAGATTTGTCTTTTGAAGACTTGATTATGGAGAAGAGAAAGAAGAAGATGACTTTTGTGATTGGATGGATTCTGAGGATTCCTCGGCTTGAGAAATTTAGAGAAATAAATCAACAATTATTGCTAGTTGATTTGCAGAATCAAGTGAATGAATTAGAAGCTGAGTTGCGAAAATGAGGAGCATGTCACCAGAAAAGAGATGTTGATAATTCCTTGGATGCGGAAAAGAAAGATGATCCAGTGGAAGAGCAAGCAGATGAAGAAGAAATTATTTGCAAACCTAAATTTGAAGAAGATGAACAAGAAGAGGAAGAGAATGAAGATGACAAGATTTATGATCCTAAAATAGATCAAGATGATTTGAGGATTGCAGCAATGGAGGAAACATATAGTGCATTCGTTGGAGATCAAGCAAGTGAAGTAGTTACATGCATTGTTGATGACATGAAAGAGGCAAGTAAAGATGACTATGTCAATGAGGTAAATTCTTATGAATCATGGGATGTTGTCTTTGATATGAGTTTGAAAGATATTGATGATGGTTTGCATGAGGATTTTGTTAGTCATGTGTGGTATGCAAGAAAGATTGGTATGGTGTTGTTGGGTTGATTACATGTGTGATTAGTTCAACAAGATTGGATGAGGATGAGATTTATACTTGGCCAGAGTTCATTGCAAGGAGAAATTTCAGCAACAAACACTTGTTCCAACTAGGTGTTCGAAAAGAAGAAAGAAGGAAATATATCGGAACCAGATACTTGTTCCAACTATGTGTTGGAGGAAGAGAAAAAAAAAAAAATGTCAACAGTGGCTACTTCATTTTGTGAATCCATACTCACAAAATTTTTCCTACCATGGGAGTCATATGCAAGAGCATCATGCATCAGGAAAAAAAAAATGTGGAAGCCTTTAGTGAAGATGAAGATGGATGCATATCTTTCTTTTGGCATCAAAGTGTGGGACACACTTTTCTATCTACCAAGGGAGTCTGATGCGGGAGTATCTTGCATGGGAAAATTAAATTATTAGAAAAAAAAAAAAAAAATTGTGGAGGAGAGAGAAAGTAATGAAAATAGAAAGAAAATAATAAAAATTGAAAAATAGGAAAAAAGGAGAAAGGAGGAATTTCTATTTTCAAGGTGCAAAGGTGGCATGAATAGAAAAATAGGAAAAATAGTTGTTATTCCATTAATCAAGGTATGTAGGTGGCATCTTAGAAGTTTGTGAAAAGTTCTTTGAATCATGTATTTAATATTTTTTGTGAAGGAAATGTAATTTTCTAATTGGGCCACATGGTGGTGCTTAGTTGTATTTAGGAGGAATTTCTAGAAGGTTGTAGATATTGTAGAAGGTTATGGATATTCTAGAATAATGTGGATAAATCATGCCTTGGGTGTCAAGTGCCTATTTAAGAAAGGCTTATTATCATTTGTAATCAAGTTCAGAAATAGAAGCTCTTTGAATGTAATCTCTTGTAAGAAAGCTTGAGAAGTAGAAGTTTGAGAAGTAGAAGCTCTTAGTGAGGAATCTCTCTTATATTGTAATAATTTGGAGTCCTTTCATTTGGAAGATATTATAATGAATTTCAAGTATTAATGCATGATGCTTTATGCAGCATTTTGTCATCTCTCTTGTCTCCATCTTGTTGTGATCTTGGTTGTGAGTTGGCACGGGTGGTGTGGCATGTCATCGATTCATTAACACAATATTCATTAACAATATTCAAGAGTAAGTCATTCATGAATAATCATATCTTTTTTTCTTTCTTGCCATTTCTTTTTTTCATAAAATTTCTAAGAGGAATATCAATGTCCTCGTCATCCCCATTAACATTTAATAACATTCAATTCATCCATTTTTGAAATATAAAATTCAATCATTATAATCAAATGATAACATTCATTAACACATAAAATTCATAAACACACAACATTCACGAATAATTCATTAACACACAACATTCAAGAGTAAGTCATTCATGAATAATTCATTAACACAATATTCATTAACAATATTCAAGAGTAAGTCATTCATGAATAATCATGTCTTTTTTGCTTTCTTTCCATTTCTTTTTTTCATAAAATTTCTAAGAGGAATATCAATGTCCTTGACAGGATCCCCCTCCTCTACTGGTTCTAACACATGTCTCCTCGTCATCCGTTTAGGAACACCATGAGGCCACTGCACCAAAGGGGGGTCCACTGCAATAACAAGTATTTCATGAGGTTAAATTCCCACCATTTTATATTAGTGAATTACGAGTTTTTATTTAAGTAAAAGAAGTATAAATTAAAAAATTAATTTAAAAGAACAAAACATAGATTTTCTTTACTTGAATGTGCCACATGATCTACCTGCTGATTAGTCTGAACATCCTCTGGCACTTGTTCAGCACGACATGATTCTATATCCTCAACACAAAAAGGTTACACCAAGTTCAATTAAAGATGTTAAATTGTATTCATAATTACATAATTAGTTTTAAATAACAAATGAGCACCTCCATCGATGGTACGATGCACATCAGGGGCTTTATGATGCTGCATATGATCTATGTTAGGATTAACAGGCTGCATTGCAATGTCATGCACATTATTATCAAATAAATTGTTGCTCAAGTATTCAATTTCTAATATATTTTTTGGCATATTTACCTGTGCACATGATGTAGGAGACTATTCAGTTGGGGCAATGGAAGCTTGCCGTAGGCATTCAGCCACTACTGCATAGCCTCACTTGAAGGATATTTTTTGTGTTCTTCTGTGGCCTCCAAATTAAAATCAACGCCCTGCATTTTTTTATTAATTAAAAAAATTATTTTCATTTTATAAATAATTTTTCTTTGCAATTCATTTATTGCTACTTACAAGACATGTGATTTTTGAATATCCCCCAAAGCCAAGTTTGTGCTGCCCAACCTTTTCCAGCCTTGCCTTTGTTGCCTTTGATGTGTCCTGCAACCTATGAAAAGTTTGAAATATGTTAGATGATATAAAGAATATACTAGAATCATTGTGGAAACATTTACTTCACTCGGGTTTGATGTCTTTGGAGGAAAAAATGCGCCATATGTATGGGTTCGATTTCCTGGTCAAAATTCATGGGATATTTTTACTGAGATCCTTGAGAAAGCACATATAGTTACAACTCCAAGAAGTGGGTTTGGACCCATAGGTGAAGGTTTTATAAGGGTGAGTGTCTTTGGTCATAGAGAGAACATATTAGAAGCTTCATTTGTCAATATATCTTCATTTGTCAATATATCTTATGTAGGATTTATGCCCAGATTGATATTGAGATTTATAAGCAATTGTGTCAGCATATGAATTACATACCTTTCATCAATAGATAGATTAAATTGAAGGTGAAGTTTTTATAAGGGTGAGTGCCTTTGGTCATAGAGAGAACATATTAGAAGCTTCATTTGTCAATATATCTTATGTAGGATTTATGCCCAGATTGAGATTGAGATTTATAAGCAATTGTGTTAGCATATGAATTACATACCTTTCATATTTACAATAAAAAAATTTAAATAGAAAAATTGAGGATTATGCATGGTAGTATGTTGGAGAAATAACTCCTATTTTAGGGATTTTGACAAAACAACATAGCGAGAAATATTGAATTCAAAAGGATGAGAATGTGAAGGAACAAGAGGTGCAGGTGAAGGTTCAAATCACATGAAAAGTCATTTGTACACACTGTGAATTTTTTTGTACATTATGTTGTATTTTAAGAGTGCTCCCCCAAGGTAGATGTGTTAGGCTTGGTACTTTGTCTCTTTACTTCATTGATATATGTGTTTGAATTAGTCTACACACAAATAATTAACATGTTACCAAAGCTGATACACCTTTTGTGAGCTTGCAAAGAGCTAAGGAACAGAATAGAAAGATTGGAAGCAGGGTGATATCAGGAAAAATCTCTTGATGAGTTTCCATCTTTATAGTTTCCATAGGAGAAAAAATAGGGATTCCCTAAAAAGGATAATCTATTGGTTGGGTATAGACACATAATCCATGTGATCAAAGCTTCAACAGCAACGAAAAATACTAAAAAAGAAGAATGGATTTTAGATGTGGTGGAAATGCTCAGCTTTAAATTCTTTAGGATTCTCATACTACATTGTTATCTAAAGATAGAGATTAGATTTTGTGATGCTTCACACTTAAATCTAATGTATAGTGTATATGCACTTCTTTTTTGATATGCAACAAAGCACAAAATGGAATTGATGACAATATAAAATAACAATCACTAATGACAACATTATATACTATTATCATAGTTAACAAAATACTACAAAATATGGGATTTGATATCTTCAATGATGGATTTCATCAGGATTTACATGTAGATTAAGTGCAGATTTGATGCACACATGACCCAAAAGAAAACAAGGGATAGGAAACTCAAGATAGCGAGCAATTATTGTAAAAGAAAGGGAAAGTCAACAAGTATAGCGGTCAAGGCATTGCCTATTTTTATGACTCAAAATCTAACATGGTACATCATATCACAAAATTCGGTTGTCACAACTTTGAGTAGGAATTTCTTAGTTGAATTCGAGTTTGAGTTCAGTGAAGATAAAATTTGAGAAAAGAACCCATAGGAGACATATGCTCTAAAATTTGTCACTAAATATGAATAAAGGGCTTCATTTTGTCAATATATCTAATGTAGGATTTATGCCTAGATTGAGATTAAGATTTATAAGCAATTGTGTCAGCATATGAATTACATACCTTTCATCAATAGATAGATTAAATTGAGCTAGTTGAAATTGTTGATATTGAAGTTGAACCCTAAATTTGCTCATTAATGTACTAGTCGTTAATACTAGTGTATACCTTTTTGGATTTTCTGGTGTACTTTCTTTTGGATGTTGCCCTTTCTCCTTTGCATCCAAAATGAACTCATTCCAGTCCCTCACTGAAACAAAGGGAGGAGACTCGTACTTCAGGTTGTGGACGAGGCTCTTTCTATATGTGTCCCTCACAAACTTAAGATGTCTGGCAGCTTTTTGTAACAATTTCTTACGATAAAAAATATTTCTACCAAACTCATGCTCTATATCTTTGATGAGCTCATCTTTTAATTCTTGAGATTGGTAGTTCCACCTTTTAAGAAAAAACACAAAATTGTTAGATATAGCTAGTATAAGAAAAGACTCGAATGAAAGGAAAAATGTTGCACCAATTAATGATATGAAAAAAAATAGTGGGATAAAATTAGTTCAGTTATGATGTGCAACAACCTAGTATGTATGGTGGGCCCGAATCTTCCAACATGAGGTCATAAAGCCTCCTATAAAATGTATCATTTCCTGCAAAAAATTTCATGGGATAATTAATAGTAAAAAACATTAAAATGAATCATATGAAAGAAGACTCCCACTTTTGGTTCTCTGTAGAAAAATTGGTTAGTATCTTCTACTGAAAGCATGAAATTGCAATGTACCAAATTACTAAACTAGAGAATTACTGGTATAGAAAAAAGGTCATTGATAATTTAGATGATCCTACCAAACCCCTAATAAAAAGGAATTCTAGAATAATTAAACAACTTGCACAATACGACACACTAAAGAAGGTCATGAGGCATCACTCCACATCAAAAGCCCTTGCATTCACCACTTCCTATCATGTTTACATCTTGCAAGAAAATCCTTATTACAATATAAAAAATAATTATTTAAAGTACCTGGAAGCTTAGGACATTTCAAAGGCATTAATTCATTAACGTCAATCAACAACAATGTCTCCATAGATCCCGTGCTAGAAACACAGGTAGCTCCAGGAAATAATGGTGAATTATCACCAATAGATGTACTATGATCCAAATTTGGTAGCGTACTAGATGGTGCATCTCCTATCACAAAAAAAATAATACACTATGTGATGCATCCCAAGATTAAAGTACATATTATCAACTCATAATTAACAGAAAACCAAATATAGCAAAACAAGGATTTACCAGCTAGATGTCCCCTTGTTGCCAACATTGTAGTCAGCAATCTCGTACAGGCGTCTATCAACCTCGTAGGAGTCTCTTGCACTAGATGACTTGAACAATACATTGTTAGCAAAGACATTCTGAAATAATAAAAGTAAGAGCTAAGAAGTTTTGAATGTTCAAAATAAAAAATTCCTTCTAACTTGTCAACTAAAAGATTATTTTACCAGTGGCAATCGGAGCTCTACTATTACTGCCCTCACCGCATTGTCCTTGACCAGGTTCTGGATCAATTCCCAAAAATTCTTGTATAACAAGAATTTAGTAGTTAAAGTTTCTTACAACTCTTTAAAAAAATTGCATCAATAAAGTATTTTTGCACATATTACATATTTTACTTCACAACATAAAAGATTATAAAATATAAATCTTTATTGAACTTTTATTATACCTAAATATTCATTGGAGCTTACTTCATAACGCTAAGCTTGTGCTTTCAAATCTAATAGCCTCTTCCTCATCTCCCCGGGTTCCATATTTGCCTCATCCAAAATTCTCATTGCTTCTAAATTAATTTGCCTAATTTTTTTCTTCAACAATTTTATGAAATTGGGAGTATCAGCAATATCCTCATCAAAATGCATAGCTAGTGGCTTACTGCTTACTACTGCTGCTTTACCCTTATCCTGAACATCAAATTGTGAGAGGAATATTAGTAAAACTATCATAAAAACTTAAAAGCCGTAAATAAAATAATGTAATAATATAAAAAATTTCAACTATCTAATTTGTGCAATTTCAAAAAGGTTTACCCTCACTGAAGAAGGGGTGGGAGTAGCGGCCTAGTGACCTCTATCATCTGTCGGATCCATATCATCCTGTCACAAAGATTAAACATAAAAAATTCAGCTAACTGAAAGCAATAGATAGGAAAAAAAAAAAACTTATTAACAAAATGGTAAATAGTACTTACAACCCTCATGATAGTAACTTTGTTTGTATCTATGTGATTTAAATGGTAATCAATTACCAGTTCTTCCCCTGCACTTATTGATTTTATTGCACAAACAAAAACTTCATTCCCCTCACGTGCCTCAAATATGCAATTGGGTTGCTTACTAGTTGAAGAAGGTCGCGTACTATTTATAAAACCTACAATATTACCTATTACTTTTGGTCTCCCATCAATGTACATAGAAAATATTTTACTTTGATCATTTTCTTTTCGTTGTATATAATTAGTTGATACCCCATACCTACACATACTTTTTTTTTATCGAACAATCTGCATCCAATCATTGTAATTGTAACATGGACCAACATACTTGAACAATTCTACAACTTTTTTGTAACATACCTTTTTCCCATCCATGGAAAATAGGCCCAAACCATGTAATGAGGATGGAGCAATGCGATATATCCTCTCATTAACACAAAAATCTATGTTAATTGGAGGTAGCTCATTGGGTATCCATTCTTTCTCAATGTGTGAGTACCGAAAGGGCACCTTGATGTTGCCTTTGGTCTCATCATCATAAGAACATGACCCCCCATTAGCAAGGAAAAATTGCATGCATTTATCAAATTTTTTTCTATTCTTTTGACCTCTAGTTGACCTCCCTCTTTTAGCCATACTACATGTAGAGCTTTCATCTACCATTTCCTCATTTCCCTCATTTGATGTAGATAGATCTGACAAGTACCTATTTGGTGGGTCCTGCAATCCATTAAATGGAAAGTGAAAGTGACATATATAAAATGTAGTAAGTTGAAAGTGATTATACAATTATATTTCTATACGGACCTTCTTTGTCTATATATACATTATATGATTATATAATGTCTATTTATAACATATGTGCTCAATGATAAACAAGAAGAATATAAGAAAATTATGTCTATTTATTGAATTATACCTATTGATACATGTCACTGTGCACAATCCACGCCAAACGGGTCAAATCTCTTGTAGTCAATTGACTATTTGCAAAAAGGGTGACAATCAAACACAATATAAACATTGGTAATTATAAATAACCTATGTTGTAATCATTAGAAATGAACACAATAAATATGTAATCAAATTTCTTGAATATGTTAATCATTTACTTTAAGTTAGCTAAAAATTACATGATACACGTTTGCTACAAATAACTTAGAAGACAACATGAACAATAGGCAACATCGCAAACATGTCAACAGAAGGGGTGACAATGTACCTTTAGTCAATTGACTGTTTGCAAAAAGGGTCATAATCAGACACAACATAAACATTGGTAACTATAAATAACATATGTTGTAATCATTAGAAATGAACACAATAAATATATAATCAAATTTTCTACATATGTTAATAATTTATCTTAAGTTCACTAAAAATTACATGATACATGTATGCTACAAATAACTTAGAAGACAACATGAACAATATGCAACATTGTAAACATGAACAAATTTACCTTATATATGGAATGCAAGATCATCAACAGAAGGGGTGACGACATTTGTAGTCATTGATTATCTTCATCATCATCATCATCATCATCATCATCGCCATCATCGCCATCATCATCGCCATCATCATCGGCATCATCACTATCATCATCGCCATCATCACCATCGCCATCATCATCATCATCACCATCATCATCATCATCATCACCATCACCATCACCATCATTGTCATTACCATCATCTTGATCTTCATCATCTGCTTCTTCATCATCTTCAATATCTTCTTCTTCCATAACATTATACTTTATCGGCCTTCCTCTTGGATCATGTCTAACAAAAAATGACCGACCCTATTTATTTGGAACCTCTGAGTAAAAAACTTGCTCACATTGGCTTGGAAGAACATAGGGCTCATCTCCAACTGGCTCAAATGACCTTGTATTGATCATTGTAAATCCATTATCATGTTGAATAACTATTCTATCTGGATCATTTTGATTTAGTCGTAACTTGTACCATTTGACGATGAATAGAACTACTTTGAAGGTGTTAAATTCACACTAAATTATATCATCCAAGATGCCATAGTATTGATTTTGAGATTGTTGAGGATGTATGTCGCTTCTAGATGATATATTGGTGACCTCAAAAACTATAGTTATACTAGAATCACAAGTTTTCTTTGTGTCATCCAACCTTTTTATGTGGAATTTGTGGCCATGATAGTACATAGATTTTTGGTGCTTGACCTATAATTTTTGAAGTCTATGTAAATTATTTGCATCATGAGTTGATACGAAACATACGTCAAGTTATGATCATTAATAAATTTCTACATACCTCTCCACCTCTTCAACCATTTACTAGATCAACTACCATCGGCATAACATTGGAATCTCCATTACGATGAGCTTCTGTAACCAATGAAGAAAAACCTTCCCATGTTAATGAGCAACCATTTTGTTGACATTGTTCAATCCATTCCATCATCCAATCAAGATTGTTCACAATATACAAATGTATTGCATCCCACTCTCGACCACCTGTTTCAAATAAATACACCAATTAAAAATAACTTATATTGAAGATTTATATGAATTAATTAACTACAATAAAATCTTATATTTACCTCTCACTTTCCTCAATCTACCTTTTCCCATCAAGTACTCCCCTTCAAATTTGTTAATTGAGTTGGGATCCCAAATACGATCTACATGGATGTTTGCTACAAACTTAGGAAGATATTTGGTAATGTACACCATGGTCTGGTATACCATATATCCCTCCACCATAGAACCCTCGGGATGTGCTCTCTCTCAAACCAAGCCTTTCAAAAATTTCAAGTGCCTCTCAAGCATCCACATTGACCTGGTTGGTACAGGTCCACACAATTCAATCTCCTCAACTTGATGTATGAGGTAGTGTTCTTGTGCATTGAAAAAAATTGGAGGTAGACACTTTTGCATTTCACACATCAGAAGATAATTTTTCTCTTCCAATATTTTATATATTCTTTATTAATTTCTTTAGATGACAACCACCTCATGTATTTTCCAAGATCATATATAACCTATTTGACATTGTTGGCAAAGTGGTGTGGGAGAGATAGAGGTAGAACGTACTGCAATATTTGTAAAATGATCTTGTCAATATTTTATAAAAGAATGCAATTGAAACTACATGCATTATATAAATATATAGTGAATACAAAATAACATGAATTACCTTAATAAATGTATGCCAATCATGTGTTTTCAACCCTGGCCCAAATTCACTTTTATTTGATATGACATTGTTTATGTTCACAACAAATCCTGTGGGAAATCGTATTTTTCTTATGACTTCTTTTATAGCATTGCTCTACTGCTCTGACAATAACCAACTAAGGTCACTTGTATCAATCCGGTCTCCATTGTTATTTGGTTGAATACCATTTTTCATTGCATGGTTGGATTCTTCAATGTCACTACAAGTTTTGACAATTTGATCTTTGTCATGCCTTCCATCCAAGACTTTCCATAATGTCTCTACTACATTCTTTCCAATATGCATAGGATCAAACAAATGCACAATTGGGAGTTTCTCGTAGTACGAGAACCTAGTAAATTGTGTAGGATAAATTTTTAGTCTTTTTGGAAGTTGGACATTGATGTCTTGATGACCTTCACAACCATCAATCACATCATCAGTAAACAAAACACAATATCAAAATATAAATTTGAAACAAAAAGCATCAAATGGAATGACATGACCTCGACGATTTATTTTATTGTATGCCAACTTCCATAGGTGAGGTGTCATTCTCTGTGGCTTTGATGTAGTCTCTTCTAGACCATTGAAAAGATGTTTTTTGGTAATTCAATAATTATGATTTCTGTGCAGAAAGTGTCTATCCTCATCAAACACCTGCTTTCTTCAACTTTTTGAATGATGAGATTTCGTCTTTGGACCACAAACTAGACATGCAAATTTACCCTTTGTCTGAAGATCTACAAGATCATGTATAATTGGATTAAATGTGTTAACTTTGACATACCAAAAAAGAGGTGTCAAGAAGAGAACATACCACAAAAATGTGTTAGCCCAGGGGCAGTGTATTGTCCATACAAGCATTGCATGAAATAGAAATTGTCTTTGTCCTATTGGTCTACAAATGTCATGCATAGTAACCCCATTCCATAACACCACCAACTCATTGATAAGGGGTTAAATATATACGTTGATATCTTTGACTTGGTACTTACCTAGTTGAATGAGCAAAAACATTACATAATTATTTTGACCATTTGATGGATTAGTAATAATAAATTAATTTAGATGACCACTAAATCAAAAAATACCCAGAACAATCAGTGTCAACATTATGTGCTCTCTCTTTATGGACAACCAAGGAGGTATGTTATTGTTGATAAAAGAAAAGGCCACACTGAGTAAGTAGATCTCATCTTTCCATAAGGATTGACACTATCTGCTGCCAATGAAAGCTTGAGATTATGAGGTTCTTCTTTAAAGTGTGGCCATTTTTCCTCTATTTCCTTAAATGTCAAACCATCTGCAGACATTCACATAATGTCATCTTGACTTCTATTGTGTGCATGGTAATCCATAAATTGTGCCAAGCTATTGCACTTGAATAATCATTGCAGACATGGAATAATGGGAATATGTCAAAGAACCTTGCGAGGCACCTTTTTTGTTAATCGATCTGATTGATATCTACTGATATGACAAGTAGGGCATTTTGTTGCAAATTCATGCTATTTATAATATATAATATGATCATTTGGACATGCATCTATTGTTTGATACTCCATTCCAATATCTTTCATGATGGCAGATAATTCTTGGTACGAGCGAGGTAGAATGTTTGATGGTGGTAACAAACACTCACCTATCAACCTACGACCAAAAATATAATTTCTTAATTTAAATAATATTAATTGCTACACAAACCCAATGTTAATTGTAAGAGAACTACGAGTAAAATAATGAAAGAAGATGGCATACCTTAACATACGTGTCATTGCTACATTGGATAAACCATTCATTACCTTCAAGTTCACCAATAGCAATACAATGGCAAGAAGAGTTGTTTTGGAGCCTTCATATAGGGGCTTCTCTGCCTTCTCAAGTAAAGGTACATCAAACTCTGCATCATCATCACTATCATCATCATCATCATTATCATCTTGATCATCGTGATCTTCATCATCCTGATCTTCTTCCATGGTATCATTACCTTCTACTTCAATATTCACACCTCCATGTTCCCTTGTTTGGAAAACTGCATTCTTCGAATTGTCATGGTCCATAATATGAAACTCAGGGATGTTGAACTATATGAAAATGATGACCTTATATTAACCATGACAATGATGTCATCATCAAATCATCTCTCATGTAATTTATAAACTATTAAAATACATACCAATGGGCGATACTCGTTTCCCCCTTCAATGTGACCATGTTGCCTACAATGTTGCTCAACTGTTGTGATTAGATATCTTCGAGTCTTTAAGCCCTTACAAATTTTGCAAGGACAATAACATTTTCCATCACCTTTTCTTTTTAAGTTAGACCACAGTCTAGCAATTGCCTCCCTATTTTTTTGTGCATTGATAATGTCAGACATGGTCTTTCTTGAATGGAATGACTCGTTGGTGGAAGAAGGATGATTTGTTTGCAACCTGCAAATGGAGTAGTAAGAGGAAGACACATATAAAAAGGAGTTAGGTCTTTGAACCAAGTAGGAGTTAGGACATGCTGGAGTGGGGTCAGCCCAAGATATTTTAGAATCTTGAAGAGCCTGGTAAAGGGTATCTGGAAAGGTGAAAATAAACAAGTATTTTTACAGCTACAAAGGAGGAATCGAGAGCATTATAAATAATGAAGAAGAAACATAAATCCATACAACTTCACCTCTATTTACAATTTGACCTTTCTGCAAGTGAAATATGACAATATACAAAATTTCCAATCACATTTTCACTTAAAAAAGAACACCAAATATATCTTTGCTACAATATCTTTTTCAAATTCTTCGCTATCAAATTCTTTAGAACTACAAGCTCCTGTGCAAAAAAAAGATGAGATGTACTAAGTAATTTTTGATGGGCAATATTTAAACAAATCGACTATCAAAAAACAATTTATAAAATTTAGTTGCTTTATTATGTACTGAAGACTTGGCAAGATGTTCCCAAGTCTATCTATAGAATGCCTATCTGCATGGTTGTTTGCAAATAGTCTAGTATGGTGCCGCTTTTGAACAACAACAAATGTCACTGGGGCTAGTAATTTGGCTCAAGAGATGCACAAGCTTGTTGACACCACAGAACTTTTAGTTCATCATATAGCATTCAGCTATCTTCTTTAACAAAATCCAAAGAGAATACAAACAAACTAATGAGCCGTGTCTATCTCAATTGAACAACAAGTACTATAATGAGTATTAGGAAACTGACCTTGTGAATAGCATCCAGTTCATAAAGTATTAGGAAAATGACCTTGCTGATTAGTTTAACATAGATTGGTGAACATAAAATTCATAATAAAAATCTGATTTTTTTCCACACTTGTTCAAACCATATAATGAAATGACAAAAAATGAATTGTATACAAAGACCATATTGTAGGCTATCCAAGTTGAAAGTGAATAGATGACCTTTATGGGGTGTTGTACCAAGTGGAGCAAGTATGTGAGAGCTTGAAGATGAAGGGCTCCTATTTTGGGGCCAATATTTGGTGGTTTCAAGGTGCCTAGGGAGAACCTTTGATGCTAAGTTATAGTTATGTAGACTTTGGCAAATCTAGTGAGCTTTCTACGAGTTTGTACCTATTGTATCAGTAGCCACTATGCCCTATTCCAAACCTTCAATATTCTGATTGACATCAATTATATGTGTGCATCCAGATGTTAGCTATAATTGATTGGGGTGGCTTTTAGTGTGTATCAGTCTAATTTGACATGTGTGATGGTAGTATCAATGTGTTATCAGCATCTTACATTATTTAGAAGAGGTGTAGTTCAGTGGGTAAATGTTTGGTCATTGTGGGAATGGTATTCTATGCTTTCTATTAGGTTAATTTGTGTTGTTGCAGCAGTCTGATTTTATAATCTAAATGTTGTATCAGTTTGTTTCAATAATGTTCTTGTTATTTTGCTATATTGTAATGCATCTCACTATAATGTCCCCTTTTTGACATGACATTCAATAATAAAAATAAAAAGTAAAAATATAAAAAATTAAAATAACATGTAATATAATTATAATTTAATTAAGTTTAGTGAATGATCAAAATGAATGCAATAAAGAGTTATGAGTATTGAAGGATTAAGATATAAAGGAGAGACCATTCAATATTTAAATTTATATTGGAAAAGGTAGAAATGAATACTTATTGATTTAACTCAATTTATAATTGCTATTTAAATATTTCTTAAAATAACATAATCCTTAATCTTTTTTTAATTCTCTTCCAACTATCTCTATTTAGTGCCTACCATGTTTATGTGCATGTTTTTTATGTATTTTGGATAATAAGTCTAATTTAATTTGTCTATGGACTAAGACCTTGATGGGGACACAACCCAACAACCAGAATAGACACAATAGAAAGGGGAAATTATATTAACTGAGAAAATAAGCTGGTACAAACAGTGCAGAGAAAATAAACTCAAAACATGCCCTGCGGGCTTACAATAGCATAAATCTGGAGAATATTTCTCCTTTTAGCACCTCCTCTCAAGCTCCAATCCGAACTGCCTTTTACAATGCCAGAAATCTCCTTAAATAGACCCCGGAGGGTTAAGGACTAGGAGTACATTCTAGAAAGTGCTAGTAGGCATCCACCGACAAAATAGAAGGTTCCGGAAGCTGCGTTAGAAGTCGGTGCAATTCTAGAAGAATCCAGAAACGGTAGCCGAACTTTCGGGAGGCATAACTTTTGAACCGTAACTCCGATTGACGAACCGTTTACATTTTTAGAAAGCTCTCGAAGCGCTCTATAGCCCTATGGACAAGCTTTGCTCGTCCCCCATTTTTCGACCCTTTTCGAGGTCATTTAATGCCCCAAACCTGACTTTGAAGCATTCTTAGGGGGTCTCCAAAACCCGAAAAACTGCAATAACATTCAAACCGTGGGGCCTTTTGACCTGATTCTTTTTCTGGAATGCTCTAAATCTCGATTACATTCATCTGGCCAAGTCACACCTTCTAGGTCACCAAAATGATGGTCAAATTGCATGCTCCTATTTTTTCGGGATTTTTAAATGCACTGATAGTTGAACTATGAGAGTCGGAACCTTTATTTGAGCCAAATGGGTATCCAAAAATGCAAAGACATAAAATAGAAACTAAGTCTAAGTACATTTTTTTGGGTGACACAGGATTGCCCTTATACCTCTGGATGCTCCTGCATCAGACACCCAGGGTAGATTGAAAAGTGACCTTGTCACTTTATGGATGGTAGAGGAAATCCCAAATGGGAAACCTCAGCTGCTGAAATCCAAGTTGAGTCTTCGATCGGTCGTCCTTTCCATTTGACCAAATACTCTTCATACTGCCTATTTCTGGTACTCCTACCCACACGATGATCTAGAATGTCTTCTATCTCCTCCTTCTTAGAAGCAGGAATTGGACATGGCTCTAAAAACAGCTCCTCATCAGTACCATGATCATGATATTCTGTCAAATCTGCAATGTTGAAAATGGGAGAAATGTGAATACCATCTGGCAGCTCAACCTCATATGCATTTCCTGAGTTATGTTTCTTCAAAATTTTGCAGGGACCAAATTTCTTCATTTTTAGCTTGTTGTAAGTACCAACTGGAAATCTTTCTTTTCGTAAGTGCACCATGACTAGATCCCCTACTTGGAATTCCTTATGTCTTCTCCTTGCATCAGCCCTAGCTTTATACTCTTGATTCATCTTGATAATGTGTGCTTGAACCTCCTCATGTAGACGCTTGATGTGTTCAGCAAATTCTTCAGCTTCAGCACTTGTTCTCTCCCCTTGTTCTATCTTCCTCAATTCTGGTGTAGTCCTTGGGCTATTTCCATATACAATTTGAAATGGTGATTTTCTAGTACTCCTATTTACAGAGTTATTATAAGCAAACTCTGCCTGTGGTAGAATCAAATCCCATCCCTTGGGCTTATCTCCAACTAAACATCTCAGCAAATTGCCCAAACTTCTATTTACCACTTCTGTTTGGCCATCAGTCTGTGGGTGATGCGTGGAACTGAATTTCAAGTTTGTTCTCAACTTCTTCCATAATGTCCTCCAGAAATACCCCACAAATTTAGTATCTCGATCAGAAACTATACTCCTTGGAAGACCATGTAGTCTTACCACCTCTTTGAAAAACAAGTCTGCAATATGGACAGCATCATGAGTTTTGTGGCATGGAATGAAATGTGCCATTTTGGAGAACCTATCAACCACCACGAATACTGAGTCATTACCCCTTTGTGTCCTTGGCAATCCAAGAACAAAATCCATACTTATGTCCTCCCATGGCCTTGATGGAATAGGCAATGGCTGATATAGGCCAATATTTTGACTAAACCCCTTGGCAACTTGACAAACCTGGCAACTCTGTACAAACTTCTTCACATCCTGTGTAATTTGAGGCCAAAAATAATGTTCTCTAAGAATGGCAATGGTCTTATCCCAACCAAAATGTCCTGCCATCCCTCCACTGTGTTTCTCCTTAATCAGATTTTCCCTCATGGAACTCCTTGGAATGCACAATTGACTACCTTTGAACAACATGCCATCCTGAATCAAATAGTCTAACCACTTGGTTCTATCTACAGCCACAGGTTCTTTACAAGCTTTCCATGCTTCAGCAAAATCAGGATCCTTAGGGTACAAATTCTTGAGTTCATCAAACCCAACTACTTCAACCTGCATTGTTGTAAGAAACAATTGTCTCCTACTTAATGCATCTGCAACCCTGTTAGATTTTCCACTTCTATGCTTTAACACAAATGTATAACTCTGCAAGAATTCTACCCACTTCATATGCCTCTGATTCAATTTACCTTGGCTATTTAGGTACTGTAATGCCTGATGATCAGTATACAAAACAAATTCCTTTGGCAATAAATAATGCCTCCATTTCTTTAAGGCCTGAACTATTGCATAGAACTCTTGATCATAAACAAAATACTTCTTCTTTGCATTATTCAATTTTTCACTAAAATATGCAATAGGCTTACCTTCTTGGCTTAATACAGCCCCAATAGCGCTACCACTAGCATCACAATCCACCTGGAATACTTTTCTAAAATCTGGAAGTGCCAACACAGGCTGTTCAGTCACCTTCTTCTTCAGCAATTCAAAACTTCTCGCAGCTGCTGCAGTCCATTTGAACTCTTTTCTATCCCCTCTTATTGTATCAGTTAGGGGTACACATATGCCACTGAAATTCTTAATAAACTTCCTGTAAAAACTAACCAGACCATGAAATGATCTTACCTCAGTAGCAGACCTTGGAGTAGGCCATTCCAAGATGGCTTTTACCTTTTCTGGATCCATTTTGAGACCTTCAGGTGATATAACAAATCCCAAATAGACTAACTCCCTTTTTGCAAAGACACACTTCTTTAGATTAATTAACAATTTCTCTTCCCTTAGCCTTTCAAAGACACTATGAATATGCAGTAAATGTTCTTCCAAAGTCTTGCTGAAAATTAAAATATCATCCAAATAGACAATAACAAATTTTCCCAAGAACTTCTTAAGTACCTCATTCATGAGCCGCATGAAGGTGCTTGGGGCGTTTGTCAATCCAAAGGGCATGACTAACCACTCATAAAGACCCTCCTTGGTCTTGAAGGCTGTTTTCCACTCATCTCCTTCATGAATCCGTATTTGATGATAGCCACTCTTCAGATCTATCTGAGCTCCACTCAAGCAGTCCATAAGATCATCCATCCTTGGTAAAGGAAACCGGTACTTGATGGTTATCCTATTTATAGCTCAAGAATCTGTACACATCCTCCACTCTCCATCCTTCTTTGGTGCAAGTACTGCAGGTACTGCACATGGACTCAGGCTCTCTCGAATCAAGCCCTTCCTCAAAAGCTCCTGAACCTGTCTATTTAGCTCCTCTGTTTCAGTAGGAGTCATCCTGTGAGCAGCCTTGTTAGTCAAACTAGCTCCTGGAATCAGATCTATTTGATGACTGATTTGCCTTACTGGTGGCAATCCATCTGGAACATTATCAGAGATAATATCTCCAAATTCTCCTAGTAAATCTGAAACTTCAAATGGTATTTCACTACTACCTTCTTTATCTTTTCTAGGAATCAAAGCATAGCACATGCGCTGATGTTTCATGCCATCTAAAAACTTCCTTCCATCAATAAGACAAATCCTAGCACTGCTACATACCTTTTCACCTTCCTTTTTCATGGGCTTCAATTTGTGGCGAACTCCATCCTTTGTCAGAGAGTATGTGTTTGCATGTCCATCATGTATTGCATGTCTATCAAACTGCCATGGTCTACCCAACAATAGATGGCAAACATCCATCGAAATAACATCACAAAGAACTTCATCATGGTAACTCCCAATTTTGAATTTTACTAAACATTGTTCACTTACCAGGACCTTATGATCATCTTTTACCCAAGAAATCCGATAGGGATGGGGATGTTTCTCCCTCTTGAGCTTCATCTTAGAGACCATCTCTTCTGATACCAGGTTATCAGTGCTACCACCATCAATGATCACATCACAACATTTATCCTCACACTTGCATCTAGTACGGAACAAACTCCTCCATTGTCCTAGTTCATTTTCACCACTTAGTAGGACTCTTTCATTTACCAAGGTCTCTCCTCTTTCTGCATCCTCTGAATGTGATGATTGTGCATCCTCATCCACATGAGCAACCCTAGCTTGGCCCTCAGGTCTCCTATCTGTCCTTCCTTGTTGTTGAGGGCATTCAAAGGCACGATGACCTTCTTCATTGCAATGGAAACAGGTACCACGGAAGCCTCCTCTTCCTTTCCCACGTCCTCTACCTCTTCCTCTTTGATTTCCAAAGTCTTGATCACGGGAGCGGTTGAAACCCTCATTCCTCTGGTTCCTGCTAGTACCCTCATCTTCATTTTTCTTTTGAGTTTCATTGCGGCCTCCAGATGATCTACCGCTTCCCCTTCCTCCTTGACCGTGCCCTCTTTTTCTTCCTTCAAACCTTTTACTCAGCTTCTCTTCAACTCGTAGGGCAAACTGGTATGCTTCTTCAACGCTAGTCATTCTTACCAGACTTAATTCCTCCTGGATGCTAGGTTGTAACCCACTGATATAACGAGCAACCTTCTCCTTATTTGCTTCTACATGCCCCGCTCTAATCAGGAGTTGGTAAAACTCCTCTGTATATTCTTGGACTGATCTTCCTGCTTGCTTTAACCCATGCATCTTCTTAAATAGATCAAGCTCGTAGTCCACAGGAATGAACTGCTTCTTCAATTTGTCCACCATGCGATCCCATCTTGTGATCTTCTCCTTTCCTCTTCTAAGTCTTTCCAGTTGAACCTCTTGCCACCAGATTTTGGCATGGCCTTTTAGTTTGGCCTTTGCAAACTTAACCCTATCTGGGTCCCTTATATCTTCATACTCAAAGTATTCGTCCAGTTCATTGATCCAATCGATCAACTCATCTGGTTTCAAATTTCCCGAAAATATACCCACTTCAATTGTAGGTCTTTTCCCAAACCTAGAAATGGCCCTAAAAAGCCTTTCCTCTATAGGATTCAGAACTTCCCCATCAACTTCCATTACTTCCTCTTCATTGTCATCCTCACTATTGTCATCTGCGGCAATATTTGCTCCTCTACGAAGCTCCTCTTGCAATGCTTGTACCTGTCTCTGGAGGGCTCTAACCTCCTCAGGATCAACAACTCTAGCCCTTCCACCATGCTCTCTTCGTGGAGGCATCTTCTAACTCAAACCCACAACCACACAGTCCTGGTGCAAACTGCCTCACAGTCGGCGCTCTGTCTACACACTCAGGAAAACCCGCTCTGATACCACTTGATGGGGACACAACCCAACAACCAGAATAGACACAATAGAAAGGGGAAATTATATTAACTGAGAAAATAAGCTGGTACAAACAGTGCAGAGAAAATAAACTCAAAACATGCCCTGCGGGCTTACAATAGCATAAATCTGGAGAATATTTCTCCTTTTAGCACCTCCTCTCAAGCTCCAATCCGAACTGCCTTTTACAATGCCAGAAATCTCCTTAAATAGACCCCAGAGGGTTAAGGACTAGGAGTACATTCTAGAAAGTGCTAGTAGGCATCCACCGACAAAATAGAAGGTTCCGGAAGCTGCGTTAGAAGTCGGTGCAATTCTAGAAGAATCCAGAAACGGTAGCCGAACTTCCGGGAGGCATAACTTTTGAACCGTAACTCCGATTGACGAACTGTTTACATTTTCGAAAAGCTCTCAAAGCGCTCTATAGCCCTATGGACATGCTTTGCTCGTCCCCCATTTTTTGACCCTTTTCGAGGTCATTTAATGCCCCAAACCTGACTTTGAAGCATTCTTAGGGGGTCTCCAAAACCCGAAAAATTGCAATAACTTTCAAACCGTGGGGCCTTTTGACCTGATTCTTTTTCTGGAATGCTCTAAATCTCGATTACATTCATCTGGCCAAGTCACACCTTCTAGGTCACCAAAATGATGGTCAAATTGCATGCTCCTATTTTTTCGGGATTTTTAAATGCACTGATAGTTGAACTATGAGAGTTGGAACCTTTATTTGAGCCAAATGGGTATCCAAAAATGCAAAGACATAAAATAGAAACTAAGTCTAAGTACATTTTTTGGGTGACACAGGATTGCCCTTATACCTCTGGATGCTCCTGCATCAGACCTTAAATTATGGAGCTTCTCTTTGTTTTGTGAAAACTATAGCATTCTCTACTTAACAGGGCCAACCACGTGAAGGTGGAAGCTCATCATGGCCCCTCCTAGGAGTCTCTTATGACCCTTTACGACATTTTAAGAGCTCTAAGATTTATTCTTAGGGATCATAAATAGTCGTAAAGGGTCATAAGGGATCTTAGGACACAACAACTAAGAAATATAATTGTAAGCATCATGGTCACATTTTTTTGGAATCAATGTAATTGAGTTGTATACCCAAGTGATGAAGTGCATCTAGAAAATGAAACTACAACCTATTGGGATTGAGACAAACCTTATAAAACAAAAGTAGCTAGGAATGATCGCTTGCCAATATCTATTAAATAGATTTTTTGGAGGACCTTGTCTTCATGAGCTAGGAATGATCACTTGCCAATAGTTGTTGAATACATTTGTTGGAGGACCTTGTATTCATGAGCTATAGATGTATTCAGCAACTGTTGGCAAGCGATCATTCTTACAGATGAATTTGACTTGGAATCAAAGGTGTGGAAGTTGCTTTGCATTGCTTGGGTACACAACCCAATTATGTTTCCAAAAAAATGTGACCATGATGCCTACAATTATGTTTCTTAGCTATTGTGAAATCTACATATTTGATAGGAGAAGCATTTGAAGTTTATGTTGTGAATCCACTAAATAGGGTCAAGATTTGATTTGGGAATGTTGGTTAGATGATCTGAGAGAAAGAATGGATAGACAGATGGAGAGAGAGAGAGAGATAATACAAGTGGTAGAAAGAGCCATGCCATTTACAGGATGCCACCATCCTTTTGGTAGATCAAATGAAAACATGGTAAGGACTATAATACACATTGTCCTCAAGAATATTATCTAGGAGTCTTTCTATCACTTGTATTATCTCTCTCTCCATCTGTCTCTCAACTCTTTCTCTCAAATCATTAGACCATCATTCTCAAATCAAATCTATTAAATCACCAAAAATAAGTTTGACCCTATTTAGTGAATTCATAGTTTCTTTGGCATTCAAGATCGGGATTAGTGCATATGCAGTAGCCTGACACCAATCACCCATTACATGTCAACTATTTAAGCTTGTCAAACAGTTGCTGAGTTGTACTTCATAAGAGTTAGATGCTCCTGCACCATAGACAGAGATGCTGATGCAAGGTATGATGTTACTAACTTCCCTCTTAGTGCCCTAGTACACAAACTCATACATGAAACCATGAGACAAAAAAGAAAAAATGTTGGATTTAAAAGCTTTTCCAATTAGTTATTAGGAGTATGAATGAGGTCTGCATGTCAGATTCGAATGAAGCCCTAAGATTCATTCAAAGCCCCCACACCAATATCAGCATGGAGGCTTCGAGTGAAGCCCCTTGGGACCTTCATTCAAATATTTGGCTTCATTTGAAGCCCCTAAAATTTAGCTTCCCCACTTTCCATGATAGAAGCCAGTTGTTTTACAAGAGTCAAAAATAGTTTGTCCTCCATTGTAGAAGCCACTTGTAATACGCAGTTGTTTCATGCAAATTAGAGTCCACAGAATTTACCGTCAATCTCTTTCAATAGTTTAGTCCATCTTATCTACTGCATAATAATTCAGATGAATGTGCCAAGGCATTCCAAATCTTTGCCAATGTATAGACATGTGTCTTAAAATGGACCCACATATAAGATAAGATTCAATGTATATCTGCACGAAATGAAGCTGAATTTTGAAACCATTTAGCTTTCATTTATTTCAGTATGGCCCATTTAATTTTCTATATAAATGTCAAAATGCAAGAGATATTGAATTGAGTATAATAAAGTAGAGAGGAACAACCAATGTCTTTGGTAAATGCAGTGAAATTGAAGTGTGTAGCATTTGCTGCACTGCCATTATTACCAACACAAGTATCTCAGTGTGAAAGGAAGAGAAGGAAAGAAAGAGGTTAGGTGAGGTATGCATTCAATGTGAGTTCAAGTAAAAGTGTGGAAGTGGAAAGAGAGGAGAGGATTGAGATTGTGGAAGAGATTCTGTCTGGAGAGTGGCCTGAAAGTCTTTCTATACTCAATTTTGAGGATTTGTCAGTTTACTATGAACCACTTGTCTTCAAAGCTCAGGTAGATTTTGTTATAAATGTTTTTGTTATTATGTATTAAGTTTCAATAGATTCAAATCTAAGATTTCCAAGATGAAAAATTTACAATTTAATTTGATTGTCTCAAATTGCTTTTATCAATTTTTGAAATCACACCCATCATTAGAATTATATAGATCTTAGAAAGTAGAAAAAAATTATGAACTATAATTAATTTTCATGATTCTTAATTTAGATATATAAATCAAAATTGAGGTGTCTGTAAGTGTAAGGAAGCCAAAACTTATGGACAAGAGATTTTTCTATTGAATGTTTATGGCAGGAATGATCAAAGGCCCTGTATTTGACAGTCATAGGTTTTTGACAATTTGTATAAAGTTTTCCCTTTTATCTAATACAAGCTTATGAATTTTGAATCTATTTTAGTAAAAAGAACAGCAATATGGGCATCCACTTTGGCTTCCAATAGAATCCTAGGTGGATCCATTTACCACTCAAATTTATGTTTGCTCACTCCTTAGCTTTTTCCTTGGAGTCGAGATAAATTTTAAAGAAAATATTAATAGATTATATAAATAAATATTTTAAATTCACATATGTGCTAGTTTTAACATCTGAAAATTTTAGTTAATTTTTTTTACATTTACACTAGCCTGTATCTTTTTCATAAGAAATATTTTGGTATTAATTTTTTTTGTAAAGATTTAATTTTTTCTTATAATATATTACTATAATAAAAATATATTAAAGTAAATACTAATTGACATTGTGGTGATCTATTTAGAGCTGGGTCAAAATAGATAGGTGAGGCTGTCATCAAGGTTCAAATTTTCACTAGTCGATTGTACTTATAGATTTGTGTTTATGTTGGGTGGCTATACTAAGGAACTTGAATGAGTGAAGTGTTTGGTAGTCTTAAATTGAAAAAACAAATGAGTAGTCTAAAGTCTTAAAATTAAAAATAAACACAATTGAATTTATAAAATTGGCATTGAAAAATGTTACCATAGTGACCTTACTTTCTATTAAGAATTTTGTTTTGTCCTGATTGGCATGCAGTTACAATTTTGAATAGGTGGTGGAATTAAAGATTTCTCCAAATAAAATGACAAGAATTAGATGGCAGGTTTCAAGGATTAATACAGGCCGCCCACGTTGCAGCCCTATATGATTGCTTTCACAACCTGCCATCTTTGTTCATTTTTTCTATATGTATGCTAATTTGATTTAAGGAACTGTCAGGCTATGTAATTGTATGATTTGATCATGAGCAAAAATTTGTGGAATAATGAAATATGATACAAGAAACAAGGAATATGCACTATGTTTCAATGAATTTTTAAAAATGTCAAGGTTGATTTTGCAAGATGAGCATCATAGAACTTTACAAAATTATGAAGACAAGGCAGATTTTGTGTTGTTGAACAAGAAAGCATATTTCTAACTAAAGTATTGACATAAAAAGTTTAGTAACTATCCTAGAAAGTAATCTTGACAAAAGAGAGCATATTCTTAAAGTAGTGACTTGGTAGAAATTCATTAAAAGTGTCCATTAAAAAACACAATACAGCTTGAATATGTCAGTATATGGCAGAGATTTTTACATGGCATTCCTGGGATAAATAGAATAGTAGTCAAGCCCTATTCAAGAATGAAAAAGTTTGTTATTTTCCAAGGAGAGGACTTCTATCAAGACAAATCATTAAATGCGGAGTGCACTTTGTAACAAACACAAAAGATTGCATGAAAGTTGTGAAAGGGGTGCAGAAGATGCTCACTTTTTCCTTGCAGAGTAACAAGTAGTTGGTTTTGTTGTTTCTATTAGTGTGAATTATGCAAAGTAGCCAATTGAATTTGATAAGAAACTCAGTGTAAATTCAGACGACATCCATTTCAAAGGAAGAAGACCTGATAAAGATAAGGCTCTTCAAGTCATAAGGAGATCAAAAGTGTTCAAAATTCTAGAACCCTACACAGTCAAGAGAAGACAGAGTGTGCAGAGTTTCCCCTAATAGTTGAGATCATGAACATAATCCAACTAGGTAGTTTGTGGAAAGTTGCATAGTATGAGTGAAGAATCTAATGAGATGATACACTGCATATCATAAAAAGGATGCCCCAAAAAAGAGTTATAGACTACAATCCTTATCCCTAATTATGTAATCTGATCTATGCCAGAAGCTAATCAAGTCACTAAACATCTCTTTGACTCCCTAAAATCTCTACCCTTAGTTTCACCATTTTAAGATTTATGTATTCACCCATGTTTTATACAATTTTTTACATTTTTTTGTGCAATTTTCCAATCATTCCCTCAATAGACATACCCGTAGTATATGGTAATAAGTTGAAAGATTGACCACATGATGACCATTTTGACTGTGATGTTAAACGATGTCTTGCATGGTCTATATAATTGAGATATTGAATAAGTTTCAGGAAGGTCCATTTTTATTATGGTGTGTGATGTGGTCTTGTTGAATAAAAGATTTGGAAAAAGATGTGCGGTGTAAATGGCATTCAACTATGAGTGTTGTGGCCTGCCACCCAACTCATTTGTTCCCCAATACTATGAGAAGAAATCTCTTCAAAGATTTATGTAATGTTGTTTGGCTTCATATAAATTCCTATGCAACCATCTAATTCAAGTAAAATATTAGAAATTCAGAGATAAAAGCTGTTTCTTTGAAAAGCCACTGTTCTAAATGACCCACTGACCATTTTTATCACTATCTGATATAAATGGTTAGTGATAAAAATGGTACTATGATCGGTTGGAGTTCCTTCACAAATGAGAATAAGTGGAATGTTATGCCTATACAAATCAAAACATTGAGCCAACTTTAATTTTATACAATAACCAATTAATATGAATGCAAACTATCATAAACCCATCAACTGATGTCAAAGCATAATGCAGTAGACTATTTGAAAGCAATTTCAAATGGAAATAGAAATGAAATGCACCCAAACAGATATTCCTAATCAGAAATTAGGAATACATTAACTGCTGCTCCAAACCATAAACATGGTAATATAAATAGAAAACCAAACTAAATGACAACACTCATTAGCCTTTTAGTTATTGAAATACAGGAAATAGTAAGATTGTAGACCCACCAAAACTCATTTCATTTGGCTAAATTCAATAATAATAAATATAATGACTTTTTTCCTTGAGTAAGTAGCATGGTAAAATGAATAGTATAAAAAAATGCACCTGATATAATATAAGTATATGTGCGATTGAATTTAACCATTTTACGATCATGCGACGGTACCCAATAGATTATTTTAAAGGCACATTGCAATGGTTTTCATAAATTAGTTAAAGATCCAACTTTCTCCTAAAACATATTAGTTCCTGCCATAGGTAGGATACTAATGGAATCACATGGAACTCCTCAAAATTTCAGACGTGCCCTCAAAATTTCTACAATCAAATGCACCAAATCAGACATGCCCTCGCGCCAAGACATGCCCTCGTGCCAATGTTTATAGAGACCTTCGCACCAATGTTGATGACCCTCGTGCCAATGTTGATGGAGACCCTCACGCCAAAGCCAGATGAAAATGATCTGTAGCAGAGCCAATGTTGATGGAGACCCTCGCTCGCACCAAAGCCAAATGAACCTTGCGCAAAAGCCAAATGAAATGTTTTGCCCTTTTTTTTTTGTTTTATGCTTCCCTATGTGTCACAATTCTGACAAAACTAATTGGTCGTAATTGCGACCAACACAAGCTAGTTATTAAAAAAAAACAAAAATTTGCCCATTTAAAAAACTTGGTCGCAATTTTTGGTCGCAAAATGACCTCAAATGATTAAGTGATTTGATCTCGCCTACACATGTAGTAGAGAGCACACATCATCATGTGATAGGACAACTCCTTTACTATTAGCTATGCTAGTCAGCTCCATGCGGGCCAGTGAAAGACTGCCATGTAGGTCCTCAGACACAGGCTCATTAACACGTTAGCTAATCTGCCATCTGGACTACCATGTCACCCATGGAACCAAAGTCATGCCACATTAGCCATAAGGATATTGTGCCACATCATTTTCATACAGTACAAAAATCTGAGTCAACAGGTGACTCAACTTGCCATGTCAGCACAGGTCGCTGATTTTTGGTGATGTCATCTTTTACCTAGGTTAAATTTGACACCCATTTGAACGTCATTCCAAGGCATTTTTAAACTACTTTGATGGCCATTTGACCATCAAATTTAGACTCACAATTTTCCTTACAGACCCATCTCTAGATTGCTTTTCAATTTGGTAGCCTGACTTTGAGAGCTGATAACTCAAACATCCAAACTCCAATTCAGGTGCAATTTTTTTTGAAATCAGGTAGAATTTCCTGAATTTTTTAGTGGTAGTGTCATTTTCTAGTTTTGGTGCATAGATTTTGCAGAAATTACATTTTTTTTGGTGACCATACTTGCATAATCCTGCATTTTGCAACTTCAAAAGCTCTATACAAGCACATCTGGTCACTTTTTTAGGTTCTATTTTTTTTTAAAGTGTGTATTATTTTGTCTACTTTCTAGATTTGAAGTTAGATTCTAGGCTTGTGTGGACTAATTTCTCACTTTCAGAATTAGGCCTTCTTCAGCATTGTAAAGCTTTAGTTCTGTTTCAAAATTGTTGTAAAACTAAGCTACGGTGCTTAAGTGATAGATTTGAGTCTCATAAGGTAATTGTAAAAGCAAATTCAAAATGTCCACTTTGTTCATTTTGACAAGTGGCCCATTGTAAACACACTACTTATAAAGTACCAACAACATCTTTTTTGGGGGGGTCTTTTGATTGAGTAAAAAGGGGGGGGGGGGGGGGTGTACTGTGTTCTTGTGTCTTTATTTTGTGCTCTTTCATTTTCTACATCATGGGTTTTAAATGTCCTCCTTTAACTTCACACAACTATTCTACATGGAAAGATATTGCATGGAGTAGATTAATGGAAAAAGGATATAGTCTGTATGTTGATGGTACAATTACCAAACCTACTGATACTAAAGAACTCATTGAATGGAAAAGACAAGACCAATAGGCTTTAGGTGTAATTAGGAGTTGTGTACATGGGGATCTTCTCTTTTACATTAAAAATTATTCAGAATCTAAAGAAGCTTGGGATAAACTTGAACAGTTGTATGGTAAAGTGGATGAAGAAAAGGTATTTCAGATTGAGGATGATCTATTTCTCTTGGATCCTAAGAATTATGACACAATTTAGGATTATATCATTAAATTCAATGAGTATAGGGCACTTCTAAAAGATTGGGGAAATCCCATGAAGGATGATAGGTTGATTCATCACATCTTGAAGAAGCTACCCTCTGAGTACACCAACTTTGTTTCGAGTTTTAATACTCATAGGTTAACCATGGGATCTGCTTACCAGAAGCCTTCCTTTGATGGATTTGTAGACATGTTGATTGTTGAACAATCTCACTTGGTAGATTTTGGATTTCTCAAGTCATCTAGGACCAAAGCCTTGGTGGCTAGTGATGATCCTAAATCTAGTCGAGGGGGAAAAAGCAACAACAACAACAAGCAGTGGAAGTAGAAAACACAATTTGAGACACAACATGACTCCTCTCAACAAGGAGGTTTTTCTTCAAACAAGAAGGGAAGTAATGAAAAGAAGGACAAACTCTTTTGTGCATACTACAAAAAGCCAAATCATGATGAGCATCATTGAAAACTAAAAAGAATCGATGAGTTAGAAAATCTACTCAAGAAGAACAAGATTCAAGTGCTAGGTACTTCCAAGGATTCAACTCCTACCTCTTAAAAGGGTAAAGGTCAAGGTCTTATGGAAAACACAAGTGCTTCTTCGAAATGGATAGTTGACTCGGGTGCCTCTTTCCACATGGGTTCTTCAAGGGAAGATTTTTCTTCATTGAAGCAGTCAAAGGTACCACACATCTTTGCGGGAGATGATGCTAAAATGGAAGTTGAAGGGAAAGGACATGTTGAAATGGAAGATGAGGAATTCAAAGATGTTCTCTATGTCAAAATCTAAGCTCCAATCTACTATCAGTTTACCAAATCACTCTTCTTGGAGATGGTCATAAGGTTGAGCTCCTTCCAGATTTAGTGATGGTACGAAGTCTCACAGATGATTCATTGGTAGCAGTTGGGAAAGTCAATGATGACAAGAGGTTATATTCTTTCTCCCACTTTGTGCCTAAGAGTCCTTCCCAAGCTTTGTTCACTCACTCACATGCACAAATCAACTTATGGCATGAGCGGTTTGGTCACCTTGACTTCCGCTCTCTTCAACAACTTTTCTCTAAACATATGGTCAAAGGTCTACCCAATATCAGCTTTTCTAAGGGAGAATGTTCATCTTGTTCAGTGGATATGAATCTCAAGTAGAAGTATGATAAAAGGAAGTCTTCTCGAGCTCTATTTTTTCTTCATCTAGTTCACATGGTGTTAGCAAGAACCTTTGCAGTGACTCTAGTTAGCCAAGGCCACTACATACTCACATTTGTTGATGAATTTTCTAGATTCTCTTGGGTCTTCTTCCTTTAGCATAAGAATGAAGTGGTTCATAAGCTTCAAGAGTTCAAGGCTCATGTTGAACACAAGTCAAGGAAAGCCATCAAAGTACTTAAGGTGGACAATGAGAATAGATATGTTGATAGAAGACTTAAGAACTTTTGCAAAATTGAGGGGATTGATCTTCAAAACTCACCAACATTTAGTCTGCACAAGATAGATGTTGCAACTATGAGGATTAGGACTCTCAAGACCATGGCAAGTTGCATGATAAAGGCCAAGTCTTTTGATCCTACATTTGAAGTTGAAGCCATTAGTAGTGCTACTCACATACTTAATAGGTCTCCTCATCTAGCCTTAGATGGCAAGACACCCTTTGAGGCATGGTGTGGTAGAAAACTTGTTGTGAGTCACCTTAGAGTCTTCAGTTGTCCAACATGGGAAAATGCTTCTTCCAAGAGTTGTAAGGCACTAACACCTAGGCCTTGTACCTTTATCAGTTATGAAGAAAATGTAAAGGCTTACAGACTAATGGATCTAGAGACACATGAGATTTTTGTGGAGAAGGATGTTCACTTTGAGGAAAGTTCACCTAGCTTGTCCTCTACTCCTCTCCGCAAATCATACATAGTGGAAATTGATAGTGACACCAGTGGTAGTGCTTCAACAGGTTCAGACACATGGGGTTCTATCAATAGGTGTAGTGAGAGGTCACATCAGTCCAATCCACATGCTTATATTGCCACAGTGAAAGGTCCATCATAGCATGGTACATCTCATCTTACAACTCTAGCTTCACTTGACTTGGCAGATAGACTTGAGGACTTACATCTTCTCATTGATGATGATTCTTCTACAATTGTTGTGAGGGCTCACTTTGACCCTCATGTCCATTCTCTACATGATCAATCTGAAAAAGTTGGCATGATTTTGGATCCTTATGAATAGAAATTAGTGGAGGTCTCTTTGTCAGTTGAGGAGATAGATGGTTCAGTGGAACAAGTTCAACAGACATCCTTGCCAGATCTGCATTCATTCTTTTCAGCACAGTTGGAAGGGGTGAACTTCAGCATCAGTACAGGGATACTTGAGCAAGTTTTAGGGCCACCATACATCTTCAGGAGTGTACCTTTGCCATTGTTTCTTCCTAAGGGGAGGAACACCATTCTGCATTCATGGACCAACTTCTTCATCGGAGCAACTTTCACTTGTCAGCATTCTTCTTTTGGGGGGGAAGCCTATTTTGTCTCTCTTCCTTCTCTCATTCTCTTATGTATATACTAGATGTATGTTATAATGGGGGTCTTGATTACTCCATCTATTGATGCATCCTTATTTATCTCTCTTTTTGGAGGAGGGTTTTTACCATGAGGTTTTCCCTTTTTCCCTGCTTTATGGGAGATTGTATTTTCATTATGTACTTGGGTACCTAATATGGCCTAGTAGCCAAGACCCATTATGCATCTTCATCATAGTTTCATAAGCTTAAGGGCATCCCCTAAGTTGAACTTTAAGGGGGGTGTTGGTGTAAATATATACTTTACTATTTACACTTACTTTAGTTTACTTAGGTTTAATGCATTATTTAATTATTTTGCATTATTTTATTATTTTTATTTGTGAGACACTTAGGAGTTTGCACACCTTTTGAGTTTTCATGTTGACAACATAGGAGTATGCAACTCTATTTAAGCACATGGTGTCTACAACATTGTTTTGTGTGTCACACCCTTGTAGGCTTATCCTCTCATCACCGTACTTACTTCCATGCTTAATGGAGTATAACCCATATCTGGTGGACATGTTCTTGGTTGTATGACACATCATGGTGCTGATTACGAGGCATTCTAGATGTATCTCAGAGGCCTTTATATACAGGCACTCCTAGTGTACTCTAATGAACCAGTAATTGAATACATTGTTATTCTGATCATACTCTCACTCTTTTTGGTCTAGTATGTGCTTGTGTTTGAGTTCTTAGTTCCTAGGTGAATTTTTCCCTTAGGAAAATTCTTACAGAGATTGATGGTGACTAAGTTGAAGGATAAGTTCATCCCTGCTGATTATGAACTTGGGTTGTTTAAAATGTTGTAGAATCTAAAATAGAAAGATATGTCTATGAAAGATTATACCAAGGAGTTCTACAAGTTGACTATTAGGTCTAGTCATAGATAATTATAAAAGGAAAAGGTAGCTCAATACATTAATGGTTTGAGATTCAATATTCAATACGAGGTTGGTATGTTGAATATTTCTTCAGTTGAAGATGCTTATTAGTATGCACTAAAGGTAGAAGATAAGTTGAAGAGGAAATATCAAGGTAGTTCTCAAGGGAAGGAGAAGTAGGATAACTTGGCACAAGCTAAATTGGGTGCTAAAGGTGAACCAAGACCTATTGATCAGAAAAGGAGGATAGGTGGAGATGGATTCAGAGGTAATTGTTTTAAAATGTGGTAAAGAAGGGCATAGATCTTTTGAATTTTTGATTGGTAGGACAATTTCTATTATGAATGATGTTGTAGTTCAAGATAGTTAGCTTGAGCAAGGAGAAATTTTTATGGCATGATGAGTACTAGTTGGTGAGAGGACATTGGATTCTTATCAAAGGACTAGTTTTTTAGGACTTGTTGTAAGTCTAGTGATAAATTTTGTAAGGTGATTATGGATGGTGGTAGTATTGATAACCTCATTGCTGAGGAGATAGTTTAGAAACTTGATTTGAAGAGAGTAAGACATCCTTATCCTTATAGGATTGGCTGGTTGCAAAGTGAACATGCTTTGGAAGTGAGAGAGAAATACCTTGTTGATTGCTAGATTGGGTAGTATAAGGATCAAGTGTTGTGTGATATTGTGGACATGAAAAATTGTCATTTGTTGCTTGGTAGACCTTGGTAATACGATTCTAGGTTGTGCATGATTGTGTCAAGAATGTATTTACTATTGAGAAAGGTGGCAGGAAGTTTTCCCTAATTCCTATGTAGAATGAAGAGCTTAGTAGAAGGAACTTGAGTATTGGTAGCCAAGTTTAGTTGAAAAATTCTAAGAAGATATGAGATTATTATGGAAGTCAAACCTATAGCATAGCAAGGATGGATGTGAATAAGTAGAAGAAGAACAAAGGAAAGAGTGTACAAGTTGAAGACTTAAAGGATGTGTATATGAAGAACCAATTTGGAATTTATGTGTTGAACCTCAGAAGATGTTCTTCCTACTCCTAAGAATATATTTTTGAACCTAGGGTGTCTAATGCAAGAGCATCTTGGGTTTTCTTGCAATCCTACATGTTTGGAGGGATTTTGGTTAAGTGTTGGGAGCTTAGTAGGGTCTGTGAACTCAACATGGTCTGGGAGCTCAGCATGGTCTAGGAACTCAACATGGTCTATGGTTGCTTGGCATGGTCTAAAACTCAACATGGTCTATTGAGCTTGACTTTGCTTAAGAATTTACTGGTGCTCAACTTGGTCTTGGTTTCTATTCATGTTGAGTTGTTTGTGAGCCAAATTTTGGCATTTAATTTAGGTGTGGGTATTTAATTTAGTGTTTTAGCTAACTTATGGCTCAACCTACATTTAATGTAAGGGATTTAATTCAGTTTTTAATGAGCTAGGCCAACTTATGAATTAGTTAGGTATAAGTAAGGGGTCTTGTAGTGTCTTTGGGTAGGAGGAGGATGATTCATTCCATCTTGCAGAAGGGGGTGAAGTGTAGATGTGAATTTGAGGAGCTAGGGCTATAGCTTGAGAAATAGAGGATTATTTAGTGGATCTAAGGGTGCAAATGTGAATTATTCTTGGTGTTCTTATCCAATTATGGATTTGGACTAGCTGAAATTGGCATGTGGTAACTGGATCTTGTGGGATCTTATAGAATTAGCATTCTAATTATTGTTTGTATTTGGCTCTAACCTAGAAGGCCTTACAACTAGGCATATTGCATGTAATCAATTATATATATGAATAAATAGTTGTGATTTGGTATTAGATCTTGCATTATTGTTCCTTTGTTATTGTATTTTTGTTGTGTGGTTGTTTACTAAGGGTTTGAACATATCATTTGGGGATTTTCCTACCTTGCACTACATCACTTATAACTCATTACTACCACAAGAAGCTACAATATCACCATACATCATAAAATCTGTAACCCTAATTTTATACAACATTTTTTCACTTACAAAATTAGGGCTAGGATAAGTCATCCAATAGAAAAAAAAAAGTGGTTGATACCATTTACAATAGTAGGGTTGAACCATCTTGTACTATAATAGGGAGTGCACATGGGGCACTGCCCTAAGACCTCACAAGGGGCACTACCCCTTAACACCATCTTGAGGATGCTTCCCCCAAACCTCATAGAAATAATTTGAGGGGAAATTTCACCTAATAAACCTTCAAGTCTGATTAGGCTCCACATCAAAAAAATCTCCCACTTGGAGATTGATCAGACCCCACAATAATAACCTTCCATTGGAGATTGATCATAGCATTGCTAAATGTGTAGCTCTCACAGGAATATCAAACCACCCTAGACTCTATTGTTCTCTTATTCTATTTAATATAGAAGACCAACCAAAGCTAAAGAGGAGTTCAACTCATCCCTTGTTACTTCCTTGGTAAAAACACCTATTGGATTATCATCTATATGTTGCTTCTCTAGCTTTAACTATCCATCATCCAAAATTGACTGAATGAAATGGTACCAAAACTATATGTGTTTGGTCTTTGAATGTAGAACATAATTCTTCACAAGATGAGTTGTAATCTAGCTATCTATAACCAAATAATTATCCCTCTATGGGTGTCCCAATTATCTCATGAAGAACTAAAGCTAATTCATCAACTTGGCTTTCTCTATAGTAGCAACATAATCTTCCTTTGTAGTGGAAAAAGAATTAACATTCTATAACCTCAAAACCTAGATCACTATTGTCAAACCAATAGTAAATACATAACATGTAGTACTCTTCCTAGTAACAATATCCCCTAGAAAATCTGAGACAACATAGCCCTATAAATTAGTAGTAGAGCCCCCAAAATAAAAACACTTATTAGATGTTCCTCTCAGATATTTGAAAATCCATTTAACTTATTGTATGCCTAAAATGTGAGGATACTTATATGAGTCATTATATCCAAGATTTCTCAAGAATGAGGTCTCGAATGGTGGCTCATAGGTCTCTGTTCATGGAGTACAAGAATTTCTAATGGAGGCCCTTAGTTTGACCTAGTTTGTGCCCATGTAAGTACACCATAAATGAGATATTGAAAGAGAAAAATATGCATGCAAATGAAGGTGCAAGCTAATCTAAATGATAACAATGCAAAGTAATGCAACAAAGGAAATCTAATCTATGAAAGGAAATAACAATGAAAGACTAATCTATGAATACACAAATGGATCTAAGCTAATATGAAAATGCAAGGATGGATCATGATCATAATAGCCATGGATGTATGAGAGAAGAAGATAAGAAGATAGAATTTCTCCACAAAAAGCTTTAATGCTCAAACTCCTTCTCTAAAAATCACTCTCCAAACCTCCAACATAAAAATAGCATAATTGTGGATATCAAAAATAAGGAGAGGACTCTCCCTTATAAAGAAGAATTGAAGAGTAAGATTAAGAGGCGATAATATTTAATCAAGGGTGGAGAAAGAATGATCCATGTGAGATGAAATTCCACCAATGAGAAAAGACGAGGGAAATTAAATATAATCCCGCTTAGAAATATGTGCATTTAAATGTAGAGGAAAAATAATTTATTTATTTATTATTTATTTTGTTTCCTTTTTCACCACAGAGAGATATTTAATTGGGGATTTTATTTAATTAAAAGGAAGGAAGTTCTTTTAATTAAATAGACAATATTTAATTAAATTAAAAGAGGGGTTCTTTAATTAATTAATTAATAATGGATTAATTATTTAATTAAAAGAGAGGTTTTCTTTTAATTAAATAATACTTAGGATAAAATGATCAAACCTTAGGAAATGTTGAAATAATTGAACAAACAATTTGATAAAAGAAAATTATTTGAATTGATTTAATCAAATATTGCAAACCATTGATTCAAGAAATTTGATAAATTGAGTAATGGGGGCCATAGTCTAAAAAACCATTTTAGGGTACATAATTTGCCCCTCTTTGACTAATGTGTGATTGATTTGGGAATAGATTTAGTCAAAGAAAGAAATTGAAGTGCGAGATCAATTTGGGATCACAAAACAACTGAAATGTGTGGTCAATTTGAGAACACGTCAGGACAAAGAATACAAATAAATTTTGACTAAAAAAGTTGAGGATAGAAAGCTAAATCAAGGATTGAAGTAGATATGTATTGCTCCCTCATGATCAAAATCAAAATGAAATAGAGGAGAAACAAAAAATTGATAGATTTGATCAAATCGGACTAAAGATAAGATTCTTGAAACAAGATGAAAGATATAAGAATCATAGAACCAAGGTAGATCATCAAGCATGAAATATTATTCCCCAAAGGTGAATTAGAATAAAAGAAGTAGGGTGAAAGATAATAGAAGGTAGAAATTTGGAAGATATGGAAAGAAACAGAAAGAAGAAAAGAAAATTTTCCATAAGAAATAGAATGCCCCAAAATCAAACAATTATTTAAGATAGAAATTCCACTTGAGATCATGAAAGAATATAAGGAAATGAAGATCAAAACATGACCATAGTTGATTAAAAGTCCACAAGAAAGATGAAGGGAAAACCTTTTCAAAATCATAAAGCTATTAGGAATAAGGTGTCTCAACCTTGGATAATTCCTATTCTTATTATTTGTTTTGTAAAATGTATTTCTTGCAAATAATGTTGATGTGTTGGCATCTTGAATTGTGTATAAGGAGATCATTGCTAAAATAGTTATGAAAAATTCCTATGACACGTAAGAGCTATGTCAGGAAGATTCAATGACAAGTGAAGACATGTGGCAACTAATAAAAAAAATTTAGGGTTCCTATTTGTTGGTCTGAATTTTTGTATAATAGGTTTCATCCTGCCCAGATAAAATTTTTAAGATTGTGATCCCTTAATGGTGACTAGGTTTCCAACTAAGTTTGTGTTATTTTCTAGCTAGTCCCTTTTTCCTTTTAAATTTTCCTTGGCATGAAAATTCTTTTAAAAAAAAGGGGGAAGGGGGTTAAGCAAATGAACTTTATTCACCTTTTTTGAAATCGTTGTCTTAATCCTTGTGAAAATATTTTACCTCACCGTCGAATTTCCTTTAGATCTACGGTTTTCATTGATTTTCTAAAGAAAAATACTCGATATATATGTGTAGCGAATTGGCGACGTGATGACATGTGTTGGTGGTCATCAAGAATACTAAATTTGGTGTCGAAATAACTTTGGCAAGTTGCTAAGTCACTATCATAATATAAAAGTGAGTTGCCAGTAGTGACATAGCAAGGACACAATCATCGCCAAAAGGGGCATTCTTTTATGACCAGAAATGATTTGGAAAGTCCCAAAAAAAATTTGTGCAGGCTATGCTACTTTTCTTAGCATCTATTTTCTAGTGGGTCATTGCATCGTTAGCCGGGTATTTTTGTGTTTTGCCGGTAGTGACATAACGACTGACCCTAAAGTCAAAAACATGATAGAACCTAAGATAGAGGATGATTAAAATATATAGGTATGCTAGTGCATTGCACTAGCTTAGCAATAGCAGTACCATGGACCCACTTCCTAGGAATGTAATACAAGGATTTTAGATCGTGAGATTGGGCCAAGATCAAGGGTTGTCGTTAGCTCACTATAAAGAAGTGCTCAGAAGTTAAGCATGGTGAGTTAGCGAGTGATGGCTCACCATTGATTCCTTGAAAAGTCATTTCAAATGTCTGCCACATGATTGACATAAGATTAAAGGTTATCACTAGCTTGCCATGGAAAGATGCTCAAGGTATAAGTATAGCGAGTTGGCGATGTAATGACATGTGTTCGTGGTCATCCGTGGGCCCAGTCTGAAGCCCCAGCATTGAAAGAAAGGTGCAAGTGGAGCTATTCTATTGGTTTGATTGCAAATATGTTAATAAGAAAATGAGCTAGCTTAGTTGTCATTACCAGATCACAAGATTTTCCAAGAATCGACAGCGCATTTAAAAAAAAAAAGGAACTGTGGTGACATTTTGTCTTGTGCATTTATGATGAACGAAGACTTTGTGTGTGAGAAAAAAATTAGAGTATAATCTGTAAGATTTTCTTTTATTATTCATTATAGTCCACTCCAGCAAAGATTTCATTTTCTCTGAGCATAAGCACCTGTCGATCAAGTTGTGATTAAGCATTGGTGAAGATGCGAAAAAAATTCCATATCTATTTGAAAGCAGTTGCAAAAGTTCAAAGGAGGATAATTTTGGTAAAATCAAGTAAGTACTCGATCATAACCTCTGTAACATTCCAATTCTCATTATTACAATCAAGATGTCTCCTAAGAAATCATTCTTTGGGAAATTTAACTATATGAATAGGAATATCCACGATGATTTCTTAGAATTACTCCCAGGATCCACTACAGAGTTTGCACAGGTCAAAAGATTAATTTCATTAAATCCTAGGCTTAAAATTGCTAATGGCTTATATGACAAGGGGAACTGGGGAAGGGATGCAGTAACCAATTAGACTAGCCTTGTTCTATTTAAAAAGTGGTTTTCAGAGAGGAATCTGTTTGACCCTCACACTAATATATGAAATTTTGACTTGGGAAAGTTAGTAGTTCATAGTGTTTTCATGGACAACGACTTGCTAGAAGACATTGCCGAGAATTATGTCCAACCCATTAGGGTTGTGAGAAGAAATGATGGCGTGCCTCTAGTGTCAATTAGCCTTGAAGAAATTAGAGAGGTTTTTCATTTAGAACCATTATCAGATTTCCACGTGCCAATCAATTTGTTGGAATTAGAAAAGGAATACAAAGAAAAGAGAGATATAATTAGTGGAGGTGCATTGAGGGCAGACATTGGTACCATAGGAACTCTGCCAGTAATAACTGCAGCCTCTAAAGAACCTTTTAAGAAGAGCCTTTTCACTTCCCAAGCTGGAGAGATATACAGGACCCTATGCCGTGTTCTTGGTGAAGATGAGCAGGATTTAATGCCATTGACCTTATGTATATGATGATTCAAATTGCCTCTTTTGGTATAGATGTCATTTTTTATTTTGCCTCCTTTCTAGCTGAAGAAATTCACATTGGTTTGGTTGGAATTGCGAGAGGTAAGGTGGAGAAAACTTTTGGCCACTATTCCTTATTAATGCATATGTTCTTGTTCAAAGGGGTAACATATTTTGGTAGTGAGAAGAAATTGAAGAGAGAGGAAAATGGGGAAACACTGCTAGTCCAGTTGTGGAGTGCAGATATGACTTGGGATGCAAATAAAGCTAGTTTTGTCAGATTTGATAGATATTTTTCTTCTAAATTGAGATGTCTATTATTGAGTGATAATCCTAGGATCCCTAAAGTATTTATGAGTCTCATTAGACCTATGGATAGCCCCCATAATTTGAAAGTTTCACACAATTGGGGAGATATTATTCCTTACCCTATTTCTACAGTTTTCAAAATTTACGGTTTTAAAGGGAGTCCTCATGTCTTGCCTTACCAAGTGCCCCTAAAGGTAGGAATGGAAAAAATATTATGGCAACTAGGAGGAGTAGAGGAAATTTTCTTGTCAAAAAGACAACTAGGGTCAATTTTCCCTACCTGCATAGTGGCCCATCAGTTTGTCATTACTAAAGGAAGATGGCTCTTTTTGTACAAAATTTTGGATTAGTATATGATGGTTGTCTCCCACCCCCATTTTTTTGATTCTGAGGGATTTTTCAATCAGGCTCTAAGGCATGGGATCAAGCTGGGACCGGTAAAGCATGATTCATATTACCCATAAGACATTATAAGAAATGAATTTTCTTTACAAGAACAAGAAACTAAAAAAGAAAAATGGAGAGTTTACTCTCAGGTCCTAGAATTTATTCATTTTTTTGATTAGAATTATAATCCTTTAGACAATGCCAATATAGAGGCTGACAAAATAAACAAGCTCATAAATAACTTCCCTACAATAATGGAAACCATGAATGAGAAGAAACAATTTTTTATTAATTCTTCTCCTGATAAGGCTAGAGAAGTTATGAAGAGGTTAGTTTTCACTCCTAATGTAGGGGTTGGTCAAATAATTGTACAGAAAAAACTTGGTTACACTATAATTCAAAATAAAAGGGCTCCTATAGATAAGGGCAAACAAATAATGGGATCCACCAGCATAGCTCTAGAGGGGAGACCTGATGAGCCTAGCCCAAAGAGGAAGAAGGTAATAAAAGAAGGGAGACCTCAAACTGAGGAACATTCACCCACCCAATCTCCTTTGAGAATTGGAGAAGATCAGCTCACAGGTGAGCAAGTTAAAGAAATTGGATCGCAGGGAGGTGTTTTTATTACCCAAGTAGAATTGGATGAAGGTAACCCTCCAGAGCCTCCTCTCGCAAGTTTGGATCTAACAAGAGCTGATTATAGAGGTAGGGAATTGGACCTTGTATTAGAACAAGCAAGTCATCAATTTTTGACTGATGAAAATTTTGTAAAATCAAGAGCCTTTCAGTAATTTGCATGGAGGACAAACATGAACATCTTTGAGGAGAAATGTAAAAGGATGAAGATAGAGCATCCAAAAATGGATGAAACTTCCATAAAAAAATAGATTAAAGAAGAAATAATGAAGGAATTCCAGAACATTACTCCTGAAAATGGAAGGCAAATGGTAAAGACCTCTAACATATTATTGTTGCCAAATTGGGATATTGCAGATGCCTTAATTTTCAATTCTGTTTCAAGTAAATTGGAATTGCAAGACCCAAATAAAAAGGATTTCCAAGGAATTGCATTTATTGAGGATCAAGCTGCATTGGTTAGTTGGTCATTGAAAAGAGGATGTAGAGCTACATCATCGCAACTAGATGAGTCTAGATTAATGGGCAACATACTTGTAAGAAGGGTTGTTGACACCTCCCATGTACAGGCAACCTATTGGAATGTGGGTTCCTCCCAGTTTCTTTTGGCCACTACTAAGAAGGAGGAACATGTCATGCTTAAATTACAGAGCAAGTATGAGACAATGGTGGATGCATACAACAAAGAGGTAAAGAGGAGGATTGAGCTTGAAAATAAGCTATTGGAATAATCCACTAGGCCTAGAATAACATACCCTTGTCCCCTAGTAGAACCTTTTAAGTCTACCCCCCTCATTGAAATGCCAGATACACCCAAGGGGCCATGATATTACACTGCTGAGGATTTTGAAGAGGAAAAGTCTAAACTATGGGCCTTACATATAGAGTTGGAATCTAAGTATGAAGATAAACTAAGAAAAGCTCTTACATATCTGGGAGACAAAGTTGAATGGCCACTAATCCATCATCAATTGGTTAGGGTGATTAACATTTGGGAGGAGTTAAAAGAAAATGATGAGGCTCTAAAGCTTATTGTGAACAAATGGGTAAGAAGGGAAAAATCAATAACCTTTTTTTGCTTATCTGTTATAGATAATTCTCATGATCAAATTGAAAAGATCTTTGATATTGTTTCTAACCTTGCTCACTTTCATAGTAAAAGGTTACATTTATAGAAGATGACAGTAAGCCACTTAGATGAATATAAGAGTCAAATTTTCAAATTATTTCCTCATGCCCTAGAGAAGAAAAATAATTTAAAAAGCAAAGAGGAATGGGTGAAAGAACTTGATGATGAATTCTGTTTAAGAATGAATCAAGTAGTAAATGAAACCGAGCATGCATGGTGGGCCACCACAATAGAAGAGATGGTGAAAGCCAAAATATTCTTTGATTCTTTAAAATAGGATTTCATTGATATTAATAATGTGGCTGATTATGTAATAAAAAAACAAAAGGATATTTTGCATTTCAATTGGCCAGATGATTCATTATTTGATAGGTGGATGGCAGAAATTGCCTCTAGTGAGTAGTTGGATGCATATGAAACTAGCAGTGATGATATGTAGGATGAGGAAGTCCAAATCACTGATACTATTATTTCTCAAACCCAATCAGAAGAAGAAGACAAGAAAAACTTGTCATTTTCAGTTACGAACCTGGGACCATAGGATGCTAATACGGCTAGAGAAAAGGACAAGATAGAAGTTGTTCCTACCACCCAAGATAAAGACAAAGGAAGCCTATAGGTGGAAGTTAATGTGCCATCATTAGAACAAGTTTCATTGTTGGCTAATTTGGTAGTTACTTATGTAGGGAAAATAGATCAATAACCAATAAGCAACACTAGAACGTATAACAGAAGTTGACTCACTTAAAAGAATGTTTTGATCTAGATATCTTCTGTTACCCACATTTTGTCATTTTGTGGTAGGTGTATGTAAATATTCTTTGTAAAGGATAGCTATCACTTTCTTTTAGCCTGAAGCTTGTTGCATCTCACACTATTTAAGTGAGATTCCAAGGCTAAAGAAGAGTCTGAATTCTATTTTTTTAAGTAATATGCTTAGTCTATTTTTGGTCCAAATTTTGAAAGCAAGTTTATGATGTATTTTCTCTGTCAATTCTCTGAGAATACATGAATATAGAATGAGTTTTGTTTCTTTCTAAAGGTCATTCTAAGTCTATTGTAAATGATATACCATTTTCAAAGAGAATGAATACAAATTGTGAATTGTCCCCATATTAGTTCTTTTTGAATCTTGTCTCCTTCCAATTACTTGGTTGTCTTGATATTGTATAAGTAAAGGCTTTTGCAATTAAATGCAATCTAGTTAGGTTGTATATCTATTTATCACTGTTGTTATTTCAATGGATTAAATAAAAGCTTTGATGAATGTGATAAGGTTTCTTTAGTAGTGGAAATGGTTTTGAATGATGAATTTTGATAAGAATTGCTGATAGAATTTGTTGTAAGGCAACAAACTAGATCTGAGAATTTACTATAGACTCTGAACCCCAATGGATTAGGCACTAATCAAATTGATTCAGTTGAAGGAGAAATATATCATAAATGATTATCAAAATGCAGCATCAAATCAAATTTTACTTCTATTTCCTATAGATCTTCAAAGTTGGCTAGCACTTGTCTGCATGGAATGTTTTAGCTTCAGTTAGCCACTATTGTTAAGAACATCTGCAGATCTATAGAAGAATTCTTGGCCATATCTATCTTATGGGATGTCTTTATCAAGTTAGTAAGAATTATGTATATGTTTGAGGATTTTGAAATGAGAATCAAAATGAAACTAAGAATAATCCTCATATAGTTGTTCCAGTTTTGAATCATCCCTATGTATACCCACCCTGGTTTTGCATAGCCAAAAGAGTAGAAAACCACCTTTGGTTTTGTAGAAGTTGGATCCAAATGTTTTACACGTGTAATTGTTAACAAGAATTGGCTAGTCTTTAGATTGTATGAGTATTATCATCTAGGTATTAAGCATTTTTTTTCTTAGTAGTTTTAGTCCTTTTTAAAACATCAACAAAATGGTGACTCTGTTGGGGAGTTGTCCAACACATCTATGAAAAGTACTGTAGTTTCTTTGGTCCTACTATGTACGTGTGTATCATGTTATCTAAGTTTTTCCCATGGTTATAAGGGAGTATTTTAGTGACAAACCTTGAGAATTTAAAGAAGATAAAGCCCAAGTACCATTTTTACACACTGACGTATCCAGCCTATCCAAGTGTCTTATATAACAAGCAAGAGTTGCAGTCTTACGACATTAGTGATTGGTCTGTCTGTACTAGATATTTTTGTTTCTACTTGTGTATTGTTTTCCTTGAGTCAACAATAAGTGTCATTACATATTTTCCCAAAATAGGGTGACGACTCAGTCAAAGTTTTGAAGCTAGTGCTTATTGTAACAAAAGATGAATATGGCTGACAAGAGAAAGAACACAAGAGCTTACATAAGAGCCAATCTCGATGTATCAATGTATACTGATCTACCCCAAGGTGGTAGGAAGAACCAAAATAAGAGCAAGACAGATCCAAATCCCACTTGGAAACCTAGAGGTAATGCATCCATCAATTCCCATTATCAACCAGTAGTAGGAAGAGAGTCTTCTTCGCTTAGTTCTGAATCTGAAACTACAAGACTCTTAGGAGGCATTTTCACTACCCCATTACTAGATGGGAGAGTCTTTCAAGACAAAGATGTGTCTACAATAGGAGTTGCTTCATCAAGGCAAAATCCTATAGCAGATATGAACTATAGGCTAGGATTTAGGAGTTCATTTGATAATCCTTTTAATCCCAAAGCAGCCCCATACGTGGAACCAAACCTTATAGATCTAGACAATCCTACTGATTCAAAAGCTACTTCTACTAATCCTAAAGAAGTGCACTCTGAGATAGGATTTTTGAAGAAATGGATTGCTGAGGAAGAAGCTAAATGCATTCATCTTGAAAAAGAGAAAGAGCAAGCCACTTTGGATTCCATAATAGAGAGGGATGCTTTGCTAAGAAGGATGGCTACTTTGAAGGAGCAAAATAAAAAGTTAGAAGAAAATACCACAACTCTCCATACTGATGTATTTGGAGATGTAGACAATCTGAGAGCTAAAGTTCAAGAACAAGAGAAATGCCTAAATCAAAGGCAAGAATCAGTTATTGCTCAAGTCCAAGCCTATAAACCTGTTCAAGTGGATCTTGTAGAACCCACTATAAAAGCTCTAGATAAAGGGAAATGCAAGGCTATAGGAATCTAAATAAATGAGCCTCAAGCTATACCAAGCAAACCCATACAACCCTCCATGTCAAAATTAGATCTAGATCTAGAGAGGGCTCGAAAAGAGAGGGAAGATCTTGCAAAAGAACTTGAGAAGGTTGAGAATAAAGCTCAAGATGCAGAAACTAGGAGAAAAATCCAATTCATAAAATCTAATTTTGCATTGGCTTCATGGCCCAATTTGTCTATCCCACCTACAATTCCTACACTAGCTAGTGGTCCAATAATCTCAACTCAGGGAGTACCCCAATCTGCTCCTACCCCATCTTCCACTATTGGTACCCAAGTCCCATTTGTCCCACCTCAACAATCCCAAGCTGCTCCTCTGAGTCAAGCTAATATAGCTAGTATCTCAAATGTTTCTAGTTTCCAGAAGAAACCTGTGTACATGGAAAAGTATAGACAAATATCATTTGCTGGTATTCTTGGTGCTCCACATCCCATATCATTTGATTTAAGAGATAAAGTGGTTATGTTCTCTGGGAATAATGTTGTTACTGATGAAGAATATTTGAGAATTTTCATTAATATGTTGAATGATTATGAAGTTGAACATGAAGATATGGTAATGAAATTGTTTGTGCATTCACTAACTGAGGATGCAAGGGATTGGTTTAGGAGGTTTCCTGATGACAGTATTACCTCATGGAATGATTTGGAGAAATTGTTCAAAGAGAAATATGGAGACAACACTAATGCAGGATTCATGTTGAATGAGTTCAACAACATCAAGAAGAATCCAAATGAGTCCACATTTCATTTCAATGTAAGATTCTAGAAAGGTATGTACAGACTATTTCAAGTTATGAGGTTGAATGAAGATGTCTGTCTCACAACATATTTCAATGCTTTTGATAGCAAAATGGCTTATCAGTTGAGGGATAAGGATCCTAAGACTTTAAGGGATTCTTATAAAATTGCAGTAAATATAGAGAATAATAGGAAGGCATCTGGTAAACTGGGTAGGAGGGATGATCTGAAGCTTTTTAATCCTAAGAACAATAATAAAAGGGAGGTTGACAAAACTCCTATAAGAAAGAAGCCCGAAGAACCTACTATAGGCCAGGTTTTGGAATTTCTCAAGAAGATGAATCCCACTAATTTTAGTAAGCCAAATGTTGCTGAAAGACCCCCTATGAATAACAATAGTTTCAATAGGCAGCCTAGAATGTAAGATTACCCTTACACCACTCAGTGGAAAGATGGTAAGCTAGTTCCCAACCAGACCCACAATGTGAAGGATAAGGGTACTCTAGATCCCCTGCAAAGGAACACTGTAAATATGAATGATGATGTACCATGGTGCATTATATGTCAATCACCTCATTCTACTGATTATTGTGCTATTTCTCAGTCATTTGCCCAAGGTCGAGGAGTTCAACCTGAAGAAGAAAGTGAAGAAAAAATCCATGATGATATAAGTTGCAATATGGTAAGCATGTGTGATGATTTGATAGATTCTGATTCAGAAGAGCCTGGAAATGATATTACCAGTCAGAGAATTACTTATCATTTACATCATCAGCAAGTGCTTTCAGATGATGAAGAGTATGATACAGATAAGGTATGCAATACATTTTCTGATGTAGGTCTCAGAAGCTTAAGAATGCCCTCCAAAGAGGAGATTGATAGAATTACAGCAAAAATGATTTCAAAAGTCCATAGTAACTACAATTTGATAAATAGAGTAGTAAATGATGATGTAGGAAAGCCATCCAGTGTATTCATCAAAGATATCACTCATAAGATGAATGATCAAGACAAGAAAGTCAATGTAGATGTGCCTAAGATCAAGGACAATAAGGGTAAGAAATGGGAACCAAAGAAAAAGGTTCAATTATAGATAAGTGAAGCAAAAAAACTAGTTGTGCAACCAAAGAAATTAGAACTTGATACTATCAAGCAAATAGTGGTGCCTACTGCTCAAAAGATTCCAACTCTAGGTACTCTTGTAAAATCCACTACTATTGAACCTATTGATATGATATCTATGTTATCTCAAATTACTATAAAAGTGCCCTTGTCTGAACTTCTTAGAATTAAAGAGCATAAGAACAAGGCTTTCTCATGGTTGGGTGCAATAGGAAATAATAATATTGTTGTAGAGAAAACTGTGTTCCAACAAACCCCATTAGTAATAGAGGATAGTGGTATCATATCCCAGATTCCTTAGATGTTTTTAGATGATTCCTCAGTGGAATTTATAGAGGATATTGACCCCTTTTTTCTCAGCCTGATCATAAAGGGGAAGACTTTAAAAAATTGCATGATAGACTCAGGAGCTTCCAACACTATAATGCCTTTCAAAGTAATGGAAGCCTTTGGTTTGAAGGTGGATACCAAGCAAGGCAGATGCAGAAGAATGGATGCTAGGGAAGTCCCAGTCATAGGTACCATAAATGCCTTACCATTCAAATTGGTTGCATATCTTGAAGTAGAATTAACCATGTATGTCCTTGTGGTAGATATACCTCCACACTATGGAATGTTACTCTCCAGGAAATGGAGTGCTGCCATGGGAGGAAGCCTACAATGTGATCTGACTTATGCCACTTTCCACATAGGGGACAAAGCTATCAGGGTAAATAGAGAGTCAAGGGTTAATCACATTTTAGGGGAAGAAATTGACAAAGATGCCACTTGTTTCTTAGATACTGGGATCAATGCTTTCAGCGCTGAATTAATTATTCAGGAAGTTGAAAATTTACCTGCTATCATTGAACATGAAGTTGAATGTTGCATGAACTCACCAAAATTATGGACAATGTTCTTTGATGGGGCTAGTTCTAAAGAGGGTGCAGGGGCAGGTCTAGTTTTTCTGTCCCCTAAAAATAACACTTTTAGGTATTCATTCACTTTGAAGTTTTCCTGCACAAATAATATTGCAGAATATGAAGCATTGTTGCTAGGACTGAAAGTTGCCACACATCATAGAATTAAGAAACTATGTGTCATAGGGGATTCTAAACTAATTATCTCTTAGATCAAAGGAACCTACTCATCCAAGAATAAGAGATTAAAGTAGTATAGAAATGTAGTTTGGGATCAAATAGAATTCTTTGATGCATTTGGGATCTCATGGAGAGATATGACTCAAAATAAGATGGCTGATTTGTTAGTGAATGTAGCAATCAAGCCAAAAGAGATATCATTTGTAGGAATCTCTCAGATTGAGGTACAAAATAGACCTTCCATACCTAATAACATTGAAAATTGGCAGGTCTTTGAAGATGACAAAGAATTTACAAATTTTTTGTTAAATGAAGACAAGTACCACAATTAGGAAATGGATTACAGTGAACTGATTGAAACCATAAATGGAAAGGAAACCATTTTTGGTCAAGAGATTATTCAATTGAAACCAAATAAGGTGCCGAAGGGGTTAGTATTCTTGGAAGATATTTTTGATAACTAGGATAGAGTAAAATCAGGAGTTAACGACCCCAAACCTTAGGAGTTAGAAGAGATAAACTTGGGTACTGATGAAGTTCCCAAAAAGGTTTATATTGGCCAAAATCTTCCTATTAAAATCAAAAAAACATTGATTGACCTACTTAGAAAATAAAAAAATGTTTTTTCTTGGTCATATGATGACCTTAAGGCTTATAGGGAGGATCTGTTCTAGCATGTCATACCATTAAAAGACAATGTAAAACCTTTTAGGCAAAAATAGAGACCAGTGAAACCTACCCTGGCCCCAAAAATGCAAGAAGAGCTGATGAAACTAAGGTATGGGAGGATAATCAAACCAATCAAGCATTCCACCTGGGTTTCAAACTTGGTTCTTGTTAGGAAGAAGAATGGAGATATTAGGCTATGTATGGATTTTAGAAATTTAAACATTGCATCTCTAAAAGACAATTATGGGTTACCAAATATGCAAGCCATGTTGCAACAAGTGATTGGCTCTGAGTTAATGTCAATGATGGATGGTTTCTCTGAATATAATCAAGTTCTAGTAAAGGAAAGTGAACAGTTCAAGACAGCCTTCACAACCCCATGGGGAACATATGTATATGTGAGGATGCCTTTTGGCCTAATTAATGTAGGAGCTACCTTCCAAAGAGCCATGGATGTAGCATTTCATGATTATATTGATAAATTTATGGTTGTGTACCAAGATGATCTTATAGCATATTCTAATAAGGTTGAGGATCACTACAAACATTTGGAAAAAATCTTTATCAAAGCTCTGGAATATGGAGTATCTTTAAACCCAAAGAAATACACATTTGAGGTCACAGAAGGAAAATTACTAGGACATATAGTGTCTAAGGATGGGGTGAAAATAGATCCTAAAAGAGTAGCAACTATTGATAAAGTCCCCAAGCCAAAAAATGTAAAAGGAATTCAATCTTTCTTTGGCCAAGTTAATTTCCTTAGAAGATTTGTTACCAATTTTGTTGAGATCAGTAGACCTATCTCAAAGATGCTAAAAAAGGGAGCCACTATAGATTGGAATGGTGAGCCTTCACAAGCATTCCAGGATATTAAAATTGCAATAAAAAATGCTCCTGTACTGAGAACCCCAGATTATTCAAAACCTATGCATATTTTTTCTTTTGCATCCTTCCACACTATGGCTGTAGTCTTATTGCAGAAAAATCAAGAAGGATATGAGTAGCCTATTGCCTTTTTCAGTAAGTCACTGCAGCCTACTAAAATAAATTATGAAATAAATGAAAAGAAAGAATATGCTTTAGTAAAGGCTATAAAAGCTTTTAGATGTTACCTGGTAGGTGCTACTATTATTGCTTTTGTACCTAGTGCTGCAGTCAAGGATATATTTTCTCAACAGGAAGTATCAGGCAGAAGGTGTAGATGGATCAATAGAATCCAAGAATTCAACATTGATATACATATAACTAAGTTAGTAAGGGGTCAAGGTTTGGCCAAACTCATGGCTGAAGCTAATCTAGAGGCTAATTAGATAAATCTAGTAAATGATGATCTCAGAGCTGACTTATGTGACATGGACCAGTGTGATTGGTACACCAATGTCATATATTACTTGCAACACATGGAAGCTCCTCCCCATTTTCCTGAAAATGAAAAGAGGAATACTAAATTGCAAGCCATTAGGTATGTAATTGTCCAAAGCAACCTATAGTGGAGAAATTTTGAAGGAGTATTGTTGAAATGTGTTGATAAAGAAAAGACAAAAGAGGTCTTGAAAGAAATGCATGCTGGAGTGTGTGGGGGACACTATATGGCCAAAACTATTGCACATAAGATAATGAGGGTTGGATTTTGGTGGCCTTCCCTTTTCAAAGATGCCCAAGTTATGGTTAGGAAGCGTGACCCTTGTTAGAGGTTTGTTGGAAAACTAAAGTTCTCAGGAAATACTCCTTTGAAGCCAGTAGAGATTCAAGCACCTTTTCAACAATGGTGTCTGGATTTCATAGGAGAGATTTTCCCCAAGTCTAGCACTAGCTATTCTTGGATTCTGGTGGCTACTGACTACTTTAAAAAATGGGTAGAGGCTATCCCCACAAGAAATGCAACAAGTAAAGTTGTCAATAACTTCCTACTAAATAGTATTATTTCTAGATTTGGCTGTCCATAGAAAATTGTAACAGATAATGCTATGTGCTTCAAATCTGAGGAATTCATTAAATTTTGTAATAAATATGGAATAACAAGGTCATCATTTTCTCCCTATCATCCACAAGGGAATGGACAAGCTAAGTCCATAAATAAGAGCCTATTGAAGGTCATTAAGAGAACCTTGGATGATAATAAGAAGGCATGGGATTCCAAGTTACAGTTGGCAATATGGGCCGACAGAGTAACTGTAAAGAAAGCCATTGGTGTAGCTCCATTTGATTTAGTGTATGGAATTCAAGCTAGAATTCCTTAGAACAACTTGATGGGACTCTACAATTACATCCAGTTGTATGATGAAGATACTATAGATGAAATGCAAGAAAGAATGGATGAATTGGTAGGACTGACAGAAACCAGAAGAGAAGCATCTCTAAAGAACCAAAAGTTGCAACTGCAAGTTAAGACACTCTATGATAAAAGAACTATAAGCAAAAAGTTTGAAGATGGAGATTTAGTCTTAATGTGGAATGCCAAAATTGAGGATAAAGGAAAACATAGCAAATTTGATACTATTTAGTTAGGCCCATATCTAATTGAAAATACTTAGGGTGAAGATTCTTATATACTCAAAGATGTATTCGACAATATTCTTGAATTGCCGGTTCATGGACAGTTCTTGAAGAGGTATTTTTCTTGAAAAATACTTATTTTCTCCATGAACAGTAGTTTTAGAGTTTCCTGTTGTTTTGTACATTCTATATATTTTGTAAATCTCTGTTAGTATCCTTGTGCAGTCTGGTTCCTTGTTTCTATGTGTTGCTTAGTGCTCTCTGAAGAAGTTGTCATTTTACCAAATATGTGGTCTACTCTCCCATAGATTTTGAATTCTTGCATAGACTCAAGTAGTCTATCATCCCCAGACAGAGCCACTGTTGGTCTGAATTTTTGTATAATAGGTTTCGTCTTGCCCAGATAAATTTTTTTAGATTGTGATCCCTTAATGGTGACTAGGTTTCCAACTAAGTTTGTGTTATTTTTTGGCTAGTCCCTTTTTCCTTTTAAATTTTCCTTGGTGCGAAAATTCTTTTAAAAAAAGGGGGGAAGGGGGTTAAGAAAATGATCTTTATTCACCTTTGTTGAAATTTTTTTCTTAATCCTTGTGAAAATGTTTTACCTCACCATCTGATTTCCTTTAAATCTACGGTTTTCATTGATTCGCTAAAGAAAAATACTCTATATATATATATATATATATGTGTAGCAAATTAGCGAGGTGATGACGTGTGTCTATGGTCATCGGGAATACTAAATCTGGCATCCAAATAACTCTGGCAAGTCGCTAAGTCGCTATCATAATATACAAGCGAGTTGCCAGTAGCAACATAGCGAGGATGCAATCATCGCCAAAAGCGGCATTCTTTTATGACCAGAAATGATTTGGAAAGTCTCGAAAAAATTTTGTGTAGGCTGTGCTACTTTTCCCAGCGTCTATTTTTCGGTGGGTTGTTGCATCACTAGCTGAGTATTTTTGTGTTTTACCAGTAGCAACATAACGACTAACCCTAAAGTCAAAAACATAGTAGAACCTAAGATAGAGGATGATTAAAATATATATATGTATGCCAACACATTGTGCCAGCTTAGCAACAGTGGTACCATGGACCCACTTCCCAGGAATGTAATACAAGGATTTTTGACTGTGAGATTGGGCCAAGATCAAGGGTTGTCATTAGCTTGCTATAAAGAAGTGCTCAGAAGTTAAGCATGGCAAGTTAGCAAGTGATGGCCCACCATTGATTCCTTGAAAAGTCATTTCAAATGTCTGCCACATGATTGACATAAGATCAAAGGTTATCACTAGCTCACCATGGAAAGATGCTCGAGGTATAAGTATAGCGAGTTAGCGACATGATGACACATGTTTGTAGTCATCCGTGGGCCCAGTCTGAAGTGCCAACATTGAAGGAAAGGTGTAGGTGCAGCTATTCTATTGGTTTGATTGCAAATATGTTAATAAGAAAATGAGCCAGCTTAGTTGTCATTACCAGATCACAAGATTTTCCAAGAATCAACGGCGCATTTTAAAAAAAAACAAAAGAAAGTGTGGTGACATTCTATCCTGTGCATTTATGATGAATGGAAACTTCACGTGTGAGAAAAAATTAGAGTATAATCTGTAAGATTTTCTTTTATTATTCATTATAGTCCACTCAGCAAAGATTTCATTTTCTCTAAGCATAAGCACCCATCAATCAAGTTGTGATTAAGCATTGGTGAAGACACGAAAACAATTCCATATCTGTTTGAAAGCAGTTGTAGAAGTTCAAAGGAGGATAATTTTGGTAAAATCAAGTAAGTACTCGATCATAACCTCTGTAACATTCCAATTCCCATTATTACAATCAAGATGCCTCCTAAGAAATCATTCTCTAGGAAATTTAACTATATGAATAGGAATATCCACGATGATTTCTTAGAATTACTCCCAGGATCCACTACAAAGTCTGCACCGGTCAAAAGATTAATTTCATTAAATCCTAGGCTTAAAATTGTTGATGGCTTATATGACAAGGGGAACTGAGTAAGGGATACAAAAACTAATTAGACTGGCCTTTTTCTATTTAAAAAGTGGTTTTTAGAGAGGAATCTGTTTGCCTCTCATGCTAATATATGGAATTTTGACTTGGGAAAGTTAGTAGTTCCTAGTGTTTTCATGGACTACGACTTGCTAGAAGACATTGCCAAGAATTATGACCAAGCCATTAAGGTTGTGAGAAGAAATGATGGTGTGCCTCTACTCTCAATTAGCCCTAAAGAAATTAGAGATGTTTTTCATTTAGAACCATTATCAGATTTCCATGTGCTAATCAATTTGCTAGAATTAGAAAATGAATACAAAGCAAAGAGAGATATAATTAGGGGAGGTGCATTGAGGGCACACATTGGTACCATAGAAACTCTGCTAGTAATAACTGTAGCCTCTAAAGAACCTTTTAAGAAGAGCCTTTTCACTTCCTGAGCTGTAGAGATATATAGGACCCTATGTTGTGTTCTTGGTGAAGATGAGCAGGATTTCATGCCCATTGACCTTATGTATATGATGATTCAAATTGCCTCTTTTGGTGTAGATGTCATTTTTGATTTTGCCTCCTTTCTAGCTAAAGAAATTCACATCAATTTGGTTGGAATTGCGAGAGGTAAGGTGGAGAAAAATTTTGGCCACTTTTCCTTATTAATGCATATATTCTTGTTCAAAGGGGTAACATATTTTGGTAGTGAGATGAAATTGAAGAGAGAGGAAAATGGGGAAACACTGCCAGTCCAGTTGTGAAGTGCAAATATGACTTGGGATACAAATAAAGCTAGTTTTGTCAGATTTGATAGATATTTTGCTTCTAAATTGAGATATCTATTATTGAGTGATAATCCCAGGATCCCTACAGTATTGATGAATCTCATTAGACCTATGGATAGCCCCCATAATTTGAAAGTTTCACACAATTGGGGAAATATTATTCCTTACCCTATTTCTATAGTTTTTAGAATTTATGGTTTTAAAGGGAGTCCTCATGTCTTGCCTTACCAAGTGCCTCTAAAGGTAGGAATGGCAGAAATCTTATGGCAACTAGGAGTAGAGGAAATGTTCTTGTCAAAAAGACAACTAGGGTCAATTTTCCCTACCTGCACAGTGGCCCATCAGTTTGTGATTACTAAAGGAGGATGGCTCTTTTTGTAAAAAAATTTGCATCAGTATATGATGGTTGTCTCCCACCCTCATTTTTTTGATTCTGAGGGATTTTTCAATCAGGCTTTGAGGCATAGGATCAAGCTGGGACCGGTAAAGCATGATTCATATTACCTAGAAGACATTATAAGAAATGAAGTTTCTTTACAAGAACAAGAAACTAAAAAATAAAAATGGAGAGTTTACTCCAGGGTCCTAGAATTTATTCATTGTTTTGATCAGAATTATAGTCCTTAGACAATGCCAATACAGAGGCTGACAGAATAAACAAGCTCATAAATAACTTCCCTGCAATAATGGAAAACATGAATGAGAAGAAACAATTTTTTATTAATTCTTCTCTTGATAAGGCCAGAGAAGTTATGAAGAGGTTAGTTTTCACTCCTAATGTAGGGGTTGGTCAAATAATTGTACAGAAAAAACCTGGTTACACTACAATTCATAATAAAATGGCTCCTATAGATAAGGGAAAATAAAGAATGGGATCCACCAGCATAGCTCTAGAGGAGAGACCTGATGAGCCTAGCCCAAAGAGGTAGAAGGTAGTAAGAGAAGGGAGACCTCAAACTAAGGAATATTCACCCACCCAATCTCCTTTGAGAATTGGAGAAGAGCAGCTCACAGGTGAGCAAGTTAAAGAAATTGAATCACAGGGAGGTTTTTTTTTTTACCCAAGCAGAATTGAATGAAGGTAACCCTCTAGAGCCTCCGCTCACAAGTTTGGATCTAACAGGAGCTGATTATAGAGGTAAGGAATTGGACCCTATATTAGAACAAGCAAGTCATCAATTTTTGACTAATGACAATTTTGTAAAATCAAGAGCCTTTCAGCAATTTGCATGGAGGACAAACATGAACATCTTTGAGGAGAAATGTAAAAGGATCAAGACAAATTATCTAGAAATGGATGAAACTTCCATACAAAACTAGATTAAAGAAGAAATGATGAAGGAATTCCAGAACATTACTCTTGAAAAAGGAAGGCAAATGGTAAAGACCTCTAACATATTATTGTTGCCAAATTGGGATTTTGTAGATGCCTTAATTTTCAATTCTATTTCAAGTAAATTGGAATTGCAATTATTGAGGACCAAGATGCATTGGTCAGTTGGTCGTTGAAAAGAGGATCTAGAGCTACATGATCACAACCAGATGAGTCTGGATTGATGGGCAACATACTTGTAAGAAGGGTTGCTGACACCTCCCATGTACAAGAAGCCTATTGGAATGTGGATTCCTCCCAGTTTCTTTTTGCCACTACTAAGAAGGAGGAACAGGTCATGCTTGAATTACAGAGCAAGTATGAGATAGTGGTGGATGCATACAACAAAGAGGTAAAGAGGAGGATTGAGCTTGAAAATAAGCTATTGGAACAATCTACCAGGCCTAGAATAACATACCCTCGTCCCCTAGTAGAACCTTTTAGGTCTACCCCCCTCATTGAAATTCCAGATACACCCTAAGGGCCACGATATTACACTACTGAGGATTTTGAAGAAGAAAAGGCTAAACTATGGGCCTTACATATAGAGTTGGAATCTAAGTATGAAGATAAACTAAGAAAAGCTCTTACATATCTGGGAGACAAAGTTGAATGGCCACTAATCCATCATCAATTGGTCAGGGTGATTAACATTTGGGAGGAGTTAAAAGCAAATGATGAGGCTCTAAAGCCTATTGTGAACAAATGGGTAAGAAGGGAAAAATCAGTAACCTTTTTGTGTTTATCTGTTATAGATAATTCTCATGATTAGATTGAAAAGATCTTTGATATTGTTTCTAACCTTGCTGACTTTGATAGTAAAAGGTTTCATTTACAGAAGATGACAATAAGCCACTTAGATAAATATAAGAGTCAAAATTTCAAATTATTTCCTCATGCCCTAGATAAGAAAAATAATTTAAAAAGCAAAGAGGAATGGGCAAAAGAACTTGATGATGCATTCTATTTAAGAATGAATCAAGTAGTAAATGAAACCGGGCATGCATGGTGGGCCACCACAATAGAAGAGATGGTGAAAGTGAAAATATTCTTTGATTCTTTAAATAGGATTTCATTGATATTAATAATGTGGCTGATTATGTAATAAAAAAACAAAAGGATATTTTGCATTTCAATTGGCCAGATGATGCATTATTTGACAAGTGGATGGCAGAAATGGCTTCTAGTGAACAGTTGGATGCAGATGAAAATGGCAGTGATGACGTGTAGGATGAGGAAGTCCAAATCACTGATACTATCATTTCCCAAACCCAATTATAAGAAGAAGACAAGAAAAACCTATCATTTTCAGTTATGAACTTGGGACCACGGGATGCTGATATAGCCAGAGAAAAGGACAAGATAGAAGTTGTTTCTACCACCAAAGATAAAGATAAAGGAAGCCTACAGGTGGACGTTAATGTGACATCATTAAAAAAAAATTCATCATTGGCTAATTTGGTAGTTACTTATGCAGGGAAAATAGATCAGTAACCAATAAGCAACACTAGAATGTATAACAGAAGTTGACTCACTTAAAAGAATGTTTTAATCTAGATATCTTCTGTTACCCACATTATGTCATTTTGTGGTAGGTGTATGTAAATATTCTTTGTAAAGGACACCTTTCACTTTCTTTTAGCCTAAAGCTTGGTACATCTCACACTATTTAAGTGAGATTTCAAGGCTAAAGATGAGTCCAAATTCTATTTTTCTAAGTAATATGCTTAGTCTGTTTTTGGTCCAAATTTTGAAAGCAAGTTTATGATGTATTTTCTCTATCAATTCTCTGAGAATACATGAATATAGAATGAGCTGTGTTTCTTTCTGAAGGTCATTCTGTGTCTATTGTAAATGATATACCATTTTCAAAGAAAATGAATACAAATTGTGAACTGTCCCCATATTAGTTCTTTCTAAATCTTGTCTCCTTCCAATTACTTGGTTGTCTTGATATTGTATAAGTAAAGGCTTGTGCAATTGAATGCAATCTAGTTAGGTTGTATATCTATTTATCATTGCTATTAATTTCATGGATTAAATAAAAGCTTTGATGAATGTTATAATGTTTCTTTAGTAGTGGAAAGGGTTTTGAATGATGAATTCTGATAAGAATATCTGATAGAATTTGTTGTAAGGCAACAAACTAGATCTGAGAATTTGCTATAGACTCTGAACTCCAATGGATTAGGCACTAATCAAATTGATTCAACTAAAGGAGAAATATATCATAAATGATTATCAAAATGCAGCATCAAATCAAATTTTACTTCTATTTCCTGTAGATCTTCAAAGCTGGCTAGCACTTGTCTGCATGGAATGTTTTGGCTTCAGTTAGCCACTATTGTTAAGAACATCTACAGATCTATAGAAGAATTCTTGGCCATATCTATTTTATGGGATGTGTTTATCAAGTTAGTAAGAATTATGTATATGTTTGAGGATTTTGAAATGAGAATTAGAATGAAACTAAGAATAATCCTCATACAGTTGTTCCAGTTTTGAATCATCCCTGGGTATACCCACCCTAGTTTTGCATAGCCAAAAGAGTAGAAAACCACCTTTGGTTTTGTAGAAGTTGGATCCAAATGTTTTACACATGCAATTGTTAACAAGAATTGGCTAGTCTTCAGATTGTATGAGTATTATCATCTTGGTATTAAACATTTTGTTGCTTAGTAGTTTTAGTCCTTTTTAAAACACCAACACTATTTTCTTGGAGAATGGTAAAACGCTAATATGGTTAACCTTTGGTAGTAAACGTAAAAGTGAAGTGCATGTCATTAACATTTTTAGGGTTGCAAAGAGGAGTATGCAAAAAAGTGTATTGTTGGTACTGTGAGTTGCTACTGGAGTCTTTTGTTGTCGTTGTTGAACTTGCATTGCAAGTGTATTGTAGCCTTGTGTTGAAGATAATACATTGTGCAAGTTTTGGAGGGGTGGGGTTGTTTTACCAAAAGGTTTTTCCCCACTGGAAAATCTTTGTGTTATGTGTTTATTTCTTTGTCTATTTTCTTTATGCTTTCTTGGCTGAAATATTGTTGTTTACATGCTATTGAATCTGTAATTGTAAAAGATTTTAATAGTATTTTCACCATACTTCTCTTAAGAGATTAGTGTAGGAAGTTGTTTCCGCACCTGAGTTTCCTTACAAATGCAACCTAAAAATGAAAATTAACATGAATTCTAATAATGAAAGCTACATGAAAATGTAAAGGTGTAATTGCAAAAGAGCAATGATAACATAGGATTTTGTGTTCATCGTCCATTAGAGAATGTAAAAGAACTTATTTTCATCATTGGGTCATTTTAAATAGACAAAAAAAAATCACACAATCATCACTAATCATAATTGCAACTATGAAGATATGAATGTGATTTATATTAGATTGGAATGAGGAAAGATTCTAACATAAGAATCAAAGACATAAAGGTCAAGATGACTTCTATGTTAGCTTACCTAATTTAATGTAGCAAAACCATGCTCACATCAAGGAATAGATACTAGAATGACCATAAGAATGATTGTGCAAAAAAAAAACAATCAAGGATGATGCCTCAAATCTCCCTCCTACCCCCAAGTCCTCTAGTCCATGGCATCCTCAAGAGATTTATTAAACAAGGACACTCACCCAAAATCAATATTAATTAGCACAAAAAGAAAATATCATGACATAGCTCAAGCATTAAGTGTTGTGTTTAAAAATTTAAGTATGTTAATTGATACTGAGTTCTAAGGATAAGGATCAAATATTTGCAAGAAAATAAGATCACATGACAAAACTAGGTACGACCAAATTGATAAGTGTTAAAAAATACTTGATTTTAGGGGTTGCATTGAAAAATATAGTTGGGGTGGTGTTGAAAAACACCATTTGCAAGGTGTCCTAAAGACTAAGATAGCCAAGACACCAAAGCTAACATAGTTATGACCCCTAGACAAAGACCAATTCCAAACCAAGGCAACAAGGACAAGGCATAATGGCTAAAGGCCAAGTGTTGAGGACATGTGCTAAGAAAAAAAGGTGAAAAGCCCTCAAGTAGCACCCATTTCTAGGTTTTCACCACTTAGATTAGTATTATTACTTTTCATTTTTTTTGGAATATATCATTTTTTTGGAGATACATCAAAGTGCTTATTATTAAGGTGATCACTTTTTTAGTACATTTTCCAATTTTTAGAATTTTGACAAAATATCATTTTTTAGGATTTTTGAAATATATCATTTTTTTTTGTATTTTTTAGGATCAATAAATATGTATAAAGATTCCCCCAGATAGAATGGGCATCATGGATAGAACTTCTTTAGGTGCAAGACATTGATAGGATTAGGGAGCTACTCTCCCTCTATTTTAGATAGTAAATAGGCACCAGACCCAAAATTTGTTGTCATAATGTGAGGTCGAAGCCAATTAGGTTCAAATTCACCCTTTTGATCTCTATTACATTAATTCTTAGGATTTTCACATAGGACAAGATCTCTCACCTAGAATTATCTATGGTGGACCTTTTTGTTGAATGATTTTGACATGCACTTTTGATAGACCCTCATATGGTTAGATCATACTTGGCATTTCCCATCTAGAAGTTCTAACTTTTGAAGTCTCATGGCATAGTAGGATTCATCTATAACTAGACCTTTGAGGGAAACTTTGAGTGAAGGAATCTCAATCTCTAAAGGTAACATTGCTTCAACAACATATGTAAGGGCAAGGGCAAAAGGAGTAGCCCCAGTAGGAGTAAGAATCGCATTCGATAGGCCCACAAAGTTGCATTTATCTATAAGTGTCAATCTCTACCATTCTTATGAACTATTCTATGTAAGATTTTGAGAATGGTTTTATTTCATACTTTTGCTTGACTATTTTCTTGTGGGAAGTAAATGGAGGACCAATGTTTTTTCTATCTTGAATTTCTTACAAAGTTGTTTAAGGTCCTTATTTTTAAACTAGCCTCTATTTTCAGTGATAATATTGGAAGGAACTCCATATCTACAAATAATATGATTTAGAATAAATAGAGAAACTCTCTTGCCCAAGGCAACATAAAGTGGGACAGCTTCTACCCATTTAGTGAAGTAATCAATAGCAGTGATAGTAAAATTGTGTCCACATGATGAGTTGGGATGAATCTGCCCAACAAGATCAAAGGCCCAATGCTGAAATGACTAATGAGAGATAGAAGGAATGAGTTCCTTTCCCAAAGCATGTATTAGGTTATCATATTTTTTAAACTTTCCACATGACTTTGCAAAAGCAACTACATCAATTTTCATGATGAGCCAATAGTACCCTACCCTAAGAAACCTTCAAGTCATGGAAATACCATTAGAATGTCCCCCATAGATGCCCTCATGGATGTCAACTAACAAATTATTAGATTCTTCCTTTACTAAGCATCTAAGAAGTGTTCCATCTAGACCCCTCCTATACAAATCACCAGATATAAGGGAATGGTGAGAGAAATTTTGAATAAGGTTTATGCATTCAAATTGGTTAAAGGTTTTAGGTATAATTCCATCATGAAGATATGAATAAATGGCACTATAATAGGATGAATCATGACCAAAAGGGGTATAAATAACATGAATTTCTTTGGAATCATAGATAGGGTGATGTACCTCTTCCACCAAGAATTCAAATCTTGATTCATGTTTCTCTAATTAAAGAAGTGAAGCAAGTGTAGCCATAACATTAGCTACTTTTTTTTCTGCTCTAGGGATTTGTTGAAATGAGACACATGTGGAGCAGTATCTCAAGGAAACAACTATTTTCTTGTAAGGTACCAATTTCTCATTTTTTGTGAAATAATCGTCATTGACTTGGTTGATTATCAGTTGTGAATCCCCATAGATGTGTAACTCTATAATTCTCCATTCTATAGTCATCTTAAGTCCATTTATTAAAGCTTCATACTCAACCAAATTGACTACTTGTGTTGGTTCAATAAGCACTAAAGACCAATCTTGAAAATAACTAGGGAGATGATCAAGTGCCTCATCCTTAGGCACCTCAAAGAGGTTTCACCCTTGGATATGTCCTTTCCTTTTACTTCTTTTTGGTTTTGACACTACCACATAGTGGTTTCTTCCATCAGAACTCATATTCTTTTTATTTTATTTTCCTTTTATTTTGTGAATAAGGTACTTGATGCCTAGCTTTATCATGTTGGTAGCTAGTTCACTGGTGGAAGAGACTATGGGTTTAATGATATTCAAATAGCATGCTATCTCATAATCATTTTGAAACATTAAAAGCTTAGGTTCATGATTATGTTGGGACCAATCAATCAAACCAGAATGAACAAGGGGTAAATCAATGACTGGTTCAAGGTCATGAATATGAATGATGTCTTTGGTGATTGAAGATTTAGAGTCCATCGATTAACTTCCTAAACTACCCAAATCGAGATTCATCCCAACAAGAAAAGAATTTTCCACTAAGGTAACATGTGAGTTCAAATCATCTAATCCTACATGTGAATTATCAACTAACTCAAGTTGAGAACTATATGTATGAACAACATCAATATCCATATCAATTGTAGAAGGCTCCAAGAGGGAGTCCCATTCATACTCATTCAAATCTATTTCTAAATCTCAACTAGGATTCTTAAATAATGAAGGCTTGGGATGCCTAGATGTAGAAGCCTCAATATCATTAAAGGTCACACTCTCTTGTTTGAAATTTACAACTATCTCATGAGATACTAGACTATCTAAATCTCTCCATAGGAGAATAGTACAAGGAACCCAATCTTCACACATATCTTGCTAATTTTCCAAATTAGGTATGTACTCTTGTTATTCTTAGCTATTCGACTTATCAAGGATAGAAGCAATATTCTTATTGTGATTTTCATATCTTAGGCCAACTAGCTTCTTAGACTGGCATCCAAAAAGACCATGATCAAGGGGTTTAGTTGTAGCATCCAATATATTACTAAGAGGGCCATGTCTAGGATAGCTCATCTTCTTGACAAAAGTATACCCTCTTTCATAAGCTTTAGGAGAAGAAGTGAAGTTCTCATTCTGCATATACTTCTCTTCTCTATAAATCCAATCTCTAATAACCACATCTTATTTCTCATCTTGAATAGGCACTAATGATTGTAAAAATGTGTCAAAATAATGTCATAGCTAAAGAGGAAGGTTTTATCTCTTGTGAAGGTTTATCATAAGACCTAGGTGAAAACTAGTAATGCTACAAAGGATTTGAATTGGTATCCCCCCATGCCAAGGTCTATGGATTTGAACTTGTCTTTTCATTTAGCTAAAGTTGCATCAAAACCATCTACTTCTTTATTGAGGGGAACATGAGTACTTGCTGAAATTGACATTAATAGATAAAGTATTATCCCCAGGTATAAAAATCTCTATTCCATTGTAAGGGAACTTAACACACTGATGATAGGTAGATGACACTACTTGCATATCATGAATCCATGGTCTACCAAGAAAAATATTGTATATAAGGGGTCCAACACCAACTATTTGGAATAAAATATCTTTTTCAATAGGACCAATCCTAATGGGAAGGACAACCAACCCCTTTGAACTTCTCTTTGCCTTATCATAGGATTTGATAGTAATCTTCCTTTTGGTATCAATAACTTGTTTAGAATAACCTAATGTATTTAAAAGACTTAAAGAAAAAATATTAAGATTAGCACCCCTATCTATCAACATACACCTAACATGGGTTCTATGGATCACAACCTCAATATGAAGGGCAAGAATATGCAGATGACTCAAATATTTATCATCTTCCTCTAAAAAGGAAAGGTAATGAGGGCTATCAATATGATTAACCATGTTCTAAAATTTATCGACATCTAATTTATTGGGGACATTTTTCATGTGCAAAGCATCCTCAAGGACTTGTTTGTATCTCGAAGACAACTCTAAAAGCTCAAAGATCAAAATTTGAGCAAGGGTTCTTTGCAATTGATCAAAAATATTATAATTTAACCTAGGATTAACCATTGGTTTTGAAGGAACATACTTGTATTGCACCCTTTTTGGCTTACTTGGTTGGTTTGAACTAGGTCCTTTGACAATGAGGGGACCTTGAATTTTCATAATAACATTAAGACTTTGGGAAGACACTTGCTTAGGTTTACTTGACTAATTTGAATTGGGTCCTCTAATGAAAAGGGGACCTTGAGATGACTCTCTAAAGTGAGCATCCCTTAACACCAAAACAAGTTTTCACCAAGGATAGAAGAGCTCAGATTTAAATCATAATCATTGGGATCTTTATCTTCCATCATGCTAACACTTTCTTCTACAAACTCAAGAATATTGACAAAATTTTCTACATTTTCATAAGTGTAGTTAATTGTAGCCTTTCAATTCTTAGGTTGGGAAGCTTCCCCTTTCTCATACTTAGGCAAAGCCTCTTTTAACACTATCTGATCAGCATTGGTATATAATCCATCTATTTCAATTTTTCCATTCTCAATAAGATTTTGACCCATATGCTTATATCATGTTCAAATCCATTGTGAAGTTTTCAATAGGCCTTCTCATCCCACCACTATGGCTTAACTTTAGGTATGTGGAAATTTGTGGCATCATAAAGGTGCGCAAGATTATGAGAAAGGAGCTTTGTGAATATCTCTTCATATGACTCACCCAATTGTGTAAAGTTATGTTTCTCTCCTTTAAGGCTTTTCTTGATATCTTATCTTATTACTTTGTTGATTGGCACTAGCCAAATGGAGAATAGCTTGATCTTTAGGCTTAGAGATATCCACAACTCCATCATCAACCACTTGTTTGTTCTTATTCCAATATGTGTTATTTCATTTATCCTTGATATCATTGTTGTCATTCTGACCATTATTGTTTTTGTTTTCATTTTTTTTTGTCAAAATACCTTGCTCTCTCAAAACATCCTCACTTCTAAATGCAACTTTAACCATGGTATCAAAGAACTCAAAAACCATCTTCTTAACTTTGTACTTCATCTCAAGAACCATGTTACTAATGAGGATTTCAATCTTTTCATTCTCAAGAATAGTCCTAGAATAGTGAGAACACAGTCATTTCCATCTTTGCAAGAATGTAACAAAGGATTCTCCTTGATTTTTCTTTGTGTGAAATAAATCCCATAGCGAGATAGATTATGAAAGATTGTATGCAAAGTGTTGAACAAATCTCTAAATTAACTTAGGGAACATCTTAACAAGAGGAGTTATTTTGGTAAACCATTCCATTTCTTGACCCTTAAGACTCCTTGGAAATAATCTCATAAGGTATGAGTCCTCATAATGAAATTCAAAACTCATAGTATAGAACTGATGCACGTGATCATTTGGATCTCCATTTCCATCATATTTGTCATATTGGGGGATCTCAATTTTTCTAGTAAAATCTTTCATGTCAACACTCTTATCAAAAGGATTAGGACAAACTGAATCAAGTGAAAAAGAACTCTTGGGTGTCAATATTTACTTCAGTTGTTTCTTGAATTGATCAATTTCTTCTTTTATAGAGGGATCATGCTTTTGGATATTTTTGTCTACATCAAAAATGTAAGGGACCTTAGCACCCTTTTTGATTAAATGTTAAAAGCATGCATCTCTATTTTGTTCCATATATGCTTCCATATGTTGTTGAAAATGTGGGTATTGTTGCATAGCCATGAAATCATAAGAATTGTGGTCAAAGTTCGAGCTACCACCTCCATATTGTGAACCATGATAAGAATTTTGTGAATTTTATCTTGAAACTCTAGGAGGTGTTGGTCTCCTATAATCATCATGTCTTTTAGCTCACCTTCCTCTAGGACTAGGAGATGGTGAAGGTGTTCTCCAATTTTTCCATTTCATGGAGTCTTGAGAGGAATGAGTGGAGGAGAGTTATTTCCACCACCAATGTGGACATTGTTGAATTTATTGTCAATTTGAAAATAGCCATGAGAAGTTCTTGTGCTTCTTGATGGGCTTTCATTTCTATCTCAATCATAACTTTCCTTTCTTCTGCCAAGCATCTAAATTGTTCTTCCTTCTTAGCTTGTTCCTCTAAAAGGGATTTTCTCTCACAATCAAGTACTTTGAGTCTATCACTCACATAACTAAAGGTTTCATGAACAATGTACATGGTCTTGACTATCTAAACTAGTTACCAATAAATGTTTCATTCACACAAGCACTAGAAGGCTCACTAATTTGATCATCATATTGGGATTTCTCTTCTTGATAGGTATACTGCTTACCTTTTTCAACACTTTGGTGTGCATCCAAATATCTATCCTCAATATGGGGTGAGGTTGGTCTATTTTCATGAGCATGATCATCACTTGAAAGGTCAACATAGTATTCACCACTTTGATTTTTCTTTTGTGGAGCCATTGTAAAATTCATTTCCATATTTGAGTGAGGTGATGCTAAGGGTGTACTCAACTCAATAAGGTCACTACTAGGGTCAAATAAAGCTTCTGGAATATTCTTGGGTGATTGAACAAACACAGGTTCTTTTCCCTTACGTCTTTGATGAGTTTGAACTAAAGGTATTTGTTTAAAGATGACTTGAGGTCACTTTCCTTGATCTACTTGATATCTTGTTGTAACCAACACAAAAGAAAAGATACTAGGTGATAGGATAACCATAAAAGATGTTGGTACCAAACTAGGATAGTAAAAGCACTCACTTGTCCAAAAGTGATTGATAAGATATAAATTTGCAATATGCATAAACCAAAATTACCATAGAGATGCCCATAAATTTGGGTGAATACCTTAGCACATATGAATGAGGAGGATGATTTACCCAAATTATAAATAATTTTTTATTTTTATTTTATGAAAGTGGTTGGACAAGAGATTACTAAGACTCTCCAATAATAATATCAAAGAATCTAAAGGTATATCTTTCTCAATAAGGGTGGTCTCGAACTCACTGACTCCAAACAAGGTCACTTGTAAAATCAAAGATCACTAATTCAAGGGGTTAAAGCACAATAACCCAAGGTGTAAACAATCTTCAAACAAAGGGGTAAGTAGCCTAATCTAAACTGAATCAACCTAGGCATACTAGAAATAACATGATAGAAAAGTAGTTTGATCATGAAGTCTCAACTTAGGAACTTGGATTTTTATTTATTTTTTATCTAACTAGGTGTAAAAAATTTTTAATCATGAACTAGGCATGCAAGACAACAATCAAGAATTTCAAGCAAATATCTTCAAACAATGAGCAAGGGACAAAGCAACCTTGCACATGAATAAGAATAGTGTTATAGTATCAGTCTAATCCATAGAACCACCACTATGTATGTTCTAAAAATGTTTTCCAATCATGCACATAGTCCTAAAAAAGAAAATTTGGTAGCACTATGGTTCTTAGTAATATTCAACTCTACAAATTTTGCAATCTAGAGTGGAAAAAATCCAATCCTAATGCACTAATTTTTTGACATGTTTTGAGAATTTAATCAATCAGAGATACTGAGAAAATCTAACAACCCAATGAAAGACTACACCCATGAGGATTTCCCCCATAAGGACATTTATACAATAGTTGTTACTACCACGTCAAAAATGGCTATTACCACTTGAGATTTCATCCATGTGTTTGACCTAATAAAGGGAATGTCCACTATGGTTAACCCTTTCTAATCAAGGGAAACTCACAAAGTTGTACCACATGGGGACTTGGTTTGTATTCAAGGGTTCCATATTTCTAATGTGCCCAAAAGGGAATAGAGTATACTCCTCTAGCCTTTTCACCTTAACCAAACATAGCAAACAAGATTCTTTGATATGCTAATTCAAAATCCCCTCACTAATTTTTTTAGAAAAATGAATAACAAGAACCATCAATATCAAAAGAGAGAGTACTAATGGATATTAAGGACAAACTCAAGCAAAATAGTGAGATAATAACAAATATCCTTGCCAACCTACAAGGGGATCTATCATCAAGAAGAGCTTCACAATTAAGGAAAGTGAATGAAGCACATTCCCTTGAGAACTCCAAAAATAGTGTTCATAGGGCCTAATTAATATGTGAAATGCATAGATGAAAGTAAATCTAAATCTAATTTTAGAACACCAAATGAAGTTTGAATCTATGAAAGCATGTAAAAGCACTCAAGCCAAACACATGAGAGGGTTCATTTCATTTCCAAATCCAAATGTTATAGAGACCCAAAAAAATACTTAGTAATCCTTGCAATACTTCCTTTCTCTATTGTACCTTTCATTTATGCTTGAACACTCACTTGCAATGAACAAAGCAACAAGAAAAATAAGCAAATACAAGATATGCAATGTATATCCAACTTATGCAAAACTAGGGTTAAATATAAAAATATAATTTTAAAGAATGATAATAACCAACAAATAATTCAAATGAAAGATCACATCATGCATTGGTCCATGTGAAAATAAAATGCAAGCAATTTTTTAAATGCCCTTTTTTTAATATTGGTTTTTGACCTAGTTAACAAGATTGGATCTATAATATATGAATTAGGATCCAAAACCTTAAATAAAGAAAAGAGACACCTATCAAAAATTAGAAAGATTTCTAAAAATGTCAAAATTTTGAAAATATCTTTTCATTTGTGCCCAAGGGAACCATTTTGTCAAAATAAACTAGTGTTTGTAAATCAAATTATTCAGCCTTAATATGATCTCTAAAATAAAACCACAAAGAACCAACCTTATTTAGAATTCAAATACTTTTTCAAAAACACAGATTTATCCAAAAAAGTTTCTAATTTATGCCCTAAAACATTTTTCATAAAAAATTAATAATTTTTTTTTAAAAATAGAAAATATCTCAAAAAAATCTAAAAATTTCACTAAAGCTTCTCTAATATGTTGCCAACTAGCACAAAAACATTCTGACCAAAACACCAAGCTTTTTAGGAGATATGATCAAATCTTCAAGATCTAAGATTTTTTATCTCCAAAAATATCTAAAATTAGAAAGTAAAGGTGGGTTGCCCCATGGTGGGTGCCAAAGATGTGTGCTAAAATGTTGACACACTTTAGTGAGTCATAATATCTAAGATTTTTCAAAAATAAAATCTTGAATGATGGCTCATAACTCTATATTCATGGAGTGCAAGGGTTTGTAATGGAGGCCCTTAGTTTGACCTAGTTTGTGCCCATGCAAGTACACCATAAAATGAGAGATTCAAAGATAAAAATATGCATAAAAATGAAAATGCAAGCTAATCTAAATGATAACAATGAAAAGCAATGCAAGAAAGGAAATCTAATCTATGAAAGCAAATATGGATCTAAGCTAATATGAAAATTCAAGGATGAATCATGATAATGGAAGCCATGTATTTATGAAAGAAGAAGACAAGAAGATAGAATTTCTTCGAAAAAAGCTTTAATGCTCAAACTCCTCCAAAAATTGCTCTCCAAACCTACAGCATAATAATAGCATAATCGTGGATGTCAAAAATGAGGAGAGGACTCTCCCTTATAAAGAAGAATGGATGATTAAGATTAAGAGACAATAAGATTTAATCAAGGGCGGAGAAAGAATGATCCGTGTGAGATGAAATTTCACTTGTGAGAAAAGAGGAGGAAAATTAAATAGAATCCCACCTAGAAATATGTGTATTTATGTGCATTAGGGTGTAGAGGAAAAAATAATTTGTTTATGCATTAATGCACATGAGAGAAGAAGACAAGAAGATATAATTTCTCCACAAAAAACTTTAATGCTCAAACTCCTCCAAAAATCACTCTCCAAACCTACAACATAACAATAACATAATTGTGGATGTCAAAAATGAGGACTAGAGGACTCTCCCTTATAAAGAAGAATGGATGATTAAAATTAAGAGGCAATAATATCTAATCAAGGGTGGAGAAAGAACGATCTGTGTGAGATGAAATTCCACCAATGAAAAAAGAGAAGGAAAATTTAATGTGCATTTAAGTGTAGAGGAAAAATGAATTTATTTATTTATTATTTATTTAATTTAATTTTTTTCACAAAGAGATATTTAAGTGGGAATTTTATTTAATTAAAAGGGAGCGAGTTCTTTTAATTAAATACAAAATATTTAATTAAATTAAAAGAAGGGGTTTTCTCTTAATTAATTAAAAATGGATTAATTATTTAATTAAAAGAGAGGTTTTATTTTAATTAAATAAGGCTTAGGGTAAATGATCAAACCTTAGGAAATGTTGAAATAATTGAATTAATTACAATTTGATCAAAGAAATTGATTTGAACTGATTTAATAAAATATTGCAAACCATTGATTTAGGAAATTTGATAAATTGAATAATGGGGGCCATAGTCTAGGTGACCATTTTAGGGTGCATACACATAACATGTAGTAGTCTTCCTAATATCAATATCCCCTACCAAATATAATTCAACATAGCCCTATAAATTAGTAGTAGAGCTCCCAAATTAAAAACACTTAGTGGATGTCCCTCTCAAATATTTGAGAATCTATTTAAGTACATTCCAATGCTTGATCCTTGGATGACTCATATACCTACTAACAACTTCCACTGCATGTGCAATATCTAGCCTATTACATACCATGGCATACATTAAGCTCCCTATAGATGAAGCATAAGGTACCTTGGACACATCTCCTTGGTCAATTTCAAATGACCAAGTAAAGGTAACTTTAGAATTCTCCATAAAAAAAACTTTGCAACACCTTCATAGTATAATATGCCTAAGATGAAGTCAATTTTTTATTATTTTTCCTATCATTGCAAATATTCATACCAAGGATTTGTTTTATTTCTCCCATATCCTTCATAGAAAATTAATGTCCTAAGTGTTCTTTTAACCCCTTAACATCATCCATGTTAGACCCAACTACAAGAATATCAACAACATATAAACATAAAATAATGTAGTTGTCATCATCTAACCTTTGAAAATAAACAAAATGGTCAGAGTGACACTAAGTGTAACCATGCTCATGCATAAAATTGTCAAATCTAAAATGTACCATAGCTGAGATGCTTGCTTCAAGCCATATAAACTTTTTTTAAATATGCACACTAAGTTCTCCTTACCTTTGACTTCAAATCCCTATAGCTATTCCATATATCTCTGCATCCAAATCACCATGAAGAATTATTTTTTAAAGACCAAGCTGCTCCAAATGCAAATCTTAAGTAGCAACAATACTTAGAACAACATGAATATAAGTCATTTTAACAACAAGAGAAAATATCTCATCAAAATTAATTCCATTTTTCCATGCAAATCCTTTGGAAACGAACATAGATTTAAATTTTTTCTTACCTTCGTCCTCTTCTTTCAACCTATAAACCCATTTATTTTGTAAATCCTATTTGCATGTAGGAAACTTACAAAAATATGAAGTCTATGTTTTCAGCAAGGAGTCCATTTCTTCTTTCATCATAGATTCCCACTAAATATTTGTATTCACCTACACAATTTCATCATAACATTTAGGTTCAATGGCATCTATTTATAAAATAGAATACAAATAGCTGGAAAATCCTTCTAGAGGTCTTCTTAACCTTGTTGATTGTCTATCATTCAATAGGGTGTGTAGTATCTATTGTTGTAGTTGTTGCAAAGCATGAGAGATTGCTGGAACATTTTCATTTTGAGTATCATTTAGCACTAAATAATCATTTTATTTCTTCTCATGTTCCTACAAAAGATATTTGTATAATACTTTCTCATTTAGCATGACATCCTTAATTCTTACGATTTTACAATTTTTAAAATCCTAAAGCCTATAACCAAATTCATCAATGCCACATCCAACAAATACACATTTCTTTGACTTAACTTCTAGCTTGGTTCTATTTTTAGAATCTATACATGAAAATGCTTTACAACCAAAGGTTCTAAGAAAAGAATAACCCATCTTCTTACAAGTCCATGCTTCCTCTAGAATACCACAACCCAAAGGAGTAGATGAAAATATATTAATCAAACATAAAATAGTATTGACAATCTCCACACAAATGTTTAAGGGTAGCCTAACATGCAACCTTACACTCCTTGCATGCTCCATTATTTTCCAGTTCATGCGTTCAACCACTCTCATTTTCCTATGGAGTCTTGGAATAGTTTTGTATCTATGAATACCATTATAGGAATAATAATATTCAAATTATTTGCTGCAATACTCACCACCATTATTGGATCTGAGATTTTTTAGTTTTTTAGTTCTCAGCCAAGCATTTCATTTATCAAAAGTTTGAAATGCATCAGATTTCTTTCTAAAGAAATAAACCCATACTTTCTAGTTGCATCATCAAAAAATGTAACATAATAATGAGAGCCACCAAGGAAAGATACCTAAGATGGTCCCCATACATTTGTATGCACAAGCTCCAATTTCTCATTTTTCTTTTCCTTCCCACTCTTCACAAAATTTACTCTCTTTTGTTTTCCATACACACAACTTTTACAGAAATACATAGACACATTCTGGACCTAGTAAAACTTTCTTTGAATGAAGTAATCTAATACCTTCCTCACTCATGTGCCCAAGTCTATAGTACCATAGCATTGTATCAAAATCTATAGCACATGTTTGTTCTCTCTATTCAACTGCAATAACTATTCCTGAACATTCATTTTTCTCTGAAATAATTAAAGTAGAAGGAACAATATGACCTATAAAAAGATATAAGGTGCCTACTTTCACACCTTTTTCTACTACAAGGGAACCTTTTGTAACCTTCCAATTTTTATAATTAAAAGTCACTATGCAACCCTCATTAATGAGTCGCCCTATTGAAATTAAAGTCCTACATAGCCTTAGAACATGTTTTACCTCATGTAGTAGTCAATGATTCTCATTCTACAACTTAATCTTAACTTTTATTTTTTCAATAATTTGATAGGGTTTATTATCCCTCGCATAAACAAGCCCAAAATCCTCTTGAACATAATCAATAAAATAACCTCTATGGGATGTAGAATGAAATGAAGCCCTGAAATTTAAAATCCAAGAATCATCAATACTTTCTAAAGAAAGAAGGAAAGAATTGTCCACGTATTTTTTGCTTGCCACATTTTCATCCTTGTTCCCTTCTAGTTTATCTCCTTTATTATTTTGTTGAGTCCAAAAATCCTTCTTCTTATGCCCTGGCTTTCCACAATACCAACAAACTCTTGTTCCTCTATATTGAGACCTCTCCCTCTTTGATTTTCCTCTTGATTTCCCACAATTTCTAGAATTAGTTCCTCTCTTAATCGTTCTACATCTACTTTGTGCATTCCAAGAACTACTTTATTTAGACCCACCTAAAGTTTTCCTATGAGTTTCCTCACTCATAATAACACAAATCACATCATGAAATTTTAGGGTATTAGAACTAGAAACATAATTGCTCATAGCATTACCAAGCCTTTCTAGCTTTCTAGAAAAGAACACAAAATTAAGAGAGCCCTAATTTCTTCTTCAAAATTGACATTCATAAAAGATAACTAACTAGTAATTATATTAAAATCATTTAAATAATCTGCAATAGATCCACCTTCTACCATCTTTGTATTAAATAAATGCTTCATGAAAAATACCTTGTTGAGGTAGAGGGCTCTTCATACAATTTTGCTAGGCTTTGCATCAACTTTTTCATCATCTTTTCTTTTCTAATGTTAAATGTCATTGATGGGTCCACACATAATCAAATACTTCCAAGTACATTTATGTCTAAACTCTCCTAGTCCTCATCTATCATAGTTCACTATTTCTTTGCATTTCCTTCCAATGACTTCTATAAATCTTTCTAACAAAGATATTCCTCCATTTGTATTTTACATAACTAAAAGTTTTGTCCATCAAACTTCTAAATCTTCATCTTACCCTTGTTTTCTATCTCTCCCACTCAACTGTGAGGCCCACACTCAATTGTGAGACTCTCCTACAAAGGATAGCTAATAAAAACCAAAAAATGAATTAACCATCGACAAAAATAACAATAAATCTGGAAATATAATCAATATTAGAAAATAATGAATCACATGAAAGAGAACACAAGATACAAGGATTTAATGTGGTTGACCCAATCCCTAGGCTACATCCACCACTAGCAATTCCAATATCCTTATTATCCAATTATTATAATATATAATCCCTTATAGCTCAATACCACTGCAAGAAGCTACAATATCACCATACATAATGAAATCACTAATGCTAAGCCATTTTATACAAGCTTTTGTCACTTAAAAAATTAGGGCTAGAATAAATTGTCCAATAGAAAAAATAGCTTGTAATGAAATTTACAATAGTAAGGGTTATTTTTTGTTTTAGGGGTGCTACCCCAAAGAAATCTTGTGGGAGCGTTGCCCCATGACCCAACTCTAAACTGTGATAGGGAGCACACTTGGGGCACTACCCTAGGACCTCACAAGATGCATTTCCCCTTTACCCTATCTTGGGGGCACTACTCCCAAACCTCCATATAAATAATCTAGGAGGAAACTACACTGAATAAACCTCTAAGTCTAATTAGGCTCCTCATCACAACACATATATCATGTATGGAGTATGCATGATAGTTAAATTTCAGCAAGAACTAAAATAATCTCATGTTATGGATAGAAAAAAGTTTTTCAGGTACTTGAAAGGGACTAAATATCATATGTAATAGCATAAAAAAGGATCAGGTTTTATATTGACAACACACATGGATGTTAATTAGGTAGGATATTTGGATAACTAGAAGAGTACCAATGGTAGATCCTTCTATTTTTTCTCTTAGCTAGTTTTTTGGTCAAGCAAGAAGTAATATTCTATAAAAATTCTAATTATAGAATTAGAATATATGACAACATCCTTGTGTTGTAATTATGTCTTATGGATAAAGGAGTATTTGAAGAACATATGAATCAATTTCTCTAGGCTAGTTCATATACTATGTAGTAATACCATTTCTATAAGTATGTCATAGAATCTAATAATATTTTATAAAGTAAAATATGTTTACATCAGAGATCACTTGTACTATCTTAAATTGGTAGCACTTCAATTTATGAGCTTTTCGCTCCTCTTTAATGTGTTCGTATTGTACACTTGCTAGTGTAGGAGCACCCACTCTACATTCAAAAAACATCATAAGGATTTCAAAATAAGGTCCTTGTGGCCTCTAGTCATGCTTAGGAATAATTGATTTAACATTGGAACTCGTTGTAAGGCCATAGTTACAAGATTGGCATTTTATAAGTCCTTGTCTAACTACTGGTCATTAATGATCCTAGGTAGGTGTTTGCATATTTTTCATGTTTTTCATTTTTAGATCCATTAGGGATCATAAAAATAAGTTTAGGACCAATTTTGGTCACTAGATATGTAAAATTGCAAAATATGCAAAAATTGCTCTAAAAGTTGTCAAAGCAACTTTGAGCAACTTCATAAAAAGTTGTTAAAACTTGTAAAAATGTCTCCAAAATTGCTAGTTAGTTCAAACCACTCATGTAACCATTTTAATAATCCTATATAAGCCATTATAGGTTGGTGATAGGACAAAATTTTAATTTTGGCATTGAAAGCAATAAAATCAACATTTTCTCTTGCATAAACACAAGTTGCAGATCATTGTATAGAACTCTATGGATGATTGGAGATGTCTCAATGAATCTAAAATTTGTAGAATTTTATCTATTTCATTTTTCAACAAGTCTCATTTTCTAACTCCTCATAGTTTGAAAGCTATTCAATTTTTCTTGCCTACTGCCCAAAAATCAGCCTACAATCAACAACTTGCTAGGGCTAGGTTATTTTGGCATATTCCACCATGGGAAATTGATGCCCTTTGGTGGAATAATAGATGTAAAAATTTAATTTCATATTCTAAAATTGGTTTTCCAAAAGATTCAAGGAGATGGATTTTCTACCATACCCTAGGTGTGGTTCATGAAGAGTAGACCAATCAACATTTAGACATACCCTTCTAGATTGAGTTCCTGGATTCACTAGAGGCTAAGACCTTGGAATATTGTCTCTTTTACATGTCCCCACATATCCTAATAGTTGGATTTTTTTTTTTCACTTTGTAGAAAGTACACCTACAATGCAACTAGAGCCCTAATTAGGCCTTCAAATTCCATCTAATGTTGCAATAGTAGCAACCTCCACTCCTCTCCATGCTGGGGAACTTTGGCATGTTTAATAAGACCCAAAAGGGTATCCAAATCCCTAGTCAATTCATCATTTTCTTTGGAAGAATCCAAAATTATACCTCTTTCTCATTCTAGGAGGGCTACAAGCCAATTTAGTGGCTTTTCAAAGCAACTTCATGCTATAAGTTGTTTATGATGAAATGAACCATTATTTTTTTTAGGACTTAAATAGGTCATATTAGTGATTGTAGGCCACACCTAGTCTTTATATTTAGTTTTTGGGGTTTGATCCCTCTTTTGGCTAAGGGAATCCTATAGTGCATATTGAGTTTTTGGTGCTTAAAACTTGGGTAGACCTAGTGATTAGGTTACCTTATCTTGTGGGGTCATGATAACCTTCCATTTAGACCATCTTCATACATGTGATAGGTATTTTTCACTAGGACTCTTCACCTTGGGCATTGAGGGAATTTGTGAGTTTCCACCATTCCTTCTTGTTTGAAGACTTTTGTTGCCTACTACTATAGCAAGTGGTATCAGAGCCATGTCTAAACTTGAGAATGATGATATCCCTACAAGGCTTACAAATAGTGAGTTAGCAAAGATGGTGAGAGAACAAAAGGCTGCAAATAAGGCCTTAACTCAGAGGCTTTAGGAACTTGAGAAGAAGTTTGAGAACAAATACAAGCCAAATGGGTTTGAAGATGAAGAAGGGAGTGATAAAGAGGAGGGTGACTCTAAAAAATGCATCCCTATAGACCAAAGGCATCTCATTGATGCCTTGAAATCCATGGGAAGAAAAAACATGGAGGAGAAGATAGATTTGTCAATTTTCAATGGCAAGATGAATGCAGATATAGCCTTGGATTGGATGGAGGCTTTGACCACATTCTTTGAATGTGAGGACATCCCTAAAAAGAAAAGGGTAAAGATGGAAAGATCCAAGTTGAAGGGAGCAGACCTAACTTTGTGGAACTTCATCTAAATAGAGAGGGTGAAGAATGGAAAAGGTATGATTAATTCATGGAATAGAATGATAGTTTCTATCAAAGAAACCTATGTACCTAAAGATTATGGAGTACAAATCCATAGGAGGAAGAAAAGTCTAAAACAAAAAGACATGGATGTAGGCACATATACATAGGAGTTCCTAAAACTATATATGAAGACCAATATGACAGAAGATGAGGAGGAGAAATTGGCAAGATACATGAATGGCTTGAAGGTGCCCATTCAATAAGAACTTAGCCTGCATTGCCCTACCTCAGCTAACAAGTGCTATCAAATGGAACAAAAGGCAAAGGAAAAATGGAAGAGAAAGCAAGATTTTGGTAAAGCAAAGAATAGTGATAGTGGGAAGAATTACAGAGGCAAGAACAATTCTTGGAATAAGGGACAAAGTAGTGGCAACAACAATAAGATCTCTAACCAAGGAGACAAAGAAACTAGTGACTCTAATGTAAGAGAAAACTATAGAGGAAGACAACCTTTCAATAGAGGAAGAAAAAATGTAGGAAGAGGCAATGGACCTTTGAAGTGTTTCAATTGTAACCAAATAGGACACCATGTAGGAAGATTCTTGGAGAAGAGGAACAAAACAATATAAGAAGAGAGCAACATTTGTCCAAGAAGATAAGCAAGAAGACAATGTTGATGCTAGAGAATTGGAACTAGAGGAAGGAACATGTTTGATGATGAGACAAGTCTTCCTTCAAGTGCCACAAACTCAAGAACCTCCACAAAGGAAGAATCTCTTCACAAAAAAGATCAAATGCCAAGGAAAGGTATGCAATGTTCTTATTGATTCTAGTTCAACTAAAAATCTTGTGTCTTGTGAAATAGTGCAAAAGTTAAATCTTTTTAAGAAGCCACACCCTTACCCCTATCATGTGTCATGGTTAACCAAAGGCCAAAAAACTCTAGTCATAGAACAAGCCTAGGTAGAGTTTTCTATATCTGATTTTAAGGACAAAGTCTTTTGTGATGTAGTTGAGATGGATGCATCACATATCATTTTAGGTAGGCCCTAACAATTTGATGTTGATATCATACACCATTGTAGGAAGAACACCTACTCCATCACCAAATATGGGAAGACCTTCACTATGAAGCCCCTACCTAATAAAAAGCTTGAGAAAGAGCCCACCATGATTATCACAGGAGAAAAAGAGATGCTGAAAACCTTGAAGGAATCTAATATTGATTCATTTATTCTAATTTCAAAACCCAAGGATAACATTAGATCTATTTAAAAGGAATCTATATGAAATGATATTGTTAAATTGTTGCAAAAGTACAAAGATGTCACTACTAGTGACTTACCCACTAGCATCCCTCCCATTAGAGATATTAGCCATCAAATAGACCTTATACTAGGCTTATCCTTTCCCAATAAGGTACCATAAAAGATGACACCATTGAAGCATGTAAAGATTTCAAAAACAAGTGACTAAATTGTTGGAAAGAGGACTCATTCAAAAGAGTCTTACTCATAATGTCATACCTATAGTCTTGGCCCCTAAAATGGATGGAAAATAGAGGTTATGTACAAATTGTAGGGCTCTAAAAAAAATCACCATAATTTATAGGTCTCTCATGTCAAGGACTGAAGACCTATTGGATATTCAACTAGGAGGTTCTTGCTACTTCACCAAGATAGACTTGAATTCTGGTTACCATCAAATCAAAATCAAGCTAGGAGATGAAGGGAAGATAGCATTCAAGATAGCTGAAGTTTTCTCTGAATGGTAAGTAATGCCTTTTGGTTTAAGAAATGCCCATAGTACTTTTATGAGGCTTATGAATGAGATATTCATAGATTTTATTGGAAATTTTTTTGTAATCTACCTTGATGATATATTAACATTTAGTCATAGCATGGAAGACCATCTTAATCATGTGGAATAGGTCCTAAGAAGATTCCACTAGCACAACTTGGTAATCAAATTGGAAAAATGTATGTTTATGAAAAAGGAACTTGGGTTCCTAGGTTTTGTAATTTCATAAGGTACCCTCAAGATGGATCCTGAGAAGGTAGATGCAATCATTAATTGGCCTCCACCAAAGAATATAGGTGATGTGAAAAGCTTTCATGGGCTTTCAACCTTCTATAGGAAATTTATTAAAAATTTCAGTCGTGTGTGCACCAATGTTGGAAAACAATAAAAGTTGGGAAGAAAACCAAGTTTGCATGGACAAAGGAAGAAAATTATGCATTCCAATATTTGAAGAATAGAGTATCTCAATATCCTATTTTGGTTCTCCCTAATTTCAACAAAGTCTTCACTATGGAGATAGATGCAAGTAATGTGGTTATAGGTGTTATCCTAAGCCAAGAAGGAAAGCTAGTTGCTTTCCCTTTAGAGACACTAAATGAGGCTAAAATGAAATATTCCACATATGAGCTAGAGCTTTATGCCATGGTCTAAGCCCTCAATAAATGTAGGCAATATCTAATTCCAAAAGAATCAATTGTCTATATGGACAATCATGCATTGAGTTTTCTAAATTCACAAGAAAAACTTTCAGTTAGGCATCTTAAGTGGGTAGAACAATTATAGGACTATACTTTCACTATTAAACATAAAAAGGGTGTAGCAAACAAGGTTGTTGATGCTCTAAGTAGGAGGATTGGTATTGTTGAAGAAGTGCAACTTAAAAGTGTTGGCATTAAATCTCTCAAGCACTTGTACCCGGATGACCCTAATTTTGCAAAGATACATTAGATTTGTACAAAGATGGAGGGTAGATATCATATTTATTATTTTGAATATTTGATTTAGAATAGGCTTCTCTTCAAAGGAGCATAACTATGCATCCCAAGGTACTTAATGAGAGAAAATATAATGATGGAAAAACATTGTGGTGGCCTAGGAGGTCACTTTGGCATTGAGAAAATAATAGAGATGGTAAAAAGAAGTTATTTTTGGCCCAAGTTGAAAAATGATGTTACAAAGTTCATTTTGTCTTGTACTATTTTCCAACAAGCTAAGGGAATGAAAACAAGTCAAGGACTCTACCAACCCTTACCAATCCCTTCAAGGCCTTGGAATCCATATCAATGGATTTTGTCATGGGGCTACCCAAAACCAAGCAAGGTCATGTATACCATGCAGGAGCACAAATGATGCATGTCACATAGCCAATCTCTTCTTCAAAGATGTAGTTCAGATTCATGGCTTGCCTCAAACAATTATATTAGATAGAGATGTAAAAATTCAAGAGCACTTTTGGAGGAAAATCTTCATGAAGTTGGGTACAAATCTAACATATAGTTCAACTTATCACCCTAAAATAGATGGGAAAACCAAGGTTGTAAATAGGTTCCTAGGCAATATTTAAGATGTCAAACCAAGAAATATTCAAAAAGTTGGGATACCATACTAGCCCAAGAAAAGTTTTCCTTCACTGACTCCATAAACAAGTCAAATGATACAAATCCTTTCCAATTAGTGTATGGTTTGCATTCCAAGGGACAATTGGATCTAATGGAACTTCCCTCTAATTTTAGAATTAGTGCATAAGGCCAAGAATTGGCAGAACTCATCACCAAAGTGCAACAACAAGTGAAAGACACTTTGCAAAAATCTTCCTTGAAGTATAGAGAAAATGCTGACAAAAGAAGGAAAGAGGCACACTTCCAAGTAGGAGACAAAGTTTGGGCATTCCTAAGGAAGGAAAGACTACCTAAGGGTAGGTACTCCAAGTTGCAAATAAAGAAGGTGGGACCTTGAAACATATTGAACAAAATAGGTGACAATGCCTATGAGATATCCTTTCCTCCAACCTTGCAAATTTCTCCAATTTTGAACATTGTCGACCTCACACCATATAAAGTTGTAGTACGTTACAACAATTAGCAGGGTGAGGACACAAGCCTTGAGGATGAAGACTATGTCACTAAACTTCTACAAAGAAAACCAATGGAGATTGAAGCCATTTTGGACTCCAAGGTACTCAAACAAACTAGATCAAGGAAGCACATTTAGTACTTAGTCAAATGGAAGAGCCTCCCAAATATTGATACCACATGGATTACTAAAGATCAAATACAATAGCATGGTATTGTTGATATATAGTCAAGGTTTTTATTAGTGACAACATTTATTTAGATTCTATATACAATGTTTTCCATGTACTATAGTTCAGATCAAGCAGTATAGTGTTTGACAAGCACTATAGTTTAGACCAAGCAGTTCAGTGTTTGTCAAGCTTTATAGTTTGTACCAAGTTAATAGATTAAGTAAAGTGAAGCTAGTGTTAACCAAGTTGAATGAAGAATAGTTTCTACTAAGTAGAGTCATATTAAACAGGTAATGTAGTTTATACCGAGTTATATCTTATCTACCAAGTTTCTAGTGCATACTGAGTTTGAAACTACATTGAAATGATTAGTATGGATCGAGCCTCTACTTCTACCAAGTGCATGATTATTTTGAGTAATGATAGTAGATTCCATGTATTAGAACTTCACCAAGTGTATTTTCAGAACCTGTGTATCTATATTTGGGCTAACTTTGTAATATTGGTGTTAACTTGTGTAATGGCTGACTTTGCAATTATGTAAATTGGATATATATATATATATTTTATATATATATATATATATATATATATATATATATATATAATGCATTGTATCATATCCAAAGTAGTATGATGAATATATGAGATAATGTAAATGGAATCTAAGCACGTGAATGTGAATCAACAATAGAGTAAAGTGTATTGTAAGGCCATATCAGGAGTAGCAAAGTTATATCTATCACATAAAGGTGATCAATACTTCAAGGATCTCAATCAAAAATTCACATGTAAGTCAAAGATCTACTATTTTATCCTAATAGGTAAATCAGCTTCAAATCCTTTAATAGGGTAGACTTAATAGTCTTTTCTTAAATCTCTTTATTGAGTACATACTTCATTGTATGTTTGTAAAGCCTCTAATAAGGTGAACCTAGTAGTCCCAATTACTCTTGATAGGGAAAATAATTAGAGGTGATCAATGTAAGCCTTAAAGGGCCAACTTTATGCCATAGTATTGAAGTTTTGTGGGTATCATCCCCACCCCAATTTTACTTTCTATTTGGAAGGTTTTTGGGTCACCAAATATTTTTTTTATGGTATCTTGTGTTTCTCAATTTCTTATGCATGCAAGAGATCAGATTTATTAAGTTCTAATTTTAATAAAAGGTTTTGAGGTTACTAATTCACCCCTCCCCTCTTAGTAACCTAGCTAGTCTTGAATATTTCCAATAGGTACTTTGGTGGAACACCTACTCTCAAGTAGGGACTTTAGTTTTCAAAATCTAGGGGAGTATGGTATAGGAGCACCCACTCTACCTTCAACAAACACCATTATAATTTCAAACTAAGTTACTTGTGGCCTCTAGTCATGCTTAGGAAAATTGATTTAACATTGGATCTCATTGTAAGGCAAGGGTTACAAGATTAGCATTTTATAAGCCCTCATCTAACTATTGGTAATTAATGATCTTAGGCATAGATGTTTGCATTTTTTTCATGTTTATATCCATTAGGGATAATAAAAATTAATTTTAGGACCAATTTTGGTCACTACATATGCAAAATTGCAAAATATGCAAAAATTGCTCTAAAAGTTGTCAAAGCAACTTTGAGCAACTTCTTAAAAAGTTGTTAAAACTTGTAAAACCCTCTCCCAAATGGCTAGTTGGTTCAAAACACTCATGAAACCATTTGGATCATCCTATATAAGCCCTTATAGGTGGGTGATATGATAGAATTATAATTTTGGCATTAAAAGCAATAAAATCAACATTTTCCCTTGCAAAAACACGTGTTGCAAACCATTCTATGGAACTATACAGATGATTGGAGATGCCTCAATGGATCTTAAAGTTGGTTAATTTTATATATTTCATTTTTAAACAAGTATCATGTTCTAACTCTTCATAGTTTGAAAGTTATTCAATTTTTCTTGTCTATTGCCCAGAAATCAACCTACAAATCAACAACTTGCTAGGGTTAGGTTATTTTGGCATATTCCACCATGGGAAATTGATGCCCTTTGGTGGAATACCAAATGTAACAATGTAATTTAATATTCTAAATTTTATTTTCTAGAAGATGCAAGGAGATGGATTTTTTGTCATATCCTAGGTGTGTTTCATGAAGAGTACACCAATCAGCATATAGACATACCCTCCTAGATTGAGTTCTTGGATTTACTAGAGGATAAGGCATTGGAATATTGTATCTTTTACATGCCCCCACATATCCTAATAGTTTTATTATGTTTTCCCTTGGTAGAAAGTATACCTATAGTGCAAATGGAGCCCTAATTAGGCCTTCAAATCCAATCTAATATTGCAATAGCAGCAACCTCCACTCCTCTCCATGCTTGGGAACTTTGGCATGTTTAATAAGACATTAAATTTTATCAAAATACATGGACAAGTCATCATAGTTTGAAAGTTATTCAATTTTTCTTGTCTATTGCCCAGAAATCAACCTACAAATCAACAACTTGCTAGGGTTAGGTTATTTTGGCATATTCCACCATGGGAAATTGATGCCCTTTGGTGGAATACCAAATGTAACAATGTAATTTAATATTCTAAATTTTATTTTCTAGAAGATGCAAGGAGATGGATTTTTTGTCATATCCTAGGTGTGTTTCATGAAGAGTACACCAATCAGCATATAGACATACCCTCCTAGATTGAGTTCTTGGATTTACTAGAGGATAAGGCATTGGAATATTGTATCTTTTACATGCCCCCACATATCCTAATAGTTTTATTATGTTTTCCCTTGGTAGAAAGTATACCTATAGTGCAAATGGAGCCCTAATTAGGCCTTCAAATCCAGTCTAATATTGCAATAGCAGCAACCTCCACTCCTCTCCATGCTTGGGAACTTTGGCATGTTTAATAAGACATTAAATTTTATCAAAATACATGGACAAGTCATCATAGTTTGAAAGTTATTCAATTTTTCTTGTCTATTGCCCAGAAATCAACCTACAAATCAACAACTTGCTAGGGTTAGGTTATTTTGGCATATTCCACCATGGGAAATTGATGCCCTTTGGTGGAATACCAAATGTAACAATGTACTTTAATATTCTAAATTTTATTTTCTAGAAGATGCAAGGAGATGGATTTTTTGTCATATCCTAGGTGTGTTTCATGAAGAGTACACCAATCAGCATATAGACATACCCTCCTAGATTGAGTTCTTGGATTTACTAGAGGATAAGGCATTGGAATATTGTATCTTTTACATGCCCCCACATATCCTAATAGTTTATTATTTTTTCCCTCGGTAGAAAGTATACCTATAGTGCAAATGGAGCCCTAATTAGGCCTTCAAATCCAATCTAATATTGCAATAGTAGCAACCTCAACTCCTCTGCATGCTTGGGAACTTTGGCATGTTTAATAAGACCTTAAATTTTATCAAAATAAATGGTCAATTAATCATGTCCTTTGGAAGAATCCAAAATTATACCTCTTTCTCATTATAGAAGGGCTACAAGCCAATTTAGTGGCTTTTCAAAGTAACTTCATGCTATAACTTGTTTTTAATGAAATGAACCATTGTGTAATGTTTTCTAGGAACAAAATAGGCCATATCAGTGATTCCACCCTTGGTCTTTATATTAAGTTTTTGGGGTTTGATTCCTCTTTTGGCTAAGGGAATATTGTAGTGGATATTGCACTTTTGTTGCTTAAAACTTGGGTAGACCTAGTGATTAGGTTACCTTTTCTTGTGGGGTTGTGATAACCTTCCATTTAACCCATATCCATACCTATGATAGGTATTTGGTGCTAGGACCCTTCACCTTGGGTGTTGAGGGAATTTTTGAGTTTCCACCATTCCTTACTATTTGAAGACTTATGCAGCCTACTGTTGCATCACTTGCACTTGGAGAAAACACCCTTTTGTTCTCTTTCTCTTTCCTAGGAGAAATTGAGGGAGGACTTAACAAAACCTCCTTAATTTCCCCTCTTTTTCCTTATTTGAGGACTAAGGTAGGATCTAATTTATATGAATCCTCCTCTTTTTAGGTCATATTTCTTAATTTTGGTCTCAATTTCTAAAGTCCCCAATAGACATTACACCTTGACCTTCTACAATCCTAGGATTTGGGGATATTTCTTTAAGACTCTAGCCTCTTAGGGTATAGGTCAACCTAGTTACCCTATAGTAATAAAGTTTAATTAGGTTGACCCATAATAGTATAGATTGGCTAGGTTGACCTATACTTTAAGGGTTGGGAGTTTTAGGCCATGGTTCTAATTCAAAATTTTAAGAGTTTCTTGCTCATTGTAGTAATCTCTTGTAGCGGTGATTTCATAAATTCACTATAAGCATACATCAATGGTGTCATTTGACATTATTAAAGAAAATTTTAAGTGTGTGTGGATACCCCAATATAATATAGATTAATTTCAATGTGGAAGAAAATATTTTGATCTTATTCATTCACTACCAAAGAGAGGTTCTCATCTGCATTCTACAATTCAAGCATTCAAACTCTACATGAAATCATGCAGATGCAAGGGGGTCATGAAAATGGGTATACTATTTTAGCCTTGGGGGATTGGTTTAATTTCTATTCTCTATTTAGATATGATCCTGATCTCTTAATATTTTGCACACATTTACACTTACAAGAACATTTACATGATAGGATTTTGGTAGTAGAGTAGATTCATAACATATTCTAGTTGTTTACATTCTAAATCTACAATCTTGGATTCACAAGCACAACATAAACACAATAATATTTCTAACAACTATTCATGGAGGTGAAAATCAACAAAATAGAGAATTTACTAAGGAAAAACCCTATATAGACACCCACACACATAAATTCTATAAGATGTTTTTAGGTTATTAAAATTGTAAATTCAAATCAAAAAACTACTATCTAAGAGATTTTACAAATATTAGGATCACCTTTGTTATAGTACCCTAGGAACATATCCATCGTCCCATAAACCTACCAATAAACATCACTAAAATCAACTTGTACTTGGAGATATGAGGAAAATAGGATTTTCTAAATTTATTATTTTGATCATAAATTTGTTGTTAAAATCTTAGTCACTTTTGCAACACATCAATTTTTTAAGTAAAAATGATTCAAGGCAAGATGATAACTAGGGCCAAAAGAAACACCTAGTGATCAACAAACCTTGTAGAGTTAACAAACTAGAAGAAAATCATGAAGAAACAATACCATAAAGGAAAGAGAACCATAAATATTTTAGTAATTCATCAAACTTTTATCATACATGCTTGACTATGAGGATTTTTGGATTATAACCAATACAAGAATCAAATACACAATCAATGCTGTCTAGCATATGAGATCTATGATCTCTTTTCCATATTCTAACACTCTACTCTAATTTTTGCTAAGCTACGTACTAAAACTAGACTGAGATCCTCTATTTATACTTGCAAAAATGGCTTACAAAAGGTTCTAGATCATCATATGGAGAAGGTTGACCGCATAACAATATACAAATCCCAATGATCAATCCAATACATTAAATCACAAAAAATTAAATATATTAGTCAAAGCACAAAGGAAAACCAAATAGAAAACTCAATGAAACACATCATAGAACAACAATAGAAAAGCTCAACAAGGCACTTGGTGAATACATAATAGAAACATACAATGAAAGAAGAACCTAATACACTCAATGAAAAAAGGTATAAATACCTTCACCGATCCAATCACCAATGATGTGATCAAGAAGGTCCAAACATATAATCAATCATACATCTACCAAGCAAGATAGAAATGCAACTAAAGATGCTCTTGCATTAGACAACCATGGTTGAAAAGAAATGATAATGGTGAATCATGAGTAAGTCAAAACCTGAGCTAAATTGAACAAAGATTGAGAAATCTACACATCTTAAATTGGCATGTCCTTCCACTTTACCAAATACTCAATGTAATCCTTTCCCCTTGTACTCTTACCAAATCTCTGATCCAAAATATTATCTATCTCATCAGTCTTCTTCTTAGGAGAATCACTTAGTATAATGAACTCGTCATTAGATTCATGATACTTGGACAAATAAACAACATTAAAAGTAGGAGATATATCCATGTCATTAGATAACTCAACTTCATAAGCATTACCATTGTCAAACTTCCTTAAGATTCTATAAGGATCAAATTTCTTCATCTTCAATTTATTATATGCACCAAGAAGAAACCTACCCTTCTTCAAATGAACTATCACTTCATCACCAACCTCAAACTCAAGTTCCTTCTAGATTCTTTTACGTTCTCCTTATATTTTTTATTACTTTATTCTAACTTCTTATGTTTGACTTCCTCATTCAAAGACTTCATAAATTTAACAAATTTGTTACCTTCAACACTTGTCTTCTCTTCTCCAACAATATCCCTCAAATTTGATATACCTCTAGTTTGTACCCTAGTAATAATCTAAAAAGGTTTCTTTCTAGTTCTCCTAGTCATAGAATTATTGTATGCAAACTCTACTTGTACCAACACTAAATCCCAGTTACTTGATTTATACCCAATCAAACATTTCAAGAAATTAACCAAGCTTTTTCTCACAACTTCTATTTGTCCATTAGTATATGGATGAAATGTTGAACTAAACTTTAACTTGGTTTCCAACTTCTTCCACAAATTCTTCCAGAAATAACCAACAAACTTAATTTTTCTATTAGATACAATACTCCTCAATAGTCCGTGCAATCTGACAACCTCTTTGAAGAAAATCTCAGCAACATGTAATACATCAAATGTCTTCCTACATAGTATGAAATGTTCCATCTTAGAAAATATATCAAGAACAACAAATATAAAATCATATCCTTTTGCAATCTTCAGTAAGACAAGAACAAAATCCATAGTGATATCATTCCAAGGTTTCTCAAGTATTGAAATAGTTGTATACAATCCAATATTCTAACTTACTCCTTTTGCAACTTGAAAAGCACCAAAAATATTTACAAACTTCTAAACATCCTTATACAACTATAGAAAATAGTGCTTCTCCTTAAGAAAACTCAAAGTCTTATCAACACTAGAATTTTTATCAAACCCACCACTATGTTTCTCCTTAATCAAATTAACTCTCATAGACCCCCTATGCATACACAATTGAATAAATTTGAACAATATACCTCCTTGAATGAAATAATCTTTATACTTAGTTGATATTATAGATTTAGTGATCTGTACTCTGTCCACACTTCAAAAAAATTAGGGTCAATGTCATAAAATGTTGGAATTCTTTGAATAAATGAGAGGGGGGTTGAATCAGCTATCAAAGGTCCAAATGTACAAAAAAAAAAAATTCAATGGTTAGTAAACCCATATCCATAAAACTTTATTATGCATAGATCCATTAGATAATAAAACACTTAAAATTTGTAGGTTACTATCCTCGATCAAAACAACTGTGCCAAAATATAAGTTCATGAAATATAAGAGATTCAATAACACATTTGACACAAGGATTTTATGAGGAAACCCAATTTAGAAAAAACCAACAGTAACATGCCACTAATTCTCACTCTTTTGAAGTGATGCCCTGTGAAAGGCCAACCTTGTTAAAGGTTACTATACACACTATTAAATATGACTTGGTTAAAGGATTTCATTCACCCTATTAGGAGCGAGTTTTATTAGAAGACTTTAGATCATTCACTTGGAATGTCACTTAGTTAAAGGATTTACAAAGGACTATTAGGTCAACCTTAATCCAAAGGATTTACCCTAGACCGATACAATGATTAGAAATTTGAAGTAAGGCTTGATTTGATAATAAATTGCATCTTACTTGTAGATTACATATCTTTATTTTAGTCCTCCATTCTGCTTGGCTTTCACACACTTCAATTTTGATAGCTTGTTCACCCTTCAAGCATTCATGCTCTTAAGCCTTCTTTTTTTGCATGCCAATTGTAGTATCATATGCTTGGCCAATGAATAAAGCAATACCCTAGACTCCTTGTCAACCTTAGGTTTTTGCACATGACAACCTTTGATTCTGACCATCTCTCTCTAGAGATTTAAGATCTTCTTTTGCTTAACCACAATTGTCCATTTTAGGATTAGGTAGTATTAGGTAGGATACAATAAATCTGCCCACTTTTCCATTTAGTTCTTCTAGAAACTTCTTCTTCCATCCTCCTCAAATTCATCATAAAATGATTTACCTTGAATTCTATGACACCAAATCAATATAGTTATCTTCCACATGCTTCATATAATTGAAGAAAACAAATTAGTTTTTTTTAGATTCATCAAATCTATGATTTAACATGAATACTAGCTCTTGACATTAATATGTTGTTACTCAACTTTTGTACTATTCTTTGTCTCAACTTCCACTGGTCTACTTAGTAAACTTAGTGTTCACTTGGCATACACTTCACTTTGCTTAGATCCAACTAATTTTCTACTCAATTTTTTCTAACTTTTCTTGGCACCTATTATGCACTCAATCAAGCTTTGAAAACATAATTCTTCTTACTCATTCTTCTAGACTTAATCAATGTATCAAACCTTTGTAGCCTTAAGTAGATAAATAATATATTATATCATCATTTTCTTAACTGATCTTTGTACTACTATTTCAATAATAACTCAACCTATCCTCTAGGTGCTCTTGTTATCTCATTTGATCCAATTGTCTTCATCAATCAAACAAATGATAGTACTAAAATCAACTAAGAAGTTGTCTTAGCAAAAAGTAGCAGGTTTGACATTAGTGAAAAAATGATGATTGTTCCATTATAGATTCTTCACTTCAAAACAATCTCATATCAACAATATCCCTCCTTAGCATTGATAGAAAACCAATACCAACAACAATACCAAAAATAAAATAATTCCTTTTATTGAAATCTCTTCCTCTATCAATAGCTTTCATCTTTTTCATAAGCTACAAAATTCCATTATAATCAATAAACAATCAACTCTTCCTCATGACTCCCTTCATATGTCATCTTGCAAGGCTTCTCCTTCTAAATTTCTTTGATCACCCCCTCTTTCTGACATTCAAGTATCTATATCTCTTTCTATACTTATATCTCCCTTAGTAATGTCCCCCTCTTACTAGGTAGATGCATTTCTTTTAGTTATGTCTCCTTCAATAGGCATATATGTCTCTCTTTAATAAACAATTAGTAAACATTAGGTACACTATCCCCCTCTTTGACAACAATGCCAAAGAATTTTCATCTCTATATGAAGATGTTAACAAATTCAATTTCTCCCTCTATCACCTAACTTATGATTGATCTTCTGTTCCAAACTCTTTGATTAATTTAGGTAGCTCCTAAAGTAATATCCACTGCATCAAACTTTAAGATACACCATTCAACTTGGTTGATGTAAGGAACTACTCATGCTTCTTAAGTATCTTTTGATAGGGGTATCACCCCTAGTTTACCTCTTATATAATCATGAGCATCCTTAGGTAAAGCTTTTGTTTTGAGTTCTATAACTCATTTGTTGCTAATGAATATATTTATATTGGGAGCTATGACTTTTTTAATTTTAGATCTACTCATGCATTGTAGAGTTAGTCTATTATAGATTATTGATTGACATTTTTAGTGAAAGCCTATTTTCCTTTCGTTCTATCTCATATAGGTGCCCATTCTTTGGTTTTAAAGTTTGTTGTTGTAAGTTATAGATAGTGTTAGGAAATTTGTTGTAGTTTTTCATAGTGAAAATTTGTTTTTCTTCTCTATTTAATGGATTTTAGACCTTTCTATGAAATATTTATGGAAATTCATAAAGCTATGATTAGTTTCATTTCTATATGCATGTAAGGGTTTTTGAAGTAAATACTTATTTTTCAACTTTAAGTTTTGGTGCATCACCTCTTGTAGAAATACCTATTGTAGTTCATTTTTTTTGAAGTACAAGTTTACTTCTTATCCTTTCCTTGTAGAATTTTTTATTTTTAGGTGGTCCTCAACGAATTCAGCCTTCTTGAGAGGTTTATTTTAGTATAGGTCACCCATAACCTTGAAATGTTCCCATTTTTCCTCTAGATTATGTCTAGTTTTGCAAAGATTAACATGGGGTGAAAATCTAATAGATAACACTAATAAAGGAGCATATAAAAAATATATTCACAAAACCTTTTTCTAAGGATATTTTTGAGTATCTCATAGACAAGTTGGATTTTCTTCCCCTTCTTGGTGCTCATTAGTGTACACTAGTATGTTCCTATTGGTGTAGTATTTCTTTACATATATATCTTTCTAAATTAGTGTTGTGGGGCTTCCTCTTAGGGGAGTTCAATGAGTTAGTAAGGGGGGAAGTATTTTTTTCTATCCCTTTTCTTTTTGTCAAAGGGGAAGAGTTTTGAGAGTTTTCTAGAGATGGTGTTTCATGTGATCTTTTATTGATGATTTTTTTCATTAACTACAAAGGGGGAGATTGTTAGATTATGAGGTTGATTTTTATTTATTTATTTCAAACTCTTTCTCTCAATATTTGGTGTGTTAGTAGCTATGTACCAACAAATTTGGTATTTATTGGTTGCATGTTGATTATCTTTTATAGATAGTGTGTGTATTGGGTATTGTGCACTACTTGATGAGCATTAATCATTTTATCATTTCATACATTAGTAGTAGCATGATCTTTTTTATGGATTGTGGTTTGGGTCAATCATTTGCAAATCATGTGGTTTCATTTTTGGTCCCAAAAACCATACCTAGCATGTGTTCATCATAAATTTTGGCACTAAAAGTTGTTGTAGTATGTTGGAATGCTTGAAGATCATTATATTTCTCAAGATAGGGTAACCTATCTTAGATATGCTTTAGTTGATAGATTGTGGTGTGTATCTAGTACACATAAACTATCATTTCATGGGGAATGAATGAAAAGTCTATAAATACAAGTTTATCTAGGAGAAAATCATGTGATCTTGTTAGCTTACATGTGAGCTATATGTGATGCAAGTGAAAACTTAGCCAATTTCAAGAGGTGAAGAAATTAGAAAACTATAACTGCAAAGGCTTGTAAACTATATCCTATGGTAGTTTCTACTTCTTTATCATATACTGACTATAAGCATATCAATAGTGAGACATATTATTTTTTTGGGTGTAGCCACTCTGGATGTGAAGCCTACCAATTGTACCCTTTCTTATTATAGTGAGAATTTTAGGCAATTAGTCGTGTACAAAATTACCTTAATTGTTGTCATCCTAATATGTGTTTTTTTATTTTACAAGAATAATCTTCTTTGTGGTTTTTCTCATTTTGGATTTTCCATATAAATATTCACATTTATGTAATTGGTATCCTTAATCCTTTATGATTATCTTTTTGAATAGGATAAAAACGTGTTCAGCTAAATGAATAGAGGAAAATATTGATGATAAAGAAATGTGTGTGAAGGGGGAATATAGGATCTATCCCTAATCCAAATTCCCAAAAGGAATTATCCAAATTGATCAATCACAAAGAAGTGATCAATACACAAATGAATCAAACAATGGAGAATATGAAGAAAGGAGGAAATCTTATAATCTACTATAGAAATTAAGTACTTGAAATCAATAAGAAAAATATTAACCTAAAAGTAGGGTGAATCTAGAAAATGCAGATTTTTGATGTTTGTGTACAATTTTGAGAGATTCTGCAACCTATTCCAAACTAGAAATGTCAAAATGGAGAAAACCCAAAAAAAAATTGTCCTTCTGAGGGTAAGTCAATCTTGAGCTAGATAGCAAGGCACTATCTTACATTAGGGAACAATTGTACCCAAAAAATTTGACCTTGACCTACTTTGCTCTAACAAAAAATTTGTTTGCAAATCCCACATGTTTGGAAAAAAGGGTATCCAAATCTGCACTTTAATTCACTATCCTATACCTATAACTGCAAGAAAAATAGTATTTTTTTGGTTTGGATGAGGAGTTTTCCTTGGTCAAACCTTGGTTTGGAATCAACCTTAATAATGGAATTGAAATAAAGAATGCTACCATGTAGTAGAAGTAGGTCTAACAACAAAGCTATGGTATTCAATAGATATGCATATGAAAGCTTGAACATAACTTTAACAAATGTAAATTAAAAACTCCATGATTGTATTCATAGAATCCACCTTGAGAGAAGAGTGAATAGATTGTTGGAAGTATTTAGAATAATTGGGAGGGTGGGGTGAATCAGTTATCCAAGATCCAGATGTATAAATAAAACTTTTCACAACTTAGTGAACCCATATCCATAAAACATATTCATCATGCATGCATTCATTAGATTGTACAATCCCTTAAACTTGTAGGTTACTATCAAATCAACTTTGCATAAATGTTAGCATGAAACATAATAGATTCAATAACACATTTGACATAATGATTTTATGTGGAAACCCAATTTGGGAAAAGCCACTAGTAACATGCTACTAATTTTCACTCTTTTGATGTGATACCCTGTGAAAAACCAACCCTATTAAAGGTTACAATACACATAGTTAAATGTGACCTAGTTTGAGAATTTCAATCACCCTATTAGGAGTGAGCCTTGTTGGAGGACTTTAGATCATTCACTTGGAATGTAACTCAATTAAAGGATATACAAGTGACTATTAGGTCAACCTTAATCTAAAGGATTTACCCTAGACTAGTACAATGATTAGAAAGTAATAGTAAGGCTTGATTAGATTACAACTTACAACTCTATTTTGTAGATTATAGATCTTTGTTTCAATCCTCCATTCTACTTGGCTTTCATACACTTCAGCTCTAATAGCTTGTTCACCCTTCAAGCATCTATACCCTTAAGCCTTCTTGCTTTTTTTTCCAATAGCACTCCCTTCTCTTAGGTCATTGCATAGAGCAACACCTTAGACTCCTTGTCTTCCTTAGGTTCTTACACATGAAAACCTTTGCTTCTAACCAGCCATCTCTATTAATAGAAAAAGTTAGATCTTTTGTTGTTTATTCTCTATCATCCATTTTAGGGTTAGGTAGGATTCAATGAATCTACCCATATTTTTTCTTTACTCCCTTCTAGAAACTTCTCCTTTGATCCTCTTTGAGTTTACCTCAAAATGATTCATCTTGAATTTTATGCCACTAGCTCATCAAGCTTATCTTCTACACAGTTCACACAATCTAAGAAATCAAGCTTGTTGGCTCAAATTCATCAAATTCATGATCTTTCTCATAATGTTGAGACTCAACATCAACTTTCTTTTGATGCTTGGCACATACTGCATTTCTCAACATCCACTTTCAAATCAGTCAGCATGAACTAAATTTTATTGGTGCTTGACATCAACTAAACTTTACTTGGCTTACATTGTATAACTTGACATACATTGTAAATTGACTTTGATCGACTCTAGCTAGTTTTCTTCTATCTTGCACTAACTTTTCTTAGAATCTACTATCCACTTGGTCAACCTTGTTAAATTGAGTTCTTCTCTCTTGTTCTTTTAAACTTTGTCATTGTATCCAACCTTTGCAACCTTAAGTATATAGTCAATGCACTATAATATCATTGTCTTAACTAATCTTTCTACTCCTTTTCTATATCATAACTGAACCTTTCCTCTAGGTGTTATTGTTGACTCATTTAATCAAATCCACTTCATCAATCAAAAAAATCATCATACTCAAATCATTTAAGTAATTGTCTTACCAACAAGTAATATGATTTGACATTAGTGAAAAAATAATGATTGAAACACATTCTTACACTTGTATCAATCTATTTTCAACAATCTCCCTCTTTTGCATTGATGGAAAACCAAACTTAATTAGTACAACCAACAATAATACCAGAAAGAAAATAATTCCTTGTATTGAAATCTCTCCCTCTATCACCAACTTCATCTTCTATATAGGTTAAAAAATTCTATTATGATCAACAAACAATCAAACAACTCATCCTTATGACTCCCTCTTGATCACTTCTTATATCTCCCTTAGCACTATATCCTTCTAAGTAGATATTCCATGTTTTTGGATTGCTAGATTTCTCCCGTTCTTTTTCTCTCTCCCTCTTTGACAACAATGCGAAAGACTTGTCATCTTAACATGCAGATATGTACATTTTCAATTTCTCCCTCTATCACCTAGCTTGTAACTAATTTGTAGCACTAGCTCTTTGTTTACTTTAGGCAGCTTCTAAAGTAAGATCCACTGCATCAACTTGTTTGATGCAAGGAACTCCTCTTACTTCTTAAATAGCTTTGGATAGGGGTATCACCCCTAGTTTACCTCTTAGATACTCATGAGCATCCTTCGGTAATTGTTTTGTGAAGATATCAATTATTTTCTCTTTTGTGTTAACATATTCTATTTTCACCTCTTTATCTTGAACTGACTCCTCTCAAGAAATGACACTTGATTGCAATGTTCTTAGTCTTTTTATAAATCACAAGATTCTTTGATATATTTATAGTACTTGTATTATCACAATAAAGTATCATTGGTATAGTGATTTCCTCCATCATACCTTTGAGTAGCTATTTCATCCATATAATATTTGTACGATTTACTGCAGCAAAAACATATTTAGCTTTAGTAGTAGATTGAGATATGTAGTTTTGTTTCTTGCTAGTCCATGTAACCAACCTTTCTCCTAAGAAAAATGCTCCTCTACTAGTGATCTTTCTGTCATCAATATTTACATCCCAATCAGCAATAATGTAGGCTCTCAATTCAAATTTTTTATTTTCTTATAATATAGACCATAGTCTTCTTTTCCTTTCAAATATCTCATTATTATCTTAACAACCATCAAATGATTCTCCATGGGATTAGAATCTTGCAACAATCCCAATAGATAATGCAATATTAGGTCTATTGTGTACAACATATTGTAATTTTCCAATCACATACCTATATAATGTTTGATTCACTTCATATGAATCATCATTATTTAAAAATTTATGTCCTATCACCATAGGTGTACTTACTAGCTTGGAATCTTCCAATGCAAAAAAAATTAGTATCTCCTTTACATACTTTGATTCAGTGATGTATATACCATATTTCATCTGATGTACTTGCAAACCCACAAAGAACTTGATATCTCCAAACATAGACATTTCAAACTTTTTGTTCATTTCATTTGCAAAAGTCTTACCTAAAGTATCTTGACCTCCAAATTTATATCATCAACAAAAATTTCAAGTAGTAAAATACCTTTTCCTTTCTCTATCTTCAAGTACATATTGTTGTTATCATCAGTAATCTCAAATCCAATCTTCACAAGATAATTATGTAGCATTCATACCATGCTCTTGGTGCTTGGTTCAAACCATATAACAATTTGTGTAGTCTACATACTATGATTTTTTTGTTAACATCAAAAAATTCTTTTAGCTATTCTATATAAACCTTCTCTTCTAATAGACCATTAAAAAATGTAGACTTAATATCAATATGATAAACTTTGAAACCTTTGTATGTAGAGTTATTTCTCCTTCTAATATTGCAATAGGGGAAATTTTTTCTCCATAGTCTATGTTGGAAATATGTCCAATCAATAAAAATAAGGTAAGCTATGGTTGTCATTTATGAAAACATATTTGTTTTGCAGATTGGTCTTGCTCATCTATAAAGAAAGTTCTGTAAGTGTCAGACAGTGTTACAACATCATGATAGTTTTGATGATAATAGAATATTCCCTTGGAACATTCTCTTGCATAGTTAACCAGAGATGTAGGACATCAAAAAATTGTGTTAAACAACTTGATTTATTATTTTAATTATTATTTCTTAATAAGATGACTCTAATGATATTATATGAGCTGAATAAGGAAGAATTTATCAATATTCTTGGTATAAGAAAAGAACTTCATTGGAAAAGTTAAAAAGATGAAGAATATGATGATAATGATGTGTGATTAGTGATTACAAAGTTGATATGATCTTGTGAAATGCAAGTAACAATTGAATGAAACATTGTGATATATGATGCAAAGCATTCTTATGCTAGATACGATGCACATTAAGTTGTGTGTAGTCACTCTTATATGAAGAATTTTTAATCAGAAGATTTTTGAAATACAACAAGTATCTCAAAATTGTATGTATACTTATTTCTTGAAGATCTTATTATATAGTTGTATGTTAGGGTAGTGAGCTCTTCTTGTGCACATTTGTATATGATCCACCAACTCCTAACAAGGTTGAAGCAACTCTTAACAATTTTGAGGCTTCTAATGAGGCCTAGTCTCCTAATAAAGACTCAAGACACTATACATTCTTCATAGACTCCTAACAAGGTCAATATCCTTAACCAAATTCTTTATATAGTGAATCATCTTGTGGGTTTCATCCCCACAAGAGTTTTCCCTTGGCCAGGGTTTCCCTAGTTAACAAAATATGGTATTGTGATCTTTCTTTCTGTATGCTTGTTTATACTATTTAGAATTATTGGTTTAATTTCTTATGCATGTGGTAAAGTAAATGATAATATCCAATTTTGGGCAAAAAGATTGAAAATACTAATTCACCCCCCCCCCCCCCCCCCCCCCCTCAGTATTATCTATTTCTAACAATTGTATGACAACCTATGTTAGAAATGCTTTAGAATAACTAAGGGAGGGATGCATCAATTATTCAAAGTCTTAATGTCCTATTCAAACTTTTTAGCTAGTAAAGTGTGCCCATCCAACTATTTATTCATCCAGGCTTTAACTTTCCTATTCAACAAGTTATTGTAAATCAACATGTAAAAATTACACATGAAAAGATCAGCACATAAAACAATGATTTATGTGGAAATCTAATTTGGGAAAAACCACCAGTAATATGCTACACAATTCCAACACTTCTGAAGTGATGCCCTATGAAAGGCTTCCCCTGTTAAAGGCTATGACACACTATTAAATATGACCTACTTAAAGGATTTAACCACCTTGTTAGAAGTGGGATTGGTTAGAGGACTTTAGAATATTCACTTGGAATGTCACCCTATTAAAGGATTTACAAATGGCTATTAAACCAACCTAAGTCCATAGGATTTTCATTTACCCTAACTGATACAATTGCTAGAGAGTAACAATAAAGGGTTTTGACCTTATTACAACATACAACTTAACTTGTAGATTTTGAATCACTTTTTAGCTCTTCTTCATTTGCCTAGATTTTAGTCTCTAAAACTCTAATGGCTTTGTCTCCTTGAGTCATCATGCTTAATGTACCAATGTAATCCTCTCTTTCTGACCACTTATCAAATAGAGTCTCTGTGCTCTATTCTTCCTTCTCCTAGATGCCTTTTCCTTGACACCCTTTAACCATTTCACAATTTAGTACTCCAGCGAATTTTGCTTCTTGGCATTTGATTCCTTAAATAGAAGTCTAGAATTTCTTTTTCCACTCGATTCTTCTCTCCTTTAGTTTCTATTTAAATGGATTAGGTAAGATTCATTGAATCTTACCCACATTTTGTTCCTTCTAGAAACATCATGAAGAATCATCTTTAATTTTCTCAAAAATGGTTTACATAGGGTTTTGTGCCACTAGCTCATCATCCTTATCCTCCAATAGGTTCACAAAATTCAAGGTAACAAACTTTTCAACTCAGATTTGGTGAATCTTTGACATTTCCAATAATGTAGCAGCTCAGCACTATTGAAATTTTGATGCTTGGCACATATTGTGTTACTCAACATCAACTATGTTTTACTAATGCTTGACACCTATTGTGGATTCACTTGGCATCCACTAAGTTTTTTTGATGTTCGACACTCTCTATATATCACTCAGCACTTGAACTTCAGTTGGCACACCCTAGATTTTGCTTTTGCTTTCCTATTGAGAATTTGCTCAGTTTAAACTAGCTTGTTTGACACTCGCTAATGAACTTAGTTTAAGCTTTGTAGTCAACCTTGTTCTAACTTATACTTCTAATGTTTCTAAGTGTGACCATCCTTTATGTCTTTGAATATGTTACCAATACATTATTTAACCATTGTCTTAACTAATCCTTGCACTTCATTGAAAAATCATAACTCAACCTTTCCCGTAGGTGCTTTTGTTACATCTTGTTGATCAAATCCTCTTCATCAATCAACTAAGTGATAATACTCGGATCTTATAAGAATTTTTCATTCCTACAAATAGTACATTTGAAATCAATGACAAAACAATGATTGAAAATATTCTTTATCAACCAACTTCTTTCTTTGCAAAAATCTCCCTCTTTGATCTTCATCAATGATCTTTTGAATCAAATTTTCAAAAATCTCCCGCTTTGGCATTGATGGCAAACCAAAATGATCAACCATCAAACCAAACTATTCAACCATGCTAACTAGGTTAGAATAGTAAGTCAAATGCCAAAAAGAAAATTGGATTGGATTACACAATTTCTTCCTCTCTTGATTTACTATCCTGATTGCTTTACTTCTACTTCTCCCTCTTAGCTACTATATCCTTTTTTTCCCCTTTCTACCCTTCTTTTTAACTAATTTCTAATATATCTCCCTCTTTGACAACAATTCCAAAGACATTATCTCATAATCTTATCATTCAAATGTAACATTTGCAAGTTCTTTCAATTTCTCCCTCTGTCACCTTCCTTGTGATTGATTTGAAACTTCATCACTTTAATTACTTTAGTAATGATCCTAAAGTAAGTATCATCTGCATCAATGTGTAATATTTCAACAATCAATTCCTTTGATGTAGGGCAATCATTGTTGTTACTTAAGTAGCCTTGGCTAGGGGTATCACCCCTAACTTACCTCTAAGATACTCAAAAGCATCTTTAGGTAGTGCTTTTGTGAAGATGTCAACAATATATTCCTTTGAGCTAGCATATTCCATCTTCACTTGTTTGTCTTCCACCAATTCTCTTACATAGTGATACTTGATTGCAATATGTTTGGTTTTGGCATGCATTACAAGATTTTTTGATATGTTGATTGCACTTGTATTTTCACAATAAAGTATCACGGGCTCATTCACTTCTTCCTTCATACCTTGCAATAGATGTTTAATCCATAAAATATTAGTGCAGTTGATAGCAACTATAACATATTCAACTTCTGTTGTGGACTGTGAGGTACAACTTTTCTTTTTGGTAGAACTTTTCTTTTTGGTAGTCCAAGTAATCAGTCTTCTTCCAAAGAAAAGTGCTCCTCTACTAGTACTTTTTTTGTCATCAATATTACCTCCCCAATCTAAATTAGTATAGGCCCTTACTTTGAACTTTTCAAACTTCTCTTGTAGTACAAACCAAAGTTATTAGTTCCTTTTAGGTACCTCAGTATTCTCTTTACTACCATCAGATGATTTTCTCTTAGATTTGTAGAAAATCTTGCCACTATTCCAATAGCCAATGCATTGTTTGGTCTACTATGTAAAACATATTGCGACTTTCCAATCATTGATCTATACATTGTTTGATTCACTTTAGCTGACTCATCATTTTTTGATAACTTATGTCCTATCACCATTGGTTTGCTAACTGGTTTTGAATCTTCTAATCCAAATGTCTTGAGTATCTTCTTGATGTATTTTGATTGGGTCACAAATATGCCATGCTTTAATTGATGTACTTGCAATCCAACAAAGAATTTGATTTCTCTAGATATTGACATTTCACACTCATGTTTCATTTGATCAGCAAAATCTTTGGATAGTATGTATTTTCCTCCAAATATTATATCATCAATAAATATTTTAGATATAAAAATGTATTTACCTTTTTCTACCTTAATACACAAGTTGTTTTTGTCATATGTTCTCTCAAATCCTATCTTCATAAGATATTTGTACAGTCTCTCATACCATGCTCTAAGTGCTTGCTTCAAACCATATATTTTCTTGTGTAGTTTGCAAACCATATCCTTGTTTTTGTCATCAAAAAATGTAGACTTCCTCTTCCAGTATATCATTAAGAAAACTAGACTTTACATCCATTTGGTAGACTTTGAAACCTTTGTAAGCAGCATATGCAAGTAGTGTTCTTACTCTTTCCATTCTTGCAACAAGGGCAAATGTTTCCCCATAATCTAGTCCTTCTTCCTATTCATAGCCTTTGCAAACTAGTCTGGCTTTCTTTCTAGTTATCTCACCATTCTCATCAAGTTTGTTCCTAAACACTCATTTGGTACCAATTACATTCTTATCAACTAGTCAAGGAACTAGGGTCCATTTTTTGTTATTTTCAATCTGGTCTATCTCTTCTTCCATAGTTTTATACCAATCATCATCTTGTATTGCATCTTTCATTATTTTCGGATCAACCTTGCTTAGCAGGCATGATTCATTCCTTAGTCTATTCCTTGTCATTGGTCTAGCATCCTTGTCACCATTGACTTGTTCTGCAGGGTGATGTCTTCGCACATACTTGACTAGTCTTGGTTCAATCCTTTCCATGTTTGATTCTTCAGCTTTAGAGTCATTTTGTTCTTCTCCATCTAGTATTTCATCATCTCTTTCATGTGTACTATTTTTAGAATCATAATGTGCATTTTCTTCATTCTACAACTCAGCTTTTGAATGTAGCTTGACATTCACTAGGTGTGACTCGATTGATACTAAATTTTTTTGTTGATTCTCAACTTGATTGGTAGCATTATCTTCAATAGTCATTCCTTCATAGAAGTATACAAAAGATCTATAATCTTCTAGTTGCTTAGTTTCATCAACCTAAACTTTTGCATGCCCATCAAAATTTACATTTGCGCTCTCCATTATCTTATTAGTGTTAGTATTCAAACACTTATATGCCTTACTTCTAGTGGAGTATCCAAGGAATATTCTTTCATCACTTTTTGCATCAAACTTTCCATTTCTAGTATCTTTAAGAATATAACATTTATAGCCAAATATTTTGAAATTTTTTACATTAGGTGATTGACCATACCATAATTCAAAATTTATTGCATTTGTCCCTTTCTTGACTTGGGCTATATTCAGGGTGTAAACAACAGTACTTACAGCTTCTCTCCTATACTTTAAAGCAACATTTTTCTCCATCAACTAGGTTTTAGCATAGTCTATTATTGATTTATTTCTTCTTTTAGCAATACCATTCTATGGTGGAGTTCTTGGTGTTGATGTCTACCTTTTGATACCTTTTTCATTGCAAAATATCTCAAATTATTTTGATGTAAACTCTCCTCCTCTGTCTGATCATAGACATTTTAGACTCTTTCCTATTTCCTTCTCAACTTTGGCCAAATAGCACTTGAACATTTGAAATGCACCAGATTTTTCCTTTAAAAAAATGGCAGTCATCTACAAATAGCATTATGTATATGTCTCCTAGGTAGCTTTGCACTTCTATTAGACCACATAAGTATGTATGTACTAACTCTAGTACTTCTTTTTAAGTGTATTTTTTACTTTTGAAACTATATTTAGTCATCTTCCCTAATTGACATTGTTTGCACATTGTGTTTTAAGGCTTCTTCAGTTTGGGCAAACCTCTGACTTTCTTCTTTTTGTTGATGTTAATCAGATTGTTAAAGTTGACATGACGCAATCTTTTATGCTATAACCACACATCATTAGATTTAACAAAAAAAGTTTCATCTTCCATATCTAGATAAAATAGATTACTTTTTGTTTATTCACCTTTTCCTATTAGATTTCTATCAGTTTCATATATTTTGGTAGTTTTATTTCCAAATTCTACTTTGCAACCTACATTTCCTAACTATGATACACTCAACAAATTTTAGTTCAATCCTTCATCATAGTATGAATTATAACATAAAATTTTCTCTATAAGTTTAATGGATCCTTTTCCTTTAATTTGACATGGACCATCATTACCAAATCTAACACTATTTCCATCATACTGAGTAAAAATAATAAACTTACTTTTATCTATTGTCATGTGATGTGAGCACCCATTGTCTATGGTCCACTTGTTATTCTTGTTCACATAGGGTACTAGTGTTGTTGCTTTATCTTCATCTGATTCATCCTTCATGGCTACATAGACTACTTCATCTTCATTCTCATCAGAATCTTCTTCAACAATGTAGCATCTTTTTCCTTTGTCCTTGTAATCTCTACTATCATCTTCTCTCTTGTTCTTGTACTTGTTATCTTTGTATTTCTTCTTCTATGTACACCTTGCAGCAATATGACCTACTTCATTGCAATTAAAAAAACAATGATAGGAAACTTACCTTTGAATTTACCTTTGCCTCTATGGAATCTTCTAGCCAATAATGCTTCCAACTGTTCCACATCTTCTTCATCTATGTTGCTATCACTAGATGCATGTTTTCCTTTTCTACTCTTCTTCTTTTATTTCATCTCCATAGTGTCTTTCAATATCAGCTTGGCCTTGAAAGCAGATTCAATGTTCTTAGGTCTATAGTTATCAAAGTTAGATAGTTCAAATGTAGTAAGTCTTCCAATTATTCTTTCAAAGGTTAGTGTGTTTCCTTGCACACACCTTAGCTCTTTGATGTTTGAAACTCTAATAGCATAGATGGGGAGCAAGGTCCTTAAGTATTTGCTATTGACAGTCTCTTCTTCCAATTGACCACCCAGACTTTTTATTGCACTTACCACTTCTTTCATTTTGGAACCATATTGAGCAGCATTCTCACCTTCATCCATTTTCATGTCATAAAACTTTCCTCTGAGGCTTTCTCTCTTTGCTCTTTGAACATTTTGATCTCCTCCATGGATATTTGATAGGGCTTTCCACATATTAAATGTAGTGTCACATCCTTTGATGTCATCAAATTTATTATAGCTTAGTGTAGAGGTAATCTCCAACATTTCTTGATTGTGCTCCTTCCTTTTATTCAAATCATCTATAGAGAGGGGTTTAGTTGGGTCTATATGGTACACTCCAATTGAGTTTTTTTCATAATCACCTATTGATCCAAGGTTCAATTTCATCAAACTTTTCTATGCAACAAATTTTTTTTTGTTGAGCTTGGGTACTCCTCTCTTGGACATCTTGATCTTCCTACTTCTAGTACCTTGAAACTAAATCAACAGATGGCTTTGATACCAATTGTTAAAAAAAATTTAGAATAATTGAGAGAGGCAGGGGGGGGGGGGGGGGGTGCGGGGGGTGTTGAATTAGTTATTCAAAGTCTTAATTTCCTATTCAAACTTTTTAGCAAGTAAGGTGTGCCCATCCAACCTTTAACTTTCCTATTGAACAAGTTACTGTAAATCAATATGCAAACATAACACATGAAAAGATAAACACATAGCACAATGATTTATGTGGAAACTCAATATCAAAAAAACCACTAGTAACATGCTACTCAATTCCCACTCTTCCAAAGTGATGCCCTATGAAAGGCCTGCCTTGTTAAAGGCTACAACACATTGTTAAATGTCACTTGGTTAAAGGATTTAACCACCCTATTAGAAGTGGGCCTAGTTAGAGGACTTTACAACATCCACTTGGAATGTAACCCTATTAAAGGATTTACAAATGGATATTAAACCAACATAAGTCCACAAGATTTTCATTTACCTTAACTAATACAATTGTTAGAGAGTAACAATAACAAGTTTTGACCTGATTATAGCATACAACTTAACTTGCAGATTTTAGATCACTTTTTAGCTCTTCTTCATTTGCCTCACTTTTAGTCTCTACAACTTTGATAGCTTGCCCTCCTTTCAAGATGTCTCCTTGAGTCATCATGCTCAATGTACCAATGCAATCCTCTCTTTCTAACCACTTATTGAAGCAAAGTCTCTATGCTCTATTCTTCCTTCTCCTAGATGATTTTTCCTTAACACCTTTTAACCATTTCACAATTTGGCACTCTAGCAAATTTTGCTTCTTGGTTTGTGTCTCCTTAAATAGAATTCTAGAATTTCTTATTCCACTTGATTCTTCCCTTCTTTAATTTTTATTCAAATGGATTAGGTAAAATGTTCTGAATCTAACCCACATTTTGTTCCTTCTAGAAACATCATGAAGAATCCTCTTGAATTCACTCAAAAATGGTTTACATAGGATTTTGTGCCACCAGCTCATCATCCTTATCCTCCAATAGGTTCACAAAATTCAAGGTAACAAACTTTTCAGCTTAGATTTGGTGAATCTTTGACATTTCCAATAATGCAGTAGCTCAACACTATTGAAATTTTGATGCTTGGCACATATTGTGTTACTCAACATCAACTATGTTTTACTGATGCTCGACACCTATTGTGGATTCACTCAGCATCCACTAAGTTTTTATGATGCTTGGCACTCTCTATATCACTTGGCACATGAACTTCACTTGGCACCTAAAGTTTACTTAGCATACACTAGATTTTTTTTTTGCTTGGCTCCAACTGAGAATTTTCTCAGCTTAAACTAGCTTGCTCGACACTCACTAATGAACTTAGTTTAAGCTTTGTAGTCAACTTTTTTCTAACTTATACTTCTAATGTTTCTAAGTGTGATCATCCTCTATGTCTTTGAATATGTTAACAATACATCATTTAACTATTTTCTTAACTAATCCTTGAACTTCATTACAAAACCATAACTCAACCTTTCCCTTAGGTGTTGTTGTTGCATCTTATTGATCAAATCCTCTTCATCAATCAACTAAATGATAGTACTTGGATCTTATAAGTAATTTTAATTCCTATAAATAGTAGGTTTGATATTAATGACAAAACAATGATTGAAAACATTCTTTATCAACCAACTTCCTTCTTTGCAACAATCTCCCTCTTTGATCTTCATCAACGATCTTTTCAATCAAATTTCTAATAGCCTAGTTATTTAGAAGAGGCTTAACAACTTGAATACGATTCCTATAGATATGGAACAGTTGAAGAAGAATCTTAATGAAGCACATGAATAGATTGATCTCCTTACTGATGAAAGAGATGGCCTTAAAGATAGATATAAGGATGCAAAAGCCTACACTGGTGAACTAAATAACAAAATAGATGACTGTTGGGCCCATTTTCCATTGCACCAAAAGCCATGACTGTTAGTGAACATGGAACACCACATAATTAACCACCTATGGGTAGGAGAGCACATTGCATCACCCAAAAATATCCCCCTCGACGCGCATACTAGGTGCTTATGTGGGTCAGGAAGGCACCAAGGAGATTTGAACCCATGACCAGGCCAAAACTAGGCTTTGATACCAATTGTGGGGCCCATTTTATGTTGCACCAAAAGACATGACTTATTTTTAAGCAAAGAGTCCATTTCATCTTTCATTGCAGACTCCCACTTAGTATCCACCTGCACAGCTTCATCATAACTTTCAGGTTCACCAGCATCAGTAAGTAAAATAGAATACAAAGAGGGAGAAAACCTTTGTGGAGGTCTAATTTGCCTCATTGACTGTCTAACATTTACTGGTGTGTGTGGTATTTGTTGTTGTAGTTGTTGCACATCATGAGGAATGGCTGGAACATCAACTTTTGGAGTATCATCCAGCATTACATAATCATCTTCTTTCTTCTCACGTTGCTGCAATAGATCTTTGCACAACACTTTCTCATTGAATATGACATGCCGACTTCTAACAATTTTAAGATTTTCAAAATCCCAAAGCCTATAACCAAATTCATTAATGCCATATCCAACAAAGACACATTTCTTTGATTTAGCTTCTAGCTTGGTTCTATTTTCAGAGTCTATATGAGCAAAAGCCTCACAACTGAAGGTCTTGAAAAAAGAATAACTCACCTTCTTACTAGTCCATGCTTCCTCTTGAATACCACATCCCAAAGGAGTAGAGGGACCTCTATTAATCAAATCTACTGCAGTATTGATAGCATCCACCCACATGTGTAAGGGAAACCTAGCATGCAACCTCATGCTCCTTGCGTGCTCCATTATAGTCCTGTTCATGCGTTCAACCACTCCATTTTCCTGTGGAGTCCTTGGAACAGTTTTCTGTCTATGAATACCATTAGTGGAGCAATAATCTTCAAATTCATGACTACAATACTCAACACCATTATCAGATCTGAGACATTTTAATTTCTTACTAGTCTCATTTTCAACCAAGCATTTCCATTTCTTAAAAGTTTGAAATACATCAGATTTCTGTCTAAGGAAATAAACCCATACTTTTCTAGTTGTGTCATCAATAAATGTAACATAATAATGAGACCCACCAAGGGAAGATAACTGAGGTGGTTAATTATGTGGTGTTCCATGTTCACTAGCAGTCATGGCTTTTGGTGAAATGGAAAATGGGCCCAACAATTGGTATCAGAGCCTAGTTTTGGCCTGGTCATGGGTTCAAATATCCCTGGTGCCTTCCTGACCCACATAAGCACCTAGTATGCGCATCGAGGGGGATATTTTTGGGTGATGCGATGTGCTCCCTTGCCCACAGGTGGTTAATTATGTGGTTTTCCATGTTCACTAACAATCTGCCAAGAAATCTATTAAGAGAAAAGAACCTGATTGTCTTGAAGTCAATGAGGGTCTAAGCAAGATAGATGATAGATCTAAAAAAAAAGAGAATTTTGTTCACTCTGAAAAAGCTAAAGAGTATAATCAAGATATGGACAACAAAAGAAAGGAATCTTTTGCCTAGTCTGATGAACCAAAAGACATTGAAGTTAATTGCAAAGGTAATTCCTTCAAACCTATTTCAAAGTTTTATTGCCATAATTTTCATGGATATGGTCACTACACAATAGATTGTAAGAAACCTAAATTTGATACCAATAATTCAAATAGTAGGATATATAGGAACACTAACCATCCAAGAAACAGAAGAAGATCTCATAGTAAAAAAAATGGAGAAAGAAGACAAATATTTTGCTATAGATGCAACAATCTTGGACACATTGCAAGGAATTGTAGAGCACCTGACAACCAACTAAATGAATAGAAAAATAATGTACCTATAAGTTAGCTATGCAATAACTCTAGACACACAATGAAGTTTTGCAAAATGGATAGAAGAGACCTAAACAAAAATTATAATTACAAAAGGAACACTAGAAGAAATGATGATAGTTTGAAGAAAGAAATGAAGGAGCAAACAAATGAATTAAAGGAATCATTTGTTAAGGAAAAGGAACCAGAAAGCTCTCATACAACTATAGAAGATGTACCTAACATGAAAATGAAGTCACTTATTGTTTGTGACTCTTCTTACTAAAATTAAGCACTCCCAATAAGACAGAGTATCAGTTATTGATAACTAATGTTAGAGTAAGTATAAGGTTGTGTAGTTGATTGTATGTAGTAGACATTGAGAGAAGTATATAGTGAAGTGTGTATTGCCTCATAAGATCAAGATAAGGATATGTAAGAAGATTTATCTCTTTATTATGCAGAGATAGTATACTGAACTAGTAGAAGATATGCATTTAATGCAAAGTACAAATTGTGAAAGATTTAAAGGATGCAATTTGATTTGCATACACCATTTTCTTGTGTGGAGTTTGTGTGTGAGATTGAAGAAAGATTTGGAGAATTAAAGAGGCCTAAAATTATGCAAAGTCACTGAAAACCCTAATATGTAAAATTGAGGTATTTTCTAAATTGTTGAGCATAATCTTTCAAGAATGGAAAGACAAGAAGTATTTAATGTAAGCAATAGACCTAGGTACAATTTCAAGAAACACCCATTTGTTTCTTTTCTTGATGACCCTATTGGAGCATTCTTGCAAGTTTTAAAAAATATTCTTCACATCAAGGATATAAGAGGATATATTCATTTCAAGATTGAAACCATAGATCACTCAGAGATTCATAAGGAATTGGAAAAGATGTGCAATAATGGATTGTTATTCAAACCTAAACATAAATACCTAGAATGACTTAACCTAGTTAAGCATATGTTCTACACGAATTTTGATAATAATGAAATTACAAGGATAATTTTGAGTAGAGTACATCATAATTTTCTATGGTTGGGAGATTCTATCATATGAGTTGAAAATAATCTAATTCACAAATTTACAGGTTTGAGCAATGAAAGATGCAATCTAGTAAACATTAAAAGTGTGTGCAAGATAGTTGAGACAAATGTCAATTCATATTTTGATGGTAGAAACATGAAAGTCAACACCATTCAAGATGATGGAGTGAGGCTAATTTGTAAGATTTTGGGACATAAGTACAATCATCGATCAAAGATAGATTCAATACCTATAGGATTTCTTCATGTAGCTTACCTGGTAGTAAGAGGTGAAGAGGCTAATGTGTGTGATATTATTCAAACACAACTGTTGGATAACATATATAGAATCAAGAAATCAAGGATTGTAGTCTTTAGATTTGAATCCCTATTGACACATATATTTTTCTATGCTACTAATAAGTTCCTTGGAATCACAAATTGGAATGAAAATGAGTGCATAATGCAATTAATCACTTGAGCATATAGGTCAAGACCTAAAGCTGTCAAGAACAATGATATTGACAAAATAATGAAATCCTTCCAAGATGAAATGAAGCAAAGGTATAGGATACCTCTTGGGCTAGTCGAGAAGTATAAGGATTAATTGTGTTTTATGGTTAAGATAGATTTAACATATACAGAGGCAATAGTTCCTTGAGTAAAGTTTATTGAATCTATGGGATATGAGATGAGTGAGGAATTGATTGAAGGGTATGTGTAGATAATCCTTCATTCTAAAGATGATTTTGAATGTCCTAGATGGGGGACATATTCTAAGAAATTGAGAGAAGTTAAAACTAGTCAAATAATGAAGGATTCCAAGAAGAAGGTGGAGAAAGTAATTGGTTCTATTTTGAAAGAATTTGGGATGATTAGGAAAGAGTTTGATGAGGTGAAACAGATAGCTATGGAAATGAAGGCCAGTGGCCAATTTGAGTGTTTGACCCCTAAACCCATTGTAATGGTAGGACCTACTAAAGAGGTCACAATTGGTCAAACAAGTGCACAGACACCTAATGTGCCTTATGTAGTAGTTGCATAGAAGCAACCCCCAAGGAACCCAGTGAAGACTTAAGAAGCATCAATTACAAGGAATCCTACAAAGCTCGAAAGGACCAAAACTCCTCCTAAAAGAAGAGTAACATAGACTACAAGCAGTCCAAGAAAAAAGAGAAGAACCTTGCAGATTGGCTCATCTAAATTAGAAGAAGAAACTGGTGATAGACCAATTGAGCCAACTGATCAAGAAGCAAAGACATCAGCAGGGCAGAAAGCATGGAAACCAAAGGTAGAAAATCTAAACATGCAAATTGTTAAAGACAATAATTTTGGATAGTTGAATAAATCCTATGATTTGTATAATAATATGGATAGGAGACAACTAGAAAATGTTGTAGTTAGAAACATGATTCTTGAAGATAAGAAATTTTATAGTATAAGAGGTTAGATACTTGAAGACTTGTATAATAAATTGAGAAATAGAAAGAGTAGAATTGTAGATGAAGACAAACAAATAAGAATGAATATGGTGAGAAGGTTATGTTTTGTAAATAATGAGGAAGAAATAATAGAAATTTTGAAAGGTATAGCACCATTATTGAGACATAAAAAGAGATCCATTCTCCTCATGGAAGGAAATTATGAAGAAGTTAATAAGGAAACTCAAGAGGCTATAGTTTCATACATGTCTACTATGCCTAAGATAAGTGTGTAGATAGAGGAGGTAGGCCAAATGTCTACAAAAAGTGTGTAGAAAGAGGAGGCAAGCTAGATGCCTAGAGAAAGTGCATAGATAGAGGAGGCAAGATAGATGCCTTAGGAAAGTGCATAGCAAGAGGAAGCAAGCCAAACACCTATGAAGTGTGCATAGATAAAGGAAGCTATTCCTACAACATGCAATCTTCCTCACAATTTTTAAACTAGTAGCTACACCAAGTTCTTGACCACATATCACCATTGATAGTGAATGTATGTAAGTAGATAGCACCAATGTGATAGTTGACAAAATTGAGGAACCGTTTAAGCAATTTGGTGCCAGCATTGTTGGCAATATTGTAGATTATAGTAGCTCATCAGATGATGTAGAAGATAAGGAGCCAAAGGCCAAAGGAGGAAGAAGCAATTTCTATGAAGAAAATTGATCCTATCAATAAAGAATCTACTTCAAATGTACCCTTGACACTAGTAGAAGTAACACCATCCACACCACCTACTCAAGCAGTAGTAATAGAACAATCAGATGAAGAAAATGAAGCAAAAAATCTCTTGTCTTCTTTGAGTAAATTTCTTGGGAAGAAATCAGTCAAGTCAATTGAGAAAAATTTGACCTTAGTTTTGAATAGAATAGAGAAAGTAGTAAGCCCTATTGACACCCCTACATATATTCAATAGTGCACAAAAATTTTGTGTAAAGCTTTTGATGATGAGTTCACAACACCCATAAATGTGGCTGCAATTCAAGCACAAACAAAGCATGATGGAAAACTTCTTAATACCATGTGAACTAATATGAGAAATGATAAAGAAACTTTGAATATATGTATTAAAGCATTGAGATAGTGTATATAGAAAGGTAAATAGGTTTATGCTAAGTGCAACTTGGCATATAATTATCTTCAAGAATTTGATTATCAGATCAAAGAAAAGGTAATTGAGCTTTAGATGGTCAGTGACAACCTTTTGAAGCAGAATTAGAAGATGGATACCATTGAGCCCTAAATATAGATTATTCATGATAGAATCAGGGACTTACAAGAAAAAAAGGAGAAACCTCTGAAGAGATTCACTCTCCTAAGAGAATACTTATTCCCATAAGTAACATTGCTGGAGAATCAATTAGAGGAATTTTTGTCAGCAAAATATTCTTATGACAAGTTTGTGGGTACAGACTTAAACATAGTAGAGATGGCCACATATGCCCTATGTGCACTTATTAGTGTAATTGATGCACTGAAATAAAGTTGGAAGAAACATTTTGTGCAATTAAAAACCACCTTCAGTGATTTCTTTTCCAAGTTTTGACGCAGCCACCAGATTTTGACAGTCTCTTTTTCATACCTTTTTCATTGATGTCAAAGGGGGAGATATATGGAAAATTGTAATTAATTTTAATTTTAAGGGGGAGAAATAATTTGTAATAGGAAGTTATAAGGGATGTAACCTTTTTCATAACATGAATACAAATGTTTTTAATTATGTTATGGTTATTTGTTTTGATTGCTATGATAGCATGTAGGGGACTTAGCCAATTTTCCCAAAATTTTGCCATCAATGTCAAAGGGAGAGATTGTTGGCAATATACCCAATAAATCAAGATAAGATATGTTATGGTTGTCATTTATGGAAATATATTTGTTTTGTAGATCAGTCTTGCTCATTTGTAAAGAAAATTGTCTAAGTGTCAAACATTGTTACAACAGCACAATAGTTTTGATGATAATAAAATATTCCATTAGAATATTCTCTTATGCTATTAACTAGAGATGAAGAGCATCATAGTGATTATATATACTAGTTCACATGTCTCTACAATCAACTGAGTTTGAGTTATGAAGGAATTAGTAACACAGTGATGATTCAACATAGAATAGAGCATGTCAAAAAATTGTGTTAAACAACTTGATTTATTATTTCTTAACAAGCTAACTCTAATGATGTTATATGAGCTGAAAGGAAGAATTTACCAATATGCTTTGAATAATTAAAGAACTTCATTTGTGAAGTTAAAAATGATGAAGAATATGATGATAATGATGTGTGATTAGTGATTGGGACATTGATATGATCTTGTGAAATGCAAGTAACAAGTGAATGAAACATTGTGATATATGATGTGAAGCATTATTATACTAGATATGACATAGATTAAGTTGTGCATAGTCACTCTTGTATGAAGAATTTTCATTCAGAAGATTTTTGAACTACAAAAAGTATCTTAGAATTTTATGTATACTTATTTCCTAAAGATCTTATAATATAGTTGCATGTTAGGGTAGTGGGCTCTTCTTGCACACATTTGTATATGATCCATCAACTCCTAACATGGTTGAAGCAACTCCTAACAAGTTTGAGGCTTCTAAAAAGGCCTAGTCTTCTAATAGGGACTTGAGACACTATACAATCTTCATAGACTCCTAATAGGGTTAATATCCTTAACCAAATTCTTTATATAGTGAATCATCTAGTGGGTTTCATCCCCACCAGGGTTTTCCCTTGGATAGAGTTTCCCTAGTTAACAAAATATGGTGTTATGATCTCTCTTTGTGTATGGTTTTTTATACTATTCAACATTATTGGTTTACTTTCCTATGCATGTGGTAAAGAAAATAATAATATCTAGTTTTGGGCAAAAAGATTAAAAGTATTGATTCACCCCTCTTCTCAGTATTATCTATTTCTAATAGTCTATCCCTTATTCTTGTGCATATCCTTTACAAACTAATCTTTCCTTATTCCTTGTAACTTCACTATTTTCATCTAACTTATTTTTGTACACTCACTTGGTGTCAATCATATTTTTATCTTCTAGTCTAGGAACTAGAGTCCATGTCTTTTTTTTCTCAATTTGTTCAATCTCTTCTTTCATGGCTTTACTCTAGTCCACATCTTCTACGGTATCTTTCACTATTTTAAGTTTATGCATGCTAAGAAAACATGTATTATTTCTCAATTTTTTCCTTGTCATTGGTCTTGCATCTTTATCTCCAATGATTTGTACTGTAGGGTGATGTTTCTTAACATACCTTGACAATCTTGGTTCTACTCTATTTTCCTCATTTGGTCTCTCAAATTTTGAATCACTATGTACATATCTATTAGGTAGTTCAACATCTTGTTCATGTACACAATCTTAGAATCAAAATGTGCCTCAGCTTCATTCTATAACTCGGTACTTGAATGTAGCTCAGTTCCTGAATGCAACTTGACATTCATAGTATGTGACTTGACAACTATTAAAACTTCTTGTTGATTTGAAACTTGATCTACAACATCTTCTTTAGCAAGGATATCTTCATAAAAGTGTAAAAATGATTTGTATTCCTTTGGTTCCTTCATAGGTTTAGCCTTATGTACTTTTGTATATTCATCAAATTTCACATTTGCACTTTTCATAACTTTATTAGTGTTAGTATTTAAACACTTATATACTTTACTTCTTATGGAAGACCCAAGGAATATACCTTCTTCACTTTTTTCATCTAATTTACCATTCCTGACATCCTTGAGAATATAACACTTGCTTCCAAATACCTTAAAATATTTTACATTTGGTGAGTATCCATACCATAGTTCAAAAGGTGTTGAATGAGTACCTTTCTTGACTTATACACGGTTCAATGTATAGACAACTATACTTACAACTTCTCTACAGTATTTCAAAGCAATATTTTTATCCATCATGAGTATCCTAGCTCAATCTATTATAGATTTTTTCCTACTTTTAGCAATTCTATTTTGTGGAGGGGTCCTAGGGGAAAATGTCTATCTTTTGATTCCTCTATCATTACAAAATATCTCAAACTCATTTGATAATTTTTTCTCCTCTGTCAGATCTCAAACATTTCAGACTTTTACCTATTTCCTTCTCAACTCTTTCTAAGTACCACTTAAACATTTGGAAAACATCATATTTATATTTTAGAAACATAACTATCATTATTTTGGAATAATCATCAACAAATAGCATAAATTACTTATCTCCTTTGTAGCTTTTTACTTTAGTTGGTACACTACAAGTTAGTATGAACAATCTCAAATATTCCTTTAGAGGTATGAGTCTTACTCTTGAAATTTAAATTTGTCATTTTGCCTAACTGACATTGTTTGCAAATTATATTGTTAGGTTTCTTCAACTTAGGCAAACCTCTTACTTTTCTCATGTTACTGATACTAACCAAGTTATCAAAATTAACATGAAATAACCTCTTGTGCCATAGCCACACATAATCAAATTCTATAACTAAACAAGTAACATCCTCCATATCAAGGTAGAATAGATTGCCTCTAGTTTGATCACCTTTTCCAATTAGTTTTCCATTAGTATCATACATCTTAGAATTTTTTTTCTCAAACTCAAACTTACAACCTGAATTATTTAGTTGTGACACACTCAAAAAATTATAGTTAAATCCTTCAACATAATAAGCATTATCACATAAAATATTTTCTGTGAGTTTAATAGAACCTTTTCCTTTTATTAGACAGAGTGCATCATTATCAAACCTTACACTATTTCCATCAAACTTACTTTTATCTCCATTCATGTGATGTGAACACCCATTATCAATGATCTATTTGTCATTCTTGTTCACACAAGACACTAGTGCAGTTGCCTCATCCTTATTAGAATTATCCTTCATTGCAACATACACCACTTCATCATCATGATAATTAGATTCATCTTTATTTTCCTCTTCAGTAATGTAGGAAGACTTCTTATCTTTATCTTTGTAATCTTTGCTATCTTCATCTCTTCTAATTTTTTACTTGTATCCACCTCTATAATTCTTCTTCTCTAAACATCTAGCAGCAATATGACCAACCTCATTGCTATTGAAACATATGATAGGTAACTTACCTTTGAATTTTTCTTTTCCTCTATGAAATCTCTTTTTTGGTAGTACCTCAAGTTATTTTACATATTCCTCGTCTATATCACCATCATTGGAAACATATTTTACCTTTTTTTTTCTTCTTCTCATTAGGTTCCTCCAATGATAGCTTGTCTTTGAAAGTGGATTCAACATTGTCATGTTTAAAATGATCAAAATTAAATAGCTCAAAAGTAGTGAGCCTACCTACCAAACCTTTAAGATTCATATTAGAACCTTGTACACATCTTAGTTCTTGTATTGTAGAAACTCTAATAGCATAAATAGGTAGCAGTGCTCTCAAAAGTTTGGTTCATATAGTCTCATCATCTATTTTACCATTAGTTCCTCATATTGCATTAACATCTTTTATCCTAGAGAAATATTGACCAATATTCTCACCTTCTTGCATTCTCATATCATCAAAGTTACCTTTAAGAATTTTAGTTTTAGCTCTTAGAAAATTTGTGTCTCCTCCATAAATAGTGTGAAGAGCATCCCACATTTTCTTTGCACTATAATAACCCTTGATGTCATCAAACTAGGCATAACTTAGGGCAAAAGAAATTTCCAACATTGCCTAGTTGTGTTCTTTCTTCTTTTTTAGATCTTTAGTAGTTAGGGCTCTAGTAGGATCAACATGCTCTATGGTGATGGTAGATTGTGAATGATCTCCTATACCTCCAAGGTGTAACTTCATCAGAATTTTCCATGTAGGGAAGTTATCACTATTAAGCTTGGGTACCTCTCTTTTTGAATCTTGATCTTTTTTTCTACTACCTTCAAACTAGTCCTCTTAAATAGATGGCATTGATACCAATTTTTAGAACTCTTTAAAATAATTGTTGGGGGGGGGGGGGGGGCGGGTGAATTACTTATCCAAGTTCCAGATGTACAATTAAAACTTTTCACAGCTTAGTGAACCCATATCCATAAAACATATCCATCATGAAAGCATCCATTAGATCATATAATCACTTAAACTTGTAGGTTACTGTCAAATCAACTTTGTAGAAATGTAAGCCTGAAACATAAAAAAATCAATTACATATTTGACACAATGATTTTACATAGAAACCCAATTTGAAAAAAACTACCAATAACATGCTACTAATTCTCACTCTTCTAAAGTGATGTCCTATGAAAGGTCAACCTTGTTAAAGGTTACAATGCACACTATTAAATGTAACCTAGTTATAGGTTTTTGATCACCCTATTAGGAGTGAGCCTTGTTAGAGGACTTTAGATCTTTCACTTGGAATGTCACTTAGTTAAAGGATTTACAAATGACTCTTAGGTCAACATTAATCAAAAGGATTTACCCTAGACTAGTAAAATGATTATAAAGTAACTATAAGGCTTCATCTAATAACAATGTACAACTCCATTATGCAAATTACAAATCTTTTTTAGTCATCCATTCTACTTGGCTTTCACACACTTTACCTTTAATATCTTTTTCACCCTTCAAGAATCCATACCCTTAAGCCTTCTTTCTTTGCTTGCTAATAATAGTCATAGTCTCTTCTCTTAGGTCACTAAATGAAGCAAAACCTTAAACTCCTTATCTTCATTAGGTTCTCTCACTTGACAACCTTTGCTTTTGACCAACCATCTCTATAAATAGAAAATTTATATCTTTTTTCATTTATCCTCTATCCTTCATTTTAGGGTTAGGTAGGATTAGGTAGGATTCAATGAATTTACCCATCTTTTCATTTTATTCCCTTCTAGAATCTTCTCCTTCAATCCTATTTGAATTTTTCTCAAAATGGTTCATCTCAAATTCTGTATCACTAGCTTATCAAGTTTATCTTCCACATGGTTCACACAATCCGAGAAATCAAGCTTGTCAGCTCAAATTCATCAAATTCATGATCTTTCTTATAATATTGACACTCAACATTAACTTGCTTGGCATGAACTAAAGTTTATGTATGCTTGACATCAACTAAACTTTACTCAGCTTACACTATTTCACCTAGCATACACTTGAATTTAAATTTTCTTGGCTCCAACTAGTTTTCTACTAAGCTTGCACTAACTTTTCTTGACACCTACTACCAACTCAGTCAAGTTTGGTAGACTCACTTCTTCTCTCTTGTTCTTCAAGACTTTGTTAGTGTTGTTGGATATAATTTTTTAATTGTGTGTTGTCTTTGATGTTACAAAAATGTCATATCATTATTAGTTAGCATTTACTAAGCTCACTCAGGAAATGAAGAAAGTTGTTAATGTCTAGAAAGCATTCCCATATTTTCCTAGTTTAGAAGTTAGTGTCTACTGAGTTGACTTAGGTGTCAAAGGAAAAGTTGTAAAAAGTGAGTGTTAATCAAGCTCACTCGGGTAACAAAGGAAAGTTGGATGGAAATAGTGCTAACCGAGCACATTTGGTTGCCAAAGGATTTTTGTGAGTTTTTAGTTTTAACCGAGCTTCTATTGGTTAACAAACGAAATAATTTTGAAGTTAGTTTTTATCGAGCTAGGTCAGCTAATAAAGAATTATCTTTTTTTTTGTATTAAGCTTAATTGATTTATCTATTGATTCTAGCCGACTAAGGTGATTAAGATTGATTATTCTAAGTTGTATTCAAGCTAACTTGAAAAAGTGGAAGTTATAAATGTAAGGTCAAGTTTTGATTTCAAATTTTGTGTGAATGTGTAAGAGATGATGATGTGATTGAAGATCTAATGGTAAGTAGAGGAAGAAAATTTGAAGGATAAATAGAATATCCTTGTAGAGTAGCAAAGATATATTCGATCAAGAAGGATCAAGTACAAGATAGAATAGAGATCTATAATTAGAAATTTAATTGTATTCAAATCAGGTCATCTCATTGCTACTCTCTGAACATTGTAGCAATGATTTGAATCTCCTAATAGAGTTTCTTAATAGCTATTTTTAAATCCTCTAACAAGGTGGCAATTCCATTGAATTGTTCTCAAGACTTCTAAAAATGCCACTCCCAATAGGGTGATTAAATCCTCTAGTAAGGTCGCACTTAACAAAGTGTTTTGTAACCTTTAATAAGGTTGGCTCCTAAGAGGGCTCAGTTCAGAAGAGTGAAAATTAGTAACTAGTTGTAATCAGTGGTTTCTCCCAAATTGGATTTCCACATTAAATCCTAATGTCAAATGTGTTCATGCTATTTTATTTCATATGTTTTCAACTAACTTAAAGTAATGATAATCATAAATAGCATTAAAAGATTTATATGTTACTGAGCTAATCTAGTTATTATCAAGTTACAACATTCTGTGTGTTTATTGAGCTTCAGCAATATTTAGTAATCTATTTGCATTTTGTACTAACATCTAAGGGATCTAGAATTTCATTTTATTTTTGTAGTAACTAATTCACCCTTCCCCTCTTAGTTACTCCTCTTATATTTCCAATAATTGGTATTAGAGCTTTTGGTGCTTGCAAAGAAGGTTTCAAGGACCTAAGCTAGAGATCAGGATGTCTTACAAGAAAGAGATTCACAAGCTGAATAGAGATAATTTTGTAGCATGGCAAGGACTATTGAGGTTACATCTAGCTACCATTAGTGATTCAAGTTGCAAGTATCTTGATGCTAAATACAAGACTTCCACTAGAACTTTATCAGTTGAAGACATTGTTAAAAAGAAGAATCATAATATCATGATGATTGATCTTGCATTTGCTCTCAGTTATGTTGAATTTGATGAGGCAAAATATTGCGAAACTACTTTTGAAATGTGGAACAAACTGAAAGATATCTATAGAAGAGATGGTAATGCAAGAAGAGCAAAAGCAAAAATCCTTAGAGGAAAATTTGATCAAATGAAAATGAGAGAAGATGAAAACATTGAAATATATGTGGAAAGGATCAAGGCTAGCATAAGTGCAATCAAAGCATCTAGAAGAGACATTAAGGAGGAAACTTTTGTAAGTAAAGTGCTCAAGACTCTTCTTCCTATTTATGCAATTAGAGTATCTACTATTCAAGAAATGAGATGTGATCCAAATAATAAAATAGGCTTGGATGCTCTAGTTGGAAGATTAACACCTTTTGAGCTAGACAATTATGATAATTATTTTCTTGCTTCAAAGAATATTGAATCTGCATTTAAAGTTAAACTCTCACTCAAAGAAAAGAGTAAAAAGTCAAAGTCTAATCAATCAGGAAGTGAAGAAGATGGATCATCAAAAGAAAGTTCAAATAGTGATCTTAAAGTTGTTGAAGCCCTACTTGCAAGGAAGTATTCCAAAGGTAGATGAAAGTACAAAGGTAAAGTTCCTTTGATCTTCTTTTCTTGTGAATAAATTGGTCACATTGCTACTAGGTGTCCAAACACAGAAATCAAGGATGAGAAGAAAAGTAACATGAATAAAGGCAAGAAGGACTCCAAGAAATACAAGAGCTTAAAAGAAGAAAGGTAAGAAATCTTGTTTCATAGCTAAAGATTCTAATAACAATGAAGATGAAATGGTACATATTGCTATGAAAGATGAATCTGATGATGAAGGAGATAAGATGGCACTTATCTCTCATGTTAGAAAAAATGATATAGGGATTACTGATAGTAGCTACTCACATCATATGATTGGTAACAAATCAAAATTTGAGCATATGAAATATTATGATGGAGGTAGTGTGAGATTTGCAAACAATGAATCTTGAAACATAAAAGGAAAAGGATGTATCTTGTTGACTAAAGAACTTGTATGTGACAATGTCTATTGGGTTGAAGGACTAAAGAATTATCTACTTAGTGTGGCATAGTTGAATAACATTAGATTCAAAGTACAATTCATGAATGGACATGCCAAACTACTAGATTGGAAAGGAAATCTTGTTGGATCTGGAAAGCAAACAAAAGGTAATCTATTTTATCTTGATCTCAGTGATTGTTCATGTTTAATTACTCAACTAGAGGAAAGGTGGTTATAATCTGGTCAAGATAAGAAAACATAAAAGAGTAAGAGGCATTCCTAGTTTGAAGAAACTTAACATGGGTCTATGCAAGAATTGCCAAATTGGTAGGATGGGAAAGACAAGCTTCGAGATCAAGGACTATTAGTCAGAAGAAGTCTTGGAAATTGTTCATATAGACTTATGTGGACCTATTAGAATAGAAAGTTATAGTGGAGAAAAAAATTTCATACTTTTTGTTGACGACTATTCTAGAATGATGATAGTAATGTACCTAAAAGAAAAACCAGAAGCCTTTCAAAAATTCAAGCAGTATCTTGCAAGAGTAGAAAAAAAACTAGAAAGAAGTTGAAATGCTTAAGATTAGATAGAGGTGGTGAATTCATCTCCCATGAATTCAATAATTTTTGCATTGAAAGAGGAATCAAAAGACAAGTATTAGGCTCTTCTACACCACAAAAAAATGGATAGTTGAAAGAAGAAATAGATCTATTATGGATTGTGCAAGAACCCTGATGATTGAAAAGAATGTTACTCTCAAATACTAGAAGGATGCTATGAACATTGTAGTTCATACCTTTAATAGAGTTCATTTGAAGAAAGATTCAAAAAAGACACCTTATCAGCTATGGTATGGCTAAAAACCTAATGTAATTTACTTGAAAGTATTTGGTAGCAAGTGTTATATATTGAAAGAATCTAGAAAAGGGAAATTTGATGTAAAAAGTGAGAAAGAAATATTTCTAGGATCTCCTAAAAAAGTAAAGCAAATAGATGTTTGAATTTGTCCACTCACAATATCATATAAATTGTACATGTCAAAATTGATGAATTTGAAAAAAAGAGTGAAGAAGAAAGCAACAAGGAACCTAAAGACTACAAAAGATTCATTTACTATGAACTTGATATTTTTCCAAATCTATCTAAGAGAAAAGAAGCTTCATCTCTTAAATCCCCAAAAACTCCAATAGCTACCAAGTTGTAGATAGTGCAACCTGAGCTACAAGGATCCAAGTCACAATTAGAGGCTACTAAGCTAGTTCAAATTGAGCCTAATGGACCCAAGTCATAGACATAAGGACTCAAGCTTAAAACTAAAATTAAAGAAGAAGACAATGGAACTCATTCAAATACCAAAGAGCTTTTGTTAGCAAGGTATGTTAGAAGACATCATGCACCTGATCACATCATTAGAAACAAATCAAATGGAACAATGACAAGAAAAAAATTAAAAGGTACATGTTTGCTTGCTGAATTTGAACCTAGAAGTGTTAAAGATGCTCTAAAAATTTAAAGTAGGATTGAAGCAATGAATGAAGAAATAGAAAAAATAGAAAATAAAAAAACTTGGACTCTTGTTCCTAGAACCAAGGATAAAAATATAATTGGTACAAAATGGATATTTAGAAATAAGCTGAATGAAGATGGAAAAGTATCAAGAAACAAAGCAAGATTTTTGTGTAAAGGTTATTCTAAAGAAGAAGGTATTAACTATGGTGAAACTCTTGCTCTTATAGCAAGACTAGAAGGTGTTAGAACTTTATTAGCATATGCAACACGTAGAGGATTTAAAACATATCAAATTGATGCCAAATCTACATTCTTGAATGGAATTTTTGATGATGAAGTCTACATTAAACAACTAGTAGGTTTTGTGGATCCTAGCAAAAGAGGCATGGTTTAAAAACTACACAAAGAATTATATGGTCTCAAGCAAGCCCCTAGAGCTTGGTATGAAAGAATCCATAATTATTTGGTATAGATTGGTCTTTAAAAGATTAATGATAACAATAGTCTATATATCAAGGAAGGACCAAATAAACAGATTGTGTTGGTAGAAATATTTGTTGATGATACTCTATTTTTAGGAAATGATGACCTATGCAAAGCATTCTTAGAAGAAATGAGTAAAGAATTTGAGATGTCCATGTTTGGTGAAATAAAATTCTTTTGTGGGTTGTAGATATAGCAAACCAAAGATGGTATCTACATCACTCAATCCAAAAATATCAAGGATATACTAAAGAAATTTGGAATGGAAGATTCAAAACCTATGGAAACACCTATGCCTACTAGACATAAGCTCTCCAAAAATTATGAATTCAAATAAGTAGATAAGACCACATATAGATCAATGATTGGAAAATTATAGTATGTAGTGCACACGAGCCCTGATATTGCTCTAGCTATTGACATGGTAGCAAGATTCTCAAAAAATCATAGAGAAAATCACATGATGGAAATCAAGAGAATCATAAGATATCTAAAAGGGACTAAAGAATATGGCTTATGGCACAAAATTGGAGGCAATTTAGACTTGAAAGTATTTACTGATGTTGATTGGGCAGGAAGTATTGATGATAGAAAAAGTACTAGTGATGGAGCATTCTTTCTTGGCAAGAGACTAGTATCTTGGACAAGCAAGAAGTAAAATTGTACATCTCAATCCACAGTAGAGGCAGAATATGTACTGGTAGTGGTCAATTATTCTAACATTGTTTGGTTCAAACAATTGTTGGAAGGAATAAAGGTAAAGATCAAAGATCTAGTTGTCATGTATTTTGATAACACTAGTGCAATCAATATATAAAAGAATCTAGTAATGCAATCCAAAATAAAGCATATCGCTATAAAATATAACTTCTTAAGAGAGTTAGTGCAAGATAAAGAATTGAAATTGGAATATGTGAATAAAAAGGAATAGATTGTAGACATATTCACCAAGCCATTACCTAAGGATGAATTTCTATATCTAAGAAGTAAGCTAGGGGTCATTCCCCTATTTGAAATTCACTAAATAAAGTTTAGTGAATGCATCAACCAAAACCTATTGAATATCAATAAGTTGGTGCAAAATTGGCAAGGGCATATTACAGATGAATCAGTACTTAAGGTAGATTGGTATTTATAGAATTATTGTCTTTGATATGTGTTGTCAAAGAGGGAGAAGTATATTGTCATATCTTTGAGAAAATTTTGGAACCAAGATACAGTAAGGAACTAGAGAGGGAGAAGTTTTCAAAGAAAAAGTTTGCTAAAAGAGGGAGAATGTTCTAAATGAACTTGGTAATAGCTATTGTAGACAAAATCTAGTGAAAAGAAGAGCTCATACTAACAGAGGGAGTTCTCAAGGCCAAATCCAAAATTTCATTGTGCTATGACATGTGTTGCCATCAATGCCAAAGAGACAAATTGGTGGATATAATTGGTTAATTGTGTGTTGTCTTTGATGTTACACAAATGTCATATCATTATCAATTAGCATTTGTCAAGCTCATGTGGGTAGTGAAGAAAGTTCTCAGTGACTACTGAACATTCCTATGTTTGCTTAGTTCATAAAGTAGTGTCTACTGAGTTCACTTGGGCATTGAAGGAAAAATTGTAGAAAGTGAGTGTAAACCTAGCTCACTCAGGTAATAAAGGAAAGTTGAATGGAATTAGTGTTAACCAAGCTCACTCAGTTGCTAAAAGATTTTCAAAAGTTTAAAATGTTAATTGAGCTTCTCTTGGTTAACAAAGAAAATCACTTCTAAGTTAGTTTCTACCAAGCTAGGTTGGATAACAAATGATTTTCTTATTTTTTTGTATTAAGCTTAATTGATTTATCTATTGATTCCAATCGACTAAGGTGATGAAGATTGATTATTCTAAGTTGTATTTGAGCTGAATTGGCAAAGTGGAAGATATCAATATAAGGTCAAGTTATGATTTCAAAGTGTGTGTAAATGTGTATGAGATGATGATGTGATTGAAGATCTACTGGTAAGTAGAGGAAGTGAATTTGAAGGATAAGCAAAATATCCTTGTGGAGCAGTAAAGATATATTCAATCAAGAAGGATCAAGTACAAGCTAAAATAGAGATATGTAATCAATAATTCAGTTGCATTCAAATTAGGTCATCTCATTTCTACTCTCTAACCATTGTAGTAGTGATCTAAATCTCCTAACAGAGTTGGCTTAATAGCTATTTGCAAATCCTCTAACAAGATGGCAATTCTATTGAATTGTTCTCAAGATCTCTAACAAGGCCACTCCTAATAGGGTGATTAAATCCTCTAATAGGGTCATGCCTAAAAGTGCATTTTATAACCTTTAAAAAGGTTGGCTCCTAATAGGGCTTGCTTTAGAAGAGTAAAAATTAGTAACTAGTTGCAATTGGTGATTTTTCCCAAATTGGGTTTCCATGTTAAATCTTGGTATCAAATGTGTTCATGCTATTTTCTCTATGTGTTTGTAACTAAGTTAAAGTAATGGTAATCATAGATAACATTTAAACACTTATATGTTACCAAGCTAATCTATTTATTACCAAGTTACAATATTCTATGTGTTTACTGAGCTTCAGCAGTATTCAGTTATCTATTTGCATTTTGTACTAAAATATAAGGGATCTGGGATTTATTTTTGTAGTAACTAATTCACCCCTCCGTCTCAGTTACTCCTCTTATATTTCCAACAAGTGTATACAACCTTTGCAATCTTAAGTAGATAATCAATGCACTATAATATCATTATCTTAACTCATCTTTGTACTCATTATCCATATCATAACTCAACCTTTCCTCTAGGTGATATTATTAACTCATTTTATTAAATCCTCTTCATCAATCAAACAAATGATAATACTCAAATCATCTAAGTAATTTTATTACCAACATGTAGTAGGTTTGACATCAATAACAAAACAATGATTGAAACACATTCTTAGACTTGTATCAATCTATTTTCAACATAGCACTAGAAAATGAATAAAGGATCTTGAAGGAAGATCACACCACCATGATGGATAGATGTAGGGTTTTTAACGATGGATCTAGAATCCTTGAACCAAGTCCCTTTAGAAGCTTGAATTCTTGAATATTTTATTATAAATGGAAAACATGAATGCTTGAATGATAAAAGTAGATACTTCCTTGAAAATGCTTGATAGAACACTTTCTTGAAATTCACTAGATGATGGTTCATGGATGTCAAAATGAGAGAAGAAGGCTTCTTATATATAGATTTATGGTACAAAATTCTAGAGAAAGCCATCATGGGAGCATTAAATCCCAATTAATCATAACCCTTAGAAATGGACCTATATTAAATGAAATTTAAGAATCTACCATTGTGGAACCTAAAATAGGTTACTTGGAAGTAGGAGAATGAAACTTTCCAAAGCCTGATATCCCAAAACTCCTAGAGCTTGAAAATTGGACTTTAGGTTAGGGATGAGATTGACCTTGTCCTAGGTCAAGGTAGAGGCCATCCTTGATGGATCAAGGTCAACCTTGAACCTTTAGCTCATCCTTGACCCAAAATGTCAAAGTCCTTAGTTTCATAGAGAAAATTGTCAAAAATAGGCTGGAAATAGAGAGAGAAACAAAATAGGGAAAAAAAAACTAGATCCATGCAAAGACCCATTCAAGGCATGTGACATGACCCTAGACCACTTACTCAAAGAGCTAAATGCTCTTAACGTGAAAGTGCTTCTGTTTTAAGATGATACATTAAGCCCTCACTTTAGTAAGAGTATGGATTCAATACAAAGTCTTGATAAAGGAGAAGAAAGAGGAGATCTATGTGGATTCAAAATGAGATAAAATAACACTTAGCTAAGGATTCTAACTCAACATACATGCACAAGGGTGAAAAAAAAAAAAAACTGAAACAACACAAAAGAATGGTTAGTACTAAACAAACCCAAAACAACTAGCACAAGAAACCTTGCTAAGAAATATTTCTCATACCAATATCATATTTTAAAATATATCATAAAGGCATCAATGATTATATAAGAAAGACAATACAAACAATATAAATAACATAGCTTCATGATCCAGGCCTACAAGCATGAAAGCAAAAAGAAAGAAAAGAAAATGTGATTACCTCACCTAGTAAGATGCCAATCTTATCATGAATCACCAAGGTAGAGAGAGAGCCAAATAGGTGGCCAAACATGATAGTTCACCCATAAATTATGCTTACAATTATAATGTGTCTTTTGAAAGCTTCTAGAATACCCATATATCCACCTTCTTATATCACTATGAATATGAAATGTGTGTCTCCTTGGGATTTAGCAACTTATGTGTGTTACCTTTAGAAGATTTAGCATATTGAAAATTGAAAAATGTGTGTTTCTTTAGTATTTAGCAACTTATGTGTGTTACCATCAGATGATTTAACATATTAAAATTTTAAAAATGTGTGTTTCTTCAAGATTTAGCAACTTATGTGCATTACCTTCAAAAGATTTAGCATATTAAAATTGAACAATGTGTGTATCTTCAAGATTTAGCAACTTATGCACATTACCTTCCAAGGATTTAGTATATAAATAAAAAATTATAGTACAAGGGAGACCCTGCATATGCCCCCTTCCTTATTATGACTACCTATTAGACATGATAAGGAAGAGGAGGATGCCTAATTGACAATGTAAGGAGATATCCTATTTAACAAAAATGGATACCATATTCATAGCACATGATATAGACCTCTACATCCAAGAATATAGGTAATTATGAAAAGGAAATGTCACTTATGGAAAAAGGATCCTCAAAGAAAGAGATCTTATCAACAGGACTCCAACTGTAGAGCAGTGTGTTTAGATAAAATATCATCTTTCAAAGATAAACCAAGTGGGAACAAAGTTTCAATTATCAAGCCTCCTATAAAGAGGAGGAAAAAGAATCTTTGGATTGAGAAAACAACTCTAACACTGAAGAAAGGGCAAGATTTTATAAAGAACATAAATTTCAATGTAGAGAAGAGGTGATGAGATAGGACAACAACCTCTTGTATAAAAAAGGTTATCGATAATCAAAACATCTATTAGTATGATGAAATAATATTATAATACAAATAATTACCACTAAGCTAAGAAAAGTAGTTCCCTAGATAAAGAGAAAGAAGGGGGAACCTTGCCCCCTAGGGAGGAAGACAAGGGATACCTTTACAAAAAAATATCATATAAAAGATATCTTGAATAGAGTATAATACAAAATCATAGAAAAATAGGAAGAAAGAATATGAATTAAGATAAATAAAAGGCCTAATGGATCTTAGGAGACTAGATGAAAATACACCTCTTTCCCTCCAGTACAAAGACACGAGGAGAAGAGATCTATATTATATCAAAATGAGGGGAATCCCCTATATCAAAATTATGAAGGAATTGTAAAGATGTGCAAGAGTTAGATATAATTTCTAAAGAAACTCTTTCATGGACATATAATTTTAAATGTTTACAATCAGCAAGCAAGTGTGTATTATGATAATGAAAAGGGCATATAGAATTGGATAAGGCATCTTTTGGTATAGGTTTAAACATTTCTTTTTTGGAATTTTTTATTTCAACATACACCATTTTAGCCACATCTTGACGAATATTAGGGTGATCCAAGGTAGGTGAAGGGAGAAGATTATGAAGAGGAGGATGATGTTTGACATCACCCACCTTAACTTGATATTTCAAACAAATAACACCATGTAAATTTGGTTTAGGGGTTATATGAACTAGATACTCAATACCATGGTCATTGACTCCAAGCTCAAACCCTTTATAGCCTTGTTTAGTATCATATTATATCTTGTAGTGTACATATCATGTAAAGCATCTATAGGAAGTGATTTTTTATCATATTCATGAGAAGAGGTTGTATAAGGTGGAATAATAGGTTTTGAAGAAGTGTCTTTACCCTTTCCTTTAATATTATCATGCATCAGAGGAGAAGGTAAATCAAAGAAATCTCACACATCTAAATCCTAAACTTTAGCTTGAATTCCATCATAAGAATGAGCATTAACAGATGGAGAATTAAGAATCAAATTATGAATAATAGGATTTGGATTAGGAAGATTAGGAGATGGTGTATCATCTACCAAATCCTTCACATAATCCAAAAGAACAATAACTCTACCACATGAATCTTTTATGAAAGTTTTGAATGTAGGAAGTCTAGTATTAGTAAAATTCACAAAAGCATAGGTTAGAATAAAATGAATGATCTTGAACATCATAAAATGAATGATACTCTCATAAACATTATGAGTATGGTAGAGAGATGCTAGAAGAAGAGAAATAAGGAACATAAGCATACACCAAAGCATCTTAATAATCAACATAGTTGATTAAATGCAAGAAATGTTTTTGTAATTTAATGAATATATAGATTTTTTTGTATTTTTGAATTTAAAATAAAAGGGCATAAACTAAATCTAATATAAATGCAAGAAAAGACCTAAAAAATATGAAATTTAACACCACAAAACACAATAGGGCACCTAATTCCACAAAAGATAGGGGTAAGCATGTCAGGTTCACCAAAATAAATAGGATAAAAATGTGTACACCTAAATTAATAGAGGAAAATATGGATGATATAAAGAAATGTGTATGAAGGTGGAATATAGGATTTGTCCCTAAACCAAATTCCCAAAAGGAATGATCCAAATCGATCAATCATAAAGAAGTGATCAATGCACAAATGAATCAAATGATGGAGAATATGAAGAAAGGAGGAAATCCTAAAATCTAATATAGAAAATAAGTACTTGAAATAAATAAGAAAAATACTAACCTCAAATTAGGGTGAATCTGAAAAATGTTGATTTTTGATATTTGTGTATAGTTTTTAGGAAATTTTGCAACTTGTTCCTAGCTAGAGATGTTCAAATGGAGAAAACCCAAAAAATCATCCTTCTTAGGGTAGGTCAACCTTGACCTAGATAGCTGGGCACAATCTTGCCTTGGGGCATAATTGTACCCCAAAAAGTTGACCTTGACTTTCTTTGCTACAATGAAAATTTGGTTCATAGATCCTACAAGTTTGATGAAAAGGGTATCCAAATCTGCACTTTAATTTGCTATCATGTACATGTACTTGCAAGAAAAATGGTTTTTTGTTTGGATGAGGGGGTTTCCTTGGTCAAACCCTAGTTTGAGATCAACCTTAATAATATTAGATCTAACAATGAAGCTAGGGTATTCAATAGATATGCAATTGTATTTGAAATGTAAACAAGTATATTGATATGAAAGCTTGAACATAAAATTAACAAATGTAAATCAAAACCTCCATGATTGTATACTTGGAATACACCTTGGGAGAAGAATGAATAGATCTAGAAGATGAACAAAGGATCTTGAAGGAAGATCACACCACCATGATGGATAGTTCTATGGTTTTGAATGATGAATCTTGAATGCTTGAACCATATCCCTTCAAAGGCTTGAATATTTGAATCCTTGAACTTCAATGGAAAACTTGAATTCTTAAATGATAAAATTTGGATGCTAAAATCCTTGATGGAATTCTTTCTTGAAATTCACTAGATGATGGTTCATGGATGTCAAAATGAGAGAAGAAGGCTTCCTTATATAGATATCTAGGGCACAAACTTGTAGAGAAGGTCAACATGGGAGCATTAAATCCCAATTAACCATAAACCATAGAAATGGATCTAGATTAAATGTAATTTAAGAGTCTACTATTCTAAAACCAAAATAGGCAACCTAGAAGTGGGAAAATAAAACTTTCTAAAGCCTGATATCGCAAGACTCTCAGAACTTGAAAATTGAACTTGGGGTCAAGGATGAGGTCAACCTTGCCCTAGGTCAAGGTCAAGGTTGTCCATAACCTAGGTTAGGGTCAAGGTCATCCTTGTCCCAAAAACTCAAACTCCTTAGTTTCATAGAGAAAATTGTCAGAAATAGGCTAGAAATATTAAGAGAGAAGCATACTATGGGGAAACAACTAAATCCATGCAAAGGCCCATTCAAGGCACTTGGCATGACCCCAAACCACTTACTCGGAGAGCTAAATTCTCTTAACATGAAAGTGACTCCATTTTAAGATGACACAATTATGCTTTAAATAAAATATCTTAAGTGGTCATTTATGATTATTAAGTGTTATCTAACATATCATAAGTTGTTATAAGTCTATGGGAATAACTGATTCATTCTCCCCTTAATTATTTGGCACATTGAACAATATGTATATGTATTTGTGTATGTGTGCGTGTGTCTCTATGTGTGTAGATATAGACATATATACACATATATATATGTCTATACATACATATACATGCATATAAACATATACATACATATCTACATATATATACATATATGTGTGTGCACGCACATGTGCACACATGCATGTGTGTATGTATATATATGTATACATACACATATATGTATATACATATATATCTATACATATATAATTACACATGTATGTGTATACACATATATGTATATTTATATGTATATATATGTGTATATGTATCATATATAATTGCATGTGAATAATAATAAATCAATGGGTAATAAATGATAAAATCTAGGAATGCATGAAGGGAGTGATAAGGATAGAGAAAGACATTGAGTTTTGAGTAACATTTTGCATAATAGAGTGTCACTTGTTGATATGTAATTGCATTAAGACATTTTATCAAAATGAATCCAAAATTAAATGGTAGTAAAATTGGTATGCTACTTTTACCATTATATTTTTCTCCCACTTTAAGGGCATACAAATCTAACATGACCATGTATCTCAAATAATGTGTACACTTTTTGCTAGCCTAAAAAGTAAATATGAAAATATTTCAAAATAATATTTTATCCATATAAAATGAAGAACCATGCTTGAATTCTTTTTGTATTCATCTCCTTAGCATGAATGCTCTATAAGATCCTACAAAATAAAGAAAAAATATGAAATAAGTAGCTTCTCTTACATGAATAAAATATTAAAAATAATTAGAAGTTTCAATTATTTAGGAAAAATAAAAAATAATGAAAGAGAAAATGGTTAGAGATTCTCCTTGTATGGAAAGTGATGCATAAATACTCTTAGGGAGTGATACAATCAAGAATTCAATTATAGGAATATAATTATAATATATTCCCTCTTCCAATTGATTATATATAAAATGTAGAAGGAATTATATGAGAGAACAAATTATTTATAATAACCCAAAAGAAAAGTTATAGTGACTACCATTGTGCAACAATCAAATTACATTCATTTATTCATACAAAATATTTAATATTATAAATAAACATTCAAGAATAGGCTAGTGATAATTATCAAGGAAATATATGCTTATAATATAGGTGGATAATATAAGAAAATATGGCTAGAAATGCTAGATAAAAATCATGGAAGCATATCAAAATATAATCAAGTTATATAGTAGGATGACAAATATAAATAAGTAGGATGAAAATGTAAAAACACATATGATGATACACTATTAAGAAAGAGCATATCAAAATATAAATAAGTTAAATAGTAATCATATAACTATAAATAAGTAGGATGTACATGTTAAAGTACACATGATGATACATTATTAAACATGAGCATATCAAAATGTAATAGAGTGCTCACATAAGATTAATAAGAGTAAATTTATCATATGTATGTCAAGGAAGGTAAAATCATTAAAAAATCTATGAATACAACTACTAGTTCCACAAGGATTACAAACTAGCAAGAGAAGATAACAATAATTATGTATAGATCCCAAAACATTAATTGCTAAAAAAGGATTCAATGATAATGGAGGAAATACATATGAACACAAGAGAACAATAAAAATAATAATATCATCTCAAGAGTTTGAAGAATCTAAAAGAGACAAGAATAGTATTTTTCTTTTCTAAAACATTTAAGAAGATTATAGCCTAAATAATAGAGTGGTTACATAAGTGTAATAATGGTAAAATATGTACGAAGATATACAAAACTTTTTACTGATAGAATAATTAAGTTTATTTAAACTTAATCCATCTCATATCTCATATTTTATAAACATAAACTTGTAATGCTGAAATGAAATCTATCTAAGAAAAATATCCATGTAAAATATCAACACATAACACAATGATTTTGGTAACCCAGAAACGCTTCAAGTTGAAGGTAAAATTAGGGTGGGGATGAAACCCACAAATATTTATTGTTGCAACAACAAAATTTTTCTATTATGGCTAGACCTTGATCATATCTAATGATCTACCCTCTAAGGGGTCTTCTCTATTAAAAGTGTTTAAAATAGTTAAGTCTTCACCTATTAAAGGATTTTACACTTACAAGGACTCTATTGGGAGATTTAAATAGGTCTGTTACAACCATTCTTTTAATAGATTTTCCATGACTTGGTCTATCAAAAATTATTTAGTACCTAATCCTTCATTTTTCTCTAAAAGCTTATTATAGATCTCTTCTCTTCAAAATCTCAATTTGATCTCCTTATTTGATATCTCTATTTTGTCCTTCACAGCTAGGTTTCTCTATGTGATTTCCTTTTAGACTTAGCCTTCCTTCTCTCTATACTTAGCTTGTTTAGTCCTTCACACTTTCCACTTCATCAGTCATACACCATTTTTCATTATAATCCTAGGGTAGGAACACTTCTTAAATAGATAATCATAGAAGTTTCTAGATTAGGATTAACGATCCATATTTAATCCTTTTACACTTTTCCCTTCTGACTAGTTACTTTTTTCTTCTTGGGATTTATGCCTTTTGAAAAATCATGCCATCTCCTCTTTAAATGTCTCTATAGTCTATAAATTTTATTTAGAAGTTGGCTAAACTAATTTACATAAGTGTTTGTACAATTACAAGCTCATATGTCAAAACTGGTTTACTCAACACTTGAATGTTCTGACGCTTGGTCATAAATAACATTCATGCTATCACTTGGCTTCTATAAACTTAGCATATATTGACTCACTTGGAAATAGTTGACTTTCCAAATGCTTAGCTTCTTCTATGTTACTTGATATGTATGCTGAATTGGTCTCTATTGGGGTGTTCAACAATGTTTGACTTCATCATCCTATGATAAAATATAGCCAAGTCCTTTGTAGCTCATCCTTCTCTAGATGGCTCGGTCATAGTGATGATTGCCCAATGTTGCCTTGGAAATGATTAAGTGTTAGAAACTAATAGGAAACTTGGGCCTAGAGATCAACAATCTCCCCCTTTGACATTAGTGGCAAAAACACTTTGTCATGACTTAGCTTTCCATGCAAAATTAATGCTCCCCCTAAGACTATAACTTGGTCTTCAAAACTCTATCTTTGCTATACAATATATACATGTCTATAAAATCTAATGTTGATTCATCTGATAATGTTGTATATGATTTCTATTATCATTTTTTTTCATCTCCCCTTTGTTAGAATATTTCCCCTTTTTACTTATGTCTTGTAGAACCCCCTTTTTTTGTCACATATGGCTTAGGGTTTACATGGGTTAACTTGTATTTATCCAAAAATATTTGATGACTAGAAAGAAATTCTTGAAGTCCTTTATTCCATTTGTCTCTTTCTAATTCCATGACTTGAATATGAATGTCTAGATGAGAAGCTAGATCAATTAATCTCTCTATAGTTTAAAGATGTGCATCTTTCTTTGTTAAATTCTGAGACTAGATAATTCCGTTTGAATTATCTCCAAATGGGGTAGTAGCATGAATTCAATTGAAATCAATTTATTCCTTATGTAACTATCACTATCCATTTACTTTGCTAATCTCTATTGATTAAATGTCAACTTATTATATGAAGGTGTGCTTGAACTTGATTTCTTGCCCAAATAATGTGTATATGCCTTCATATTTGCTTGAATCATACCAATAGATTGTTCATTCTCCAATGTGAAGAACTCAACATCACAAAGTTTCATGTATAAAGAATGAATGGATTTCAAAATTTCGTTCAATTGAGTGGTAAGGTTAGGAAGTTCAACCTATTGAAACTTTCTACAAAACTTTTTGCTCAAACTTCTTCTTAGACCATCTAATCAATTTATCATTGGTCTCTATATCTTTAGTCTAAACCTTATCAAATATATAAAGTAATTGATCCAAAGTTAGATGTTTCATATTAACATCAAAACTCTTAAATGAATCAAAAAAATTTCTTTTATATTATGCAATACCTACTTCTTTTTGTGTTCTCTACTCGACTATTCTTTCTTTGTCTTACGATGTAGCAAGGTTTGCAAGTCTTCCATTTGTTCCAATTTCATATTGTTCAAGTCATACATAGGTAATGTGACAAATTCATCTAACCTTATTGTTTCCTTTGTTGTATCATCTGTATGTTCTATCATCTAAGATCGAAGGGTTCTATCATGAACTAGTGATATCTGTAGTGTTTTCCCTTTGTACTTGATCCAAGTGACTCCTTCTTTTGAGTTGACTTAACCTATTGAACAACTAAAAAATTTAAGGTCTTTTTAGGTATGGAACTTGGAAGTTGTACAAGATCTTGGATAGCCTCTTTATCTTTTGGTTTTTCTTTCTCTTCCTTTTCTTTTTTTTCTTCTACCTTATTCTCATCTAGTTTGACATCTATGACATGGGTAAATTAAGGAGACATAGTTATTGTATTTCCCTATTGCTTTGCACTCATGTTAGAAACCACTGTAACTAATGCGGCATTGAAACCTTCATTACTTACACTCTCAATCCTTGGATAATCTTGTATTTGTAGTAACACTAGATTGGTTCATGGTAGGGAGGGATCTGAGGCATTTGGTGTAGCATTTTTCATATCATCATATTCTAATTATGTGGAGATGAATTAGGAATGTCCTTAATTATGACATCATCTTGTTGTTCATACCCTTCTAACAATTGTTTGATTTATTTTGCAAGTTTGTAACTTATATTGTATCATCCTCATCTTGCTTGACTTCTTCACCTCTCTCTTCTTCTTCCTCACCTTTTTTAGTTGATGGAATAAGAAACCAAATGCTTCATTCCATATAGGAATGATCTCTTGATCATCTTCTTGAGCTTTATTCATCAAAATTTTATAAACCCTCTCTTTAGGCATGAATTTCTTCACAAAGTCTTTTAGGGCTATAGACAAATGTATCTTTCCCAAATATGGCATTGTTTATGCTAGCATGGTCTCCCTAATTTTTCTTTTAGTGGATAATGCCCACTTCCACTTAGCATCATATTTATTACACAAATTTTTAGGAATGCCCTGACCTAACTCTATAGATGTAGATTCAAACCATATCATCATATCTATCATAGATATTTCAAGCTTCTCTTGGTCTTCTTTATTTAAAGAATCAAAATTAATTGTCTTTGATGCATCTATACTGGCTTATTCTTTCATTATCTCACATACCTAGTCAAAAATTGTTGGAGGTGATTTAGGTACAATCTAAAGTTTTCTTAGATCATTAGACTATGTTTCTTCATCATCTTCCTCCTCCTTATGTGTCACAACTAGTTTTCTCCTCTGCCTCTTAGGTAGATTTTCTTTGGTGTTTTAGCCAGCTTTTTTTTTGTTGGACTACCTTTCTCCTTTATAGTTGGGAGTTGAGATACCTTTGACCTTGTAATTACTCTTCTTTTTCTCTCCAACTCAAGTGGTATAATAGATTTCTTTACACCTTTATATAGATCCTCTTTAAATTTTGGATTGACAATCACTATTTTCTTTTGTTCTATTGCCTTAGGCTCATTAACATCTAGCTCTTTTTTCTTAGATGACTCAACTTCAACTTTATGTTTGGATTTCTCAACCTCTCCTTTTCCTTCAGTGATCTAAATTTTACCTTCACCAAATTTTCCCTCAAGATCCTTCTTTCTTTTCTTATCTATCTTGGGCACTTTTTTTCTCTAATGTCATTCTACTCTTGGATGTATCATATATACCAAATGGCTTGGCATTTACATCAATTTATTCAAATAGTAGTGTAGTCACTATTTCTATCACTTTATCAACATTTACTTCATATTGCATCAGCCTCAATCATGCAACCCTTGGTATTACTTACTATGCATATATAAAATCTATATCTACCATAAAGCATATATCATCAATATAATTATTCACAACCAACTAGGATATCCTCATTTGGTTCTTCATCTTATTCTTGAATTCTTCAAAATAGTTATTCATTATTACCTCAAAATTTTCTCCTAATTGACTTATCAAGTCACTTATCTATTGTATTTTTGGTTTACTCCTATCCCATAAAATTGTTCCTATTGTAGGGAATAAATTATGTACATAGAAAAATATACATACAAGTAGGGAACCAAAATTACATGATTTTATTATTGGCTTTCCTTATTGCTCCAAGACTTTCTAACAATTTTTGTAGTTGTAGCTTGAAAAGATCATAACTATGATCTTTCTACATATTTTTGTATCTAAGTTCCAATGCAATGCAAGACATCCTATTAAGTTAACTTGACTGATAGACCTTGTATACAATCACACATACTAAAAATTCAATGAGAGGGTCATAGATTCCATCGATTGACATGTTGTGACCGTTCAAATTTTCCCTCATTGTTTGATCAACTACATTCTTTGCAGTACTTCTTATTGACTTAGGTTTATCTAGATTAGGATAACCAATAACTCAATGCATGATAGTCATGTTGATCTTAATTGGTCCACCCTCTAACCATATCTTCTTTTCATGTACATGACTCAACACAATTTTTATCCATTTGACTTTGAAAAACTTTGGAAAGGCTAGGGCACAGGTTAGCCCTTTCTTGACAATGATATTGTGCTCATCCTTCAACACTCCATTATCACACAATTTGTCATATGATTCTTTGAAATTTGGTGGTGGACACTAGTCATTCCTCACAATTAGTTCATTGATCTTCTTCAACATTTCCTTCGTAGACATTGACATAGATGATTCCATCTTTGAACTAGGGTTAAAAAAAAATTCTTCAATAAATTTGAAAATAACTTACTCAGTACTGAAAATTTTACTTACTATGATCCTTCAATTTTCCAATGGCACACTATGATTCACTTTTTATATCTCTAAAATTTCCTTTGAATCACTTGAGCTCTGAAAACCACTTGGTAAAATAAAAGTGAATGTCAAAATTTAATATATACCTTTAATCTATCTAATGAGGTTTGCAAAAAATGCAATTATACTCAGGTAGGTGTACACTAGTTGTCTCATCCTTTCACACCTCTTTTCATTCAAATACCTAGTCATTATCTCCTTACATGGTTAATATTAATCCATTCATCTAGTACATCATCTCAATCAATTAAGTCCTTAGTTTATATTGTAATTCTTGATCAATATAGACTGTATTACTAATGCTTGACACTTGATAGAAAAATGTATTTCATTGCCCAATACTTCTCTCAGATTTGTCCTAATCATATTGATTCATGTTGATATGGAATTTTAACCATTTTTCTTGTTACGAAATGTTAATCTCAGATTGGTTTTGACAAGGAAGTGACCATACACTTAGTCATTATCTATCAGTATTATAGTGGAAGCCAAGTGATCAAAGCATGTCAAGCATAAGTTCTTAGACAATACATGTCGAGTAATATACCTAGTTAGTGTCAAGTAAATAGTGTATGTCGAGTCATTTAGAAGAAAAGTTACAACGTTGAAGATAAGGATGGATGTATATTATGAATCCCTATGCAATACATGTAACCAATCAAATTAATGGAGTTCTAAGAGACAAAATGTATCAACCTCAGTCATTGATTCCTACCTAACCCTATCCCACTTGTATTTACTTAAGGAGACACACCCTAAATAGTTTGAATGTGTCAACGAAGAGAAAGAGATACAAAAGAGTTCAATACTAAGTGTAGAGAAGGAATGAATGATAGCTATGGAGGTTTTGATAATGTTATAAATTGAAAAATTAGTTAGAGAGAATAGAGGAAAGTAGAGAAAAGATAGAGGAGACATATCTGATTAGAAGGATCAAACACACATTAGGAAAGAGATGATATAATATCTAGCAATAGAGTGCTAACTGAAGGATCATGGTTTTGAATCATTCTAATAGGTGAATAAAAGAAAATATCTTAATAGAGTAGTCTTAATAGGCTTGTGTAAATCTCTTAATGAAGTATTTGTTTTATTGGAAGCTTAAGTCCTCTAACAAGGCACACTTTTAGTAGGGTGTTTAAATCTTTTAATAGGGTGAGACCTAACAATCTTTGTAAGCCTTGAACAAGGTAGACCTTTCACAAGGTAGATCATAGTTTATGGTCAAACTTCATGTAACCTTATTAGGCTACACTTTATAGCTACAGTAGTGAAGATTTTTGGGTGTCATCTCCACCCCAATTTTTACCTTCTCATTGGAGAGTTTCTAGGTAACAAATTTATTGCATTATGTGTTATTTGTGTCATTCTATGGATGAACATGTATAGTTATATATTTCAATTTACATGCTAAATTGATATAGATGTGTGGTGAATGTTTTATGGTTAAATATTTGAAGTGTTGATTCACCCCCCACCCCCTTCCTTCCTCTCAAAGTGTACTTTCCTATTGTAATTTTCAATAGTTGGTATTAGAGGCTTGTTCTTGCGAAAGGAAATATTTACAATTTTGAGGAAAGATCTTGAAGATGGAAGTCTACAAGTTGGGAAAGACTATTCAAAACTAGAAGATTGAAATCTTGCTTTCCCTACACCAACTCATGGAAGCAAGAGAAGAACTACAATGTTAATTAAGGAGAAGGAAAGAGATAGCTATTGATAAAAATAACACTCATTACCAAGAAGAAGACACAATTGAATTTTTTGAGATAGGAAACTCAAGTGAGTTTGATATAGTAGTTGTAGATTTGATGGAAAAGAATGGTGCACTAATTGAAGAGGTCATAAATCTTAAGATAGAACAATAATTTTAATCAATATTGTTATGTGAGGTGACCAAGAAGAAAAAGAAAATTGAGGATGAATAATTCATGATTGAATATGATAAAAGAACACTAAAAAATAGACTGTAAGAGAAGACATAAGATGTGCAAAATATTGCTAACATACAATTGGATATAATGAATCAATTGATGATTGCAAACCATTAATTGAATGAAAGGCACATTGAGATCACAACATTGAAATTACAAAATGAACAACTAAGGAATGAATTGAGAAAAGAAAAGGAATTTTTTGAAAGCTTATAAATAGATGTAAAAATGGATGAATGTGTGGAACATGATGATATGATGTAAGAGGGAGAATATAGGACCTATCCTTAACCCTAATTCCAAAAAGGAAAGATTCAAAAGGATTGATCACAAAGAAGTGATCAATGCACCAATGAACCAAATGAGGGAGAATATAAAGAAAGGAGGAAGTCCTATAATCTACTACATAAAGCATTTACTTTAAATCTTGAATGAATATAAGACAAATACTAACCTCAAAGTAGGGAAAATTTAGGAAATTCTGATTTCTAATGTCTATGCATAGTTTCAGGGAATTCTACAACTTGTTCTAGACTACAAATGTTGAGATAGAGAAAACCCCAAAAACTTTTGTCTTTTTGAGGATAGGTCAACCTTGACCCAAATAGTATGGCACAATCTTACCCCTTTATTTTTGACGTTGACCTACCTTAAATTATGTTCGTTGAAAAGGGTATCCAAATGTAAACTTGAATTTTCTATCTTGCACCTATACCTACAAGAAAAATAGGTTTTTTTTGGATGGGGAGTTTGTCTTGGTCAAACCCTAGTAAGGAATCAACCTTGAAATGTAATTGAAATTGTAATATGTATAAACAAAGTAAATGGAACTATTAACCTTTCTTATGTTGAAATTTTTGTGGAGGATTCAAATCCTTGAATCCTCAAGTATGGATGCTTCAAATGAATGTAAGATATCTCAAATAAATGGAATTATATCTTCAACACCATTCTTTAATGGATCTTATCATAGGAAGAGGCTTGAATGAATATGGATAAAGAAATCTTCAACAAGAGGGTTCCCTAGAGATTGAATCCTTCAATCACTAACAATGGATCTTCTTGATGAATTGGATCCTAAATTTTTGAATGCTTGAATGCTCAAATGTGGATAATTGATCATAGAAATCTATCTCTGGATCATCTCATCATAAAAAGTAGATAATACATAGATGTCAAAATGATAGAAGAATGATTCCTTATATAGTGATCTAGGGCAAAAACTTCTAGAGAGGCTGACATTGGGGAATTAAATCCCAATTAACCTTAACCCTTGAAATGGACCTAGATTAAATTCAATTTAAGAGTTTTCCATTTCAAAACCTAAAATGGTTGACCCAAAATAGGGAAGATGAAACTTTCTAAAGCCTAATATCCTAAAACCTCCAAAACTTAAAATTTGGACATGGGGTCAAGGTTGAGGTTGACTCTACCCTAGGTTAAAGTCAAGCCTAACCCTGACCTAGGTCAGGACCCATTAGGTTGTCATTGACCCAAAATGTCAAAATCTTTAGTTTCTCTAAGAAATTTGTCAGAAAGAGGCTTGAAACATGTTGAGGAAAGAAGAATAGAGGGGGAAACAACTAGATCCATGAAAAAACCTATTCAATGTGCTTGACATGATGCTAGACTACTTAACTAGAGGGCTAAACTCTTTTACCATGGAAGTGCTTCCATTTTAAGATGATACATTAAGCCCCCACTTTAGCAGGAGTATGGAATTGATGCAAACTCTTGGTAAAGGAGATCATAATAAAAAGATAATCTTATTAAAATCAAAGGGACAAAGAGATCCTCAAGCCAATGAGGACTCAAGTCTTCATCAACTCCAAGATTGCAAAAGAGAGACATCTCTAGAAAAAGAGAAAGAGAGAAAGACTGTGATTATCTTGCCCAATGAGAACTTATGTCCCATTGTGAACCACACAAGGAAATGATGCAATTGGAAAGATAGAATTGAACTACCTAGTCAATGTGGCTACTCACTAGTTAACCCATCAAGGATTCACACTCAATAATATTCTATTCCATAAGAGTAAAATAAAAAATCAAAAGAGATGTAGTCTTAAGAATGCCTTTAAATCCAAGGGATCAATTTTTTTAAAAATGGAGTGCTCAAGAGATCCTAAAATATAAATCCATGCTTTAAGGATTAGTCACTAATACAAAAAGGGAGAAAAGGTCTCTTGAAAAAAAAAAGTGTTTTGAAAAGTGTGTGTGCAATAGGTGAGAATTGTGGAATCATTAGAAGAAATAGAAGGAATAACAACATTAGAAACACTAGGTAAAGTGTGTGAAGATACAAGAATGGAAGATACAACTAAAGGAATACTTAGAACTACAATTGGTAGAGAATTGGATTAAGTAAAAGGAAAATTATGATAAGAAGGTTGTGGTGTAGGAAGGGACATAGGAGGAACACTCATAGGAAGAGAGGGAAACATCATAGTCACCAAAGGAGTATAGGTAGGAATACTAGGTAAATGAATAAAAAAAGGTTCTATACTAGTGTCAGAAGGAATCAACCCTAAATGTTAAGCTTCTTGAGATAAAGGTTTAATAGTTGAATGGACAAGGTGAGTAATGCCATACAAGAGTTTAACACCTTGATCACTATCATGAAGAAATTTCTTAAGAGCCTCTATAGCTTGAACAAAATCTTGAATATGGTTTTCTTGAATTAACCAATTACCCATTTTAACAAGTTTGGTTGAAATTTTCTGAACTTGTTTAAGAGGAACTCTTAAAGCATCATCCTCATCATGAGATGAGTGAAAAGAATTTTGTTCCATAATAAAATTGAAACCATGATTAATCAAATTATCATCTAGGATCCTAACAAAAGGAGAAGAATACTTGGGATCAAAGGCACCCATTAGTCTATGACTTCATCTAACTAGAATATTATAAGTAGGACTAGAAGTAGTAAAGCTCATTAACCAATGCAATGTAAATGAGCTAAACTAAGAAAACATAAAACATGAATGTTTTTGTATTTTGAAAGAGAGTTTGCAATTTTTTTATATTTTTGAAATATAGATGCAAGAAATCTAATTAGCATGCAATATTTAACATAAAAGATAAATATGACACCAAGAAGCTAATATAAAAGGAAATCTAACACCACAAAACACAATAGGGCATCTAATTCCATAAAAGAAAAGAGGGTAAATTTTTTGGGTTCACAAAAATGAATAGATGCAAAAATGGATCGATGTGTGGGGTATGATATATGATATGATGTAAGAGGAGGAATATAGGATCTATCCTTAATCCAAATTCATAAAAGGAAATATCCAAATGGATTGATCACAAATAAGTGATCAATGCACCAATGCATCAAACAATGGAGAATATAAAGAAAGGAGGAAATCCAATAATCTACTATAGAAAGTATGTAATTGAAATATTCAATGAATAGAAGAAAAATAATAACCTCAAAGTAGGAAAAAAATAGAAAATGCTGATTTTTGATGTCTTTACACAGTTTTGAGGATCTCTACAACTTGCTCTAGACTGGAAATGTTGAGATAGAGAAACCCAAAAAAAAATTATCTTTTTGAGGGTAGGTTGACCTTGACCTAGGTACCAAGGAACAATCTTTCTCCTTTATTTTAGACCTTGACCCACACTATTTTGACAGAAATAATGTTTGTAGATCTTGGAAGTTCATTGAAAAGGGTATCCAAATCTAAACTTCAATTTGTGGTCATGTACCTATACCTACAAGAATTTTTTTTTTTTTGTTTAGATGGGGGGTTTTCCTTGCTCAAACCCTAGTTTGGAATCAACTGTGAAATGTAATTGAAATTGCAATATGTACAAACAAAGTAAATGGAACTATTCACCTTTCTTATATTGAAATCCTTATGGAGGATTCGAATCCTTGAATCCACAAGTAGGGATACTCCAAATGAATGTAGGATGTCTCAAATCAATGGAATTAGATCTTCAATACAAATCTTGAATGGATCTTAGCATAGGAAGAGGTAAAAATGAAAGTGGATAGAGAATTCTTCAACAAGAGGGCTCCATAGAGACTGAATCCTTCAATAGCTAATAATGGATCTCCTTGATGAATTGGATCTTGAATTCTTGAATTACTGAATTCTCAAATGTAGATACTTGATCATAGAAATTTGTCTCTGTATTGTCTCCTCATGAAAAGTAGATAATAGATAGATGTCAAAATGAGAGAAGAAGGCTTCCTTATATAGTGATCTAGGGAAAAAACTTCTAGAGAGGCTAACATTATGGAATTAAATCCAAATTAACCTTAACCTAAAGAAATGGCCATGGATTAAATGAAATTTGAGAGTTTACCATTCTAAAACCCAAAACAGTCGATCTAAAAGTAGGAAAATGAAACTTTTCAAAGCCCAATATGTTGAAACCTCTAGAACTTGAAATCTAGACCTAGTCTTAGGGTGAAGGTTGACCTTGTCATTGGTCAAGTTGAGGTCAATTGTGACCTAGATCAGGATCAATTATGACCTTGACCCATCAAGTTGTCATTGACCCAAAAAGTCAAAGTCTTTAATTTCTTAGAGAAAGTTGTCAGAAAGAGGCTATAAATAGAGGGAGAAAAGTAGAATAGGGGGAAACAACCAGATCCATGCAAAAGCCTATTCAAGGCACTTAACATGAACTTGGACTACTTAATTGGAGAGATAAATGTTCTTATCATGGAAGTGCTTCTATTTTAAGATGATACAAATTCAATAAACCTTGTGAAGCCATCAAATACTTTGAGAAACTGATGAGATCTCTAAGATCTAACAATGATACTATTGGACTAGGATATGCTAGTATTGAGAAAGCATAATAATATAAAAGTGGTGAACAAAGAAATGACAAAGGTAAGAACTATAAACCTATTTTTCATAATTGTTGAAAGTTAGGCCATACAACAAATGTTTGTAGAACTAACAACGCAAATCAAAACCCTAAGCATAAATTCAAGGTTTACAACACAAGGTACAATTGTCACTATTTTCAAGAGTATGGACATGTTCATAATAATTGCATTAGAACACATTTTAGAGGCAACTACAATAGATGGTTGAGTGAGACTATATGCTTTACCGATTTGATGACTAGTCATATGACTAGAAACTAATTGATTAGGTCACCAGTGATGAGTAATGGAAATAATAAAGGAAAAGAAAAGGTAAATGTTGAGAAGTTCAAAGTGTAGATGAACACGACATGGAAGAAGAAGGAAGATTGCAGAACATCAAGTTTAGATGAGGTCACTTCATCCACTAGATCAAGTGATCACATCACCTCCAACTAGGAAATTAAAAGATATGTGTAGGAATGATATTTCAAAGTTATATTATACACGAGTTCCAAGAATATAAGTTCTAAAAAGCTTATATATGCATGAATTAAGATGCAATGTATTGGTTAGAACCTAGAAGAAATATATAGTTTTGTTAGTTTTCATGTTGTTGTCGAGCATGGAAGGTTTCAAAGTTACTATTGAATGTTAATGTAATTTTAATTGTTATTGAATAATGAAAGTATGGTAGTATTGGCCAAGGTTTTTGTATTAGCCTAACATAGTGGAAATCATGTGTAAGCCAAGTGATTTGGAAATCCTTTGATGATTGAGATTATAACTATGTAAGCATTAAGCATTTATTATAGAATTCTAAAGGTTATATAGTCATTTATCGATTCATTTGCATTCACCAATGATTGAATAGAGCATGAAGAGAATGAAGGTAGATTGCAATAGGAGATTCTTGCATTTGTGAACCAATTTCAACTACAACTTGACAAATTCATCATATGAAAAGGTATTTTATTGGTGTTGAGTTTCATTGTTTGAATTTTCATGAACCCTAAGTAGAAAATATGGTAGCTAGCTCCTCTACAAGTGTTAGGAAAGAGGGAAATGAGGTTTTTAATGTGCAACTACTTATTAATGATGTGATACAACCAAATTTTTGACAAATACCTGAAATAGCATAAAAAGGAAACTCGTCTAGTGCATTGTCGATGATACTACTGAAAGTTCTTATGATTCAGGATGTCAAGTGTTGTTATACATGTAAAGTTGGAAGTATAGGAGACATTTTCATGCCCTAAAATTTACAAGGAAACATAATTTTTTTTATTTTAAAACAAGAGAAAAATCTAAAGATAAGATACATAATCTATACTTTAACTTGGAGATGTTAAAGTTAGTTGATGTTAAAGTTAGTTGATGGGATAAGGATTGTTCCATTTAGAATCAAGATTTAAGTTTTCTATGATGGGTTTCCTGGTTGTCTATCAATGTTTGCATTACTAAGTTAAAATGATACTTTGGTTATAAACCCCTTCACCTTCTATTCTCTTAATTAAGGCACACCACAATGCATGTGAAATTCAATTTTTTTATTAATGTAGTTGTAATAGTTCCAAGGGTTGCAAACATGAAGATATTTAATAATTGTTTTGAATGTTTGAATAAAAGTTCCCCATCACATACATACTTATCCCATTTATCCTCCATTTTGATTTATTGCATATAAATATCCCCTTAATGATTTTCTTATCTTTTATTTATTTTTATTTTATTGTTATTATTATTTTTACATATACATATATCTTTACTAGTACCTATATGTGAGTTAGTTAAATCACTAAATTTATCTTATAAATCAAATATCTATTCACTATAAAACTATTAATTTATAATTTTATCAATAAATCCTAATAATCCTAATTCAATAAAAAAGCATTTCCATTTATTCCTTCTAAAAGATGTACATTATTTGTTAGTCAGCTACAACAAAAATAAGAAATTCAAACATCTAAAAAAAGTTTCTTTAACATTACACTACCTATAAACATCCTAAATCTACAATTTACTTATTCCTAAAAATTACTTATGTTAGACTTATCACATTATTGATTTACCCCTTTAATACTAATTTCATATCCTACTTTACCTAGCCCACATTTTCCTTAGTCTCATCTACTCCCCCCCCCCCCCGGCCTTCCCCCCCTACCTCTTGAGTACTATGTCTTAAATGTTTTTGATTAAGGAAAATAGGCTTTAAAAGGGCCCTAAAAGCTTGAACAAAGAAAAAATAGTCGATTATATAATGTTAAATGCTATTGAGATCTAGAAAGCAAAAGAAACAACATCCCTTAGAAAGAAAAACTATGAAAGTGCCAGGGGAAAACACCAAAAGACCATGAAAGGACATCAAAGGCTAGGGAGCTTTAGATGATGTCTTTGAGCATCTTAGAAACACTAGTTTCAAGTTTAGATAGCTTCCCACCTCCTCTTTCATCTCTGAAAGTGCTAGATCTAGGGCCAGAGTTTCTTTTTTCCTAGTACTAGATCTGGTATGTTTCCTAGCACCATCATCCAGAGTCTTGTCCTTAAGGGTGACATCTTGGTCTGGTTCCTTGCAAATATTCTAACCTTCTCGAAAGTGAATTAACTTTTTGATGTTTTCATTGTCCTTAAGAATATTAGTGTTCTGCTCAGCTATGCCTTGCATAGTCTTGTTCAACTCAAGGTCTCTAGTGTGCATTCCTTCCACTTTATTATCCATACTCTACTCATCCTTGCTAACCCTATTTTTGAGGCTATAAGTCTCTCTTTCCATATTTCTAAGCCTATGTTTGAGTTCGATTATCTCATGGTACATCCATTTAGTGGTCTTGTAGTTGTCCACCACACTATTTTTTGCATTTTTTAGCATATCCATCTCCAAATTCTCGTTGACAATATCACTAAGGATAACCACGACTGGATCAATTAGCTCTTCCACTTTAATTCTACCTTCTTTATTCTCTTTGACCTAGGTTCTAATAAGTTCCCATTTTATTCCTAAATTGGTCGAAGCATGGTCAGAATTTCACCATACCACTTTCCTGTTCTTCCCAGTAACTAAACATCTATAGGTGGCAGTGCCCACTTCATCGTATCCCTAGTCATGTTCCTTCTCTGGTCTATCAATGGGGTCCTCCTCCAACTTCTCCCTTTCCTCCCCTTGTTTTACCTTGTTGTCTTCCAAGCTTTTCCTTTTATGCTTGCTAGTCCCTGTCACCTCTCTCTCTCTACTAGCTCAGATTTTGACGATTATGTTTCTTTTGTCCTTCCTCCACTCCTTGTCTTCCACCTCCTTGATTTTCTCCTTAGCCTCCATGCATTCAACTCCTATTTTCATCCCTTTATCATGTTCATTGTAATCCCTATCCAAAGAGGCATCATTATCCTTTGTGGGCTCTAGGAATTCATTTTTCTCCTTGCTATCAAAGATATGAGTTCTTTTCCCCATGCTCCACTAGGGGAGCTTTGAGTCCTTAGATTCCATGTACAATTCCATACTTTCCTCTATTTCTAAAGTTGAGTAAAGCTCTTTAAACTACTCAAAGTCTCCTTTGATTTTCTTGCCCTTTTTCTTATCTTTGACATGCTTGCTAATAGTCCTAGCTTTGAAATACTCATAAATTAACAATAGTAGCCCCTCATGGAGTGCTAGGTTTCTAGTTCTCTTATCTTGAAATTCAAAAATATTCTCATTCATAGATGAATAAAGATAAAAGGGAATGGAGAATTTTTCCCTATACCAGAAATGGTTGAACAGAACAAAATGGTATGTGCAAATGCAATCAAACATGGTGTCAAGGGTTTTTTTTTTATGATGGCCTGAAGCACAAATCTCCAAAGAGGCTTAACTGACTTGGGGAGATAGTGGATGTCTTTCTTCACTAGTTGCTACTTCTCCTATTGGTTTTTTGTGAACTCTACAATTGCTTGCCTAGAAACCTTCCATTCTCTATATAACTTCTTTCCTATAATGGGGATGCCAGTGACATGGAAGATAATTTATTTCATGACTGAGAACTCCATCCCATTGATTTCAACCTTGCCCTCATTCTAGTTTTCCATGGAGGTTTCAATGTAGCTGGTGATTTCACCCTTTTTTAGGATGTTCCAACCCTTTGTTCTTCTCCTCCATTTTTGAGCCTCATCCTCTGGCTCCTATCTATGATGTTCCCCCACCATGGTATTCTTGTTGCAAATATTTTTGCTACTAAGAGTCTTTTGAACCTACAAGTATTCAACCCCTCTCATTTTCTTACTACTTTTCTCCCTATGATTTAGCTTCCCTTTCACAGAACTCGAACTAGGTTGATGGATTTTGTGGATATGGAAGGTACTCAAAATATCGTACTTCCACATCAAAACTTTGCATCTTCCCCATAAAATATTTATTACCTTATTTAGATCACACATGTTAGTACTGATCTTAGCCCATGGACAACTAAATTTCATTATGACATTTAATTATTCCTATTCTGCCTGGGATACAATACTTCTCAATGACCTCATTAACTTCTGATGGTATTTCAAATCCATCTATCCATTTAGATATCATGTTATGTTTGACTCCCCAATTTTCCAACCTATCCACCACCATGTTAGCCTCATAGTATTTTTGTGCCATGTAGGTATTATCAAAAGTCTAGAGGTCTTGGATGCATTCCCCAATGATATTTTCCATTGTCCACATTGGCCTATTTCTTCCCTTGAGGTAGTCAATTATATTTTTAGAGTCTCCTTCTAGCTTGAGGAGCTTAACTCCCATTTCCTTAGCTAACTTGGTAGTCTGATGAGACACTATGGCCTCAACATAATGATTAGTTTTGCTCCCAATGGGAGTAGTGAAGGTTGTAATACCTTTTCTATGCTCATTTTAAATGATGCCACCCGCCCCAACCTTTTCTGGGTTTCCTTTAGTTGCCCCATCAAAATTGGCCTTGAACCACCCTACACGCAAAAGAGACCAACAACATCCCTCTCTATTATCTCAAGCCTTAGTGTTAAGATTGGGGATGAGACCCTTAGAAATGGAGTAATTTTCAATTAGAGCATTAAAACATTTATGGAAAACCACCTTCGCATTCACCTCCTTATCCTTGAAGATATAGTTGTTCCTCTCCTTCCATACTCTTTAGTAGACATGGGGTAAGGCCCATAGCCACAAGGTCTTGGAATATTTAACATCCAAAGATTGCCATTAAACAAAGAGATCCAAAATGTTGGATGGAAAAACCTAGGATAAATTGAAAAAAGATAGGAGAAGAGACCATATAGAGCGAATGAAAGGGCATTGTAAGAACAAATTAACAATGCTCTCACTATCATTTTTACATAAAATGCACCTGTTGAGAATCAAGTTACCTCTTTTGATGAGGTTATCCATAGTGAGGATGTGATTTTGTAGAAGGGTCCAAAACAAAAAGTTGATCTTTAGAATAAGGCCAGTGAGCCAAGCTTTAGCTCAAATTGGGGCTTGATCTTGGAGTTGAAGAGACTCATATCCAGAGGCCATCGAATACCTACCATTAGTAATGTCCCCCAAAAAATAGCATCTTTATCATGAGATAAGGGAATGTGTCTAACCAAGTCCATGAGTAGCTTCAGATCCCTAGACACCCCAGAAAGGTCTATCCATCAGTTGTGGGTTCTATAGTCACTCACTCTGCAACCATATCTTTCTATGTAAACATTAGCACAAACTTTGAAATCCTCATTATCCCAAAGTGGTCCAAAGTTAAGCCAATCATCCAACCAAAAATTAATATCTTCACCTTTGCCCACTAACCACTTGACTTTACAAAAGGCAAGGTCCTTAGATCGCATCAAACCATTCCAAATGAAAGAGCCACTAGGATGAGAATCTCTATTGATGAACTATTTAAGATTAAGGTTGGAGGCATATTTGGACAAAAAAATATCTCTCCATTCACTAGTATTATTGAAAATTCTCCAAATCTATTTAGCCTTAAGGGTAGAGTTGAACTATTTCAGCTTGCAGATACCCAAACCTCCCTACTTCATAGATTTACATATAGAATCCTAGGCAACCGAAGGGTATTTCTTGCTCTCATCAGGCCTTGACCACAAAAAAGTTCCTTTGAATGGATTCAAGGTGGTAAGCCACCTTAGAGGGAATCAAAAAAAGGCTAAGGGCATATGTGGGAAGATTTAGGAGAGTAGATTTGATTAGAGTAACTTTTCCCATTAACTTAAAGTAATTCCTTTCCAACTAGCCAACTTCCTATTGAATCTATCCACAAGGTTGTCCCAAAAAGACTCAAGAGGTTTGAGTCCCAAGGGGAGTCCTAAATAAGTTGATGGAATCATGCCAGCTCTACACCCCAAAATTTTAGCAATCTTCTTCTCCCTTCTAGCTGGGGTATTGAAGAAAAAGATTGAACTTTATTCCCAGTTGATGAGCTACCTAGAGGCCCTAGACTAAGTGTTCAAAATTTTCTTAATAGATTTAGCTTCCTTCACAAAGGATTCACCCCACATGATAGTTTCATCAACAAACTATTGGTAGATGAAAATTGAAGGACTTGAAGAAGGTTTCAACCCAATCAGATCCCCTCTCCTCTTGCTAGAGTGAATGAGCCTGCCCAAGCCTTTAACTAGAATGGTAAAAAGGATGGGAGATAAAGGATCCCCTTAGCACAAACCCCTTGAGGGTTTCAAAAAATCTAAGGGACCACCATTCACTAAGATAGCAAAGGAAGGAGTAGAAACCAATTGTGAGAACAACTCCCTCACTTTAGAATTGAAACCAAAAGCACCAAGAATGTTGTCCAAAAACCCCTAGTCCACCCTATCATAGGCCTTAGAGAGATCCAATTTGAGAAAAATACCCTCCTACTTTCCTGCATCTAAAGAATGGATAATGTCATGGACCTCCATAATGGAATCAAGAATTTTCCTGCCAGGGACAAAGCCTGACTATTAGGCAAAAATGATATTCGGTAAGATGTCGATAAGTCTGTTTGCAAGAACTTTCTCAAAAATCTTGTAAAAGGAATTGCATAGACTGATGGGCCTAAAAGAACTAAAAGTGTCTACCTCAACAATATTAGGGATGAGAACAAGAAAGGTAGCATTAACTTCTTTCAAGAGGTTTCTAGCACTGAAGAATTCTTGGTTAGCTTGAACAATATTAGTATGAATGATATCCCAGTACAGCTAAAAAAAGAAAGTGGGGAAACCATCAGGTCTAGAGGCCTTCTCTAGTAGTAGATCAAAGATAGCATTTTTAATTTCCTCATACTTTGGGATGCCCAGTAAGTCCCAATTCTGATCATGAAAATTGATTTTGGGGATGAAATTGATAACCTCATGCTGATCACCATCATCTAGATTAAAGTCCTTGGAGAGCATAATTGAGAAATATCTTATGGCCTCCTCAAAAATCAAGTTATACTCTTTTAGAGACTCATTCCCTTTTTCAATCTCATTGATTATGTTGGCTTCCCGATGTTTCCAAGTTGATAAGTGGAAGAATCTGGAATTTTTGTCTCCTTCCTTTAGCCAAACAACTCTAGATCTTTGCCTCCAAAACATCTCCTCTTTCCCTACAACATTATGGAGCTTAGTAAAGATTCCTTTTTTAGCATTGAGAGAGGCATCATCATATCCCCAGTTCTAGATGTCATTCTAAACCTCAACTAAGTTCTCGAGAATCTTATCTTTGTCCTAGAAAATGTTGACAAAGTTAGACTTGTTCCTCTTGCCAATCGTTGATTTAATATATATAATTTTCTTGGCAATCTTATACATTGTAGTCCCATCCACCACAATGTCCCACCACTCTTTAATTTTGAAGGATAAGCCTGGGTATGATGTTCATATTTTCTCAAATCTAAATGGAAAAGCCTTCTTTCTATTGATTTTCTCTAGAGTTAGAGAGATTAGGGAATGGTCAAAGCCTTTTTAATTTCCTCATACTTTGGGATGCCCAGTAAGTCCCAATTCTAATCATGACAATTGTTTTTGGGGATGAAACTGATAACCTCATGTTGATCACCATCGTCTAGATTAAGGTCCTTGGAGAGCATCACTGAGAAATATCTTATGGCCTCCTCAAAAATCAAGTTATACTCTTTTAGAGACTCATTCCCTTTTTTAATCTCATTAATTCTGTTGGCTGCCTGATGTTTCCAAGTTGATAAGTTGAAGAATCTGGAATTTTTGTCTCCTTCCTTTAGCCAAACAACTCTGGATCTTTGCCTCCAAAACATCTCCTCTTTCCCTACAACATTGTGGAGCTTAGTAAGGATTCATTTTTTAGCATTGAGAGAGGCATTATCATATCCCCAGTTCTAGATGTCATTCTAAACCTTAACTAAGTTCCCAAGAATCTTATCTTTTTCCTAGAAAATGTTGACAAAGTTATACTTGTTCCTCTTTCCGATCTCTGATTTAATATATCTAATTTTCTTGGCAATCTTATACATTGTAGTCCCATCCACCACAATGTCCCACCACTCTTTAATTTTGAAGGATAAGCTTGGGTGTGATGTTCACATTTTCTCAAATCTAAATGGAAAAGCCTTCTTTCTATTGATTTTCTCTAGAGTTAGAGAGATTAGGGAATGGTCAGAGCCAATCCTCATAAGAGTAGAAAGCTTGTAATGAAAGGTGCCTAGCTAATCCAAAGAAATGAGAGCTCTGTCTAATCTAAGTTGAATGCAATCTTTGCCAATTCTTCTATTAGACCAAGTGAATTTTCAGCCTCCAAGGTCCACATCAAGAAGAGCAAGATCTTGAATCAGATCAGCCAAGTGTTATCTACTTTCAGTGTCAGGCAGGAGCCCCCTTAATTTATCCGAAGCTAGGAGAGGAGTGTTAAAATCACCTATGACAATGCATTTGGTATCTTTAAGATTAAAAACAAAATCTTGGATTTTAAACCAAAAAGCCCTTCTATCACCCTAAGTTTTGGGAGCATAAAGAATTAACAAAACCCATCTAGTCTGATCCATAGGATTAAAGAAGCTCATAAGAAAAAGATTACCTTTATTGTAAAGAATAGTAGCCTCTAGTGAATCCTTCCAAATAGTGAGAAGACCTCCTAAAATGTCCTCTAAATCCATCATTGTGTTTCTCATTCTTTTACCAAAGTGGATCATCTCTATCTTATCCTTTTTTCATTTTGGTCTCTTGAATTTAAGAAAACATCTAGTCTTTGGTCCCTAACCATATCCTTAACAATTTCCTATTTGTGGATTCGATTAAGTCCACAAATATTCTAGGAAATGGTCTTCATGCTTTAATTGATGAACATGATTCATGGATGGTTCTTTGTGTCCCATCCCTGATATTCCTTCTTGTTTCTTCCCTTCTAAGTTGGTTCATGTTCTTTGTTCCTAAATTGTTGGGTTTGTGTCCAATTTCAGCTTTCACTCTACTCTCAGTGGTTGCTGGAGATTCAAGTGAAGGTTCATGACTATTCTTATTTTTTCTATTCTTGACCACAGACTAGGGTGCCTCATTCTCCTCCTTGTAATTATCAAATAAAGCTTCTAATCTAGCCAGATGTCTCAGGGTTGTGGCCAAGAGTCTTTCAAAGATTTGGTTTACACTCTTGGGTGATACCCTATTGACTGGGCTAGTGTTAGATTTTTGTGAGGGAGGAGGGTTAGGCAACTTCCCATTGAAACCCTCCAAAGACTTTAGGAAAAAGGATAGATCTTGCTTACTCTCCTTAGAGATTAAAGCCTCATTGTGACCCTTTCTCTTAGATGAGGGGGTCCCCCCTTCCTAGCTAACTCAGGTGTGGCATTGACTTCCTTGGTGTGAAGGGGACATAACTTGTCCAGAGAAATTTCTCCCTCATTGAGCTTATCCTCCTTATCATATCCTCTTTACACCTCTAGAAACCTATTCTTAGGGGCTGAGACATCATTAGGACTATCTTTTGCTACTAGATTTTCCTTTCTTTCTTTTTCAGCTATAGCTCCCATGATTTTGTTACTATAATTTTTCTCCATCCAAACTTTTTTGAGTGCTTTAGCTATGTTTGTGCCAACTTTGTTTTGGGCTTTTCTAGATTTTCCTTTCCCTTTGAACAATGAACATGTGCTTGCCTTATGGCCAACCTTTTTGTAATGAAAGCATACGAAAGGGACACTTTCATAGTCAATCTGTTGGACCCTTCAACCCAAACAAGAATGGAATTCTATCACCTGAGGCATATCCTATCCCTCAATTACCTTGACACAAATTCTAGCATATGTAAGCCTTTTCTTGGCTATAATGATAGGATCAATAGAGAGAAGTTCTCCAAAGGATCTTGCAATCCCATCAAAAAAATCCTCATGCTAATATTCAAGAGGTGTTTAGGCATCCTAATCTAGATTGGGGCCTGGGTTAGGAAGTTGTTGTTCAGATCTAGGTTAGAAGTACTCTTTTGGAGGACAAGAGTAGACTTGCCCAAAGACTAGTTTCTTGAACACAAGACTCTAGAATAGTCCTCATAAAAAGACAAATCAAAATTCATGAAACCCTTAGCCATGGCTGTCACCTCAACACTTCCTTTTAGATCCCATTTATTCCTGGCAAAGACCCTTACCAGGTCAATGTTGGGTTTGGGTCCCATAAATTTGTCCACTAGGGTAGATGCCATACTGAGGATGTTGTGGTCTATAATTTCACTGGGGACTTCTAGTGCAAAGATAGCTTTCTCCTTATCATATTTTTTAATGATTTTAGGAAAGGTTGACTTACCTATGGGTTTGACCTTGAAGAGATTCAACCAATGAACCCAGGCCCCTTAGGTCCCACCTTCTAATGACCTAAGAAGAGGAAAAGGAGGAATATTTTTCCCTGGATGTGGTTGCAGTTCATGTGGGTCCCCTTCCTTTAAGGTATTTCCACCATTCCCTATATTTTCTTTCTTCTTAAATGTTGAACCACCCTTACATCCTCTTTTTTTGGGGAGATATAAATTAGCTAGGCATTAATTTAGGCAAGCTCCTCCACTCATGCCAAGGTAGGAAAAGGAGTAGAAAATGATGAGGGGGTGGTGGGACTACCTTCTTACTCACCTTTTCATATTAATTGTTTTTGAAATAATCTGACTTATAGTCAAGATCTAGCCGCATTACATAGAAAGAATGTAACTTTTTTTAAATTCTTCTTTTTACGATACTTGCTGAAATTTATGACACCCCCCTAGTAATGTCTTTTAAGAGGTTACATATATAATATTTTTTGTTTTGTTTTTTCACCATATTTTAAATTTTTGATATTGTACTTGGCTCCTTCATTTGATTTAACTTCTTGTAGGGCAATATAATTATGATGGGTGAGTAAATGGTTCTTTTTTATATAATGGTATTGGTAATGAAATTCTTATTTTATTTTGATTGTATTATTTTAATGACTATATTTGAGGAGCAGCTTTTGTTTGAGTTCCATACATTTTCCAGGAAGTGAATATGCATCTGTAGGCCTCATTTTTAGAGTTGAACTTATTTGCCTAGTTTTATTCATATGTTCTCTATGATTATTTATAATTGAGTTGGTGATGTTTTAATATTGAATAATGCTTTCCAAGAAATATTCCATATAGAAATCTAATGTATTGCACATAACCACTATCATATTGCTTTCAAAATTTAGTTCCAAGATACTATATTATGAAGCATAAATGAAGTCTTTTACATGCAACTTTGTGAACATTAGGTATTCTTATCTCATTGATGATATCCATTATGAATTAAATCTAATTAAAAATACAATGGCTATTGAATTCATATTCTACATCTATTCATCAATCAAGATTGCTCATAAAATGCATCTAATTATTTCTATCAGCATGTAGAATAATAGAATAACAATGGATAGTCTTCTTTACATCATACTAATGCCTACATTGATGTTTAACTATTCTCTTCAATACATTCATATCTGAGATTATGAACTTAAAACATCAATACAATGAATTTTTCTTTCATGATCCTCTCAAGCTTACATCTAAACATTGATCAAACATGCACATAAGGTGGTGAAATCACCATATCAAGATATACAAATAGAGGGAACTTTTTACAATACATAAATGATTCAATCTCACTAATGAAAAATGAATGAGGATAATAAAAACACTATTACAAATAAAAACTAATTCACATAACAAGATGGAGTTTGTTTCTCCATTTCCTTCAAGAATACAATAGTCTTCTCTTCTCCTATGAAATGGAAGAATACATGAACTCCAAGTTTCCAAGATCATCAAGTAAAAATTGAAAAAGATAGACAAAAATGGGGAATAATGGAGGCTCACCTCCCATCCTAGACCTCAAGGAGGCCTCCCACTAAGCTTGGGCAAACTAGGCACAAATAGTTGCACACCTTCAAGCTCATATATCATGCATAACCATAACAACACACCTCAACACAACACAACAAAATACGACCCATCCCAAGGCTTGCACACAGATTCCACAATAAAATCAAGATATAGGGTCAAGGCTTGCACACACCTTGGAGCTACTTTTTGGCCCTCATAGTGCTAGGTCAAGGCCAATTTCAAATTTTCGATGGTGGTAACCTTTTTTTCCCTTTCTAAATCAAGGCAATATGTCTATTTCTTAATTAAGGAATTTAACTTGAGATAAGGTGGCTACATGATCCATCTTTAGAGAAGATATCATTTTCACATAATAAGTAAAAGTGTCAAGTGACACACACAAAATTCACTATACATCACACATGACATGTTTTGAATCTACTCATCAAATAGATACTAAAAATATACATCTAACATTTAAAAAATAAACACATCATAAGGAGGCTTACAAATCTTCTAAAGATTCACCTTGGTAGTGTCATATTAACTTGTGTTTATACCTTGTTCACCTATTATGTTTCCATGGTTCCTTTCCTGCAAACTAAACTCAAGCATCAATAGTCCAATAAAAAGTCACATATAAAATACATATGAAAGTAAAGGTACATGATAATTTCATTATTCTACCATTCACATATAACACATTTCATAATTAACTTACTATTCTCCATCATTTCATGTAAAGTATTTAATCATTAACCCTCAAAAACATGCATATTACTAACTTCCCTAACAAGATCAAATTGAGCATTTGAATCACATCATAATTCCATTTCTTATCATAATAATGAAATACTAAATAAATATCCATTACTTCATTAACTATGCCAATTAAGTCCTAGTACATGTCATAATGGAAGATCACAAGGTAAATATCATTAGATAAGTAGAAAAATTTACTATCCATCTAGTATCAAAATATATATCAAAATATCTATTCCTAAGTAACAAAATGAAAATATAGTATCTATACTATGATGAGCCAAGGTGAGGCCTCACATACTTCCCCCCTAGGCATGAACTTCCTCCTAGAGTTCATAAAAAAGATACGGGTACTGTGCCCTCATCTGTGTTGCATCCTCCCATGACATCGTGACCTCATCATAATTGTCCCACTAGACTCTAACCTAGTCCAGCTCTCTACCTCAAAGTGAGATGGTCCACTATGCCAATATGTGAATGGGTCTAGAAAATCTATATGTCTCACTCCACCTGCAAGGCATCCCAATCTATAAGGTGAGACTCATCATAAATATACTTTCACAATACAGAAACATGAAATAAATCATGGATATGTGGCAAGATAGGTGGTAGGGCTATATAGTAGGCAAAATCTCGAAGGGTCCAAAAAAATGAGGTGCTAGTTTAGAGCCCTTTACATAATGGATTGGACTCTTATAAGGTCACACTTTAAAAAATGCTCTATCACCCACCATGTACTCTCTATCCACCCTCTTGGCATTTGCATACTTCTTCTGTCTATCCTGGGCCTCTTTGATTCATTGACTAATCTACGTCACCTATTGTTCCATGTCATCGACCAACTATGTTCCAATGGATACTTTGTCTTTGATCCTATCCCAACTCAAGGGTGTGCTACAAGGTCTATCATACAAGGCTTGGTAGGGTGGCATACCAATGAAAGAATGATGCCCATTATTGTAGGAAAACTTGGCAAGATGCAAATATTCCTCCCACTTAACCAAGTTATCCATCACATACATCTGCAACATAGCCTCTAAAATTTGATTAACCCTCTCTGTCTATCCATCTATTTGAGGATGATAATCAGTGCTAAAGTTGAGCCTAGTGCCCAATGCCGCCTATAATTCCCTCCAAAAGGATGATGTAAATAAGGAATCTCTATCCTATATGATCTTATGAGGAATGCCATAAAGTTGGACAATATCTCACAAGAACACCCATGCAACTATAGGGGTAGTGAAGCTAGTCTAAACTAGTGAAAATTTGACAACTTTGGTCAAGGTGTCAACCATCACCATGATGTCATCATGGCAACAAGAAGACATTAGAAGTCCAACAATGTTATCCATGGAAATAGTGTTCCATTTCCACTCCAATTTCTCATGGGGCTCCAAGAGTCCACCTGGATGTCCACTTTCTACCTTAACCCTTTAACACTCAAGATAAATGGCTACAATATTAGTAATTTGCATCCTCATACCCAACCAATGATATAGTTTTCTAAAGTGGGCATGAAGTTTCTTAACTCTAGGATGCACTACATGAGCTACTCAATGACCCTCTAGAATAATGAACTCACACAAGTCTCCTATGGAAGGTACATAAATGTGCCCTTTATGTCATAATAATTCCTTAGAATTCAATGAATAATCCCCAAATTTATGCTCAAGAGGTCTCTGAGAGTGGGCTATCTGGAAAAATTTTGCATAGAATTCATCCTCTAGTAGGTGGTGTATAATGCACTCCCTCAAATCTGTGCTTGTAACCATGGAAGTGAGTTGATGACATCATCTTCAAAGCCATCCACCACTATGTTCTCCTTAACCTTAATGTAATGTACATCAAAATTGTACTCACATAGGAACTCCATCTATCTCATTTTCCTAGCATTAAGGTTTGGCTCTGTGAAAATATATTGCAAGCTCTAGTGATCTAAAAGAAGTTCAAATCGTCGCCCTAGAAGGAAATAATGCCATTATGCCAATGCAGGACTATTTCCATGAACTTGAGATCATGAGTAGGGTAATTAAGCTCATGAGCATTGAGTTTCCTATACTTCTAAGCTATCGCTCGGCCCTCTTTCATAAGGATGGCTCCAATTCTATCCAAGGAAGCATCTGTGCATACTACAAAGTCCAATGAGGGATCAGGCACAACTAAAATGGGTGCACTAGTGAGTGCCCTCTTGAGCTTTTGAAAGGCCTCCTCACACTTTTCTATCCATTAAAACTTATTTCCCTTTCTCTAAAGAGAGGTAATAGGGTGAGCTACCCTAGAGAAACCTACCACAAACTACCTATAGTATCCCACTAATCCCATAAAACTTCTGATCTCTATGTCAATGGTAGGTGCTGGCCAATCCATGATAGCTCACATATTAGATGGGTCCATTGAGATCCCATCTCCTAATAACACATGACCCAAATAATGCACATCCCATTTGAAAAAGCCACACTTTGACAAGCTAACATAAAGTTGATCCTCCCTTAACTGTTGCAATACTTGCCATAGGTGCTCTTTGTGTTCCTACTGATCGTAAGAATAGACCAATATATCATCTAGGAACACTGCTACAAACTTATCTAGAAATGTTTCAAATACCATATTCATGATGCTCATAAATATAGCTAGGGCATTTTTGAGACCAAAAGGTACCGCTATGAACACGTAGTGACCACATCTTGTATGGAATGCAATCTTATGGATGTCACTTTTCATGATAAGAAACTGATGGTACCCTAACTTCAAATCTATTTTGGATAATACTTGGGCACCCTGTAACTAATCAAATAGGTCATCAATCCTAGGTAGTAGATACTAGTTCCTAATAGTTATCTTATTCAACTATTGGTAATCAATGCACAATCTAAGTGATCCATCCTTCTTCTTAACAAAGATCACCAATGCTCCCCAAGGTGACACATTAGGTTGGATATACCCCTTCTCCAAAAGTTCCTTTAGCTAAATTTTAAGCTCATTAAGCTCATGTGTGGTATCCTATAGGGTGCTCTAGATACCAATTGATCTCCTTGCACAATATCGACATAGAAATCAACTACCCTTGGTGGTGGCATACTACTAAGCTTTGATGGAAACACATCTAAAAACTCCTATAATGTTGGATAGTCATTGAGTGAAGGTTCCTCCACTACATCTTCTTCTCTATCATTGATGGTGATGGTAAAAAAGTGACATTCCTTTCATATGCACCACATTAGCTACATGAGAGAAATCATACAAAGGGAAACTAGCCTTAGAACTCCTAAAATCACCCTAGGTGTACCATGATCATCTACACACTCAACCTTCTTCTATCTATAATTTATCTTGACACTATGGGTACAAAGCCAATCCATGCCAAAGACTACATCTTAGAAACCCAACATATTGATATGCAATTCTGATGTGGTGAACATATCTCCAATCTAAATTGGATACACATGAATCAAGGAATCAACTGGCACCCTAGCCCCTGAAGCTAACTCAACCTCCTAGTCAAAATCTTGTTTAGCTACCACTAGCCTACATTGCTCCACTAAAAAAGGGGATATAAAGGAGTCTGTAGCTCCAAAGTCAAATAGTATAGTACCCTCATATCCTCAAATCATACCTATAGCCTTAATCACTATGGCTTGATGCTCAGCTTGGCAATTATCAACTACTGCAAATATCCTATAAGATCTATCCATATCACCTATTATAGGCTCTAAAGTGGCTCCTCCTTGACTTCCTATTGTGGGACCCTAAGAAAATCTCTCATAATATGACCCATACCATCGCAAGCATAACATGACCCATGGGCTTGAATCTACACTCCCTGTGGCCTGGACTATTGTTGGCCCTTAGTCCTGCTAGATCTACTAAAGCCTCCCCTAGAGGACTGTTGAGTCCTATCTAGCTATGCATACTAGGTTTGTGCCCTCTGATTATTCTTAGGGCTTTGTGACTACCATTGTTTGGGCTTAGAGCCCTGATAACCCTGAGATGACCTATGTCCAGTGTCTTGCTAGCCCCTCTGCTATGTCTGTGGGGCCTTTGAGAACCACACTAAGTGACTCTGATTACCCTTCCAAGATGATTTCTATTGTGCTAGGTGCTAGGAGAGATTCTGGTTATGGGATCTATCCCAAGTTTCCTATCTAGTACAAATGTCTTTGGCAACCAATGCTATCTCAACTATCTCTCTGAAAGTGGTAGGAAATGCCAACTGTACTGAACCCTGGAGAGAAAAATTAAAGCCCTTAATAAAATGATGAATTCATAGCTTCTCATCTCTCATGTACTCCACATAAGGGAGTAGCTCCAAAAACCTACTCTCATACTGGGCCACCATGAGACCCCTTTGCTAAAGATTATGGAACTCCTCAACTTGCCTCTATCTAAAATGCTCCAAGAAATATCTAATTCTAAACTAGTCCAAAAAGGACTCCCATTTGAGTATCTCTATGTCTACTCCCCCTATGGTTTCCTCCTACTTCTACTCATTGGAAGCATCCTCTCATAATAGGTGTATGGCCATTCATATCTTCAGATTCCTTCCATAGTTATGCAATCCAAAGCACCTCTACAAACTCTATAGCCATGCCTCCACACGTGTGCCATCTATGGTATCAGTGAATATGGGTGGTTGGAGTCATAGTAACTCCCTAGTCTCATCCCCAATATCTCTAGGTACTCTTGGTACTGCTCACTCTAATACATGGGGTGGCTCTATCTAGTGTATTGATGCTTCCCCCTGATCCTCTACAAGTCTAGGTGGGGGGCTCCGACTTTTCTCCCTGATATTGGCCCCATGCCCCTTTGCACCCTTTGCCTCTTTGCACCCTAATAATATTATTGATAGCATTCAAAACTTGATCAAGATTGGGATGTTTCCCTAGTGGGGGTTCTCCTACATCTGGTCCTACCCCCTCTTGGTTTATTGGGTTTACTCTAGCAACTCTATCCCTTCAATGACCATTGCGAGTGACTAAAAGGATCCTACACAAAGTTGTAACTCATAGGTTACACATAATGGGCTAGGTTCCTAGTGTTGTAACCAAATGCTTTGATACCATAATGTCACACCCTAAAATTTATAGGGAAAAGAAAAACTATTTTTTTTAAAACAAGAGATAAATTGGAAGATAAGATACATAATCTATACTTGGAGATGTTAGTGTTCATTGAAGGGACAAGGATTGTTCCATTCAAAATCTAGATTCAAGTTTTCTATGATGGGATACCTAGTTGTCTATCAATAATTGTATTACTAAGTTAAAGTGATATTTTGATTATAAATCCCTTCACCTTCTATTCTCTTAATTAAGGCACACCACAATGCATGTGAAATTAAATTTTCATATTAATGCAGTTGCAATAGTTCTAGAGGTTGCGAACATAGAGATATTTAATAATTGTCCTGAATGTTTCAATACAAGTTCCCCATCACATACCTACTTATCCCATTTATCATCCATTTCCATTTATTGCATATAAATATCCCCTTAATGAACTTCTTTTTTTTTTTTTTTTTTTTATATTGTTATTATTAGTTTTACATATGCATATCTCTTTACTAGTACCTATATGTTAGTTAGTTAAATCACTAAATTTATCTTATAAATCAAATATCTATTCACTATAATGTCATTACTTTTTTAATCTTTTGTTTATTTTAATTTTATTATTATTGTTATTTTTACATATACATATCTCTATACTAGTACCTATATGTGAATTAGTTAAATCACTAAATTTATCTTATAAATCAAATATCTATTCACTATAACATTATTACTTTATAACTTTATCAATAAATCTAATAATCCTAATTAAATAAAAAAACCATTTCCATTTATTCCTTCTAAAAGACATACATAATTTGTTAGTCAACTAAAACAAAAATAGGAAATTCAAACATCTTTAAAAAAAGTTTCTTTAACATTACACTACCTATAAACATCCTAAATCTGCAATTTACTTATTCATAAAAATTACTTATGTCAGACTTATCACAATATTGATTTACCCCTTTAATACAAATTTCATATCCTACTTTACCTACCCCACATTTTTCCAAGTCTCATCGACTTTTTCCCCCCTACCTCTTAAGTAATATGTCTTAAATGCTGTCCCACCCTTACTTCCTTTTTTTTTGGCAAATATATATCAGCTAGGCATTAATTTAGGCCAGCTCCTCCACTCACACCAAGGTAGGAAAAGGAGTGGCAAAGGATGAGGGGGTAGTTGGACCACCTTCGTACTCACCTTTTCATATTAATTTTTTTTTGAAATGATCTGACTTATAGCCAAGATCTAGATGGATTACATAGAAAGAATATATATATTTTTTAATTCTTCTCTTTATGGTACTTTCTGATATTTATGACACCCCCTAGTCATCTCTTTTAAGAGGTTACATATATAAAATATTTTTTATTTTGGATTTTCACCATATTTTAAATTTCTAATATTGCACTTGGCTCCTTCATTTGATTTAACTTCTTGTAAGGCAATATAATTATGATGGGTGAATAAATGGTTTTTTTTTTCTACACTGGTATTGATAATGGAATGCTTATTTTATTCTGATTGTATTATTTTAATGATTGTATTTGAGGAGAGGCTTTTGTTTGAGTTCCATACATTTTCCAGCAAGTGAATATGCACCTACAGGCCTCATTTTTAGAGTTGAACTTATTTGCCTAGTTTTCTTCATATGTTCTCTATGACTATTTATAATTGAGTTGGTGATGTTCTAACATTGAATAATGATTTCCGATAAATATTCCATATAGCAATGTAATGTATTGCACATAACCACTATCATATTTCTTTCAAAATTTAGTTCCAAGATACTATATTATGAAGCATAAATGAAGTCTTTTGAATTCATATTTTACATCTATTCATTAGTCAAGATTGCTCATAAAATGCATCTAATTATTTCTATCATCATGGAGAATAATAGAATAATAATGGATAGTCTTCTTTACATCATACTAATGACTACATTGATGCTTAACTCTTCTCTTCAATACATTCATATCTAAGATTATGAACCAATAACATCAATACAATGAATTTTTCTTTCATGATCCTCTCAAGCTTACATCCAAACATTGATCAACCATGCACATAAGGTGGTGAAATCACCATATCAAGATATACAAATAGAGGGACATTTTTACAATACATAAATGATTCACAATCTCACAAATGACAAATGAATGAGGATAATAACAACACTATTACAAATACAAACTAGTCCACATAACAAGATGGAGTTTGTTTATCCATTTCCTTCACAAATGCAATAGTGTTCTCTTCTCCTATGCAATGGAAGAATACATGAACTCAAAGTTTCCAAGATCATCAAGTAAAACCTGCAAAAGATAGACAGAAATGGGGAACTATGTAGGCTCACCTCCCATCCTATGCCTCAACGAGGCCACCCACCGAGCTTTGGGAAAATGGACACAAATAGTTTCACACCTTCAAGCTCACATATCATGCATAACCATAACAAAACATCTCAACACAACACAACACAATACAACCCATACCAAGGCTTGCACACAAATTCTACAATAGAATCAAGATTTAGGGTGAAGGTGGGCTCTTTCCATGAGGATAATTCCAATCCATGAATCACATATATTCACATATTCTCATGAGTAACATGACCTTCAAAACTTAACAATTTCTTCCCTCTTCATACACCTCCTCATACCTCCCAAGAATGCAATTAATCAAGAAGTCCATACTTCATTCAAACACATCATAATCATCTCCACACATGGGAGAGTATGTCAACTACATGTGTGAGCCCAACTAACCCCTTCACCTAAGCATCTCTTCCCTTCCAAGGGTGAGTGATGCTTCACACTCATTTTACACAACCAACAACATGAACAAAACAAGTGTCAAGGAAGAAATCACATAAAACTTCTCAAATTCAACACTCATACAACAAGATTCTTCACAAAACCACATCTACACCATATCAAATCTACAATGTAATGAAGAAACACCATATCAAATCTACAATACAATAAAGAAACACCATGGATCATGGATTCCAACCTTACTCCAACCAATGGAAAAGGAAATTTGTTGTAGAGCTCCTTATCCTCTTCTTCCAAACCCTAAATGTCTCTAAAGTAAGAGAGTGGGTAAGTGGTTTCTAGTTTGGCCAATCATCTATATAAAACTCCCATTTTCGGATTCAATAAAAAATGCATTCTTTTTGGAGTCTCCTAGGTCTTCTAAACACTCTAGTGGTCAATTTTAGCTACCTAACTTGAACTATTATCATGGATAAGGTTTTTTTTTACATCACAATACACCTCAAATCTACTTTTTGACTCTCATAGTGCTAGGTCAAGGCCAATTTCAAATTTCCTATGGTGGTAACCTTTGTTTCCCTTTATAAGTCAAGGCAATATATCTTTTTCTTAATTAAGGAATTTAACTTAAGATAAGGTGGCTACATGATCCATTTTTAGAGAACATGTCATATTCACATAATAAGTACTAGTGTTAAGTGACACACAAAAATTAACTATACATCACACATGAAATGTTTTGAATCTACTCATCAAATAGATACTACAAACATACATCTAATATTTACAAAATAAACAAATCACAATGAGGTTTACAAATCTTCTCAAGATTCACCTTGGCAATGTCATATTAACATGTGTTTATACCTTGTTCCCTCATTATGTTTCCAGAGTTCCTTTCTTGCACACTAAAGTCAAGCATCAGTAGTCCAATGAAAAGTCACATATAAAATATATATGAATGTAAAGGTACATGATAATTTCATTATTTTACATTGACATATATCACATTCCATAATTGACTTCTTATTCTCCATCATTTACATGTAAAGTATTTAATCATTAACCCTCAAAAACCTACATATTACTAACTTCCCTAAAAAGATCAAATTAAGCATTTGAATCACATCATAATTCCATTTCTTATCATAATAATGAAATACTAAATTAATATCCATTAATTCATTGACTATGCCAATTAAGTCCTAATACATATCATAATGGAAGATCACAAGGTAAATATCATCTAATAAGTAGAAAAATTTACTGTCCATCTAGTACCAAAATATATGTTGAGATATCTATTCCTAAGTAACAAAATGGAAATATAGTATCTATACTATGATGAGTTAGGGTGAGGCCTCACATACTTCCCCCCTAGGCATAAATTTCCTCCTAGAGTTTATAAAAAAGATAGGAGTACTATGACCTCATTTGTGTTGCATCCTCCCATGACATCATGACCTCATCATAACAGTCCCACTAGAGTCTAACCTAGTCTAACTCTCTACCTCAAAGTGAGAGGGTTCGCTAAGCCAATATGTGAATGGGCTCCAAGACTATCTATCTGTCTGAAGCCACCTACAAGGAATCCAAATCTATAAGGTAAGACTCATCATAAATATACTTCTACAATACAAAAATATGAAATACATCATGGATATGTGGTAAGCTAGGTGGTAGGGCTAGATGGTAGGTGACTAGTCCTATCCGCTCCAAAATCTTAAAGGGTCCAACAAAACAAGGTGCTAGTTTATAGCCCTTTTCATAATGGATTGGACTCTTATGAGGTTGCACTCTCAAGAAAACTCTATCACCCACCGTGTACTCTCTATCTACCCTCTTGGAATTTGCATACTTCCTTTATCTGTCCTGAGCCTCTTTGATTCATTGTTGAATCTATGTCACCTATTGTTCCATTTCATTGACTAACTATGGTCCAATGGATACTTTTCCATTGATCCTATCCCAACCCAAAGGTGTCCTATAATGTCTATCATAAAAGGCTTGGTAGGGTGGCATACCAGTGGAAGAAGGATGTCCATTATTGTAGGAAAACTTGGCAAGATGCAAGTATTCCTCCCACTTAACCTAGTTATCCATCACATACATCCACAACATATCCTCTAAAATTTGATTAACAATCTCTGTCTATCCATCTATCTGAGGATGATAAGTAGTGCTAAAGTTGAGCCTAGTGCCCAATGCTATCTATAATTCCCTCCAAAAGGATGATGCAAATAAGGAATCTCTATCCAATATGATCTTATGAGGAATTCCATAAAGTCTAACAATATCTTGCAAGAACACCTATGCAACTGTAGGGGCAGTGAAGCTAGTCTGAACTAGTGAAAAATGGACAACTTTGGTCAAGGTTTCAACCATCACCATGATGGCATCATGGCAACAAGAAGACATCAGAAGTCCAAAAATGAAATCCCTAGAAATGGTGTCTCACTTCCACCCTAGCATCTCATGGGGCTACAACAGTCCACCTAGATGTCCATGTTCTATCTTAACCCTTTTACACTCAAGACATCTAGCAACAATATTATTAATTTTCATCCTCATACTTGTCTAATGATATAGTTGTCTTAAGTTGGCATGGAGTGTCTTAACTCCAAGATGTGTTGCATAAGGTGCTTGATGAAACTCTATAATAATGAACTTGCACAAGTATCCTATGGAGGGTACATAAATGTGCCATTTATGTCATAATAATTGATTAGAATTCAATGAATAATCCCCAAATTTATGCTCAAGAGGTCTTTGAGAGTGAGCTATCTAGCAAAATTTTGCATAAAATTAATCCTCTAGTAGGTGGTGCATAATGTGCTCCCTCAAATTTGTGCCTATAGCCATGGAAGCTAGCTCATGGCATTGTCTACTCAAGGCATCCAACACTACATTCTCCTTACCCTTAGTGTAATGTACATGAAAATCATACTCACATAGGAACTCCATCTATATCCTTTTCCCAACATTAAGATTTAGCTATGTGAAAATATATTGCAAGCTCTAGTGATCTGAATGAAGTTCAAATCATCACCCTAGAAGGAAATGATTTCATTGTGGCAATTTGTGGACTACTACCATGAACTTGAGATAATTAGTAGGGTAATTGAGCTCATGAGCCTTGTATTTCCTAGACTTGTAAGCTATCATTCGACCCTATTTCATAAGGACAACTCCTATTCTATCCAAGGAAGCATCTATGCATACTAAAAAATCCAATGAGGGGTCGGGTACTACTAAAATGGGTGCACTAGTGAGTGCCCTCTTGAGCTTCTAAAAGGCCTCCTCATACTTTTCTATCCATTCAAATTTCTTTTCCTTTATCTAAAGAGAGGTAATAGGGTGAGCTACCCTAGAGAAACCTAACACAAACCACCTATAGTATCCCACTAATCCCATAAAATTTTTGACCTCTATGACATTGGTAGGTGCTAGCCAATCCAAGATGGCTCAAATTTTGGATGGGTCCACTGAGATCCCATCTCCTAATATCACATGACCCAAATAATGAACTTCCCATTTGAAAAAGGCACACTTTGAAAAGCTAACATAAAGTTGATTCTCCCTTAACTGCTACAATACTTGCCATAGGTACTCTTTATGTTCTTGCTCATCACAAGAATATTTCAATATATCATCTAGGAAAAATACTACAAAGTTATCTAGAAATGTGTGGAATACCCTATTCATGAGGCTCATAAATATAGCTAGTGCATTCATGACACCAAAAGGTTCCACTGTGAACTCGTAGTGACCATATCTTGTATGGAATGCAGTCTTATGGATTTCACTTTTCATGATAAGCAACTAATGGTACCCTAACTTCAAATCTATTTTGGAAAATACTTGGGTACCTTGTAACTAATCAAATAGGTCATCAATCCTAGGTAGCAGGTACTAGTTCCTAATAGTTACCTTATTCAACTATCAGCAATCAATGCACAATCTGAGTGATCCATCCTTCTTCTTAACAAAGATCACTGATGCTCCCCAAGGTGAAACACTAGGTTGGATATGGCCCTTCTCCAAAAGTTCCTCTAGCTAAATTTTAAGCTCATTTATCTCATGTGTGGTCATCTTATAGGGTGCTCTAGATACCAATTTAGCTCCTAACACAATATCAATATGGATATCAACTACCCTCAATGGTGGCATACCAGTGAGCTCTAATGGAAACACATCTACAAAATCCAATAATATTGGATAGTCATTGAGTGAAGGTTCCTCCCCTACATCCTCTTCTCTATCATTGATGGTGATGGAAAACAAGTGACACCCCTTTTGTATGCACTACTTTAGCTACATGACAAAATTCATATGAAGGGATACTGACATTAGAACTCCTAAAATCACCCTAGGTGTACCATGATCATCTGCACACTCAACCCTCTTCTATCTATAATCTATCTTGACACTATGGGAACAAAGCCAATCTATGCCAAATACTACATCATAGGAATTCAATGAAGTAATATGCAAGTTTGATGTGGTGAAAATTTCTCCAATCTAAATCAAATACACACGAATCAAGGAATCAACTGACACCCTAGCCCTTGAAGCTAACTCATCCTCCCAATCAACATCTTGTCTAGCTACCACTAGCCTACATTGTTCCACTAGAGAAGGGGATATAAAGGAGTCTATAGCTCTAGAGTCAAATAGTATAGTATCCTAATATCCTCAAATCATACCTATAGCCTCAATCATAGTGGCTTGATGCTCAGCCTGATAGTTATCAACTACTGAAAAGACCCTATGGAATCTGCCCATATAACCTACTATAGGCTTTGAGGTGGCTCCTCGCTGATTTCGTACAATGGAACCTTGAGGAAACTCTCTCATAATATGACCTATACCACCACAAGCATAACATGGCCCACGGACTTGATTATGCATTCCCTATGGCCTAGAATACTACTAGCCCCCAGTCCTACTAGATCTACTAAAGCCTCCCCTAGAGAACTGTTTAGTCCTAGTTGGCTATGTATACTAGGTCTATGCCCTTTGATTATGCCTAGGGCCCTGTGACTACCACTATTTGGGCTTAGAGCCCTAATAACTCTAAGATGACCTTTGTCTAGTTCCTTGTTGGCCACTCTACTATGTCTATGGGGCCTTTGAGGACCACACCAAGTAAGTCTGATTATCCTTCCAAGAGGGTTTCTACTATGCTAGCTATTGGGAGGGATTTTGGTTATGGGACCTATCCCAAGTTTCTTATCTACTATGAATGTGTTTGGAAACCAATGCTATCTCAAATATCTCTCTAAAAGTGGAAGGAAATGCCAACTATACTGATCCCTAGAGAGATAAGTTAAGGCCCTTAATAAATTGATGAATACATAGCTTCTCATCTCTCATGTAATCACCATAAGAGAGTAGCTCCAAAAACTTGCTCTCGTACTAGGCCACCATGAGACCCCTCTACTAAAGATCATGGAACTCCTCAACCCACCTCTATCTAAAATGATCCAAAAAATATCTATCTCTAAACTAGTCCATAAAGGACTGCCATGTGAGTGTCTCTATGTCTACTTCCCCTATGGTTTCCTCCTAATGCCACAAGTTGGAGGCATCCTCTTCTGCTAGGTGTATGGTCAGTTGTATCTTCAAATTTCTCTCATAGGTATGCAATCGAAAGCACTTTTGTAAACTCTGCATCCATACCTCCACACATGTTCCATCTATGGTATTAGTGAATATGGGTGGCTAGAGTCATAGTAACTCCCTAATATCATACTAAATATCTTTGGGTGCTCTCACTAGTGCTCACTCTAATGCAAGGAGTGGCTCTATCTAGTGTATTAATGCTTCCCATGATCCTCTACAAGTCTAGGTGGGGGGCTCCTACTTTTCTCCCTAATATCAGCTCCATGCCCCTCTACACCTTATTGTTCTAGCTATGGAATGATAATTGGTAATCTCTATTGCACTAACCTAATAAGATTATTGATAGCATTCTAAACTTGATCAAGATTTGGAGGTTGCCACAGTTGGGTCCTCTGACATCCTATCCTACCCCCTCTTGGCCTATTGGGTTTACTCTAGCACCTCTACTCCTTAGATGACCATTATGAGTGATGCAAGGATCCTACATAAAGTTGTAGCTCATAGGTTAGACATAATGGGTTAGGATCCTAGTTTTGTAACCAAATTCTTTGATACCATAATGTAACGCCCTAAAATTTATAGGGCAAAACACAACTATTTTTTTTTAAACAAGAGATAAATTGGAAGATAAGATACATAATCTATACTTGGAGATGTTAAAGTTAGTTGAATGGATAAGGATTGTTCCATTCAGAATATGGATTCAAGTTTTCTATGATGGGCTACCTAGTTTTCTATCAATGTTTGCATTACTAAGTAAAAATGATATTGTGATTATAAACCCCTTCACCTTCTATTCTCTTAATTAAGGCACATCACAATGCATGTGAAATTCAATTTTTTTATTAATGTAGTTGTAATAGTTTGAGGGGTTGCGAACATAGAGATATTTAATAATTGTCCTGAATGTTTCAATACAAGTTCCCCACCACATACCTACTTATCCCATTTATCATCTATTGTCACTGAAGTCTGCACCCTTGTCCAAAGTTGCTACCTAAGGATGACCTTGTGAAACATGGAAACAACCTCCAAGTTGTGGGACTTGAACTATGAGGTTGAGTCTCCGAAGAAGGCCAGCTTCCTCTTACTATCAAGATGCACCTAACTACTCTTGGAGAGGAAAAGGGAGAAGGAGAGCATGAAAGCAAATCTACCTAATCTAATCTAAAGAAGTGATGCACCAAAATAGAGTGTTCAGACCAAACTCTGCCCATATATGCACTATTGAACCAGAATGAAACTAAGTATATACACATTCAGACTTGCTTTAATCTAATAATCACATTCAGATCAGAAGACCAAGATGAATGACACAAGGAAAGGGAGATTCACTTATATTATCATTCATAGGCCAAGGAGATACAATCATGCAGATCATAGATCTCTACAAAACACTAGTAAGAGGCAAAGAGTTCTTGCACTTTCATACCAATGGCTGAAAGAGATAAGGCAAAAAATCATGTAGTTTAGAGGCACAGGGGAATTTACACTAAGAATCTGTAGAGCAATAAAAAAAGAAAACAGAGAAAGGTTGACCCCTTCAAAAAAATTTAGAAGTTTTCTTTATAGCTTAGGCATAACTGAGATGTCCTCCAACTGAAGTTACTCCCCAACCACTACATTGAAGTCCTACAGAGAACAATCATGGCGATCCAAAAGAAAATTTGATCTGAATATAGCTTTTTGGTACCATGAAATCTGATTTTAAACTAAAATAGCGCCTCAAAAAGATAGAAATGGCAACATAAGTATGCTCTAACTAGGTAGATAGGTTGGATCAGGAGGGTAGAGTGTTCCTCTTTCTTTTGTATTTACTCCAAGGTGGTTGGATTCGATCATAAGATAGGATTATGCAAAAAAACTCGGTATCCCCTGTTCCCAACTCACGAACCAGTGTGGTTAGTAGGTCAACAAAACCCTGGCACTAGAATGAACCATGTGGACCAACAACCTCTTTTCACTTTTCCACCCCACAAGGTCTTCCTAAGGTTGACCAATCTTTCTTTACTAGCTGTGCCAATTCCTCAAACTCCAACTGCGATGGTCACATTAACTGCTAGCGCATCTAACTGTTACTACCTCCATTAGACCCACTAGGACATGTGTCACTAAGGTGCTATGTCACTATTCGTATCCTTTGAGCAATTTCCCATAGCGAGATAGTGCCCACTGTGGATCTAGATTGATTTGATGATCGTGAAGATTCGCCATATTACTACGCTCTACCCTTAAAAATTTTGGGCCCATGAACCAATATCATCACTTGGCATCTGACTTGGCCTAATCTAGTACCATCCTTGTGGTTTCATAACACTCAGCCCCACCCTGCCACACATCACTGAGGCACTATGTCACTATGGGTAATATCCTCGCAGCTTTCAATAGCGAGATAACGCCTACCATTGATTTTCTAAGATCTGGAGGCAAGCAAGATGGATATGACCTATCAGTATACCAACCAATAAGAAACTGGCCATGTGCCAGCCTGTCTGACATGTCCTTGTAGCCTCATCTCATGGGAAAGTGTTGATCATTGATCTCCATGAGATCAACGATTGTGGAAGATCTTCATAGTACTGCACTTACCTCCTCAAAATTTTGGGCCCACGAAACACTTGGCAACCACCTAGCACAACTTGGCATCTTCATCTTGGTGAGACCTGGCCCTACTGATCCACATGGCACAATGGTGCTATGTCACTATGGGTAATATCCTCATAGCTTTCCATAGTGAGATAACACTTATCCTCAATTTTACTTAGAACTATGGTGATCAACAAAATTGTACAACTGCACACCGAGTTGACCATGTGGACTAATGAAATATCACCACTATACTATGACCCACCTGACAATCACCATTGAGGATGAGCCATAAGATTATTTGGAGAAGGGTGGGCCCATGATGTCATTTGTGCCACTCATTGTTGAGGCGCTATGTTGCTATGGATAATATCCTCGCAGCTTTTCATAGTGAGATAGCGCCTACCATCAATCCAGATTGATTCGAGGGTGAGGAAATCTTCATGTGTTCGAAAGGGGCATGGGTCTAGGTAACTGCTGACATCAATGAACTACAAAGCTAGTGACGAATCAAAGCCTCATTTCAAGCACAGTCATCCTTCCATGTTGCCTAGGGTCCCACCACACGTGCCAAAATTATTCTCACTGATATTCGATGGGGCATACTTGGGACCCACCTTCCTTTTGATGTTGCCATAGGATCACTTTTTGTCTGGGTGCTATGTCGCTAACAGCAAGGAACACAAAAATTTTGATAGCACCATAGCACCCACCGTGGATCTAGCAAAATTTGGCACCAAAGAAACAACAAGGAAAAGGGAGGACCCACCGGCCACACGGCCAAAAGGCACTATGTTGCTATGGCAAAACAACATGCAACTTCCCATAGCGAGATATCGCCAACCATTGATCTATCTTGATCCAACGATGGGGACCTGCAGGCCCGCAAAAACATAAAAAATGCATAGGGAAAGAAATATATGAGGTTAGCATAAAGTATTTTGTGCCCCTTTTGAAAACTTGAATATTTTAAAACTTGTGAACATTACTATGTTGAATTCAAATGTGGTGATTCTGGCGGGAAGGCAAAAATGACCAACATCATCCATTTCCATTGATTGCATATAAATATCCCCTGAATGAACTTCTTATCTTTTATTTATTTTTATTTTATTGTTATTATTATTTTTACATATGCATATCTCTTTACTAGTACCTATATGTGAGTTAGTTAAAGCACTAAATTTATCTTATAAATCAAATATATATTCACTAACGTCATTACCTTTTTAATCTTTTATTTATTTTAATTTTATTGTTATTTTTATTTTTACAAATACATATCTCTTTACTGGTACCTATATGTGAGTTAGTTATCTCCTAAATTTATCTTATAAATCAAATATCTATTCACTATAACATTATTACTTTATAATTTTATCAATAAATCTAATAATCCTAATTAAATAAAAAAACATTTCCATTTATTCCTTCTAAAAGACATACATTATTTGTTAGTCAACTAAAAAAAAAAATAGGAAATTCAAACATTTATATAAAAAAAAGTTTCTTTAACATTACACTACGTATAAACATCCTGAATCTGCAATTTAACTATTCCTAAAAATTACTTATCACATTATCAATTTACCCCTTTAATACAAATTTCATATCCTACTTTACCTACCCCACATTTTCTTGAGTCTCTTCTACTTTTTTCCCCCCTTAACTCTTAAGTACTATGTCTTAAATGCTGCCCCACCCTTACTTCATTTTATTTTGGTAGATATAAATCAGCTAGGCATTAATTTAGGCCAGCTCCTTCACTCACACCAACATAGAAAAAGGAATGGGAAAGGATGAGGGGGTGGTGGGACCACCTTCCTACTCACCTTTTCATATTAATTTTTTTTGAAATGATCTAACTTATAGTCAAGATCTAGCTGCCTTACATAGAAAGAATGTAATTTTTTTAAATTCTTCTTGTTTAAGGTACTTAATGATATCTATGACCCCCACTCCCACCCCACCCCCCCCCGGACCCCAAGTCACCTCTTTTGAGAGGTTACACACACGCATGCATGCATGTACATGCACGTACACATGCACACACACACACACAATATTTTGTTTTTTCACCATATTTTAAATTTCTGACACTGTACTTGGCTCCTTCATTTGATTTAACTTCTTCTAAGGCAATATAATTATGATAGGTGAGTAAATGGTTTTTTTAAAATAATGGTATTGGTAAGGAAATTCTTATTTTATTCTGATTGTATTATTTTAATGATTTTATTTGATGAGAGGCTTTTGTTTGAGTTCCCATACATTTTGCAGCAAGTGAATATGCACCTGCATGCATCATTTTTAGAGTTGAAATTATTTGCCTAGTTTTCTTCATATGTTCTCTATGATTATTTATAATTGAGTTGGTGATGTTCTAATATTGAATAATGATTTCCAATAAATATTCTATATAGCAATCTAATGTATTGCACATAACCACTATCATATTGCTTTCAAAATTTAGTTCCAAGATACTTTATTATGAAGCATAAATGAATTCTTTTTCATACAACTTCCTGAACATTAGGTATTCAGATCTCATTGATGATATCCATTGATGACTTAAATATAATTAAAAATGAAATGGCTATTGAATACATATTCTACATCTATTCATCAGTCAAGATTGCTCATAAAATGCATCTAATTATTTCTATGAGTGTGGAGAATAGTAGAATAACAATGGATAGTCTTATTTACATAATACTAATGCCTACATTGATTGTTAAATCTTCTCTTCAATACATTCATATCAGAGATTATGAACCAATAACGTTAATACAATAATTTTTTCTTTCATGATCCTCTTAAGCTTACATCCAAATACTGATCAAGCATGCACATAAGGTGGTGAAATAATCATATCAAGATATACGAATGGAGGGACTCTTTTACAATACATAAATGATTCACAATCTCACTAATGACAAATGAATGAGGATAATAACAACACTCTTACAAATACAAGCTAATTCACATAACAAGATGGAGCTTGTTTCTCCATTTCCTTCATAAATAAAATAGTTTTCTCTTCTCCTATACAATGGAAGACTACATGAACTCCAAGTTACCAAGATCATCAAGTGAAACCTGCAAAAGATAGACAAAAATGAGGAACCATAGAGGCTCACCTCCCATCCTAGGCCTCAAGGAGGCTACCCATTGAGCTTTGGGAAACAAGGCACAAATGGTTACACACCTTCAAGCTCACGTATCATCCATAACCATAATAACACATCTCAAAAAAACACAACACAATACAACCCATCCCAAGGCTTGCACATAGATTCTACAATAGAATTAAGATATAGGGTGAAGGTGGGCTCTCTCCATGAGGAGAATTGAAATTCATGAATCACATGTATATTCACATATTCTCATGAGTAAGATGCCCTTCAAAGCTTAACAATGTCTTCCCTCTTCATACACCTCCTTATACCTCCCAAGAATAAAAATAATTATGAAGCCCATACTCCATTGAAACACATCATAATCATCTCCACACATAGAAGAGTTTTTCAACTACATGTTTGAGCCCAACTAACCCCTTCACCCAAGCATCTCTTCCCTTCCAAGTGTGAGTGATGCTTCACACCCATTTTACACAACCAACAACATGAAAAAAACAAGCTCCAAGGAAGAAATCACATAAAACTTCTCACATTCAACACTCATACAACAATATTCTTCACAAAACCACATCTACACCATATCAAATCTACAATGCAATGAAGAAACACCATACCAAATTTGTAATACAATGAAGAAACACCATGGATCATAGATACCAACCTTACTCTAAGAAATGGCAAAATAAAGTTGTTGTAGAGCTCCTTATCCTCTTCCTCCAAACCCTAAAAGTCTCTAAAGTAAGAGAGTAGGTAAGTGAGTTTCTAGTTTGTCCAATCCTCTATATAAAACTCCCATTTTCGGATTCAATAAAAAATACATTCTTTTTGAGGTCTCCCAGGTCTTCTAAATACTCTAGTGGTCAATTTTAGACTGCTAACTTGAACTATTATCATGGGTAAGGTTCTTATTACATCACAATACACCATGGAGCTACTTTTTGGCCCTCATAATGCTAGGTCAATTCCAATTTCAAATTTCCTATGGTGGTAACCTTTATTTCCCTTTCTAAGTCAAGGCAATATGTCTATTTCTTAATTAAAGAATTTAACTTGACATAAGATGGCTACATGATCTATCTTTAGAGAACATGTCATTTTCACATAATGAGTACAAGTGTCAAGTGACACACACAAAATTCACTATACATCACACATGACATCTTCTGAATCTACCCATGAAATACATACGACAAACGTACATCTCATGTTTAGAAAATAAATACATCACAACAAGGTTTACAAATCTTCTAAAGATTGACCTAGGCAGTGTCATATTAACATGTGTTTATACCTTGTTCACACATTATGTTTCCATGGTTCCTTTCTTGCACACTAAACTCAAGCATCAGTAGTCCAATGAAAAGTCACATATAAAATACATATGAAAGTAAAGGTACATGATAGTTTCATTATTCTACCATTCATATATAATACATTCCATAATTAACTTCCTATTCTCCATCATTTATCTATAAATCATTTAATCATTAACCCTCAAAAACTTGCATATTACTAACTTCCCTAACAAGATCAAATTAAGCATTTGAATAACATCATAATTCTATTTCTTATCATAATAATAAAATACTAAATAAATATTCATTAATTCATTGACTATGCCAATTAAGTCCTAATACATATCATAATCAAAGATTGCAATGTAAATATCATCAGATAAGTAGCAAAATTTACTTTCCATCAAGTATAAAAACATATGTTGAGATATCCAGTCCTAAGCAATAAAATGGAAATATAGTAACTATGCTATGATGGGTTAGGGTGAGGCCTCATAGACATGGAGATAACAGATTTGTACAACCAACTTTGTGAGGATGGAATTTTGAGGAAAGAAAACAAAATTGTAGAAAAGAAAGGGTTAACCCATGCCCTAGATTTCCTTTATGTATTGAAGATTGAATGGACAAAGATTATTCTTAGTAGAATACATGATGATTCCATATGGTTAAAAAATGGACCAATTAAGATTAGCATAAGGATCATCAACTGAGTGATAGGGTATCCTACCCTAGATAGACCTAAGAGTATGCATAGTGATTCAAAGAAGACAACTAAGAAGAAAATAGGTGCATTGTGGAACAAATGAGGTATGTCTATAGATTCTATCTTAGACCCCTTAATTTACCTTTTAGTAAGAGTTATTGCACATGAGTTCTTTCAGTCTAGTATATCAAACAATGTATCATATATGTCAATAGGTTTGGGATACAAGATAGTGAAGAGAGACCACACCTATGAGCTTGTCGAGTTGCAACTTCAACAACTATCTAAAAACTTGGAGGCCATAAGGAAAAAAAGAATGCATCTTGCAAATTTGGCTATTTATAGGCCTACATATTCTTTTATGTGCTGAACACATTTTCTACTTTTAGAAAAGTTTCTTGGAAGACCAATAGGTCTATTATAGTTCAGATTACAAAGTTTATAAAGCATTTTGTAGATAATTTTGAGTTAGTAATGACTAGTTATTTTGATTATATTAACAAATCCATGAAACATAGACTGAGGATTCTTGTGTCACTAGTGGAGAAACATTACAATGATGTTTTCTTCTTAGTTGATGCAAATTATACATATGTATAGGCAACTATTCCTAGAGTGAGATGGCTTAAGCTACTGCCATGATTAATGTAGATAAGGAATCTATAGCTATCACAACTCTACTAGTAGAATAAATTGATAAAAGTGCCACATCATTTGAGAACTATGAGGAAACCAAGTCTAGGATTACAATTGACTTGAAAATAGACATTATTCTTAGAAAGAAGAACAAACTTGTGAAAAAGATGAAAGAGAGATTTGGTAAAAGGGGAGATGAAGAGGAAGATGAAGATGATGAAGAGGAAGAAAAAATCCAAGCCCCATTGGAACTCACTCAAGGACAAGGAGAAGATGAGGAAGTTTATGCAGAAGGTGTCAAGGAAGAAGAAGCCAAGGAAGCACCCAAACCAGCTGAGAAGAAGAGGAGAAATGAAAAGGAGTCTAAAGTGGAGCAAACCAACAAGCTTGTGAAAGTTTCACAATAGAATCCAACACTACCTACTACTAGGTCTAGCACAAAGGAAGCCACTAAGAAAGTTAGGGTTGCTAAGAAACCAAAAGGAAAAAGGACTATTACCTTAGCAGAGTGGAGCTAGGCTTCAAAGAAGAGATATGTGAGGAGGAAATACACTCCACTAGCTGACTCAAATGAGGAGAAAATAGAATCTAATGACATGAGTCAATTCAAGGTGGTAAGCCACAATCCATCCTCTAACTTAGATAATTTGTGTGAAAATGTAAAATCAAATGCAAATTTATCTAGTTTTGCCTACATTGATTTTCATAAGCTAGGGAAAGTTAAACAAAATACCATTGAGGAAGCCATATATGTGATGATGGCTACATTCAAATCAACCTCTATTGAGATTACCAACTCCCTACCCAAGATTCTATATGTCTGAGTTGAGAAAAAATGGTACTATGATATTTGGGGAAAATTATGAAGACAAATTATGATGACCATGTAATTTGTGGTCACTTCCATGTTTTTTTTTGTAATGATCCCTGATGATGTCACAATACCAACATTGGCATCATAATTGTGATGCCCTCATGAGCACAAAAAAAAAAACAAAAAAACAAAACACAACAAACATTTTCCATTTGTTTTGGTTTAGGAGAGATCTACACATGAAAGAAGTGGAGAGGTATGAACATTATTGTGGTGCCCTTGTGATCTCTGCATTTCATTTCCATGCCCTTGCTCTATGAATTCATCGTTGTCTCACGCCCTTGCTTTGCAATTTCATTATCATGTCATGCCCTTGCTCTACAATTTTATTACCATGACATGCCCTTGTAATCTATGTTCCCTAGCTCTACAATTTTCTTCAAGGGTGAGAAGGGGTATGTATGTAAATGTTTTTTCTTTTCGTTGTAAATATGCATGTCTTTATATTTCTTTCTAAACATCTATCTCTATATATATTCAGAGAGATATTTTTGAAGGTTCTTATTATATATATATGATCCAGTTGCATACATATTCCAGAATCCAAATAATAAAACAATAAAAATCACTCAACACATGCTTAGTGACTTACCTCAAGATCCTACACAAAAAAAAATGTAGACCACAAAAATGGGCCAAGTTTGTAAGAAATTTTACAAAAACATATCATAGTAGATATTTTTAGAAAGAAACAAGCCAAAACTAGTTAAATGGGTCTAGTTGTTGATTAGCTGGGTTGTTATATATGTATATTTAATTGGTTATTGTAGAAGTTGAGAAAACCAACTTCACAGATCCTCAAGAACACCTACATGCAAATATCCTACAATGAAGAAAAACTAGAACATGCAAAAAGCAAAGCTTAGAAGTTCTCAAGAATGTGAGAGCAAAAATGTATTCTAAGTTATGAAAATAAAATACAAAAGTTCAACATTTTAAGGTGAACAAAACCCTAAAGGAAAGAAAACTAGGTTTGCACATTATAATTAATAGAAAATATTAATTATATGCACCTAAGAGAGCTAAAGCAACTAGAGTAATAAATAACTCACTCTAACACCCCCCCTTAAGTGAAGCTTAGGAGGAATCTAAACTAGCAAACCTATGAAAGTAGGAAAATGGGTCCTAGCAACAAGGCCTAATTAGGTACCTAATACAAGGAAATCTTTGTAAACCAGAGATAAAGGAGAAAACCCAGTGGGAAAAACCCCTCTCCAAAAAGAGATGAAAAAATAATAGAAATAAAATGGCCCAAGAGACTCTCTCAAAACCATAAACAACCCCCCCATGAAAGAGAGATGAGACATCAAAGCTCCCCCAGAATGAAGAAGCCCCTATAGAAATGAATAAACCAATGGAACTCCAATGTGAAAGAAACAAAGGCACAGAACAAGGAAACCACTGAATGACAGGAAGGCCTAACTGATGCTCAAAGGAATAGACATGAGGATCCTAAAAAAGAATCCCCAATGTAGGTGTGCTAACACTATCATGAAAGAGGAGATGAACGTCCTCTGTAGAATCTACAACAAGTGTTCCTGAAGGCTTGATGAGTGGAGCTAGAGGGTTCAACAGAGCTGAAGAAGAAAAGACTTCAATGGGATGTGGTGTGGTGATCTTAGGAACAATACAAAGGTTCACATGTCCCGACTACACCACATGATGCTCTCACAAAAGAGAAGAAGTATGCTCTAATGATGGAGATGGTGGACCAAAGTGCAAGAAGGTGTAGAGATGTGTGGTGATATCAACTATCCCTATAGCAATAAGGCCTCATGTTGCACTATCTTGAATGTAGACTAAATCTGCAGTGAACTCAAATGTCTTCCCTGATCCACTATGTGTAATCTAATACATCGAGAGAAGGTTTGCAGAGAGAGATGGAACATACAATACATCATTGAATGTGCCATCCTGAATGCAAACTAAACCTTTCTTGTAGACTATTAGGGTAGTGTTATTCCCCATGAGAATATGAGGAATTCAAGAATCCTTAATAAAGGAGAAGACACCTTGAGAAGATGCCATATGGTGAGAAGCACCTGAATCTAGTATCCAAGGGACCTAGGAAGGGGATGAAATGGAAGCCTTTAATGCATGACCCTATCCAAAATTAGGTGAAGATGTTGAAGAAGTGGATGAAGATTGAAAGGTAGACCCTTTTGAGGTAGATGAGGATGGGGATGAAATAGAGCTCTTTTGAAGAAGAGCTTGCAAATTTGCAATCTATTTCTCATAGCCATCAAATATCTTCTAAAAATAATGTGACTCATCATGAGCTCCTTTCTAACAATAGGATCAGGAAGGAGTCTTAGTCTTCTTTTTCTCCTTCTTCTTAGAAGAAGAGGATGGACAAGTAGAGTTCTGAGAAGAGGAATCAAATATCTTCTTCGGCTTCTGCTCCTATGTATCTTTGGCAAGTAATGCCTATGATGGTGAACCTATAAGTGAATCCATCTAAGTGAGCTTGGACTACTTACAAGTTAACTTGTCATAGAATATCTCAAAAGAAGGCATCTAATATTTTTTACCCAAGACATCCATAGTGGAGTAGAAAGTGGAAGAAAAGATTTGATACTATCCGTGTAACTTTGAGAGTATCAAAAAAATACACTCATCATCTGTTTTGTTTCTACCACACCCCTACAAGACTATGTGTAGATATTTGAACTTCATCAAGAAGTCATCAATGGTGGGAAAGCTATCAAGTGTCAAAGAAGTCAACTCAACATCAGGTTGAAGTGCCTAGAACTCATTCACTTGGCCAAACAAAGTCTAAAATTTGAGCTAATAAGCTCGTGGAGTAGTCAAACCATCCAAGTGGAATAGTAGATTGTCTAAAATGTTGAGTGCAATCAATTCCATGGCTTTATCCTTTTTTTTGTGTGTTGAAGAACCTCAAAAGGGCACTGAAAAATAGGTTGGTTTGCATCTATACATGACCATAAGCCTCTTGACATGAGAAGCCTAGTCATCTGTGTCTTTTAGGTGTGATAGTTGTGCAATGTGAGTCAGCTCATAGAAGGATATGACATTGGAGAGAAAGAAAAGATGGAAGTAGAAGGGTCTGATTCTAAAGCAAATTATAGAATTGAAAATGCACCCCCCCATAATGAATAAAAAAATCCCCCAAAACCAAAGCAACAACTATGGAAAAATAGAAAAATTGAGAAAATAACCTAAAATTTAGATGCAAAGAGGAGGAAACCAAAATCCTGTACTTCAATGCCAAATTTGGAAGCTTAAATGAACTTAAAATCAAACAAAACTAGCACTATTGTCTCTATCTTTGAGTTAGCTTTTTGGTGCTTCTTTTGGATCACAAAAGTACGTTCGTATGCTCAAGTTATGAGCAAAAAACAAACTGTAGGTCCAAAAAAGAGCTCACTGGAAAATTATAGATACGGGCTTAAATTTGATGCTTGTACGACCATCATAGACCCTTTTTGGAAAAAAATTTGTCTACTAGAAAGATGACATCAACAACTAGAATGATGATGTTAGCAGTCAGAAAGATGATGTTAGTAGGGGCTGCACTAGGCTGACGTCAGTTGCCAAAAAAGTGATGTCACCTAATGGAATGATGATGTTAGTTAAATATTTTTTGATGTAGGTATGATAGAAAGTGATGTTAGGTTGATGTCATACACCAGAGCAGTGAGTTGGTGAGGACTACCAGTGGTGGTGGCACCCAGGAGGAGAACTCGATGGTGCCACTAGCTGGAGCTGGGTGGAGGTGGCACTTGGGTAGTCAACTAGTGGTGGCAAGGTGTTGACTACACCACTAGTGCTGCATCGACTATAGCTGACATAGGTCAAGTATGGGCGATGCTTCGGTGGCTATGGGGTGGTGCCAAAGTGGCCCAAAATCACACTTTTAAAAAAAATTTAAATATTTTTTGAACCCTACGTCCGTATGATCATACCAGTGGGTTAATTTTTTCTTCCAAAATGCCCTGTAGCCAAAATCAAAAAGTTTTATATGTTTTTTGACTACAAATGGCCTTCTAGATCCAATGGTGGCAATTTTTTTGGGCCCAAAGTGCCCAAAAAATTTTCCCTTCACCCTTTTGAAGAAAAAAACTTTGAAAAAGCTAGGGTTTCTAACTCTAAATTGTGGCTTTGAGAATCTTTAGATGAGGAAGAAGTAGGTCCGCTCTGATACCATGTAGAAGTTGAGAAAACCAACTTCACAGATCCTCAAGAACACTTGCATGCAAATATCCTACAATGAAGAGAAACTAGAAAATGGAAAAAGTAGAGCTTAGAAGTTCTCAAGAATGTGAGAGTGAAAATGTATTCTAAGTTATGAAAACAAAATACAAAAGTTCAACCTTTTAAGGTGAATGAAACTCTAAAGGAAAAAAAACTAGGTTTGCATATTATAATTAACATAAAATATTAATTATAAGTACCTAAGAGAGCTAAAGAAACTAGAGTAATAAATAACTTACTCTAATAGTTATGACATCTACAAAGGAATGAGCCTTGTGATTATACATATGTGTTTGGTGCATTTCTTTTCTATGATATATCTATGCATTTTGTTTATGTGCCCTTACTCTATGATTTGGTTGCCATGGCCTTGTGATCTTTGCACTTCATTGTCATGCCCTTCTCTATAATTTTGGTGTCATACCGTTACTCTATGATTTTGTTTCCATATCATGCCCTTGCTCTATGATTTTGTTTCCATGCCCTAGCTCTATGATTTTCTTTAAGGGTATGTAAATGTTGATTTCTTTTCCTTCTAAATAGGCATCTCTTTATATCCCCTTTTGAACATGTATATCTAGAGATCTTTTTAATGTGCTTATTACATATTAGCTACATAATAGAAAAATCGATCTAGCTGCATACATATTCTAGAATCCAAATAATAATAAAATAAAATAAAACTCAACTCGTGCTAAGTGACCTACCTCAAGACCCTCCACAAAAATAATGTAGACCAGGAAAAATGGGTAGAATTAACAAGAAATTTTACAAAAACATATTATAATAGATATTTTTAGAAAGAAACTAGCCATAATCATGAGGCTTTTTTCCTTTATAGAAGCCACTACCACAATAAATTTACCTTTAAACCTTGCAAATGATGTTGAAGTGGTTCCCAACCTTGAAACACTTATATAAGAATTTGATACTTGGGATCATCATAGGGAGACTATGTTCATACTTGAAACACTCTTATAAGGATTTGATATTTGGACTGTAAATTCTCAAACACACTTGCAAGTGATTCAATTGTCATAGTACCTCCTACAACACTTTCTTGGATTCTATCTAGTGGCTGCCATAATATCCTCTATGTTGTCTACTTGTTGTTTTTTCCATGTAGTCACTTTCTAAAGCCACCCCTTCTCATTCTCTTTCTAAATCTACTCCTTCTCCTTTGCTCTTGTGCCTTAAATTTTGATTATCAAACTTTTGAATATCTACCTCTATCATATATAAAATAAACTTTGCACTATGTTGTAACTTTGGCATAGGTGTTTGATCATTGATAACTTTCATTTCAAAATTCAACTTTTCAAGATTGGTCAACACCCTCACTTGCAGACCTCTCATGTCAATCACTTTTTCTATTGTTTCAACACCATGTTCTTTCTTCTGAGCTAATAGTTCTTCAAATGCATTTTCTTGTAAATATTAATTTTGTTAAATAATTGTAAACTCTTAGAAAGTGCATTATTATTTTCATGTATGTATGTATATATGTATGTATATATGTGTGTATGTATGTATATATATGTATATATATGTATGTAGGTATATATGTATGTGTGTGTGTGTGTGTGTGTGTGTATATAGAGATATCTTGTGGATTGTGGATTATGAATTATGGATTATATAAAGAAAATGAAAATAAAACATGACATTAATCATTCCCCATTTTTTTTTGATTTATTGTGGAAAGATGCACACAAAAGAGGGTGGAGAGCTCTAAATGTTGGTGAAGATCATTAGAGATCTAGGATTTTGTTGTCATTCCCTTGTGATCTATGTGCCCTTGATTTGCAATTTTTTTCAAGGGGAGAAGAGATACCTATGTAAATTTTTTTTCTTTTCTTTCTAAACATGCATCTCTTGTTCATATATACTAACTTTGGTTAGATTCAAGGATAACTAGTTATGATGATTGTATGTATATGTGCATTTATGTATATAAATTAGTTCACTATGTGAAATACTTTACATGAATACATACACAATTGTATAGTACTTATGCCAAATTAAATTTATCATTCATGTCTTAGATTCACACAATCAATTATCCTTGTGTTCAATGAAATTTATTCATACCAAACTAAGTATACAAAAATTTGTACTTATAGATTATTTTATCTCTTGGTGATTGAGTAAAGATCTCATGCATAATATCATCCATGTAATGATGAGATGCATCCACATTAAGCCATAATAGGAAAGAGTAGATGATCTATTTAAATTTTACTTCATACTTGTTTTATTGAAAATTTTATTTAACATAATCAATAATACTAGAATTGTACAGCTACAAATAGTACTCTCATTTATTTTATTTAATCACATAAATTTAAGACTACTATTTTTGTTAAAATTAGACTATATATTTTTTATCACTGAAACACAAATATAGATCTTTGATAGTTATCTTTTTTGATATCAAGATCTTTATAGTTAACATGAAGAGTTTCCACTACTGGACAATGGAATAGCCATAATGTGGAGCCACATAACTCATGGCTTTTTCCACCAAATTATATTTTTGTCCATCAAAAATATTATAGGTGAATGTTCTTCTAATTTTAAATATATTTAATAATTTTTTTCTTGTCATTTGAGGTAATTTTATATTATGAGATAGAGACATCTATCATAAGGATGAACATGTCAATTTTGATCATCCCACTTTCAAATTCAATCCCCTTATCTGATTAATGAAACTATTTGCAACTAACACCCTAATTTTTGACAACTTGCCAGATCAACTATTTCCACAAATGAATCATCCCATATCCATAAACACCATCCAATATTGTATAAGTATCTCTCCACTAAAGACTCAATACATGGAGCCATTATCATTATGAGTAGACTCACTCTCTTCAAACAAATTCAGTCAAAACTATTCATACCAAATGAAGTATGCATAAATCTATACTTACAAATTATATTATCTCTTGGTGATTGAGTAAAAACCAAATATGGTTTTCCAAGGTGATAAAATTACATATGCAGATGTATGCATGTATGTATGTATCTCTACATCTTGTTTCCATGCCTTTGTAACCTCTATATATGTATGTTTGTATGTATGTATATACATATACATGTGTGTGTGTGTGTGTGTGTGTGTACATACATATACACACACATGTGTATATATAGATACACATACATACACATAAAGAGAAGCTTATCTAATCACCTGCTAGGAGAAATATAAAGAGATACATGTTTAGAAGGAAAAGAAAAGAACATTTACATAGGTACCTCATGATGTAGGAGCATCTTGGGTGTAAGGGAAATCTTGCATCACCCAAAAATATTTTATTTTCAGCCTTTTCTATTTTAATAAGGACTAGTAGATATGGGGGTTACTATTTATTGGAACTTATTATTTTTAATAAGTTTATCATATGAGCTCCAAATGTTCTCATTTTCTATAAGAAGGTTCATTTCAGAGTTGTAAGCCTACCATAAAAATCTCATTACTCAAGCATTAGTATCAAAGAAGTCATTGCAGATTTTTGGTGGAAAAATTTGTAGAAAAATCTTTAGGGTCACTGTTGGAGGCCTTAGAGTGCTTGGATAAGGTTTGGAAACTTGATAGAAGGGAACTAGCATGGTTTCAAGCTTGTAGATCAAGAGCTAATATTTTTGAAAAGTGGTTATAATAGCCAATCAGAGAAATAGTTTGTGAGATATGGTCTTCAGAATTTGGGCTACCAAAATTTCTAAAATAATTTGTCAAAGATGTATTTGGCCAACTCTATGTATTGTTAGGGTCTATCAGCCCTAGGTATTAAGTTTAAGCATCTAGATCCTTCTTGGGCGGCATAAAATTGCCTATTTAAGAATGACCCACAGATTGTATAGGATAGCTCTAGGTGATAGTTTGTAGCACTATCTTGCAGATTACTGTAATGAAGGCACCCATTAGGGTTAGCATATTAGGGTTAGCATATTATAATTGAGAATTATGTAATTTTTCATTTACAACGATAATACAAAGTCCCTAATTTGTTCTCACATTTTGTTATTGTTTCTTTGTTTCTATTATGAGTTTGTGGTATTAAGGGGAGTCCCCTGCATTAAGTGGTATCAGAGCTAGAGTTATTGAGTGTGTGGATAGCTTGTCAACTAAGAGGTAGTTCACACCAAGATCATGGTTTGGGCTAAGCATGTAGACAAATCATCAATTGTGAGGTAGTTTGTACTAGGGTTTTAATAGAAGCATGAAAATGCCTCCACAAAGAGAGCATGGTGAAAGAGTTGTAGGTGTTACACCTAAGGTTTTTGAGCCCTCCAAAGACAAATGCAAGAATTGGAAGAAAAAATGCATAGAGGAATGAATCTTCCCATAAGAGATGAAAGAGACAATGAGGATGAATTAGAAGAAAATGTTGAAGTAGAGGCAGTTCTAAACCTAGAGGAAGAGATGATTTTTAGGGCCATCTCCAAGATTAGAAAAAGACCTAAGTTTGAGGTTCCCACAATTTTAAGAAATCTTAACATAGAAGAACTAATCAATTGGATCAACAAACTAGAGGATTAATTTGAGTATGAAGATATTGAGGATCCAGATAGGGTCAAGTTTGTGAAGGAAAAATTGAAGGGACATGCAAAGATCTAGTGGCAAGAGGTTTAGTTGGAGTGAAATAGAAAGGGAAAGGAAAAAATGACCAGATGAGATCGAATGATAGCTAAAATGATGCTACAATTCATTCATATGGATTATGAGCTTGATCTATTGAAGAGTATACTGAGGAGTTCTACCAAGTCTTCATTAGAACTTGCCATGCAGAAGCTAATAAGGAGAAATTTTCTTGTTATCTTAATGGGTTAAGGCCTAGCATTCAAGATAAGCTGAATCTAGTTCAGATGAATAGTATTGAGGAGGCATACTATTTTTCCCTAAGAGTTGAGGAGAAATTGAGCAAGAAGTTTGATAATAAGAAAAGTGGAAGAGGTCGTGGTGGAAGATCTAGCAGATGATCTTATGGAGGCTATAATGATGATCAGAAGAATAAGGATGAGGGTGGAAATAGAAACCAAAACCAAAGGGGAAAAATTCCAATCATTTCCATGATCAAATAAATAGAGATCAGAGAGGAAGAGGTAGAGGAAAAGGATCTAGAAGAGGAGGCTTCTATAGAAAATGTTTTCACTGAGGAGAAGAAGGGCATAGAAAATTTGAATGTACCTAGTGCCAAGGAAGGAAAAATCAAAGAATAGAAGGTTAGGTGAGATTTGCACATGTTGATAAAGATGTTAGATCCTCACATTCTAAATATGCTGAAAAAGGAGATGTCCTAGTTAACAAAAGAGTCCTACTTAGTCGTGGGAATGAACTTGATCAAAGAAGTTTGTTTCAAACAAGATGCAAATGTGAAGATAAGTGTTGTGATGTGATTATTGATGGTGAAAGTACTAACAATTTGGTGTCAGAAATCATGGTCACCAAGTTGAAGCTGAAGAGATAGAAACACCCGTGTCCATACTATATTGCTTGGGTACAAGATGACCATAAGGTTATGGTCAATGAGCAGTGCTTAGAGAAGTTCAAGAATGGAAGCTATCAAGATGAGGTACTATGTGTTATCATACCTATGGAAATATGTCATATTTTGTTGGGTAGGCCATGGTAGTTGATAGGCATGTTGTACATGATGGCTAACTAGATACCTACACTCTAAGGATAGAGTGAGACATAAGCTGAAGCCATCGAAGGATGAAGAAGAAAAGGTATGTAGTGCTACTAGAATATGTTTTGTTGATGGAAAAGATTTTCTTAAAGCTATGAAGTATGAGCATATGTGTTTTGCTATAATTCCTAAATATAGTAAATAAGAAGTAGACGAGGTACCTACAGAAGTTGTAGATATGTTGGAAATTTTTTTTGATATTGTATTAGATAATGTACCTGATGGATTGCCCCCAATGAGGAAGATCAGTCACCAGATGGATTTGGTTCCAGGAGCTAGTTTTCCAAATAAAGCAATGTATAGAATGACACCAGTAGAAAGTGAAGAGTTGAACAGGAAAGTTTATGAGTTATTATAGAAGGGTTTGATTTGAGAAAGTCTGATTCTATTATACTAGTAGTATTAACACCAAAGAAGAATGGAGAATGAAGGATGTGCATAGATTCTTGCATTATCAACAAGATCATGATAAAGTATAGATTTCTATTGCCAAGGATGGATGATATTATGGACTATTTGAGTGGAGCTAAGTACTTCACAAAGATAGATCTAAAGAGTGGGTACCATCAAATTCATATCAGGGAAGGTGATGAGTGGAAGACTGCTTTCAAGACAAGGGAAGGACTATATGAGTGGTTAGTAATGCCTTTTAGGCTAACCATGCACCAAACACTTTCATGAGGCTCATGAATGAGGTATTGAAGGAGTTTCTAGGTAAGTTTGTCATTATTTACCTAGATGATATATTGATCTTTAGTAATACATTGGAGGAGCATTTGATTCATATTCACAAGATGCTTGAAAAGTTGAGAGAAGAAAATTTGTTGATAAACTTGAAGAAGTGAAGTTTTGTAAAGGAGTTGATGTACCTAGGATTTGTAGTCTTGAGAGAAGGTCTAAAAATGGACCTAGAGAAAGTGAAGGCTATCCTTGACTGAACTACTCCAAGGAGTGACATAGAGGTAATATCTTTTCATGGACTCGCCACATTTTCTAGAAAGTTCATAGTAAGTTTTAGCAGTATTTGTGGACCTTTGACTAAAACAATGAGAGGAGATAGGAAAGAGTTTAAGTGGACTATAGGAGTAGATAGGAGTTTTAATCTATTGAAATAGAAAGTTATTGAACAACCTATTTTAGCACTTCTTGATTTTAACAAGGTGTTTCAAGTAGACTGTGATGCTAGTGGTACTGCAATAGGAGCTACTTTGAGCTAGGAAGGTAGACCAATTGCTTATTTTAGTGAGAAATTGAATGATGCAAAAAGAAAATATTTTGTTTATGGTCAAGAATTTTATGCTATAGTTCAAGAATTGAAGAAGTGGAGACACTACCTTCTTCCCAAGGAGTTTATTTTTTATACTGATCATCAAGCTTTTCAATATTTGAATAATTAAGGAAAATTTAACCAAAGGCATTTAAAGTGGATTGAGTTTTTACAGAGTTATACATTTGTTTTGAAACATAGAAGTGGGAAGTCTAACAAAGTTGTAGATTCTCTTAGTAGAAGACAACTTTTGCTGACATAGATGCATATAGAGGTGGTTGGGTTCAACGAACTTAGTACATTGTATCCAGATGATTCTAATTTTGGTGAAGCATGGAAGGCTTGTACAGAACCTGTTACACTTAACATGACAAAATGGTTGGATTTTATGATCCAAGATAATATTTTGTTCAAAGGAAGCCAGTTTTGCATTCCATGAAATTCAATGAGAGAGAACCTCATCAAGGAGAAGCATAGTGGAGGATTGGCTAGACATTTTGGTAGAGATTAAACTATAGCCTTTGTTCCTGAAAATTATTACTGGCCATAGTTACAACAAGATGTGATGAATTTTGTACAAAGTTGTCAAGTATGTTACATGGTGAAAGGAGTGAACCAAAATATAGGGTTATATTAGCCATTACTTGTACCAGGTAAGCCATGGGAGGATGTCAGCATGGATTTTGTTCTTGGATTACCAAGGACATAGCGTAGGCATGATTTTATTTTTGTCATAGTTGATAGGTTTTCAAAGATGGCACATTTTATTCCTTGCAAGAAGACTAGTGATGTTGTTAATGTAGCAGAGTTATTTTTCAAAGAAGTGGTAGGATTATATGGTCTGCCAAAGAGTATAGTTTCATATTAAGATACCAAGTTTGTTAGGTATTTATAGCATACATTATGGAAGAAGTTGAAGATAGGTTTGAAGTTCAATTCATCACATCATCCACAAATTGATGGACAGACAGAAGTTGTGAATCACAGTTTGGGAAACTTGCTGAGATGCTTGGTTGGTGATAAACCAAAAGGATGGGATATTATTTTACCATAGGTAGAATTTGCATATAATAATTTTGTCAATAAGAGTACTATTAAATCACCATTCTAGATTGTATATGGGAGTAGTCTTAAAAATGTTTCTAAATTGAGGAAGTTGGATAAGGGAGAGATAAGTAGTGCTAAAGTAGAAAATTTTGTTGAACATTTGAAGAACATCCATGTGGAGGTGAGGAAGCACATCATAAAGACAAATACATAGTATAAGGCTAAGGAAGATGTGAAAAAGAGATACAAAGAATTATAAATTGGAGATGAAGTCATGGTTCATTTGAGAAAGGAGCATTTTCTAGTACATACATATAATAAGTTGAAGATGAAGAATTTTGGACAGTGCAAGATAGTGAAGAGGCATGATTTTGGAAATGCATATGAAGTGGAGTTGCCCACTAAATTGAATATGTCACTAGTATTTAATATTTCAAATTTGATAGAGTATTATGGAGGTGATGGATATGAAGTTACAGAAGCATAGTGGAGCATTCCAACAACTAGTTCAGCTACTAAGGAGATTGGGGAGATACTAGATAGTTACATTGAAAAAAGTACCAGAAATAAAACTTATGAGGAATATCTGGTCAAATAGTTGAGGATTCATCATGGCTAGCAAAGGAAGAGGTCAACCATCTTGGTTTTCTCTAAACACCTAAGATGTGATGGGGTTACTCCTCAAATTATCTTGGGTGTTTGATACAAGAGCATCTTGGGTGTAAGGGCAATCTTGCATCACCCAAAAATATTTTATTTTCAGCCTTTTCTATTTTAATAATGACTAGTTGATAGGGTGGCTAGTATTTATGGGAAATTATTATTTTTAGTAAGTTTATCATACGAGCTTAGAATGTTCTCATTTTCTAGAAGTTTAGTAAGTTTATTTTAGAGTTATAAGCCTACCATAAAAATCTTATTACTCAAGCTTTAGTGTCAGAGAAGTTATTGCAAATTTTTAGTGGAAAATTTTGCAAAAGAATCTTCAGGCTCACCGTTGGAGGCCTTAGAGTGCCCAAATGAGGTTCAAAAACTTGACAGAAGGGCACTAGCATGATTCTAAGCCTATAGATTAGGAGCTGGAAATTTCAAAAATTGGTTATAATAGCTAATCAAAGCAACGGTTTGTGAGTTATGGCCTTCAAAAGTTGGGCTGCTGAAATTTCTAAAATAATTTGTCAAAGATGTATTTGGCTGGATCTATGTGTATTGTTAGGGTTTGTCAGCCCTAGGTATTAAGTTTAAGCATTGAGAACCTTCCTAGGCAGCATAAAACTACATATTTAAGAAAGGCCTAAAGATTTTCTAGGATAGCTCTAGGTGATAGTTCACAACACTGTCTTGCAAATTACTATAATGAAGGTGCCCATTTGGGTTAGCATATTGTAATTGAGAATTCTATAATTCTGCATTTGCGGCGATAATAAGAAGTCCTTATTTTGTTCTTGCATTTTGTTGTTGTTTCTCTATTTCTATTATGAGTTTGTGGTATTAAGGGAGTTCCCTGCATTACCTCTTCTCCCCTTGAAGAAAATCATAGAGCAAGAACCACTACATTTGAGCCCCAACACCAAAAATTGCACAGCTATCATAAATGGCCATCATAATTTGACCCCAGATGTTGTAGTGATGCAAAGGGTACATAGATCACAAGGGCATGACATGACAAAAAAATCATAGAGCAAGGGTACAAAGATCACAAGGGAATGACAATAAAATGCATAGATTACAAGGGCATGACAATGAAATCCTAGATCTCCACTAATCTTCACCAAGAACATGAAAATTAAATGTAGAGATCATAAAGGCACAACAACAAAATGCAATGATCACAAGGGCACAACATTGAAATCTCCACCAATATTTAGAGATATCCACCCACATGCAAAGTTCTCCATGCTCTTTCACACTCAAATCTCCATAATCAAAACAAATGGGGAATGATTTGTGTCATGTTTCTTTTCGTTTATATCTAAAATCAACTTCACATTGTGTTGTAACTCTTCCATAGGTGTTTGATCATTGATAGCTTTCATTTCAGCATTTCAACATTCAAATTTTTGAGTTTCTTCTTCATTATATGGTCCTTTCCAACCTAAAAACCACTTTGTTACTTCATTAAAATTAGGACTTGGACAAAGCCAATGATAAAAGAAAGCCCATATTCTTGAATCCAAATAATAAAACAATAAAACTCACTCAACCCATGCTAACTGACTTAGCTCAAGATCCTACACAAAAATAATGAAGACGAAGAAAAATGGGCAAGAAATTTTAGTAAAACATATTATAGTAGATATTTTCAGAAAGAAAAAAGTCATAAACTAGTTAAATTGGTCTAGTTTTTCATTAGTTGGGTTGATTACAATATCTTGTAGAACTATCATCAGATTAGGTACAATAAAATGAACAATCAGTTGTTCCCAGCTAGCAAGATCAAGTACAATTTTTTAAGTTGAAAAATTTGCATATGAAGATGTATGTATGTATGTATGTATGTATACATACAAAGAGAGAGATCTTGTGGATTGTGGAGATCAATTGAGATCTAAAATTTTGTTGTCATGCCCGTGTGATCTCTATATATGTACATATGTATATGTATATATATGTCTATACATATGTATGTATGTATATAAACAAAGAGATCTTGGCACAATAGAAAAGCAATAAAACTCACTCAATAGGTAGCATGGCCATAGTTATTGTTACAATCTTTTAAACATAACTATATAAGGAGTGACTTGGGAAATATATACGTTAACCTTACATTAACTATAAACTACAACACAAAGGTTGCACAAAGGTATTATAGTATTTTAATTATAGAAAACCACATAATTAATTAGAGTGGGTGTATGATTGTGAAGATTTGTATTAGGTGAGTAAAGATCAGCAGTGGTTATAGGAATATGGTTACATCAAAAAAATTAGAAACCAGAACTACATATTTGTTAGGAGTAGTTCAAGGGTCTTGATCCTGTGGATACAGGTATGTAGGTAGCCTGGTAGTTGGAGTATGCCTCTTATGTGTAGATGCCTTAGACATAATTAGGTAGCCTTGGACATAGTTACATAGCACTTATGTATGTAATTATTCTATACTTAATAGTTCCATCAACATTTGGGGGGGCAGTTAAGCTTGTACCTTCTACAATTCTTCATTTCTATTATTTGCTCTATCTAAATCAAAGGTATATAACTTTATCACTTGTAACTATAATTTTGAAATAGTACAAACCATAATAGTTTCTTATAATTCTATGGTTCTCTTTGTAAGTTTATCAAATTGAAGTTTAAAAATTAATTGCATTTATGTACATATTTTTCAAGTTTGATATTTCTCTTTTTCCTAACTCATAGTCCAAGAATAATTTTTCAAAACACATACTGCCTAGTTGGAGATTAAGCCAAAAAATTGTAAGAATGATTTGTTGAGCTATTATTTTGCATGATGCTTAATGGTATAAATCCTTTCAAAATCCTCTCTTGAAAAGATAATCTAGGATCAACTCCAAGGTTCTGGGCAATCTTGCAACCTAGTAGAATCCGCTCAATAGAAGATAAATGTGAATGTTCACAAAGAGGCCTTTATTGGTTTGACCAATTTTGGATAAGATGTTGAATCTATTTTCTATCTCAAAAGAGTAACAACACAAAAAAGAAACATAGTTTTGTATTTTTCTATTTATAGTGAATGGAATTTTAACTATCTAACTCTATAAATTCCTAAATTAACCAAGCATTTGTAAAAGAAAATAATGAAGGTAAGGTAACAAGAATTTTAATAAAATGACTTGAAAAATAAATCTCTAATGGACATAAGCCACATAAAAAATATGTCTATGAGTTAAGCCTTTGAAATGATCGGTAAGTAACCAATGAAAAATGACAAGCTCTTTCTTAATTCCACAGATGCAATTGTCACTAGGAATTTAGTAACTATAAGATATTTCACTTCTCATCAAATTGTAGGGCCACAAAAACTGCACTCATGTGAGACAAAAAGCTATTTAGGAATGATAAGTGATCTCTTCTCCAACTAAGTACATTAGTGAAATTTGTAAACACATGGTAAACTCCATAATTAAAACATTTCTCAATCAATATAACACAAAAAACCCATTGGATCCATTACACTCATGAACATACATTCACAAAATATAACACATTCTAGCAAGAATCACTACACTCAAAATGAAAGCACCTATAGCATATATTATTGCATCAAAATAATGGCCTAGAATATATATTTAATTCCTCAATTTATAAGCAATTGTCTCCTCAATTTGTGTTGACAATGAGAGATTCCTTATGCAAATATATGCTTAAAACTAGTAAAGAAAATCTAAATATATACAAACTAACTCTCTAGGAGGTGCTAAGTAGGACTCCACCCTTGTTTATATCATTTAATGGGTGCATGAGCCTTTACATATCTCAAAATAAAGAAATAAGTAGTAGATGAGAAGAAGGAAGCCAACAGATGATGTAGGAGTCTCTAGAGATGTTGAAAATAAAAGATCAACCTTCTCTAGATGTTTGTAGGAAATAAACTACAATCAGAATGCATTTCTGGTGCATGAAAAGCTCTAAATTTGGAACTAGTAGTTAACTATCAATGCAACCCTAACTTCTTCAAACAAATTCTAGCACACCTTTGGAGAAGTGCACCTTAGGAGTGGCACACATTGTTCACCTTGTGCACCTTTGGAGAGGCACATCTTAGTGACAGGGCTAAAAAAACCAAAATTTTCCCATGTGTCAAAATTGAAATTCTAGCTTCTAGGTTTTCTTCCTCTTCATACCAGAGCTATGTCTAGATATTTTCTCTTGAATTTCTCTATGATCTCTATCACTTGGGTTGTATCTAGAAAATCCAAAGCATCATACTTATCGTTTACTATTTATTGATAGTTTCCCACTTCTATATGAGTCTTTGCAATGCCTTTGAGCTTCACATCCATTTCTAGCAATGCTTTCTCCATCTTAAATACTTATCTAATGTCTTCATCATTCAAAGCTTCTTCAAAGATCTTTTGAAAATGTTAAACACCTATTTGCACTGGTAGGATTTTATCTCTTGACTCATCTTCAAAATGTCAAGGCACACATCACTATAATCCAACATTTTCTCCTAGGTTTGATCCTTGAGCTTATGGATATTTGCGTGTAATGTCTCCATTACTTCATTACTAGCTGCAATCTTATCAATCTAATCATCTATCTTATCTAACTCATCCCCCATATATACATCCACCAACATAAGATACATCTGACATTTTATTTGACTACAATGCTCGAAGGTCATTTTCCTAGGTATGTACCTTGTCTATCAATCCAAAATCCTTAGTTCAAAACAACAACCAATTTCTCCATATTATTTTGCATATGGTGAAATAACTTAAGGTTCCCCTATATTATATGCACACCGTTTTCCTTAAAACTTTCTTTCCATAACTAACAAGCCTTAAAAAATGGATCCACCTATATAACTACCCTCTCCTTATCTTTCTCTCTAAAGGTGCTTCAAGGGTGGCCTTTGAACTATTTAGGTCAATATGACCAACTAACTCATGAAAAAAACCCCTCATGATTTCATTCCACTTTCTCAACTTGACCAATTTGGCCTCATCTTTGTATAAGTGCATAAATACTTCTTTAATTCCAATAGTAACCAAAACTTTGGTAGTTTCCACTATTGGCTTTCCCATCAAGACCTCCTTAATTTGATAATAATTTGGGTTTATATCTTCAATATCTACATGTAATTGAGGGATGGAAATATGAGACAATAAGTCCTAATTTTGGTTCTTCATAATGAAGGCCAATGCTTGTGCATCACTCATAGGTGGGTCAAGTCTATTGAGGTCTTCAACCAATTCTATTGTTTCCTCATCCTTAGTACAATGCAATTGCCTCTTCTTTCTAATCATCACCTCCCTTTTCAACTAGCTTGGATAAGTTCCCATCAAAGATATATACTAAGTTGAAGAGGAGGTCTATATGGCTAGTCCCTTTCCCTTATCGCTCCTCTCTAGAGTCTTCTCTTTCTATGAGAGATCTACATTAGGCATCATTGTATTAGTTGATTCCATAGTCCTTTCCTCTGTATCTTGGGAAGCTCACTAAGGTTCTTCATATATCTACCCCTCTTCTGATACTTCATCAACATATCTCTATTTTGGCTCTTCTTCTTACACTAGTTGCACCTATTATTCATTGACTATAGGGAGAGGAGTGGTTGAACCTTTATCTAAGAAAGATAAAGCTTGAATTGGTGATGGTGGGGTACCTTGAAGTCCTTTTGGTTGAGGTAGTGATTGACTCCAATCCCCTTCTAAAGGATAATTTGTTGGTGTATCCCTTATCTTTTTACCAACAAGTTCAGTACCCATAGGCATGAAGTCAAAATTTGACATATTAAATTCATTGTTTCCTTGATTCTCTTGCTCTTTAATCCATTATTTTAGCTTATCCTTTGAAGTAGTAACTTGAATAGGTTATGTAGGAATGGATGGTGGCATTATAATGGAGCTCCTTCTCCACTCTTCCTTCATGGCCCTAGCAAGATGAGTCCTTTGACTCAAGGGGAGGTCATCCTCTTCATCTTTGTCATCCTCTTCATGGATGGTTTTTGGAATTGAGGGAACATGAATAACCCTTCTTATCACCTTTTGTAGCCTATTTCTTCTTATTGGAGTATTTTTATTCTTATCTTTCTCAGCTATTAATGGGCAAGCCTCTTGACTAGGCAGAGATGCTTCTTGTGCTTCTTCTTGGTCAATTGGAGACACTTCTTGTGCTCTTTCTTCTAATCCTTTCCTTTTTTCTAGTGATGGTCCTTGTGGATTATCTTGGACTTGAGTAGCTTCTACATTTCTTGACTCTTGATTCACAGGGGCTTGAGTTGCCTCTTGGGCTTGAGTCCCTTCAGCTTTGGGCTTAGCTTATTGAGGAGAATTTTTCTTCCTCTTATTCTTGCTCTTATCTACTTTGAAGTACCCAACTTCCCTATCATGTTGATTAATGTCTCTGGCCTAATTGGAGATTGGGATATGAACATTGGTATTATAGCCTTCACCCCTCTACCTTTAACTAGGTAGGCTGAAGCTTGGAATAATGTTGCTTACAGAATTGGGTCCATCTTGAAGGGTTTATTGATCTAATCTTTGGTTAATTAAATAATATGTCTCACCCTGTAATTGATATCTACATTCTCCTCCCTATAAATCTTTGCATTCATGATCAATTGATCCAATATCTTATCTTGATTGTACAAGGGATCCAAGAACTCTTTTGTGTCTTGTTGAACCAATTTCAATGGGACCTTAACCTTCAAGACCTTTTCTACCAAATTAAGAGCTATCCTACAATAATCCCTAGTTTGAATATCATAGTCATCTACCACATCCATCCAATGATCCTCTATAGCATCCTCATGCTCAAATCACTTTCCTACCAAATATTGGACTCTACCAATATTGTCAAAACATGGATGAGGAGAGTTATAATCCTCCAAGGGATACTAATCCCATTCTAAATCAAAATTCATTATCTCTTTCTTTTTCTTAACTTTGAAAAGACCTATAGTAATGGGCCATACCCAGATCTTCTTATGCTATTTTCCCACTCTTTCATATGTAGATGTGAGTTACGTTGCTATCTCTAGCAAAATGTGTTTATCAGATATATACCTAGGGAGCTTCTTAGGATTTACCATCATGCCTGCTACCCTTAGGTAAGTGAATTTCTTAAATTGGATGTAGCAAGCACCTATTTATGAAACTCTTTTTGTTGCCTCTACTAACATCCTTTTACATAATCACCTTCAATGAATCTAATTATTGCAAAAATGAAATCATCATTCATAATCTGATACTCTTTACTTTGATCTAAAAATTTCTTCTTCACTAGTTGGGGGTATACCACATATGACCAAGCATTAGCATCTTGCATGATTCCCCTCTTAAACAACCTTGGGTAATTAGTAATCTATGTTGCTAATAGATATACCAAGTAAGAGGTCATATATAATCTTGGATTAGTTTTGACAACCACCAACTATTCATCCAAATTCTTATAAGCATTGTAGCCTAGTCAATTGGCATCTTTGTCATTCCAATGGTTTTGATGAAATGTACCATCCATATGTTTAAGTGTCTTGCTACTAGTAATCCCCTAATTATTCTTAAGAGAACTATGGAATGTCTAATATCATCCTTCACATAACCTCTTTTCATGTCTACTTTCCCTGCTCTTTGTGATATAGGTGTTCTATCAATGAGATATGAGGATTGAATGATTTCAATTGCTTTCTGCTCATTGTCTCTATACCACCTTTTTACTTCATGGTATGTCATTCTTATATATTGGTCTACCATTGGAAGATAGAATACTTGCTTGATGTTCTTAGGTCTTAAATTGAGAATGATCTCTCTTGTTATGCTTTTGACCACCCTCTCTTCTTAAACATAATTCTTAACCAAAGCCATGATCAACTTAGAAGATTATACTAAAATAGGGTGTGAAGCTATGTTTACTAATCCTAATCTTATGAGTGCAAAAACTATTAGGGACCTCTTTTTTGGTTTGTTGTAGAGAATTAGGAATGCATTCCAATTAGTATGACCCATTTATGTATCCTAGATCTTTGAATGTGCATCCTAGAAACAAAATTTGGATGGTACAACCTAAAAATTGAAAACCACTGGCTTAGGAGAAATATTTTCTACAAGGAAGGACAAAGAAGAAGTAATTATATCTACAAAAAACAAAAGAACATTAGTCTAGAAGGTGTAAAAATCAATCATAAATAAACCCTAATTAGTTGGAAAATCAGACCCAGAACCTTAAAACCCATTAAAAATAGCCTAAAACCCTATCTTTAACTCTATTGCATAGTTTTTTAGCACCCCTTGCACACCTTGAAGGTGGGCTAGGTGGGCCCATAACACTTAACAAGATTTTCTTTTAAATTAAGAGTCAAAATAATAGGGTGCACACATTGCACACCTTGTGGGGTTTACACATTGCTTAAGTGGATTTGTAAAAAATGGTGCACAACTAAACACCTTTGAAAGATGCATAATTATGCACCATTCTCTTTTCTTCAGAGTTTTGAATCTTGAAAGGTGCACATGTGTGCACCTTTCAACCTTAGATGAATGTTTTTATTTGTTAAGTTTTTTCTGTTTGGTGAATAAAGGTGCATAAGGTACACACCTTTATTATTTTTAACTTGGTTTGGTTTGTGTAGGGTAGTAAAGGTAGAAGCACTCCTCAAAGGGTGTAGAGGTTTTCCTATAGAGATCTAGAGGAAAAAATGAATGCACAAAGGAGAGGGGTCCTAGGCTTTTATAGGCCTGAGAGGGAGCACACCACTTGGGGTGCACACTTGTGCATGTGTGTAGGTGCACACCTCCAAGAGGAAATGCTCTGCATGAGTACGACTAGCATACTAGTGCACCTCTAAGGGTGAGCTAGGTGCACTAAGTGTGGCAGTGTGCCCCTTATACTTAAAAACCTTTTTTTTTACCCAAATTCCTCTCGTTTCGTGATCTGGGTTACTTAGGCAGAGGGCAAGGCTTTTCTCTGGCACTACATAAAGCCCTAAAAAAGACTTAGACCCCAAACTAGGGGTCTAGAAAAGAAAAAAATTGCTAGGGGGTCCTCATTTCTTGGGAGAAATGGGGTGTGCATTGTGAAACCACAACTCAATTGTGCCAAAAGAGCTAAAAAAATGATTGTGCACAATATTCATCTTTTTACATTCTTTTCGACACAGTTGTTCTTACATTTTATGATTTTTAGTGAGAATGAAATTCCAAACTAATCAAGTTGATTTTTATTTGGTTTTGGCTAATACAAACTTTTATTTCCAATCTAAATATTTTTTCGAAATGCCATGACTTCTAATAAGAAAATCTAGCTAAAATATTGTATAGAAATCCTAGAATATATCTAATTTTGCTAAGGGAAAATTTGTTTATATTTTTAAAGAGTATATTTATTTAATGATTGCTTTCTTTTACAATGGGGTTTGAAATATGTTTACTTGTCTATACCTTCTAATTATAACTATGTTTTCTATGTGCTCAAGATATAAGAGTTTTTCAAATTCCAATTTGACTTCAATTAGATTCAAGAAAATTAGCTAAGAGAGGGTATTAAAAATGTAAGAACATGTTGGGAAAGCTAGTGGACTATGTTATTATTTTTTCTATGTTTTCCAATAAATTTAATTGGAATATCTGGATCTAGCAAACTTGGTATTTTATGCCTATCTTTTAAAAGGTTCAAAAGAATTACAAATAAATAACTTGATTTAAATTTTATAGGTTTTGAATCATATTGGCATGCTCTCCCCATGAGGATCCCAAGTATCTAATGATGCTATTAATTTGGTCTAGTTGTTGATTAGCTAGGTTGATTACAAATTCCTATAGAACTAACATCAGATTAGGTATAATAAAATAAACAATCAGTTGTTTTGTAATGCCCTATCTGGAGATCCTTGGAACAAGGATGAAATAAAAGCCATAAATTTTTTTTAACACAAGTGTAAATGCACATGTCAAAAACATACACATATCACAAAGATCACAATGGAAGACTGAACCACATCTTAGCAATCAACGAATTTCCAAGTGCCACTATTGACCAAAAAGACCAAAAATGAAAGACACATAATTGAATTCGAATTGAACACATCCCAAATTCCAAATGTGAAACCATAGGGTTGAAGAACACCGAAGAGGGCATCAAAATCAACTCCCAAAAAGTTTAGATCAAGCTAAAAAGTGCCCATTGCCTACCCGCATAGGTTTTTACAAAACTCGGGTGATACTTTAATACAACACTGGAAAGTATCACTCAACATTCCTAAAGAAGGAGGGTGATACTTCTCTCGAAGGTGTATGATACTTTAAGGGTATTGTAAAATAGTTCTTAAAAGGAGGTACAGTACTGGAAAGTATCATACAATATTTCTCCAAGAGGCATGCGATAGAATCAAGGGACACACAATACAATTTCTATGGGCATGTAAAACATTTTTGTGTCACACCATGCTAACAAATGGCCACCTAGGAAACTCAAGAAACACTTAAAGAGAACACAAGAGGAGAAAAATAGAGAATAAAACCTCAACATGGGGGAGTACTAAATCCACATTTTGAGGCAAGAACACTCAAACCAAATAAGGAAATACAAAAAGAACAACATCTAAACATCTAATAGATAAGAGTAAAATTACAAAAAGGAAACATTGCAATATACTAAGACAACATTATAGTAACTAAAATAACATCACAATGAAAAAATCAATCAAACTAAGTACGTGGTTCCTCCCAACCATCAATGGTGTCATAAGACCATCATGGGCCCTAGCTATCCCCCGCACATAACATTCCAATCCATCGATCAGATCATTGGTACTATTGTAATAGGGATGTCACTACTAAAACATGCTAAAATCAAAAGCATAAAGAAATCTAACATGCTTGTAGTAAAGAAGAAGATAATCCTACAAAGTAGATAACATCGCTTACCACATGCTAATCATCATAATAAGGAATGCATTAAAATAGCATCATTTAAACATGATAAACAACATCCCAATGAAAGCATAAATCACAAGAAGCATACTCCAGAACTCGAAGTACTAAGTGAACACATCCAACAACGATCATGCTAGAATAGTAGATCATCTTTATACACTAGTCCCTAGTAGTGGTGAAGGTAGCTATTCCTCCCAACCACATGGTACCTGTAGGTCCACACCCGCTATGTTGATGGAGAATGATCCAACTACAAACACGCAAAACAACATCCATGGTTAACACACACACCAAGTAGTATGATGGCTGAATCCAAGATATAGAAAATGCATAAACTATAGGTCCTATTCAAACATCTCAGTGGGCTACTATGTAGGGACTGACATCATGGAGAGTCACTTGGCATTGACAAGCCCAAGCTTGAATTGCATGTTTCAACTCCTCAATGGAGGGCTCCGCATGCACATTTTATTATCTTAAGTTTTATTACCACCCAATGTTTTATTTAATTATCACTTACTAAAAACTTCTTCATGCCAAGCCTATGGGAAAAGGTCACTAGGCTGCAAGATAGAAGCCCCCTCCATATGCTACCCTACCCTACCCATGCTTATCTAGTGATGAGCACCCATAGGCATGCAAATCCCCAACCTAATCCCAATGATCATAACTTTTGAAAATACCATGAAAGGTCGAGACCCACAAGTCCTTTGACAATCATATGCACACATACTCATATGTGGCACACAACCATCATGAAGATCATAATACAAGGATTGGATGAGAACACAAACATAAAGTCACTCAACCAAAATAGACTCAAGAGGATGGATACAACACGCATCCCAAACAACATAAAGTGCAAAAATGGTCTAACAGATATCCAAACGAATAATCCAAGTCTATGACCCACATTGTGCCAAGGAAACCAAAGAAAATAGGGTGGCATGCAAAATGAGGCAAAAACCCCAAATTTTGGAAAATTTCCAAAATTAAAACCCATTTAGCCTTTGGGTGCAAAAACCTTGAAAATCCAAAAATAATTGAAATTGGACACCATATGCAAAAATGGCCAGCATAATGGCTCAAAAACCCAAACCCCCATTTCAAAAATAGGGAAAACGTTCATACCCTACCAACCAAGCAAAACTAGCAAACAAAAATAAAGGGGAACACTAGTTCATAGCCTCTTAACATACTACTATAAGAAACAAAAGCTGAAATAAAGAAAAAAAAATAAAACAAAAAGGCCCTACCTGACAACAAAAAGGGCAAAAATTAAAACTTGCAGAATAAAATAAATCACCCGCTAAATCTGCTAAAGGTGACAACAAAGCATAAACTCCTCGAGTCAAATCGAACAAGACTGACCTTGTGAAAAACCCACTCTCACAGCTCCTAGAACAAATAGAATAAGAATCCTTCAAAAGAAGATTTCTAAAATAGCTCTCAAATTTATAATTCTAGAAAGTAAGAAGTGAATAATGAATTCACTTTTCCAATACTTTTCACTTTTTAAGTGAATAGTTGATTATGGCAAATAGCCAGTTGGAGTAGCTAAACTCTGAATTGACCCAAATGAAAATAGTTATTATCTGTAATAGAAATTCACCTAAGGAAAAGCTACCAAAAACTAAATCCAAAAATATTTAAAGCTCGAAAACCCAAAATTATAGAAAATTACTTAACATTTTCATGACAATGCAAACTTCTAAATGCACAAACACGCTTAATGTTCTAGTCACATAATGCAGATAAGTTCCAATTTACTAATCACCAAAAGGTTTTAATTTAAAACAAATAAATAAGGATATGTCAACCATACAGGAGTGACATTGGCAAAATATGAATAGTTGAATCACTAACTCCATGTGCTACTGCCAAGGATATAAATTCCTACACACTAAAATACACGATCAAGTGCAATTGCATAAAATATCATAGCTGAAGCAACATGTATTAAAATACATATTTAATCCATTTACATCACTTACATTCATAGAAAGCATAAAGATACAAGAATTAAGTAAATAAACATAGCATAGATTCATCTCATAACATAACCAACAAATATGTCCAAATAAACCATATAACTAGATATCATCATAGATCTACTATCATCTCAAAATAGCATCAACATGCAAATATGATAAACTTAATAGCATAGCAGTAATGCATCTATGGTACTAAGTCAAAGTATAACATCCAACCCTCAGGTCATCATAAGGTACAAAATAAGAGTATCAAGTATCTCTCAAATCAAAATAGACAAGGTATAGACTACAAACATGAGAGGCACTACATCCTCCCCCACTAGCATAGGATTACTCCTAAAAGCCAAAAAAAATGATAGGGGTACAATCTCTTTAGCTGTAAAGCATCCTCGCAATTCACAAAGGTCTCATCGCTCGGGTCCCATTGGACCCTTACGTGCTCTATGTCCTGATCTTTCAAGGTTAGCCTCTAGTTGTGTAGGATATGAATGGACTCCAAATTAAGCTACATGGCTGCTACCTGCAAAGCATCCCAATCAAGAACATGGGTCACATCCATAATATACTGTCTTAACATAGAAACATAAAAAAATATCGTGAATGCGTGATAGGCTAGGTGGAAACACTAGTCGATAAGCAATAGGACCAATCCTCTCAAGGATCTCAAAATGTTTGACAAAACATGGTGCCAACTTAGAACCTTTCCCACAATGGATGGGGCTCTTCCTTGGATGCACTCTCAAAAACACCCTATCACCAATAGAAAAGTGATGATCCAACCTATGGGCATCTGCATACTTCTACCTATCCTAAGCAGTAACCAAATGCTCCCTAATGCCAACAACCTACTGCTTCATATCTTGAAGCATCTCTGGACACAAAAGAACTTAGTCCTCTAAATGATCCCAACTCAAAGGTGTACAACATGGTCTACCATACAAGGCCTAAAAAGGTGACATGCCAAGAGAACTATGATACCCATTGTTGTATGAAAACTGAACAAGATATATAAATAGTCCTCTCACTTCACCTGCCTATCCATAACATACATGTGAAGCATATCCTCTAGAACCTAATTCACTCTCTCAGTCTAACCATTTGTCTTTAGGTGATAAGCCAAACTAAAATTGAGTTGTGTGCCCAAAGCATGCTAGAGAGACATCCACAGTGTAGAAGTAAACATTGGATCTCTATTTGAAATGATCTGACGAGGAATCCCATGCAAATGAACAATATCTACCAAGAAAACATGTGCTACCAAAGAAGTTGTATAGGATGCTCTCATGGGTGAAAAATGTGCTACCTTGGTCAACTTGTCCACTATCACCATGATACAATCATGTCTCTATGATGACATAGGCAACCCTATGATAAAATAAATAGATATTGTATCCCACTTCCACTCTGGAATGGTATGTGGATACAAAAGACCCATTGGATGCTGATGCTCTACCTTCACTCTCTGGAACTCAAGGCATCTAGCAACAAAATCAAAAACATTGTGCCTCACCCCTGCCCAAAAATACAGCTATTTGAGATCAACATGCATCTTCATAACACTAGGATGTGCAAAATATGGTGCATGATGCACTTCAAACAAAACCAAGGTTTGAGGATCACCCAACATAGGTACATAGATACACCCCATGTGATGTAGTAGTCCATTGGACTCAAGTACATAACCTAAAAATCTCCCCTCAAGGGTACATTTGAACTTGATCTCCACCCTCACCTCATGATACCAAGTCTCACTAGGAAATGCCTCCAAGATGTAGCCTTGCAAATCCATTCCCAGTGACATCACTGATACCCCATGTCACCTTCTACTCAAAGCATCTATGATGACATTCTCCTTCTCTTTAATGTAATGAATATCAAAGTCATACTCACACAAGAAGTCCATCCAATAATGTTCTTGTGCATTCAGGTTTGTCTAAGTAAAGATATACTACAAGCTCCTATGATTTCTATGCAACTCAAACCTATGTCCCAAAAGAAAATGCCTGCAATGGATAAGGGCATGCACTATGTCCATGAGTTCCAAATCATGAGTGGGGTAGTTAAGCTTATGGTTCTTGAGTTTTCTAGACTCATATGTAATCACTCAACCATCCTACATCAACACCACACCCACACCTTGCAAAGAAGCATCTATGCAAACCATGAAATCACCTACAAGATTAGGCACTACAAGGAGTGGTGCACTGGTCAAACACTCCTTAAGAGCACTAAATGCTACCTCACACTTGTCTGACCAAGAAAACTTCTTCCCTTTCCTCTAAAGAGAAGTGATGGGATGGGTTGCTCGTAAGAAATCCTTCATAAAGTGACAATAGTAACCTACCACTCTCATGAAACTATGAACTTCTAAGACATTAGTGGGTGTCAACCAATCCATGATAGCACGAATCTTCTCTGGATCCACTATAATTCCATCACTAGTGATGATGTGTCCCAAATACTTCACCTCTAACTGGAAGAACCCACATTTACTCAAATTTCCATACAACTGATGGTCTCTAAAATACTACAAAACCTAATGTAAATGGACTTCATGCTCCTCCTCAGTCTTTGAATAGATCAATATGTCATCCAAGAATACAATGACACACTAATAGAGGTAAGTGTGAAATACACCATTCATCAAACTCATAAATATTGATGGTGCATTGGTTAACCTGAAAGGTACAACCATGAACTTATAATGCCCATACCATGTATGAAAAGTTGTTTGATGAATATCAAACTCTTTGATACAAAGCTAATGGTATCCCAACTTAAGATCAATCATCAAGAACACTCATGCTCCCTTCATCTGATTAAACAAGTCAGCTATCCTTAGTAAAGGATAATAGTTCTTCACTATCACCTTATTCAACTACCAGTAATGAATGCACAAAAATAAAGAAGCATCCTTCTTCTTCACAAAGATGACTAGTGCACCCCATGGGGATACACTAGGATGAATATGGCCCTTGGCCAATAATTCCTCCAATTGGAATTTGAGCTCACTCAACTCCTAAGTAGTCATGTGATAAGGAGCTTGTGAAATTGGCTCTACTCCTAGTATAAGATCAATCTAAAAATCAATATCATACTACGGTGGCATACCTAGAATCTCATTAGGAAACACATCGACATACTCATGAAGGAGTGGGTGATCATCAAGAGTCACCATATAGCTCTCGATTTCCTTGAGATCATTAAGAGACACAAGAAACAACTTACAAACCTTTTGCACACTCTACTTTAGTTGATTAGCTGAGATCATATGAAGCAAGACTGGTCTTTGGACTCCCAACAGTTCCACCTACCCACCTATATCTGTTAGGATAAACCACAGATAGAAATAAAAACTACATGCAAATATAACCAATAATAGAAAATAACAGATCACACAAAAATGAACATAAGGCACCAAGATTTAACATGGTTCACCCAATCCCTAGGCTATGTCTACCAAACTAAAAGTCCAATATTATTACAATCTAGTGATTACAACCTGATTACAATTCGTAATCCCTTACAGCTCAATACTCCTGCAAGAAGAAATTTCACATCACAAAATAATGAAAATACCTAACTCTAAACCCTTTTATACAAGTATTTTATGCCATTTTAGGGTTACAACATATCAGCCATATGTCGGCTATAACATCAGCCATGGCCCAATTTTTTTTTTAATTATGAAGTATGTACAGTACTTTCCTGATCAATCACCATAATCTAAAAATCTCCCACTTGGGGACTGATTAGGCTCCACACTAAACAACAATCTCCCACTTGGAGACTGATCCTGTAGTAGTACCACTACCACATGGGGCTCCCACTGGATCAAACCACCCTGGATTCTGTTGTTCTTTGATTCATGTTCAGTCTAAAAGACCAACCGAAGCTGAAGAGGAGTTCAGCTTCTCCATTTCTAAAACCTTTGTCAACATATCTGCTAGATTATCATTTGTATGGATCTTTTCCAACTTTAGCTGTCCATCCTCCAAAACTGATCGAATGAAATGGTACCACAACTATATTTGTTTTGTCTTAGAATGCAGAGCTAAATTCTTTGCAAGATGAATGGAACTCTAACTATCTTTGAACAAATAATTATCCTTTTGAGGATGTCCAAATTCTTCCAAGAAGAACTAAAGCCATATCATCTCCTTGGCTACCTCTATAGTAGCAACATACTCTACCTCTGTAGTGGATAAAGCATTAATCTTCTATAACCTAGAAACCCAACTCACAACTACCCCACCAATAGTAAAGATATAACATGTAGTACTTCACTTGGTATCAATATCTCCTGCCAAATTTGAGTCAACATAGCCTTGTAAATCAGTAGTAGAGCCCCTAAAGTGTAAACACTTATTGTATGTTCCTCTCAAATATCTAAGAATCCACTTGACAACATTCAAATGCTCAAATCCTGGATGACTCATACACTTGCTAACGACTCCCACTGCATGTGCAATATCTAGCCTAGTACATACCATAGCATACATCAAGCTACCTATAGCTAAAGCATAGGGTACCTTACACATCTTATCCTCCTCTTCTTGTGTCTTAGGATACATCTCCTTAGTCAATTTCAAATGACCAGGTAAAGGTGTGCTGATAGCTTTAGCATTCTCCATAGAGAAACATTGCAACACCTCAACATAATCAGCCTGAGATAGTGGTAATGTTCTATTCTTCCTATCTCTGTAAATCTTCATACCAAGGATTTTTTTTCTGCCCCTAAATCCTTCATAGCAAATGCATGTGCTAATTGGCATTTCAGCCCCTTAATATGATCCATGTTAGACCCAGCTACAAGCATATCATCAACAAATAAACATAAAATAATGTAGCTATCATCATCCAACCACTTAAAATAAACACAGTAATCTAAATGACACCTATTATATCCATGCTCATCCATAAAATTGTCAAATTTCAAATACCATTGTTGAGGTGCTTTCTTCAATCCATATAAACTTTTCTTCAATTTGCACACTAAGTGCTCCTTACCTTTGACCTCAAAACCCTGTGGCTAAGCCATATATATTTATTCATCCAAATCACCATGAAGAAAGGTTGTTTTAACATCCAACTGCTCTAAATGAAAATCTTCAATAGCCACAAGACTTAAAATAGTATCAATAGAAGTCATTTTAACAACAGGAGAAAATATCTCATCAAAATCAATTCCCTTTTTCTATGCAAATCCTTTTACAACTAACCTGGCCTTAAATCTTTTCTGACCTCCTTCCTCTTCTTTCAACCTATAAACCCACTTATTCTATAAAGCCTTTTTATGTGTAGGCAACTTGCATAGATCCCATGTCTTATTCTTTAGCAAAGAGTCCATTTCATCTTTCATTGCAGACTCCCACTAAATCTTAGTATTCACCTGCACAGCTTCATCATAACTTTCAGGTTCACCAAAATTAGTAAGTAAAATAGAATACAAAGAGGGAGAAAATCTTTGTGGAGATCTAAGTTGCCTCGTTGACCATCTAATATTCACCAGTGTGTGTGGTATTTTTTGTTGTAGTTGGTGCACATCATGAGGAATGGTTGGAACATTAGCTTTTGGAGTATCATCCATCACTACATAATCATCTTCTTTCTTCTCATGTTGCTGCAATAGATCTTTGTACAACACTTTCTCATTGAATATGACATCCCAACTTCTAATAATTTTAATATTTTCAAAATCCCAAAGTCTATAACCAAATTTATTAATGCCATATCCAACAAAGACACATTTCTTTGATTTAGCTTCTAGCTTGGTTCTATTTTCAGAGTCTATATGAGTAAAACCTTCACAATCGAAGGTCTTGAGAAAAGAATAACTCACCTTCTTACTAGTCCATGCCTCCTTTGGAATACCACAGCCCAAAGGAGTAGAGGGACCTCTATTAATTAAATATACTATAGTGTTGACAGCCTCTTCCCATATGTGTAAGGGAAACCCAACATGCAACCTCATGCTCCTTGCGCGCTCCATTATAGTCCTGTTCATGTGTTCAACCACTCCATTTTCCTGTGGAGTCATTGGAATAGTTTTTTGTATATGAATACCATTAGTGGAGAAATAATCTTCAATTTCATGACTGCAATACTCACCACCATTATTAGATCTAAGACATTTTAATTTCTTACCAGTCTCATTTTCAACCAAGCATTTCCATTTCTTAAAAGTTTGAAATACATTAGATTTCTGTCTAAGGAAATAAACCCATACTTTTCTAGTTGCATCATCAATAAATGTAACATAATAATGAGAGCCACAAAGGGAAGGTACTAGAGCTGGTCCCCATACATCTGTATGCACAAACTCTAATTTTTCCTTTTTTTTTTCCTTCCCAGTCTTTACAAAACTCACTCTCTTTTATTTTCCATATACACAACTTTCACAAAAATTCATCTTAACACATTTTAGACCTAGTAAAACTTTCTTTGAATGAAGTACTTTCATACCTTTCTCACTCATGTGCCCAATTTTGTTGTGCCATAGTGCTATATCAGAATCTACATCAGCTATTAGTTCTCCCTGCTCAACTACAGCAATTGTTCCTGAACATTCATTTTTCTCTAAAACAATCAAAGTAGAAGGAACAATATGACCTATACAAAGATATAAGGTGCCTACTTTCACACCTTTTTCTACTACAAGGGAACCTTTTGAAACCTTCCAATTTTTATCATTAAAAGTAACTACACAACCCTCATCATTGAGTTGCCCCGCTGCAATTAAATTCCTACTCAGTCTTGGAACATGTCTTACCTCATGTAGTAGCCAATGATTCCCATTTTGCAACTTAATCTTAATTTTCCCTTTCTAACAATTTGACAAGGTTCATTATCCCCCAAATAAATAAGCTCAAAATCCCCTTAGACATAATCAATGAAATAACCTCTATGAGGTGGAGCATGAAATGAAGCACCAGAATCTAAAACCCATGAATCATCAACACTTTCTAAAGATAGAAGCAAAGCATCCTCTTTCAATTTTTTACTTACCACATTTTCCTCCTTGTCTCCATCTAATTTATCTCCTTCATTTTTCTTTCAATTCCAGCAATCTTTCTTTTTGTGCCCTGTTTTCCCACAATACTAGCAGTCGTTTGGTCCTCTTGATTGAGACCTCTTCCCCTTTGACTTTCCTCTTGATTTCCCATGATTTCTAGAGTTACTTCCTCTCTCAGTCATTCTACCCCTACTTTGTGCATTCAAAGCACTAGTTTTCTCACTCAAAACAACACCAATCACATCATCATATTTTAGGGTACTAGATCCAGGAACAAAATTACTCACCGCCATTACCAAGCCATTCTAGCTTTTAGGAAAAGAACACAAAATCAAGAGAGGCCTAATTTCTTCATCAAAATTTATACCCGCAAAAGATAAGTGACTAGTAATAGTATTAAACTCATTTAAATGATCTACAATAGATCCACCTTCTACCATTTTCATATTAAATAAATGCTTCATGAGAAATATCTTGTTTGAAGTGGAGGGCTTTTCATACATTGTCGCTAGGGTTTTCATCAACTCTTCTATCATCTTTGCTTTTGTAATATTAAATGCCACCGATGGTGCCAAGCATAACCGAATGATTCTGAGTGCCTTTCTATCCAAAAGATCCCATTCAACATCTGACATAGATCCCTGATTCTTGGCTTTGCCTTCCAACAATTTCCATAAGTCCTTCTGATACATATTATCTTCCATTTGCATCTTCCATAACTAGAAGTTCTACCCATTAAACCTATCAGGCCTTAGTTTACCCTCATCTTCCATTGCTCCCACTCAACCATGAGACTCCCACTCAACTATGAAACTTACTAAAAAAAAACTAGGCTCTGATACCACTTGTTAGGATAAACCATGGATAGAAATAAAAACTACATGCAAATATAACCAATAATAGAAAATAATAAATCACATAGAAATGAACACAAGGCACCAAGATTTAACGTGGTTCACCCAATCTCAGGGCTATGTCCACCAAACTGCAAGTCCAATTTTATTACAATCTAGTGATTACAACCTGATTACAATCTATAATCCCTTATAGCTCAATACCACCGCAAGAAGCAATTTCACATCACAACATAATGAAAATACCTAACCCTAAACCCTTTTATACAGGTATTTTATGTTGTTTTAGGGTTACAACATGTCAGCCATATGTCAGCCATATGTCAGATACAACATCGGCCACTAATTATGAAGTATGTAAAATACTTTCCTGATCAGTCACCATAATCTAATAGTATCATCAACACACTGTACCTCCTTATGATGGCAATCAATATTCACCTGATGGGTGGCTAACCAATCCATGCCCAACACAATGTCATATGATCCCAAAGGTAAAATGCGTAGATCCACTATGGTGGTGAAAGTTCTCAAATTAAAACAACTCTTAACTAGCAAGTCAACAACCACCTTAGAACCCCTGGTTAACTCCACCTACCACCTATCATCCTAATGCATTGCCACTAGCCCACATTATTGAACAAGAGATGGTGATACAAAAGAATCTGAAGAACTAGAGTTAATCAAAATTGAAGTAGAAATACCATGTAACATACCTTAGCCTTAACTATCATACCTTGATGCTCAACTTGATGGTTGTCAACTGCCAAAAAGACTATGATTCCTAGCTGCATCTCTTACAATAGGCTTTGATCCCTTACCAAGTCCTATGGATGGTTTGATGGAGCACTCAAAATATCTATGGCAAGGTTGACCATAAGAATAATAGTTCCTAGTAAAGTTGGGGCCTATCCTATGACCACCCTGAGTGGTGCTAGGATATGGTGCACTACCTCTGTTGGAATTCTACTGACTATTTTGAGGAGGATGATCCTACTAACATTTTTGTCCTTGATTTTGATTATCTCCTTTCTTTCTTGAGTTATCAAAAGATTGACCACCTTTGGTCCAATAACCCTTCTATTAGTTAAAAAAAGAACCACCCTGAGAGGGTGTAGACTGGGTTTGTCCCTTCCCTAAGGACTGAGAATATTGTGCATACTAAACTGAATTCTTTACACTCTAGTTCTGAGAACTAGATCTACTACTAAAACCTCTAGCCAGATTTTCCTCAACAATATGTGCCTTCTCAATAGTGAGAATAAGAGTCCTAGGCTAATGCATGAAGACTTCTCCAATGAGGGAATCCTTAAGGCCCTGGATAAAATGATGAGCTAAGAGTAAATCATCATTATTGTAGCATGAATTGCATAAGTTCAAAGAATAAAATTTTGTACTGATCCATAGTCATGTTTCCTTACCAGATTGCATGGAACTCATTAGCATGAGCCTCTTTAAATTGAGGAGATAAGAATCTCTCTTAGAATCTCTCCTCAAAGATCTCCCAGGTGAGATCTACAACACTAACCTAAATCTTCTGACTCTCTATATTCCACCAAATGGATGCATGGTCCCTCAACTACATAATTGGACAATGGGCCCTCATGTTGGTTGAGCATGGATACATAGTGAAGTAGTGCTCCATGTCCAACAACCAAGTCTTAACCTTGAGGCCACTTCCCTTGCCATCATACAATGGTAATCTAGAACTTTGAAGGGACTTCATGATATCCAATCTGATGGAATCCTCACTGTTGTGGTCCCTACCACCCCGATGGTGTCTTTTACCCCTAGGTGGGATAAGAAAATGCTCACATTCACATTCCTCTTCTCTATGCTCTGAATGATGGGAATCTCCATGGTGAGACCCCTCTTCTCGATCATGATCCTATTGGCACTCCTCAACATGAGGGCCCAACCAAGCAAGAATCTCCTAGAGCACTAGTAATAATAACTCCACACCATCCTAATTAGTGTTATTACCTCATTCTCCCTCTCCATCCTGACATTCCTCTTCAATGTGTTCATTTCCATAGTTACCACTATGGGCACCACCATAGCCACCAAGTCTACATACAGAAGGCATCACTATGAAAGCAAAAAGATAATGTTAGAATAATTAGATCATAAGCATAAGAGTCAAAACCATGAATGAACAAAAAAGAAAATAATAAATCATAACATAGCAATACACAACGTCAAACAAAACCATAGTGGAAGCATAACACAGAGATCCCAATGTTGCAACATGGGCTCTGATACCAGATGTAATGCCCCACCTAGAGATCCTTAGAACAAGGATGAAATAAAAGCTATAATATTTAATTAACACAAGTGTAAATTCTCATGTCAGTAACATACATGGATTAGAAAGATCACAATGGAAGACTGAACCACCATCCCGACAACCAATGAATCTCCAAATGCCACTACTAACCAAAAGACCAAAAATGAAAGATGCATAACTAAATTCAATTTGAACACATCCCAAATTCAAAATGTGACACCATAGGTTGAAGAAAACTAAAGAGGGTATCTAAATCAGCTCCCAAAAGGTTTAGATCAAGCTAAAAAGTGCCTACTACCTACCTACACAGGTTTTTACAAAACCTAGGCGATACTTTAATAGAGCACTAGAAAGTATCACATGACATTCATAAAGAAGGAGGGTGATACTTTTAGGGATTGGGTGATACTTCTCTTGAAGGTGTATGATACTTTAAGGGTATCATATGATAGTTCTCAAAAGTAGGTATGATACTAGAAAGTATCGTACAATATTTCTCCAAGAGGCGTGCAATAAAATCAAGGGACGCACAATACAATTTCTATGGGTATGTGAAACATTTTTGTGTCACACCATGCTGATAAATGGTTGCCTAGGAAACTCAAGAAACACTTAAGGAGAACACAAGAGGAGAAAAATAAAGAATAAAACCTCCACACTGGGAAGTACTAAATCCACATTTCAAGGCAAGAACACTCGAACCAAATAAGAAAATACAAAAGGAATAACATCTAACCATCTAACAAATAAGAGTAAAAGTATGGAAAGGAAACATTGTAGTGTACTAAGGCAACATTTCAGTAACTGAAATAACATCACAATGAACAGAACAATCAAACTAAGTATGCAATTCCTCTACACTATCAATGGCATCATAAGACCATCATGGGCCCTAACCATCTCCCATGCGTAACATCCCAAGCCACTGATCAAATCGTCAGTACTTTTGTAATAGGGACATCACTACTAAAACATGCTAAAATAAAAAGCATAAGGAAATCTAACATACTATTAATAAAGCATAAGATAATCCTACAAAGTAGATAACATCACCTACAAGGATGTAATAAGGAATGCATTAAACTAACATCATCTAAACATGATAAATGACATCCCAATGAAATCATAAATCATAAGAAGCATACTCTAGAACCCAAAGTACCAAGAGAACACATCCAACAATGGTCGTGCTAAAACAATAGACCATCTCTATACACCAGTCTCTAGTAGTAGTGAAGGTAGCTATGCCTCCCAACCACATGGTACCCATAGGTCCATACCTACTATGCTAATGGAGATAATAATCCAACCACAAACATGTAAAACAACATCCATGGCTAACACATACGCCAAGCAGTATGATGAATGAATCCTAGATATAGACAATGCATAAACTACATGTCCTAGTTAGACATCTCAATGGGCTACTATGTAGGGACTGACATCATGGAGATTCACTTGGCATCAACAAGCCCAAGCTTAGATCATGCATTTCAACTCCTCAATGGAGGGCCTTGCATACACATTTTATTATCTTAAGTTTTATTACCACCCAATGTTCTATTTAATTACCACTTACTTAAAACTTCTTCATGCCAACCCTATGGGACAATGTCACTAGGATATGAGATAGAAGTCCCGTCCACATGCTACCCTACCCTACCCATGCTCATCTAGTGATAAGTGCCCATAGGCATGCAAATCCCCAACCTAACACCAATGATCATGACTTCCAAAAATACCATGAAAGGTTGAGATCTACAAGTCCTTTGAAAATCGTACATACACATACTCATGTGTGGCAAACCACCATCACGAAGATCATAACACAAGGACTAGATGAGAACACAAACATAAAGTCACTCAACCAAAATAGACTTGGGAGGACAGATGCAACATGCATCCCAAAGAAACATAAAGTGCAAAAGTGGTCTGACAGATATCCAAATAGATCATCCAGGTCCATGACCCACATTGTGCCAATAAAACTTGAGAAAATAGGGTGACATGCAAAATGAGGCAAAAGCCCCAAATTTTGGAAAAATTATAAAATTAAAACCCATTTGGCCTTTGGGTGCAAAAACCCTTAAAATCCCAAAATAATTGAAATTGAACATCGTATGCAAAAATGGCTAGCATAATGGCTCAAAAAACCAAACGCCCATTTCAAAAATAGGGAAAATGTTCATATGCTACCAACCAGGCAGAACTAGCAAATAGAAATGGAGGGGAACACTAGTTCACAACCTCCTAACATACTTCTACAAGAAATAGAAGCTAAAATAGAGTGAAAACAATAAAATGGAAAGGCCCTACCTGATAGCAAAAAGGGCAAAAATTGAAACTCGCAAAATAAATTAAATCACCTACAAATTTTTTTGAAAGTGATGGTAAAGCATAAACTCCTTGAGCCAAATCCAACGAGACTGACCTCGTGAAAAACCCATGCTCACAACTCCCAAAATAAATAGAACAAGAATCCTTCAAAAGAGGATTTCTAAAATAGCTCTCAAATTTCTAATTGTAAAAAGTGAGAAGTGAATAATGAATTTACTTTTCTAATACTTATTCACTTTCCAAGTGAATAGTCGATTATGGCCAATAGCCAGCTGGAGTAGGTAAACTTTGAATTGACCCAAACAAAAATAGGTTATTATCTATAATAGAAATTAACCTAAGGAAAGGTTTCTAGAAATTAAATCTGAAAAGATTTAAAGCTTTAAAACCCAAAATCATAGAAAATACTTAACATTTTTTGTGACAATGCGAACTTCTGAATGCATAGACATGCTCATTGGTCTAGTCACATAATGTAGATAATTTCAAATTTACTAATCGTTGAAAGGTTTTAATTTAAAATAACTACATAAGGATACATCAACCATATAGGGGAGACATTGGAAAAATATGAATAGTTGAATCACTAACTCCATGTGCCACTAGTAGGGATATAAATTCTTGCACACTAAAATGCATGATCAAGTGCAATTGCATAAAATATCATAGTCAAAGAAACATGTATTAAAATACCTATTTAATCTATTTACATCACTCACATTCGTAGAAAGCATAAAGATACAAGAATGATGCAAATAACCATAGCATAAAATTCATCTCATAACATAACCAACAAATATGTCCAAATAAACCATATAACTAGATATCATCATTGATCTACTATCATCTCAAAATAGCATCAATATGCAAATATGATAAATTGAACAACATAGTAGTAACACATCTATGGTACTGAGTCAAAGTATAACATTTGACCCTTGGGTCATCATAAAGTACAAAATAAGAGTATCAAGTATCTCTTGAATCAAAATAGACAAGGTATAGACTACAAACACAAGAATCACTACATGTTCCTAGTTAATAGGATCAAATACAGTTTTCTAAGGTGATAAAAATGCATATGTAGATGCATCACTTGAATTTCAAGCATGAAGCACATTCCCCAATTTATAAAAAATGGTTAGATATAAAGGCTTCATATGTTGGCTCAATAATAGAAGCCAAGTATGCAACTATGCATGTATTGGCACATTTTCCCTACTGTTGGATATAATTAATTAATTGTGTGATGTTTTTGATGTTACAAAAATTTCATAATCATTATCGGTCAGTATATGCCAAGCTCACTTAGGCAGTGTAGAGAATTCTTAGTGTCTACCAAAAATTCCTTTGTTTATCTAGTTCAAAAGGCGGTGTGTACCAAGCTCACTTAGGCATCGAAGGTAAAGTTGCAAAAAGTGAGTGTTAACCTAGCTCACTCAAGTAATGAAGGAAAGTTAGATAGAGTTACTGCTAATCAAGCTTACTTGGTTGCCAAAGGATTTTTGTAAGTTTTTAGTGTTAACCAAGCTTCTATTGGTTAATAAAAGAAATCATTTTAGAGTTAGTTTCTATCAAGCAGGGTTAGTTAACGAAGCATTTTCTTATTTTTATACATATATATACTCAAAGAAAAGGGTAAAAGTCAAAATCCAATCAATTAGGAAGTGGAGAAGATGGATCATTAGAAGAAAGCATAGAAAATGATCTTGAAGTTGTTGAAGCCCTGCTTTTAAGAAAGTATTCCAAAGGAAGGGGAAAATACAAAGGTAAAGTTTCTCTGATCTACTTTTCTTGTGAAGAAATTTGTCACATTGCTGCTAGGTGTCCAAAAAATGTAATGAAGGATGAGAAGAAAAGTTATAAGCATAAAGGAAAGGACTCCAAGAACTACAAGAGCTTCAAGGAAAAAGGTAACAAATCTTGTTTCATAGCTAAAGATTTTGATAATAGTAAAGATGAAATGGTATATATAACGGTGAAAGATGAATCAGATGATGAAGGAGATAAGACATCACTTATCTCTCATGTTAGCAAAAATGATATATAGATTATTTATAGTGGCTACACACATCATATGATTGGTGACAAAACAAAATTTGAGCATATGGAATATTATGATAGAGGTAGTGTAAGATTTGGAAACAATGAACCTTGTAACATAAAAGTAAAATGATGTATCTTGTTGACTAAAGAACTTGTATGTGACAATGCCTACTTAGTTGAAGGATTAAAGCATAATAAACTAAGTGTGGCATAGCTAAATAACATTGGATTCAAGGGAGAATTCATGAATGGGTAGACCAAGCTACTAGATGGGAAAGAAAATTTGGTTGGTTCTGGCAAGAAAATGAAAGGTAATCTATTTTATCTTGATCTCAGTGATTATTCATGTTTTATTACTCAAGTAGAGGAAAGTTGGCTATGGCAGAAAAGACTATGTCATTTGAAATTTTGATAATCTAGTTAAGATAAGAAAACATAGAAGAGTAAGAGGTATTCCTAGTTTGAAGAAATCTGACATAGGTCTATGCGAGAATTGCCAAACTGGTAAGAAGGGAAAGACAAGCTTCAAGAGAAAAGACTATCAGTCAGAAGAAGTCTTAGAAATTGTTCATAGAGACTTTGTGGACCTATTGAAATAGAGAGTTATATTAGAGAAAAAAAATATATTCTCTTTGTTAATGATTACTCTAGAATGATGACAATAATGTACCTAAAAGAAAAATTAGAAGATTTTCAAAAATTCAAGTGGTATCTAGAAAAAGTAGAAAAAGAAACTAGAAAGAAGTTGAAATGTCTAAGATCAAATAGAGGTGGTGAATTCATTTCCCATGAATTCAAAAATTTATGTAATGAAAGAGGAATCAAAAGACAGGTATCTACTCCTAATACACCATAGTAGAATGGTATAGTAGAAAGAACAAATAGATATATAATGAATTGTGGAAGAACCCTAATGATTGAGAAGAATGTTGCTCTAAAAGAAGTTGAAATGCCTAAGATCAGACAAAGGTGGTGATTTCATCTCCCAAAAATTGAACAATTTCTACATTGAAAGAGGAATCAAAAGACAAGTATTAGCCCGTGGTACACCATAGTAGAATGGTATAGCAGAAAGAATAAATAGATCTATCATGGACTATGCAAGAAACTTGATGATTAAAAAGAATGTTGCTCTCAAATACTAGAAGGGAGCTATCAACATTGTAGTTCATACCTTGAATAGAGTTTAATTGAAGAAAGATTCAAACAAGACATCTTATCAGTTATGGTATGGCTAAAAACCTAATGTAAGTTACTCAAAATTATTTGGCAACAAATGTTACTTATTGAAAGAATCTAGAAAAGGAAAATTTGATGTAAAAGGTGATGAAGGCATATTTCTTATCCACTCACAAAATTATAGAAAGTGCTCATGTTAGAATTGATGAATATGCAAAAAAGGGTGAAGAAGAAAGCAATAAGGAACCTAAGGACTACAAAAGATTTTGTTATTATGAACTTGATACTCTTCGTAAAAGTAAAAAAGTTTTAACTCCCCAATCCCTAGAAACTCCAATAGCTACCAAGTTGTAGATGGTGCAACCCAAGCTACAAGGACTCGAGTCACAATCAAATGCTACTGAGTTAGTTCAAATTGAGCTTGATGGATCTAAGTCATAGATAGAAGGACCTGAGATTGAAATTGAAATTCAAGAAGGAGGTGGTGGAACTCATTTAAAGAATAAAGAGCCTATATTAGCAAGATATATCAGAAGGCATCATGCACTTAATCAACTCATTGGAGATAAATCAGATGGAACAATGAAAAGAAGAAAATTAAAAGGTACATGTTTACTTACTGAATTTGAACCTAGAAGTGTTAAAGATGCTCTAGAAAATGAAAGTTGAATTGAAACAATGAATGAAGAGATAGAATAGATAGAAAAGAATAAAAGCTTGGACTCTTGTTCCTAGACCCAAGGATAAAAATGTAATTGGTACAAAATGGGTATTTAGAAATAAGTTGAATGAAGATGGAAAGGTATCAAGAAACAAAGCAAGATTGGTATGCAAAGGTTACTGTCAAGAAGAAGGTATTGACTATGGTGAAACTTTTGCTACTATAGCAAGACTTGAAGGTGTTAGAAATTTACTAGCATATGCAACACATAGAGGATAAAGTATACCAAATGGATGTTAAATCTTCTTTCTTGAATGGAATTCTTGATGAGGAAGTTTACATTGATCAACTAGAAGGTTTTGTAGATCCTAGCAAAGGAGTCATGCTTCGCAAATTACACAAAGCATTATATGGTCTCAAGAAAGCTCTCAAAAATTGGTATGAAAGAATCTATAATTACTTGGTATAGATTTATTTTCAAAGGACTAATAATAATAGTAGTCTATATATCAAGGAAGGACCAAATAAGAAGATTGTATTAGCAAAAATATCTATTGATGACACTCTATTTATTGGCAATGATGATTTATACAAAGCATTCTCAAAAAAAATGAGTAAAGAATTTGAGATGTCCATGTTTGGTAAAATAAAATTCTTTGTTGGATTGCAAATACAATAGAACAAGAATCATATCTACATCACTTAATCTAAGTTTATCAAGGAGATACTAAAGAAATTTGGAATGGAAGATTCAAGACCAGTTGGAACACCTATGTCTACTGGACATAAGCTTTCCAAAAATAATGATTCCAAAGAAGTAGATATGACAACTTATAGATAAATGATTGGAAAATTATAGTATGTAGTTCACACAAGGCCTGATATTTCTCTAACAATTGGAATAGTGGCAATATTCTCAACAAATCCCAAGGAAAATCACATGATGGCAATCAAGAGAATCATGAGGTATCTAAAAGGTACTAAAGACTATGGTTTATGGTAAAAACTTGGAGTTAATTTGGACTTGAAAGTATTTACTGATGCTAATTGGGAAAGAAGTCTTGATGATAGAAAAAGTACTAGTGGTGAAGCATTCTTTCCTAGAAAAAGACTAGTATCTTGGACAAGCAAGAAGCAAAATTGTACATCTCAATCCACAATAGAGGTAGAATATGTAATAGTAGCAGTGAATTTCTCTAACATTGTTTGGTTTAAACCACTATTGGAAGGAATGAAGGTAGAAATCAAAGGTCCAGTTGTCATTTATTGTGATAACACCAGTGTAATAAATATATTAATGAATCTAATAATGCATTCCAAAATAAGCATATTGCTATAAAGTATCACTTCTTAAGAGATTTGGTGCAAGATAAAAAAAGTCAAATTGGGATATGTGAATACAAAGGAAGAGATTGTAGACATATTCACCAAGCCATTACCTAAGGATTCATTTTTTTATCTAAGAGATAAGCTAGGGGTCATTCCCCTATCTAAAATTCACTAAATAAAGTTTAGTGAATGTATCAACTAGAACCTATTGAAGATCAGTCAATTGATGTAGAGTTTCCAAGGGCATATTGCAAATGAATTAGTACTTAAGGTACATTAGAATCTATAGAGTTATTGTCTTTGGCTTGTGTTGTCAAAGAGAGAGAAGTTTACTGTCATATCTCTAAGAAATTCTTAGAACCAAATTAAAGTTAGACTCCAAAGAGGGAGAATTCTTATAAAGAAGAAGTATGCTGAAAGAGGGAGGATGTTCTGAATAAACTTTGTAACAATTGTTGTAGACAGAATTTAGTGAAAGGAAGAGCTCATACTGATAGAGGAAGCTTTCAAATCCAAATTTTTATTATGTTATGACATGTTGTATTGCCATCAATTCCAAAGAGAGATTGTTAGATAAAATTAATTAATTGTGTGTTGTCTTTGATGTTACACAAATGTCATAATCATAATCAGTTAGTATATGCTAAGCTCACTTAGGTAGTGAAGATAGTTCTCAGTGTCTACCAAGAATTCCTATGTTTACCTAGTTTAGAAGGTAGTGTCTACCGAGTTCACTCAAGTGTCAAAGGTAAAGTTGAAGAAAGTGAGTGTTAACCAAGCTCACTTGGGTAATAAAGGAAAGTTGGATGGAACCAGTGCTAACTGAGCTCACTTAGTTGCCAAAAGATTTTTATATATTTTTAGTGTTAACCAAGCTTCTATTAGTTAAAAAAGGAAATTGTTTCAAAGTTAGTTTCTACCGAGTAGGGTCAACTAACAAAGGATTTTCTTATTTTGTTGTATTAAGCTTAATTGATTTATCTATTGATTCCAGCCAACTAAGGTGATGAATAATGATTATTGTAAGTTGTATTTGAGTTGACTTGACAAAGTGGAGCTATAAGTATAAGGTCAAATTGTGATTTTAATGTGTGCAAGTAATAAGTGAAAGTAAATGTGAAAATTATGGTGATATGATTGAAGATCTATTGATGAGAAGAGGAAGCAAATTGGAAGGATAAGTAGAATATCCTTATGGTGTAGCAAAGCCATATTCAATTAGGAAGGATCAAGTAGAAGCCAAGAAAGAGATCTAAAATTAGAAAATTGGTCATAGTCAAATCAGCTCATCTCATTGTTACTCTCTAGCCATTGTAGTAGTGATCTAAATCTCCTAATATAGTTGGCTTAATAGCTATTTGCAAATCCTCTAACAAGGTGGCAATTCCATTGAATTGTTCTCAAAGACCTATAACCAAGCCACTCATAACAAGGTGATTAAATCCTTTAATAGGGTCACACCTAATAGTTTGTTTTGTAACCTTTAATAGGGTTGGCTCCTAACAAGGCTCACTTCAGAAGAGTGAAAATTAGTAACTAGTTGCTATTGATGATTTTTCCCAAATTGGGTTTCCACATTAAATCCTGGTGTTGAATGTTTTCATATTATTTTCTTTATGTGTTTGCAACTATGTTAAAGTAATGTTAATCACAAATAACATCTAATGGTTTATATGTTAATCTTTTACCAAGCTAATCCAATTATTATCGAGTTATAGCATCCTATGTGTTTATCGAGCTTTAGTAGTATTCAGTTATCCATTTGCATTTTATATTGACATATAAGAGATCTAGAATTTATTTTTGTAGTAACTAATTCACCTCTCCCCTCTTATTTACTCCTCTTATATTTCCAAGACCTACAAGGATCCCAAGTATCTAATGTTGTTAATTTGGGCATCACTATATGATCTAGAATGTAGTGAAGTACTAAAGCCAATAGTTATTTTTCCCATGTCTCTAGAAAATTTAGCATAGGTTCAGGGTCCCTTGACTCCCAAGAATTTTTAGCAGCTATTCTCACTACTAGAAGAGTAACTTCAGTTAAGAGTTGAGTGTAAGAAGTTGAAGAAGCAAGTTCTGCTTCTATATAAATGCCATAATCATGAGGCTCATTCCCTTGTAGAAGCCATAACCTAGTTAAATATACATATATATGTAAGCTATAACCTAGTTAAATGGGTCTACTTGCTGATTATCTAGGTTGATTATAATTTTTTGTATAATTGTCATTAGATTATATTTAATAAAAGGAACAATCAGTATTATTTTGTGCAGGATCTTGAGCTAAGTCGCTTAGCATGGGTTGAGTGAGTTTTATTATTTAATTATTTGGATTATGGAAGATGTATGTAGCTAGATCAATTTTTTTGTTGTGCTAAGATGTAATAAGCACCTTAAAAAAGATCTTTCTATATTAATATATACATACATACATGTATATGTATGTATGTATGTACATATGTATCATGTGGAGATCTAGGATTTCATTTATGTGCCCTTGTGATTGTTGCATTTTTTTGTCATATCCTTGTGATCTCTACATCATTTTATTATACCCTTCTAATATATTTATCTCGTTCATTTTATTGTACCTAATATGATGATAGTTCTATAAGAATTTGTTGTTGTGACCTTGTGATATCTGATTCTAAGTATCTACTACTACTGTTAAGTTGGGCATCACTATATGATCCAGAGTGTTGAAGTATAAAGCTAGTAGTAACTTATCCACTATCTCCAAAAAATGTAGCATAGGTTTAGGGTCCCTTGGCTCTTAGGAATTTGTACCAGCTATTCTCACTATTAGAAGAATAGCTTTAGTTAAGAGTTGAGTGTAGGGAGTTGAAGAATTTCTACTTATGTGTAAATGCCATAATCACAAGCTAGGCTCATTCCCTTGAAAAAGCCATAACCTAATTAAATATACATATATAGACAAGCCATAACCTAGTTAAATAGGTCTAGTTGTTGATTACCATGTTGATTAAATTTTTTTATAGAATTATCATCAGATTAGGTACAATAAAAAGGAACAATATGTTAGGATAAACCTCAGACAGAAATAATAGTTACATGCAAATATAAACAATACCAAAAAATAGTAGATCACATAAAAGAGAACACAAAATACTAAGATTTAATGTGGTTCACCCAATCCCTGGGCTATGTCCACTAACAAAAAGTCTATTATTATTATGATCTAGTGATTACAACCTGATTACAATTTGTAATCCCTTATAGCTCAATACCACCACAAGAAGCTACAATATCACCATTCATCATGAAATCCCTAACCCTAAGCTGTTTTATACAAGCTTTTTTCACTTACAAAATTAGGGCTAGAATAATAGAAAAATAGTAGCCAATGCATTTTACAATATAAGGGAATTTTTGGCTTCAAGGGGTTTGCCCCTCGACCCCACCCTATACTGCAATAGGGAGCACACTTAGGGCACTACACTAGGACCCCATAGGGGCAATGCCCCTTTACCCCATTTTGGGGGTGCTACCCCAAAACACCGTTAGAAACAATATGGGGAAAAAAATTGTACCAAATAAACCTCTGAGTCTGATTAGCCTTCACATCACAACACAATCAACATTATTTTTGTGCAAAATCTCAAGCTAAGTCACTTAGCATGGGTTGAGTGAGTTTTATTATGTAATTATTTGGATTCTAAAATATGTATGCAACTATATTAATTTTGTTGTTGTGTAGCTAATATGTAATAAGCACCTTAAAAAATATCTCTTTTTATACATACATACATACATGTATACATGTATGTATGCACGTATGATCATGTAGAGATCTAAGATTTTTTTGTTGTACCCTTGTGATCTCTACATCCCAAGTATCTATTGTTGTTGTTAATTTGGGAATCCCTATATGATTTGGAATGTTATGAAGGACTAAAGTTAGTAGTAACTTCTCCCATTTCTCCAAAAAATGTAGCATAGTTTCAGGGTCCCTTGGCTCCCCAAAATTTGTAGCAACTATTATCACTACTAGAATAATAACTTTAGTTAAGAGTTGAGTGTAAGGAATTGAAGAAGCAATTTTTTCTTCTGTGTAAATGCCATAATCATGAGGGTCATTCTCTTGCAAAAACCATAACCCAATTAAATATATGTATATATCAACCTAGCTAATCAACAAGTAGACTCATTTAACTAGGTTATAACTTGTTTCTTTCTAAAAATATCTACTATGATATATTTTTGTAAAATTTCTTTTGTCAAATTTTCCTAGTCTGCATTAATTTTGTGGAGGAACTTGAGGTAAGTCACTCAGTACCTTAAAAATTATTTCTCTATATATTTATGCATACATACATATATGTATGTATGTATGTATGCATGCATGTATATATATGTATGTGCCCTTGTGATCTCTATATCTCGTTATCATGCCCTTGTGATCTTTGTATATCTATGTATGTAAATAGAGAGATCTTGGCATAATATAAAAATAATAAAACTCACTCAACATGTAGCATGGTCATAGATGTGATGGCAACACCTATTGGTCAGTATATTCCTCTTTCTCTCTCTCATTTTTCATGTTTTTATTTCACTTGAACTATTATTTCTTAGGGGGTATTTTCTAATATTCGATTCATTTTATGCACAAGGGGATAAGGGCATTCCTAGATGTACTCATGTGATGAATTTCCCTTGAGAAATGAAGATGGACTTCCCCTCAGAGTAGTAGGAAGTGATGAGGACATTCCAGATACTTTAAAGTTTGAGCCTTTCTTAAAGATTGTAGATGCTAATGGGGAATTTAGATGTTGGGAGGGGATGAGCTTCTACCTTCACATGGTTAGCCCTAATTAATAGGGAATATTAAACTATTCTTGAAGCCAAGTGAAGCTCACCAATAACCTATGATTATATGACAACTAATTATGTGAATCTCTTGGTTTTAGGAAATGCAAAAGGACATCATAGTTCAATATGCAATATCAATTCATATGTATATGACATGAGGTAGAGCTAAAAAATGCAATGAGTTTATAGTTTTGTTAGAGGTCTTTAATTAGGTATTCTAAGTTTTAGACCATCACTAACATTTTTCATGATGATGGTCTATAATTTCAAAAACTTAATAAACCTATTAAATAAATGTAATCGTGTTGAGTTTTTTCAGCTTTTCCTAGTGTCAATGCATAAAGAATGTAGTTTCACATGAATTCTTGATTCAAAGTGGCATAATCTTATTTTCGATATGACGAAAAAATGACATGCATTAGAAGATGAGAAAATGATGTCACTTTTTTTGGTTTGGAACATTTTTTTTTGTACTTTAAACATTGATCATTTCTTAAAAATTGTAGATGTTAATGGGGAATTTAGATGTTAGGGAAGGGGGTGGGGCCAAATGAGTTTCCACCTTTACATGGTTGGCTTTGATTAGTGAAAAATATTAAACTATTCTAAAAACCAAGTGAAGCTTAATATCAACCTATGATTACATCATAGCTATTCAATGTTTGATGCCAATTTTTTTTTTTTAATACAACACAACATCATAATTATGATGGCTACCCATAAATCTCACAACACTCTTGCCACATGCTCATCCAAATTGTGATGGAGGTTTATGATAGCTTTCTATGGGACCCATAAAAATTTTATTGCACAAACATACAATTGCAATGGGGTCTTTGACAAATTTCTATCATATTTCTTACAGTGAAAATGAATATTTTGTCAAAATGATAGCTCAATTCATGAAACCTATAGGTCTCACAATTGTGATGGTCACCCTTTTTTTTACAACTTGCAACAAGAAAAGTTTAATGCATGTATGATAGAAGCCAATTCTAACTAATGTTGGTTGGGTGATGGGTTACTATCATTATTGCAATGACTTGTCATCATAATTTGGGCCCAAATATAGTAGTGTGGCAATACAACTAGCAAATGGAGAGACAAATCAAGGAATCTACTATAGCCCAAGTTATGCTAGAATTGGATAAAAGGAAGACTACTAAGGCTATGGAAAATCACAATTCTAAATTTGCCCCCAAATACAAAGGTTTCTATATCCTAAACAAGAATATTGAAGATGTGGTGACCAAGAGTACACAAATATAGAAAACAATCTATGGGTCATCCACTCCTTCTATAAAAGAGAAAAGTGAGAAAGAAATACAAGACCTTAAGAAAAGTGAACAAGAGATGATAGAAATTACAAAAGGGGTACTAGTCAAGGACAGTAGGGTGGGAGGCACTAAGCAAACAAAAATAGAAGATGCCACAATGAAAGAAGAGAAACAAGATGAATAGAATACACACGATGTACAAGTTTTGAGAAATAATCCCCTACATGTAGACCAAGTGAGTCAACAAGATTCAATAGAAATAAAGGTTGTTCTTGATAATTTTTCCTAGAAAATCAATATTTTAACTGATGATGATTTGAAAAACATATTGAAGGATTCCACCATGATAGCAAAATTATGTACAAATCATATATTGGTGAGAACAAATGAAATTGAAAAGGCAAAAGTGTCATCAACAAGTGAGAATCAAATCAACACATCCAATGTGCCCCCTCTAACTATAGAGATAATAGAGATAGAAGACCAAAGTGCAAGCATTAAAAAACTAAGTGTTATTAGTGCAACACAAGTAGTATTGTCTCTAGTGTCACTCATTTCAACTAAGAAAGCCTTAGTCATAGTCAAGAAAGATGGAACTAAAATTAAACTAGGTCAAGAAACAAGTCCTCCACCTACTCCACAAAATTAAAGTTAAGCATAGACAAAAATGAGACGAGATGATAAGTCCAAAGAGTTGAAGGTGACCACTACCCTAGAGGAACAAATTACCATACAAAATCTAGTTACCTTACTAGTTTTTGTTACTCTTACTAGTAGTCAAGATTTTCAAAGGGCGAGTACTCATGCCACACCCTCAAAGATATCGAGGCCTAGTGTGGAAAAATAAAGGAGTTCAAAAGAAATATCTTATGGAGATGTAAGCCTAGATGAGGTGATTGACCTACCAAAGTTTTATCTTACACAAATACCATTAAATAGATGAGAATTCTACAAGAATCTCTACAAAGGAAGAAGCAATAAGAATTTCTAAGAAGGAAGCATAAGTAGAAGTAAGTTCTTTATAACATCAAAGATATCTTTCTTGATGCTTTCATTCTTCCAGCTACTAATGAAGACAAATCAATTTTTGAGAAACTAGTATATATTGTTGATAATATTTGTGAAAAAAACCTAGATTCCAATACAAAACTCTTATAATGGTCTAAAAGACAATTTAACACTAAGATACTTGAAAAAAAATTTAGTGCCATTGTACTATGATGAGTTGATTTAGCAACCAAGATGGAGAGTGTGCAGAAGGTATTGGACAATATTTTCTCTCTTTACACCAACTTATATGATGTGAATCTTTTCACACAAGAAATTTAGAGGTATGTCGACCAACTAGAGGGGGACCTAAAGACTATAGGTAATACTTTAAAACTATCTCCTACTCATAGTCTGCCACATTTTTAGAGACTGTTATCCACTCAAGGTAGGCTTGTCAAGCTAAAAGCACATGATTTCAATGTTCAAGCTACCTTGATAAGAATCCAATCCATGTTGACCTTACACATGGAAGTATTGCACAAGGAACTAGCTTATGCTAAGACCTTGATGAAGAAATTATCTCATATTTCCACTAATGATGGCTTAGTTAATCTTGTTGTTGAGTTAGACATTCAATATCAATCTCTAGAGGTAGTGTGCAACAATTGGAATGCGACATTGAAAATCATAATGGAGATCCATAAATCATTTTTGGATAAACATACTATCAGTGAACCACCTATGACATAAGTGTCAAAAAAAGGGATAGTGAAGTGAAGGGTATTATGATAGTGAAGTAAAAGGATTATAAAGTTTTTGTCGATAAAGGGGAGTAATTATGCAGAAATAGGGTACAATAAATATACTTAGCAAGAGCATTAGATTCAAATATAGTAAGGAAACATTTACTCAGGGGAGTAATGGAGTAACAAAGTTTTGAGAGTTATGACAATTAGTCATCCATTTTTCAAAATTTTGAAGTTTTGAAAATTTTTAAGAGAAATCAGTCACATGTATATTGTGTGAGTTATGCTCATAATAAATATTGTATTATATGACAATGTGTTTTTTCCACTCATGTCAAAGGGGGAGATTGTTAATCTTAGATTGGTTTTGAAAAGGTAGTGAGAAAAAAATTAGTCATTATCTATCAATATTATAGTGCAAGCCCAGTAATCAAAGCACATTGAGCATAAGTTTTTGAATATTACATGTTGAGTAATATACCTGTTCAGTGCTAAGTAAATAATGTATATTGAGTTATTTAGAAGATGAATTATGTAACATTGAAGATATAGTGGATGTCAAGCATCAGAGACTTCAATATGTGTTGAGTGAACAATTTTAGATGTAGTTGTTTATAATGGCACAAACTTTTATGTAAATCATTTTTGGGCCAACTAAATGATTATTTTATGATTCTAGAAGATAAGGATGGATCTATATTATAAATCCCTATGCAATACATACAACCAATCAAATTGAGGGATTTTTTAAGTGGAAAAATGGATTAGCCTTAGTCATTGATTCCTACCTAACCCTGTCCTACTCATGTTACTTAAGGAGACAAACCCTAAATAGTTTGTATGCATGAAGGAAGAGGAGACACAAGAGAGATGAATGCTAAGTGTAGAGAAGGCATTTATAGTGGCTATGCAGGTTGTGATAATGTTATGAATTGAAAAATTAGTTAGAGAAAATAGAGGAAAGAAGATAGAGGACAAAGGAGACATATCTGTTCAAAAGGATCAAGTACACATCATGAAAGAGAAGATTTGATATATAGCAATAGAACACTAATATAAGGATCATGGTGTTAAATTTCTAACAAGTGATGCAGAGAAAATCTCCTAACAGAGTAGTCTTAACAAGCTTGTGTAAATCTCTTAACCGAGTGCTTATTTTATTGCAAGCTTAAGTCCCCTAACAAGGCACACTTTTAGTAGGGTGTTTAGATATTTTAATAGGGTGAGACCTAATATTATTTGTAATCATTTAGTAGAGTAGATCTTTCATAGGGTAGATCATAGTTTATGGTCAAACTTCTTATAACCTTAATTGGCTACACTTTACAACTGTAGTAGTGAAGATTTATGGGTGTCATCCCCACCTTAGATTTTACCTTCTCATTGGGGGGTTTTTGTGTAACAAATTTACAGTGTCATGTGTTATTTGTTTCATCCTATAGATGAACATGTGTATTTAGCTATTTCAATTTACATGCTGAATTGTGAGATGGATGTGTGGTGATTTTTTATGGTTAAATTTTTGAAGTTTTGATTCACCATCCCCCTACCCTCTTAGAGTTTACTTTCCTATTGTAATTTCCAACAAGGAACTAATGTATGATATCACATTTAATATACAGCCCCTCACACACCTCTTTTCTCTGTTAGATATGGTGTGAGCACCCAATACATTTGATTGGGTGATCTCATCTTTTCTTTCTTCACTACTTCTAGATTCTACTATTTCTTTCCATGTTTTGTTCATCTCAATTTTTCCTTCTCCTTTATTGTTTTCATTGTTTGGGGTTGGTGCTCAAGTCTTGCAGTTCTTATTAACATGTCTAACCTTAAAAGAATTAAAATAAACTAGGTTTCTATTCAACCATTTCTTATATTTACCTCTTAAATGTGTCTTAATGTGATTCTCTATAATGTGCCTATACTCTCCTTAATAATGACAGTTATACCATGTGTTGTAATCCCAACTATAAGAGTTACCTTACTTAGGTGCATGTGTTTTCTTTTCATATGTCTAGTTAGATTTTTCCTTGGATATTATTCATGAGCTCTATGTCCATATTTTTGATAGTTGTAACAATTTCCTTCAAATCTAGGTGCATCACTTTTCTTTATCCTACATTAATGTGCTTGGAGTCCTAGTTTCTTACAATTGAAATAATTACCAGTAAACTTAGTTTTAGGGTTTTGCATACCATTTTTGTTTCTACATATGTTAGTAGTGTGTCCAAGTTTACCACAATGATGAAAAGTAGGTTTACCTTTTGGATTTTTTATTTCTTTTCTCACCACTCTTTAATGATTCTCCTTCCTTGATAGATGAAGATCACTTGATGTTTCATAGACAAAAAGTATCATTAGATGACCTTGATGATCTCATCAGTTCCTCAAAGTATATGATATATTCACCGAGTTTGTTCATTATTTCAAGAAGTTCTTTCTAATATATTAACTCTTTCCTTAGTTGGTCACTTTGCAATCCCAAATTTGTGATCTCTACTTCCTTTCTGTTCACCTCTTGATTTGTAATAAACAACTAGTTCATCATGTCCAACTAATTGTTTGTAAGCTTCTATGCATTAAATGATCTTTCCTCAAGTCTAGTAGATATTCATCTTCTATCTTCTTTAGCCATGATTTTGTCTTCTTCATCTTTCTTCTTTTGTTTGGTCACTTCACATAGTCTTACTGATTGAATTTCCTTTGAGTTCTTTGAATTTTTTGTTCAAAATGTTATTCTTCTCCAATAGATCTTCTATTGTTTCATCACTATCATTAGTATTTCCACTATTAAGAAATATTTTGACATCAACTTCATTGTATAATATGTCATTATGTTGAATGGTTAAATCTTTCCTTTTCTTTAAGGATTTCCTTAACTCATATTTTGCTCCATTAAGTTGTTACAGTATGATTTGGATTACAATCATCTAGTTCTTAATGATTTTTTCCCATTTTGTATTTCTCCATTTCAAGATGTTGTGCTCTCAAGCTATTAGACTTCATTGAAGAGAACAAATCTCTGATACCAATTATTGAAAATCTTAATGGGAAACAAGATACTAAGAGGAGGGGGAGTGAATTAGGATCTATAAAAAATTTCACTAATAAAACAATTAAGTGTATTCACACCTAATCCATCTCATATCTTAGACCTCATATTATTTAAACATAAAATTGTAATGCTAAAATGAAATTTATATTAACATAAAATCCATGTAAAATATCAACACATAACATAATGATTTTGGTAACCTAGAAAAAATTCGAGTTGAAGGTAAAATTGGGTTGGGGATGAAACCCACAAATCTTTACCACTTCAATAACAAAGTTTTCCTGTTAGGGCTAGAACTTAATCATATATGATGATCTACTATCTGATGAGTCTTCTTTATTAAAATCTTTTAAGATTGTTAGGTCTTACCATGTTAAAGGATTTTATAATTACAATAAATATGAACTTTCTTAGGAGATTTAAATAGGTCTTTTAGTACCACTTTGTTAAGAAATTTTCCCTAACTCAATCTATTAAAACTAATTCAGCACCTATTCCTTCAATTTTATCTAAAAACTTATTATGAATCTCCTCTCTTCAAAATCTCAATTTGATATCCTTATCTAATATCTCTATCGTATGTCCTTTCAGACTTAGCATTCCTTTTCTCTATACTTAGCTTTTTCATTCCTTCACACTTTATCAATCATAAACCATTTTTCATTATGATCCAAAGGTACAAACCCTTCTTAAATAGATAGTCATAGAAATTTCTAGATTGGGATCATCAATCCATATTTCATCCTTTCCTATTTTCCTTTGTATTTTTTTGATTGGTTAATCTACTTTTCTTGGGATTAATGTCTTCTAAAAAAATGTGCAATCACATCCTTAAATATCTCTACAATCTTCAAATTTCATGTAGAAGTTGACTAAAATGATATATATAAGTGTTTTGCAATTATAAAATCATATGTCAAAATTGGTTTACTAGACACTTGAGTTCTGATGCTTGGTCATAACTAACATTCATGTTGTTACTTAGCTTCTATACACTTGGCAAATATTGACTCACTCAACATTAACTAACTTTCCAAATGCTTGGTCTCCCTATGTTACTCAGAATGCATGTTGATTTAGTTTCTATTGGGGTTCTTAGCAACCTATACCTTCCTTAACCTATGATAAAATGTAGACAAGTCCTTTGTAGCTTGGCCTTCTCTAGAAGGCTTAGTTGTAATGATGACCTACCAATGCTACCTTGGAAATAACTAAGTGTTAGACACTAATAGGTAACTTGGGCTTAGAGATCAATAATAAGTTATTGATAAGATCTTGATAGTATTTAATTATTGATAGTTTGAGAATGTAAATGATAGATAAGAATTCAAAATGAGATGCTGGGGGGAAAAACAATTATTGGATACAATTGATTAATTTTGTATTGTCTTTGATGTTATAAAAAATTTCATAATCATTATCAATGAGTATATACCAATCTCACTCAGACAGTGAAGATAGTTCTCAATGTCTACAAAGTGTTCTTGTGTTTACCTAGTTTAGAAGAAAGTGTGTACTAAGTTCACTAGGGCATCGAAGGGAAAGTTGCAGAAAATAAGTGTTAACTAAGCTCACTCGAGTAATGAAGGAAAATTGGATGGAACCAGTGCTAACTGAGCTCACTTAGTTGCCAAAGAGTTTTTGTAAAATTTTAGTATTAACCAAGAATTTCTTGGTTAACAAAGGAATTTTTTGAAGAATTAGTTTCTACCAAGTCAGGTTGGCTAGCAAAGGATTTTCCTATTTTGTTGTATTGAGTTTAATTGATCTATCTATTGATTCTAGCCAACCAAGGTGATAAATATTGATTATTGTAAGTTCTATTTGAGTTGACTTGACAAAATAGAACATACAAGTATTAGGTCAAGTTGTGATTTCAAAGTGTGCAAGTGTGAGTGTAAGAAAATGTGCAAATTATGGTGGTGCGATTGAAAATCTATTGGTAAGCAGAAGAAGAAAATTTGAAGGATAAGTAGAATATCCTTGTGGTGTAGAAAAGTCATATTTGATCAAGAAGGATTAAGTACAAGCTAGAACAAAGATCTAAAATTAGCAATTAAGTTGCATTTAAATTAGGTATTTTCATTGTCACTCTCTAACCATTATAGCAATGATCTAAATCTCTTAACAAAGTTGGCTTAATAGCTATTTACAAATCCTCTAGCAAGGTGGAAATTCCATTGAATTTTTCTCAAGACCTCTAACTAGGCCAATCCTAATAAGGTGATCAAATCTTTTAATAGTTTTGGCTCCTAACAGGGCTCACTTCAAAAGAGTGAAAATCAATAACTAGTTGCTATTGGTAGTTTTTCTCAAATTGGGTTTCCTCATTAAATCTTGGTGTCAAATGTGTTCGTGCTATTTATTTTGTGTGTTTGAAACTAAGTTAAAGTAATGGTAATCACATATAACATCTAATGGTTTATATGTTAATCTTTTATTGAGCTAAGCCTATTACTACCAAGTTACAACACTGTGTGTTTTTTGAGGTTCAAGAGTATTTAGCTATTTGTTTGCATTTTGTAATAACATCAAAAGGGATCTGGAAAATATTTTTGTAGTAACTAATTCACCCTTCCCCTCTCATTTACTCCTTTTATATTTCCAAAAATTAGTATCAAAGCATTTGGTTCTTACAGAGAAGGTTTCAAGGGCCTAAGCTAAAGATCAGGATGTCTTACAAAAGAGAAATTCCCAAGCTGAATAGATACAATTTTGTAGCACGGCAAGGACTTATGAGATTGCATCTAGCTACCATTAGTGATTCAGATTGCAAGTATCTTGATGCTGAATATAAGACTCCCACTGGAACATTATCAGTTGAAGGTATTTCTAAAAAGAAGAATCATAATATCATGATGATTAATATTGCATTTTCTCTAAGTTATGCTGAATTTGATGAGGTAAAAGATTGCAAAAACACTTTTGCAATGTGGAACAAACTAAAATATATCTATAGAGGAGATGAAAATGTAAGAAGAGCCAAAGCAAAACACCTTAGAGGACAATTTAATCAAATGAGAATGAGAGAAGATGAAAACATTAAAAAAATATGTGGAAAGAATCAAGGCCAGTGTAAGTACAATCAAAGATTCTAGAGGAGACATCAAGCAGGAAATTGTTGTAAGTAAAGTGCTCAAAACTCTTCTTCCTATTTATGCAATTAGAGTATGTACTATTCAAGAAATGAGATGTGATCCAACTAATAAGATAGGGTTGGAAGCTCTAGTTGGAAGATTAACAACTTTTGAGTTAGACAATTATGATAACTGTCTTTTTACTTCAAAGAATATTGAATCTAAATTTAAAGCTAAACTCTCACTCAAAGAAAAGGGTAAAAAGTAAAAATCCAATCAATTAGAAAGTGAAGAAGATCGATCATCAATAGAAAGTTTAGAGAATGATCTTGAAGTTGTTGAAGCCCTTCTTGCAAGGAAGTATTCTAAAGGAAGAGGGAAGTACAAAGGTAAAGTTCCTCTGAACTACTTTTCTTGTGAAGAAATTGGTGACATTACTATTACATGTCTAAACAAAGAAATAAAGGATGAAAAGAAAAGAAACAAGCATAAAGGCAAGATTGATTCCAAGAGCTACAAGAACTTCAAGAGAAAAGGTAAGAAATCTTGTTTCATTGCTAAAGATTCAAATAACATTGAAGATGAAATGGTTTATATTACTATGAAAGATGAATTTGATGATGAAGGAGATAAGATGGCACTTACCTCTCATGTCAGCAAAAATGATATATGGATTATTGACAGTGGCTACTCACATCATATGATTGGTGAAAAAACAAAATTTGAGCATATGGAATATTATGATAGAGGTAGTGTAAGATTTGGAAACAATGAACCTTGTAATATAAAAGGAAAAGGATGTATCTTGTTAACTAAAGAACTTGTTTGCGATAATTCTTTTTGAGTTAATGGACAAAAGCATAATCTACTAAGTGTGGTACAATTGAATAACATTGGTTTCAAGGTAAAATTCATGAATGGATAGGCCAAAATGTTGGATGGGAAAGGAAGTTTGGTTGGCTCTTACAAGAAAACAAAAGGTAATCTATTTTATCTTGATCTTGGTAATTTTTCATGTTTTATTTATCAAGTAGATGAAAGATGGTTATGGAAAAAAGGACTATGTCATGTGAACTTTGATAATCTAGTTAAGATAAGGAAACATAAAAGAGTAAGAGGTATTCCTAGTTTGAATAAGCCTTATTTGGGTCTATGCAAGAATTGCCAAATTTTTAAGATGGGAAAGACAAGCTTCAAAATAAAAGACTATTAGTCAGAAGAAGTCTTGGAAATTTTTCATACAAACTTATGTGGACCTATTAAAATAGAGATTTATAGTGGAGAAAATTTTTTAAGTCTCTTTCTTGATGACTACTCTAGAATGATGACAATAATGTACCTAAAAGAAAAATTAGAAGCCTGTCAAAAATTCAAGTGGTATCTGGAAAGAGTAGAAAAAGAAACTGGGAAGAAGATGAAATATCTAAGATCAAAAAAAGGTTGTGAGTTCATTTCCTATGAATTCAACAATTTATGTATTGAAAGAGGAATCAAAAGATAAGTATCTGTTGTTCATACACCATAGCAGAATGTTATAGCAGAAAGAAGAAATAGATATATCATGAATTGTGGAAGAACCCTAATGATTGAAAAGAATGTTGCCATCAAATACTAGAAGGAAGCTATTAGCACTGCAGTTCATACCTTGAAAAAAGTTCAGTTGAAGAAAGATTCAAACAAGACAAGTTATCAGCTATGGTATGGCTACAAACCTAGTGTAAGTTACTTGAAGATATTTGGCAGTAAATGTTACATATTGAAAGAATCTAGAAAAGGAAAATTTGATGTAAAAGGTGATGAAGGCATCTTTCTAGGATACTCTTGTAGAAGCAAAGCATACATATGTTTGCATTTATTTACTCAAAATTATGGAAAGTGCACATGTCAGAATTAATGAATATGTAGAAAAGAGTGAAGAAGAAAGAAGCAAGGAACCTAAAGACTATAGAAGATTCATTCACTATGAACCTGATATCTTCCTAATCTATCTAAAAGAAAATATGCTTCAGCTCCCAAGTCCCCAAAGACTCCAATAGCTACCAAATTGTAGATAGTGCAACCTGAGCTACAAGAACCTGACTCACAAATAGAGGCTATCGAGCTAGTTCAAACCAAGCCTGATAGACCCGAGTCAAAGATAAAAGGACTCGAGCTTGAAATTGAAATTCAAGAAGAAGATGATGGAACTCATTCAAAGAACAAGGAGCCTATATTAGCAAGATATGTTAGAAGACACATGCACCTGATTAGATCATTGGAGATAAATCAGATGGAACAATGACAAGAAGAAAATGAAAAGGTACATGTTTACTTTCTCAATTTGAACCTAGAAGAGTTAAAGATGCTCTAGAAAATAAAAGTTGGATTGAATCAATGAATAAGGAGATAGAACAGATAGAGAAGAACAAAACTTGGACTCTTGTTCCTAGACCCAAGGATAAAAATGTAATTGGTACAAAATGGATATGTACAAATAAGCTAAATGAAGATGGGAAGGTATCAAGAAATAAAGAAAGATTGGTATGCAAAGGTTACTCTCAAGAAGAAGGTATTGACTATGGTGAAACTTTTGCTCCTATATCTAGACTTGAAGGTGTTAGAACTTTACTAGCATATGCAACACATAGAGGATTTAAAGTATATCAAATAGATGTTAAATCTGCATTCTTGAATGGAATCCTTGATGAGGAAGTTTACAATAAGAAATCAAAAGGTTTTGTAGATCCTAATGAAGGAGACATGGTTTGAAAACTACACAAAGCTTTATATGGTCTCAAGCAATCTCATAGAGCTTGGTATGAAAGACTCCATAATTACTTGGTACATATTGGTTTTTAATGGACTAATGATAATAGTAGTTCATATATCAATGAAGGACTAGATAAGAATATTGTGTTAGCAGAAATATTTGTTGATGATACTTTATTTACAAGAAATGATGATTTGTGCAAAACATTCTCAAAAGAAATGAGAAAAGAATTTGAGATTTCCATGTTTGGTGAAATAAAATTATTTGTTGGATTACAAATACAACAAAACAAGAATGGTATCTACATCACTCAATCTAAGTATATCAAGGAGATATAAAAGAAATTTGGAATGGAAGATTCAAGACTAGTTGGAACACCTATGTCTAGTGGACATAAGCTTTCCAAAAATGATGATTCCAAAGAAGTAGATAATTCTAATTATAGATCAATGATTGGAAAATTATAGTATATAGTTCACATAATGGCTAATATTGCTCTAGCAGTTGAAATAGTGGCAAGATTGTTAGAAAATCCCAAAGAGAATTACGTGATGGCAATCAAGAGAATAATGAAGTATCTGAAAGGTACTGAAGACTATGGTTTATGGTACAAACTTGGAGGCAATTTGGACTTAAAAGTATTTACTGATGTTGATTGGGAAGGAATTCTGGATGATAGAAAAAGAACTAGTGGTGGAGCATTTTTTATTGTTAAAAGACTAGTATCTTGGACAAGCAAGAAGAAAAATTGTACTTCTCAATCCACAAAAAAAGAAAATTATGTAGTAGTAGTAGTTGATTCCTCTAATATTGTTTGGTTCAAACAATTTTTGGAAGGAATGAAGGTAGAAATCAAAGATCCAATTGTTATATAGTATGATAACACTAGTGCAATCAACATATCAAAGAATCTAGTAATATATTTCAAAACAAAGCATATTGCTATAAAATATCTCTTCTTAAAAGAATTGGTGCAAGATAAAGAAGTTAGATTGGAATATGTGAACACAAAGGAACAAATTGCAGATATATTCATAGTCATTATCTAAGGATGCATTTCTATATCTAAGAGGTAAGCTAGAGGTCATTCCACTATCTGAAATTCACTAAATGAAGTTTAGTGAATGCATCAACCAGAACCTATTGAAGATCAATCAATTGGTGTAAAATTGGCAAGGGCATATTGCAAATGAATCAGTACTTAAGGTACATTGGAATTTACTCTTTTATTATCTTTGGCATGTGTTGTTAAAGAGGGAGAAGTCTAAGAAATTTTTTGAACTAGAATAAAGTTAAAAATGAGAGAGAGAGAGAAGTCCTCTAAAAGATGAAGTATGTTGAAAGAGGGAGAATTTTCTAAATGAACTTGGTAACAACTATTGCAAAGAGAATTTAGTAAAAAGGAAGAGCTCATACTAATAGAGGGAGTTCTCAAATACAAAATTTCATTGTACTATGACATGTTGTGTTGCCATCAATGCCAAAGAGGGAGATTGTTGGATACAATTAATTAATTGTGTGTTATCTTTGATGTTACAAAAATGTCATAATAATTATCAGTCAGTATATGCCGAGCTCACTTGGGTAGTGAAGATAGTTGTGTCTACCAAGCATTCCTTTGTTTGCCTAGTTTAGAAGGCAGTGTCTACTAAGTTCACTTGAGCATCAAAGGGAAAGTTACAGAAAGCAAGTGTTAACCAAGCTCACTCAGGTAATGAAGGAAAGTTGGATGAAACCAGTGCTAACCGAGCTCACTCAATTGTCAAAGGATTTTTGTAAGATTTTAGTGTTAACCAAGCATCTATTGGTTAACAAAGGAAATTACAACAAAATTAGTTTCTATCAAGTAGGGTTGACTAGTAAAGGAACTTCATATTTTTTTATTGAGATTAATTGATCTATCTATTGATTCCAGCCAAATAAGGTGATAAATATTTATTATTGTAAGTTGTGTTTGAGCCAAATTGATAAAATAGATGGTATAAATATAAAGTCAAGTTGTGATTTCAATGTGTTCAAGCAAGTGTGAAAGTGTGAGTGTAAGAGAATGTGAAAATTATGGTGATGTGATTAAAGATCTATTAGTAAGAAGATGAAGTGAATTTGAAGGATAAATAGAATATCATTATGGTGCAACAAAGTCAGATTCGATCAAGAAGGATCAAGTACAAGCTAGAACATAAATCTAAAATCAGCAATTAAGTTTCATTTAAATTAGATCATTTCATTGTTACTTTCAAACCATTATAGTAGTGATCTAAATCTCTTAACAAAGTTGGCTTAATAGCTATTTGCAAATCCTCTAACAAGGTGGTAATTCCATTGAATTGTTCTCAAGACCTCTAACTAGGCCACTCCTAATAGGGTGATTAAATCCTTTAATAGGGTCACACCTAATAGTGTGTTTTGTAACCTTTAATAGGGTTGGCTCCTAAAAGGGCTCATTTTTAAAGAGCAAAATTCATTAACTAGTTGCTATTGGTGTTTTTTCCCAAATTGGGTTTCCACATTAAATCCTAGTATCAAATATGTTCATACTATTTACTTTATGTATTTGCAACTAAGTTAAAGTAATGGTAATCATAGATAACATCTAATGGTTTATATGTTAATCTTTTATCAAGCTAATCCCACTACTACTGAGTTACAACACTTTGTGTATTTATCGAGCTTTAGTAGTATTCAGTTATTTGTTTGCATTTTGTACTGACATCAAAAGGGATCTAGGAAATATTTTTGTAGTAACCGATTTACCCCTCCCCTCTCAATTACTCCTCTTACATTTCCAACAACCAATGAGTATAAGAGATAAGAATTGTCTTAGGTTTTTTCCAAAGTGTTAACTATTGACATAAATAGGTAGTAGGTTGTAAAACACCAAAATTAGCTACTTAGAAAAAGTATTCTCAATAGTATTATGTTGCATGTAGTGTTTATACATTGTGCAAGCATCTATCTAGTTTCAATTTTTGGAAAGGAAAGTTATTAGAAAATTACAATGCTAACACATTTGAAACATTATTTTTCACAAAAAGGACCATAATATAAACATATTAGAACCAAGAAAAGGCTAAGGAAAATATAAAAATAGCCTAAGAATATGCTAGGAAATATGGAAGCCAAAATGGATCCTAAAATTAATGTGAAATTATATGAGTATGAAAATTGTTACATTATATTATTCCCTCATTATAGAAAGATTGTGATATTAAGTAACATCATATTGTAAAGTACATATATACAATATTGAAAGTAAGTAACATTATCAATATTCCTATACTATCCTAGAGATTAAGTACCCTTAATTAGGTGTTCATTTTAGCCTCATTTTAGTATGTAGTGGTTCCTACATTGATTTTGTTAATAAACAAATTTGTCTTCTATGAAAATCCTTCACAAGTAACTTTGAAATGCCCTAACTAAAAGAAAATTCTAAAACTAACAGTTTGAGTCACTTGCAATTATTTTTTCAAGTGCTCTATGAATTTTGAAATGAAGGTACAATTCCCTCCTTTTTATTTATAATGAGTAATTTTCATATTAGCATTTAAGTAGAAGACACATAAGGAATACTAACATCCATTCATCAACATAATATGAATGTGAAGCTCAATTTTAAAAGGAATCAAATATATAGCACACATGTGATTTAATCAATCTTCCCACTTACAAAGAAACAAAAGGGGAGACTTAACACTCATTGCACATATGATGCATAAAGCCATAAGATTCCATGACACGCAATAACCTTGATAAATGAGAGCAAGATGTTTTTTGAATAATATTAGAATGATCACAAGATCATTTCCAACTAGGGAAACATCATTCAAGCCATATGATCTAAAAATAAAACTCTCTTCATTCCAAATATGCAAGCAAATAACCATATAATTATTCTCCCTTACACCATAACCAAGTTGTAGGACAAATACAATCTCCTTCCTTCCCTTCCCTATTGCAAATTTTTAAAACTAAAATGCCTTACCTTTCTTGAAAAATGCACAAGCATGTCCAACAACAAAAGAACCCCATTATAATAGATTTTCCCATTAAATAATTTTCCAAAGAAGTTTGGCAACTGCCACAACTTCTTACCAAATCAATTTTTAACTCCTTAGGAACATTACAATAATAATTGATTCTATTACATAAATAATTATTTTACATTCTTTTTCAATTTAACTTATTTCCCAAGGATTTCTTCATGTACACATTTTCCATAAATGCTTTAGGTTACAATAACAACTAATTATTTTAAGGAATTAATTATTTCAAACTCATTCTCACATTTATTTTAATGACAATTATGTGCGAAAGTAATGCTATTAGAATGAATTATGTGCAAAAGTAATGCTATTTAGGTTAATTTGATATTTAATTATTTTGCATTTGAATATTTAATTCTTTAAAGAATTAAGTACTATATAATGAAAAATAATTTATAAAAGATATTTAAAAGCTTACCTTTTGTATTTTCTCACATAGTTGAATGGGAGGGAAATAGCTAGAGTTCCAAAACCCTAGGTAATAGATTTCATGTTTTCCTAACACTTATTGGATGTTCAAAGAAATATTATAAGTCATATTTTAATTTAGTTTCTTTAAAAGTCAAGGTTATCCCCTATGTATAATTATTTTCTATTGATCCAATTTGTCACATTGGCATAATGATGAGTAGTTTATTTAAGTGATTTATCATGGATTGGTAATCAGCCAAGGAGGTTAAATCACCTCACAGGTATCGGTAGACATCTTCAATGATCCACATAATAGAATAAGATGAAGCCAAGGCTATTAAAATTAGTATAAAGAGTCATCAATATGACATGGTAGAGGAGGAATTCCAAAGATTCAAATTTGGTTTATATTTGAACAAGAATGATGGAATGTAGTAAGGAAAAATGAATTGAGGTGAGGCCTAGAATTGACGGACATGACTACTAGTCTAGACCCTACATTGTAGGTGTCACAAGATGCTCATAAACTAGTCAATAGTTTGAATTTAAAATTTTAATTTATATTTGAGTGGGATAATGTTGTAGGGTTTTGACATCCCACCCAAAGTTAAACAAAAGGGAGACTTCATGCATCTGATAGAGTGTATGAATGAAGAAAAAGAAATAGAGACTGATAGTATATGGAAAATTGAACAATACAAAGACAAAGTCAAAGGCAAGGATGATACACTGAGGTGATAGAAAGTAAAAATAGAATGAAATAATATAGCTAATAAGTAGAGGAACAAGACTCAAGGCCATATCTATCTAGAAGTAGTTTTATGCACTCTAGACAGGGGTAACTAGAGAAAAGAAAAGCATAGTGATATGAAAGGATATCACAAAGTGTACCCAAGAGATAAGATGAGATCACACCATCTCAAAAGGTATTCACTACAGATCTATTAAGAAAGTAGTGATATAAATTTTAGATCACATTGATTTCTATCTAAGAATTATTATCTTGTACTAAGCTCTTAAATGAGCATGATTTAGTAACAAGCATATGTTAAATCCTTTAACAAGGTTATTCTTAAGAATGTTAAATCCTATAATCTAGTAACCTTAGTAGGCTGATTGTAATCCTAAGAGGTTACTAAAATTCTTGATAGAATGAGTTCTTAGAAGGAACAAGTTATAGCTCTTAATTGAGCAATATTTTATCTCTGGTAAAAGGCTAGCAGGTATATTATTCCCACCATGATTTTCATCCTCTCATTGAGTGTTTCTACATACAAAAAAATAGCATGTTTATTAATCAATGCTTTGTTTACAAGTTTACTTGTTTCTATTTTATTGTATTTATAACTATGTTAGCACTCAAATGACTGGTGATTAGTATATTTAGAGCAGTAAGGAAAATAATTAGTTCTGATACATGTAATGATTCACCCCGCTCTTAGTATAGGTTGGGACCAACAACTAGTATTAGAGTCTAGGCCTTGGTAGTTATAAGCCTCGTAGCTTGAGGGTAGATCAAATAATTTTTATGAAGTACAAGAAGTTATACGAATAATATCTTGACATTATAGAGGATCTAAAGGAAAATCTCAGAGAATAATTAGCAAAAAGAAAGAAGATTGTGAAAAAAAATTAGTAAGAGTCATGAAATAACTGTGTAGATGGAAGAGAAGAGTGGTACAAATGGATCTAAAGAAGCTATCTTTGATCTCACAACTAATAACAAGAAGTTAAGCAAGGTGATTTCTAAATTGGAGAAAGAACTAGAAGAAGCATTACAAGGGCTGAACCAAGTATAGAAAGAGAAAAGTGATCACACAAGAACTAGAGAAATCTGAAAAGGCACTAAGAGAGTCATGAAATTATTGAGCATATGGAAGAGAAGAGTGGCACAAATGGATCTAAAGAAACTGTATCTGATCTCACAACTAATAACAAGAATTTAAGAAAGTTGGTTTCTAAATTGAAGCAAGAAATAGAAGAAGCATCATAGGAGTTGAACCAAGCACATAAAGAGAAAAGTGATATTACACAAGAACTAGAGAAATCTGAAATAGCACTAAGTGAAGCCATGGAAGAAAAAAGAGTAGCTGAAGAGAATGCTAGATAAAGGGACAAGTAGATTTAAAGAGTAACGAAGGAACTAAGAAGCACTAATAAGAGGAATGAGAAGATGGATTAGAAAATCAAATCTCAAGGGAAGAATAAGAGCACAAGTAGTATTTCCCATAAAGGAGATAACATGATTGAAATTGGTGAGACATCTAAGAGCAAGAACCATACTAGACAAGGATAAGGAAAAACATCATCTTAAGGTAAGAAGCATAAGAAACCAATTTGTGATTGTGGTAAAGTAGGTCACACCTCAAATATACATTAGCATAGAAAGGTTGCACCTAATGTACAATATAATTTCTATAGGTATTACAACACTTTCCATTGGTATGGTTTCTCCTCCCAAGAGTGCATATCTCATTCTCATGAGAAAATATTTGATGGGTACTATTACTAATATAACAAGAAGGGACAAGAGAAAGAGGTATACATATCAAGAGAATAGAAAAATCAACAATCTCAACAAATCTCTGTACAAGATGGAAGAAAATATTCAACAAAGATGTATGTTTAACCTATAATAACAAAGGACATACAACTAACCTTTGTAAAATAGGAACTAGTCAAAGGAACCACTCAAGACCATGGAAAGGAACATGCATGACTTTTTATTATTGTAGATAGACATGTCATCTTTCTAAATACTATAGAACAAGAAAAGTAGCCCAAGTACAAAACTTGGATAAAAATGGGAAGAACAATATAGTGGACAAAGAATAAGTCAGAAAGGACTTCAACAAGATAAGGACAAGGGAAGTAGATGAGATCAAAGAGGTCAAGTCTAAAGAAGTAGGACTCACCTATTACTAGTGAGACTTATGGAGAAAGTTGAGCTAGTCCAATCTGAAAAAGGGTCACAAGTTAAAGAATACAACATATGCTAATCCCCTATTGAAAATTGGTAGAAGAATTCACTAATCAAGCATAAGAAGCCTATATCAAGGTAGGGACATGTTGAGATTATGATTTTTGTTATACAGGTCATTTGTATTGATTACAAAAGGATATGTAGTTAAGTGTTATTTTTACTATATATCACTAATGTGAACCTAAAAATAGCTCATTAAAGGATATAAATAGGTTGAGTGGGTTTTGATTAATCACTTTTCAACTCAAATTCTTTAGCTAAGAAAAATTTGAGAAAACTTAGTAAAGCATTTGTGTGTCATTTTTCCCATGATGAAGCTTCCTAACACTAGTAAGGGCAAGATCAAAGACCAAAAATATGAGAAGTTTCAAAAAAGAACAAAGAGAATCATGGAAGACAACATTCACAAGATTGAGTTTTTTGGCAGTGAAGGAATCAAAGAACTAGATTATGTGGTTACCTCACTAAAGGGAGATGTAGGAAACCACACATTAACATTGTTCTTATTGCCTATAGGCATTCTACTAGTAGAATATGTTAGCTCTTATCTAAGGGAAAACATTATAGAAGTGATAGAGGGAAAGGTTTATGAGGTATTTACAAAATTTGTGGAGGACTACATAATGAAGAAAGAATGACAAAAGTTGATGAATACAACAATGTACCACATAATTAAAATTCCTAACTTTATTTAGGAAGATTGGGTTAGACTTGTACTAATTAGAGTACATGGAAGTTACATGTGGCTTGATAGGCCCTATGAAATTACAAAGATAGTTATCCTTAGGGTAACATGACTCAGTGGTATGAGAGGAAGGCAAAATAGTGGAAAATTTATACTTGATAAAGTTTCAATATTGACCAGAACAAGAAAAGCGATGGTCCATATTTTCACCATTCTATTTTTTTTGAAAATTATACTATGAAAATTTAGACCAAATATGTGAAATTGGTCTTTACATAGCTTTTTTGTGGAGGTTATACTAGAAAAGCCCTAAAATTTTGTCTATGTATCCTTTTTCCTTCTATTATCTTTCTTTCCATGTCTTAAGTCCCTAAGTCAAATGTTCACATATGTCTTTTCTCTATTTAAGAGGGTTTATAATTTTTAAGTTGTGAAGCCAGGTCTCTCCCTTAAGTGCTAAATCTTTGGTCTAGTGAGCCTTACCTATTTTAAGGTTGTGAAGGCACGACATGATTTTATCAGTAGTTTTTGTAGCATCTCTACACTTAATTGTGATGGTCTATCTTGGCCAATTATGTTGTGAAATACTTCTTGATTCGATATCTCTAGGGCCATAAGAGTTCATAAGCATGTCATGTGGAGTGATCTAAGAAAAAACACTATGACATTATAGGTTTCAAGGTGGAGATGCAATAATAGATTTAAAATAAATATGACATTCCTTTATAGCTTAAGTTTCTTAATGTTCAAAATTGAGTGAAGATGTGGATATTGACCTTGTTCGTGACTTTGCACAACTATGAAAATAGCCCATGATGATAGTTACAAGGTATAGATCTAAGTTTAAATGATGCAAGAGTTGTCATTCATTCTTGATCTCATAACTAAGGGTGTAAGGTTAATAAAGTGTCATGAAGTAGTGATGAAAGGGATGTAATAGCATTCACCACTTCTTTGAGCATTATGAAGACATTAAGGAAAAAGTTATGATGTAGAGATCAACTAATTTTTGCTACTTTTTAGTGCTAAAAGTGTTATTTAAAATATTGGTTGCAAGGTAGAGACAAAGAACACACATGAAATCACATCAAGAAAGATGCGTTAACATGAGAGACGTGTAATGTTAAAAAAAGTTAACATTGATAGGTTTTCACACCATCATAGCATGTAATATTGGGTTGCTAATCACTAATGAGAAACAATGATAATGAAGGAAATTGGTCATTGCCACATCACACCTTATAAAAACATGAATATTTTATGAAAAGGGGTAATTTTTGGGTGCTAGAGTGGTAGTACAAATGTCACAAAGTATGAATGCAATGATTTTTAGGAAATTTGAAAGATTTCATGCATGTTTTCTTTTTAAATTCCATTAGTATCACTTTCAACTCATAGATGCCATTAAAAGATTGATGTAATAGTGTTCTTGCCACTGGTATTCATAAAGTGTTATTTTGGAGAAGAGACTTGTACATAGAGCTGAATTAAAAAGATTTTCTTGAAATATTTGAATTGTGAAGAAATGGCATAGGAGGAGGGAAAGTTGATTGTGCAAGTAAATGTTGAAGAGACCTCACCTAGTGTTGTACAAGGAAAAGAAAATGGTTTAAGTCCATTCATGGATGAAGGGGTGTATTTCTTGCTAGGTTCATCAAATGCTCAATCTACAATTTCACACATTTTGAAGGATCCATACAACTTCTACAGAGATACAATAATACCAAACATAGATGGGAATGCATTGTTTTGCTTTTTCTCTAATAATAGAGTATATGAGCCTCCTACTTCAAATACATGGAACATAGATTTGGGTAAGTTGATTATGCCAAAGGTTTTAGTGGATGTAGCCCTATTAAAGGCTTTGATTAAAGAGTAAAATCTAGTAAGCCATGAATTTCATAAGAAAGATAGGAGTATCTTATGTATATTGGATAGAGAATTCATAGAATTTTTTGATGTGAACTTTCAAAATCAAAAGAGTTTTCTCATGGGTAGAGTCATGAGGAAACACATCCCTATGTTGAAGAAGGAGAAGGGTGAGATTCTAAAGAAAGTAGTAGATTTCATGCCCCCTAAGTACTTTAGAAGGTATTTTTAGTATAGTATCTTTGGTTTGAATAAAATGATAGGGTTGGATGGGGCTATGAATGCTTTTGGTTCTTTATATATCATGGCTTTGGATATAAAAGATTTGCATATTGATGTAAGGTATGAATTTGTTACCCATATAATCAATGTCATCCATAATAAAATTATTGTTGCACAGTAGGGAGAGATGGGAAATTTCAAGTTTCATCACCATCCATTATGATGACCTAAATTTTCACCTAACAAGAAAATTGTCAAAACTTGTGAAAATCAAGTAAATTTATGTTTATCATGCTTAGGTTCTTTGAAAATTTGTGTTAACCCTCATAATAAAACCCTAGGGAAATTATTTTGTCTTTATGCTGATTGAAGTTCATTTGACATTGACTTGCATTTTAAAATAGGGATATGTGAAAAATATTGCTCTATATTTTATCCCTAAGTTCTAAGCTAATATTACTTTGATGTTTCATGACCTTTTTATCCTTCAAGTTGTAATGTTGTGAAATATATTTAATTGCAACATTGCTATATTTTTTCTACTAACCATGTTCAAGGTTGCAAGGAGGAAAAATGGTCTATTTTCATCATAGCATGGCTTTGCAATGGTTAGTGCAATGATGTAGGTTTGAGTTGTGAAAGAGTGATGACTTGAAAATTGCATTATCACTAGTTAAATAAGAACTAAAAACATTTAAGTTGTGATGCTACGAATAGAAGGAAGCGGTCAAAAAGATTGTTATCCCAACATGTCTAGGCTAAAGGGCATGTGAGAATTAACAGTTGTGAGGATGCAAACAATGAAAAATGTTAGCTTCAAGTAGTCATCACAAGGTCACAGGGCAGTAAGTATCAAGTATATTTTAAGTTGTGACTGTGCAAATAGAATAGAATTGTTAATATGAATATAAGTGCAACATTGCAAGTGGTTAGATAGACACTAAGTTTTAAGTAGCAGGGATGTAAAAAGTTAGCAGTTGTTAAATTTTAAGACTGGGGCATCTTTACATTTAGTTACGAGGAAACTCAAGTTAAGGTATAAAAGTTGTGAAAGGTTGTAATTGTGCCTTTGTAAGGCTACTTGTTGACTTAAGAGTTTAAGTTGTGAAGTAGCGATAAGAAGAAGATAGTCAAGTTAAAGAGTCATCACATAGTCACATGGTAAAGCCATAAAGGAAAATTATAAGTTGCAAACTTGTGAAAGATATTTAATAGATCAAAGAAATGTTCATTACTTATTCACAAGGGTTTGAAGAAAATTGAAAGTCTAAGGTGTGATGCTATGAAATGAAATCAAACAACTAAGTTTTAAATAGTCACAACATTGCATGAGCTTATAAATGACCTAAGGATATAGTCATGAAATAGAGAAAGATTTAAAATCGTTCTTTCGCAAGGTTTAGCTGAAGCTAAGATATTGAGGTTGTGAAATTGTGAAGTTAGGGGGTAGTTAGTATAAAGGGTGGTCACATCATCACAAGGGGTAAAATTTGACTTAAGGTCAAGGCTGTGAGCTGGTGAATTACTTATGATCTCATCTTTGTGAGTCAAAAGATGTGGTTAAGAAATGATGTTGCAAACATGCAGAAAAAGAAAATATTACATTTAAAGGTATTTATTTCACCTTCATATGACTTTGAAAGCATTTAGAATATTAAGTTGTGATGTTGTGAAGGATGAAGTGCCAGTCAAAGAAGATGCTTGGTGCAACATTGTATAGTTAAAGTATACATCATGACTAATGGTTGTGAGGGAGTGATAAGATAAATATTTGAAGCGTCACATCATCACAAGCATAAAAGTTGTTAAATACCAAACCACAATGAAGATGCAAAATGATTAATAAAGAGCTCATCACCAAATCGCAACAGTCAGAAGGGTAAACTAAAAAGAAGTTGTGAAGCTTGTGAAGCTTGCAAAGTAGAAAATAAAGGGAATCATTATAGGCCAAGCCTAGTGGTTAAAGAGAAGTGATGCGAGGTTGTGAAGTAGTGAAGATAACCCTATTTTGCATGGTTGCATCCATAAACAAAGAAAGGGAAGAAACTATGATGAAGTAGAAAAAATGTGGTGATCATACCATTGCAACTCTTAATTGTAAAAGCACAAAATAAATTTCAATGACCATGTCTAAGCTAGATAGAAAAGGGATGAATTGGATATACAAAGTATGAAAAAGTGAAGATCTTGCCATATTTTTGAGAAATGATAGGTTTTGAAGTGTGCTGATTTAATTTCCATTAATGTTATGTTCTTGTTGCAAAAACAAATAAATTCTGAAGGCCACAAATATTTTCATTACCAATTTCATCATTGTTTGAGTTTTCTTAGAAAATTTCAAATTACAAAGAAGATTTTCAATGACTATTCAGCATTAAGCATACATAATTAATTGAATTGTTTGAAGAAATGGCTCAAAAAGAAGGAGAATTGATTGCATAGATAGTGGTTGGAGAATTAACTTCACAAAGAAAAAGTGCTAGCTTGTTTTTTGAAGATTGGATACACATACTTCTTAGTCCTAGTAATGCACAAGCTAAAAATTACCATGCTTTTAGGGATCCATATGCATTTTTTAGAGATGAAGAAGTTCTAGATAGAAACAAATATGAATTATTCTGGTTCTACAAAACATAGCAGAAAAGGTTCCAGTTTGCAACCCTTGGGTTAGAAATTTGGGTAAATTGGTCATGCCAAATTTTTTTGTGGATGTGGACCTAGTAAAAGCTCTAATAAAATTCTATAATCTAGTCAATAAGTCCTTCCATAGGAGAGATAGAAGCATCTTCCTCACCCTACATAAAGAGACATTCATAGAGGCATTTGACCTGGGAGGCCCAATGGCATTGCCTATTGATGTTGATGAACTATCTAAGAATTTAGAGAAACATAATAACTTTTATATGGATAAGAAAATGACAAGGAATATCCCTTTATTCCATAAAGAGAAGGGAGAGATTCCAAATAAGAAGGAAATATAAAAGATCATGCCTCTTGAATTCTCTTAAAGGTATTTCTAGAATACTGTTTATGGCTTGAGCAAGGTCCTAGTTTAGATGGAACCATGAATATCCTAGAAAGACATTATGTTATGGCTTTGAATATCTAATATCCCAACACTAATGTTGGGTACGATTATGTAGCATACATAATTGATAAGATACATGAGGAGATCATTGATTCTTAGCAAGGACAATTGGAAAATTTCAGATTCCCTCATTATTCAATGATCATGCATCTAATTATTTTCAAGAATGTTGATTCTTTTGATCAGAGCTTCTTTGTGTCCACATAGGAGCCAGGAGAAAGACTACTAGTACAAAGGTGGACAAGGGTATGGAAAAATTTCTACCCCTATTTAAATGTCATCTCTTTTTCTATTGATTTTGTCCATCTTGTATTAAAAAGGATAGGATTAGTGAATGAACAAATCCCTATAAGTGTTAGAAAGGTTATTAAACCTAAAATGTGTTTTGATGTTGGTAAAAAATTAACTCATGATTCAGAAGTGTCTTTTTATTTGAGAAGTACATTGTTTTAAGGATTTTTGGATACCCTTAGCCACCTCACATTTTTCCCAAATATGTTCCTGAGAGACTAGGATTTGTAGAAGTGTTCTATAAATTGATTTCAATGAATAGGGAATACCTAGATACACTTTTCAAGAAGGGAAAATTCTTGTGCATATGCATCAAGGTAGGAGACTTTAAGATAGGCAAGAACACCATTAGCAAAACTGATGCCTATCTAAGAACCTACAAATTGCCAACTAGGCCAGCTAGGACATACAAGCCTTCTAGTGTAATCATAAATGCCTTCAAGAGTATGAGAGGATATAACCTACACCCTACAAAACCTATGTAGGAAGAGGATGTCATTGTTGGCAGGTTAAATGAGCATGTTTATAGGGAGAGGATGGTTAAAAATAGGGATGTTGTTAGTTTTGAACAAGAGATGAAAAAATCACATCCATCCTTCAAGGTATCATATTGTGAAGAAGATTAATGGTCAAAATTAGACAAGTGTATAGAAAATTTTGATGAAATAGCAGTAATGCAAAGAGTAAAACTAAGAAGCTTCAAATGGGCTTCCCACTCTTGAAATCAACCAACTGGCTATCAAATCTTCAACATTATTATAAGGTTTTAGCACACTAATCCTCCAGTGGATTAGAAAAAAAACTCTCCAACTTCACCAAGAATCCAAGGAAAAATAACCAAACTTGCCCACTTTATGGGTTTTGCACCAATCTCCCACAACTAGGTCAATACTAGGAAAACACCCTAAATTTTTTTCCAAAGGGTTATAACATATTAAATGATCTTGGGGAACCTATTTACCATAGACTACACCACTAGTTTGAAACATACGCTTGCACAAATCCTCAAACCCTAATTTGGCCTAGTAGTCTTGTGAGCCCCTTTTAGCCCTCCTAAAATGGCTTTTTGGATCTAAATTCACAAAATTTCAAACAAGATCCAAAAAAAAAATTAGGTTTTTGAATACCCTTTTCAAAGTTACTTAAAACCCCAAAGCACCAAGTTCTAGCCCCACTCCAGCATTCCCTTTCCTTCACAAAGAAACACATACCTAAGTGATCAAGTTAGGCTTGGTTTACAAAGCAACTAATAGGAAATGGGGTCATGGAAATGAACTAAATACTTAGGAATGGCTAGAAATACTAAAATAACTTATTTCCAAATGATCAACCCTTCACCAAATCCCAAACTCTTGTCATTCACAAATCGACATTCTACAAGAGGTCAAATCTTTCATGGTACTTCACCTAGGGCTTGATTAGAAAAATCACAAAACATATCCTCCAGTTTTTAAACCTTGGAATATTTAAGAGGACCCTACTAGATACCATTTCCTAGGTGGCCATGCAATTCCAACTGAGGAAATTGTAGTTAGAGACCCATCTTTGCTATATACACCAAAATGTTGTCATAAAAACCTAATTTCACTAAAAATGCAATAACTTGAGAAAGAAAACACTTAGCATGATGAAAGAAGAAGAAAATGAAAGCTTATTCAAATATCTATCCCAAAAATCTATCAGATTTGATCTGACAGTCTATAGAGTTTGTGCAGCATGCAAACAATAGTAAAATTGACTCCAAAACTAAATTTCCTTCTTTGCAACCTTTTCCAATCCATACATTAATGCCCTCCAGACCTCAAAAAAGAGGTATATATCTCTCCTATGTCTATTTTAATATTTATAAAAAATATTTTAATTTATAACCCTTTTCCCACTAAGTTGCATTTTAAGCAACTTTTACAACTTTTCAACTATGCAACTTGCACAAAAAGTGCAATTTTTACATTTCTCACTTGATTCCACTTCCTGGACTTGGAAATACAACATAGCTAAAAAAAAACTAAAACCACCTAATCCTAGGCTTTATTGACCAAAAACATGAAAAAATTCAAATTTTCCTAATGAGCAACTTTTGCTTATAAATTGCATAAAGTGCCTTAAGCATACAAAATGGTGTCTTTCTTTGACAAACATGGAATTTTCATCCAAGGCTTTTTTATTCTAGCCTAAGTTGGTGGAAAAAAAACATGAAAACTAAAGCATAAACCAAATTCCTTGGGGCTCTACACCACACTCCCGAGGTGAAAAGAAACTCAATTCTCTTGAGTTGGAATGTCTTCAAGTTTGCTCCCAAGCTTGATGATGTCTTTCTTTGAAAGACAACTCTCATCCTCTATTGGTTTATTTCCACACTTGACCATGTATTCATAATATCCTTTCCTCCTTGTCTTTTGGGTTTTCTATTTTCCCAAAATGGCTTCAATGGTTTGTATAGGCACTTGTGGTAGTTCTTGTAGTAAATATGATTCTTCTTACTACTACACTACCTCAACTTCCGATTTATCCTTTGGACCCTTGAATTCATAGATATATGCCAATTTAAATATGGGAGAGATCCCTAAATCAGTACTAAATTCAATGTGATAGGCTTTGTTGACACATTTCTTCAAAAAATTTAATGGTCCTCTCTTCTTCTTCATTCACTTAGTGTACTTCTCCCTTGGTATTCTCTCCTTCTTTAGGTGAATCATTACTAGATCCTGTTGACAATTGGCTAATAGTGATATGTAATTATTGTCATTTATGGCAACACATGATGTACATGTTGATAGGAAACATCATAAATAAAGATACTTAGTGTTTTGTAATCAAAAAATTGTATAAGTATAGAATTTGGTTTACAACAGTGTATTGTTTTGTTTATAAATTTTTGCTAATTTCATATTATGACTAGCAAAGTTACATGGAGATAGTATACATGTTGGTGATGATGTGTATAACCTTAGAAGTCAGTACAAACTATACAAAATAGAGATAATCATGTTTGAAGTGAAACAAGACAACAGAATTGAAGGAAAGAATTTTTTCATTTACAAAATAATTATTTGTCCAATTAGGGCTAACATCCTAGATGTTTACTATAAGTTGGAAAAGTGGTTTTTGGTCTTAGTCAACACAAAAATAGTTTTTGTAAAGGCATGATATTATGCAAAGGATATCTTGCGATAAGATGTGAGCTATGATGAAAGAAAAGTACAATTGTGAAGTGTGAATTATAACTTTATGTAAACTTTTTTGAAAGTGATATATGTGAAGTTTTACATGAGCTATTTGGTGATCTAAGATTGAGCCGAAGATCAAAAATCATTCAAGGAAGAATGATAATAGTAAATTACTTGTTTGAGTAGTGAGCTCTTCTTGTAGTTGAAATTGTATGTTTGGGTAGTGGGCTCTTCTTGTATATGTTATTCCACAACTCTTAATAGGGATTTAGAATCTCCTAATAGGGACTGCTTATACTGAATTTTTTCATTGACTTCTAATAGGGTCCATCCTCTAACAAAGAACTTATATATTAGTATATTATTTAGTGGGTATCATCCTCACCAGGGTTTTCCCTAGGCAAGGTTTTCCCTAGTTAACAAGATATGGTGTTATGAGTTATCTTTGTACATTGTTACTTTTACTATTTAGCATTACTTTATTACTTTGTTATGCATGGTTTAAAGTATGTAATAATATCCAGTTGGTGACTAAAGTTTGTAGATTACTAATTCAACCCCCCCCCCCCCCCCCCTAGTAATCCTTATTTTTAACAATTGGTATTAGAGTACAGTTACTATAAAGAGGCTTAACAACTTAAGTAAAATCCTAATGGATATGGAATAGTTGATGAAGAACCTTGAAGAAGCTCTTGAAAAAATTGATCTCCTTATTGAAGAAAGAGATAAGCTAAAGGATGGATATGAAGACTCCAAATTATACATTAGTTAGTTGAAGGAAAAGATTGAACATCTTAAATCCAATCTCGAATCTACTAAATCTAGAACTAGTGATGATGACTATTCAAAGTTGAAGATAGAGTACAAGATCTTGAAGGATGAGTTAAAGATTGCAAATCTGAAGTTGACTTTAAGAAACAATCCTTGTAAATTTGAATCTAATTTAAAGACTAAAAATGTAGATTTGAGAGCAAGTCTAGCAAAGAAACATCTGAGTCTAAAACATTGAAAGAAAATCATGAAGAACTCCATAAGTACAATACCATTGTGAAAGGTGAATTAACACAGTGCAAGCAACAACTTGAGAATCTTTAATCTAGTAGAGAAAAGATTGATGATTCAATGTCAATACAAATAACTACTTATGATAAGACTAGTCTTGGTTATCTAATTAATATTTCTATGAAGAAACATGAGATTAGATCAAATCCAAAAAAAATTGACAAATCTGATGAGAAGATTGAATCTAGTCAATCTTCTAAGAAATCTAGAGAAGTTAGACAAGAAAAGGAAGTTGAAATCATGGATGAACCAAAGCAAGTGGAAATTTCTAAAGCAACCAGGTATGAATTTAGAGGTAAGTGTTTTCTATGTAATGAAATAAGTCATATGAAAAGAAATTGTACAAATAAGTCATTTAATCATGTCAAGGACTTTTACTGTCATAATTGTCAGGGTCATAATGCAATTGATTGTAGGAAACCTAAGTATAATAATGATAGAAGAAATAGTATACTATCTAGAAATACTAACCCTATAGATAGAAGAATATCTAGTGAAAGAACATCAAGAGAAGGAAGATCCTATGAAGATAGAAGACAGATCATGTGTTATAAGTGTAACAACTTAGGACACATTACTCAAAATTGTCATGCACCTGATGATCATCAGAATCCTAGAAGTAGAGCACTTGTATGTCAATTATGCAACAACTTTAGACACACAAAATAGTACTGTAGAATGGAAAAAAACTTTGGAGATAGAAGAAATAATGAAGAAACTTTAAGAATAGAAGGAATGATGGAAAGAACATTGGAAATGATAGAAGGAACCATGAAGGAAATTCCAAAACTAACATAGACAATGAAGAACATAGAAACATTGTTAGTGAACTTTGAGAAGAACTTAATAAAGCATTTTAAAAAGGAGTAGATATCTCAAAGGAAAAGTTAGATGATGACAAGACAGGAAGATCGAAGTTAGTTGTTGAGTTCAATTCAATTAAGTTGAATTAAGCTTGTTCAAAACATTAGAATTGAGAACTTTAGTTAGAAGCTGAATTAGAGGTAGTGAAGTTGGGAAAGATGTTTCTTGTTATGTTTATATGGTACCTAAGCTCACTTGTAATTTGGAGCTCATCTAAATAAGTTATGAAGGAATTCAAAGTTACTGATATTACAATAAAAAGTTAATTTTGTAGTAGAAGATGAAAAGTGTTTTTTTGTAGAGAATTTTGTGATGAAAAGTCTTAAAATTGTTTGTCATGAGGTAAGGAGGCTATAGTCAACCTCAAGTGACATCTGAAGATTAGATAGATGATCTTGAGTAGTTAATTGATTATAGAACACAAGTGACAGCTTTTTAATATTTGCAAAGTATGCAATTAATTCAAGTTCAAGTTGATGGGATAAATGGAGTATAGAATTGATTTTCACTTCATTGCAAACACATCCAAAGTAAAGAGCATTCAAAAGTGACTTGTTAGAGCAATTTCAAAGAAAACCCTATTTTCAAAAAAGATGTATTTTATCATTTTTCTACAAATTTATTTGGTAATAGTTCATAATTGATGAGATCATGGATATGTCAGTAGTGCATAGTGTTGAGAATGAGAATAGACCTAAGTTAAAGATTTTTTTTGTAAAACCCACAGAAGGCAACCCTAACTTAGCATTGTTTATCACTCTCAACAACATAGTTTAACTTGATGACTTAGAAAGTTATTTGAATAGAAAGTTTGAGTCAATTGGTAGTGAATTCATGAACAAAGATATGGAACTAGTTTTCAACCATGACATGATAGTGAAGCCTAGATTTGAACATCTAAAGGAGTTAGACTTGTGTAAATATCACTTCTACTATGAACTAGATACAAATGAATTAATGCAGGAGCATCTAGTGGTGTAAGGGCAATCTTGTATCACCCAAAAATATGCTTAGTGTTAGTTTTTATTTAAAGTGTTTTTATTTTTGGATACCCATTTGGGTCAAATAAAAATTCTAACTCTTAGAGTTCCACTATTGGTTTTTTGGGTTAGAGTTTTTGAGCACCTTAGGATATGTGTTAATGTAGAAAATGGGTTATTTTGTAATTGAGCCATAATTATGATGAGTTGGAGGGTTTAAGTTGGAGGGATGATAATATGTTTAATTTAAAACACTCCAAAAAAGAATCAGGTCAAAAGGCGTTATGGTTTGAGAGGTATTGCAATTTTAAGTTACCTGGAGACCTCTTAAGAGTGCTTCTGAATCAAATTTGAGGCACTAAATGACCTCATACAGGCCTTAAAAATGGGGGAGAAGCAAAGATAGTCCATAGGACTATAGAACACTTTGAGAGATTTTTGGAAATGTAAATGGTTCATCAATTGGACTCCTAGATCAAAAGTTATGCCTCTTGGAAGTTGGACTACCATTTTTGGATTCTTTTAATTTTACACTAGCTTCTAACATGATTTATAGAACTTTTTTTTTTTGGTGATAGATTCCAAATGGAATATTCTAGGATGTATTACTAACCCTAAACCTAATAGGGGTTTATTTAAGAACATTTCTAGCAGTGTAAAGGTCATTCTTGGTGGAGTTTGAGAGAAGGTACTCTGAGGAGGATTTTTCTCCAGGATCTAACCATTGTAAGCCCATATGGCATGTATTTGGGTCTATTTACATGTATTGAATGTAGTAGCATATTTTACTGATAACAATATTCCCCTTTTCCCCTGTTGCATTCATTCTAGTTGTGGTTTATGTCTTCATCAAGTGGTATCAAAGTAGGTTTTCTTGAGTGTGTAGACAGAGTGTCGACTGTGAGGTAGTTTGCACTAGGACTATGTGGTTGTGGGTTTAAGACAAGAAGATTCCCCCATGAAGGGAGTATTGTAGAAGGGCTAGAGTTATTACTCTTGAGGTTAGAGCCCTCCAGAGACAAGTCCAAGCATTGTAGGAGGAGATCTGTAGAGGGATGAATGTTGCCACAAGCGATGTAAGTGAGGAAGAAGAAAATATTGGGCTAGAAGGGGAAGAAGTCCTAAACTAGGAAAAGGAAAGGCTTTTTAGGGCCATTTCTAAGCTTGGAAAAAGACCTAAAACTAACATGGGTATGTTTTCTAGAAGTCTAAAAATGGATGAGTTGTTCAATTGGATCAATGAACTAAAGAAATATTTTGAGTATGAGGATATGAAGGACCTAGATAGGGTTAAGTTTGTGAAGGCCAAAATAAAATTTCATGCCAAAATTTGGTGGCAAGAGGTTTAGCTAGAAAGAAATAGAAGAGGAAAGGAGAAAATCACAAGATGGGATCACATAGTGGACAAACTAAAGAAGCAGTTCATTCCTATTGATTATGAGCTTGATTTGTTCAAGAAAATGGAAGGGTTAAATTAAGTAGGAAAATTTGTCTAGGAATATATAGAGGAATTTTACCAAGTTATTATAAGGATAGGGCATGCAAAAGAAAACAAGGAGAAGGTTGTCCATTACCTTAGAGGGTTAAGACCTAGCATTTAGGAGGAGTTGAGTCTAGTTAGAATGACTAGTATTGAAGAGGCATATCAATTTTCCCTACAAGTTGAAGAGAAGCTAAACAAAAGGTTTGATGGAAGGAAAAGAGGGTAGAGTCAAGGAGGAAGGGGTGGTGGCAGGTCATTTGGAGGGTGAAATGAGAACTAGAGGAAAAATGAAGATGTGGGTACTAGCCAAAACCAAAGGAACAAGGGTTTCAATTGCTCCCATGATCAAAACTTTTGAGATCAAAGAGGAAGAGGTAGAGGATGTGGAAAATGTTCTAGAAGAGGAGGTTCCTATGGTACCTATTTTAATTTTAATGAAGAAGATCATCATGCATTTGAATGCCTTCAATGCCAAGGAAGGACATATAGGAGTTTTGATGGATAAATAAGGGTTGCTTATGTGGATGAGGATGCATAGTCATCACATTTAGATGATGTAGAAAGAGGAGAGGTTCTAGTAAATGAAATGGTCTTACTATGTGGTGAGACTGAACCTAAACAAAGGAGGAGTTTGTTTCATACCAAGTGCAAGTGTGAGGGTAAATGTTGTGATTTCATTGTTGATGGTCGAAGCACTAACAACTTGGTGTCAAAAGAGATGGTTTCAAACCTAATTCTCAAGAAAGAGAAACACCCCCAACCCTATCAAATTGCTTGGTTGAAGGATAATCATAAAGTTCTAGTTAGTGCAAAATGTCTAGTGAAGTTCAAGATTGGGAGTTACCATGATGATGTTCTTTGTGACATTATTCCAATGGATTTCTACCATTTATTGTTGGGAAGGTCGTGGTAGTTTGATAGGCATGTTGTACATGATGATCATGAAAATACATACTCTTTGATAAAGGATGGAGTTTTCCAAAAAATAAATCCCTTGATAAAGGAAGGTGAAAAGGTATGTAGTAGTGCTAGGGTATGTCTTGTTGATGGAAGAAAATTTTGGATGGCATAAAACATCAATGTATGTGTTATGCTTTGATTCCTAGGAAAGATAAGGAAGGAAATAGTGAAATTCAACTTGATGTTTCAAGCCTATTAAGTGAGCATGGAGATGTCATCTTTGATAATATTTTAGAAAGGTTTCCACTAGTAAGGAAAATCAATCATCAAATAGATCTAACCCATGGAGCTAGTTTTCCTAACAAGGCTCCTCATAGGATGACTCCTAGTGAAACTGAGGAGCTAAACAAACAAGTTCAAGATCTATTGAGGAAAGGTTTGATTCGAGAGAGCCTAAGTCCATGTGTAGTACCTACAATGCTAGCACCAAAGAAGGATGGAGAGTGGACAATGTGTATAGACTCTTGGGCCATAAATAGAATAACCATCAAGTATTGGTTCCCTTTTCCAAGAATGGATGATCTTATGGACTATTTGAGTGGATCTCAACACTTCACAAAGATAGACATCAAGAGTGGTTATCACCAAATATAGATACGAGAGGGAAATGAGTGGAAGACTATATACAAGACCAAGGAGGGTCTAGATGAGTGGTTAGTCATGCCCTTTGGACTAACCAACATGCCAAGCACCTTCATGAAGCTTATGAATGAGGTACTAAAGAAATTCTTGAGAATTTGTTATTGTCTATCTAAATGATATTTTAATTTTCAGCAAGTCTTTGGATGAACATATTGCACATTCATAGTGCTCTTGAAAGGTTTAGGGAAGAGAAATTGTTGATTAATTTTAAGAAGTTTAGCTTTGTCAAAAAGGATTTAGTCTATTTGGGGTTTTTTGTATTAGCTAAGGGTCTCAAAATGGATCTAGAGAAGGTAAAGGCCATCCTAGAATGGCCTACTTCAATGTCTATTACTAATGTGAGGTCATTCCATGCTCTAGTTAGTTTTTATAGGAGGTTCATTAAAAAATTTAGTGGCATATGTATGCCCCTAACTAAAACAATGAGGGGGATAGAAGAGAGTTCAAGTGGACTACATGAGCTGCAAGGAGTTTTGAATTGTTGAAGAAGAAGGTGATAGGGCAACCTGTGTTGGCTCTTCCTGATTTCAATAAAGTGTTCCAAGTTCATTGTGATGCTAGTGGTAGTGATATTGGGGTTGTATTGAGCCAAGAAGGTAAGCCTATTGCCTATTTTAGTGAAAAATTGAATGATGCAAAGAAGAAGTATTCGGTTTATGATTAGGAGTTCTATGAAATAGTACAAGTCTTAAATAAATGGAGGCATTATTTATTGCCAAAAGAATTTTTCTTGTATACTAATCATCAGGCATTGTAGTACCTAAATAGACAAGGTAAATTGAATTAGAGACATTTGAAATGGGTAGAGTATTTGATTATTTGATTCAGGATGGTATGTTGTTCAAGGGTAGTCAATTATGTATTCCAAGGAGTTCTATAAGGGAGAACTTGATCAAGGAGAAACATAGTGGATGAATGGTAGGACACTTTGGTTAGGATAAGACTAATGCCATTATTAGAGAACATTATTTTTGGCCTCAATTTTTATGTGATGTGAAGAAGTTTGTGTAGAGTTGTCAAGTATATCAAGCAACCAAAGGATTTAGTCACAATACTAGACTTTATTAGCCATTGCATGTTCCATCAAAGCCTTGGGATGACATAAGTATGGATTTTATTCTTGGATTTTTGAGGACACAAAGGGGTAATAACTCAGTATTTGTGATGTTTGATAGTTTCTCTAAGATGGCACATTTCATTCCATGCCACAAGACTAATGATGTAGTACAGATTACAGATTTGTTTTTCAGATAAGTGAGACTACATGGTCTCCTAAAGAGTATTGTTTCTGATAGAGACACTAAATTTGTGGGGTATTTATGGAGGACTTTGTGGAAGAAGTTGAGGATAGAAGTGAAGTTCAGTTCTATGTAGCATCCATAGACTAATGGACAAATAGAAGTGGTGAATAGAAGTCTAGGTAATTTGCTAAGGTGTTTAGTGGGAGATAAGCCCAAGGGATGGGATTTAATTCTACCACAAGTAGAATTTACTTACAATAATTTTGTAAATAGGAGTACTGGTAGATCACCATTCCAAATTGTGTATGGGAATAGTCCAAGGACTGCACCAAAGCTGAGAAAGATGGAGCAAGGGGAGAGGACAAGTGCTGAGGTATAAGAATTTGCTGAACATGTCAAGAATCTAGATGAGGAGGTACATGCACATATTACCAAGATGAACTAATAGTATAAGGCTATGGGAGATCAAAACAGGAGACATAAAGAGTTCCAAGTAGGGGATCTGGTTATAGTATACTTGAGGAAGGAATGCTTTCCAGAGGGTACCTACAACAAGTTGAACATGAAGAAATTTGGTCCCTGTAAAATTTTGAAGAAACATGACTCAGGAAATTCATATGAGGTGGAGTTTCTAGATGGGATTCACATTTCTCCTATCTTCAATATTATAGACTTAATAGAATAACATGATGATTGTGTAGATGAGGGGTTGATGCTAGAGCCATGTCCAATTCCTAGTTCGATGAAGGAAGAGATTGAAGAAATTTGGGATAGTTGTGTGGGCCAGAGTACCAGAAATAGGTAGTATGAAGAATACCTAGTGAAGTGGAAAGGATAACCAATAGAAAAATTAGCTTGGATATTTGCAACAAAGGTTGCCCATATGAGTTTTCCTCTACCAGCGATAAAGTGACAGTGTCACTTTTCAATCTACCCTAGGTGTTTGATGCAAGAGCATCGAGTGGTGTAAGGGCAATCCTGTATCACCCAAAACTATGCTTAGTGTTAGTTTCTATTTAAAATGTTTTCATTTCTAGATACCCATTTGGGTTAAATAAATATTCCAACTCTCATAGTTCCACTATTGGTTTTTTGGGTTAGAGTTTTTGAGCACCTTGGGATATGTGTCAATGTAGAAAATGGGTTATTTTGTAATTGAGCCATAATTAAAATGAGTTAGAGGGTGTAAGTTGGATGGATTATTATATTTTTAATTTAAAAGACTCCAAAAAAGAATTAGGTCAAAAGGCTTTACGATTTGAAATTTATTGCAATTTTAAGTTTCCTGGAGACCTCCTAAGAGTCCTTTTGAGTCAGATTTGAGGCACTAAATGACCTCATATGAGCCTAAAAAATGGGGGAGGAGAAAAGCTAGTCCATAAGGCTATAATAATTTTGAGAGCTTTCTATAAATGTAAACAATTCATCAATCAGAGTCCTAGATCAAAAGGTATACCTCTCGAAAGTTGGACTACCATTTCTAGATTCTTCTAATTTTACACCAGCTTCTAACGTGATTTCTAGAACCTTCTATTTTGCAAGTGGATTCCAAATGAAATATTCTAGAATTTATTCCTAACCCTAAACCTAATTGGGTTTATTTAAGAACATTTTTGGCATTGTAAAGGCCATTCATGGTGGAGTTTGAGAGAAGGTACTGTGAGGAGGATTTTTCTCCAAGATCTGACAATTGTAAGCCCATAGGGCATGCAATTGGGTTTGTTTACATGTACTAAATGTAGTAGCATATTTTACTAATAATAATATTCCCCTTTTTCCCTATTGCATTCATATTGGTTGTGGTTTATGTCTTCATCATGAATGGGCATGGTGTAAGGCCCACACTAGTACCCTATTACAGATCTTGATGAAATAAATATGAATAGGAGTTAATTAAGTTATGCTTAATATTTTTGTTACTGACAATGATTTAAGAGATCCTATTAGAGACTGATATATATTTTGATTATTATTAAGCTTGATACCCTATCCAATAACATTAGGTCAATAAGATATGACCACATGAAAATGAAACTCAACATGTTGAATATGAGAACCTAGTCATGAGATTCAAGGTATGATTTACTAGACACTTAGGGGAGATGAATTAACTTTCAATCTTGTAAGAAATAACAATGAGTATAGATCAAATGTTAACAAAACATAATGGTTGCACTTATAGAGTAGTTTTAAAATATGATGACATGAATTGGAAACATTCAATGGCATGAGAAAATTAACCTTAGAGGCACACACACCTTGTAACGAGATAAAAAGGACATAGTTAGAAATATTACTTTGATCAGTTGATTTGAAAGGATACTAGTAACAAGTCTACACAATACTAATTTTCACTTATGGCATATATACTAAAATCCATTTTACACATTTTAATGATTTAATAGATATGACTTTGGTGTTTCATTGTTATGATAGACAAGGATTATGATGGTATCTAGAATGGTAATTTTGTTATGATTAGAAAGATTAATGTTATACATATCTTCATATTTCAATGTTTTGAATATTTTATGGAAACGATTAGATGGAAGATAACTTAATATGTTGATGCAATTAAGTGATATTGGATTATTTTACACTCATTTGCATGCATTTCTATATTATTTCATTGGGCTACTGACATTAAGTTTTGTGTGCAAGAAAGTTGAACCATGGAGATTATTTGGGGAAACAAGCTTCAAACCTATGTGAACATGATTCAAAACCTCGTTGTATTGTGTTTGTTTCATAATGTGATTGTGCACGGGTTTATAAATTTAAAGATCATGGTTAATTAGTGATATTCCATTGTGTTGTGTAAGTATTTAATGTGTGTATGTTATTTGACACTTGTGTTGTTTATGTGTAAATGACATGTCATGTAGGATTTTGGGCATGAAGTCACTTGACCTAAACTTAATCCCATTATGAAATTAAGTTAACTTTCATGATGGAATTCACTTTCATGATGGAATTCAAATTAAATTTGATAGGAACTTTAGAGGCCCTAAAAGTGATTCCTAGGTGTCATTTTGGTGAAAATAAGTTACCCACATGGTAGTAGTGTATGTTGGGTGTCTAAATATAACCATAAGTTGTCTTAGGGGACTTAGGAGACCCTCTAAACTAGTCATTTTCAAACCAATTCGAAAATTAGAGTGTCACATGACGTCTTCCATCATCTCACCACTTGGTTAAGTTCCTATTGGTATAACGATACAAGGGTGTAAAAGGGGTAGGTGGGGAGGGAAGTGGGGGTCCTTTTAGGGAGCTTGTACCAAACTTAGTGGTTTTTCACCCACTCTCTAATTGTAGAGACTCTTAGGGTTTTTGGGAGAAGAAACTTGGAAGCCAAGGAAGGAAAGATCATGATCACCATTTTATAGCCATTAGCTTGGAAGGAGGTTAGTGCTTCATGCCATGTTTTCTCTCATCTCTTAAAATTTGAAGGATGGAAAATATAAGAGTGTTTTTTTGTTGGATTTATGTGTTGCACATGGTACATGTGGTAAATGTTAGCATATGTGAGTGTGTTTGTTGAATCTATTTTCCTTTGGTTTTGTTTCTTGAAATGTTGTGGTGGATTGAATGTTGTCTTGGGTGTGAAGGCTTCACTCACCCTTAGGAGGGAAGAGAAGCCTTGGGGTGAAGGGGTTAGTTGGGCTCAACATTGAAGTTGAGAAATCCTCCTCTTGGAGAGTGGGATAGTTTTCATGGACTATGGGCTCCATTGAAGCCATATGCCTTTCTATTGTTCTATGGGAGGTTCAACTGACGATATGTGAAGAGGAGTAAGTGGTGATAGCCTTGTTGTGGCATGTTTTGTGGAAGCTTTATTGGAATATTGCAATTGCAAGATTTGTTGTTTCACAAGGATATGGCATTCTCCTCCTTGAAGAGCCCACCTTCACCCAATATTTATGATTCCAATTGTGAATCATTGTGCAAGCCTTGGTTGGGGATTGTGAATGTGTTGTTAAACTATGGTATTCATGTTGTTTCCTATTATTGTGATATTTTTTGAATGTATCCTGGTTGAGCCTTGTTTCCCTAGTGTGGGGGTGGTCTCTTTGAGGGCTAGGTTGGGAGGTGAGCGGCCATGGTTCTATAATTTTGATCCTTGTAGGTTTTCTTGATGCACTTGGATATTTGGGAGTCATGAAGATTTCTCTACATAAGAGGAGGAATACTATTGTAGTTGGTTGATAATGGAGCAGAAAACTCCATCAAGTGTTATGAGTTTTCTATTGCATTGGTAAGAGTATTGTGTTGTTCTTATTCAGCTATCAAATGGAGGGATTGTGAAAACATCTGTGTAGTATAAGGTCTATCCATTGTGTAATTTTGTTATGGAGATTTCATCATCTTGGAGTATTTTGAGAGTTATTGTAGGCAATATGCATTGGTGCTGAAAGACAAGATATCATGTTTTTTTTGAAGTTTCTTGCTATCTCTTCATATTTATGTAGATTTGCGAAATGGAATTAATTTTATCGTAGAATTTGAAAATGAAGAAGGACTACCTTCATTGAAATTTATTATTATTTCAACTTTCTTGTTTAATGGATGTATGATTATATTCAAAAGGGAACAAGTATAGGAAATGAATGTAGAATTAACTTATTGTTGGGTTGAATAACAATTTTGTGATAAGATGCAATAGTGAAATAGAATTTAAGTGCTTTCTATTTATTATGCAATTAGTTCTCAATGATTTATAACATCTACACTTGTGATGTTATGGATGAAGTCAGTTTTAAAGTTGATCTCAAACATTTTAATCTATCAATCAAATACTAGTTGTTTGCCTAAAAATAAATCAATACATAGTTAAATATACACAATGGGATGGCCTTGATAAAGGCAAGATAACATATTAAATCATGAAATACAATGCTTGTTCAACAGAAGGACAATAGATAATAATTATAACTCAAAAAAATAAAAATTTCAACCTGTAGGTGCATATTTAACATTTTGGAAAATGTATGGAGCACAAGAAAATCAAATATAGTCTAATTTAATAATCAGCCCACAATAAATTATTATTATCTTAAAAAAAGTGACAAGGAAGTTTATGATGGGAGGTGCCATAAGAGGTGTGGAGTCCATTCTCCACTACCAAATAAAATTTTATTGCTAACTTTCTCACCAATGAGGTGATGGATGCCCAAAATGTTGACAAAAGTTAGCAAGTCCTTTCTTTGGTGTGCCTCCCCAAATCAGATGTAGGCGCTACCTTTCCTTGGTGAAAAAATAAGTCCATCTTACATGTTTAAACAAGCTATTCACTTGACCCTTTATCTTTAACTCTGACATGGGGAAGACTTTCCAATCCTTGGTGCCCTACTTGGAAACATAAAAAGTTGCCCAACTTAATGACATCACCTTGGGAAGAGTGCAAATTTCTAGGGGATAGATGGGTGCTAATCTTGTTGAAAAGAAAGTTTCAAAACAAATTAATTAAAATTACAAAGTGGAAAAGTCAAGGGGGATTAACGTTAAGAAAAACACAAAAAAAAATATAGTATGGGAAGATGGAGGAAGGGGTCCCACCTCCCCATCTTCCCTTTCCATGCCTGCCCAAGCTCTTCAAGCACTTTAAGCATTGATCAACCTTCCAAAAGTCAGTTATTATTTCCATCTCACCTTAAAAAAGCTGCCCACACTTGGTTGTATCACCTGACACCTTGGTATAGACCCTAGTTAGTGGTAATGTAGGATAAAACCATAATTTAAAGTGGAGAAGGCACGTATTAGGAGTAAAAGGGGTTTTTTGTATTTAAAGGTCAACTTGGGGTGAATGATTAGACAACTAGGCTAATGAAGGGTAGAGTATTATGAAAAAGATGATAGTATATGATAAGGGTTAATTATTTAATGTTAAAAGGAAAGATAGTGATTAGAAAATAGGAAGGATTAAGATGAGAGTAGTAAATTAGTTAGTAATTAGGCTAATGGTATTAGTTAGCTAGTTGGTGTTTAAGTGATAAACACACTCATTATTGTAGAATTATTTGAAGCATGTAATTTTGGTTTAATTGATATGAGTGCATTGATAAATATAAATTGAATGGTAGAATATTAGATATAATAATATAATTATAATAAATGATATTTGGTGATTATGAAGGGGTGTGATGTACAAAAAGAATTTATATAGAATTTGATTTAGTATAGTTTTCATATTATGATATTGAGTAATATAAATTGTAATAACTCTAGAATAACAAATTTGAGTTAGTAATTGAGAAATTAAAATAAAAAATAATTGAGGATTAAAACTAAGTCAAACTTGTAAGTTGCTATGTGTTATTATTTTAGGTGATAATATGGGAAGTGGCAAGTCTGGGAGTGAAGTAGGGGATGTGATAATTAATTATTAGGAAAACTTGGTTTAGTGAGGTATAATGATATAGTTAAATCAAGTGAAAAGTTGGGTTTTGGAAAGAGTACAAACTATTAGTATACAAGTCTATGGGTTCTACTTCACATTAGGAATAAATCAAGCTCGTAGTTTATCAGTGCTATTTAGTAGATAACCAATAGTATGGTATTAGTAGAACTAGAATCATAATAAACCAAGCATATTTATATATAATGATGTGGGATGAGTCTAAAAATGTAATGAGTTAAGGGTTGAAACTAGTTACGTGTCTTAATCATGCAATAAAGTATTAGTGGAACTTAATTTAAACTTAGAGTTAAAGCTATTTCATGGTATCATGTATTTTGTTAATTTTAATTATCCATCATTCTATCATAATAGAATAGAAAAGTTAGATGATAGAAGTAAATTAGAAGGAAGATATGTTATGTTTGTTGGAGCCTTTATTTTTATTTTTATTTTCATAAAATATGTTACCCTTAAATTGATAATGATATGACTCCTAGTTAGGATATAAACTTAATGTGTCGACCTTCACATAATCTAGGAATTAGAAGTAATTATTATAGTAAAGTAGTAAGTATATAAATTACATAGTTGATAGTAAATTTAATGGTACATGGGTAGTTAAGAACCTAATGATCTAATTCTTGTAACCTGGTCAGATGTTAATCAACACTTGAAGTGTACTTAATAATAAGGTGTTAGAGGTAGTAGAGTTAAATGAGTAGTACATGTATACGTAGTCATTGATAAGTATTGGTATGAGGGATGTAGCAAGATATAGTCTTTACCTAGGGAAATTATCAACACACTTTGCACTAGAAATTATGGAGTCATTTTACACATTGAATCAAAATGATGTTTTGTAATCACGATATGCAATGCCTCACCTCAAGGATGGGATGTGAATCTAACATGATAACATCACCAAATTTTTACAGTCAATTAATTGGCACCTCATGGTAATTGAAAGTGCATGATATCAAATGAAAAAAAAACTCCTTGCCTCAGTTAACTCTATCACCTCCAGACTTGAAGATTGATTTAGTAACTTCTAACAGCCCCATGTAGACATGAATGGTGTCCAGTCACTCTACAGTTTGATAGAATGTTTGTAGCAAGTATAGTTCTTCACACATCATCTTTAGTTTTCCTTTAAACAAAATAATTGTTGGTTGTGTTTATTCATAAATTATGGGCATGACATTCTAGTATCAGAGCATAGTTATACAACACTAGGAATTAATGAGCCCACAAATGAATGTACAATTGTAAGTTATCATAATATCATAATGCCATATTTCAAAAGGGGATAGGCCACCTAAGAAATAGATTTGCAATAAGTACTTGGCAACTCAATTGAACACCCTAAACTAATAACAATAATTGATCATGGTATCAACTTAGAACTACTAAGGATTAAGATATGACGAGATATTGAACTTGATCTTGTGGAAATTCAAAATTTTAAGGATCTCTATGTATCCCCCTCTTAGTGGTTGTGAGACCTAATTTTTATAGATTGGACACATGTGAAAATATTTCTTTTAAGACCATACCAACATACAAGACTAAATGGGTGGTAGCTTATCTCGGTGATGTCTAGGTATTGGTAAGAACTCGAAAACCCCTTGAAATGTAGACCTTGGTCCTTTGGGGAGAAATTCTCCTAATTAGGATAAACAAGAATGAAAAGAACAACAACCTTTAGAATTGTGACACGAAAACCCCCATGATGTAGCATAATGATGTAAGGATTAATATGTTATACGTTAAGGTAATATGCTATGCCTTGATTATCTTGATACAAACCCTATAGTTTAAGTGATAGAAACCACACATGAAGAATACCATTGGAAGTGATGCCTAATAAGGATAAGTCTCCTACTAGATAGGCAAGGGGACAATAAGGAACAATATGAAAATAATAGAAAGAACAACACACATTGCGATAGATAGCATTGGGTATAACATGGTACATCAATTTCATTATAGAATATACTTCCACAACCAAGAGGACCCTTCATCCCCTACGACACCATTACATTTGGATGGGCAACCTGACTGTATACACTTACTAGCTAGGGTAATCTATGAAAACTTTAAGGTTTTTCAATGTTAACCAACAGAACTTACAAGCCAAATTTTGCTCAAACATTGTTGCTACTCAACAACACCTTGCAACTTAGAGATGGTTGAGTTGCACTATAGCTCAAAGTAATGGAAGCTCACTTAAAACTAAATAGTTCTCACTATAACAATAAATACTTTAAGAATTCAAGTCTATCATGAGATTAGATAGTAGAATTCTTCTTAAAAAGTTATCGATACACCTGAATGATGCTTGAAGGAAGGTGTGACCAGAGTATAAGCGATACCCAAGTGATCTTCTAATAGCAGCTTATTATATTTAATGGTAAGTGACATGAATCATAATCTCTTACTTATCTAAAAGGTCACCAATGTAATTTGGGTGGAAACCCTGGCCTTAGACTACATCTGACAATTCTTGTCAATAATGGGTAGGTAGGTAAAGAAACATAGGCAATTGAAGAATGAATTTCTAAGACTTGATAAACCATTAGCAATAGAGTGTGGAACACTCTCTTGACCTATTCTTGGGGAGAACCAAAAATGCAGGGGAATAATTTTTTCATACCATTGATTTACCATGTAACTCTAGGGAAATCCTTCCTCTTCCTTCTATTAGGAAGACCCTAGTACAACCACAATGCTTTTCAAAATTTAAATTGTTATAAATTGTTGTTGTTTTTTAAATTTTTTTTGCAAATTTTGGTTATTTTGTGGAAGGTTTATTTATGATGTTTTCTTGGTATGGTCCCCTTTTCCTCAGGACATGGTTTTTTTTAACAAAATATTTACCATTGTGGCCACATTTATGTTAAAGTGGTGGTTCTATTTTGTTTTGAGTTAGTTTTATGAGGCATTTTTCTGTGACTGTGTTGCATTATATTTATAAGTCAATCATATCAAGGACAAATTCTGACAACCATCATGAAGAAATTTGGATATCACCCTTTCCTTGATGATAAGATATTATTATGTTCAACCCTATAAACATGGAAATACCTTAACCCTCAAACAAATAGACCTCCATTGTACACCATGTTAAGGATCTTAGGTAAAGGTACTGGAGGCGATAAGACTACCAGGGCTGAAGGCTAAGGAATACACAATGCTATTTGACCTAATATATAATAATTATACCAAACCAATAGTGTAATGGATAGATTTCTCAATTAAGATGTAACCAAAGAACACCGCAACCATCGTATGTTTACAATTGAGGACTTGTAAGGGGATTAGGATGCTAAACTAAAAATAATGAATTCTTGGAGTTTTTTACAAAGGTTAACAACCCTTCACTAATAACTTGATCTTGGATTATCATCATAGACTTTGTCAGGGATAAGGTGAGTGAATGACTTGGAAACTAATGAGGAGTAAAGTTAGTCGGTAAGAACTAATGGAGAATATGATAACATTGGTAAGTGAATAGTTACCTAGAGGAGACATAATATATAAGATCACAAGCTGCCAACATAGAAAAGAAAATCCTAAAATAAGAGTAACTAAGTGAGAGGAAGGGAATCGAGTAAGTAGGCCAACTAAGGTACAACATAGGAGGAGATAGCTAGACAAGTACTACCAATTGATAATTAGAATTGGCACTAATTAAATAAGTTGGTAAAAGCAATGAGACTATGCAATGATAGGAACTAACCTATCAACTAAAGAAGTATAATCTCAATATGGTATTTGAATACACTATTTGTGGTAACCCATCCTCAACCCACCAAGAGACTAGGAATGCTACAATGATCCTAGTCATCATAGATATGATTGGCAAGTACCCTATCTAGGAAGAGATATGCAATTTTGGGTAACAATAGGTACACAAAACCTGAGATGATACCCAACCATTCAATGGTGAGTTAATTCATTTTATGGAGAAAAATCCCTATATGAGCTAGGGAACAATAATTTTATAGTCTATATAAGTTAATTCTTGGATATATGTAAAACGGTAAGGAATGTGAGGTGGTCTTAAGGCAAGGCTCCTAAGTGGAACTTTTATGTCGAATCAAGTAAGTCCTACATATGAGAATTGTGTTCCTAATTACATAAGACTTCCAGGAGGAAGTTGATAAATAGGGGGGAGGATGTAAGGCCCACACTAGTACCTTATTATAGATCTTGATGAAATAAATATGAATAGGAGTTAATTAAGTTATGCTTAATATTTTTGTTACTAACAATGATTTATGAGATCCTATTAGAGATTTATACCCTATCAAATAACATTAGGTTGATAAGATAGGATCACATGAAAATGAAACTCAACATGTTGAAGATGAGAACCTAGTCATGAGATTCAAGGTATGATTTACTAGACACTTAGGGGAGATGAATTAACTTTCAATCTCATAAGAAATAAAAATGAGTATAGATCAAATGTTAACAAAACATAATGGTTTCACTTGTAGAGTAGTTTTAAAATATGATGACATAAATTGGAAACATTCAATGGCATGAGAAAATTAAGCCTAGGGGCACGAACACCTCATAACTAGATAAAAATGACATAGTTAGAAATATTACTTTGGTCAATTGATTTGAAAGGATACTAGTAACAAGTCTACACAATAGTGATTTTCACTTATGACATATATAATAAAATCCATTTTACATGTTTTAATGATTTAATAGATATGACTTCGGTGTTTCATTGTTATGATAGACAAGGATTGTGATGGTATTTAGAATAGTAATTTTTTAATGATTACAAAGATTAATGTTATACATATCTTGATATTTAAATGTTTTGAATATTTTATGGAAATGATTAGATGGAAGATAACTAAATATGTTGATGCAATTAAGTGATATTGGATTATTTTACACTCATCTGCATGTATTTCTATATTATTTCATTTGGCTACTGACATTAAGTTGAGTGTGTAGGAAAGTTGAACCATGGAGATTATTTGGGGAAAAAAGGTTAAAACCTATGTCAACATGGTAAGCCAAGGTGAATCTTTGGAAGATTCAAAACCTCACTGTATTGTGTTTGTTTCATAATTTTATTGTGCATTGGTGTTATAAGTTTAAAGATCATGGTTAATTAGTGATATGTCATCATGTTGTGTAAGTATTTAATGTGTGTGTGTCATTTGACACTTGTGTTGTTTATGTCTAAATGACATGTCATGTAGGATTTTGAGCATGAAGTCACTTAACCTAAACTTAATCCCATTATGAAATTAAGTTAACCCACCTTGGAGATTGTTAGGATGAGTCACCTTCATGATGGAATTCAAATTAAATTTGATAGGAACTTTATAGGGCCTAAAAGTGATTCCTAGGTGTCATTTTGGTGAAAATAAGTTACCCACATGGTAGTAGTGTAGGTTGGGTGTCTAAACATAACCATAAGTTGGCTTAGGGGACTTAAGAGACCCTCTAAACTAGTCATTTTCAAACCAATTCGAAAATCAAAGTGTCACATGACTTCTTCCATCATCCCACCACTTGGTTGAGCTCCTATTGGTAGAAAGGTACAAGGGTGTACGAGGGGTAGGTGGGGAGGGATGTGGGGGTCCTTTTAGGGAGCTTGTGCTTAACTTAGTGGTTGTTTACCCACTCTCTAATTGTAGAGACTCTTACGGTTTTTGGGAGAAGAAACTTGGAAGCCAAGGAAGGAAAGATCTTGATCACCATTTCATAGCCATTAGCTTAGAAGGAGGTTAGTGCTTCATGCCATCTTTTCTCTCATCTCTTGAAATATGAAGGATGGAAAATTTAAGAGTATTTTTTTGTTGGATTTATCTGTTGCATGTGGTGCATGTGGTAAATGTTAGTGTATGTGAGTGTTCTTGTTGAATCTATTTGCCTTTGGTTTTGTTTCTTGAAATGTTGTGGTGGATTGAATGTTGTCTTGGGTGTGAAGGCTTCATTCACCCTTGGGAGGGAAGAGAAGCCTTGGGGTGAAGGGGTTATTTGGGCTCAACATTGAAGTTGAGAAATCCTTCTCTCATAGAGGGGATAGTTTTCATGGAGTATGGGCTCCATTGAAGCCATATGGCTTTCTATTGTTCTATAGGAGGTATAAGTGAGGATATGTGAAGAGGAGTAAGTGTTGATAACCTTGTTGAGGCATGTAATTATTGATAGCCTTGTTTGAGGCATGTGATTATTGATAGCCTTAGTGTGGCATGTTTCTTGGAATATTTCAATTGCAAGATTTGTTGTTTCACAAGGATATGGCATTCTCCTCCTTGAAGAGCCCACCTTCACCCAATGTTTATGATTCCAATTGTGAATCATTGTGCAAACCTTGGTTGGGGATTGTGAATGTGTTGTTAAATTGTGGTATTCATGTTGGTTCTTGCTATTGTGTTACAATTTGAATGTATCATGTTTGAGCCTTGTTTTCCTAACATGAGGGTGGTCTCCTTGAGGCCTAGACTAGGAGGTGAGCCTCCATGGTTCTATAATTTTGATCCTTGCAGGTTTTCTTGATGCACTTGGATATTTGGGAGTCATGAAGATTTCTCAACATAAGAGGAGGAATATTATTGTAGTCGGTTGATAATGGAGCAGCAAACTCCATCAAGTGTTATGAGTTTTCTATTGCATTGGTAAGAGTATTGTGTTTTTCTTATTCAATTTTCAAATGGAAGGATTGTGAAAACATCTATGTGTAGTATAAGGTCTATCCATTGTGTAATTCTATTATGGAGATTTCATCATCCTGGAGTATTTTGAGAGTTATTGTAGGCAATATGCGTTGGTGTTGAAAGACAAGATATCATGTTTTTTTTGAAGTTTCTTGCTATCTCTTCATATTTATGTAGATTTTCCAAATGAAATTAATGTTATGGTAGAATTTACAAATGAGGAAAGACTACCTTCATTGAACTTTATTATTATTTCAACTTTCTTGTTTAATGGATGTATGATTATATTCAAATGGGAATAAGTATAGGAAATGAATGTAGAATTAAGTTATTGTTGGGTTGAATAACAATTCTATGATAAGATGCAATAGTGAAATAGAATTTAAGTGCTTGCTATTTATTATGGAATTAGTTCTCAATGAGTTATAACATCTATGCCTATGATGTTATGCATGAAGTTAGTTTTAAAGTTGATCTGAAACATTTTAGTCTATCAATCAAATACTGGTTGTTTGCCTAAAAATTAATATATACATAGTTAAATATACATAGTGGGATGGACTTGATAAAGGCAAGATAACATATTAAATTGTGAAATACAATGCTTGTTCAATAGAAAGACAATAGATAATAATTATAACTCAACAAAATAAAAATTTCAACCTGTAGGTGCATATTTAACAGTTTAGAAAATGTATGGAGCACAAAAAAATCATATACAGTATGATTTAATAATCATCCCACAATAAATTATTATTATCTTTAAAAACAAGACAAGGAAGTTTATGATGGGAGGTGCCATAAGAGGTGTGGGGTCCATTCTTGACTACCAAATACAATTTTATTGCTAACTTTCTCACCAATGAGGTGATGGACACCCAAAATGCTGACAAAAGTTAGCAAGTCCTTTCTTTGGTGTGCCTCCCCAAATCAAATGTAGGTGCCACCTTTCCTTGGTGAAAAAGTAAGTCCATCTTACATGTTTAAATTAGCTATTCACTTGACCCTTTATCTTTAACTGCTACACGGGGTAGGCTTTCCAATCCTTGGCATCCAACTTGGAAACATAAAAAGTTTCCCAACTTGACGACATCACCTTGGGAAGATGGAAGATTTTTAGGGGATAGATGGGCACTAACCTTTTTCAAAAGAAAGTTTCAAAACATATTAATTAAACTTGAAAAGTGGAAAAGTCAAGGGGGATTAAAATTAAGCAAAACACACACAAAAATATAGTATGGAAGAGGGAGGAAGGGGTCCCACCTCCCCATATCCCCCTTCCATGCTTGCCCAAGCTCTTCAAGAACTTTAAGCGCTGATCAACCTGGAAATAGTCAGTTATTACTTCCATCTCACCTTAAAAAAGTTTCCCACACTTGGTTGTATCACCTGACACCTTGATATGAACCCTGGTCAGTGGTAATGTAGGAGAAAACCATAATTTAAAGTGGAGAAGGCACATATTAGGAGTAAAAGGGGTTTTTTTCATTTTAAAGTCAACTTGGGGTGAATGATTAGATGGCTAGGCTAATGCCGAGTAGAGTATTATGCAAAAGATGATAGTATGTGATAAGGGTTAATTATTTAATGTTAAAAGGAAAGATCGTGATTAGAAAATAGGAAGGATTAAGATGATAGTAGTAAATTTGTTAGTAATTAGGCTAATGGTATTAGTTAGCTAGTTGGTGTTTAAGTGAAAAACACACTCATTATTGTAGAATTATTTGAAGCACATAATTTTGGTTTAATTGATATGAGTGCATTGATAAATATAAATTGAATGGTAAATTATTAGATATAATAATATAATTATAATAAATGATATTTGGTGATTATGAAGGGGTGTGATGTACAAAAAGAATTTATATAGAATTTGATTTAGTATAGTTGTAATATTATGATATTGAGTAATATAAATTGTAATAACTCTAGAATAACAAATTTGAGTTAGTAATAGTGAAATTAAAATTAAAATTAATTGAGGATTAAAACTAAGTCAAACTCATAAATTGTTGTGTTATTATTTTAGGTGATAATATGGGAAGTGGCAAGTTTGGGAGTGAAGTAGGGGATGTGATAATTAATTATTAGGAATAAATTGTTTAGTGAGGTATAATGATATAGTCAAATCAAGCAAAAAGTTGGGTTTTGGAATGAGTATGGACTATTAGTATACAAGTCTATGGGTTCTACTTTGCATTACAAATAAATCAAGCTAGTAGTTTATCAGTGATATTTAGTAGATAACCAATAGTATGGTATTAGTAGAACTAGAATCATAATAAACCAAGCATATTTATATAAAATGATGTGAGATGGGTCTAAAAATGTAATGAGTTAAGGGTTGAAACTAGTTACATGTCTTAATCATGCAACAAAGGATTAGTGGAGCTTAATTCAAACTTAGAGTTAAAGCTATTTCGCAGTATCATGTATTTTGTTAATTTTAATTATCCATCATTCTATCATAATAGAATAGCAAAGTTAGATGATAGAAGTAAATTAGAAGGAAGATATGTTATGTTTGTTGGAGCCTTTATTTTTATTTTTATTTTCATAAAATATGTTACCCTTAAATTGATAATGATATGACTCCTGGTTAGGATATAAACTTAATGTGTCAACCTTAGCATAATCTAGGAATTAGAAGTAATTATTATAGTAAAGCAGTAAGTATATAAATTACATGGTTGATAGTCAATTTAATGGTACATGGGTAGTTAAGAACCTAATGATCTTATTCTTGTAACCTAGTCATATGTTAATCAACACTTGAAGTGTATTTAATAATAAGGTGTTAGAGGTAGTAGAGTTAAATGCGTAGTACATGTATACGTAGCCATGGATAAGTAATGGTATGAGGGATGTAGAGAGATATAGTCTTTACCTAGGGCAGTTATCAATACACTTTGCACTAGCAATTATGGAGTCATTTTACACATCAAATCAAAATGGTGTTTTTTAATCATGATATGCAATGCCTCACCTCAAGGATGGGATGTGAATCTAACATGATAATATCACCCAATTTTTATGGTCAATTAATTGGCACCTCATGGTAATTGGAAGTGCATGATATCAAATGAAAAACAAACTCCTTGCCTCAGTTAACTCTATCACCTCCACACTTGAAGATTGATTTAGTAACTTCTAACAACCCCAGGTAAACATGAATTGTGTCCAGTCACTCTATAGTCTGATAGCACATTTTTAGGAAGTATAGTTCTTCATACATCATCTTTAGTTTTCCTTTTTTTGTAAAATTGTTGGTTGTTTTTATTCATAAATTATGGGAATGATACATAGAATATACTGAGTAGGATATATGATGGAAAATTGTGGATACAAGACACGCAGTTGAAATTTTTTCCAACCTTATTCATTAGGTAAATGGTCTTAGTAAATAAGATAGTGTACCTATAGGTCAGAAAATGGTCAAGAAGAAAGTTGAAAGTTATATTAAATCGATGTATAATTGTAAGGCTATAGTGATCAACACTATCAAGCAAGATGATATGAGATTTCTAAGTAGAACTATTTCTTATTTGGTTTGTGCAAGTTCTAAGATTGATGAACTCTCAACAAGATTCATCTTTGTAGCATATAAGATATTTATAGAGAAGGAACAAGTGAATCTCAGTGAAATACTAAGAATACAACTCCTAGAAAGCCATGAAAAGATCAAGGGAACAAAGAATGGTGTATTTAGATTCTAGTCATTGATAAATCACATTTTCTTTCATGTACTTAAAATATTCCCTTACTTATTAGTCACCAACATCATGACTAGTGATAGATGCACAATGGAGAAGATTACAGAGGTATGCAGAAGGCATCCTACAAACAAGATATTGGATAACGACAACCTAATAATGAGGACACTTCAGAATGAAATGAAATAGAGATTTAGAATTGCACCTACAATTGTGGATAGATTTAAGTAAGACATTTGTATCTTGGTTGACACAAACCATACAAATATTCAAGTAGTGGAACTGTAGGATACATTTCTTTATCCCTTTAGCTATGAATTGAATGATGATGTTTTAGCTAGTTATATTGATTTGTTGTTGAATTTAGATAGAGACAAAGTAGAGTATAGATTTGGCACATATGATGAGATCACCCAACAAGCTCATCAAGAAACCTTAGAAATGTTAGTTTGTGGTGATTGATCAAGAATGTACTATACATACTTCATAAATTCTTTGGGGCTTGGGGCATCACCCCCGAAAAAAATTTGGGCCCTATTTTATCAAGATTTTGGGTAGACATGTAATTATTAATTATAACCCTAAAGTGGTTTGATACTTGTATAAAAGGGCTTAGGGTTAGGGATTATTTCATAAGATGATGCAAAATTTGGTTCTTGTGGCAGTATTGAGCTATAAGAGATTACAAATTTTAATCAAGTTGTAATAATAGGATCGTAAAATATTAGACTTGCTATTTGGTGAATGTAGCCTAAGGATTGGGTGAACCACATTAAATCTTTATGTTTTGTGTTCCTTTCCATGTGATCTGTTATTTTCTGATATGGTTTATATTTGCATGTAATTTTTATTAATGTCTAAAGTTTAATCCTAACAAGAAAAGGCATCACTTAAGAAGGTTGAATCTATAATGAAGAAGGCACTATAAGAGTCCAGAATGATAGAGAGTGAATTCGAGGCTGTAAGATAGACAATGAAGCAAGTTATACTGAATATATAACCTTTGTTAGTATTAGTTGCTAAGACATCTTTAGAATAGAGCATTTTGTATATAGTAGTATCTGATGTTCAACCTAGTGAGCCAAAGAGAAAGTCTAAAAGATTGGTGGAAGTTTTCTACAAAGACAGAGAGAGTGAAACAATAGGCCACCGAACCTAGTAAAAGATAGAAAACATCGTTGACAATTGATTCCGGTGATGAAGATGATGAGGAACAAGAAATCAACCAAGCAAAAAAGTTGGCTCCACCTAAGAAAGGAGCAAGCAAAGCTTGGAAACCTTGGAAGCTGAAGATTGAGAATATCAACACAATGATTGCATATGAAGGTAATTTTGTTTAGATGAACAAGTTTTATGAGTTGCACAACAATTTTGAGAAGGACTAGATTGATTTATCTACCATGAGAAATATTGTGGGTAACAATCTAAAACTAATGGATCTTGAGAGCATCATTAACTAGAAAGTCTATGAGAGACTCATCTAGAAGAAGACACCTACAAGGGAGGAAGACCTTGAACTTTGGAAGTAAATTCTTAGGACTATTTTCAATACTAATGATGAATATGCAATCAAAATATTATTGAATAACCTTTTACCATGCTTAAGGAATAAATTGAGACCATTCCTATTTATGATTGGTGAAAAGGATAAGCTAAGTGAGACTACAACAACAATCAATCAAATGTTGACAAAGTCATAGACATCATCTCCTCCAACTCCTAGAACCTTAGAAGTGTCACTAAGTGGTGACACTATGTAGATTGATCAAACCAATGTTACCATTAACATTGATGATATCAATCCATTTGGTGGTTTGAAACCAAATGAACCAAACACTGAGGATATTGAGGATAAATTGAGATAGATTAAGCAAGAGAAAAGGCTACCAAAAGAAGAAAAGAAAAAATAGAGGAACCCAAGCTAAAATTTCTTGAGGAAGATAAGAAAAGAAGGGAAGAGGTAGAAAAGAGAAGAATTGTAGAAGAAGAGATAAGAAAGAAAATTGAGGAAGATGAAAATAATAGACTAGAAGAGAAGAGAGAAAGAGAGGAAAAGGTAAAGAAAGAAGAAGAGAGAAGAACAAAAGAAGCATCAAAGAAATAGAGGGAAGATGATAATAAACCATCATGTTTATCTACAACACTCTCTCGTGCCAGTTTATCTACTAATGATGATGATCAAATAGATCTAATCTCATCCCTAACCAAGCTAATTAAGAAGAACATGAAGATGAAAATCTTACAAAGAACTTTAATGGAAGTTATAGACAAACTAGATAGTACATTAGTAGTGTAGCACATAGAAATATATGTGAACTTGAATGTTGTAGAGGCAAAGGCACAAATTTCACATGATGCTAACGTATTTATCACCATCTGTCAAAATATCAAGAATGACTTAGTTAATCTTGATACTTGTATAAAAGGACTCCAAAAATGCTAATAGGAAGGGAAAACATTTTATGCTAAGTCTACCTTATTATAAAAATTGACTAAAGACTTTGATAGTTAGATAGAGTTAACAATGACTGAGCTAGAGGCTTTATTTGGCCAAATCTAGCATCCATCTTGTAAAGTAGATGATTTTGAAGGTCAAGTATCTAGTATTCACTATGAATTCAAGAAACTAGAACTTCAAAAAGAACATATTTTGAAAAGGATATTAGATTATAGAGAATCCATTGCTCTAAAATTATCTTTTGTTGAGAAAAAAATTAGAGGAATGTGTCAAGGCTAAGGACACATATTCCAACTTTTTGTATTTAGATATTAATGCAGTTAAGATTGCATCATATGCTTTATGTGCAATTCTCACATCAACTAAGTCTACCAAGGAAACATGGACAAAAGGAATGGATTTTCTAAAGGCTAATTTTGATGTATATATGAAGATTATTTCAACATAAGGAAGGACAAAATTTTTGGATAGTTTTTGGATCAAATCTTGACATTTTAACCTTTGTCATTGATGTAAAAGGTGGAGTAATAGTTGTAGAAAATTGGAAAGTAGAAAATTTGGATAGTAAAGGGGAGAGATACAATTGGGATTAGTTAAATTAAAAAGAAATAATAGTTGTAGAAGAATAGTATAAAGTATATTGTAAAGGGGAGCATATATAAAGTTGAACAAGTTGCAATAGATGTAATATTTATATGATGTTTATGCTTATTTTTGTCACTTAGCCAATTTTCCCTATTATTTTGCCATCAATGTCAAAGGAGGAGATTGTTGACAATTGGAAAATAGTGATATGTAATTTTTATCATTTATGGCAACACATGATGTACATGTTCACAAGAAACCTCATAAATAAATATACTTAGTGTTTGGTAATCAAAAAATTGTCTTAGTATAGCATTTGGTTTATAGTAGTTTATTATTTCATTTATAACTTCTTGTTGATGTCATATTATTACTAGAAAAGTTACACAGAGATAGTATACATGTTGGTGATGACATGTATAACTAAAAAATTTAGTATGGATTGTACAAAATAGAGATAATCATGTTTGAAGTGAAATGAGACATTAGAATTGAAGGAAAGAATTGTTTTGTTTACAAAATAATTACTTGTCCAATTAGGGCTGAAATCCTAGATCTTTACTCTAACTTAGAAAAGTGGTTTGTGGTCTTAGCTGACCTAGTAGTAGTTTTTGTAAAGGCATGGTATTTATGCAAAGGACATCTTGCAATAAGATGTGAGCTATGATGAAAGAAAAGTACAATTGTGAAGTGCAAATTCTAACTATATGTGAACTTTTTTGAAAGAAATATATGCAAAGTTTTACATGAGCTATTTGGTGATCTGAGATCAACCTGAAGATCAAAGATCAATCAAGGAAGAAATATAATAGTAAATTACTTGTTTTAAGTGAGCTCTTCTTGTAGTTGAAATTGCATGTTTGGGCAATGGGCTCTTCTTGAATACATTATACCACAACTCCTAATAGGGTTAGAATCTCCTAATAGGGATTTAAAGTATCTTAATAGGGACTACTTATACTGAATTTTCTCATTGACTCCTAATTGGACCCATCCTCTATCAAGGAACTTATGTATTAGTATATTATCTAGTGGGTATCATCCCCATTGGGGTTTTCCCTTGGCTAAGGTTTCCCTAGTTAATCAAATAGGTTGTTATGAATTATTTTTGTGCATTGTTACTATTATCATTCAAAATTAATTTATTGCTTTGTTATGCATGGTTGAAACTAGGTAATAATATCGAGTTGGCAACTAAAGTTTGTAGATTATTGATTCACCCCCCAGTAATCCATATTTCTAATAGATCCACTACTTGAAAATGTAGGTCCCTTCTTTTCTTATTAGTATGTGCCTTGTACTTTCTTGCTAAAAGGTCCAACTTATCCTTAACTTGTTGATGGATGTCCTTTATAACCTCTACAAAATCTTCATCTTGTGTACTCTTCTTGTGACTATCTCCCAAGTCTCTCAACTCCAAGACTCCTCTTGGATGGCCTCATATACAATTTAAAATGGAGTTAAACTTGTACTTCTATTCATTGAATCATTATATGACAATTCATGATATTAAAGAACAACATCCCAAGTAACTCCATGTTCTTTGGTTAGACATCTTATTAGGTTACTCAATGACCTATTGATAACTTTAGTTCAGCCATCTAATTGGGGATGGTATGCTTAAGAAAATGATAGTTGTGTCCTAGCCTACTCCATAATGTTCTCCAAAAATTTCCAAGAAATTTAGAATCCCTATCTCACACAATGTTTAATGGTAATCTATGGAGTCTAATAAATTTCTTAAAGAAGATACCATCTATGTGAGAAGCATCATGAGTTTGTTTACAAGGTAGAAAGTGAGCCATCTTGGAGAACCTATCAACAATAATAGATATGCTATCAAATCCACTTCTATTCCTAGGCAACCCCATGACAAAATCCATGCTAATGGAGTTCCATGGCTTAGTGGGTGTAGGTAAAGGAGTATATAGTCTAGCATTTGATGATCTCCCTTTGGCCTTTTGACAAAAAATTCAACATTCTACAAACTTCCTAATATCAGCCTATATCTTTGGCCAATTAAAAAAACTTCTAACCTACTCTAAATTCTTATCAATGCCAAAGTGTCTTGCAAGATTTCCACAATGTTTTTCTTTGACAATGTTCTCCTTAATTGACCTTTTAGGTACATAGAGTTGATTGCCTTTAAATAATAATCAATTTTGTAATATAAACTTAGAAAAAAATTTTATGATGCATTTCATTCATTGTTTGAAAAATCTCATGTGCCTCCTTGAAATATTCATCTATTGCATACATGTTCTTCATGGCTTCAATACCAATACTACTCACTTGAATTTCTTTTGCTATCAAATTCCTCTTGCTAAGGGTGTCTACAACTATGTTTTTTGTCCCCTTCTTGTGTTTTATAGAGAAAGGGTAAGCTTGGGTGAATTCCATCCACTTCATGTGCCTATGGTTCAACTTTTCTTGTCTATTAAAGAAGCTAAGAGCTTGATTATTAGTAAAAATAATAAATTATTTTGGCAAGAGATAATGCCTCCACTTTCTCAAGGACTAAACCAAAGCATACATTTCTAAATCATAAGTTGAATACTTTTGTTTAGCTTCATTTATCTTTTCACTAAAGAAGGCTATAGGCCTCCCTTCTTGGCTTAATACTCCTCATATTACCTTGTTACTAGCATCACATTCTACTATAAACACCTTGTGGAAATCAGGTAATGCTAAGATTGGTTGCTCTACAAATCTCCTCTTAAGATACTCAAATGACTTATCTATCTCATTATTCCATACAAATTTACATTTTCTTCCTCCTTTTATAGTATCAATCATAGGGGTACAAACACCACTAAAGTTATTCACAAATTTTCTATAAAAACTTAAAAGACCATGAAAATTTTTTACCCCAGTGGTTGTCCTAGGTGTATGCCAATTCAAAATTGCTTCTACCTTGGATGGATGCATCTTTAACTAATTTTTGAAAATGATGAACCCAAGGAAAATCATCTCTTTCTACAAAAATGAACACTTCTCCAAATTTATCTTCAATTTCTCCTTATGTAATATTTCAAGGACTAACTCCAAATGATTTAGGTGCTCTTGCCAACTCCTATTGAAAACAAGAATGTCATCTAGATAAACAATACATTTTTTTTTAATAAAAGGCTTTATGACTTCATTCATAAGTCTCATAAATGTACTAGGTGCATTAGATAGGCCAAATGGCATCACAAGCCATTCATATAGTCCCTCATTTTTCTTGAAGGATATTTTCCATTCATCACCTTCCCTTAGCCTAATTTGATGGTAACCACTTTTTAAGCCCATCTTTGAAGAGTGACTTGCACATGCTAGACAATCCAAAAGATCTTCAATTCTTGGCATGGGGAACCTATATTTGATAGTTATCTTGTTAATGGCTCTAGAATCCTTACATAGCCTCCATGTACCTTCCTTTTTAGGAGCTAGTATAGAAGGTACAACACAAGGACTAATACTCTTCCTTATGAAGCCCTTGGCCAACAATTCTTCAATTTGTCTTGCTAATTCTGCATTTTGTTCAGGGGTAAGCTTATAGGCTTCCTTATTAGGTAATGTAGAACTTGGTATCAAGTCTATGCAATGGCTTATCTCCCTTTGTGGTGGCAACATTTTTGGTTCCCTAGCTACAATAACACTCTTATATTGTTCCAACAACTCCCTGGCCTCTCTAGGTCCTACTTGATGGTCCATGCTCTTGGCTTGGTGCATAGCTTTAATTTCTTTCTTAGGTCTAACTGTGATAGAAAAACATGGTTTTTTCTCCTCCTTAATGGTCTAAAAAAATGATTTACCTCCTACCATCATGACACTATTCACCCTATGGCTTCCATCATCAGGGAGTGGCATTATAGTGTAGGTTTCTCCACACTTGGTTATGCTATAAATGTTTTGTCTCCCATCATGCCTAGCATCTACATCATACTACCAAGGCTTCCCTAAAATTAAATGGCAAGCATCAATTTTAGTCACATAACATAGAATTTTATCTTTATACTCCCCAATCTAAATTCTACCCATACTTGTTCACTAATCAAGGCATGTTGATCCTTGTTCAACCAAGGCACTCTATAGGGGTAAGGATGTGATATTTTTTTGCAATCCTTTCTACCATCTCCTTAGAATCCAAATTATTAGTTGAACTAGAATCAAAAATAACTTTACAAACTTTACCACTTACCTTGCATGTGGTTCTAAACAATAACCTTGTTTGTGGTGGCTCCTTATTACTCGATACCTTCAAGAGATTTTTTTTCAGCATGAGGCACTCTCCTATCTCTAGATCTTCTTTCTTAGCATTAGAAATTTTTCTTTGTACATCCTCATCTTGCAACAAATTAATTCTTCTTTCACTTGGGTTGCTTACTGATCCTTGCTTCTTTGGACACCTAAAAGATCGGTGACCCACTTGATTGCAATTGTAACACCTTCCTGTGAAAACACTTGTTCCCCTTCCACCAAATCTTCCTCTTTGATTAAGTGTCCTTCCTCTAAAGGAACCTCTATTTCTACTATCATTCTTAGGCCCTTGACTACTCTAGCTTCCCCTTGGTTTCTTGGTTAGTTTCCTCTTTCTTGAAATCTATCTCTTCCTCTGAAAGAGTTCTCTCTTCCTCTACTATTTTGTTCACCTTTTATTTTTTTGTTTCTCCTCAATCCTAAGAGCAAGCTAATAACATTTGTGCAGTGATTCTACTATCACCAAGGTTAGTTCATCTTGAATATTATATCTAAGCCCACTAATATACCATGCAAGATTTTTCTTTTCATTTTCATACAACTTAGCTCTAAGAGTAAAAGTATGAAAATCTTGAGCATAAGCACTTACATCCATGTCCTTTTTCTTGAGGTTATGTAGCCTTTTTTGGAGCATCACTTTATAGTCCTCTAGAAAAAATTGCTTCATGATTACTGGCATCATCCTCTTCCATGTGGAAATGAGTTGCTTCTCCTCTTCTACCCTTTCATTTTGGAGAAAGTTCCACCAACTTAGGGCTGGTCCCTTCAACTTGGCTTTTGCCACTTTCACCCTCTAATTTGCAGGTATCTTGTCAGCTTGAAAATGGTTTTCAAGAGCCTCTAATGATTCCATGCATGCCTTAGGTTCTGACTTTCCATCAAACATAGGTAAATCCTTGTTATATTTTCTTCCTACCCTCTATAGGGCTGCTACCATTATCCTTTGATCTTCAAACATGTCCAGTAATTTATCTCCTTCTTCTTCTTCTTCTTTAGAATCGTCATGGTTTCCTCTCTTTACTTTCCCTTTCAACTTAGCAATTTCTCTTCTCATTGCTCTATTTTCCTCTCTAACTACCCTTCTCTTAGCCATTTGTTCTTTCACTATTTTTTTCAACTCAATGTTTGTTATCCTTAAAGGGGTATCTTCTCCTTCTACCATTGTTCTTTCCCAAAAGATACTTAGTGGCTCTAATACCATTTGATGCAAAGAGCACAACTAAGAAGCTTCAAATGGGCTTCCAACTCTTGAAATCAACTAACTGGCTATCAAATCTTCAACCTTATTACAAGGTTTTACCACACTCAAATCCTCCAATGGATCAAACAAACACACTTTCTAACTTCCTGAACCAAACTTGCCCCACTTTATGGGTTTTGCACTAATCTCCTACAACTAGGTCAATGCTAGGAAAACACCATAGAAGTTTTTCCCAAGGGTTATAAGATGTTAAATTATCTTAGGGTACCTACTTCTCATAGACTACACCACTAGTTTGAATCATACACTTGCACAAAGCCTCAAACCCCAATTTGGCCTAGTAGCCATGTGAGACCCTTTTAATCCTCCTGAAATGGATCTCTGGATCTAACTTCACAAAGTTTCAAACAAGACTCAATAAATAAATAAATTTTGAATACCCTTTTCTAAGTTACTTCAAACCCAAAAGAACCAAGTTCTAGCCCCACTCCAACATTCCCTTTCCTTCACAAAGCAACACAAACCTGAGTGATCAAGTTACGCTTGGTTTACAAAGCAACTAGTAGGAAAAAAGGTCATGGAAATGATCTCAATACTCAAGAATGACCAAAAACACTACAATAACTTATTTCCAAATTCTCAACCCTTTACCAAGTCCCAAACTCATGCCATTCACAAATTAGCACACTACAAGAGGTCAAATCCTTCATGATACTTGACCTAAGGCTTGATTGGAAAAATCAAAAAACACATCCTCTAGTTTTGGAACCATGGAATCTTTAAGAGAACCCGACTAACTATTATTCCCCAAGTGTCCATGAAATTCTAACTAAGGAAATTGTAGTTAGAGGCCCATCTTTACTGTATGCAACAAAATGATGTCCTAAAAACCTACTTTCACTAAAAATGTAATAACTTGAGAAAGAAAACACTTAGAATCATGATACCATAAGAAAATGAAATTTTAATTAAATATCTATCTCAAACATCTATCAAATCTGGTCTAATAGTCTGTACAGTTTGTGTAACATGCAATGAATAGTAAAAATAACTCCAAAATTGAATTTCCTTCTTTGCAACTTCTTCCAATATGTACATTAATGCCCTCTAGACATCAAAAATGAGGTATATATCTCTTTTGTATCTATTTTAATGGTTAAAACCAATATTTTAATAGTTATAACCCTTTTCCCACTAAGTTGCAATTTTGATCAACTTTTACAACTTTTCAACTATGCAACCTCTACAAAAATTGGAATTTTTACATTTTTCACTTGATTCTACTTCTAGGACTTGGAAAAGGTTCTAACATACTAAAACAAACTAAATCCAACTAATTCTAGGCTTTCTTGACCAAAAAAATTTAAAAACCCAAATTTGCCTATTGAGTAACCTTTTCTTTAAAATTGCATAAAATGCTTAAGCATAAAAAATGGTGTCTTTTTTTGACAACCATGGAATTTTCATTCAAGTTTTGTTTATTCTAGCCTAAGTAGGTGAAAAAAAAAACATGAAAACCAAGTACCTAAGGGCTCTGCACCAAGTAGCACAGGTCCTTGAAGCAATAAGAAAAAAGGTTGATCCTAAATTTTTTAATGATGAAGAAGATCATCCTAAGAGTTCGAAGTGGGTACAGCAAATGAAAAAAAGAAAAAGATGGTGGAAGTGCTACAAAAGGCTCAAAAAAAGGCCTTATAGATTCTTCTAAGGGGTTATTAATACTTTTCTAATATTACAAGGAGATATTTGGTATCTTAGGCATCTAAGGATGAACAAAGGGCCAATAAGCTATAGTTTCAAGACCAAATGATTGATGATAGAATCATTGAAGAAAATAAGTTCATGAGTGATGAAAATTTCATCAAGAAAGAGGAGTTAAAAAATTTACTCTTCAAATTGAAGCAAAATGAATTGTCTTTGCAGATGAAGCCAGGAGATTTTGGTGAGGTAGTTACTGAACTTGTTTAGAAATTGCAAGAATATGACCCTACTACTAAAACCATCACTATGGAAGAAGCAAGGAAATTGGTGAGAAGAAGTGGAATAATTGTCTTCCTAGGATGGGACATAAGCTCTTCTTTCCTATTGGACCAAATAGGAAGACAAGATAAGTCTATCTCATTTGATGACAAAAATGAACTCAAAGAGCTAAGAGGCCATGGATATAGTATTGATACCAAGACAATGGATATATGGAGTTTAGCTCTGGAGGACCACTAGCCAATTCTAATAGAAATCAAGCAATCCACAGGAGGGAATGTTATCTTCTCAAATATACACTCCACCTTTAGTAGCCAAATTTATGCGATGCACACCTTAGTAGCTCTATTGGATAAAAATAATATGGATACCCTTCAAGCATAGCTAGAGGGATCTCATGAAAGATATATCAAAACCAGGAGGAGCTACGAGGAAGAAATGAAAAGACATATGTCTTGGAGTAGAAGGCCCTCAAATTGGAAAATGAGGTAGCAACTTTGAAGAACACTACTAGAAAACCTATCGAAAATCATGATAGAGGTGTGTAGATAGAAGGCCAACTACTTGAAATAAAAGAAGCATCAGGCCAAGTAATGGAGAAAGATGAAGAATATTTAGAATCATGCAAAGAGGTAGAAATTAAAACAATTAAGAATTTTTTGATTCATAAAATAAATCCTTTAAAATTGGTCTCATAGTGCACAACAATTACCTTGTGTTGTAAGGGTTGGAGTATAGGTGTTCCAAGTTTGTTCCTCTATTGTCTCCACTTTTCACTACATGGGGTCCATATACTCCATTTTTTCATAGTCCAGTACCTATACTGGCACAAAAGAAATATCTACCAAAGGTAGTGATCATAAACACCAGAAAGATGATAACCAAAGTGAGAGATTTGAATGGTTTCTTCAATAAAAATTTGTAGATGATACAAAATAAGATGAAGGAAATTGTTGTAGAAAGACCTAGTTTTCTGCCTATAATTTTGGACAATGATGGAAAGATCAAAGACTAGGTAGAATGTGTTGGTGTTTAAAACTATTGAACAACAAAATGCTCAATACCAAAGTGATAATACTCACATAACCTAAGGGTTAGTCATTTCCTATTAACAATTAAAAGTGCAAACCACTTGGACCCAACTTCAACAAAACCAAGGATGGTTTTCTACTCTTTAGGCTCTGCAAAACCAAGGTGGCTATACCTAGGTGATGATTCATACTAAATGTTATTGTATGAGAATTTTATTAGTTTCATTCTAATTCTCTTCTTTTATCTCCAGACACATATGTAGTCTATCCATTTATTGACATTTTAGACAATATACATCCCTTATAAGAAGATTTGGTCATAATTCTTCTCAAATTTGCAAGTATTTCCAGCAATAGCGGCTAACTAAGGCTAAAATACTCCATGCGAACAAGTGTTGACCACCTTTAAAATTCTTCAAAATAGTAAACTAAAGTTGATTTTGATTTTAGCCTTGATGCTTGTTCATGATCTACCTATCTGTAGAATGAATTAATTTGATCAATGCCTATTCCATTGGGATTTAGAGTCTACTATAGTTTATGGATCTGATTTGTTGCCTTACAAAAAATATTATTAGCAATTCTTACAGACATCCTTTCTATTACCATAGCAATCCCATCAACCTCACTAAAGCCTTTACTTAATTCATTGAATTAATAGCAATAATGAATTGACATACCAAAGTGAATTGCATTCAATTGGAAAAGCTTTACTCACACAATATTAGAATAACTAGGTAATAACAAAGGAGACAAAATTCAACAAGAACAGATATGGGGATAGCTCAAATTTGTATTAATTTCCTTGAAAATTGTATACAATTGTAGTAAAACTTAGAATGACTAAAAAGACACAAGGATCATATGATATCAATGTATTCTTAAAGAAATTTACACGGAAGATACATCATGAAGTTTGCTACCATAGCTAGACCAAAACATACTTAGTGTAAAAATCAAATTGCATTAGAAATCATACCCTTCTCTAGCCTTGGAATCTCACTTATATAATGTGAGATGCAACAAACTTCAAGCATAGAGAACTAATAGATGTCCTTTTACAAAAGATATTTACATTCTGATTACAATCACAAAAGAACAAAAACTTTGTGTAACAGAAAGAATTATACATCATAATATTCTTTTGGTAGGCCCCTCTTTTTTGCATCTTTTTGAAAACTATAAACTCCATGATTTGACCCTTCATTAATCTAATTCTTTAGGGTAGGTGGCTATCAGGCTTAAAAGTGACATGTCCTATTCTATTGCCTACAAGCTCACTTCAACTCGGGGATTCTCACTATCCTCATCCTAAATTATTAAAGTAACAGTTACATCTACATCTTCCTCTACCCGATTATCTTCTGCCATCTATTTTGCAGACAAAAATTGTTCCTTCCACTTGTTGAAAGCAGTGTCATTAGGCCAATCAAAATTTAGCATTTCCCTTTGTACCGCTGTAATAGAACTTCCAACTGCTTCTATCTCAATGAGGTCCTTTCTGATGGCTTTATAGAATAACTGCACTTTAACCAATTCTTCATTGGTCATTGCCCATAGTAAATGTGTAGTTTCATTTACAACATTATTCATTCTTTGGAAAAATATCTCATCCAATTCCTTTTTCCATTCTTTCTTTCCCTTTATTCTATAAACCTTTTGTAGAGAACTAGGAAAAAAGGTCAAATTTTATAGCCATGTACTTGGAGAAAAAAATTGTTATTCTTTTCTAAATAAATTCCCTCTTGTCATCAAAACCTTCCAGCTTAGTTAGAAAATCAAAAATATTTTCTATTGGGTGACATGGCAACTAGATAATAGATATGCACATAGTAGTAATATCATTATTTTTTAGCCAAATCAGCAAGTAGATCACTATCAAAGAAAACCTTAGGGACTGCTAATTTCCTAATGTCAAATTCTTAGACATTGCTCAAAGGGGTATCTAGGTTTCTCTCAGCGAACCATTTTAAAAATAATTCTAGTCCTCCCATAGAAACCTGGGCATCTCTTACCCAATTAGCTCTATCATAAAAACCCCCTACTAAAACTAACCTAGGGTTCTTTGGAATAAGCTCTCTCCCCTTGGTTATTTCATTTATAGACAATGGGAATTGTTCAAGAAAATTAGCATGTACAGACCTCTTAAGCTAATCAATTTGTCTAGAGAATTCCTTTCATGGAGTCATTTTTGAAAATTATAAACTTTCACAACACCAATTTCTTAATTTTTACAAGTTGCAGATCACTTACCCACTAAATTGTGCCTCTTTTCTATAGAATATTTGCTGAAATTCACTAAATCACCTGCTAAAATTATGTGCCCTAGCTTTGGAAATTATTTGTGCTTTGATGACCTTTTACAATTTTTTGGTTCAATAATGGCAGCTTCGTGAATTATATTCATGCATTGAGATCACATGAATGAGCTCTAAGAAATATTAACTTCCATTAGCCATTATTTCCATGTTGCATTCAAATGTGAATCTTATTCATTGATTTCATCAAATCGGACGACCCTAATTAAAAAAGTATAATTTCTTTATAGCTTTAAAAAATTTGGCCATGCGTCAAACAAGTGCTTCCCCACATTGCTAAAACTTCTTGCATTTTGATAATGTGGGCAAGCACCAACTGTTGATCTCCCTTCAGATCAATGGTCATGAGAAATAAAACAATTTTACAACAATATGTGCAAAAGTGTAATACAACTGGTGTAATAAATATTCTAACCTGTCACACATTAGCCCATCTTGGTTGCAATTGGTCCCACTTTGCCACATGTCAAGTTAGCACTTCCCTGCATTGCTTAAATTTCTTGCAACTTGAAAATGAGGGTAAGCACCAACCCTTGATCTTAGTAAGATCGACGATCATACTATTTTGTCCTGCCATAACACCCAATCAACTGTATCAACCAATAGAAAATCTCCCTGTGAAGTAGTACATTCTAAAAAACTCCACACAAGCAGGTTCCTTATTATCTTCTAAAATGGTGGGTCCTTGATGTCACATTCGCCACATGTCAGGCTAGTGCTTCCCCGCTTTATCTAACTAGTGAACACTTTCAAAATGCAAGCAAGCACCATCCATCAACCTCTAAAAGATCAATGATAGAATAGCTTAAACCCTTTTGACAATATAAGATAAAAGAAATGACATCAATGAGGACACATGTCAATAAGGTGCTTACTCGCTTTATTTATCTGTCATGCAACTTCACCAAGCAAGAAAGCGTTATCTGTTGATTAAGTCAAGATCAACGGTGGAGCCAAGAGATGTTATTGGAAAAAATGTTAGCACAAACAACTTATGGAATTTTGACACCTATGATATGAAAGGAGAACAACTATTAGTAGTGCTGGTTTGTCTTGCAGTGCTAACATCATTATGGACATGTGTTCACAAGGCACTTCCCTACATTATTTAAATCTCTTGCATCTTGAAAATGCAAGCAAGCACTGGCCTTTGGTCTTGCAAAAATTAATGATCACACAAACTTGTACCCTTATATTTTCTAGTCAGCTATCTTGTCCAATAGGATATCACCTTTTAAATGAAAATGCTCTAACAAGTCTAACAGTGGCATAGACTACTATATTAATTTTCAGAATTTCTACACCCATGACATCATTTTCAACTGGCATATGTTTATCGTGTTCTAGAAATGAATGTGCTCCAATTCAGCAAGGCTTTACAACTTGGCATGACTCGACATCCTTGTCAAAGCTTGGTCACACTATGCCACATGGTGCATTGGTGCTTGTTTGCATTATTTAAAATTCATGCATGTTTGTAATGCAAGGAAGTACTATCCATTGATCTTTGAAGGATCAATGACTGGCATAATCTAAATCTTAATGTTTTCTAATAGCATGTCACCCATTTTCATCTTGGAAAAGTGTCAGCACAATGCTTTCTTGCATTATTTAAAATTTGATCAACTTCATCAAGTAGGAAAGCACTGATCATTGATTTAGCATAGATCAACAATGCAGCAAAACTGAATGCAAAGTGTCATCCTTATTAAATGAGCTAAACAATGACATTAGTGAAAATTAGAATGTGTGTTGATGAGCATTAATAACTCTATAGAAAGGGTCTGACACATCTGAGAATCTGCAAACTTTTTGGTGTGCTGAGGTCCCAACATCAGCAAGGGTTACATGGTATAAAGGCACTTGCCCACATTACTTAAAATTCTTGCATGTTCTTAATGCGAGGAAGTGCTCTCTGTTGATCTTACCAAGATCAATGATGGATCAAGATCTCACTGTAGACACCTAAATTTGATTACATTACTTTGGTAATCCTATTTAGTTATCTCAAAAGGCATCATTAATTAAATTCTTATTTAATTAATCCTTTGCCATCCCCTAGCTGATTAATTAAATTAATCATCTATAGTCCTAATTGATAAATCAAATAACCTATTATTTATCAATTAAATCCTATTCTTCTATCTAAATCCAAAATCCCCATTTATTAAATAAACCTATTTGATAAATAAAACCCTCAAATCTAATAACCCTTAACTTATTCCTAAATCCTCTTTTTAGCCTAATCCACCCCATCCACCCATACTAACTAAAATTAGTCACTAACTCACCCACCCTCATGAATGCCATCCACTTGCAAATCTCTAACATCCCTAATCTAATCCTAAACCCAAGCCTAATCCACCCCCTAATGTTGTCACATTCCCTAAGCAAGCTTAAGACTTTCTTAAGCCAAGGAAAGTCAACAATCTCAACTCCCCTCAAAATATCCCGACCACCCAATAATGAATGCTCTTACAAAAGCCATAAAGACTCTTACAAGCTCTTACAAGCCATAATGAAGGGTCTTTATGAAGATATTATCCTTTGAGCCTCCCTTGTTAACTCATCCTTCCCCTTTCCTCCATCCACTCATCTTGTGACATGTGTCACTCCCTGATTGGTGCTAAACAAGCACAATCTATGTGCTCCCTTTTGAGTGCATCCTAGCCCTCCTTAAGCTTTCATCTTTCCTTTCATCTTAGCCCTCCATCTCTCAAGCCCTTAGCCTATAAATTGAATCCCCTCCCAAGCCATTTCATCACAATCTTGGAGCTAAAGTTATAATGCCCTTTTAAGAGCCAAAAGCCATCAACCATACCCTTATGATGCCAAATTGAGAGCTCACAAAGCTACCAATTTGCCATTTTTCATCTCCATTTAAGCTAGTTTTTGGGAACCTTGAGCATATATCCCAATCTTTAGACCCATCTACCAAGTAGTGAGCTAAATCCCATTGGGAGAGTCTATTCATTTGGCTCACATTTCCAATTGGGGTTTCCTCTTTAGTCTCTCATTTATGTTATGGTTTATATGCTAGTTAATGCTTTTGGTTTTTAATAGATTAGTATTACTTGCTAACATATTGCTCATATACATTTTGGCATGCCTGGTGGGACCCCACTATGGGTCATTTAATCCTCTATTTCCATCTATATGTTGTTTTTGGCTAATAATCTAATGTTTCTTGTCATTTGAGTGAGTTGTAAGGTTTAATCTTGTTCTTGCAGGTTAAAGGAAGCATTAGGGAGAAAAAATGAAGCTTCAAAAATCAAATTCTAAAATTTTTCTGAAGAAAATCCGCATGTTTTAAACCAAATTCTGTGCAGTGTTGTCTCCACAAATTAGTGTCTCCGACTGGTCGACTATCATCTACAAATCTGAAACTGTCATCTCCGAAGTGAATTCTGTAGTCTGCGCAGATCAGCGTCTCCGCATTTCAGCATCTTTGCCTGCCTTTTATCATCATCTCCGCCTCTAACCGTCATTTCCACCTGGCCATTTTCTTATTCAAAATCCATTATGTTGTCTCCATTGCTTCCATCAGTCAAACTGTCATCTCCGCTACTGCCAGCAAACAAACTGTCGTCTCTACAACCTAGACTATCGTCTCCACTGCTGCCAAAATTAATTTTTCATCTCTGCCTCTTCGTTGTCGTCTCCATAGATTAGCGTCTCTGCAAATCAGTGTCTCCATAGTTTGGCGTTTGTGCCTAATGAACTGTCATCTTCGCCTGTCACTATTGCACTTTTGCTTTAAAATCTTTATTTCTGCATTTTGTAGTTTTTTTTTTTAAAAAAAAAAGTCTAAATCAAAATTTGACTTTTAGTGGTTCCTTAGGATTTAGACCATTTAAAGCATTTTTACGCATAGGAAAAACAACAAAAAAAGTTTAAAATTTTTTTTCCCATAGTTAAGCTTTCTTTTTTTTAAAGATTTTGGTGACTAATCAATTTCTTTTTTGTCTTATTGTAGGTTGGAGCAACTTTTTGGGTGACTAATCATGTTTTTTAGGTTTTTCATGGAATGAACTTGAATGGTTAAACACATTTTCTATTGAATGAATGTTGCTAAAAAACACACTCTTGAATGCCATGGGTTAAAATCAAATTTTTCTTGAATGCATGATTAAAACAACAAATCCAATCTTGAATGCCAATGATCAATTAACCATTGCAATATCAAACACTTCATTTGGAGCTTCTAAAATTGAACAAAACAAATCTCTTTTCCACATGCAATCTAGGTAAAGTTTTATTTTTGGACATTTAAGAAAATTTGTCAAGTTAAAATACAAATTTTTAAAAATCAATTTGAGTAGTTCCTTGGACTCACCTCTTTTCTAATCACCCATCAATTCAACCATTGGTTGCAATCTCAGCACCATTTATGGGGATGGGTCTACTTGAAAAAGGTGTTAAATGTTCCACAATCTAACTCACTCACTTGGTCTTTGAACGTTTGCTTTAACTTTATCAAAATTCTTAAATGATCAAAACTCTAGATTAAATCGATCACACTTCTAGTTTGGGCACTAAAATTGAACAACTATTGATGTGGAGGGCCTCTAGGCATGCGCTTGACAAATCGAGTCTCACACATCTTTGCTTTGGGCTTTAAAACAAAATCACACCAACTCTTGAATGCTTTAAAAGGAAATTAATCGATACTTGACATGGAGGGCCTCCGGGCGCGCGGGTTTACTTTTTTGTTGACCCTAACTCTTCTTCTTGTATTTATTCTTTGCTCGATTTTGTTTTGTTGGCGCTTCAAGTTGGAATTGAACATTGTCTCTTAAACATGAGTGCTTGCAAAGTCTAGATTAGCACACATAAGAGTCAGTTGGTAAAAGAACAAGAATTTTTTTAGCCCAAGGTCATCCAAGTCTTCTCTCCCTTATCGTCTTTCGAGGCCATCTTGGGTGCATAAGATTAGGATCCAAAACCTTGTTTCTTTTTAGGAGGCCTACTTGGGGATTTCATCACCCCTTGGGATGACCTCAACTCCAGCATTCCGACGGAGTATAAGAACTGAGAGGTGAATCGAAAGACACCTCTCTTGGGATCAAGATTTTGTCACTCGGGCTAAGCCTCAAGGAACTTTATACCCTTGAGAAGTGAAAGAGGAGAAGTGGGTTACTGCTCCTCTCGGCTATGTGACATCTTTTTGGTTTCATCTATGGATTTGGGCCTCACATACCTTGGGTATATCGAGGACTCCCTAGCTAAACCAACTATCATCCTTGTAGACAACCATCTAGGATGTTAATGTATTTGAAGTGACTGATCAAAACATTTTTAGAAAACACACACTCCTTGGTGCAAGTATCACATTTTGGGAATCAAAACTTCTATCTAGTTGTTTCTATCTATTGCTTGGTCTTTTACTTATTGAATGCATGTTTGCCAAACTTGGTCAATCCTAGCTTAGGGCACACTTAACGTAGTCACTGCCTATCCCAGAAGTTGAACAAGTTGAAGCAAAATAATTGAGGTCTCTCAAAGCCAAGCAAATTCAAGAATTCATGTCAGAGCAACCCTAACCCAAATAGAAGTTCCACAAAGTTAAACTCAAGCCATCTTAGGCATACCAAGAACTTTCAGCCAAGAGAAAGGAACTAACACCAAGTCCTCGAATTGCCAAACTCCATAAAGTAGAGGACAAAGCTACCAACGAAGCAATTCAGGAGGCCTGGTTAGAGTGCACTATCAAATTTAGCCAAAATTTAGGAGTTAACAATGCTTATGCCTTACCAACTAGGCATGATTTTTGTGATTAGACCCCCTTGTTTCTCCACATCTTCTTGGATAAGCCTCACTTTAGAGTCATCTTTGTAGAAAATCCAACCATTTTAGGTTATCCCCTTAAGCATTATTAGCTCATTCATCTCATTTAGGACTAAACCATCTAGCCAGCAATCCAAAATCTTCACATCCAAGCCTTCAAAATTGTTGTCACCTTGCTAAAAGTTTGCCATTCCTAAAATCTTTCAAAACCACCAACCTCACCAAGGTTATCCCTTTGACAGAGCTTTGTCTAGGGTAATCTAGCTTTGTCAGTTGTCATCCCTCATCATCTTGAGCTAAAGGTTGGGATCCACAAGTGGTCAATCTTGTGTTCTTCCTAAAGGATCATCAGTCTATCCTTAAGTTGACACAATCACCACCAAGCTTGCACATAGGAAAGCAGACCGTTTGTACTTTGGCAACATATCTTTGAAGTTAGAATCCCAAACCCAATCCTCCTTAGGTTTTTTCGTATAGCTTTGCCTCAACCTAGGAAATCATTTACATAGAAAAACTTTTCCCCTTTTTTTTTGCATCCACCAGCATTTGTTGCATCTCATCCTTAGGAGCATTTTTCATGCCACCCGTCACTCGCTTAGCCAAGAAGAAAGAAATAATGGAGCCCTATCATTTGGATCAAACAGCCTCACCCCCCTTGAGTACTCAACCATCCTTCAGCCCAGAGAAAGCTATGCCCTCATCTACTGACATTGAAGCTTTCACGAACCAACCAAGAAATGCAGTATTGGTAAACGCCATTATAGACAAGAACAAAGAGACAATTATGGCTAATTTTCGAAGGGACAATGTAGGAAACTTTGACTTTGGAAGACCCCCTCCATTATTAGATCCATCTCACCCATTGTATGGGTAGTTGCCACCACCCATAGGCTCTTATGATCCAAATTATCCTCAATATATACCAAAAGAAGAGCCTCCAGCCAATCCATATGATCGAACAGACCCAAGCATACCATCATCCACCCAAGTTGAAATTTCCATGCCGCAAGCCAACCCAACCACCACCACTCCATCCTTGGTTCATACCTCTCCGCTCCAAATCCCCTTTACCCAAAACACCTCACCGTTCACCCCTTTCACTATTGCTGTTGTTGCTCCCCAACCCAGCCTTCCAAATCCACCCATCTCCCAAATCAATGCTAGCATCTTTGGCCAACCTCAGCAATATACAACAGGGATGCCACCCATGGGTCCAAGTAATCAACCTTTCATCACCCCCAGCTTGTTCACCACAGCCCAAAGCACAATCCCATCATTTCCATTAGGTCTTGGGAGCTCAATACCATTAGCCACAAATCCACAAGCTACTACTCTCACTCCACAAAGCTATCAAACCCCACAAGCTACTACCAATTTTCTACCAAGTTCCCAAGTGACCCCAACTCCTGCCACCACTCTACCAAGCTTCCAAATCTAGCCACAAAGCTATCAAACCCCATCAGTTCCATCCCCAAGCTTTCAATTCCCACCACCAACTAATCCATTACCTCCAATTACCAACTACTTTTCAATGCCACTTCTAGGAGGTAATCCACCACCCCAGCCAACCACCAATTATTTGCAGATACCATCCCAAATGGGGGCACAACCCACATATATTGGTCAAACCCCACAAGCCCCCCGATCCTTTCCCCAAACCTCACAACCATCTTATACCTTACCCCCACAAAGAAATCCATTTATCCCATAGCCAGCTTATGTTCCTCAATCCCAACCTCAAATCCCATATCAACAGCAAGCCTCACAGTACATGCAGCAATATGCGCCACCTCCCCCTTAGCAACCTGTCATCCACCATGCAGCTACCCAAACAATGTACAATCCCTATTAGAAAATCCCTCATAGCCATCCATATTCAGTGGCCCCATCTAGCGCATACCTACCTCAAGGCACTCCTACATTGGGGGCACCCCAGCCATCACCTATCAATTCAGAATGGGAGCAAATGAAGACAGCTCTAAAATCCATCCAAGAAGGGAATGATCCGAAGACATTCAAGTTTGAGAATGTGTGTCCTTACCCATTTAACAGAGCCATTACCATGACACCATTTCCAAAACACTTTGAGGTACCCAAATTTGACAAATTCAAAGGAAAAGGAGACCCTGTCACACATATCAAAGAATTTTACATGCACTGCCAGGACGTGGCATACAATGATGTTTTCCTCTTGCACCTTTTTCCCAAAAGCTTGGCTGGACCAGCTCTTGAATGGTTTTACAGAATCCCCTATGGCACAATTAAAAGCTTTGCTGAATTATCAGAGGCATTCGTAGCCCAATATGCCCATCTTGTTGAAACAGAGCTATCAATAGTTGACCTTGTCCACACTATGCAAAAAGGTGGAGAAAGCCTTGCTGAATACCTGCAAAGATGGCAAACCCTTACCACCCGCATATCCTGCACCTTGCCAGAGCGCCATGTGGTGAAAATGTTTATTGATAATGCCCATCCTAGCTTGGCTCACCACATGACCATGAACTATTTGCAGACCTATAAAGATATCAAAGAGAAAGGAATGATCCTTGAGCAAGGACTCATTAAAGATGGTGTGGTCAAGATTTACAAAGAGACCAACCAAAATCAATCACATTCCAATGACAAGTCTAGGTATTGGAACAAAAACAAGCATGTTGCAACAGATGGCATCACTGACACCAGACATGTGAATATTGTTGGTCCTTCTCACAACCAGTCCAACCCACCATATCAACCACATAATCAATAAGCTATCAACTATCAACAGCAGAATCACCAAAGCTATCAAGGCCACAATCCAAGACCCAACTTTCAAGGGTCTAACAATCAAGCTAATGCCATCAATGTAGCTGCAGGACAAAAGCCCAGATTCCAACTTGCACCTAGAAATTATACACCCCTTGGTGAGCCATTGGATGTCATTTTTGAGAAATTAGTCAAGGAAAACCTCATCAAATTTCCTCCTACCCAGCAAATTGACCCAAGCCAATCCAAAGCTACATGGTACAAGGACAATGAGTACTACAAATTTCATAGGGTAAAAGGTCACACTACCCTCAGATGCATGAAACTGAAAGACTATGTGCAGGACCTCATTGATCAAAAGGAAATCACTGTTGGTGCCCAAACCTCTCCCAATGCAAGCTTACAGATCTATCAAAATGCTTTTCCTCCTCACAACAATCAAAATCCTGGAAAAAAACCTATCCAAACCAACAACAACAACACCAACAACTGTCAACCAAGCCAACAGCATGGGAAGAACAATGACCACACTTCATCCTATATAGACTATGGTAGCCTTATAGGTTGTATATCCGAGAAAGAGCCTTCTGTCAATGTTATCAATATCCAAGGACCAAATAATGAGTGTGCAGTCACCACTCAAAGAGCCCAATTTAACATCATAGACCCACCTATTTCACCAGCACCATCAGCTCCATCAAAAAGCTAGTACAATATCTTGGAACACCTTGGGAACATGCCAACCCAAATCTCCATTTTAGACCTTCTTCGCACTAGTCTTGTGTACAAGAACATCCTTGACAATGCTCTCATAGAATCTTGTGTCCCTTCTGATATCAATGCTACTGATTTTCGTAATCTTGTTGGACACCTTTCATCCTCATGTGCCCTATCGTTCAAACCCACCGACATACCCGTGGTCGAGCCAGATCACACCCTTCCACTTTGCATAGCCATCATGGTATCCAACTTTTCCGTGAAAAGAGTAATGATAGATAATGGATCAGCCTTGAATATTTGCACCCTAAAATTCATAAAAAAATTTGGGTATACTGAGGCAGATATCATCAGTGAGGTTATCACCATCAAAGCTTATGACAACTTGGAAAGAACCACAGAAGGAACTATTTTGCTGCCAATCAAGCTTGGGCCAGTCATCCAAGAGACACTCTGCCATGTTATTGATCTAAACCTACCATTTAACATCCTCCTCGGTTGCCCATGGATTCATTCCATGAAAGCCATTCCATCCACTTACCATCAGTGCGTCAAATTTTTGCATCAAGGCATTGAGGTAACCATCCATGCCAATCCAAAACCCTTTGCTTACTACAATACGGTTGAAGCTTCATATACAAACCATTACCCTGGAATTGATATCAGCACATCCATTGCCAGCTCATCCCACACTTATAATGACCCAGAAACCATCCTCGCCTCTACCCTGTCTACCGTGAAGATCAATAACAAAGGTTGTGGAGAGTATAGTCTGTCAGATGCATTTGTTGTCGGGGCACTCCCACTTGATCCACATGCCCATTGACGACCGACATATCACAAAGCTAAGGAGATTCCACCTCCTCGATACAAACAGTTTGGCCCAACAACCTTTGTATCCTCAAAAATCCCTCTTCATGAGGAGATCACTCCAAATATCAACAAATGGTTACATAAGGATGCACCTCAAAGAAATCAGGCACACCTTGATCACTTTAGCCAAAAGTATCCCCAAGAAAATAAGCTCATCACTGACAAATGGAACTATCAAGGTGGTGGTCTAGGACCAGAAGAAAGAGGCATGCAGTGCCCCATCAATGCACACAAGTGGGAATCAAAGTTAGGTCTTGGCTTTGGCATACCCACAACTGGGGGCATCAATGAGAACGGTCGTGCTTTTTCAAACATTCACCGCAACCTTATCGAAATCGAAGACATTCCTGAGGAAGTTGAAAAGAGAGCCTACGATTATATCCTAGACCAAATCTCCCTCAGAGACTATGTTCTCCAAGAACTATCCATCCACCTCATTGATCTACCACTTGCCCATCCACAACTCATAGATTGGGACCAACCAAGCGTCATACACATCGATGAGTTCACATCAGAGGAGGCACTTCTAAGATTCATGGGAGCTAAAACTCCTCACAAGAAAATAAAGCCAGATTCTGCCTATATCTACAAGCTAGATCCCAAGGGGTATTTTGGAGAAAATCCCCAACCTAGTTCTGATACACCCAAAATTGGAACTAAGGTGAATCTGGGACTAGCTAAGGCAGCAAAGAGAACCCCTCAGCAAGAACATCTAGAGCCACAAGCAGAACATGAGGATTTAGCATTACCTCCTCAAGATAATCGACCAGTGATATCTTCTATTCTAATTGAGGATACTAGGGAAGTTAACATCGGTTCTTCAGAGATCCCTAGGCTTGTCCACATTGCTGCATCCCTATCACAGGACCAAGCTGACCTCCTCTTTGAGGTCTTAAGAGAGAACATTGGTCGATTTTCATGTTCATATCAGGACATGCCAGGGCTTGATCCAAAGCTTGTAGTTCATCATCTTGCAGTCGATCCAAAGATCAAGCCCGTTAGACAAAAGCTTAGAAAAATGCACCCCAAGGTGGCATTATTGGTCAAAGCTGAATTAGAAAGAATGTTAGTTGCTAAGGTTATCCAACCTATCGACTACTCAGAGTGGATCTCTAACATGGTCCCCATCACTAAACCTTTCGATGACATCAGAATCTGCACTGATTTCAGAGATCTTAACAAAGCTTGTCCAAAAGATGATTTTCCCTTGCCCAACATAGATATGATTGTAGATCTTACAGCTGGACATGAAATTTTGTCCCTCATGGATGGATTTTCTGGGTATAATCAGATCAAGATTGCAGAAGAGGATCAGCATAAGACAACATTCACTACCCCTTGGGGAACCTTTTGCTACAACATGATGCCTTTTGGCCTAAAGAATGCTGGGGCTACCTATCAAAGAGCTATGATAGCCATTTTTCATGATCTCATCCATAGCATTTTGGAGGATTATGTGGATGATATCTTGGTTAAGTCTCATACCTTCATGGATCATCTTGCTAACCTAGAGAAAGTCTTTGATAGGTTAGCCAAATATCATCTCATGCTAAATCCCAGGAAATGTGTCTTTGGGGTCACATCTGGCAAGCTTCTAGGCTTTATAGTTTCTAAATGAGGTATAGAGATTGACCCCCAGAAGGTCAAGGCTATCTTAGACATGCCTCCTCCCCAGACACTATGAAAGCTTCACTCTCTTCAAGGAAAGCTCCAATCTATTCGGTGCTTCATCTCCTAGCTTGTAGATAAGTGTACACCATTTTCACATTTACTGAAGAAGGATGAGAACTTCAAGTGGGATCCTTTATGTCAGCACAGCTTCGACCATCTCAAGAAGCATCTCATCAATCCCCCTATCTTGGTTCCACCAGTTCCTGGTCGTCCCTTGATTTTGTACATATCAGCAACACCTATTGCTCTAGGGGCACTTCTAGCATAGCTCAATGACTACAGCAGAGAAAGAGACATCTACTACATCAGTAGAACCCTAGTTGGTTATGAACTCAATTACACTCCTATGGAAAAAGCTTGTTTGGTAGTTTTTTTCTCAACTCAAAAGCTTCGCCACTACATGCTAAGTCATACCATCCAACTAGTCTCCAAGATTGACCCTCTCAAGTATATGCTCTCCAAAATAGCACTTACAGGTCATTTGGCCAAATGGGTTATGCTCCTGAGCAAATTTGACATCCAGTATGTGGACAGAAAGGAAATCAAAGGGCAAGCTATAGCAGATTACCTAGCTGATGCACCTCTAATAGATGCTTATCCGTTGATCACAGAATTTCCAGATGAGCATATCTGTCTAATTGAAGAACAACCCCCATGAAAACTTTATTTTGATGGCTCATACACATCTAATGGATCAAGGGTAGAAATATTGTTGGTCACACCTCAAGGAGATTACATTCCAAAAGCCTTCAAGCTACAATTCCCTAGCACCAACAATATAGCTGAATATGAGGCCCTCATAGCAGGATTAAAGATAGCTGCAGAATGGAACATTGCTGAGCTAGAAATCTTTGGCGATTCTCACCTCAATATCAAGTAAGCCCTAAATGAATATCAAACCAAAGATGAAAAGCTATTACCCTACAAAGAGCTAGTTGATCAGCTAACCCAACATTTTACAAGGCTTCAGTTTACACAAGTGCCTCGAATACAGAACAAAGCAGCTAATGCTATGGCTACTATAGGCTCACTCTTGGAAATTCCCCAAGCAGCTATAGAGTATGAGTTTTTAGTGGAGTAGCTCCTTACACCCGCCTATGCGAATGAGGATTCAAATCGTGTTTGTATCTTGGTTGGCCCCCAATCCCCTTGGTACCATGAGATTCACGCTTACCTTAATGATGGTATCATATCCCCTCACCTCACACATACCCAACACCAGAACCTCATCCAAAAATCATCCCACTATGTTATCATAGCCAATACCCTATATTGTCAGGGTTATCACGATACTCTCTCGATGTTTAGACCAAAACAAGGCCGCAATGGTGTTAAAGGAAGTACACTCTGGACTTTGCGGTGCCCACATGAGTGGTATTGTCCTAGCGTGACAAATCCTTAGAGAAGGCTACTATTGGCCTACCATTGAAGAAGACTCCTATGACTTTGTCAGAAAGTGTCTCCCATGTCAGTAGCATGCAAATCTTGTGCATGCTCCAGCACAGGATCTATAGCCTATTGCACCACCTTGGCCTTTCGCTTGTTGGGGCCTTGATCTAGTTGGAACTATCACACCCCTCTCATCTGATGGACATAAATGGATAATAACAGCTACAGACTATTTCACTAAATGGGTGGAAGCAGTCCCCCTCGTCTTAGCTACAGGAGTTCAGGTCTCCAAGTTCATCTTATACCACATTGTTTGCCGCTTCGGCATCCCATCCACCATCTTCACTGACCACGGAGGTAACTTTGAAAATCTCAACATGGAAGAATTATGCACTTCCCTCTGCATCCATCACCACTTTTCTAGCCCATATTTCCCACAAGGTAACGGCTAGGTAGAGGTAACTAACAAAACCCTCCTCAAAATCCTAAAGAAAGTTGTCAATGATTCCAGCTGTGATTTGCACCTACAAATAAATCCAGCCCTATGGGCCTATCAAACTTCCTTTCGTACATCCATAGGCACAACTCCATACTCCCTAGTCTATGGTACTGAAGCAGTACTACCTATAGAGGTTGAACTTCCCTCCTTGCACATATCTTTGCAAGGGAAAATATCAGATGAAGAATACAGAGTAGCTCGGCTCACCCAGCTAGATCTCTTAGACGAGAAGCGACAACAAGCCTATGATCATCTCACTTTCTATCAGACTCATCTAAAAAGGAATTTCAACAAGAAGGTGCTTCCATGACACTTTCAGCCAGGTGACGTGGTCCTCAAAGAAAACATGAAAGTCCAAGCAAATCGAGAAAAGAAAGGCAAGTTTGAACCTACATGGCTTGGTCCTTATGTTATCACTGCTTCCTTTGGCTCCAGAGCCTATCAACTATCTACACTAGAAGGAGAACTCTTGAATGATCCTACTAACATCATTCATCTCAAGAAGTTTTATGCTTGAAGATCCTTGGTATACCCAGCTTTTAAAAAATACAAAAAATAGTAAAGAAAAATAAGCATCCAATGGTGAAAACTTGGCAATTCAAGCGCCTTGGATAGGTACCTTGGTGAAAACCTGGTAATTCAAGCACCTTTTGTACTAAAGACTAATCCATTATCTATCACTATCCTATCCCTCATCCATCCACCCACCATCCCATAAACACACCTGCTTGTTCCCTTGGTGTTCCAACCAAATATCCAAAATCTAATGGAGCTTGTAAATACCTCCTGTACAGCTTGTAAAATCTTGTACCAAAGCTTGTATTATACCTTTTAAATCTTGTACCATACCTTGTATATCCGAATCTTGTCCAAAGCTTGTACCATATTCCAGCCTATAAATAATCTTGTATCCTAGCTTGTATACTATCACGTGCACACACAAAACCCCATTTTCACTTAATCTTTTTGCAAACCATCTACCTATCCACCTATCACCTATTATAGACATCCCATCCTTCACAAACATTTCCATCTCACAAAAAACCAAAACATGAACAAACTTGTACATTTGTAACATATCTTGGTCCGTCAGCTTGTACATCCTCTTTAGCTTAGTACCATTGTATCTATCCAGCGTTCGTGTTAGTTTTTCCTTGATCAGCATCTTGCACACATCACACAACCCTTGGTTAGCTATTCCAATGCATCCTTTAGCTAGATCTCATGTCACCAAAGTGTTATCCTTCTTAGTTCAGCTTGCCAGATGCACCACTCATCCCGATCCACCAGCTTAGGTGCTCTTCGATAGGTCCTTGCAGGATATAGCTTTCCTCATGTCTGATCTTGGTCTGTTAGTACCTCATCCTACCCATCTCATTGGCAAATGGTTCTCTTTTGGATTTTCACTTTCTTTTGATTTGGAATCTTTCCTTTTGGGTCTTGAAGTATCTTTTCCAAGCAATCTCCTTGTTCCCTCCTCAAGCTTGCCACGATCTTCCATATCATGGTGTGCTACGAATGGGGCAATTAGAGCATAAGGTCTTGATAATGTCTTTTGTTTCTTTTCTTTTTTTTGCTTGTGGGTTACCTAGTGTTAGTTTCGCACTGCTTCCTCTGGGATTCATGTTTGATACTAGGGCAATCCTTGCGTGTTTTTTTTGAGTCAGTTCATCAGTCCTCTGGACAATTGGTGAAGAGGCCTTGATGTTCTTGGTAACCTTGGCAATTAACCAATAGTCCTATAGCAAATCTGGTGCTCAACTACATGGTGGTACTTCTTTTTGAAGTATCCCCCTGCTTAAACAGCTTCAATGGTTTTCCTTCATCTCCATTATCCCCCATCTATATCCTGCATCTGTCGCTCCTACCCCAGCTTATGCATTAGTACCTCTTTAAATTTCTCCTCACGCTTAGCTTTAGGGATCCACCAATCAAATCAATCCACCAAGCCTCATCTTTCGAGATCCACAATCCTAGTCCTAGGGATCTCCGAAAACCCATCTTTCGCCAATCTGACTCTTTGAAATCCTGTTGCATTATCTTTTTAAATCCCCTCATCCATCTCTCCATCCTAGATTCCTTTTATAGTGCTCTACTCCTTCATCCTCCCCCCAATCCCAAGAGTCTTAAGCTTGTTTCCTCTTATGCCCCTAATTTCCCTTTATCATCCTCTCGTAGTGAGAGTTTGAGCTAATTCAGCCCCTTCTCTTTTCCAACCTGTGTCTTAGCTCATCTCAATTTCTTGTACTTTTCAAGAAGTCATCGAGCCTCATTTCCCTCCCTTCCGCCTTCTTGAGGGGGCATCATCTAAGTCTAATCTCTCCTCTTCTTATCCGAGACTGGGGCAACCTCGTTGCTAAAACATCTTCCTCGTGTCGTCTTCATTTGAACTTCTTTGAAATAGTGTTGTCTCAACACTATGTCAAATAGGGGCAAAATGTAGACACCTAAATTTGATTACATTTCTTTGGTAATCCTATTTAGTTATCTCAAAATGCATCATTAATTAAATTCCTATTTAATTAATCCTTTGCCATCCCCTAGCTGATTAATTAAATTAATCATCTATAGTCCTAATTGATAAATCAAATAACCTATTATTTATCAATTAAATCCTATTCTTCTATCTAAATCCAAAATCCCCATTTATTAAGTAAACCTATTTGATAAATAAAACCCTCAAATCTAATAACCCTTAACTTATTCCTAAATCCCCTTTTTAGCCTAATCCATCCCATCCACCCATACTAACTAAACTTAGTCACTAACTCACCCACCCTCATGAATTCCATCCACTTGAAAATCTCTAACATCCCTAATCTATTCCTAAACCCAAGCCTAATCCACCCCCTAATGTTGTCACATTCCCTAAGCAAGCTTAAGACATTCTTAAGCCAAGGAAAGTCAACAATCTCAACTCCCCTCAAAATATCCCAACCACCCAACAATGAATGCTCTTACAAAAGCCATAAAGACTCTTACAAGCTCTTACAAGCCATAATGAAGGGTCTTTATGAAGATATTATCCTTTGAGCCTCCTTTGTTGACTCATCCTTCCCCTTTCCTCCATCCACTCACCTTGTGACATGTGTCACTCCCTGATTGGTGCTAAACAAGCACAATCCATGTGCTCCCTTTTGAGTGCATCCTAGCCCTCCTTAAGCTTTCATCTTTCCTTCCATCTTAGCCCTCCATCTCTCAAGCCCTTAGTCTATAAATTGAATCCCCTCCCAAGCCATTTCATCACAATCTTGGAGCTAAAGTTATAATGCCCTTTTGAGAGCCAAAAGCCATCAACCATACCCTTATGATGCCAAATTGAGAGCTCACAAAGCTACCAATTTGCCATTTTTCATCTCCATTGAAGCTATTTTTTGGGAACCTTGAGCATAAATCCCAATCTTTAGACCCATCTACCAAGCAAGGAGCTAAATCCCATTGGGAGAGTCCATTCATTTGGCTCACATTTCCAATTGGGGCTTCCTCTTTAGTCTCTCATTTATGTTATGGTTTATATGCTAGTTAATGCTTTTTTTTTTTAATAGATTAGTATTACTTGCTAAAATATTTCTCATATACACTCACTACAATTAACAATTCAAACATAATAACTACGAATAAAGACTGGGTTAGCAAGGGTTTATAATGTAAAAATATATATAATAAACATTGTAACATAGAAAAATTTAGGGTAAAGTTATCCCACCTAAAATCTTTTTGAAATATTATTTTCAAAAACTTTTAAGAGCTACAGCATAATTAAATAAGGTCTTAGGTCTTTTTAGGGATCTTACCCAAGGTCTTGATCAAAATTCAAGACTTTCAAAACACACACACAGGGTTTTTCACTGTTGAATGCAACAAATCAAGAATGGTGAAAAACCAAGCCAATAGTGGCTCTATCTAGGGACAATGAATAAGAAAAATTCATATGAGAGATCAAAATATCTACGGGAAGCAAACCAAAAGCTTGACCTTTTAATTACTAACAACTTTGAGAGAGCAACAAACATAGGGAAAAACTATGCATAGGAAACTACACAAAGACCAAAGGATTTACAAATGTATAGAAAAACCCTAGACTACTATTCATGGAAGAAACAAGTATTTTTTAGAAAAAATGCCTCTTCAAGAACTATCCATGAACTGGTAGTTTAAGAATGTTGATTGACAAATCTTTGAGAATATAAGAGTCTTCTCCCCATGTATTTTCAATTAGATAGGGACCTAACCAGATAGGATCAAATTTACCATGTTTTCTTTTATCCTCAATTTTGGCATTCCACACGAGGACTAAATCTCCATCTTCAAATTTTTCTCTTAATATCCTTTTGTCATATAATGTCTTAACCTATAATTACAACTTTTGGTTCCTAAGAGATGCTTCTCTCCTGGTTTCTGCTAGTCCTACAAACTCATCCATCCTTTCTTGCATGTCATCAATGATATCCTCATCCTACATTTGAATGTAGTTATATAATCTCATTAGGTTATTCTAAGGCATTCTTTCCTAAATTGCATATACCATATCAAATGGGGCTACTCCAATGGCTTTCTTTATAGTCACCCTGTCAGCCCATATTGCTAGCTACAACTTGGATTCCCATGCCTTCTTGTTATCATCTAGGATCCTCTTAATAACTTTTAACAAGCTTTTATTTGTGGATTTAGCTTGTCCATTTCCTTGTGGATGATAAGGAGAGGATTTTGATCTTGTAATTCCATATTTGTCACAAATTTTTATGAATTCCTCAGAGCTAAAACACATTGCATTATTTGTTACAATTTTCTAAGGACAAACAAATCTAGAAATAATGTTATTTAGCAAGAAATTGTTGACAAATTTACTAGTTGCATATCTTGTAGGGACCGCCTCCACCCACTTTGTGAAATAATTAATACCAACTACAATCTAGGAATAGCCACTGCTAGATTTAGGAGAGATCTCACCTACAAAATCCATACCCCATTGCTGAAATGGTGCTTGAACCTCAACTAGCTTTAATGGTGTATTACCTGAGAACTTCAATTTTCTAGCAAACCTTTGATAGGCATCACATTTCCTAACTATGTTCTGAGCATCTTTAAAAATAGTTGGCCACCAGAATCCAACTCTCATTACCTTGTGTGCAGTGGTCTTGGCCATATAATCTCCTCCATAAACTCCAACGTCCATTTCATTCAAGATTTCCTTTTCCTTTTCTTGATCAACACATTTTAGTAACACTCCCTCAAAATTTATCCACCATAAATTGTTCCTAACAATGATATACATGATGGCTTGTAACTTAGTACTCCTCTTCTCTTTTTTAGTCAAATGGGAAGGAGCTTCCATGTGTTGTAGATAATGGATAACAGTAGCATGCCACTCACAGTGGTCCACGTCACATAAATCAGATCTAAGGTCATCAACTACCATATTTATTTTATTAGCATCTAGATTAGACTAAGCCATAAGTTTAGCTAGTCCTTTACCTCTTACCAGTTTTGTTATCTGTATTTCAATGTTAAATTCTTGGATGATGTTAATCCACCTACACCTTCTCCCTAACACTTCTTGAGAAAATATGTCCTTTACAGCTACACTAGGTACAAATGCAATAACAATGGCACCTACCAAATAACATCTAAAAGCCTTAACAACCTTTACTAAAGCATAGGCTTGTTTCTCATTTATCTCATATTTTAGTCTAGTAGGTTGTAATGATTTACTGAAGAATGCAATTGGTTGTTCATATCCTTCCTCATTCTTGTACAACAAGACTGCAACTATATTATGGAAAGATGCAAAAGAGAATATGTGCATTGGTTTTGTGTAATTTGGGGTCCTAAGGACTAGAGCATTCTTTATGGTAGTTTTAATGTCTTGAAATGCTTGTGAAGGTTCACCATCCCAGTTAATAGTAGCTCCCTTCTTGAGCATTTTGGAAATGGGTTTGCTAATCTCAACAAAGTTTGTAACAAAGCTCCTCAGAAAATTAACTTGCCCAAAGAAGTATTGTATTCCTTTCACACTCTTTGGCTTAAGAACCTTATTAATAGCTACCACTCTTTTAGGATCTATATTTACTCCATTCTTTGATACTATATGTCCTAATAATTTTCCTTCAGTTACTCCAAATATACATTTCTTAGGGTTTAGTGACACTCCATATTCCAATGTTTTAATAAAAATCTTCTCCAAGTTTCTACAATGGTCTTTAGCCCTTTTGGAATAAATTGTAGGGTTATCTTGGTATACAACCATAAAGTTATTTATGTACTCATGGAATGCTACATCCATAGCCCTTTGAAAAGTGGTACCAGCATTAATCAATCCAAATGGCATTCTCACATATACATAAGTTCCCCAAGGAGTTGAAAATGATGTCTTAAACTACTCTTTTTCTTTCACCAGGACTTGGTTATACCCTGAGAACCCATCCATCATAGACATAAGTTCAAACCCAATTACTTGTTGCAACATAGCTTCCATGTTTGGCAACCCACAATTATCTTTTAAGAAAGCAATGTTCAAATTTTTGAAATCCACACACAATCTGATATCTCCATTCTTTTTCCTAATAGGTACTAGATTTGAGACCCAAGTGGAATGTCTAATAGGTTTAATTATCCCTCCATCCCTTAACTTCATCAATTCCTCTTGCATTTTAGGGGCTAGAGTGGGATTGACTGGTCTCTATTTCTACCTAAAAGGTTTTACATTGTCCTCCAATGGTATGACATGTTGAAAAATGTCTTCTCTATAAGCCTTTAGGTCATCGTATGACCACGCAAATACGTGTCTATATTTTCTCAGTAGGTCAATCAAAGGCTATCTAATTTTAGCTGACAAATTATGACCAATATAAACTTTCTTAGGGGCCTCATTAGTACTTAAATTTATCTCTTCTAGTTCTTGAGGTTTACAATCTTTAGCCCTAGGCCTTACCCTATCTTGGTTATTAAACATGTTATCCAAAACAACCAAACCTTTAGGTACTTTATTAGTTTTCAATTTCATGACCTCTTGACCAAAGATTGTTTCCATCCCATCTATGGTTTCAACCTGTTGGTCTCAGATTGGTTTTGAAATTTGAGTGTCAACACACTTAACCAAATTCTCAAGACAATGTTGAATATAATACAGAAGTTGAGCTACAATATATACCAAGCCAAAGAATTCAACAACTACTGAGTGAACTTCAAGTGCCAAGCAATCTTTAGGTGTCGAGTAAAGTTGAAGTTCCTAGCAAAGTATAGGTGCCAAGTCACTATAGATGCCAAGTGAAATAGAATTGCTATAGGAGCCGACTGAGCCAATTTTTCTATATGTGTTGAGCATCAACAACTAGTATGTATCAAGTAATACAGAATCAACATATGATTTTTTGCCTTCACAAACTCAAATGTAAACCATTTTTTGAGCTAACATAGGATGAATCTCAAAGGATCTTGAAGATAAGAATGAAACTTTCACATTACCTATGCAATCTACATGCAACCAATAGGAAAAGTGTAAGGAATGAGCAGGAAATTAAGATTTAATATTGACAACAGATTCATACCTAATCCTAAGTCTTTGAAATCTTTAAAAGGAGAATGAAACCCCACTGAATGTTTGAATGAGAGATGTGTATGGGTGAAATATAGAGAAATTCAGAGAGGAGTTCAAAAGACTTAGTGGAGAATAGAGGAACATAACAGAATCTAGTTATTAAAGAAAAAAAATCAAAATTACATAGAGTGACATAACAGATCAAGCAAGGATCAGAGTGACAGAGTAGAATAAGGATCTAGAATCAACGATTGAAAATTGCAAAATTATTAGGTCAAAAATTTTCTAATACTCTCTAGAAATTGTATTAGGTATGGAAATCCTATGGACTTAGGTTAGCCTAGAAGACATTTGTAAATCCTTTAATAAGGTGGCATTCAAGGTGAATGTACAAAAGTCCTTTAACCTGGCCTAATTTTAGAAGGGTAGTGAAATCCTTTAACCAGGTCACTTTTGACAGAGTGTAAAGTCTTTAACAGGATAGGCCTTTCCAAGGGCAGGCCATTGGAAGTGGTCAAACATTGTAACCTTAAATAGTTGCACATTTTTTGAGTGATATTTTGTGGTTGTCATCCCCACCCCAGTTTTACCTTTTTATTTTTAAAGGATTTCTAGGTTACCAAATTTGTGTGTTGTCTATCATCATGCATGTCTTTATTTTCATGTTTATTAGATAAATTCGATGCATGTGAATGGTTTTAGTTAAAAGAATTTGAAAAGGTTAAAGTTGTTTACTTCTAATACACCCCTCCTCTCAGAAGTAAATCTTCCCACTTGTTAATTCCAACAATTGGTATCAAAGCCAAGTTCTCATAAGAAGTATCCTTACAACCTAGAGAAAAGATCTAGAAATGGAAGTCTAAAAACTTGGGAAGATCATAGAGAATTAGGCAAATGACATACAACTTGCTTTACATGGTTTGGAAGAAGCTAGAGGAGAACTGAGGAAATCCTTAAAAAGAAGAAAAGAGATTGCCATAGTTGAGAATGACACACAATACAAGGAGATTGATACCTCAAATCTATTTTCAAATTGAGATTCTAAAGAATGTGATGCAACAATAGCAGACCTAATGGAGAAGAATAGAGCTCAAGTAGAAGAAATTAGAATACTCAAGCTTGAACAAGAATCACAAGACATGATGCTTTGTAAAGTAACTGAATAGAAGAAAAGAGCCATTGAAGACAAGGCTATGCTAAAAGAAGACAAGACAAACCTTTCCAATAGACTAGAAGAAAAATCAACTGAATTTTTAAGAATCTCAAACATGTAGCTGGACACCCTGAGTCAAATGATGAATGTGCATCATGAACTAAATGCCAAGGACATTGAGATCTCTACACTGAAGATGCAAAGTAAACAACTACAAAATGATCTAAAAAGAGATAAGGAGATTGCAAAAAGCTTCAACAAACCCAATGATGCCATCAAGTACTTTGAGTAGCTATTGAAGTCACCCAAGGATAGTAATGATACTTTAGGACTAGGTTACATCAACACTAAACAAGGAGAATCCTCCAAGACTATAGAGGAAAGGAGTAACAAAGGTAAGAACACTAAACCTACTTGTAATTAATTGAAATTTTTTTGGTAAAAAGGGACATACTTCTAATGTATGCAAGAGCAAGAATGCCCATTAGCATGACAAGCCTAAGAATGCAAGTTATTGTTATAAGTGCAAAAAACAAGGACATCAAGCACATAAATGTAGGACTAGGACTATCAAAACACCAAAATTTGAAGGTCACTGCTACAATTGCAAGAAGTATGGACATAGAGATTTTGAGTGTAGATCAAAGCCTATGTGGAGATCAAATCAGGCAACAAATGAAGGTAATCATAATCATCACTACAATTGGGACTATAACACTAGATATAGCTATCATTATTGTTAAGAATATGGACACATTCCTAGAACTACATAAGGACACATTTTAGAGGGAACTATAGCAAATTTTTGAGTCAAATCAAATGTTTTAGTTGCTTGAAGACTGGTCATATCAACAAAAATTGCCTAACAAAGTCAAAGGCACCCAACTCAAGGAATGACAAAGGTAAAGAGAAGGTAGATGTTGAACACATCAGAGGACAAATGAATAAGACATGGAAGAAGAAAGATGAGGTTAGCACATCAAATGAAGGGATCACTTCACCTAATAGGTCAAGTGGTCATGCTTCATCAAACTAAGCAATAAAAGGCATAAAGGACTAATTTACAAAGTTTCATCATGCATCAATTCCTAGATAAGAAAGTACTAAAAAGAGTAGATTAGCATGAACAAAGATGCAAAGATAAAATTTAAAGATTTCAAAAGTGTTGCCGAGTTGCTCTTAGAAGTCAAGTAAAAATCTAGTACAAGTTGAGCTGGTAGAGGAAGCCAAGTGAAGAAGAAATCTTAGTTGAAGCCAAGTAAGTAACACTCCTATGGAAGCTGAGTAATGGAAAGACAATGAAATCTGAATAATGTAGAATCCTTTAGAAGTGGAGTGGACAATTGTAAACATACTGAGCATTAAATATTATGAAAATAGGGTATATGATCATATTTTCATTCATTTTTCTTCATCAAGAATGCAGAGAAAAGACAAAAAAGAGTACAAAGAAAATCCAAGGCAAAGAATCCAACATACAAGAAGATTTCAAAAGCATTTTAGCTCAATTTCATCTATTTTAAGGTATTTATGACTATGCCAAGCTACGTAGTTTTGTGTTTTCATTGTGTTGAAACCCTAGTTTGTGAAAAATGGCATCTAGCTCAAGAAAAGCTCAAGAGAAGGAAACATTTGAAGTCCAATTAGTGTCTAAGGAGGTTAGGCAAACCCAATTTTTGTCCAATCCCCAAGGTTGCATACAAGAATGACCTAGTCAAAGCACTTTCCATCATACCCCCAAAAGTTGTAATGGTTCAAGACATAAGGAAATGTTATAACTGTAAGATAAGAGCCATAGGTGATATGAAAATGAGGGAGGCATATGAGAAATTGTGTGAAAATGGAGAATTGAAGGATGAGTACAAAATTTTTGAGAGGAAGGGTTTAACACAAGCCCTGGATTTCCCCACAATGTTTAAGATAGAATGGATTAGACTAGTTTTGAGCTGAGTGTATGATGGTTGTTTATGGTTGGAGGATGGTCCCATAAAAATCATTAAGAGGATAGTACATAGAGTAACTAGGTACCTAACCCTAGATTAGCCAAAAACCCTTAGAAGTGACTCTAAGGAGGCAATTGAGAAGAACACAAGTGAAAAATGGAATAAAAGAAGGATGAAAATTAACACAATCCAAGACCCTCTAGTTAACTTTGTAGTGAGGGTCATTGCACACAAGTTCTACCAGTCTAGTAGACTCAACAGTGTGACATGTATAGTAGTGGATGTAAGCTATAAACTGGTGAAGAAGGATCACACATATGACCTTGTAGAGCTACAACTACAATAGATAAATGAAAATATGGCAGCCATTAGAAGAACAAAGGGAGCCCAATGCAAACTTGGTGCAATTTTGAGATGTATTTTCTTCTATGTACAAAATGAATTCCCTTCTTTTGGTAAAGTGGCATGGAAGAATGATAGGTCTATCATAGCTCAAGTAAATGAATATATAGAATAGATGGGAACCAATTTTGAGACTTTAATGACTAGTTATTTTGAAGATTTTAAAAAATCAATGAAGCAGAGGCTCATAATTCTAGTTTCTTTAGTGGAGAAACATGTAAATGAAGTTTGTTTTCTTGTAGATATTGATTACACATATATACAAGCAGTCATACCAAGAGTGAGATGGTTGAGACCCCTTGGATATGAAATAAATATAGATGAAGCATCTACAACAATAACTACTTTATTAGCAAAAGAAATTAACAAGGATGCATCAAATTTTGGAACATATGACATGGTGAGGTCCAAAGTGGATATGGAGTTGAAGACTGCCTCCACTTTGAAGAAGAAAGACAAGCTTGTAAAGAAGTAGCAAAATTTGGGGAAGGCACTATAGAGGAAGCTGAGGAAGAAGGTGAAGAAGCTAAGGATGAAGAATAAGAGAAAGATCAAGGGCCACTTGCCCTAATTCAAAGCACAGGAGAAGATATAGATGAAGAAGAAGGTGCCAAGTAGGAAGCTCCAAAGACCAAGCCATAGAAAAGGAAAGCTCAAAAGAAACTATTTTTCCAACCAAAAGGGAAGAAGAAGAAACCTACAAAGCCAAGCCAACTACAAGGGTTGACACCAAGGCAACTATACAAGGGGCAAAGGAGTAGGAAAAACAAAAGGCATCATAAAAAGTAGGACTTGCTGAGTAGAAAAAGAGGAGGAAGTATGTTGAACCTCTAGAATCAGACAAGGAGATAACAAAGTCTGATGAAGAAAAATTTAGATTGGTAAGACACTCCACCACATCTAAATTAGAAAATATTTGCAATAATATTAGAGATAATGCAGTTTTTTTGGTCTAAAGACCATAGAATTCAATAATTTTTCAAAAGAACAACAAAGCATAGTGGAAGAGTCCATCTACACTATGATGGCTAAGTTCAAGACTACTCCAATTAAACTAGACACTTCAATTCCCAAGGAGCTAAGCTCATTAACTGAGAATAAGTGGCAGTACTATCTTAAGATGGAGAAAGAAATAAGAGAGTCTACATTGGCTCATGTAATGCTAGACCTCACTAAGGGTCAAATAACTAAGGCTAGTAAAAAGCATGGGAGCAAATTTTCACCCAAATATAGAGCCTTTAGTATTTTGCAAAATCAAATTGAAGATGTTGTCCAAAAATCCACATAGATGTAGAAATTAATATATGGTTTGACAATAGTAAAGGAAGGATAGGAAGACTTTTTTGAGGGTAGGAATGATTATGAAGAAGAAGAGAATGAAAAAGAAGATGAGAGAGAGAAAGAAAAAAAATGGAGAGAAACAAATAGAAAAAGAGACAGTGGAGAAGGAATATGTTGAAGAGTAGTAGGTAGAACAGAGTGTCTAAGACACTCAACTACCACCACCAAGTCCTCCACATACAACACCTATAATTATAGTCATTGTAAAGGATATTCCTAACACTTTAACTCAAAACATAAATCCTTTAACTATAGAGGATCTCAAGAAGATCCTTCACCAATCAACACTGCAAGCACAACTTTGCACAAATCTAGTATTGGTGAGTGTTGATGAACTACAAAAAGTTGTAGTAGAAATAAAAAGGGAGAAGGAAACCACACAATAACAATCTACACAACCTCTCATAGCTACAATAGAGCAACCTAGAGAGAAAGAAGTACAAGAATTTTTTTTGAAGGTTGACTCTACAATAAAGGTGACAATAACTACCAAGGAGACACCAAAGGAACAAACAAGACAAGATGTTCCTGCAGCACAAACCCAAGGTGCACCTCCACAAATTGTCATCATTTATCAAGGTAGTAGACAATAAGAGAAAGAAGTAGATGAAACCCCTAAGGAGCAAGAGGCAATACAAACATTGGTAAACTTACCTAGCTAAGGGACTCCTCATAAGAAGCCAAGCACGGATGTAGTACCATTGAAAATATTAGCACCAAGCTCAAGCACTACCAAGGTTGCAAGGGTACTTGACTATGGAGAGCTTGCACTTGATGAAGAAATAGTCATACCAAGCTATGACTTAAGAACCATGAACTTGCAATAGATAAATGAAGTGCAAGAGGCACTAGAAAGGAGGAAGAAACAAGAGATACTTAGAAATGAGTATAAACAGAAGCAAGCACTAGTGGAGATCAAAGAAATATTTCTTGATGCCTTTAGCTTGTAAGTACTTGATGAAACTCAACCTATAATGGAGCAAATATCCAATATTGTGGACTAGGTATAGAATGAGGACCTTGAAACTAATGTCAAATTATTAGAATGGTCAGAAAAGAAATTTTAGATGAAAGTAAATGAGAAGATATCAAGTGAAATAATACTTTCATAGGTTGAATTGGTGAATAAGATTGAAAAAGTGAAAAAGGTACTTGAGAATGTATTGTCATTGTACACCAAGTTGTGTGATTCATCTTATTTCACACAAGAAACTAGCTAAAGAATAATGAACTTGGAGTGAAATCTAAAGATTTTTAGCACTCAATTACCAAAAGATCCAACTCAAAGTGAGAAGCATTTTGCAGCAACACTTCACACATAGAAGGAATTAGTTGTGTTGATAACCAAGGAGGCCAATATTAAGACCAAGTTGATACATATTCAATCCTCCATAACTCCACATCTAGAATTACTTCATAAGGAGTAGGCCTATGCAGAAAATGTATCAAGTAAGACCCAAATCTTTCTACTTTAGAAGGCCTTGTTCATCTTGCACTAGAGACAACCATCCAACATAAGTCATTGGAGATAGCTTTGTATAATTGGGATGCTTCTCTCAAGATGATCATGGAGGTAAATAAATCATTTTTGGCTAAGTATTCTACTCATCCTTAGGACCCTTTGACATAAGTGTCAAAAAGGGGGAGAATAAGAATATTCTTTCTTTATTTATTGCATCTAATAAAAGGGGGAGAATATACTTATGGGGGAGTATAATTTATATGTGAATAAGAATGGCTACATAATACATTCTTTGATGGAAGTAATAAAAAATATTCAAAGGGGGAGATATTCACATTCAAACTATAAGTAGATATTATAGGGAATGGATACAGAGTACAAGATTCAGAAATAAGGTACACAAATATAGTAAAGATAGAGATGGAAAAGAGTATTAGATATATCAGCATGAGACACATTCATCAAAAAATTTTGATGGCACAATAGCTCAAGAGAAGTCACAAGATTTTGAGTAAAGTGTTTTTGCTCCTCATGTCAAAGGGGGAGATTGTTGGTCTTAGATTGGCTTTGACATTTGAGTGTCAACACACATAACCAAATTCTCAAGACAATATCGAATATAATAGAGAAGCTAAGCTATAATATATACCATGCTAGAGAATTCAATAGGTGTCAAGTGAACTTCAAGTGCCGAGCGATCTTTAGGTACCGAGTAAAGTTCAAGTGCCAAGAAAATTATAGGTGTTGAGTCACTATAGATCCTGAGTGAAACAAAATTGATATAGGAGCAAAGTGGGCCAATTTTTCTATATGTGTCGAGAATCAGCAAGTAGTATGTGCCAAGTAATATAGAATCAACGTATGAGTTTGTGACTTCAAAAAATCAGATGTATACCATTTTTGGAGCTAATATAGGATGAATCTCGAAGGATCTTGAAGATAAGAACAAATATTTCACATTACCTATGCAACCCACATGCAACCAATAAGAAAAATGGAGAAGGCATACAACCAATAGGAAAAGTGCAAGGAATGAGTAGGAAATGAAGATTTAATATTTATCATAGATTCATACCTAATCCTAATTCTTCAAAATATTTAAAAGGAGAATGAAACCCCATTGAATGTGTGAATGAGAGATGTGTATGGGTGAACTATAGTGAAATTTAGAGAGGAGTTCATAAGACTCAGTGAAGAATAGAGCAACATAGCAAAATCTAGTTATTGAAGAATAGAATATCAGAATTATACAGACTGACATAATAGATCAAGCAAGGATCAGAGTGACATAGCAGAATAAGGATTTGGAATCAGCAATTGAAAATTACAAAGCTATTAGGTCAAAAAATTTCTAATACTATCTAGCAATTGTATTAGATATGAAAATACTATGGACTTAGGTTGGCCTAGTAGCCATTTTTAAATCCTTTAATAGGGTGGCATTCCAAGTGAATGTACAAAAGTCCTTTAACCAAGCCTACTTTTAGCAGGGTAGTGAAATCCTTTAACCAAGTCACTTTTTACAGAGTCTAAAGTCTTTAATAGGATAGGCCTTTCATGGGGTAGGCCATTGGAAGTGGTCAAACATTGTAACCTTAAATAGTTATAGATTGTTGTAGTGATATTTTGTGGGTGTCATCCCCACCCCAGTTTTATCTTTTCATTTTTGAAGGGTTTTTGGGTTACAAATTTGTGTATTGTCTATTTTCATGCATGTCTTTATTTTCATGTTTATTAGATAAATTGAATGTATGTGAATGGTTTTAGTTAAAATAATTTGAAAAGGTTAAAGTTGTTTACTTCTGATTCACCCCACCCCTCAGAAGTAAATATTCCCACTTGTTAATTCCAACACAACCAAAACACCATAATCCAACTCTTGACCATGGTATTTATCTTCATTTAACAAGAAATTCACAATGTCTTTGTCATTTTCAAAGACTTGCCAATGTTCAATATTGTTAGGTATTGAGGGTCTATTCTAGACCTCAATCTATCAAACTCCTACAAATGATACCTCATGTGGTTTAATTGCTACATTTGCTAATAAGTTAGCCATCTTATTCGGACTCCTATCTCTCCATGATATACCAAATGCATTAAAAAATTTGATCTGATCCCAAACAACATTTCTATACTATTTCAACCTTTTATTCTTAGAAGCATATGTTTCCCTTATCTATGAAATAACCAATTCTAAATCACCTATAGCTTGCAAATTTTTTATTCCATGGTGGGTAACAACTTTCAATCCTAACAATAGGGCTTCATATTTAGCTATATTGTTAGTGCATGACAAATTTAGGGTGAAGGAGTATCTAAAAATTTTCTTCTTAGGAGAAACAAAAACTACCCTTGCCCTATCACCTTCTTTAGAACTAACCCCATCAAAAAATATGGTCTATAATATTAGTGAGTCCATACAACACTCAACTTCATGTTCAATCACAATAGGAAATTTCTCAACTTCTTGAATAATTAACTCAGCTCTAAATGCATTCACACCCATGTCTAAAAAATAAGTAGCAACTTTTTCAATTTCTTCCCCCAAAATATGACCAACCCTTTGTGCTCTGTTTACTTTAACAACCTTATCTGTTAGAAAAGTTGCATAAGTTAGTTCACATTGCAAGTTACCTCCCATAGCAGTACTCCATTTTCTAGAGAGCAACATTCCATAGTGTGGAGGAATATCAACTACAAAAACTGACATAGTCAACTCTACCTTAGGGTATGTAGCTAGCTTAAATGGTAAAGCATTTATAGTACCTATAACTGATACTTCTCTAGCATCCATACCTCTACATCTACCTTGCTTAGTATCTACTTTTAACCCTAGGATTTCCATTACTTTAAAGGCATGATGGTGTTAGAAGCTTCTAAATCTATCATGCATTTTTTTAGGATTTTTCCTTTTATAATCAGACTAAGAAAAAATGGGTCAATATCTTCTATATATGCTATTGATGAATCATCCAAGAACATTTGGAGAATTTGAAACATAATACCACTATCTTCTACTACCAATGGGGTTTGCTGAATGGCATTTTGTTCTACGTTGTTATTATTGTTTCCTATCCCTCCCAACCATGAAAAAGCTTTGCTCTTATGCTCTTCAGTTCTAAATAGTTCAGATAAGGGTACTTTAATAGTAATTTGTGACAACATGGATATCATATCAATAGGATCAAACATAGTGGGTTTTATCATCATACCTAGAATAGGAACCTTTTGAATAGTAGGCAATGTCATTTGCTTAACAATATCAGATCCTGGTCCCTTTTCCTTCACAATTACTTTTATTGTCTCATTTTTTTGGAATTGAACTTTCTTCTTGGGTTCCCACTTCTTGGTTTTAACATCTTTAACCTTGACTGTCTCTACATTAGCCTCTTTATTTTCATCCTTCATCTTATGTGTAATATCCTTGATTAATATACCAAAAGGCTTCCCAACAATATTATTCACTACTTTTCTTCTCAAATTGTAATTGCTATGTACTTGGGAGATCATCTCTGCAGCGATCCTATCGATCTCTTCTTTAGAGGGAATTCTCAAGTTTACATGGCCAACTTTAGAGGACGTAGCAGATACCTAATCTTCATCATATCCTTCATTGTTTGAGAACACTTGTTGATGATGTAACTAATAAGAAATTTTCTTAGTCTCAAGATCACTTTCTTTTTCTTACAAATCAAAATCCACACAATCATTGCACATGCTCACTATAATAAAACTTACATCATCATGGATTTTTTCTTCTTCCTCCTCCTCATTTTGTGCACTATGATCTGGAAAAAATGACTGAGAAACTACACAGTACTTTGAAGAGTGAGGTGATTGACAAATGATACACCATGGCACATTATCATTCATATTAATAGAACTTCTTTGCAGAGGATCTAGTGTACTCTTATCTTTTACAATTGGGTCTAGTTAGGAATTGGCTTGCCATTCTTCTATTAGGTGGTATAAGGGTAGTTCTACATTCTAGGTTGTCTATTGAAATTACTATTGTTCACAGTGGCCTTCTCACCAATGCTTGCCTTATGTGTGTTGAAAGTGGTTGGATTCATCTTTTTTAACAAGTCCAACACCTAACCTATTGTGGGTTCTTTAGTCTTCTTTCCTACAGGGGTTTTATAAACTTCCCTTTTGTTGTTATTCTTTGGATTGAATAAGTTTAGATCATCTCCTATACCCAATTTTCCAGAAGCTTTCCTATTATTTTAAATATTCACTACAACCTTATAAGAATCTCTCAAAGTTTTAGGATCTTTATCCCTCAACTAGTAAGCCATCTTGCTATCAAAAGCATTAAAATAAGTTGTAAAGGAGACATCCTCATTCAACCTCATAACTTGGAACAATTTATAGATACCTTTTTGGAATCTCACATTAAAATCAAATGTAGATTCATTAGGGTTCTTGATGTTATTGAATTCATTTAACATGAACCCAACATTATTATTATCTCCATATTTTTCTTTGAAAAACTTCTCCAAATCACTCCATGGACTAATGATGTCATTAGGTTACCTTCTAAACCAATCCCTTGCATCCTTAGTCAATGAATGAACAAATGAATTCATCACCACATTCTCATGTTCAACTTCATAGTCATTTATCATATCTATGAAAACCCTTAAGTGCTTTTCTCTAGTAACAACATTATTTCTAGAGAACTTGACAACTGTATCTCTTAAATCAAAAGATATAGGATGTGGAGCACTAGGGATACCCACAAATGACATTTGTTTGTATTTTTCCATGTAAATGGGCTTCTTCTAAAAACTAGGAACATTTGAGGTGCTTGATACATTGGACTGGTTAGGAGAAACACTTTGAGATTTTTGAGGTTGGACAAAAGGGGCTTGAATACTAATGATGGATTATGAAGCTGGGGTAGATTGAGATATTCCCTGAGTTGGAATTACTAGACCACAAGCTAGTGTAGGAGTTGTAGCTGGGGTAGAAAAATTTGGCCATGAAGCCAATGTAGAATTAGATTTTATGAACTAGATTTTCCTCCTGGTTTCTATAGCTTGAGCTTCATTCTCAACCCTCTCAAGTTCTTTTGCAAGATCTGCCTTCTCCTTTCTAGCCTTCTCTAGATCTAGATCTAATTTTGACATGGGAGGTTTTATGGATTTTTTTTTGTAGACTTGAGGTTCATTTATTTGGATTCCTATGGCTTTTCCCTTTCCTTTATCCATAGCTTTTGTAGTAGGCTCTATAGGATCTACTTGGACAACTGTACAAGCTTGGACTTTAGTAATGATAGGTTCTTGCTTTTGGCTTAGGAGTTTTTCTTGTTCCTAAACTTTAGTTCTCAAACTATCTACATCTCCAAAGACATCAACATGAAGGATCAAAATTCTTTCTTCTAACTTCTTATTTTGTTCTTTTAAGGAAACCATTCTTCTAAGAAAATTATATTTTTCAACAAGGGCCTCTAGGGTGGCTTGCTCCCTTTTTGTTTCTAGACAAGCATGCTTGGCCTCTTCCTTAGCAACCCATTTCTTCAAAACTTCTATCTTTGACCATAGTTCTTTAGGATTTGTAGAAGTGGCTTTTGAATTAGTAGGATCATCTAGGTCTATAAGATTAGGTTTGATGTATGGGACTACTCTAGGATTAAAAGGATCTCCAAATGAACTCCTGTTTCCTAGCCTATGATTCATCTCAGTTATCAAATTTGGCCTATGGCATACATTCCCTACTAGTGACATATCCTTTTCTTGATATCTTCTTTCATCTAGTAATGGGGCACTAAATATTCCTCCTAAGATTCTCATTGTTTCTGATTTAGAGCTAAGTGAAGAAGACTCTCTCCTTGCCACTGGTTGGTATTGGGAATTTATTGATACACTACCCCTTGGCTTCGATGTAGGATTTGGGTCTTCCTTTTTCTTATTTGGGTTCTTCCTATCACCTTGTAGTAAGTTAGTATACATTGGTACATTAGGATTTTCTCTTGTGTAAGCTCCAATGTTTTTTCTCTTGTCATCCATATTTACTATTTATCAAATAAGCACTAGCTTCAAAACCTTTATGGAGTCACCACCCTATTCTAGGGAAAATACAACAATTAAAATTACTCCCAAATTCAAGGAAAAGACACAAAATAAGATGGAAATATCTGACACACAAATGGACCAATCACTAAGATCATAAGCCTACAACCACTAGTACATTTGGCTTCATTTTTTGACCTTTATTGGTCAAATTTTTGACCCAATTTTTGACCAACTTTCAACCAACTTCGACCAACCCGTTGGTCGATATTTTTCTAGTCAAGATTTTGACCAACTCTCTGGTTAGTCAAAATTTTGACCAACCTATTGGTTGAAAACCTTCCCAAGCCATTGTTTAGGTTCAAATAGGAATTGGTCAAAATTTTGACCAATGAAGGTCGAAAGTTTGACCAACAAAGGTAGAAAAAAGTTTGCACATTAGTGGAAATTTTGACCAACAAAGGTGGAAAAAAAATTAAGGCATTGGTGGAATTTCGACCAATGAAGGTGGAAATTTCGACCAACAAAGGTGGAAATTTTTTTTGACATTGGTGGAAATTTCAACCAATGAAGGTGGAAATTTTGACCAAGAAAGGGGGGAAAAAATTTAGACGTTGGTGGAAATTTCAACCAATGGAGGTGGAAATTTTGACCAACAAAGGTGGAAATAAAATTTGGACGTTGGTGGAAAAAGCCCAAGAGTTGGTGGAAATTTTGACCAATGAAGGTGGAAATTTCCACCAACAGCTAGGTGTAAATTTTTTTCAAGCATTCTATAAAATAGTTCATATGTCTTGCTTATGATATGACATTTTACATGCATCCTACACTCTCTCATCTAGCTGATGATGGATTACACAAAGTGATCTGAAACCATGATTCTAGAAAACACAATCAAATCCAAAATGAACTTGCACTACAAATGGATTATGGAAATGTAATATTGTTAATTTTGCATGCATGTCTACTAGGACAAATGTATGTTTAAGTTGTGATTGTCCTAGTAGACATGCATGCAATTTTACCAATATCAGATTTCCACAATCTATTTGTAGTGCAAGTTCATTTTGGATTTGATTGTGTGTTTTTTAGCATCATGGTTTCAGAGGACTCTGTGTAATCCATCATTAGATGGATGAAAGAGAGTGCAGGATGCATGCAAAATGTCATATCATATGCAAGGCATGTGAACTATTTTATAGAATGCCTAAAAAACACCGACAGTAACTAATATGAAGAATATATAATTAGTTATATGATTGAGACAAATCATGTAATAGTGAGTTGGTCAAAATTTCAACCAAAAAAATTTTGACCAATGGGTTGGTCGAATTTGGTCAAAAATTGGGTCAAAATTTTGACCAATAAAGGTCAAAAAATGAACCCAAATGTACTAGTGCAAGTATGCTTGCCAAGTTGACTATTTGAGTTAAGTCATGAAGTCACTCCACCAAAGTGCCTCATCAAGGTCAGTTGTTAGGTCCGCTCATCGAGCTTGCTCACCAAGTCAGCTCGCCATGTCACATCTCTAAGTCGCCTCGCTAAGTTGGCTCACCAACTTGCCCCACCAAGTTGCCACTTTAAGCCCACTCACCATGTTAGATCACTAGGCTGGCTCCCCAAGTCAGCTCACCAAGCTAACAATTGAAGTACACTCACCAAGTCCGCCCCCTAAGCCAACTATCCAAGTCAGCTCAACAAGTCACCCCCACTTGCCCCACCAACTTGCCACTTTAAGTCAACTCGCCATGTCAGCTTTCCAGGCCGACTCCCCTAATTTGAACTCCTTATATAGAAATAAATTTTATAATCAAAATCTACAAATCATGTGTATTTGTTCATTGACATTTTTGCATTTTAAAGTTAATACTAGCACCACCTTTGACTAAAGATAACCACCAAATGTTTGTTGAATGAACATAGTCACATGTGCTATTGGATTTATGGCTTCCTCTCCACCAGCTTCATCAAGGAATATTGACTACATAGTATCAACTACAAATCTAAAAGGAAAAAGAAAAACAAGATATCAATCTCTGTGTGTGTGCGCACATGTGAGCATGCATGTATGTGTCATGTAAGTATGTTTAAGCACATCAATGGAGATTAATTTTTGTGTGCACATAATTTGTAGCATATCCTTAAATACTCCTTTCTATGAGAATTTCTATCTTGATATATGTCAGTATGATTTAAATATTGAAAGACTCTAAGCACTTTGCAATTCATGTTACCTCAAAAACTCATGAGCATCTTCCTGTTTTCCATATCCAAGGTGATTGCCAATGTTTTTAATTCTAGAAAGTATTCTAATTGGTGATAAGGCACCATCTCCTACTCTCACCCTCGAGACAAGAAACTCAAGCTCACACATGAAGCACTAGTCTTTCTTCTGACCTAAGAAAACCCAACAAATAGTATAGGTGATTGTTTTTGCAAGCCACAACTAATATTGCAATGCCTGTGTCTAAGGATAAATCTACTAAGAAATGATAACACACATTTTTGAGAATAGGATCCATGAAGTAGATCGGCTGCAAGAGGTTTTGTGTATATTAGGCACTGAAGCACCACATTAGCAAAGCAACTGCCAATAGACCAGTGGAAAGGTAAAGATCATGAATAATAATCTACCTAGAAACTAATTCTTTATGTTTAAAAATTACAAGAATTCACAAACAAGATGTACCCTAACCCCTCCCCAAACTGAACCTACAATTTAACCTATTATACTTATATTTCAATGTAAATGACACAAGATTATAAATCTACTCATGAAGATATTATCATTCTACCATTCTAAACTTTGAGATTGGTTTTTCTAACAGTCATTTAGATTGCCATAGACCATAAAACAAGAGGGAAAAGCATGTGCTCTCAAATAGAATAAAATGTTGGTACATACATGTCTTCCACATTCCAATTCCAATGGACAAAGTCACCAACACAAATATTATGCTGAGTTATCGATAATAGATTCTGATGCATACATTCAAATGGGAAATATGAAAATAAACAAGGGGAACAGGCTCAGTTATTTACCTTTGGGAACACCTAGTTTAGGGAAAACTGTAGTGCATGTTCTTGCTCTGTTGCCTACCTACCTTTCTATGTAATAGTGTTCTCTCTCACATGTGGGGGTAGGGGAGACAAGGAGGCTCCTTTTTTGTCTCCTTGGCTATGCAATAGTTCTACAACACCCTGCCCCCTCACTCTCTCTATGCAATAGTTCAAAGGTATAATCCACATTTGAAATGTGGAAAGTTACCAAATTTATTCTAGTTTACTCTCTTTTGTTCTTTTTCATGTAACAGGAGACCCTATAGTAATGGATTTGTGTTTCCCTAGCACACAATCTAATTCATCATTCAATGCAAGACCCTGACCAAGAAGCTCCTCGTCCCTACATTAAATTTGAAATAAAGGTGAACCAACTAGATAATGGGCTAATAAAACATGCTTTATTGCTAGTGAGAAGCATTAAAAACTAGTTCACTTTGCATTTGTAACCTTGGGTAGGGTCTTAGCAACATGCTCACATTGAACCTTTGATGTAAAGGAGAAGTACACAAGCTCACAACCCTCAGGAAGGCTTTCTTAGATAAGAAGTTTCTGAGTAGACACAAATCCTCACTAATAATGCTGCTGCAATTTTCTTATTTAAATCCAAAAAAAGTTGTATTATCTTGGGCAGAGGAGACTACTGTTGTTTGTGGTTAAGGATCCTTTAGGTCAGTAGAATCACATGCAAACTAGATGTGACATTGCAGTAAGCAAACTGTAATAAGAGCTAGGAGCTTGCCTAGTGATCAAGGCTTGAGACTAGACACTGCATGAAGTATTTGTAGGCATTTGAGTCTCAAGCATCACCAGCTCAAGATCAAACTGAAAAGGAAACTTGGCAAATAAAACTAAATAAAAATAGTATTCTTGAGTAAGCATCAACATTGTATGAACACTACCATTATAATGCACTATACTTGGTACAAATATATTGTTGGTTGAGTATAAAGAACATTGGTGGTGAATTCAAGTCCAAGCTACAAAAGCAAAGACATTTACATAAAAACTAAGCAACCATGTCTGGCAAGAAAAGATATATAGAGATTTCTGACATAAATTACAAATTGATGCTAAAAAACTTAAACCATAAGAATTGTTCTATAGAATAATAAAGAAGAAAGATGAAGAATCAAACACCTGAAGGATACAATGTTGATGCAGCTTCAGGAAGATCATCCAAAATACATCATATGCTCAGGCTGAAGGAGCTTTGAGATTCATTACTACACTCAGAATGGGCTCATCTTCAATCTTCTAAAGACTGAAGATGAGCCCATTCCCGAGTGTAGTAATGAATCTCATATAATGACACAAAGAAATAACATCAACGAGAGTAACCATGCCATCTCTTATCATTCTCAGTATTGCCATTGGCATATAAAGAACTGGGCTACACTTCATAATGCCAAAATCTTGAGCAGAATTCACTATGGGAAGAAGCAAGTTATGTTTCCTTGGAAAGTGTTAGCTAGCAATCATTTCCTATAACATCTTATAAAAGAATTCCTAAAGCTAACCACATTTTGAAATGAGATAACAACTGATATATATTATTTCAAACTCAATTTATTCCTATTTGTGCATAAAAAATTTGCATAAAATGCCAAGCAACCCCACTACTTTAATATCAACATTTTCTTAGTAAAAACCCAGAAAAGCTTACCTCTGCATTCCTTATTTATGATTCTAATGATGTAAAGTAGTCCTTTTGTTGGCAGATATAAACTAAAGTTTGAAGGATACAATGTTAGAGCAGCTTCAGAAAGATCGTCTGAAGGACATGATATGCTCACACTAAAGGAGCTTTGAGGTTCATTGCTACAGTTTGGAATGGGCTCATATTCAATCTTCTAAAGATTGAAAATGAGCCCATTCTTGAGTGTAGTAATGAATCTATAACCTTGACACCCATCTCTTTATAGACTTGCACACAAGCTTCAAAATACTAATGACACAATTCATTTGTCCATACTATTGGAGCAAAAATCCTACTGTAGAATCCAAAAAAGTTAGGCCAAACAGGTAGATTACAGAATCATGAAATTGTGAACCATTACACACACACACACAAGAAGAATAGTACCTTGAAGCACTACTAATCAAATCTTCATTAACAGATGGGCAACTTAAAATAATCAAGCATGTCGACTCTGAGAGGTCCTGATTTGTTTACCCCAAACTCAAATTAGATAATTGTCATTATAAAAATTGAAATATCTGTATCTTTCAAACGAAATTGAAGAAATCTAAACACAGAATACTGATGAAAATTGTACCTGGAGATAGGTTGCCATTCTCTTAATGTTCTCAATGTATTTAGGAAGTGGTACATGAGGACCTAATCTTGAGGGGTGAGGATCCAAAGAATCATTTCCACTGAAATATACAATGATTAAAAAGGCCTGCTAAACTGCATCTTGGGTGAGCCCAAGTAATAAATATATTAGACTGAGAATATCCAACATTTGCATATAGAGCAGCTGCAACACCAATCTCATAAAACCTATAAGGCAAGCATGAATCTCATAATCATAGGTAGTGTTACTATTTATAGCCATTGAATAAATATGTTGACAACATACGATATTTATAAATATATCAAACTCCACGAAATATTATGCAGTAAAAAGCAATAATAAAATAACTATGCTAGAGGTGCACAGTTACATGACAGATCCATTTTAACTTATGAACAAGAAGAAACAAATAATAAACAACCCAACATATGTAGTTTTTTTGCAGCATGGTGTTAGTCCTTTCCTATTATCTTTTTTCCAACAGTTCCAACAAATGCGTGCAGTTGTGCCTAATGGAGATCACACAAATTTGATATATAATTTGATAGCTGTAACATATGATCCATGAGAGAAATTTAGCTTAAAAGATGCACTTTCTAAGACTTCTATAAACTCAAGTTTGAGGATCCATGTAGTATCCATGGAAATATGTTTGTAAAATTACTGTATTGCAACTGGAACAAATTCATAGTAAAAAATTTAGAAAGGAACTTGAAGAACATACTAACCACTCGTCTTCATCATGTTGTCTAGATGAACAGCTTCAGTAGCCATATGTTGAGATAAAGGACTTTAATTGGCTAAATAACTGAAGATTTGCACCTTGACAAGTACCCCACATTTTGCCTGCACTATCGGTCTACTATGAAACATAGATGTACTTCCTATGGGGTGTATATAAGTATGCTCACCAAGTTGAAAGTCTGTGAAAAACTCTAGGTTTGGCTTTTACAATTTACCTTGGTGCAAATTTTTTTTGACAAAAGAGGCAAAGAATAGATATTCTTCTCCTGCCTATTTGGATGTCGTGGTTGAGTCTCATGAAAAAGGTGTTTTAGTCCTACCATTAGATCCAATTTGAATCCACGGTTGTTGCATACTCACTATGGCAAGATGCTCATATGTTATGCATAGCGAGATGGCGATCAATGGAAAATTACCTATGATACTAAAAATGGAATCTGATGCTGTGAAATGTGTTCATAGGATGATCTTATGACCATGTGATCCATCCCAGACCTGTTAATTTCAAGAAGGAATGCATGTGGGAAAAAACTTGCAAGTGGTGTCACCAGAGTTCAAAAATATCCAGCGATTCGCCAAGTTGCTAATAGGAAATACTTGCAATTTTTCAGTGGCGATGTAGCGAATGCCCGGCTACTGGCTAAATAGCCACTAAAATGCACCAGCTAAATAGCCTGTGTCGTTACTTCCCTTACTTCCGTTAGCTCCTGCAAAATGTACTACCCTGCACGATTTTGGGCTATGTCCTTTTAAATAGGCCTGGGGCAGCGTGAGGGTGGGGAAAGATATTTATGGGGCCCTGAGCCCATGTGGTTGGAAGTTGGAAGTTTGTGGTTGTGGACGGTTAGTGTTAGGGGTTTGGGGTTATAACGTAAGTTCTAGTTTTAGTATAAGTTAGTTTATATATATATATATATATATATATATATATATATATATATATATTGTTAGTTTTGATTATGTTTCTATTTATATTAATTAATATGTGTCTTTTAAAAATTAGTTTAGAATTAAGTTAGTTAGTTTTTTTTTAAAAATTTAAATTAGTATTAGATTAGTTTCATTTTAAGTTAGTATAAATTTAATTTCTTAATTAAATTTATTGTTTGTGATAATTAATTTAGTTTTAGTTTAAAGATAGATTAGTTATTTAAAATAAGTTTAAAATTTAGATTTTAATTGTTAGGTAGTTTAATTTAAATGTTTTAAAACATTGAAAATTTATTGTTTGAAAGTTAAGTTAGTAGTGTTAATGTCTTAATTTTTATTTTTACTTTTTATTAATCTTAGTATTATGAGTTGTTAATGAGTAGTATCAGATTTTAGATAGTTTTTTAAAATTTTAAGTTTTTAATATGTTTTTAAATTAGGATATTTGGCAATAGAGTTGTTTTTTTTGCATTAAATAAAGTGTTAGTTTAAATGATGTTAATTAGTATATATATTTTTTTAGTGGAATCAAATATAATTGCTTTAAAAGCATAGTTGTGTTAGTATTATTAAATAGTATCATTGTTAATTTATTTTTTAAGATTGTATCTTATAGACCAAATTCAACATATAATTATCTCTTCTTACACAATAATAAATTTACTTATCTATTTACCTTTATAATATATTTTGACAATTATATAAATATTATTAATTCTTATTTTCAATTAAATTTTATCAAAAAAACTAATAATTAATATAGTGAAGTTCTAAACTTGTAATAAATTAAATTTTAAATAGGAAATTTTTGAAATAAATTTTCTAAAATTTAATTGATATAAACTCTTGGAGAACTACTATGCTAAATCTATGTGAATAGTTTTTTTAATAAAAAAATGATATAATATTTAGCTAAAACTTTAATAAACTTATTTTATACTCTAATTATTAAATTTAATTTTTTTAAATTATTTTAAAAATAAATTTATATAATAAACTTCCCTATCTAAAATCTGATACTACTCATTAACAACTCATAATACTAAAATTACTGCCAAATATCCTAATTTCCTATTTAAAATTTAATTTATTACAAGTTTACTACTAATGTTTGCAAGAACAAGACTGAAAATTAGAATCCTAGCAAAAGTTCATGGGTCACTGCCACAAATGCAACAAATAAGGACATTAGGCACATGAATGCAAAACCAAGACCTTGAGCGCACAAAGATTTGAAGGATACTCTAATAACTATCAGAAGTATGGAGATAGAGCATATGAGTGCAGATCCAAGCCTAAGTGGTCATCAAACAAATAGACAAAGGTAAATCACAACAGAAAATCTTATAATTAGGATTACAATACTAGGTATAGTTGTCACTACTATCAAGAGTATGGACATGTTCCTAAGAATTGCATAAGAACACACTTTAGAAGTGACTACAAAAAATGGTTGAGTCAACTACATGTTTTAGTTGGTTGAAGATTGGTCACATAAGTAAGAATTGCCAACAAGGTCAAAAGTGCCAAGCAGTGATTCAACAAAGGCAAAGAAAAGGCAAATTTTGAGAATGTCAAAGATGAAATGAAAAATACATGAAAGAGAAAGGAAGATTGCAGCACATCAAGTTCTGATGGGATCTCTTCACCCAATGGGTTAGTTGATGACACCACCTCCAACTAAGAAATCAAGAGGTATGTGTGGGACTGATATTTAAATAATATAGCATAATTATTTCCAAGGACTTAGTTTTGAAAAGATTATATTTTCATGAGGAAAGATGCAAAGTTTTTTTTAGAATCTTGAAGAAATCTTTTAGTTTTTCAATTTTCATGTTACTGTCAAGCATGAAAATTTTCACTTAAATTGTTGAGTGAAATCTAGTTGATATTGAGCTATGATGAAAACCAAGAGTGCACAATGCAAGTTTCGATCAATACTTGTATGTATATTTTTCTATGTGTAGAACACATTTCCTTCCTTTGGAAAAGTTTCATGGAAGACAAACAAATCCATTGTAGTACGAATAGGAGAATTCATTGAGAAAATGGGAGAGAGATTTGAGTCTATTAAGACTATCTCTTTTGAGGACTTTAAGTAGTCAATGAAACAAAGACACAAGATACTAGTGTCACTAGTTGAGAAACATTTCAATGAGGTTTTCTTTCTAGTTGATACTGATTTCACAAATGTACAAGTTGTAGCTCCAAGGGTTAATGGTTGAGATCACTAGGATATGAAGTCAACATGGATGAGGCATCTATAGTAATTGCATCCTTTCTTGCAGAAGAAGAAGTAGATAATAAGGCTACTGACTTTGTAAGTTGTGATGTTGCCAAATCAAAGATAGCTATGGATCTCAAGACAACATTAGTGATAAGGAAGAAGAACAAGATTGTCAAGAAATTGAAAGAAAAATATGGTGAAGGGGCAAAGGAAGATGATGAAGATGATAATGATGATGATGAAGAAGAAGTACCAGCCCAAGCACCATTGGCCCTAACACAAGGTCAGGGAGAAGATCAAGGAGAAGAGGAAGTCGAGCTTGAAGAAGGTGTCAAAGGAGAAGAAGTTAGTGAAGAACCTATAGCCATAAAGAAGAAAAGAAAAGATAAAGCCTTAGTAATCAACAATTAAAGAAGGTTGTAAAACCTAAGCCTACAGTTCTATCTACAAAAACTAGCACAAGACCTACTACTAAGAAAGCTCAAGAAGTAGCCAAGCAAAAACAAAACAAAGCTAGGAAAGCTATACAAGTTGATGTGTCTAAGAAGAGACAAAGGAGAAAGTACATTGCTCCAACTAAAGCATATGAAGAGAGGATAGAATTTGATGATAATAGCCAATTTAAAGTGGTAAGCCATAGTCCTTCTGATTTAGATTATCTATGTGAAAATATAAAGAATAATGTAGATTTGAGTGGATTTTCACATATTGGATTTGATAGACTTGGAAAGCTAGAAATGGATAAAGTAGAAGAGTTAGTATATGCCATGATGGTAACATTTAAGATGACTCTAATTGAGATTTTGAACTCTCTACCAAATACTTTATATGATAGAGTTGAGAAAAGATGGAAATATAGTCTTACAATAGAAAGGAATATTAGAGAGACTACACTTGTAAGAGTGATGCCAGATTTAGGTAAAGCTAAGATGAATAAAGCCATAAAGAAGTATGCAAGGAGATTTTCTCCTAAGTATCATGCATTTAATATTCTCCAAACTAAAATTGAAGATGTGTTCAGAAAAGTACCCAAATCTAGAAGGTAATTTATGGGCTGACAACATCTAAGGTAATTGAGGAGAAACCTATTAAGGTAGGTGAAGATAAAGATGAGGAAGAATTAATTGAGGTTACTAAAGTTGATACTGACAAGGATGAACATATGGAAGGCACTAAAGAATGGGAACAAAAATAGGCAATAACTAAAGATGAGTAGCAACTATAATAGAGTATATGAGATATACAAATGTTGAGTGCCAATCCACTACATGTGACAAAAGTAGGCACTAAAATCATATAGATCAAGGATGTTTCTAACACTATGACTCAATACATTAATTCACTAATAGAGGAGGACATGAAGAAGATACTACTAGACACCACCACCAAGGAAAACTTATGTAGTCACCCTATATTGGTGAGTGTAGATGAACTTGAGGCAGAGAAGACATTTATAGAGGTGGAAACTTGAGACATCAAAAACCCCTTAATTTACTATGATGCAACCTACATTACCCATTGTAGTGTATCAGAGGAAAGAAATAACCACCATGGCTAACATCAACAAATTGGTGCAAAATTTGTTAGTACCAAAAGTTTCTACTCAAGCACAAGATAGAACACAAGTTCAAGCAAGACAGGTAGATACTCATCTACCTACAACACAAGTTCAAGATGCAATTGAAATTGAAAAGAAAGAAGAGGAAATACGGAAGATTCAAACTTGACTACATAGCCTTGTTGGAAGATTGGAGAGATTTTTGGAATATTGGTTTGATGATAATATGTAACACTCACGACTGAGCTTGTCATTGATGTCAATATAGCATGTTTGATGTCTTATGTGGTATCTGACAGAAGAACAATGGAAAGATCAATTTGATATGCTTGACTAGTTGAAAATAACAACCAGTCATGGTTATGAGATATACATTTGAGTATCTAGCATATTTAGTTAACATCAAAAGTAGAAAGGCTAAGTCTAGAAGAAGTTATGTAAGTTTTGGTAATGTTTTTTCTAAGATAGAGTTTATAGAGGCATGTTTGGGTAAACTTGTTATATCTCTTAGCAGATTTGATATGTTGAGGATCAAGGTTGAGGACTTGGAGAAGACATGTTAAGGATGGCATGGCTAAGGTCACTTGTAATAATATTATGTGTAGAAAAATTTATTCAAGTTGCAAGGTCGAAGATTTGTGTTATCGCTAAGTGTAACATGCTCTTAATGTGGTCCTATAATAATTAATTAAGAAGGATTAACAACCAACTCAAGGAATTTTTTAATGGACTTGGTATAAAGGAAGGATATTTTCCTTTATCATGGCATGAATATATGTGAATTATGAATGTTTGGAAAGTAGCAGAGAGTATGGAATGTGAAGTTGAGAAAAACAGTGCTGAAGTAAAGGAAACTTCATTGCCAAGGTTTTTTTGAGTGATCCAAGGTTTGGTATTTGGATTTGAGTTTTATGACCTGGTCTACAAGGTCTAATATTAATTGGTCTTGTTGATAAGATAGAGGAAAGAACAAGCAGGGAATATAAATAATAGTAAATTACTTGTTTGAGCAATGAGCTCTTCTCGTAGTTGAAATTGCATGTTTTGGCAATGGGATCTTCTTGCATACATTGTACCACAACTCCTAACAGGGTTAGCACAACTCCTAACAGAGTTGAAATCTCCTAACAAGGATTCAAAGTCTCCTAATAAGGAATGATTTTACTAAATATTGTAACAGACTCCTAACAGGGTCTATACTCTAACAAGGAATATTTATATTAGTACATCATCTTGCAGGCATCATTCCCACTGGGGTTTTCCCTCTGATCAATGGTTTCCCTAATCAACATATCTAGTGTATTTTTTTATGTGAATCTTTCTATTGTTGTTATTTACTTTGGTTGAATGGTTAAGTTTGTTTAAAGAAGATAAGTGTTTTAATTATTGGATAACTAATTCACCCCCCCCCCCCCCCCCCCCCCCCTCAGTTATCTTGGTGGACTATTGTTTCTAATAAGCCTCAGGAGAAATTGTTAATAAAAACATTGGTTACCTTAATAGCAACTACTACTCTTCCAAGTCAAGCACTTCAAAGGTCGAGTATAGAAGCGACACCATTATAATCACCAAGGTCTAGTAAATCCAAGGTAGGTGAGGTTACATCATTTATTGATGTCAACTTGGATGAAGTGATTGTCCTACCAAAGATTGACCTTGCAACAATCACAATTGAACAAATGGGCATACTACAAGATTCACTTGCAAGGAAAAAGCATCAAGAGCTACTAAGAAGGGAGCATAGGTAGAAGCAAGCATTGCAAGACATCAAGATTATATTTATTGATGCATTCAGCCTGCCAGCACCTGAAGAAGACAAGCCTATCATGGAATAGTTGGTATTCATTATAGAACACATCAATGATGTAGACCTAGATTCAAATGTCAAACTACTTGAATGGTCTGAGAGAAAATTTCAAGGAAAGGTAAATGAAAAGGTATCAAGTTCTATTACACTTTTAGTCTTGGTTGAGTTAGCAGCCAAGACTAAAAGTGTAAATAAAATCTTAGAGAATATTTTCTTACTTCACACCAATTTGTGTGATACAAATTTGTTCACATGAGAAGTACAGTGCCATATTGACAATTTGGAGGCAAAAATGAAGCTAACAGGTATTACTCTACCCAATTCTCTAGCTCAAAGTTAGAAGCACTTCAAGAATTTGATGTATTCCCAAGGCCAATTGGTTGACCTAGTGCATGCTCAAGAAGAAAATATTTGGGCCACACTGATTAGCATCCAATCCATGTTGACCCCATATATGGAAATACTTCACAAGGAGCTAGCCTTTGTAGAGACACTAATGTAAAAAGATCCCCATCTTTCTAAACTAGAAGGCTTAGTTTATCTTGTTGCCAATTTGGCCATCCAAATCAAATCATTAGAGGTAGGTTGTGATAATTAGGATGTAGCTTTGAAGCTAATACTTGAGATCCATAAATCTTTTTTGGATAAACACACTATTTAGGTATAACCCTTTGAAAAAAGTGTCAAAAAGGGGGAGTAATAAGATAAGAGGAGAAATAAGAAAGGGGGAGCATAATAAGTTTTTTAGTGACATTGACTCCAAGTGATGAATACATACAATTTTGGGGGAGACAAAATAAAGGGGGAGTCAAAGACATAAACAAAGTATAGCACATGCATATTTACTTAGCAATAGTATTGATTCAAGATTCAAGATATAATAATCAACTCAAGGGGATTTATAAGACTTTGAGGTATGATAGTAAAGTCAAGTTTTGAAAAATTTTGAAATTTTGAAATTTTGTATAATACCAAATAAAGATGATGATTATCTAAGTTATTCTTATAAGTTAAAGATAAATTCATGCATGACCAAGTGTTTTTTCCACTCATGTCAAAGTGGGAGATTGTTAATCTCAAATTGGTTTTGACATATGAGTTTTTATACACTTAAGTCATTTACAAGATTAGTTCATGTCAAACAAGTAATACATTTGGAGCATAACATGTCAGATAGTGCATATCAAGTGAGATTCTTAGTGTATGTTGAGTAAACAGTTGGTGCCAATCCACTCAAGTGTCAAGTAGATAGATGATGTTGAGTGATTCAAGAGCTGACTAATAAAAGGATGTTGAGTTATTCAGATGTTGAGTTCTGGCATTGAAGTTGTAGTTGATGTTGAGCATCAGGGACTTCTAGTTTCGAGTTATATAGTTTTGACATAGTTGTTTGTAATGGCACAAAATCCTATGTAAATTATTTTGGAACCAAATTAATGATATATTTTGAGATCCTAGATGATAACAATGAATCTTGATTGATTATCCCTATGCAACACACGCAACCAATCAGGAAAAAGAGAAGGATTAAGCAACAGGTGAATCACAATCATTGATTCATACCTAACCCTAAGTCACCAAGATCTTCATAAGGAGGGTAAACCCTAATATAGAATGTAAGTAAGGAGATGAGTAGAGAGAGAATTTTGTGCATGCAAAAAGAGAATCAAGGTGTGACTAAGGAATTGTGATTTAGAGACATGAGTTATAGAATATGTTAGAGGAGAACATAGTAAAGGAGTTAGAGGATATAAGAGATACATCTAATCAAAGAAGGATCAAGAATACATGCAAAGAGGTGATCTAACATCAAGTAGTAGAGTGCTAACAAAAGATCATTGTTGAGACATTTTAATAGGTGAATCATTTAAATCTCTTAACAGAGTAGTCCTAACATGTTGAGATAAATCCTTGAATAGGGTGCTTACTTCATTGTAAGTTGAAGTCCTCTTACTAGGCACATTTCTAATAGGGTCATGAAATCCTTTAATAGGTTAAGATGTAATAGGCTTTGTAAGCCTTTAATAGGGCATACCTTTAACAGGATAGATCATATTTCATGATCAAACATTGTAACATTCATTGGATATAGTTTATAAATGTAGTAGTGAAGATGTATGGGTTTCATCCCCACCCCAGTTTTACCTTGTCATTAGAGGGTTTTTGGGTAATCATATCTTGTGTCATATGTGTGAATGTTTATTTACTTTCAAGCTATGAATAGTTATGCTTAATTTGGTATTTTAGTTTACATCCATAGATTGTGAGATGGATGTGTAGTGAATGATTTTAAGGATGAAGTTTTCAAGTATTTTATGGGACTTAGTATTATCATATATTTATTGACAAACCTCCCTACAATAAGTCAATTTCATCAAACACAAAACAAAAAAAGTAATGATTCACTTGACCCCATGTCACATGAATTTTGGGAAGGTTGGCGTCAGGTTGGGATTATAGGGACTTTAAGTGGATTAATGTTATTTGTATGGGGAGATGTATAAGTAAAGTAAAATGTAGTAAATAAAAGATTTGGCTTAAATATTGTTATTTTTTAAAGGATATAAGGGTTAATGGGTAGTGGATAGGGAATTAGTGGTAAAATTAGATAAGGGGTGGTAGGAAGTAAAGCAAGATGTAAGGGATAGTTATAGTATAGTTTAGGAATGGTTAGTAGAAAATGTTAGGAGTAAAGAACCATATATCTAATTACTAATAGAGATTATTTTAATTGATTTAATATTCAAATACTATAAGAAAATAAATTAAACTAAGATAATATACATGTTTATATATATAATAAATATATATAATTAATCAATTTACAAAAAAAATAAAACACACAAATTGTAGCATTTATAACTATTCACATAATAAAAAAATGAGTAGCTCAAATTAATATAAAGATAAATTAAAAATCATTTTTATCATTACAATACTAATTATTGCATATTCTCATTATTTAATTGAATTAATTTTATCTTAGATGCTAAATATTTATTATAATTTATAAAAAAATTGAAACTAAAACATGCAACATTACAAAGAGAATGGACTAAATTAATACACAAATCTGCACACTTATTTTGATTCATTGAAACTTGCCATATCGCTAGTCGAATTGTTGGTTTTTATGTTGATAGCGATATAGCAACCCACCTGAAGGTCACAGATGGCAAGACCCAAGACATGTGATGTCATGTAGAGATTAGAAAATATATATATGTGCCAGCGTGTTGAGCCAACTCAGCAACAACGATATCATGGACCCACTTCTCGTGTACTAGGTACGAAGATTTCTGATCACGAGATTGAGCCGAGATCAAAGGGTGGCATTGACTCGCTATGAAGAAGTGCTCAAAAGTTAAGTATAGCGAGTTAGCGAGTGTGGCCCACCACTGTTGAAGTAAAATTGTTGTCCACGAGATCAAGTTTGGATTGACGACAGTCGTTGACTCGCTATAAAGAGATGTGCAAAAATTAGGTATAGCGAGTTAACGAGAAATGGACCCACCATCATGTTCTTAAAGGTTGTTTCAATTGTCTACCACATGATTAAAGTAAGATCAGTGATCATCGCTAGCTCGTTGTGGAAAGGTGCTCGAGAATTATGTATAACAAGTTAGTGAGTTGATGACACGTGTCCGTAGTCATCCATGGGCTCGGTTTGAAGCACCAGCCTTGAAGGAAAGGTACAGGTGGAGGTTTTTTATTGGCTTGACTACCAATGTGTTAAGAAGAAAGTTGAGTTAGCTTAGTTGTCATTCCTAGATCGTAGGATTTTTCAAGGATCAATGGCACAAGTTTAAAAAAGAAAGTGCGGCACCACTCTGTTTGTCTGTTTGGCGCATTTATGATAAGTAAAAGCTTTACATGTGGGAGAAATAGAGTATAAAACACAAATTTTCATTAATTCCAATCCCACACAAACATAGATTGCAAATTTTCTGATCACAAGAGCCTGATTGATTGTGTCGTGTTAAGCCTGGTAAAGACGGGAAACTATTCTTCTGTCATTCGAGAGAAATTTTAGAAGTTTAAAGAAGAACAAGTTCAGCAAGTCAAGTAAGTACTCATATTATAACCTTTGTGGCATTCCAATTCTCTCAATACTGTCAAAATGCCTCCTAAGAAACCATTCTCTGGGAAAATTAATTATATGGATAGGAATGTCCATGATGATTTATTAGAATTACTCCCAGAATCTACTATACAGCCTGCACAAGTTAAAAAGTTAATTTCCTTAAACCCTAAGCTTAAAATTGGTGATGGCCTATATGACAAGGGGAACTAGGTTACGGATGCAACAACTACTCAAACTGGCTTTATCTTGTTTCAAAAGTGGTTTTTGGAAAGAAAGTTGTTTGCCCCGCATGCTAATGTCTGGAATTTTGATTTGGGAAAGTTAGTAGTCCCAAGTGTTTTATGGATTATTATTTTCTTGAAGCCATTGCAAAGAATTATGACCAAGCCATTAGGCTTGTAAGAAGAAAGGATGGTGTGCCTCTGGTCTCGATTACTCCTGAAGAAATTAGAGAGGTTTTTCACCTGGAACCATTATCAGACTACCATGTACAAATCAATCTACTAGAATTAGAGAATAAATATAAAGGAAAGAAGGATGTAATTAGGGGAGGTGCACTAAGGGCACATATTGGTACAATAGGAACTTTTCCAGTAATTACTGCAGCCTCTAGAGAGCCATTTAAGAAGAGTCTTTTCAATTCCTGGGCTGTAGAGATATATAGGACCTTATGCCGAGTTTTTTGTGAAGATGAGCAAGAATTTATGCCCATTGGTTTCATGTACATGATGTTTCAAATTGCATCCTTTGGTGTAGATGTTATTTTTTATTTTGCTTCTTTTTTGGCTGAAGAAATTCACATTGGTTTAGTTGGGATTGCGAAGGGCAAGGTGGACAAAACTTTTGGTCACTACTCTCTATTAATGCATATGTTTTTGTTCAAAGGAGTGACATATCTTCGTAATGAGATGGAACTAAATAGAGAGGAGAATGGGGAAATACTGCCAATCTAGTTGTGGAGTGTAGATATGACCTGGGATGCAAGTAATGCTAGTTTTGTCAGATTTGATAGATATTTTGTTGCTAAATTGAGATGCCTCATATTGAGTGACAATCCTAGAATCCTTAGGGTACTAATGAGTCTCATCAAGCCTATTGATAACTCCCATGACTTGAAAGTTTCACATAATTGGGGAGATATCATCCCCTACCCTGTTTCTACTATTTTTAGAATCTATGGTTTCAAGGGGAACCCTCATGTTTTACCTTACCAAGTTCCTTTGAAGGTGGGAATGGCTAAAGTTTTATGGCAGTTAGGGGGAGTGGAAGAAATGTTTTTGTTGAAAAGGCAATTAGGGTCAATTTTCCCTACCTACACAATGGCCCATCAGTTTGTGATTACAAAAGGGGGATGGATCTTTTTGCATAAAATTTTGGAGCAGTATATGATGGTTGTCTCTCATTCCCTTTTTTTTGATTCTGAGGGATTTTTCAATCAAATGTTGAGGCATAAAATCAAGTTGGGACTAGTCAAGCATGATTCTTATTATCCAGAGGATATTATAAGGAATGAATTCTCATTGTAGGAGCAAGAAACTAAAAAGGAAAAATGGAGAGTTTATTCTCAGGTCTTAGAATTCATTCATTGTTTTGATAATAAATATGATCCTTTGGATAATGCTATTATAGAGGCTGCCAAAATAAGTAAGCTCATGAATATGTTCCCTGAAATAATGGAGGTCATGAATGAAAAGAAACAATTTTTTATTGATTCATATCCTGATAAGGCCAGAGAGGTCATGAGGAGGTTGGCTTTCACTCTAAATGTGAGAACTGATAAAATAATTGTACAAAAGAGGCTCAGATATACTATAATTCAGAATAAAAAGGTTCCTATAGACAAGGGAAAACAAATAATAGGATCTACCAGTATAGCCCAAGAGGAGAGACCTGAAGAGCCTAGTCCTAAGAGGCAAAAGGTAATGAAAGAATAAAGGCCTCAAGATGAGGAATATTAACCCTCCCAGTCCCATTTGAGGATTGGAGAAGAGCAGCTCACTAGTGAACAGGTTGAACAAATGAGATCACAGGGAGATATTTTTATTACTCAAGCAAAATTAGATGAGGGTAACCCTCCAGAACTTCCTCTCCCAAGTTTGCATCTAACAATAGCTAGTTATAGAGGCAGGGAGTTGGACCTTGTATTAGAGTAGGCAAGTCATTAATTTTTGACTGATGAGAGTTTTGTGAAATCAAGGGCTTTTTAGCAGTTTGCATGGAGGACAAACATGAACATTTTCGAGGAGAAACGTAAAAAGATGAAAATAGAGCATCCAAAAATGGATGAAACTTCCATGCAAAACCAAATTAAAGAAGAAATGATGAAGGAGTTGTAGAATATAAGCCCTGAGGAGGGGAGGAAAATGATAAAGGCATCTAACATTTTATTATTGCCTAATTGGGATATTGTAGATGCATTAATTTTCAATTGTTTTTCAAGTAGATTGGAGTTGCAAGACCCAAATAGAAGAGACTTCCAAGACACTTCATTCATTGAAGATCAAGTTGCATTGTTTAGTTGGTCATTGAGAAAGGGATCTAGAGCCACACCATCACAATTAGATGAGTCTACATTGATGGGAAATATACTTGTAAGAAGGGTTGCTGACACTTCACATGTAAAGGCAGCATATTGGAATGTGGTTTCTTCTAAGTTTTTGTTGGCCACTGCTAAGAAGGAGGAATAGGTTATGTTTGAGTTACAAAATAAATATGAAATGCTTCTTGAGGCCTATAATAGGGAGGTAAAAAGGAGAATTGAACTTGAAAACAAGGCAATGGGGAAATCCACAAGGCCAAGAATAACATACCCCCATCCTCCAGTGGAACCTTTTAAATCCACCCCCCTTGTAGAGATACCAGACACACCTCAAAGGTTTGAATATTATACAGCTAAGGAATTTGAAGAAGAGAAGAGCAAACTATGGGCCTTACATGTAGAGTTAAATACATAGTATAAGGATAAGCTTAGAAAGGCTCTAATGTATTTAAAGGACAAAATTGGGTGGCCCTTATTCTTTGATCAGTTGGTAAAAGTAATAGATATATGGGAGGAATTGAAAACTCATGATGATACCCTGAAGCCTATTGTTAATAAATGGGGAAGAAAGGAAAATGAAATCACCCTTCTATGTTATTTAGTTAGAAAGTCTTCCAATGACCATGTTGAAAAATTGTATCATATTGCTAATGACCTATCAGATTTTGCTAACAGAAGAGTTGCTCTGCAATTGAAAATTGTTTCTTATTTGAATAAGTACAAGAATAACAAATTTGATCTATTTCCTTGTGCCTTGGATAGAAAGAAGAAATTGAAAAATAAGGAAGAGTGGAGTAAAGAATTGGATGACCTTTTCTGCACAAGGATAAATAAAGTTATTAATGAAAAGGGGCATGCCTGGTGGGCCACCATGACAGAGGAATTGGTTAAAGTCCAATTATTTTTTAATTCTTTGAAGCAAGAATTTGTTGATTTTGCAACGGAGGCTAGTTATATTTTAAAAAAGAAAAATGATATCCTAGAGTTCAGCTGACCAGATGATATACAATTTGACACTTGGATGGAAGATCTTCTATTGGACCAGTAGTTAGAGGAGGACAGTTCAGATGATGATGAGAAACAAGAAGATGAGGTGCAGGTTATTGACACCTCTGCACTAGAACTGAAAAAAGAAGAAGGGGAAAAGGTAATAATTCCTGCTCATGGTGAAAGTAGTGAGAACCTATAGGAGAAAACCAATTTGGAGATA